>CM060937.1:240454891-242954891 GCA_030765085.1 Allium cepa | reverse complement strand
TTTTCAAAAGGATTTTTGAAACTTTAATAATCAATTTGGATGCATTATTATCAGCTGGTATTCCAGACTGACTCGGGTGTTATTTCATTATAATGCTCGGGTCATACCGAGTATTATATGTTCAGGACAAGATGCTTTAGAGCAGGAGAGGAGCTGGACTCCGAGACGTATTATCCCTATTTGTATATTTATCCTCTGCTATGATTGTATGATTGTCTGACTGGTAAACATTGTTTGTATGAGATACTCTGATGATATGATGTATAAAACAGATATAGTTTCATTTTGTGTAAAGATCTATTATTTACTATTATATTTTATTCCGCTGCGATTGTGGGATTCTGATGTTGTTTAGTTTCTTCTTCTATCTCTTCTTCTTTAACCCTAATGGTTCATATTTCTGCTCCACTTGAGTAAATTGATGAAAAATAGAATTGACTCAAGGGTACGGATTTGCGGGCTGTTATAGAAAACAATGTAACACATTGTAGACAATGTAAACTTATAAAACGAGTTGCAGTGCATCTATTTTATATTTTCATAAAAGTTAAGAATCTTTGTTTTTTCAATCAAATTCAGGAGGTCATACGTTTGAAGCTCCAACATGAATAAAAGAAATACCTACCAAGCCAACACCAGAACCAGCCTGATAGAGTATGAAAAAGATAGTCAAAATGTTGGTGAACCTTAAATATATGAGCTAATAAAATAGGACAATGAACTGATATAAAAGTCCTTTCTTAATAAGATGGACCACACTATGTTAAAATGACCTTATTGGGGTGTGTTCTCCCATGCTCCTTTACGAGTTCAAACAGAAACACGGTTCATCATACGAACATTAAACTTACTTCAGCAATATAAGGCCATAGCTTGCTCAGTTGCTTGTTTAACCACTTCACATGCACATCAAAAAGGGATTTTACTTGAAATCATGTTATAGTAAATAATAACAGCACTAACACAGTCATAATTCTAGAGAAATGGGGGCATGCCATAAGAGTTATACTAGACAAGTACAGAGATAAAAATGAGTATACAATGTTGAATGTGAACTATAAAAGAAGCATGATGCATAGTACGCTTATATATAATGTCATAGAAAATGCAAAAAAGGTAAATGCTAAAACTCTAAGTAAATAACTAACTTGTTCAAATGTAGGTAATGAAATCCACTCAAGACAGTTACCACCACATGGCTTCTTCAAATCTTCTCGGCTCAGTGAAGACAAAAGTTTAATATCAACAGCCTACGAAAGAAAGGAGCACTTCTAACACATAAAATAGAGAACCACCAAAACAATGAGAGTCCAAAAGCAACCGTGTACTGCTAACGTACCCGTGGAAAGAGAATACAATCTAGAACAACTAAAAATAGAAAAGTCTCATTTGGTTACGTATTTTAGATTGAACTAATGCATCCGTGCGTGAGATTAAACAAAAATGACATTCAAAACCGATTAATACACTCTAGTTATCAATGGATTTAGTAATATCCTTGAAAATGAATTGTTTTTTGTAATATATTATATTCTTACAACACTGCCCATCATTTGAATGCTGGTTGTAATCAGTAATGGATAATATGTAGATTATACGGTTTCTAAACTTAACATCTGAAATTTGAATTTCTATCAGACTTAAAACGTGGCCGATGGTTGTCATATTTATTGATAAAAAACTCATATGAAAAATTACAGAAGTGTATCCAATAATAAGGTGGAAAATGATGTGCATCTGATAACAGAAGATGAAAGTCATGATGCATGGCAACAAACATGGATTTCTAATGAACAACTCTTGTATCATAATTATAAAGGTCCATAACTCTGATCATAGCAAAAGGAGAGAACTAGATAAAAATTACTAAAAACAAAGAATAGGAGCAGTGCAAAGGACAGACAATAGAGCTTAAGGAATCATTATAACTTCCTCGGTGCTTATCAGCAAATTCAAACACTTGTATAACAAAAGTGTCTTCTAATCCAATATGCCATCAGGTTTCATCGACAAAAGATTTTTTGTTTTCTGAGTCCTTGAAAACAATAGAAACTAGTGCAAATACAGAACAAATAGAAATATATAATTGATATGAAAACTTCAAGTGCTTTCCAACATAAATATATTAAATACACACTCAATCGACACAAAGTAAACAAAATTTAGTATTTCGGCTGTGCAATGTGTTGACTACTTATTAATTAAACTATCAATACTAAAATAAGGTAAATAATTAAAGTTACAATATTCTATGTAAATATAACTGGGTGAAAACATGCGGTTCTAATCTGTTCCTTATTACCGTTTAGATTAAAATTAGTATAGTATCTAAATAACTTGAAGAAGTAATTACTTCTGATAGTAACAAATAACAACAATGGTTCTCAATACCTTCATTATCACCATGAATAAAAGTTTTTAAAATTAAAGCTAAAATTATTAAGTATCTAAGATTATATATATCCATATAATAAAAGTTTTTATAAAAAAGGTGAATCGAACCAAAACCCGAAAGATAATAAAACTATACAGGCCTATTTAAAATCAAAACAGCCATGAAGTTACATAGAAAACCATATAAATCAAAATAACAAAAATTAAACCATTAAAAAATATCTGAAATTTAATTTATTTTTACGATATTACCGTGCAACATAATGCACCTAACTTTTTATAATGTATAAAACATGGAGTTAACTAGAGTTAACTGTTTTTCCGATACAAACTAATTTATCACAAAAATATATGCATGAGCAGTGATAAAAAGTGCAAGATCTCAACATGAATATTTTTACTCATGAGAAATTCCTTTTTTCCTCCCTCCTTCGTTATCACTGCTATTGAAAAGAGAGGTTATTGTGTAGAATTCATTGATCGGTCGAATCTTTATATCACGTGCACATCATACCTACCATCTACTAGTATTTATATAACAAGTAAGCACAACATCTAAGGTTGACAATTAAATCACTCCAATTTCCTATAATTTCTAAAGGAATTACTAAAGCTCATGTTTTTGAACTAGCACGAACAAACCTGAATCAATTTCTTCAACCTAATAATCAAACAACCTCTTTATCCGATTGCTAATCAGAGCTTTGCACTTTTGCTTTAACACAGATTGTAACAACCCTGTATTTTATGATTATTTTTAGTTGTGTATTTTAATTATTTTAATTGGATTTACGATTTAAAATTTTTATTTTATTTATTAAAATGGATAAATTTTGTTATTTTAAATATAAATTTTGATTTTTATGCGAATTATAATTCCAAACCGAATAAATGGAATATTTCCAAAAAGGTGGATTTTTGGTCAAAATGGTCAAACTTTGACTTTTAAATTTAAGTATTTGAATTTTTGAATTTTATCTTTTATTAGGAAAATAGATTTAATTTCAAGAATACTGCTTTTCGTTTCATTGAAATCAGATTAATATTGTGGAAGTTATGATTTTTTACCATATTGTGTGCAAATGGTTTTATTTAACAAATTTGTTATTATAAATTTACATAAATAATATTTTTGTTTCAAAAATCATGTTCTAATTTGTGTGACATGATATGTTATGCATATATTTTTATTTTTAAAACATTTCTTAAGTATAGTTATAATTTTCAAATGTTGATTGTATATATTGTTTTCAATCTTTAATTCTAGTTTCCATTAAATAAAGTAATTTCTTTATTTATTTCCTACTTTTCCTAAACTATTTATTTATTCTTCATAATATCTATCTCTACCTTATTTTTCTTATTTATACATTCATTTAGTAATTAAATGGATAAGTATTTAGATCCCTATTTATTTCTTGAAAAGAAATTTCAAATATATATACACGTTATTGTTTTAAAAGGCATACCTTTAAATGTTTATTTTAATTAATATAAGTAATATTTTTGGTTGATATATCATGTTATAATTGTGTATATATATGTAACATCACATTTTATGTATATATTTACAACATTTGTCCCTTTTTGTTTCATTTAATTTGGATATATACTTTGTAAATTAAGTAACATACAAAGATGTAAATAGCAATTAATTTACACGTTTTTATAACCATTTTCTTATTTATTTATATAGTGTTTATATAAACGGTATGTATTTATTGAATTATTTCTTTGGCATATATTTTATTAAATAGGGAGGAAACAAATCAAATTTAGATACGTTACCTATTTTAAATTAAAGGCATGTGTTACGTTTTGATTTATTACCTTTTTATCTTTCCATCCCTTAATTTTCTAGCATAACTTCTCCTTGATATCCATGACTTTTTCTTTATAAAATTCACGTGAAAAATCTCTTTCCATCTTTATTTTTGCAACGCAAGTTTAGATCTGAGAAAAAAAAGTGGTAATGTCTTCTTCCTTTTCTACCTTTCTCTTCACTTTTCTTATTGATTTTTCAATGTTTTGGCCATGCACTTCTCTTTCCATGCTGGGGCATAGCCATCACCACCTCCTCCTCTTCACCATCCACCGCCTATCACCTCCTCCTCCACTGACCACTCAAGGCCGTGCACTCCTTATGACAAAACTCCACCCGAAAAAAAAAATATTCCGTGATGCTTTGAAAAGAACTCCACAATTGTAAAGCTTGATTTTGAAAATCTTTTGTGAAGTAATTTTGAAAAGGAAATCCACTGCAATATATTTATTTTGGAATGTAATGTTTGAAAAATACCTTAATTTTTTTAAATATACAGCTTTGAAGGAATGTATATACGTATTTGAAAATTATATGTGTTTATTTAAATATTTTAGATTTCTCCTAAGAGGAAATTATGGGGACGCAATTTTTTTAAGTGGGGAGTCTGTCTAATCCTAAATTTTGGGAAACACTTAATTTTAGTGTATAATTGAGATTTAATTACTTAAAATGAAAATTATATATTATAATTGGATTGTGTATTAATTGACATATTTCTTGATTTTGGAATATGTGTATGGTTGGTTATATATTGATTTCATAAACTATGGTAAATTAATTGAATGGACTGACAATTAGTTAAGCATTAATTGACATATATCCTAATTTTTGAATTATGTCTATGATATGAATGTGCCTTGATTTTGTGTGTTATGGAAAACTAACAAATATGGTTATAGGCATCAAATTCTATATTTAGAGTTTTTACTTGTGGGCCTAATATGTATATACATATTTAGTGTAAATATATACATATATTTATATATTTTCTATATCTTAATTATGGAATTTTATTCAAAATTTGAAATTTGAACATATATATATATATATATATATATATTTATTTACTATATAAGCATTGTGGGAAATTAATTGCTTGGGTATCAATTAATTTTACATTAATTAGAATTGGCGGAAGTTATCCGATTTTGACCCTAACTATTGGAAATAAAAGGGAAGGAATCGAAAATAAATTAAAAATATTTTTTTCCTTCATTCTTTCACCATCCGCTTTACAATAGTATCACTATAAATATTTTCAAATCCCAAAAATTCTAAAATTAAAACATGTTGCTCTCAACACCAAACAGTATCACTAGCTATGAAGAAGTTTGAATTTTGTTGTTGTAACTCCACTACCTCTTCCTATTCTCTTCTAACCGTGCATTTGAGTCCAAACCAGGCCCATATCCGAGCTATACCATGTCATGGCCGAACCATATAAATCCCCTAGGTCGAGCAATTGATTGTTGAAAGCATGGCCAAAGCAATTATGTTCATTTTGCTTCTTATTTCAAAGATTACTTCAATATATGTTGTATTGAATTTATATTTATATTTATATTTGTCTTGTTCTATTGGTTGCTACAAGATCAATAGCTTGCCTCTCTTCCACTTGAGTCTATAGTCGTGTTATCGTGCCTTCTGGAATTCATTCATGCTGTTTGTTTTGAGAACTACAGCTTTAAAAGGTGAGTAATCACCTGACATTTATACTTATATGACTGTGAATAGATAGCAAGTGAAAGTGTAGAAATTATTACATCATGTTATACCTACCTGTGTTATAAGTTATATGACGTTAATCCTGTTTATTTATCTGTCATATCATCTGATACTGCTTTATGTTATTATAATGTTTATTTATTATGTTCTCACACTACAAGTTCTTATAGAATAGAATCACTATGGGTTGAAATGATATATACCCGTACGGACTTTAGAATAAGGAAAAATCATCACGGACTGAAATGATAGGCCTGGATGATTTTTTATTTATTTGTATTTTTCTTGGGATTGCGGGTTTGCAATAATCAAAATCCAGAAATTTTACTGATTACGGATTTAAATGATAATTTCCGTATCACTTGATTTAGATGTGAAATATTATCCGGACCCGTGGTTGATTTCAAAATATGATTTCTTATAAATTTCATGTATTGTAAATGATAGAAAGAAAAAATATGAAATTTAACTTATATTGGATTTAAAATGGTTAAGCAGTGATTTTCTAAAAGGTTAAATGTTATAAGTTAATAGATGGGTTGAGTGTAGTATGAAAGTTTGATTTAACTAAATAATGGGAATTTAGAAAAAATGGAATTATAAGATTAACTTGGTAATTAATATAATTGATGTACGAATTAGACAAATATAAAGTAAATGAAAATATCAAGTTATTTGTAGAATAAAATTAAGCAACTTACAATGTTTTTGAATTTGGGTAGTTAGTTTAAAATGTTAAATAAATGGATAGTTAAATGGAAATTTTGGAATTTAACTTAACATGGAAATGTGAAATTTAGTTTGAAATTAAAGGTTAAGTTAAGACAATAAAAATGGAATTTAAGTTATATAAATAAAATGGAAACTAATTTATATTTGGAAAATGGTAATAAAAATTTAAGTGTTAAGTAATTTGTTAAAATGTGAAGAATAGGAAATTATGCACTTGAATTAATTAAGTGAATTATTGAAAATTTAATTTAATTTATAGTAAATTTACTTTATAAAAATAATAAGTTAAAGGTATTTTAATGAACATTTTTAAGTGTTAAAATATGATTTTTATAATGTTTAAAGGGTCAAAATCAAATTTATTTGTGGCTGAAATTTCAATATTTGAAGTGTTTAACCGAATAAATGAACTCAAAAAGGCTAAATTTTTGGGAATTGAACATTTAATTTGAAGGAATAATGACTTCACTTTTTAATGGTTTAAATGAATGATTTTAATTCAGAATTATAAATCATTTTGAAATTTATAACCACGGGTACACTGCTTTGTGTGTCACGTGATTTTCTTGTGATTGTTTGATGCACACTTTTGATTTTAAGAGTGTGGCTAGAGGTTAGCGGTTACTATAGCTCTACGCTACCCTAATCACAATAACATTATCATTTGCATTGTTTACTTTAATGCGGATATTTCTAGGATAGTGTTTATTAATCTTTAATTGATGGTTTGACTGATCCTTAAAGGATGAGCGATCCCAAGCATCGTTTAAGTTATTATGCATTGCTATTACAGTTCACTTGAGTTGGTTTACATTGTATAAATATGTGTGTCTTGACTCGAGTGTTTGTATTTTACTTTAAGCTCGGGTCAACCTGAGAATCAAAGCTTTGGATTCACCTTTTTGAGCTAGATTTTTGCTGGAACTTATCTGTCTATCTATTCATCTACTTCTTCCAGTTAGTTTCTATTCGGTATCTGTCTTGGTATTGTTGTTTATGCATCCTGACTTCTATTGTATCTATTTTTCTATGAGATTTTGTATATGTTTTGAGAGTATGTATATAGTAGCTTCATGAACTACTATGGTGTTTTATTTCCGCTGCGAGTATTCTGTGTCTGTGATTCCGTGAATGATTTTATTTGCTCCAAATTTTATTACAATATGTTATTTTGAATTATTCAAGTCTGAAATGTGTGGATTATTGTCGATTTGAATGGTCCAAAATAGGGGGTCGTTACATTTGGTATCAGAGCTTTGGTTTTAGGCAAAGCTTAGCCTGAGAAGCAAAAACTCATTAGAGATAGGGTAGAAATACCCTAGCAAATCAATCTCAGAATCATTTATTTGTGAGAGAACGTATTTTCGAAGTATAAAATGATTTTCAAATGATTTTTAAAGGATTTTGAAAGATTATATTGGTATAAATTTTCTTATTTCGAAATCAAGATTTTCTAACCTTCATCCCTTCTGTATCCACCTTATTAGTAGTCTCTTGGTTAGGATTCTTATCGATTAGGATTCCTTGAACTTTGGAACGCTCCCACTTGTTCTGAAATACATTCTTGTCTTCCCTATTTCTATCCATTTGATTCTGGGGCATTCCATAACTCCATTTTAAATGACCTCTATCTTTGAATGATTTGTAAAGGGGTGAAACTCCTTTACAATTGGCATTGATTCACAGGAGATTTTTGTATCCTCGATTTACGATGCTATCTATCTTCTACTATAGCTAGATTCTATCTCTGGCGTACGAATTTTTGCCTCAAATTTCCACATTTGATTATATTCCTAAATTCACGGTTGACCATATTAAGGTCGCCTACGATTTATATAGGCTTATCCATCTTCTATTTGGCAATTCAATTATCTCATCTTCGTTCGAGCTTATCTTCGAACCTTAATTCTTAGGGTTCCTCTAAATTTGAATCTCGGTTTGTTTTGAAATCCATCCTTGGATCATCCCTTGGAAATTTGTGGTTAGTTGCATTTTGAAATTTATGCGTGCATCGAAATAATTATTTTGATAAGGATGAACACATTTTATATATAAAGGTGAAGTGTTTTAGATAAGGATTATATATCCTTTAAAAAGTAGAATTTGAAATTTTAAAGATTGTATAAGAAATTTGATTTATATAAAAATGATTTATAACTGAAGGGTTTTGAATTTGAATTTTGAGGAATCAAACTCCGGTGCTTTGAAATCGGTTTTAAGATTTTCGAAAATATATAATAATAATATGATTTGAAAGTATTTTCCGAATAAGAAATGTTTCAAATGATTTCAATGAGTTCAAATGATTTCGAAGAAATTTCAAAAGAAGTTTTCAAGAAAATAGAAGTCCAAAACTCACTTATGTCACTGGAAAATAATCTCGGTGATGAGTGAACACATCATCGACATTGATTTTTGAGTTTTAGAGTAGGGGAGAGGCCACTCTAGTAGCTTTGTTATGCGAGTGATTTTGTGAAATCATTTTGATTTCAAAATTCAGAAGGATGATTTGATTTTCGAAAGATATATGTACATATATTTGAAATGATTTGAAGTGAGCCGGTGTTCAGTCCTCGAGTTTCGGATTGGATTTAGTATAACTCTATTTATAAAAATTGATTGCTGATTTGCTATTGATTTCCAACTTTTGTATTTGAAATATGATTTCTTCGACTATTTGAAGGTTCGAACACTTCCAAATCGAGGTTTAATTTTCAAAGCTAAGAAATTTCGAAGAATATAAAATATTTGATAAAGTATATAAGTTTAGTTCTGTATGTTTAAAGTATGAAGAGTATGACTTAAATAAATTTGAAACTTTTGTTAAATAAATAATTTGCAAAAGGAAAATTGGATCTTTGGAACAGAAATAAATAGTTTAAAGGTTTTAGAGGATAGTTATAATTTGAAAACCATTTTTGGGTATAACTGATTTTGAGAAAATATTTGGTTTTGAAAATAGATTGGAATGTAAACCCAGTATTTATATGATGATTTTGGAAATGAATTTGTTTGACCTAAATTATGTCGATTTGGAAACTTGGAATTATTTTCAAAACCTATCATTTGGAAACTTTGAAACTGGAGGTATTTAATTTGGAAGAAATAATTTGGTGAAATCGTATGTGATTTTGAAACTGAATTGATATTGAAATGATTTGAAATTGAGAACCTTGTATTATTAAGTACTTGATTTGGGAGTTGTCGAACTTATATAAATTTGATTTGTATCAGTATGAAGTTAATTTGAAAACTATTGATTTGAAAGATACTCAATTTGGAAAGTGAAATCTTATATAATCGAAGTCTATATAAGTATAATTTGATATACTATTGATTTTGGAAAGTATTCGATTGGAAAATGGAATCTTTTATAAAGTGGACTTTATATAAGTATGATATTTGAAAGTGATTAGAAAAGGTACTATATGACGTATATTTTTGAAGTAAAGATATGGAAAGTGCCCTCTGCTTGATATCCGCTCTATGGCCACATTGTGGATTCATTCTATCGCTGTTATTCTCTCTGATTTTTGGTTTTCGGATGTGATAATCGAGTGTCCCACTATGGCGTAAACCATGGTTTTTTTTGAGTGCGACTGCATAGCGTAATTCGCCTGGCGGAGATGGCCTAGGGGTATGGATTGTTTCCTGGGGGATGCACGTGTAATCATTGTGTATCCTGTGAACTATGTAGGTCGCATTAGTAGCGAGATCCGCTTGGATGAGAAGGCCTAGGGGCACGGATTGTTTCTTGGGGAATCCAAGCGTAATCATTGTGTATCCTATGGTCTACTAGTCATCATGGCGTAAGCGCAGGGCTGAGAAAGCTTACGGATATGGATTGTTTCCTAGGGGATCTAGGCGTAACCATTGTGTATCTGCGAACTATGGTTAGACAAAGGTTTTGATTTGGTTGTTTTGTTTGGATTGTACTTTCCATATCTGTTTTTAAAAGTTTTCCAGTATTTTCACTGGATGTTGAAACAAGCCTACTAAGTACCTGGAGAATTCTAGCTTTGCACCTGATCAACGCACTGCCAGAGTCTGCAGGAACAAGGATAAACTTGTTAAGACATCGAGTTATAAAAGTATTTTTATAAAGTATTACATAAAAGATATTTTGATCATTTATTTTACCTTTCTAAAGAATTGAAATTTATATAACTTTAAACTAATGGTTCATCCTTGTCTTTCAACCTATTTTCCCTTCTAGCCATTCCTACTTTCCACCTTGATAAGCTTACCTATAACCACAGTTATCAGGTATAATTCCAATCTTCTTGTCATCTTGTCTTAATCCTTTTTCATTCCATCTTTTTTTGTGTTTTCGTACCTCGTTCCTTTTCGAGGACGAAAAAATTAGAGTGGGGGAGAGTGTAACAACCCTGTATTTTGTGATTATTTTTAATTGTATATTTTAATTATTTCAATTGGATTTTTGATTTAAAATTTTTATTTTATTTATTAAAATTGATAAATTTGTTATTTTAAATATAAATTTTGATTTTTGTGTGAATTATAATTCCAAACCTGAATATATGGAATATTTCCAAAAAGGTGGATTTTTGGTCAAAATGGTCAAACTTTGACTTTTAAATTTAAAATTAAAATATTTGAATTTTATCTTTTATTATTAAAATATATTTAATTTCAAGAATACTGCTTTTCGTTTCGTTGAAATCGGATTAATATTGTGGAAGTTATGCTTTTTACAATATTGTGTGTAAATGGTTTTATTTAACAAATTTGTTATTTTAAATTTATATAAATAATATTTTTGTTTGAAAAATCATGTTCTAATATGTGTGACATGATATGTTATGAATATATTTTTATTTTTAAAACATTTTTTTAAGTATAGTTAAAATTTTCAAATGTTGATTGTATTTGTTTTCAATCTTTAATTCTAGTTTCCATTAAATAAAATAATTTCTTTATTTATTTCCTAATTTTCCTAAAACTATTTATTTATTCTTCATATTATCTATCTCTACCTTATTTTTCATATGTATACATTCATTTAGTAATTAAATGGATAAGCATTTAGATCGCTATTTATTTCTTATAAAGAAATTTCAAATATATATACGTTATTGTTTTAAAAGGCATACCTTTAAATGTTAATTTTAATTAATATAGGTAATATTTTTGGTTGGTATATCATGTTATAATTATGTATATATATGTAACATTACATGTTATGTATATATTTACAACATTTGTCCGTTTTTGTTTCATTTAATTTGGATATATACATTGTAAATTAAGTAACATACAAAGATGTAATAGCAATTAATTTATACGTATCTATAACCATTTTCTTATTTATTTATATAATGTTTATATAAATGGTATGTATTTATTGAATTATTTCTTTGGCATATATTTTATTAAATTGAGGGGAAACAAATCAAATTCAGATGCGTTACCTATTTTTAATCAAAGGCATGCGTTACGTTTTGATTTATTACCTTTTTATCTTTTCATCCCTTAATTTTCTACCATAACTTCTCCTTGATAGCCGTGACTTTTTCTTTATAAAATTCACGTGAAAAATCTCTTCCCATCTTCATTTTTGCAAGCAAGTTCAGATCTGAGAAGAAAAAAAAGGTGGAAATGTCTTCTTCTTTTTCTACTTTTCTCTTCACTTTTCTTATTGATTTTTCAAGGTTTTGGCCATGCTCTTCTCTTGCCATGCTCAGCCATAGCCACCACCACCTCCTCCTCTTCACCATCCACCGGCTATCACCTCCTCCTCCTTCGACCAGTCAAGGCCGTGCACTCCTTATGACAAAACTACACCCAATATATATATATATATATATATATTTCATGATGCTTTGAAAAGAACTCCACAATTGTAAACCTTGATTTTGGAAATCTTTTGTGAAGTAATTTTGAAAAGGAAATCCATGCAATATATTTATTTTGGAATGTAATGTTTGAAAAATACCTTTATTTTTTTAAAGATACGACTTTGAAGGTATGTATATACGTATTTTGAAAATAATATGTGTTTATGTAAACATTTTAGATTTCTCCTAAGAGGAAATTATGGGGACGCAATTTTCTTAAGTGGGGAGTCTGTATAACCCTGGATTTTGGGAAACACTTAATTTTAGTATATAATTGAGATTTAATTACTTAAAATGAAAATAATATATTATAATTGGATTGTGTATTAATTGACATATATCTTGATTTTGGAATATGTATGTGATTGGTTATATATTGATTTATATACTATGGCAAATTAATTGAATGGACTGACAATTAATTGAGCATTAATTGACATATATCCTAATTTTTGAATTATGTCTATAATACGAATGTGCCTTGATTTCATGTGTTATGGAAATCTAACAAATACGGTTATAGGCATCAAATTCTATATTTAGAGTTTTTACTATGTATATACATATTTAGTGTAAATACATACATATATGTTTATATTTTCTATATCTTAATTATGGAATTTTATTCAAAATTTGAAATTTGAATATATATTTATTTACTATATAAACATTGTGGGAAATCAATTGCTTGGGTTTTAATTAATTTTACATTAATTAGAATTGGCGGAAGTTATCCGATTTTGACCCTAACTATTGGAAATAAAAGGGAAGGAATCGAAAATAAATTAATAACATATAATTTTTTTCCTTCCTTCATCCTCTCACCAATCTCTTTACAATAGCATCACTATAAATATTTTCAAATCCCTAAAATTCTAAAATTAAAACATGTTGCTCTCAACACCAAACAATATCACTAGCTATGAAGAAGTCTGAATTTTGTTGTTGTAACTCCACTACCTCTTCCTATTCCCTTGTAGCCGTGCATTTGAGTCCAAACCATACCCATACCCGAGCCATACCATGTCATGGCTGAACCATATAAATCCCCTAGGTCGAGCAATTGATTGTTGAAAGCATGGCCAAAGCAATTGTGTTCATTTTGCTTCTTATTTCAAAGATTGTTTCAATATATATGTTTTATTGAATTTATACTTACATTTGTCTTGTTCTATTGGTTGCTACAAGATCAATAGCTTGGCTCTCTTCCCACATGAGTCTGTAGTTGTGTTATAGTGCCTTTTGGAATTCGTTCGTGTTGTTTGTTTTTTGAACTCCAGCTTTAAAAGGTGAGTAATCACACCTGACATTTATACTTATATGACTGTGAATTGATAGCAAGTGAAAGTGTAAAAATTATTACATCTTGTTATACCTGCCTGTGTTATAAATTATATGATGTTAATCCTGTTTATTTATCTATCATATCATCTGATACTGCTTTATATTGTTATACTGTTTATTTTATTATGTTCTCACACTGCAAGTTCCCTGTAAAATAGAATCACTATGGGTTGAAATGATACATACCCGAACGGACTTTAGAATAGGGAAAAATCATTACGGGATGAAATGATAGGACTGGATGATTTTTTATTTATTTGTATTTGTCTTGGGATTGCGGGTTTGAAATAATCAAAACCTAAAAATATTATTGATTATGGATTTAAATGATAATTTCCGTAACACTTGATTTAGGTGTGAAATATTATCCGGACCCGTAGTTGTTTTCAAAATATGATTTCTTATAAATTTCATATATTGTAAATGAAAGAAAAAAATAATATAAAATTTGACTTATATTGGATTTAAAATGGTCAAGCTATGATTTTCTAAAAGGTCAAATGTTATAAGTTAATAGATGGGTTGAGTGTAGTATGAAAGTTTGATTTAACTAAATAATGGGAATTTAGGAAAAAATGGAATTATAAGATTAACTTGGTAATTAATATAATTAATGTACAAATTTGATAAATATAAAGTAAAAGAAAATATCAAGTTATTTGTAAAATATAGTTAAGCAACTTACAGTGTATTTTGAATTTAGGTAATTAGTTTAAAATGTTAAATAAATGGATAGTTAAATGGAAATTTTGGAATTTAACTTAACTTGGAAATGTGAAATTTGGTTTGAAATTAAAGGTTAAGTTAAGAAATTAAAAATGGAATTTAAGTTATATAAATAAAATGGAAATTAATTTATATTTGAGAAATGGTGATAAAATTTAAGTGTTAAGTTATTTGTTAAAATGTGAAGAATAGGAAATTGTACACTTGAATTTATTAAGTGAATTATTGAAAATTTGATTTTATTTATAGGAAATTTACTTTATAAAAATCATAAGTTAAAGCTATTTTAATGAACATTTTTTAGTGTTAAAATATGATTTTTATAATGTTTAAAGGGTTAAAATCAAAGTTTATTTGTGGCTGAAATTTCAATATTTGAAGTGTTCAACTGAATAAATGAACTCAGAAAAGGCTAAATTTTCTGGGAGTTGAATATTTGATTTGAAGGAATAATGACTTCACTTTTTAATGGTTTAAATGAATGATTTTAATTTGAAATTATAAATCATTTTGAAATTTGTAACCACGGGTACACTGCTTTGTGTGTCACGTGATTTCCTTGTGATTGTTTGATGCACACCTTTGATTTTAAGAGTGTGACTGGAAAGGTGAGCGGCTACTGCAGCTCTACTGTTATTTGCATTGTTTACTTAAATATGGATATTTCTAGGATAGTGTTTATTACTGCTTAATTGATGGTTTGACTGATCCTTAAAGGATGGGCGATCCCAAGCATCTTTTAAGTTATTGTGCATTGCTATTACAGTTCACTTGAGTTGGTTTACATTGTATAAGTATGTATGTCCTGACTCGAGTGTTTGTGTTTTACTTTACGCTCGGGTTAGCCTGAGATTCACAGTTTTAGATTCACCATTTGGAGCTAGAGTTTTGCTGGAGCTTATCTGTCTATCTATTCGTCTACTTCTTCCAGTTAGTTCCTATTCGGTATCTGTCTCGGTATTGTTGTTTGTGTATCCTGACTTCTATTGTATCTATTTTTCTTTGAGATTTTGTATATGTTTTGAGAGTATGTATATAGTAGCTTCATGAACTAATCTGGTATTCTATTTTCGCTGCGAGCATTCTGATATTTCTGTGGCTGTGATTATGTGAATGATTTTATTTGCGCCAAATTTTATTATAATATGTTATTTTGAATTATTCAAGTCCAACATGTATGGATTATTGTCGATTTGAATGGTCCAAAATAGTAGGTCGTTACACAGATGGTTTCATGTAGCTTTTCAACTTCTTGAAATGCTTCAAGCCTACATAAATTATAAATATGCTTTATAATTGAGTTACCATTTAAATTATTAAACAAATTAGTTTAAGCATGTCTAATGTTTCTTGCTTATCATTCACGCATCGGAATTTCATATAATGAGAATGTTGTATTGATATCACTTTTGATTTCTTAATAACTTCAATTTTCCCAGTCCTAGCATTTTCCCTAACCTGCAGCCAACAAGTCACAAACTTGCAAAATAAACATTGAAAACTAGTGGCTATCAATTCATTTTTGTTTGTTGTTTACAACTTCTAAGTGAATGATGTGATGAACTTACACACCTCTACTAGAGTGTCCATGTGATGACTCGTCTTCCTTTGTATAAAACCTTTCGTACTCTGCTCACATTTAGTTAAAACCTTAAGTGTTATCAACTGTTCCAATGAAACTGGACAGTGTATTTTCTACTGATTACTAAAAAATACCTTTATATGATATTTCACGTATGCATCGAAATTCAGTAAGGTCCATATAACTTTGTCTGCTTTTGCACCATTATTGTTGAAGTTAATCTTAATAGTAATAAAGGAACACCTCCATCTATCACCGAAGGTGAAGATAGAGAGCTGAGGTTGGTGCAATTATTGATTGCAGCATCCAATGCTCTCAAAGGGCTACACAAAATCCAAGAACTTGCAAGTGTGATATTGGTTCGGTTCAAGTAGTTAGTCTCACCATCCAGAGGTTCTAAAAAAACATAGAATGATTGGCTGCTTACTTTACGGAAGCACTCTGATGCATGTTCGATGCTCCAAGCTCTGCAAGCAAAAGTCACAAAGGAGATTAGCGCCATTAGATGCATCGTACCAATGCCTTAGCAGCATACCAGCTCTTATAAGACATGTCTCCCTGTGTGATGTTTGGGCACTTCACTGCCAATCAGGCCATGTTGGAATCGATATCAACAGGTCATACGGTCCACATAGTCGATTACGATATCATGGAAGGCACACAATAGGCTTCATTGATGCAAGTCGTGGCCTAAAAAAGGCCTTATATGCACCACAAATGTGAAGGAGCTTGTTATATGGTATTCGAATTGTTGTTGATAAAAATGTGAAAATTGAGGTGGAGAAAAAAGAATTTGCACCCGTGATACAAATTAATAAGTATACCACTTACAGCAATTAGGGTAACAAACATCCTAATTTGTCCCAATGGTATAAATATGATTGTGTACTACCGGTACAAATTCCTATAGCTCATTGAGATTATGAAAACTTAAAATGTGGTCGACTTTTGCATTGGAAATTTGATAAAAATGGGACCAGTATAAATATAATGAGACCATTATTCATAATTTCAATATGGATTTTGTAGCGACCCGACTTTCAAGCACCAGAAAATCGCATCACTAATTAAGAAAGAAAGGGATAGAAGAAGAAAAGAAAGAGAAGAAAAAGAAACAACACATCAGAATCTCACAGCGGAACGATTTAAATATAATATAGAACATATACATAGTATCATATACATCAAGTACACAACTAAACATCTCAATTTAGACATTTATAACATTTCTGTCTAATATAATACAAGAACATCAACACAGAATAACAACACAGCGGAAAATATAACTATATCTACACGCTGAAGCCTCCTGCTCCAAAGCTCCTCCAGAATTCGTCAATGATAACCTGAATCACTTGACTACTCATATATAATATGAGTACCCAAGAGTTTAATAAAACAGAAAATAAACACTCGGGTCAGACAGGGGTCTGGTGTGAGTAAACGGATTAAGATTGCTTAACTTTCGAAAATCCTTTGAAAAGAAAGGTATCACGTAAGACTTCCCACACATAAACATGGGAAAGTTTTTACCTTACGCTAACCAAAACATTTGATAGGAAATCCAGTGATATTATAATAGTGTCTAGGGTTTTCAAATAAATATGAAATAGCCGAAATTGTTACATTCATTAAATTCAGCTACTAGCCAGAAAAGTGGGTAATACAAACAAAACCGTAGGGTCTCGTAGGAAAATTGGGTTTCCATCAATGGCAGGGCTACTGGGGTACCGCCCGTCACAGTACGTGGCCTGGATCACCGTACCGAGGAGTACTCCCACTCTCCTGCAACACAAGGCCGGGACCATTCCTTACTGAACAGTCCCGAACAAGACCACCCCGCAGTTGGTTGCAGACCAACTGCCCACACAGCCTAAATAAAAAGGGACTTCTAGACAGGGATGTATCTTGCTCTCCAGTGGGAGCTACCCACGATGCCTTGCTGCACCTCCCCTGTTTTAGCCATTCCCGGTTGATGAGGCTTGAGGCTGCGATTACCTTTATATGATCAATTATCTCAGAATGCTCATCGTCCGCTTGACGATGTATTGATAGCATTCAATCCATACAAGTTTGTTCCGGGTTCGAACGAAACCGAAGGCACTATCTCGGTGCACTCATTTTGGAATCACCCTTAGAGTCAACGACCATAGCCCTTGCACTCTGAATCACCATCTCGAACCTATAAGCATTATTCCGTCAAACTTATTACGGAATCACCCACAGAGTTATACTGACGTATAGCCCTTACACCTCGAGTCTTCACTTGCTCCACTTCGATTAACGACCTACGTTTAATTGGAATCGATGTGGTTTTCAGATATCCAAATATGGAAACCCGATCCCGGTCTCATCGAAACCAAACGCCATTTTAATGTCCAAGTTGTACTTAAGGGATTTAAACAATAGATATTTCAGAAAATATCACTTAACATAAATGGATGTATCATATTACACAGATAGATAAGCATCTATTATCACATGCATTTATACATATCACAAAGCAGCATATATATCACATTCAGATATAGCATCTTCACATCATCACCCATCAATAAATGTCATCCAACAACAACCAATATCATTAACTCATCCAATGATATATATCATCCAATCATTAATCATTCATAAACAAGTTTGATTCAAACTTGATTAATTTAATTAATCCTTAAATTAAATTAATCCTTAATTAATTACTTGGATTTATCTTCAATCCAACTTCTTATTCATTAATTAATTACAAATTAACTAATTAACTAACATCACTTAATTATCCACTTCAATTAATTTTCCTTGATTAATTATCATTTAAATTACTTTAAGTAATTATTACTTAATTACCATATTAATTAATCATCCTGATTAATTACTTCCAAATTAAACTAAGTAATTACCTCTTAATTACCTTTTAAAATTAATCATACTTGATTAACTATTCTTTAATTATTCTGATAATTATTCCTTAATTATCCTTTAATCAATTACACCTGATTAATCACTTTTAATTAGTCACACTTGATTAATTACTTTAATTAATCGTATTTAATTAATTACTTTTAATTAATCACCTTTGATTAATTACTTTAATTACATTTAGTAATTAAAACTTAATTATAAACTAATTATTCTTAAATTATAAATTAATAATTCATTAATTATTTTCATTGATTAATGATTACTTCATTAATTAAATTTCTTTCTTAATTAATTACTTTAACAAGTAATTAATCACTTAATTAATTACTCTTAATCCTTTTATTAATCATTAATCAAATAATTTAAACCTTTAACCAATTATTAATTAATTCTTTTATTAATAACTAAAGTGATTAACTCTTAATCACATTACTTAATTACTTTTCATAAAGTAATTATCTTTTACTTAATTACCTTCTGTAATAAATCACTTAATTACTTCACCAAGGAATTATATTAAATTATCTCATAAGTGATTATCTTAATTAATCACTAATTAATTATTTAATTAATTAATTTATTTAACTTAATCATTTAAATTAATTAAATGATTCTTGATCTATTCTATTAAAAGATTCTTAATTAAGAAACCATTATCTTAATTAAATCATTTATTAACAAATAAAACTTGATAATTAAAAATAATTTAATTATCTTAATTATCTTTACAAATGTATTTATCTTTAATTAAATCAAATTCTAAATTGCTAAAGATAATCCTTATTTTTAATTTACCTCTAAATCTTAATAAAATATAACATTTTTTAGAAATCAATTTATAATTAAACAATTTAAAATATTCAAATTAAAACCTTTAAATTTTTAGAACTTCCCAAAATTTATAAAATAAAATTTAATACGAATTTTACTTCGAGAACTTACTTATTTTCATTGATCACTTAAAAACTTTTACATGTTTTAACATTTCAATTTATTAAAACTAATTACTTTTGAAAAAGTAAGATTTAATAATGTAAAATCATTTCAAAACTTCAACAAATAAAATGTGAAATACTTTTGAAATAAAATATTTGTCACTTTAAAAAGTAGTGAAAAAAAAATGTAAAGTGTTAAGTTTTAAAACTTAAATCAAATTTGAAATTTAAAACAAGTATGAAACTTGACTTCATTAATTTTGCTTAACTCGACCAAAACCCAAACTATCCTAACTCATACTCCATCCCTCCTTCCTTCTTTATTTACCTGAACCCTACACAAAAGCAACGGCTCACACGATCAACCACTCACACACCCGAGCACACACGCGAGACTCACGCCCACAAACACGAGCGCGACTTCGAGAAAAAGAAACACACGCATGCGGCAACACCACTGACACATGCCGCAACCTCATGCACATGCACGGAGCTCCGGCGTCTCCATCGCCGCCGCCGACCACTCGCGCAAACCCCAATTCGACCCTCGACCCAGAATCTAGACCCAGAATTCGACAACCAAGCTCGAACAAAAATTTGGGTGTTCGAACCCAAAATTCACCGCAGACGCCTGGAAAACCAACCCAGAAAATCAAAAACGCTCGAGATTTGAAAAATGTTTATAGATGTTAACAAATTATTATCATTAACCTTTAAAATAATTTTTAACTTGTCAATTTTTAATATAAAATGATCAAATCAATTTAATTATTATCAAAGATTATTAAATTGATATTGCTCAAAATTTCGGGTCGTCACATTCCTCCTCCCTTAAAAGAATTTCGTCCCCGAAATTTAAAAGCAAAGATAATTTAATAACCCAGTTAAAGAATTTAAATTCTTATTAGAATTCAAACAATCAATCATACACTATCAATCATAGCAACCAATCCAAGCAACAATTTTATCTATCCAAAAAAATTCTGAATAGAACTTACTAATATTATCTAGAGATTTCCAGGCATCTGTGCTGGAATACTCTCTCTACAGAATCTTAAGTAACTATACTACTATAACCAAGAACTCCCTCATCTGATCCTACAAATCTGAACAAGATATCAGATGAAACTCAAAACCATCCCAATTATCAGATCCTTCTGAACTGCTAATTCTATCACTCAAAGAATCATACACATATTCCTCAAAGATATGTGAAATACAATGAATTCTAGCTATCCTAACTGGCAATTAAATCCTGTAGGTCAAAATCTAATTTTCAGAGAACACAAAAAACTCAAAATACCTCCGGTGCTAGCTCTCCAGTTTTACCCAGTCTTATATCTCTTTTGATTGGATAAAACCAAGTCAATATCCAAACTCTAACTGCACATTCCAAAATTTCTCAATTCTTAACTACACAACTCTTCAGATGCTCTGAGTCAATTTTAATATTCCTGATCAGCCTAACCCTTGCTAAATGCTTCATGAAACAACAGGACCAATTCAAACCAAATCTCCAGGTTCTACTCAACAAAGTGGCTTTCCCAAAAATAATTTTCTGAAATCCAAAATACAACTCTATACCACAAGCATCAGTGGACTTTAAACCTACCTCTCTTATCTAGAATAGCCAAACAGTTGTACTTGACAACCTTGCCTTCCAAATTCGAAAAATTCCTTCATACTTGAATTTCTAGTTGAAACCCTCTACTGCAACATCCGGTTGCTCCATACTAGAATAACTTCCAACTCGCTTCCGCTGCACGACTCTGATCTAGAGCAGATAAGAATACCATCGAAGAATTCAAGCACAATCTTTCTCCATACACAGTTCATCCGACTCATAAAAATCTTAGTGACCATTCCACTTGGTCAAAACATCTCAACAGAATCTTAACTTAGAATAAGATGGTCAATCCCTCTCCAAGGAATCTTGAGCTGCCTCACCAAATTCTTCTTGCTCTAAGAGTCATCCCACTATATGGTTGAATCATCAAAATTGCTCCTAGAAATCCAAGTCGATAAGAAAACTCAATCTCCGATTCAGGTCAACTTCTGATTCCCTCAAAAAAACATCTAGAGAATCTCCGACTACTTCCATAGCTTTTACCTCCATATGAGATGCCTCAATTCCCAAGCCAAAGAGTACTCAAAGATTCCCAAACTAATCGCAAGTCACTTTTGCGATTCCACTCAGTTCTGATTCCAAAGAATTGTCTCCCCAACTAGAACAGCTTTTCTTAAATAAGATAAATCTTTCCAGAATGGCTTATCTACCAGAAAACTGATAGATCACTTCCAACAGATATCCTACTCTATCGAGCCTCCCGAAGAAAAGAATAAGCCTTCACTATCTGCCTGGTCTGCCGATAGTAGAATCCTAAAGATTACTAAATCATCAAAGAAACGGATCCATGTTGTTGCTTCCAAACTTCACTTCAATGATACTGCTAAGCCCCAAGATCTTTCTTAACCCAAAAGCTTCTTGAAACACAAAACTATCACCCAATTTTGCCAAAAATCCTTGAGACGAGTCGACATCTTCTCAAGAAACTCGGCTCCAAACCAATCACCAACCACTTATCTTCTTAAGAAAACAATGAGACCATGTCCGAAATGAGGTAACTCATCGACCTTAGTCTCAAACTTCAATAAAGATAAGATACCCTTACTAGAGATCCATAAAATCCCCAAACATCCGAATCTTCATTGCAGTAGACATCAATTTCTCTTCCAACACCATCAAAATCTGGCTCCAAAAGAAACATCTTCAGAACCATCTATGAAAACTGCATCTCATCATACAGCTATTCCTTCCTGAAGCTATCAAGATACCACCACTTGCTTCTATTTAGCTGACAACTCAACTCTTGGAAATCCCTGCCCATTCGAGAGCAAATCTGCCTCACACCTAAGAATATACTCCAATTCTTGAAAAAGACTTCCTCTGGACAAAAAGAAATCCTTTTTACAATCCACCAAAACTTATTCGAGACAGCATTAGGTCTACAATCTCGACAGACACATCTCCAACAATAACATATGAACCTCTTCCAATAGTGGTAGTTGTGTTCCACACACTCCTACCTTATCTACCTTTATAACCTATGTTGGAAAATCCGAACAGATAACCCAACAGATTAGGTAGATATATAAATATATATATATATATATATATATATATATAAATTACAAGTACGCTCTCTCAAGATAGACACCACTCTAGAGCCTAGGTATTCACTCAACCTAACACTCTGATACCAACTGTAGCGACCCGACTTTCAAGCACCAGAAAATCGCATCACTAATTAAGAAAGAAAGGGATAGAAGAAGAAAAGAAAGAGAAGAAAACGAAACAACACATCAGAATCTCACAGCGGAACGATTTGAATATAGTATAGAACATACACATAGTATCATATACATCAGAGAACACAACTAAACATCTCAATTTAGACAGTTATAACATTTCTGTCTAATATAATACAAGAACATCAACACAGAATAACAATACAGATGAAACTCTAACTATATCTACACGCTGAAGCCTCCTGCTCCAAAGCTCCTCCAGAATTCGTCAATGAAAACCTAAATAACTTGACTACTCATATATAATATGAGTACCCAAGAGTTTAATAAAACAGAAAATAAACACTCGGGTCAGACAGGGGTCTGGTCTGAGTAAACGGTTTAAGATTGCTTAACTTCCGAAAATCCTTTGAAAAGTAAGGTATCACGTAAGACTTCCCACACATAAACATGGAAAAGTTTTTACCTTACGCTAACCAAAACATTTGATAGGAAATCCAGTGATATTATAATAGTGTCTAGGGTTTTCAAATAAATATGAAATAGCCGAAATTGTTACATTCATTAAATTCAGCTACTAGCCAGAAAAGTGGGTAATACAAACAAAACCGTAGGGTCTCGTAGGAAAATTGGGTTTCCATCAATGGCAGGGCTACTGGGGTACCGCCCGTCATAGGACGTGGCCTAGATCACCGTACCGAGGAGTACTCCCACTCCCCTGCAACACAAGGTCGGGACCATTCCTTACTGAACAGTCCCGAACAAGACCACCCCGCAGTTGGCAGCAGACCAACTGCCCACACAACCTAAATGAAAAGGGACTTCTAGACAGGGATGTATCTTGCTCTCCAGTGGGAGCTACCCACGAAGCCTTGCTGCACCTCCCCTGTTTTAGCCATTCCCGGTTGATGAGGCTTGAGGCTGTGATTACCTTTATAGGACCAATTATCTCAGAATGCTCATCGTCCGCCTGAGGATGTGCTGAAAGCATTCAATCCATACAAGTTCATTCCGGGTTCGAACGAAACCGAAGGCACTATCTCGTTGAACTCATTTTGGAATCACCCTTATAGTCAACGACCATAGCCCTTGCACTCTGAATCACCATCTCGAACCTATAAGCACTATTCCGTCAAACTCATTACAGAATCACCCACAGAGTTATACTGACGTATAGCCCTTACACCTCGAGTCTTCACTTGCTCCACTTGGATTAACGACCTACATTTAATTGGAATCGATGTGGTTTTCGGATATCCAAATATGGAAACCCGATCCCGGTCTCATCGAAACCAAACGCCATTTTAATGTCCAAGTTGTACTTAAGGGATTTAAACAATAGATATTTCAGAAAATATCACTTAACATAAATGGACGTATCATATTACACAGATAGATAAGCATCTATTATCACATGCATTTATACATATCACAAAGCAGCATATATATCACATTCAGATATAGCATCTTCACATCATCACCCATCAATAAATGTCATCCAACAACAACCAATATCATTAACTCATCCAATGATATATATCATCCAATCATTAATCATTCATAAACAAGTTTGATCCAAATTTGATTAATTTAATTAATCCTTAATTAATTACTTGGATTTATCTTCAATCCAACTTCTTATTCATTAATTAATTACAAATTAACTAATTAGCTAACATCACTTAATTATCCACTTTAATTAATCTTCCTTGGTTAATTATCATTTAAATTACTTTAAGTAATTATCACTTAATTACCATATTAATTAATCATCCTGATTAATTACTTACAAATTAAACTAAGTAATTACCTCTTAATTGCCTTTTAAAATTAATCATACTTGATTAACTATTCTTTAATTATTCTGATAATTATTCCTTAATTATCCTTTAATCAATTACACCCGATTAATCACTTTTAATTAATCACACTTGATTAATTACTTTTAATTAATCGTACTTAATTAATTACTTTTAATTAATCACCTTTGATTAATTACTTTAATTACATTTAGTAATTAAAACTTAATTATAAACTAATTATTCTTAAATTATAAATTAATAATTCATTAATTATTTTCATTGATTAATGATTACTTCATTAATTAAATTTCTTTCTTAATTAATTACTTTAACAAGTAATTAATCACTTAATTAATTACTCTTAATCCTTTTATTAATCATTAATCAAATAATTTAAACCTTTAACTAATTATTAATTAATTCTTTAATTAATAACTAAAGTGATTAACTCTTAATCACATTACTTAATTACTTTTCATAAAGTGATTATCTTTTACTTAATTACCTTCTGTAATTAATCACTTAATTACTTCACCAAGGAATTATATTAAATTAACTCATAAGTGATTATCTTAATTAATCACTAATTAGTTATTTAATTAATTTATTTATTTAACTTAATCATTTAAATTAATTAAATGATTCTTGATCTATTCTATTAAAAGATTCTTAATTAAGAAACCATTATCTTAATTAAATCATTTATTAACAAATAAAACTTGATAATTAAAAATAATTTAATTATCTCAATTATCTTTACAAATGTATTTATCTTTAATTAAATCAAATTCTAAATTACTAAAGATAATCCTTATTTTTAATTTACCTCTAAATCTTAATAAAATATAACATTTTTTAGAAATCAATTTATAATTAAACAATTTAAAATATTCAAATTAAAACCTTTAAATTTTTAGAACTTCCCAAAATTTATAAAATAAAATTTAATACGAATTTTACTTCGAGAACCCACTTATTTTCATTAATCACTTAAAAACTTTTACTTGTTTTAACATTTCAATTTATTAAAACTAATTACTTTTGAAAAAGTAAGATTTAATAATGTAAAATCATTTCAAACTTCAACAAATAAAATGTGAAATACTTTTGAAATAAAATATTTGTCACTTTAAAAAGTAGTGAAAAAAAATGTAAAGTGTTAAGTTTTAAAACTTAAATCAAATTTGAAATTTAAAACAAGTATGAAACTTGACTTCATTAATTTTGCTTAACTCGACCAAAACCCAAACTAACCTAACTCATACTCCATCCCTCCTTCCTTCTTTATTTACCTGAACCCTGCACAAAAGCAATGGCTCACATGATCAACCACTCACACACCCGAGCACACACGCGAGACTCACGCCCACAAATACGAGCGCGACTTCGAGAAAAAGAAACACACGCACGCGACAACACCACTGACACATGCCGCAACCTCGTGCACATGCACGGAGCTCCGGCGTCTCCATCGCCGCCGCCGACCACTCGCGCAAACCCCAATTCGACCCTCGACCTATAATCTAGCCCCAGAATTCGACAACCAAGCTCGAACAAAAATTTGGGTGTTCGAACCCAAAATTCACCGTAGACGCCTGGAAAACCAACCCAGAAAATCAAAAACGCTCGAGATTTGAAAAATGTTTATAGATGTTAACAAATTATTATCATTAACCTTTAAAATAATTTTTAACTTGTCAATTTTTAATATAAAATGATCAAATCAATTTAATTATTATCAAAGATTATTAAATTGATATTGCTCAAAATTCCGGGTCGTCACAGATTTGTGAGTAGATGATTTTCTAATGTGTGAGTTAGGCTCGAATTGTGTTTGCTTAACTAGATTATATGCTATGTATCTTTCAATGTCCACATGTTTGGCTTGAGAGACTTGACACATAAGGAGGTGTATTGACAGTAATCACACGCCAAGAGTTCAATAACAATGAAACATGTGTATGAATACTATGAGATCGCATATGTATTGCCAATTTTTTCTATGATAGTATATACGTGATTCTCCATTGCAATGAATGGATCTTTTTGACTATTTATACATTTTAATTACTATGTTGACTATGTATATGTGACACTTACAAATATTTTGTGACCATATGTTATCAATTGGATCTGTAAGTAAATTTTCTAATATTAATAGGCTTACTGCAGATGCAAACTCACTGTTTTGAGCTGCAAATTGAAAGACGCTAACTAATTATGCGTAGTTCATTTTCAGTCTCTTTCTCACACAGAAACTAATCTTTTATTACGGCCAGTTTCAATTATATTCCTCCTTTATTGCACTGTATTCCATTTCTTTCAAATTCTTGTACATATCGATAATTTTCAAACTTTGATGTTTTTCTCCTAATATATATAGTAGACAAGTCGTGTCTCGCTATCACACTATATCCATTTTCAACCTTCAACCAAAAATAAAAATACAATTTGACAAACACAACAAGTAGAAATTTACCTTTGTCATCTCGTCTCTACTTCACGGTGGACTCCTACAAAATCCAGTATTGCAAATGCGCTCCATCATCTCCTTCTCAATCTCCTCCACCTCTAGAGAACACCTAATGGCATCAGCTTCTAATAACACGCAGTTCAAAGACCGTCATAACACCTGACAACGTGACCCACTCATAATATCTAAGCAACATCAGCATCCCAAAATTGACGGTGACAGGCGATGATTCAAACCGAGGAAGAGCAGCTTCAAGCGAGGTCGAATTTCTCTGACCTCGGCTCCAATTTGAAGGTAGGTTGCTCCGACTGCTCCAATCTAACGTAGAAAGATCTGGCTTCGAGGTGTAATGTTTGAACCAATAGTTGAGTTAAGCGACAAATGTTGTGATTGATAATAACAATTTGGTTTTTTCTAATGGTAGGAATGATCTTTGCATGGTGGATATTTTAGAGATTTGAGAATGGAATTGGCCTTAGATAAATTTTAGGTTTTATTTTGTTTTGGCACTAGCTAAAAGAAGAGAACGAAAATTAGATGGCATGGTAAGCGGGAATGAAAAAACAAAGCCCGCCTAGAACGTACCTAAATCTAAAATGTTGCTGCAACAATGAGGTCAAAGAAATAGTTGCATTAAGCATTCAAATGCTGCTACATAATGCAACTAAAAACACAATTTTTTATAGTGATTACCTTTTAGTTTTAGGAAAATCGTCCACTTAAACCTAGAAAAATCATCTATGATTACAAAGACATATCTATTAAGACTTTTTGATTGTATTTACGAAGGATCAAAAAGATGTAAATGAAGAAGTTCAAGGGATTGAGAGGTAGAAATCATATTTTATGACTTAAAGGAACTTTTTTTATGTTTTCATAATTGAGACACATCACATAGATTATTAACATCAAAACTCATTTTAGTAAGACCTATAACTAGATCATATTTGACAATTTTAGATAAGTGTTGAAATTCAAATGACCAAAATTTTTCTATCAAATCCAAGGGTCACTTGATTCAGTTAAAAGACATAAATTGTCGTTTGACACTTTCATACTTAATATATAGATTTTTCATTTTCTAATACATTCAAAGATAATGTTTGACTCATTATTTTCAATACGACACTTATCTTTTCAAAATTTGATTTTAAAGCCCTTAACACGTAATTGACTAATACTTAGTAGATTATGTTTTAAATTCCTACCCGGCAAACATTAGAAATAGTAGGAGTTTTAGAGATACCGATATTGCTGATGCCAATCACATATCATTTAGAGTTATCTTCAAAGTTGACTGATCCAGCATCTCTTTAAATGACATCTGTTAGGATTTCTTTATTTTCAGTCATGTGCCTCGAGCATACATTATTCAATATCCACTTATCGTTTTTGATTCGTAACGTCTGATCACTAAATGACTACTCGTCAAAAGTCATGTAACTCATCTGTTACTGCAAATTATACCTTTCCAAAAGATCAAGTGCCTTTTTATAATGAATGGATGCAAATTTATGAAACAATGTCATGTTGATTTTGCGAAGTTTTTTTCAATAGAAGTGTTAAAAATAGAATTAATAGCTTCTTCCATCAAAACTTTTCAAAAATCAAAATTGTGAATACTTTGAAAATCAATACTCTTATACTAAATGTTGGTTTGTGGAAGTAAGGATCTTTTGTCTAATTTAACACTAGAGGGAGGGTGAATAGTGTTTACTAAATTTTATGTATCATTTTAATTTTTTAAGGTTATAGATTAAACAATGCACACTGACAATCACAAATACAGATACAAATACATATAGATATAAATGCAGTAAAAGTAAAGAGCTGAAGAGATCACACCAAGATTTTTATACTGGTTTAGAGTTACCCTACATTTAGTCCCATATAATTTCTTGTATAGATTTCTTTTCAAATATCAAAGTTTATACAATTTCGATTTCAAGGCTACGAGGCATACCCTCCATATTTTCCGAGCTCTGGGTACGCTTGCTAGATTCAGACGAGACACCAACACACCCAATTAGATTCAAACGGAACACCAAGCACACCCACTTGCTTCAAACGGGAAACAAGCACACCCACTTGGATTTTCAGGGACACCAAGCACACCCAAGATATTCGAATATGATTTGATAGAGTTTACAAATCAATTTCTTGATCTTGAATACAAATAATCCTATATCTTTTGAATAGCACTTTGATCATGATTTGAGTGAAGGAGATGAGAGGGATCAAAGAGTACTTGATAGAGAATCAAATCAATAGAGTTTGAATTTGATTCTGATTGAATTTGAGAAGATATTGAGTAGAATTTCTTTTAGAAATCAGGAGAGTGAGAGAGGAGAGAACATATAAGAAAGTAGTTATTTAAAATTCATTAAGAGAACTACTATTTATAGAGAAACAATAGTCAAGTCCATTCGTGAAGAGGTACGACGAAAAGACACTTCCATTCAAAATTTAAAATTTGAAACTCTCGGCCTATATGTCGACATACATGATGAGGATATGTCGACATATCCTTTTGTATTTTGAAAAATTACTTTATAAAAATTATTTTCAAAATATTAAGCTTTGTAAAATATTTTGATACTTTGTAAAATCATTTAAGCATAGTTTATACATAGTTCAATTATAGTAAAACTTAACAAAACTTTATAAAATTATTTTGAAATTTTAATATTTTTTTGAGAGAAATGTTTGATCCTTTAAAGTAGAGGAGGGCACACACGTATATATGTGTATCATTGAAAACAAAGGTGTTGCTAACAAGCCTGGTAGGTAGCTAATCAAAATACAAAAACAATGAAAAGGACTCAGGTATGACTAGAATGAGTTCCAACAAGACCACTGCCCATTAAACCTCATTATCAAGATCCGGCAAGGCCACCGCCCGTAATGAGGTACTAGAAGTACCCAAAAACCATGAAGCAACTCAGTGCATATGATATCAGAAGACAGCTCCAGTTGAGCGAGAAACGCCTCGATGCAAACTCGAAAAATCCAGAATGAACATCTCGTTGCAAATGGGAATGATCCAGAATAAAGTACGCCACTCTATCGATGTGAAAGAACTGGAAAGAACGCATCATTGCAAATGCATATGATCTAGAATAAAGAGCATCACACTACAGATGCAGAAGGACTCCTCACTGCAAAAGCGGAAGGTCCAGAATGAAACGTCTCGCTATAATCCTGACAACAACAATCCTGAGAACCTACAAATAGTAATCTAGCACAATTTCTGGCCTAAACCTGTATCTGTAATTGGAACTAAATAAAATTATAAGAGTAATACATATATGTATATAAATGAAATTTATGTACATATATATGTATTAATGAAGTAAAAGTAGTAATACTATATCTAAAAATATAAGACAAAAGAGCAACAAAAATAAGAAGCAAACTAAAAAAGAATCCAAACTCATAATGCATCATTTTAACCAACACTAAAGATATAAAAAAGAGATATTAAAAATAAAAAGGTAAAAAATTTTAATAAAATAAAAGGTTAAATTCCTATTAACTACAACAATTTAAAAGGTATCCATTTCTCCTTTAATCAAAAGGACATTATGATAATCAGTAAAAACATCATTCAAATTAGAAAAAATGTTAATGATGCAATTATTAATGTTAAAAATGTTATTACTATGTTTAAAAATCTTAATACTATCATTAACCTTATTAAGATATTCTTTGAAATGATTATTTTAGCTATTCTATATTTAGGATTTGAGATCCAATTAAAACAAAATGATGATATTATGAAAACCAATTTATTAAAATGACTATTATTATAATTAAAAGTCTCTGGTTTCTCTCAAACAAATATATGAACAAATTATAATGAATAAAGTATCAACTAAAAATCTATTTTCCTTTTCAAACTTAAATCTTAAATTATTTTAATAACAATCGCAATCAGTAACTTTAGTTGTAAGACTAAAGTTAAAAATTTTGAGAGTATTATTCAGAATATAGTAAGTATCCATGCAATCATAATATACATGTTTAATATCTTCAAGGTACAGATTACAAAAAGAACATTTATTATCAATTTGCTCATTTTTTCTTTTTAAAAAATCTATAGTTTTTAGTTTTCCACGCATGATTAACCATATATGAATTTTAGATTTAGGAGGAGCATTTGTTTTCCAAATAAATTTAAAAGAGTTATTAGCTTCACCCGAGAAATTAAAAAATTTATAAAAAGAATTGGAAGTAAATTTCTTACTCTTATCACATTCCTAGCTAATATTATCATATTTATTATCAATATTCTAGCATAAAGCAAAGAAAGTTGCTAAGAGTTTTACCTTCTAGAATTCTATTAAAAGTAAAATTCCAAGGAGGGTCATTTTCTGAAGAAAAAGCATCTAAAATTAAAACATTCTTAAAGTTACAAACTTCGTAAAGCTCTTTAAATTCTATCCTAGAATAACATAAATCCAACGGTCATGCCAAAAACAAGTATTGTTTCCTGAATGAACAATTATATTAGTACCATGGTGAAAAATCTCATGACATTGTAAAATAGATTTCCAAAAATTAGACGACTTATTTATAACTGTAGGTGTAATTTGGTATAAATAATTACAACCATTATAGTAATGCTTAGAAATAATTTCTTTCCAAATAGAATTATCATTTATATCCTTAAATTTCCATAACCACATCCCTAATAAAGATAAATTCATGTTATGTAAATTAATAACTCCTAAACCACCTTCCTTTTTCGATTTACAAATTGTTTTCCAATTAACTAAACATTTAAGACTACTGTTGGAATTATCACCACTCCATTAAAAGTCCCTTCTTATTTTATTAATTTTATCAATCACCTAATCTGGAAAAAGATGCATAGATATCCAATAGATCGGAAGAGCAAATAAAACAGAGTTGATAAGAACTAATCTACCCACTCTCGATAAAAACCTTCCGTTCTAGCTAAAAATAACAAGTCATCATGTTTATGTTTAGTTGGTCTAATAAAAAAACCAAGATAATCAAAAGGGAAAGTCATAATTTTACAGTTAAGTGTATTAGCAACTAAACCTTCAACCTTATCGACGTCATTTAATAATAAAACGGAGCTTTTATCAAAATTAATTTTTAGTCCTGAAAGAAGTTCAAAACTGAATAATAAATTTAAGAGTAATGACATGATTAGGCAACTGTGAGGTAAATAGTAAGGTATCATCCGCAAATTGAAGAATAGAGAGACCATTGCGAGATATTTCACTACCAACACTCCTCAAAGATCCATTACCTACTGCTTTTATAATTATCATAGCAAAAACATCTGCGGCTAAGTTAAACAAAAAAGGCGATAAAGGATCACTCTGCCTTAAACCTCGCTTAGATCGAATTTTATTTGCTAAATATTGTTAACCATTATACTAGAATTACCAGTTTTAAGCAAAGACATAATCCAACCAATCCATTTACAACTAAAACCTCTAGCTAATAACATATCAATTAGAAAATCTCAATCAACCGAATCAAAAGCTTTTGCAAAGTCTAGTTTTAGTAGAGCACGTGTAGTAATATTTTTACAACAATGATTAATGTATTCATGAACAGCAGTCACTCCATCATTGATATTTCTACCCTTAATGAAAGATGATGGTGAATAATCAATTAGATCATTCATACTTATGTTAAGTCTATTAGCTAAAACTTTTGAAATAATTTTAACAGAGCGGTTAATTAAAGAAATAGCTCTCAAATCTTTCAAATTATTAGCACTAATTTTTTGTTGTAATAAAATTACATTTGTAAAGTTAAATCTTCCTAATTGTAATTTACCATTATAAAACTCATTAAACATGCTAATTAAATCGAATTTTAAAACATCTCGAAATAATTTGTAAAATAAAATGGGAAACCCATCTAGGTGGGGCTTTATCACTAGGCATGTCATTAATAGCTTTCAAAATTTTCTTTTCAGAAAAAGGATTATCAAACTCAAAAGGGTCAATTCTGGAATCGATGGGAAAAATATCATTCCGTCTAACATTAATTCTTTGTTTATTCATAGTACGAAATATATCTCTATAATAATCAGTAAAAGCCATATTAAGATCCCTTTGATTAACCAATTCTACATTATTCAGAAAAATAGAATTTATCGTGTTACTACGTTTTCTACCATTAGCCATATTATGAAAAAAATTTGTATTATTATCACCTTCATTAATCATGGAATTTGAGATCACTATTTCCACATAACCTTCTCTTTTTATAAAATAGAACCAAGCTCTTCTTTTAAATTAGCGAGAACGTTACGCTCCCCTAGATTTAGTTGTCTAGTTTCTTCTATCTTGTTTATTTTAAGCATTTCAGAAAGAATATTTTTCTTTTTTAATTTTAATACTACCAGAGGCATTCTTACTCTAAATTTTAAGAAAATTCCTAAGATCTCTAAGTTTTAAAACAAATTTTTTGCAGAATTATCTGTATTTTTTATATTATAAAAAATTCATTAAACTCCATTTATTTTTAATTAGTGTTGAGAAATTGGATTCTAATAACAATATTTTTTCGAATTTAAACGTTCTATTAACAATCGTATGTTGATCGCACGTAAGAATTATAGGGCAATGATCAGAATAAGTGTAAGACAAACCCGAAACTCTACAAATAGGATATTTATCCTCGATTTCATCACTAATGAAAAATCTATCTAGAAGGGCCATTGAGGGAGACACTCTAGTATTACTCCAAGTGAATTCTCTATTAGAAGGAGGAGTTTCAGTCAAATTAAAATCAACGATAAATTGGTCGAATTCTTCCATAGAAGAAAACTCACCTTCCCATGGTGAACGCTCTTCTAGAAAATGCGTAATGCTGAAATCATCCCCCATAATTCAAGAACCAGGAGCTAATGATCTAAATTCTAAACATTCATTTAATAGAACCCTACCATCGATTTTTGTGTTTGGCCCATAAACATTAGATATATTTAAAATAAAACTATCACTAAGATTGTTGAGAATAATGTGCTAAGAACGTTGCTTAGAAATACTTTGAAGCGGTTTAAAAAAATTATCCCGCCATCTAATAAGTAAACCCCCAGAAGCTCCAACAGAAGTTAAACAAGCCCAATTCCAAAAGTGATAACTACCTAATTTCCTATAAAAACGAATGTCGGGACAATCAATTTCAGTTTTCTATAAAAGTGCAATGTCAATAAAACAATCTTTAAAAATACTCTGATTTTATCACATTTATTTAAATCGTGTAGACCTCAAATATTCCAGCTAATATCCTCATAAACCAATAGATCTAGCCCTCTCAATTTCCCTAATTCTAATATAATAAGAATCTACATCAACATCAAAAAACAAAAGCGATATCCCTAAATAATTGAAAAAACTCAGTGGAAGACAAACCATCTAGTGCATAAGTAGAATAAGTGCCGCCCAATCAGAAATCATACCTGAGCCTGAATTCATAGCGCCACACATGGCACCCGAATCGGGTATCTTACCTAAAAATTGAGTAAGACAACTACGAATCCTAGCACTACAATAAACAGATCCACTCGTAGCGATAGATTCCCCTCGTCTGCCTCTCCTTGAAGATGTAGTTTTTTATCTTCTATGTGTTCACCATCATTGATTGACTCGATGCTTTGTGAAAATTTAGACAAATCCACTAACTTTTTGTTCCCCTTCAACTTACTGCAAATAGAGATTGCATTAAAATCTGAATTAGAGATACTTGTAATCTCCTCACCACCCATACTCCCCACAAGCAATGAACTGTCATTACACTCAGGTATAACCAATGCATTCTCTGTCACAAGATTATTAGAAACAACATCATTTTCAGTCCCAATCATACATTATGTTGCATTTGTTTCATGTGCACACTGTGCATGTACACACTGCTCCTCTACTATTATCACAAAACCATCATAAGAATTATCAACTGCCTCTTCCCCTCATCACCATGATTTAACAAAATCCACCCAATTTCGCCATTAACTCCAAACAACCGATCATCCACTACAGCACCATGATCAGTCAGACCATCCTTAAGAATGGCATCTGGAGTCTCGCTCTATGATAAAGCATTTGCAATATTACATATATGCAGATCGACTATTGCATAATTATTCATATACAAGTCTTTCAGTTTATCTTTACTGTTGAGCATGTCAGTCATCTTTACACCTCTGAAATCAGCAGATTGAAGCACATTAACAATCTCAGAGACTTTTTGCTCCCCATGACAATCTAATTTCCTCTAATTCCTAGTAACTACTTCCCTTTGTTCTCCATAAACTACATTGCATCTATAATTAACATCATTTGAATCTTTTCCTATCATAACTTCCATACAGTTATCTTTACAGACAGAAGCTTCATTATTATCATCACAATTTCTATCTATTTCTTCCACACATACAAATGAAGACATCCCTCCAGCAGCTCCATGAAAAAATATTATGATTAAGAAAATCAATTTCTTCAAGTATTATCTTATTATAATTGATGTTGCTCCCATAAATCACTAAAGCACAATTATGCATATGTTCTTCATCATTTATATGCTGACATTGAATATGTTAAACTAGCTTACTTTCAACATCATCACCAAGCTTCAGAGACTCAGAACTATTTAAAAACAAAGGATCGAAAAAAGAACCCACATTAGTGGTATCATTACCATGAGTATATATATCTTCTCCTACGAATAGAGGAGGATTCAAACCATTATCATCCAACATAGAGCTCAGACAATCAAACCTGTTGTTAGTGACAAGATCAAAATTAACAACTTCATAAGATTTTGACCTAAACTATTTATTATGAACTGAGACAAATTCTTTGTTAACATCACAAGATTTTACAATAGGATTTGGATTCTTCACATCTTTGTAACTAAGTTCGAATCCAAAATCCTTTACTCTCATAGAATTAGACTCCAGACTATATTGTGTCATAGCAGGATCTAATAAGAATGAATTGAAGAAATTATACTCATCTCTTTGAACAACATTAGGAAAAACAAAATCCACATTCACATCTTCACAAAGAACCAAAACTTCTTTGTTCTCGACCTGAATTGGCAATAGATCGTCGACAGAAACATCTTCGTCAATAGAGATAACTAAATTACCAAAATATTCCTCATGGTTAACAAATTTCTTACAATAATCTCTACTGATATTAACTGTTGGAATTCCTATAGAACAAAATGAATGAAAAATACATAAAGTCCCACATCGCCTAATATACTAAGAAAGCCAAGTATATTAATAGCTTTCTCATGAGGAGGTTGGGGGTCTGGGGCTCCCAAATGTATGCTTCGTTGTGAGGAGGGAGATCATGCATCTCCACCAACCACGTGCGCGCGCCGCCTCCGCCGTCCGTCCGACCGACCGAACCGGGCCGGGCCGGGCTCGGGCTCGGGTCTAAAATGACTATTCTTTTTGCTAGGCCATCGTTTAACGGTTTTGGGCTTCGGCTGAAACTGGGCTGGGCCTGTAATTTAAAGAGAAGCGGGCGGGTGAAGATGGACGCGACTGTTCATAAACCGGACGGTCGTTAGATGCGAATAGATGCGGGTGCGACCCGACTGAAGAGGCGCGAGCGAAACAGTACCAGGCGGTACGAGCGGGTGTGAAAAAGTACCGTTGGACACGAGCAGATGCAAACCAGTAGTAGGCGGGTGCGACCCATTAACGAACAGCAGCGACCAAAAGGCAACGGGTGCAACCCGTCAAGCGGACGCGATTGTTTGAAGGGATGCGGACGGAGATAATACTGATCACATTCTCATCCTATTCCAATCTAATTTCTTTTGCTTCTTTGCTCTACTGCTCACTGTTCCATACATATCACAGAGTTGACATACTCATTACAATCTCATGCAGAATACGTCTATTGTATCTTGAGGGAATTTTGAAATAAAATTCTTAAGGAAATCGTTACGATGAGCCTCAGACATAATCCGGTTAGAATTCTAGACTATTTGTATATTTATATACATTCTTCTGTATTCTATTCTTTATTCTGGTTATACTATTTGTTCAAAATAGTATAACGCTATTGTTGTAACTTATTTACAACATTCATACTGTTATAATAATTTATACAGAATTCCAGTGTAGTGGAAATCTAATTTATAAACTTGTGCGACGAGCTTATTGTAGCGTGCTATCTGTTTTGGTATACTAGACATATAACATCTTAAGAATTTTACTGTTTTCTTACTAAAACAGAGATGACAACAGTAGAATTTTCAAAGAATACTACTCACAATAGACCTGAACCGTTCAAGGGAGATGGTGATGATTTCTTGACATGGTAGAATCAGATGTTGTTTTATCTCACCACACTCGGTCTGCAAAAGTACCTCGAGGACGAGGAACCAATTCCTGCACTAGGCAAGGAAGCAGAGGTGAATATGTGGAAGCATTCCGATTTTTTATGCAGAAACTATATTCTGAATTGTCACGACAAGGTGCTATACAAAGTATATCAGCCTTTAAAGACATCAAAAGAACTCTGGAATGCACTTACCACAAAGTATAAGACGCAGAATATCAGTCTTAAGAAATTCATTGTAGACAAATTCATGGACTACAAGATGGTTGACTCCAAACCGGTGACTGTTCAACTGCATGAATTGCAAATCATCATTCATGAACTTGAAGCGGAAGGTCATATGGTTGGAGAATCGTTTTTGGTTGAAGCCATCACGGGGAAACTGCCGCCGTCATGGAGAGATTACCGCAATTATCTAAAGCATAAAAAGAAGGAAATCTCTTTATAGGATCTTATAGTCCGATTGAAAATTGAGGCAGATAACCGTGGAATAACAAAACAAAGCGATGAGGCATTTGTGGCTGAAGGGTAAAAGGCCACAAATAAAAAGAGGAATTTCCAGAAGAAAAGGAAAGCTCCTGAAAACAAATCTAAAGACAACAAACAAACCAAGAAGTTTAATGGTGAATGTTGGGTTTGTGGTAAAATAGGACACGCTGCTAGAGATTGCAGACACAAGAAGGAACGCAACTCAGAGGCGAATATAGTTGACAACATAGAAATGGACGAGTCCGATTTCTCAGCATGATGGCCTATTTAAGGCAAATGTAGCCGTCGTTGGCAATAAAACTATGTATTTTGATTGTGCTGTTAATAAAATTGAAGTTTCTTATGTGCTTGAACACGATATTTTACTATGGCAGATAGATTAGGATACTTAAATTTCCCAAAATTGAAGAATACAAAACTGAGGTAGAAAATCAGTTTAATAGAAAGATCAAGATATTGAGCTCTGATCGAGGTGGAGAATATGAATCACCGTTTAAATAGTTCTGTGCAGAAAATAGAATAATTCATCAAACAATATCACCATATTCGCCACAATTAAAATGGTTACAATTCCATATGAGTTATGGAAAAGACACAAACCAAGTTTAAATATCTCAAAGTGTGGGGGTACTTGGCAAAAATTCCAGTTCCGTCTCCTAAGAAAGCACTAATGAGAGTGTTGGGATATTTAACAAATACCACTAACTTTTCCTTACATTATGGAAAATATCTTGCAGTATTAGAAGGATATAGTGATGCAAACTGGATTGCAGATTCAGAGGAATCAAAATCCACAATTGGTTATGCCTTTACCCTTGCAGGAGCAGCAGTGTCATGGAATCTGAGTTTTCCATTTTGGCCCATACCTGTGACGGCCATATGTACTCACTGCGATAATCAAGCAACGCTGAGTAGAGCGAAAAACTTTGTGTATAATGGCAAATCACGACACATACGTCGTCGCCATAACACAGTTAGGCAGTTACTCTCTAATGGAACTATTTCCATTGATTATGTGAGAACAAATGATAACCTAGCAGATCCATTTACTAAAGGTTTATCAAGAGAGAAAATTGACTGCGCATCGAGGGGAATGGGTTTAAAAGCCTAAACCACAAAGAGTTCTCTTATACGGAAACCTATCCTAGCGACTGGAGATCCCACGGACTAGGATCAATAGGCAAACCAGTTCTGAATAACTCAAGACGCAATGCATTTGCATGGACATAGTCCAACTCCATTCCTATGGTGCACAACATAAATGCATGCCTAGAGAAGTATTTAAAGGTTAAAACTATGTTTTTTAATGATGACCATATCTTGGAAATAACAAGTGGGACATATGTAGGATACTCTTAATGGTTGCGATCACCTATGTTAATGTGAGCTGGGTCGGCTCTATGAGAATATTAAAAGGCTTTTATTCTCTAAAACACTCGCAGAACCAAAAATTGTTCAGGACCAAAATGAACACAACCAAGAGATTGGATGAGAAGGGAATCAATGCTTCGTAAAACTTATTGTCTGGATATACAATAAAGGCCGACGGTTCAAGATGAAATAATTCACCGATTAGCCAAGTAGATCCGATAAGCTTTAACTAGGGAAAGTTCAAAGTGAAATATCTACTTATCCACGATAAAACATTATTCCATATGTACTCTGTGATATTTCGCTTTGTGTGGGGGATATGTATATTATCATTCATGTGGGGGATTGTTGGAATTCCTATAGAACAAAATGAATGAAAAAGACATAAAGTCCCACATCGCCTAATATACTAAGAAAGCCAAGTATATTAATAGCTTTCTCATGAGGAGGTTGGGGGCCTGGGGCTCCCAAATGTATGCTTCGTTGTGAGGAGCGAGATCATGCATCTCCACCACACACGCGCGTGCGCGCCGCCACCGTCCGTCCGTCCGTCCGACCGACCGAACCGGGCCGGGCCGGGCTGGTGTACGGGTCTAAAATGACTATTCTTTTTGCTAGGCCATCGTTTAACAGTTTTGGGCTTCGGCTGAAACTGGGCTGGGCCTGTAATTTAAAGAGAAGCGGGCGGGTGAAGACGGACGCGACTGTTCATAAACCGGACGGCCGTTAGATGCGAACAGATGCGGGTGCGACCCGACTGAAGAGGCGCGGCCGAAACAGTACCAGGCGGTACGAGCAGGTGCGAAAAAATACCGTTGGACACGAGCATATGCAAACCAGTAGCAGGCGGGTGCGACCCATAAACGAACTGCAGCGACCAAAAGGCAACGGGTGCGACCCGTCAAGCGGACGCGACTGTTTGAAGGGATGCGGACGAAATTATAAATAGGAGAGAATACTGATCACATTCTCATCCTATTCCAATCTAATTTCTTCTGCTTCTTTGCTCTACTGCTCACTGTTCCATACATATCACAGAGTTGACATACTCATTACAATCTCGTGCAGAATACGTCTGTTGTATCTTAGCGGAATTTTCAAATAAAATGCTTAAGGAAATCGTTACGACGAGCCTCAGACATAATCCGATTAGAATTCTAGACTATTTGTATATTTATATACATTCTTCTGTATTCTATTCTTTATTATGGTTATACTATTTGTTCAAAATAGTATAACGCTGTTGTTGTAACTTATTTACAATATTCATACTGTTATAATAATTTATACAGAATTCCAGTGTAGTGTAAATCTAATTTATAAACTTGTGCGACGAGGTTATTGTAGCGTGCTATCTGTTTTGGTATACTAGACGTATAACATCTTAAGAATTTTACTGTTTTCTTACTAAAACAGAGATGGCAACACTAGAATTTTCAAAGAATACTACTCACAACAGACCCGAACCATTCAAGGGAGATGGTGATGATTTCTTGACATGGCAGAATCAGATGTTGTTTTATCTCACCACACCCGGTCTGCAAAAGTACCTCGAGGACGAGGAACCAATTCCTGCACTAGGAAAGGAAGCAGAGGTGAATATGTGGAAGCATTCCGTTTTTTATGCAGAAAGTATATTCTGAATTGTCTCGACAAGGTGCTATACAAAGTATATCAGCCTTTAAAGACATCAAAAGAACTCTGGAATGCACTTACCACAAAGTATAAGACGCAGAATATCAGTCTTAAGAAATTCATTGTAGACAAATCATGGACTACAAGATGGTTGACTCCAAATCGGTGAATGCTCAACTACATGAATTGCAAATCATCATTCATGAACTCGAAGCGGAAGGTCATATGGTTGGAGAATCGTTTTTGGTTGAAGCCATCACGGGGAAGCTGCCGCCGTCATGGAGAGATTACCGCAATTATCTAAAGCATAAAAAGAAGGAAATCTCTTTACAGGATCTCATAGTCCGATTGAAAATTGAGGTAGATAACCGTGGAATAACAAAACAAAGCGATGAGGCATTTGTGGTTGAAGGGTCAAAGACCAAAAACAAAAGGAGGAATTTCTAGAAGAAAAGGAAAGCTCCTGAAAACATATCCAAAGACAACAAACAAACTAAGAAGTTTAATGGTGAATGTTGGGTTTGTGAAAAAATAGGACACGCCGCTAGAGATTGCAGACACAAGAAGGAACGCAACTCAGAGGCGAATATAGTTGACAACATGGAAATGGACAAGTCTGATTTCTCAGCGTGATGGCTTATTTAAGGCAAATGTAGCCGTTAAAACTATGTATTCTAATTGTGCTATTAATAAAATTGAAGTTTCTTATGTGCTTGAACACGATATTTTACTATGGCATGATAGATTAGGATACATAAATTTCCAAAAATTGAAGAATACAAAACTGAGGTAGAAAATCAGTTTAATAGAAAGATCAAGATATTGAGCTCTGATCGAGGTGGAGAATATGAATCACCGTTTGAATAGTTCTGTGCAGAAAATAGAATAATTCATGAAACAACATCACCATATTCGCCACAATTAAAATGGTTACAATTCCATATGAGTTATGGAAAGGACACAAACCAAGTTTAAATACCTCCAAGTGTGGGGGTGCTTGGCAAAAGTTCCAGTTCCGTCTCCTAAGAAAGCACTAACGAGAGTGTTGGGATATTTAACGAATACCACTAACTTTTGCTTACATTATGGAAAATATCCTGCAGTATTAGAAGGATATAGTGATGCAAACTGGATTGCAGATTCAGAGGAATCAAAATCCACAATTGGTTATGCCTTTACCCTTGCAGGAGCAGCAGTGTCATGGAATCTGAGTTTTCCATTTTGGCCCATACCTGTGACGGCCATATGTACTCACTGCGATAATCAAGCAACGCTGAGTAGAGCGAAAAACTTTGTGTATAATGGCAAATCACGACACATACGTCGTCGCCATAACACAGTTAGGCAGTTACTCTCTAATGGAACTATTTCCATTGATTATGTGAGAACAAATGATAACCTAGCGGATCCATTTACTAAAGGTTTATCAAGAGAGAAAATTGACTGCGCATCGAGGGGAATGGGTTTAAAAGCCTAAACCACAAAGAGTTATCTTATACGGAATCCTATCCTAGCGACTGGAGATCCCACGGACTAGTATCAATAGGCAAACCAGTTCTGAATAACTCAAGACGCAATGCATTTGCATGGACATAGTCCAACTCCATTCCTATGATGAACAACATAAATGCATGCCTACAGAAGTATTTAAAGGTTAAAACTATGTTTTTCAATGATGACCATATCTTGGAAATAACTAGTGGGGTATATTTAGGATACTCTTAATGGTTGCGATCACCTATGTTAGTGTGAGCTGGGTCGGCTCTATGAGAATATTAAAAGGCTTTTATTCTCTAAAACACTCGCAGAACCAAAAATTGTTCAGGACCAAAATGAACACAACTAAGAGATTGGATGAGAAGGGAATCAATGCTTCGTAAAACTTATTGTCTGGATATACAATAAAGGCTGACGGTTCAAGATGAAATAATTCACCGATTAGCCAAGTAGATCCGATAAGTTTTAACTAGGGAAAGTTCAAAGTGAAATATCTTCTTATCCACGACAAAGCATTATTCCATATGTACTCTGTGATATTTCGCTTTGTGTGGGGGATATGTATATTATCATTCATGTGGGGAATTGTTGGAATTCCTATAGAACAAAATGAATGAAAAATACATAAAGTCCCACATCGCCTAATATACTAAGAAAGCCAAGTATATTAATAGCTTTATCATGAGGAGGTTAGGGGCCTGGGGATCCCAAATGTATGCTTCGTTGTGAGGACGGAGATCATGCATCTCCACCACACACGCGCGCGCGCCGCTGCCGTCCGTCCGTCCGACCGAACCGAACCGGGCCGGGCCGGGCCGGGCTGGGGTACGGGTCTAAAATGACTATTCTTTTTGCTAGGCCATCGTTTAACGGTTTTGGGCTTCGGCTGAAACTGGGCTTGGCCTGTAATTTAAAGAGAAGCGGGCGGGTGAAGACGGATGCGACTGTTCATAAACCGGGCGGCCGTTAGATGCGAACAGATGCGGGTGCGACCCGACTGAAGAGGTGCGGCCGAAACAGTACCAGGCGGTACGAGTGGCTGTGAAAAAGTACCATTGGACACGAGCAGATGCAAACCAGTAGCAGGCGGGTGTGACCCATTAACGAACAGCAGCGACCAAAAGGCAACCGGTGCGACCCGTCAAGCGGACGCGACTGTTTGTAGGGATGCGGACGAAATTATAAATAGGAGAGAATACCGATCACATTATCATCCTATTCCAATCTAATTTCGTCTGCTTCTTTGCTCTACTGCTCACTGTTCCATACATATCACAGAGTTGACATACTCATTACAATCTCGTGCAGAATACGTCTGTTGTATCTTGAGGGAATTTTGAAATAAAATTCTTAAGGAAATCGTTACGACGAGCCTCGGACATAATCCGGTTAGAATTCTTGACTATTTGTATATTTATATACATTCTTCTGTATTCTATTCTTTATTCTGGTTATACTATTTGTTCAAAATAATATAACGTTGTTTTTGTAACTTATTTACAACATTCATACTGTTATAATAATTTATACAGAATTCCAGTGTAGTGGAAATCTAATTTATAAACTTGTGCGACGAGTTTATTGTAGCGTGCTATCTATTTTGGTATACTAGATGTATAACATTAACTTCATTGACAGTGCTAAAATGAGACTTCCTCTAGTAAATTGATACCCTTTGATCTTTGAATCCATAAATGATCAAGATGAATTCTTTTAAGCTGCATACACTTTAAGACAACCAAGAATCCATGTTTCGAAATCGAAGGATCTGTGCGTTTGATAGGAGTGAATCTGAATTTCATCAAACACTCTGACTTTTTATGACCAAGACACCGCATTTAAAGCAATGATTAGGGTCATTTCAACATGAGACAAACCCCTACATCTAAAACAGATATTCTTTCCTCTTTTGGAGTGAACCCAATTCACAACTTCTGGCTTACTATGGATAGAACGAGGAACAGAAGTATTCCCTTCTTTGAGAACCTGAGTGTAAGATCGCTTGGGGAAAGACGCTTAGTCGGAATTAAGATAGGGTAAATTAAAGAATCGCGAAGGTCAGATAAAGGAAAAAGGAAGAGAGGACGGTGATGAATATTTCAAGAATGATGAAGCTACAGTCGCCATTATAACAATTGAAACATTTTAAAATATAAAGGATTAAAATATAAATTTCTTTTGAAAACTAAAATGACATATAAAGTATAAGTGAATATATATATATATATATATCAAAGTAATAATGAATGTCAAAATATACTTTTAAATACCATTAACATTTAGAAAACATAGAACCAAAATGTAATGAACTAAAAGTATAAATTAAAATATAAAATACTTAAAAACTTAATATAATAATTTTTTAGATAAACAAATAAAGATTAATAATCATTTGAAAGCTATTTTGAAAGGCGTTGAAAAATCATTTTGAAAACAGGGATTCTGAAAAATTATTTTTCTTGAAAACCAGGATATTTGAAAATCATTAAAATCAGAGAACGGATTTTAAAACCTTTTGGAAAAGAAATAAAGAGAAATCATAGAAGTGATACCAGGGCTTTAAAAAAAATCTACGACTCTATAACTTATCTTGATATCTTGAATTTTCAAATTCATGAGTCTTCAATCTCTAACTCTTGAATCTCTATCTCAGCCTCTTTATCAGTCTTTTAAGTCTGCTCTTAATACTGTAAAGTTTTCTTGATCAACACTTATTTAATATTTTGCACTATATACAATATATACTTTGATAAAACATTAGTATCTATATTTTCTATGATCACTATATTTTCTATGATCTCATATGATTGTTGTCATCAAAACCAATACCTATGGGGATCTGTTCGAGATGTTGGAATCCAAAGAGATATTTGAAATCTGTTTGAGTGATGAAGACTTATGTGTTGAGATGCTAAATGTGACTTCACCATCGGTAATTACAAAAAGCAAAGTAGGGGTATAGCCGGTGGATTTGGCTAACCTGAAGGTACATCAACTTCAAATATCTAGAGATGCTTACTGATGTTGAGCATGGGAGTTGTCCGTATTCGATATCATGTGTTCGAGCATGGACTAGTTATGTTTCGCTTTGTAACATATTTTATCTAGAGATATGTGTGGTTTTAGAAGGTATTTTCTGACTCTTGTGTAGGAGATCTACAGCGGTTTACTTTGGGAATCTCCACGGAAATCTATTATGCATGCTTACCTTAGTGGTTTTGATTGTACCCTCAACATTGTTGTGTTGTGAAATGCAAGCAGCATAGTTATTTTCTGATTTATATTCTTTGCCCTAGATATTATCTATTATATAAATCTAACGTACTTATTAGATGGTTTGACTTCTTTGAGGAGAAAACCGCTATGGTGATCCGACCAATCTCAAAAGGTGTTGTTACATTATATAGATGTTCTTGAGTTTCTCATACAATACTTATGTCTAACTCGTAATTTTATATTTCCTCTATTTCCATAGATGCTCTTTCGAGTAATATGAGAAATGCGGGTTTCCATTAATATTCTTTGGAGCTCGAGATGAGCTGGATGCTTACATCTACCATAGTATTCTTATTTTCGTTGCACTAACTATATTGTCTATATTGGTATTTGTAAGGACAGACCGTTATAACTGTCTAGAGTGATGATAGTACTTAGGATTGTAACTATGAAATGCTATGTATCTTAAAGTGACAGTTTGTACCGTCTTTTGATATTATATGTTATGGTTCCGCTGGTAAGATTTTGATGTTGTCTTCTCTTCTTTCTTGTTCCTTTTTTTCCTTTTACTTCCCTAACAATTTGTTTTCCGACACTTTATTGCTTGTCACATGAATACGTAGATAACATTTGAGGGTCGAAAGGCAAATTGTTACATGAATTCTCCACCTCGAGTTCCTAAAACTGGCAATTTGTGGCCACTTTGATTTTCCAAAAGTTTTAAATTCCATGAAAACTGAGAAAGTTTTAGAGTTTTTCTCAAAGGAAATATACTCGATCATTCTTGTAAAGTCATTCACAAAGAGAAGAAAATATCTTTATTATTAAAAGATGGTTTTTTGGGTCAGACCTCCATATATATCTACTGGATCAAGTGATGCTCTTGCTCTCCATATCGATTTTGAAGATAGCAAGGGATAGAACTTTCCAAATATGTAATCTTCACATTTTTTTTTTTCAGATTGAAGTGTAGGAAGCCCTACCACCATATTTTTCTGGTGCAAAAACTTCAAACTACTTTGATTTAAGTGTCCATATTGTTGATGCTAAAATAACGATCCTTTAATGTTAATTGATTCCAAAGCAAAATTTTCTTTTGATGATGTCATTATTGGGAAAACTTTATTGGCATTCATGTTGATTTTCATCAAAGGAATGTTACTCTTTTTGTCAAAAATAATAAATTATCATCTTCAGATTTTACCAAGAACCCTCCTTACATAAGTTGACCCACATTCAACAAGTTTTGGGCAAGATTTGAAACATACAACACATCATGGACAAGTTCGAAGTGTTTTCTTTTGTTTTAACAAGGACAACACCCTTGCCTGCAACATTCAAGCTTTCACTTAAGAAGCTATATTTTCTTCAAGCTCGATGAAATATTTTCTATTTACAGTCATATGGTTGCTGCATCCGCTATCACATATCATATGTTTGATGAATCTTGTTGATAATTTAGTATAAAATAAGTTTTCCTCCAAATCTTTCCTTTCACTGAAATTTGCTTTATTATGCTTTGGTGTCCACAATCTCTTTATGACTGATTAGGTATCTTGTAGAGAATACATTGAAAACTGCATACAGAGCCTTTATGTCTATACTTTTACAGACACAACATTGCAAAATTGAACCTTGTTGATTAGTTGAAGTCCACTTCTCTTTATTCATGCCGATTCTTATTGGTACTTTTATTCTTAAATTTTTTACTTCCACTTTTGTGGTAGTCTTTTTTCTCTATTATTTTGGATTAAATGCTTGATTCGATATATTTGCTTTATATCTATTAATTCTGCTTTTGTGCATTTCAAGTGAACCATCAAGTTCATTGAGTGGTAATATTGACAAAGCTTTTGCTTCTTCTATTGCGGGTTACAATAGGATCGTACTTTTTAGGTAGACTTCATAGCGCTGTTTCAACTATCCTCTTATTTGGTATTGTATCACCATAAATTTGATTTGATTTACAATACCGATAACTCTTGTAAAGAATGATTGGACTGATACATTCTCTTTCATTAGCAAGTTATCAATCCCCCACCATATCATTTGAAGTTTTATGGAAATTACTTTTTGAGAACCTTGAAATTCATCTTTCAAAGTATCCCAAGCCACCTTCGATTTTGTTGCTGGTAATAACCTTGGTAAAGGATTTTTGTTGACACCTTGTTGAATGATAAATAAAGCTTTTGCATCTCTCTTTTCATTTTCTCTATGTACTTTTTGATTTTCAGATGATAATGCATTGAGTTGAGCCTCAATGAGTTCTTCAAAGCCACTTTATACTAGATTCTAAAGACCTTGAGAAATGAATAATGTCATCATTTGTATACTCCAATATAGAATTCAAATTTGCTACCATTTTGACTATAAATACTATAACATCCTGCAAATCCGTACCCCTTTGAGCCGACAATATTCTCCAATAGTTCAACTCAAAGTGGACGAAAATACGAACCATTAGGGTTAAAGAAGAAAGAGGTAGAAGAAGAAATAGAAAATAATATCAGAGTCTCACAATCTCAGAGGAATAATATATAATAGCTAAATAACCGATCTTTAACAACAAGAACTATATCTGTTTTATCCGTTACATCGTCAGAGTACAACAAAATTCATAGCACACAACTGGACAGTTGTCATAACCTGTCCTCACAAAAAATAACTATGCAGTTAATCATACGCAGGGGAATATTCATTAAATACATGTGATACGTCTCGCCATCCAGCTCGTCTCATGAGCTCCATAGCATCCTTTCTTGTATTGTATAATACTCGGTCTGACTCGAGCATTATAGTGAAATAACACCCGAGTCAGTTTGGAAAACCAGGTAAAAAACCACACCCAATAGGATTTATTAAAGTTTCCAAATCCTTTAAAAATCAAAGGTATCTCGTAAGACCACGCCACAAATAAACATGTCGCATGTCGGCTTTTTATCTTACAATAACCAAAACCTTTCTTATCAAATCCTCTGATATTATAGTAGTGTCTATACAAAAATATTTTCAAATAGCTGAAATTGTTACATTCATTAAATTCCAGCATAATAGGTATACAAACAATTCCGAAGGCACTTATTGGAGATTGGGTTTCCATCAATGGCAGGGCTACTGGGGTACCGCCCGTCATAGTACGTGGCCTAAATCACCGTACCGAGGATCCACCCTGATCCCCTGCTACACAAGACCGGAGCTACCCCTTACTGGATATTCCGAATAAGATCACCACATGGTTGGGATCAGCAACCACCCACACAGCCGAATAAAAAGGGACGTCTAGACAGGGATGACCTTACCCTAATTGGTTGCTAGCCACTTAGCCTAGCTGCACCTCCCATGTTTTAGCCATTCTCAGTTGATGAGGCTTGAGGCTTTGCATTACCTTTTTAGAACACATCTCACTTAGAATGCTCATTGTCCTCCTAATGATATTCTGGTAGCATTCATCCATACAAGTCCGTTCTGGGTCCGAACGGAACCGAAGACACTACTCCTACTACATCCATTTTGGAATCACCCTCAGGATTAGTAGCGATTAGCCCTTGCACTTCACTGCTCCATCTTCGACTCCAAGCTCATCGAAGTGGTTTTCGGGAAATTAATCCCGATCCCGATCTCTTCGAAACAATCAGCGCATTGGCTAATATTGATAGTCGGTTATTTAACTATCATATAACACCCACATACAACCACCAGACCTTAATAATTTCCAAATTATTTATTTCAAAGTATCTTCGCAAGATATTTTCCACATTTCAACGCTTTGAAAATAATTTTCAAATTAATTTTCTCTCGCGGAATAAATTTCCACCCAATTGCTATATTTCCACTGAAAAGCACCAAGTCTTAATAACTTAGATTTTAAATAATTTAAATCACTTTATTTGAAGATATATATACTTTAAAACACTTAAAGTAAAATTACTTAAAATACTTTATCTAAAATACAATTTATGAAATTTTATAATAATTTCTCATGTAAAGCTTAAGCCAAAATAAATTTAAAAATAAAATTTATTCTATAAGGTATAAATATTAAATAATTATCTTTTAAATCATAATACTAGTTAAACCTAACCAACGGGAATCGAAGCCGCACTGTGATCAACGGGAATCGAAGCCGCACCCTAACCAAAACGCTACCATGAGCTCACCTCCTTATCACGCCTCAATCCAATCGTGATGTACTCGACACGGCTTCTGAAGTTGGAGTGTCGAATGAGGCTCTGCCCTCATTATTATTTTTTATCGATCTGGCTTTTTATCCTTCTTACGTTCTGACTAGATTTTTTCCTTTTTAAATAAATGCTCGGCTATATTTTAAAAAGAAACGAGGTGGACATCTGGTGTGATGATGGGAAAAGGTAGGAGACACATGTTGTTAAGGAGGAAACGTGTTTAATTTGTCTACTGCTTGCGAATATTTATATTTAATTTAAATTCAAATTCAAATCATCTCGATTTACATAGTCTAAAATTCCGAACACCTATCAAGGCATGCCTTTAGGCGTTCATAAGGTCATGCCCCTATTCCGAACGCAAAGGAAAAGGTTTCGAGTGCTTATTCGATCGTATGGAGAAGATAGCTTTTGGGATTCAGTTATTATATTGAATTTACGATATAGATTTCAACGCGTTTATATATCGTACGGCCACATGACAACTCCAAACACTACGAAAATTGAAATCCGATAATAATACACTTTTATGGATCCAATGGAATATGTTTTGTCGAATTCCAAGACAGTGCCTCGGAAGGCTATTTTTAAATATCGAATTAAACGATATATTTTCAAAACTGAACAAATCACTTCCAGTTTCAATTTCATAACTTTTATTACCTTCAGCATTATCAATACAGATTTTATAAACCTTTGAATTATTTTTAACAAGCTTAAAATCCAATATTCACTATTTTTAACCAATTCCCAATTAATTTAATTTAATACTTAAATTTTCAAATAAATAGTGATATTTGAAATTCAAGTTAAAACTTAACTATTAAATATTTAAAATCAATTAAATATTTCAATTTCAAATATTCAAAAATTTCAGGTCGTCACATTTCTTCACCCTTAGTTATGAAGAATAATCCATAACCCGTTAACTCTTTCCCCAATCCATATAATTTTTAACAACTTCCCAAAACCAAACGGTTTTAATAATGCTCAAAACAATCATTTTATTAAAGACCCACTATCACTTCTATTAATTTTCCAAAATCTTCCATAGTTTCCAAACAGCATTATTTACTCAACAATTTAAATTTAAAACCAATTTTAAATTATCAAAATTTCCTCGAAAAGTTTCTAACTCCATAAATTTTCGAAAAATTTCACCGTCTCCTTTGTGGGCTAGCTCGGCACAACTACAAAATGCCTCTACAGGCCCCCAAATTTCAAAAGAAAAGAAAATGCTAAGTGGCTAGATCAGAAAACCATCAAATTTCATACGGAAATTTAAATACATACCTTTTGTTGAGAAATTCAATTTATCTTCTAAAATCAAAAATCCCAATTTCTTTGCTTTTAAATACTTGTACCCTACTTAGTAACAATATCCATTCATAGAATCCAAAATCATCCTATTCACTTCTTTTACAAAATCTCAATATTTGATTCACTTAAACCGCACGATGTACACATATCATCCGTACGCAATATCCAATCCGATCGCTCACTCGATCACACAATTTCACTTCCGAACTAGTATCGTCCACCCGACTTCCTAGTGCGGACTCAGATCTGGTTTCTTGATCATAAACCATCATTCTCCTTACATAGCCATTTACTATGATAGAGAATTTCTAGAATCAATCAAAAATCCATATCCAGGGTTCCGTCGAAAATCGAGTGAAAAATCCCAACTCGGATCGATATGACTATCTTGAAATTTTGTGCTCGAATTTGGATCAGATCACTATGCGAATAAAATAATATAAGTACATCCTACGTATTTATTCCAATTGATTATTAACTATCAATTTTCTTTTTATTCACATTTATTTCGATTTCTATTCACTTATCTACACTTATTCCATTTCACAACTTTACTTAACCTTTATTTAATATTAACATAGAATATTTTCCTAATACCAAATTTTACTTAAGAATTTCACCCTAATTTCCTTAAGTTTATAAATAGTTTATATAACTTCTTATTATGATTCCCTCTTTATCACTTAAGCTTTATATCCATTTTTATTCGATTTACAATTTGAATTCAGTTTATCTTAAAATTCTGAATACTGAATTTTATCAACTATCTTTCATTCATATCTAATCCATATCATTATTTTAAATTAGTTTCATTTACTAGTTCATTACAAATTTCAATGAATTCTAATTCCTAGAACTTTTGTTCTTCTAGTCCAACCTGAACTAATTCTTCTACTTTACCTTATTAACACAATTCAAATTCAATTCCAATGTTCAGCTTGAATTCCATTTACTTTATTTAACTTAATTCAGTTACATTCCATTTCCATTCAAAATTTTAAACTTATATAAGTTTTCCAACTTAATTATATTTCATTTAATAATCTTTTTGATTTATTTCATCTAATTGGTTTACTTCCCTAGGTTAATTCGTTTTCACACTTACTTTAAATTTGAAGACTTCTCAAGTTGAATTTATTTCGATCAATTTCAACACTATTTTATTTAGCCTGCTTACGCTTAAATTTCCCATTTCCTTTATTTCTCTTAGTTCATGTTAATTCCCATTCCAATTAATCTTTTTCAAACTCTTATAAGTTTTACACTTACTAATATTCCATAACCATCTTTAAATAAGATTCCAGAGTTAAATAATCACTTAAGTATTTCAAAATCATTTTTGAAATCAATTATATCCAAAATCTAACTATTTCAAAATCAAACCCAATTTCGCAATCAATCCCAATTCAAAACATTTGGCTAACAATTCCTTCCTTGGAAACTCGAAAATGAACATCAATGATGCTGCAGTCATCACCGAAGTTATTTTCCAATGACTGAAGAGAGTTCAGTACTTTTACCCTTTCAAAAACATTTCAAATATTTTTAAATTCCAAATCTCACCAGATTTCAAATCCAATTCAAAAATATTTCTCAAATAATATCACCATTACTCCTTCAAAACTTTTGAAAACCATTTTCAAACCCAAAGGAATTTAAACTTTTTCCAGAATTTCAAATTGCAAACCTTCTAATCTATATTCAAACATTACTCTGGAACATTATTATATTATAAATCACAATTTATAATTCACATTTACAAATCCCATCTTGTTAAATAAATTTATTCCTTAACCTTTGGTTATAATATTATTTTCTTATTTTCAATTTCCACATAACAATGATAATATTTTAATATTATCACTTCCTAACAACCAAGCAACCATATTGTTACCTGGAGATTTGACTACGCAACTAGGCACTCGACATTTGCATACCGTTCGGCATCCCGAGCATTCGGCACAACATACTTGGTCGGCTTCTTGGTTCGTTCAGCATAAATGGTTCGTTCAGCATTCAAGTTCGATCGGCTTCCAGGAACGTTCGGCATTCAAGAGCGTTCGACATTGAGAGCCGTTCGGTATTGCATACCGATCGGCATTAAGTGCGTTCGGCATCTATGGACGTTCGGCATTGCAGGGTCCTTCGGCGTTCTATACTGCTCGGCATCCAGACCTTGTTCGGCACTCAACCCCGTTCGCCATAAATCTCGATCGGCATTCGAGATTGGTCGGCATCAAGAGGTGTTCGGCATTCATGCCTTGTTCGGCATTCGACATCGGTTGGCATCCAGAGTTGTTCGGAATTCATCCAATCTCGACCGGCTTCGATTATTGGTCGGCCTGCACTCTCCACTCAGCACATCACTTTGTTCGGCATGAAGATATCGTTCGGCATTTTTCCGTTCGGCATCTACAGATCGGCACACAGAACTCACTCTTCTTGGGCCGAGATATTTAGCTACCAGGCCCACCAGGGAAGTCCAACCCATCTTCGTCTATATATAGAGAGGCAAGGGCACAGTGAAATGGACCTTTTTTCGAGAACACCGGCGAGACTCTGCTGCATTCAAGACTTATCTATTTTTCTTAGCAATTGTATTTAAGTAACTGATATACGGATTGTATCGGTAATCGATTATCAAGGAAATCAATAAAGATCTATCTCAAAGTGGACGTAGGCAATTACGCCGAACCACTATAAATCTGATGTTCATTTTTTCTGCATTAAATTTACGTACTGTTCTCTGTTTAATTTTACTTTCTTCATTAATCTCTCTATACAGTCTTTCTTAAGGGTGTTAGTGACCAATTCTGGTGCTAACATTTTGGTGCTTTCATCGAGAATCAAATTCTCAGGACGATAGGATCTACTTTGTAGCTACTGGATTGAAAAATCCCCCAAAGGAGATCCAAATCATTCGCAAGACATCTGTTGATTCTACTCAGAGTTACAACCGACAACTCTACCATGAGAAGACCATGAACTAGATCGGCCTTTCACAACGCAGATGTCAATGAAACTGGTAGTGTACAATGGATAGGACCTAACAATCAACAAGCAATTCAAGGCGTAGGAACCTCCAACGAGAACCAAGCGGAGGTCGTTTCCCGAAAAGAGTTCAACGACTTGATAAGAGAACTCAGGGAAACTAGAAGGCAACTTGCTTAGCAGATCCAAGCCAATACTAATCTCATAACTCAGCTTGCCTAGCAGCAGCATCAGAATGCTAGAAGTAGTCCTACTCCTTATTCTTCATCTGATAGCTCGACTTCAGCTGATGAACCTACTAGGCGTAGACGCCATAAGACAGAAGCTGCATGGACAGGTGCCACTGATCGATCCGCCAGGGATTAGGCATGTGAAGAGACCGGACGCCTGGCTCATCAAGACCCAAATCAAGTTGGCCTTTAGGACGCACGTTTGGCCGACCGTTAGCAAGCAGGACATCAACCCGCACGGTCCCGTGGAGCGGAACCCAACCTCCCACCCTCCTTACAAACTCTAGATTTATTAGCCATGGTCAGGCAGTTAATGAGAGAGAACCAAGGCCTGACCAACGAAGATTGGAGACTGTCCAGGAGTCATACTCCCTTCATAGACATTATTCTATAGGCTGAGTACCCCAAGAAATTCAATATCCCGACTATCCCAGCCTACAAAGGAAAGACTGACCCTAGGCAACACGTGATGAGGTACGAATGGATGATGGATTCGGGAAGAACGAATGATGCGATTAAGTGTAGGTGCTTCCCAATCACTCTGTCCGGAATCACCACTATGTGATTTACTCGGCTCCCACCACGATCTATATCCAGCTTCGATGAGTTAGATGAAATTTGTTGAACAATTTAGGATACATGCTACTCGTCCAAAGGACTAATGTCTTTATCAAGTGTAATCCAGGCTCCGGGAGAGTCTTTGAAAGCATGCTTACAGAGGTTTCATGTTGCCGCCACTGAAGTTAGCAATCCTAACGACCACGCAATTTTGATGGCGGCAATGCGAGTTGTAGATCCAGACTCAGAGTTTGGAGATTGGTTGATGGGAAAGCCCCCAACTATGTTGGAATGGTTCTATTCCAAAGCTCATCAGTTCATACAGAGAGAGGAAGCTCGATGGATGAGATGAGACAAGGCACCAGGGCCTGTTTAGGAAACTTTGAAAAGTAACATCGCCGTGAAACAATCCGGCGACAGTTCGGGAAAATTTCAAGTTGGCGTCCAGAACAAGCCTGGACAATATAAAGGATCCGGAGGTGGAAATCCTGGAAAGAAAAAAGAGACGGGGAGATGGAAGTCGAGGATTCCACCTGCAACGAATACACCCCCCTGAATACTTCTCTTGAAAACATTTATCTATCTACCTGTAACACTTTTGAATACAGAAAGTCGCGCCCAAAGGAGTCCACTGAAGAACAGAAATGGACAGGGAAGTACTGTCGTTTCCATGAGACCCATGGGCACAATACTGAGGAGTGTAGACACCTCCATGACGCCATAGAAAGGTTGATCAGGCAGAAAAAGTTGTAGGAGTTTGTTAAGAACCCACCAGAGGATAGATAAGGAACGACAGACCCCGGACCCGGGCCGGCTCCACGCCATCCAGAGGAACCTACCCTGACCGTAGGAAGGTTGATCATAAACACTATAGTCGGAGGACCTCATCCTGCAGATAAGAATTGGCAGGAGATGGAACGATATGCTACCTCCCTGAGGCATGCAAATTATGAATGTTGTTCAAATACGGAAGATGGAACCTCCGTAAAAGAACAACGCATGATGACAGACGATATAGTGTTCAGGAGTCGAGATGCAGACAAGGTGGAGGCTCCTACTATCGACCCGATGGTTATATCTGCAACGATCGGGCCAGCTTACGTAAAAAGAATTTTGATTGATTGTGGAAGTTCTGTCAACATCATCTTCAAGAAAGCTTATGACCAAATGAAGATGGAGACAAAAGATTTGAAACCATGCAAAGCCCGTATCCACGACTTTAATGGTGCTACGACTGACGCAATGGGGTATATTGAGTTACCAGTTGAACTGGGGGAAGGTGAGCGTAGGAGAGTGCGAGTCCTACCGTTGATAATGATGGATGTTGACTCTCCGTACAACACATTTCTGGGTCGTCCGGCCTTGGCGGAGTTTAAGGCCACTTTGGCCACATGGTGTTTGACATTAAAATTCCCGACAGACAAAGGAGTCGGTGTAGTACATGGCGATCAAGCGACCGGTCACGCATGTTATGTGGCGGAGTTGAGAGAAGCCCAGCGGAGAGAAAAAGGAAAGGTTGTAGACAGCTCCGTCCGCTTCCTTAAAACTGATGATTGACAAGTAGTGCCCGAGCTCTGGCTCAGGCGACATTCTCGGATCCTTAGAGACATAGACCCGAGAGATGATGATGGGGAATCTAGGGAAACGAATGCAGCACCGGTTGAGCTGACGATCAACATTCCAGTCAGCCAGGATGACCCATCACGAATTATTAAGATTGGATCACAACTCGACCCTTCAGTGGCCGAGGATCTTACTGATTTCCTTTGGGCGAATCTGGATGTTTTCGCTTGGACACACTCTGATATGTGCGGGATATCACCTGCCATCGCAAGCCATATGTTGAACGTAGACCCAAAATACATTCATGTGAAGCAGAAAAGGAGAGGCATGGACCTGGATAGGTCTGTTGCTCTCAAAGAGGAGGTGGACAAACTCAAAGCCAATGGGTTCGTCTGCGACGCCCTCTATCCTGAATGGGTATCTAACCCTATGCTGGTAAGAAAAGCAAATGGGAAGTGGAGAATGTGTCGATTACTCCGATAAAGAATGCCCGAAGGATAGTTTCCCTTTACCTAGAATCGACCAACTCGTCAACTCTACCGCTGGACACGAATTATTGTCATTTATGGACGCGTATTCGGGATACAATCAGATCCCAATGCACATTCCAGACCAAGAACACACTAGTTTTGTCACAGACGTAGGGCTATATTGTTATGTGGTAATACCTTTTGGATTGAAAAACGCGGGAGCAACTTATCAATGTCTGGTGAATCGAATGTTTAAAGACCAGATTGGTAGGACGATGGAATTTTATGTGGATGACATGCTCGTGAAGTCACGGCAGTCAAACGACCACATCCGAGATTTAGCAGAAATGTTTGATATATTCAGGCATTACGGTATGAACATCAACCCCTTAAAGTGATCTTTTGGCATTGCATCAGGGAAGTTCTTTGGTTTCATTGTCAATACCCGTGGAATTGAAGCCAGCTCGGAAAAGATTTAGGCTATTCGGGACATACAATTTCCCAGAACTATAATGCAAGTACAAAGCTTGAACGGGAAGGTGACCACGCTGAGTCGATTTATATCCAGAGCCACGGATAAGTGCATTCCTTTCTTTGATGTGATAAAGAAGGGAAAAAGGAATTTCGAGTGGACATCCGACTGCGAGGAAGCATTCCGAGCACTGTTAAGGCATTTGGAGAGCCCTCCGGTGCTATCGAAACCAATAGACCATGAAATGTTGTATGTGTACTTGGCAGTTTCCAGCATGCTATAAGTACGGCTTTGGTTCGTGAAGAAGACCGTGTTCAAAAGCCAGTTTACTATGTTAGTAAACGTCTGATGGGGGCAGAAAGAAATTATCCCAAGATCGAGAAATTAGCCCATTGCTTGGTGATTGCATCATGCAAGCTTCACCTATATTTTCAGGCACACTCAATCAATGTTTACACTGATCAACCTTTGCGACAGGTACTCCAACGACCGGAAACTTCCGGAAGGATGTTAAAATGGAATATCGAGTTGAGTCATTTCGATATTACTTACCTGCCGCGAAAGGCCATATAGGGACAACTGCTAGCAGATTTCATCGTTGAATTCACCATGATAGATGAATTAAACGGACGCATTGTCATACCTCCCGTTCGATGGAAGATGTGCACCGATGGGGCATCTAACGACCGTTGTTTAGGGTTTGGCATAGTTCTTGTAACTCCTGAGAACCGATCAGTTTGCTGTGCTTTAAAGCTCGAATTCACAGTAATGAATAACGAAGTCGAGTATGAAGCATTAATTGCCGGCTTAAGACTCATCAAAGAATTGGGAGTAAGATCGATTGAAATCTTTTGCAACTCGCAACTGGTGGTGTACCAAGTGCGGGGGGACTACCAAGCAAGAGGGCAGAAACTTGCCCCATATTTGGTCCGAGTTCAGGAGCTTCTAGCGAATCTCAAGTATTATGATATTTCACATGTCCCGCGTGAGCAAAACAAAGCAGCCAATACATTGGCAAAATTTGCAAGCACTGGTGATGCGCAGCAGATGGGATTATTTCCTGTTGAAACCTTATATGTCCCGAGCATAAATATGATGGAAGTAGATTTCATGTTGGAAACAGAAATCGAAATGGAGTCATGGATGACCCCGTTCAAGCAGTACTTGTTACACCGGGTCGTGCCCGAAAGAAGGAGCGAAAGACGACAGGTCATTCATAAGGCTTCGCGTTATGTGATGCAAGATGGGGTAATGTATCAGAGGGGATTCTCGACCCCCTTACTCCGGTGCATTTCCCATGATGAGATAAAACGAGTCCTGAAGAAAGTCCATGAAGGTGAATGCGGCGACCATATCAGAAGGCAGACATTGGCAAAAAAATCCTCCGCTATGGATACTATTGGCCAACCGTAAATCGGAATGCCGCAGACTACGTGAGAAGATGTGACAAATGTCAGAAATATGAAAAAATCCCAAGAGCTCCGCCGACGGAACTCACGCAAATGGTTAGTCCCTGGCCATTTGTAATGTAGGGGATCGACGTAGTCGGTTCCTTACCCCTATCCAAAGGTGGTACAAAATACGCGATAGTTGCGGTCGATTACTTTACCAAGTGGGCAGAAGCAGAGCCTTTGGCCACTATCACCACCAAAAGGTCATTAATTTCGTTGTAGAAATATTATATGCCGTTTTGGCCTTCCACGAACCACCGTTGTAGACAACGGAACTCGGTTTGAAAGCAAAGAGTTCAAGGAATTTTGCCAAAAATATGGTATTGAGAAAAAGTTTGCAGCAATTGCTCACCCGAAAGCTAATGGACAAGTGGAAGCCGTAAACAACATAAAAAAATCCATATTGAAAATAACATTTGGAAAAGGTTAGAGGCAAGTGGGTGGATGAGCTTCCAACAGCGCTTTGGGCTTACAGAATCACCCACAAGTCCGTGACTGGCCATACTCCATGCGCATTGGCATATGGCATGGAAGCTGTCATACCCGTGGAACTTGAAGTTCCATCGCATCGGGTAACTTATTATGACCCTGAGTCAAATTAAGATCTCGTGCTGGAATCACTGGACTTCATTGATGAAAAATGCGAAGAAGCTAATTTAAGAGCGGCCGCGTATAGGCACCGAGTCGCTCGATATTCTAATGAAAAAGTCCGACCGAGCATCTTTGGCGTGGGTGATCTCATTTTGAAACGAGTTTTCCCAGTACCATCACATATGAGCCCTGCATGGGAAGGTCCATACGTCATTGAACGGAAGCTTGGAGAAGGAACTTTCAAGCTAGCGACCATTGATGGTGCGACATTCCCCCGAGCATGGAATAGTGAACATTTGCGGCATTATTACACTTAGTTCATTTCTTCCATATTTTAGTTGCATTTATTTCCAACAAGTTTTTGTTCCTATTTTATGGCATGTAAAAAGACAATTTAGCTTATCTGCATTAATAAAGGCTTGAAGCCATTTTCTCTATGAATTGTCGATGTTTCTGTGTATGATAACGTTGTGACAGATAACTAAAGAATACATTATTCTGCCTAACATGCGAATGCGCTCGAGCGTTCAAAATGTAACGACCCTGAATTTCCATTATTCGATATTCGTATATTTAATTGATTTTAAATATGCACAGGTAATGTTTATAAGCTGAATAAATAATATTTCGAATATCTAGATTTAATTGGATAATTAAATTGTTAATTTAACATTTGAAATTACAGAAATAATTGATATTTGGATTTAATGTGAATAAAAATGTTGTATAAAGTTGAATTAAATCATATTGGAATTAGAATGATGTTATAGGACTTTTAAAATTGAATTAAAAGTTAATTTATAAAAATTGAATATTCTAATATTTAATCGACGAGTAAAAAAATAGCCATTTTTCAAACAGTCTCGGATTTCGGCGAAACTAGTTTCATTGGATCCGTAAGGTTATATTATTGTATGATTTCAAATTACGTGTCAATTGGATTTACAGTTTGTCCGGTGAAAGCTAAAACGCATAGAAATATGTTTAAGTGAATTTTAAATTTAAATAGTCAATTTGGAAACCTATCTTCCAAATACGATCGAATTGGCTCACGATATATATTCTATTGCATTTGGAATAGGAATAAAACTGTAATATCCCTGAATTTTTAACAATATCGATTTAATAATCTGTATTTAAAATTAAATTGATATTTATATTTTGTTAATAATAATTCAAATAAATTTAATAATCTTCTTCAATAAATATTTAAATTGGTTATTTTACCTTTTAAAAATAATAAATTGATTTCTATTTACAATATAAATATATGGTTTATATTTTAAATAGATTGGTATTGTTTTAATTTTAATAAGTAAAACATATTTTCTAGTTTTAATATTTGTAGTAACTTTAAAGATTTGTTTTATTTAATATTTAAGATTTTCAAAGTTAAATAAATGATTTTGGTATAAATTTAACAAATGAACCATGTTTCAAAATTCTAATATATACATTTTAATTTGGAAATTTTGATTCGAATTAGTATTGAGTTTTTAAAACTTTCATAAATAAACATATAATTTTAAAATTGATAAGAAAAATATTAAATGTTTAAATTGAATTGGCTTGAGTTTTAAATTTAGAATAAATTTAACAAAATGGTTTCGTGGCTTAATAAAATGGATATTTTATTAATAAAAATATAATTTCTTGTAAAATGATTTTAATTTAATAATAAGATATTTATAAAAACAATATTAATATTGTATTGTCTTTATAAATAAGTTTTGAATAGGATTTGTAATTTTTATTTCAAAATTGAATTTATATGTTTAACTTGATTTGAAATAATTGATTTTGAGTATAATTTGAATTTGAAATACAAAAGTATAAATCTTAAATTGTTTAATTATTATATGTATAAGTTTCAATTTGTAAAACATGGTTTGTTTTTATTTCTTTTGTAAATTTATACCCATACTTAAATATAAACCAACATATTAAAGTAGGATAACAAATACATTAATTTGTAAATTAGATACTAATTATTTTAAAGTAACAAGTGTTCATTCTTTAACATTCATATAATAAGTGTTAAAAATTTACATAACAATTTGACAAGTGTATAACATTTGTACAAGTGTAAAATTTAGTTTTAATTTTTCTTTTATTTTATTAAATATGAAAATTCATTTATTTAAACCTGCATTTTTCCTTCATTTATGTTTTTTTTTCATTTCCTTAACCAAACACGCTACCTCTAAAATCAGTAACTCCTCATTGTCGAAATTCCTACATATTCAACACCAAATCAAGATCACCTCTTAAAAATAACTGCATGTTCAAATCTGAATCAGAAGACCCCAAAACCCTGCTCAAATCAACATACACAAATTCCTCAAAATAAAATCTGTCTGCATTTTTGTCTCTGCACTTCCTAAAAATCCAGAAAAATTGCTTTCAATCTGGAATTAACAACTGCAGTTTTAAGGGATTTCACACGCATTTGCATGCAAGTATTTTAGGCTGGAAACATGAGCATTTCAACAAAATTACAACTCAGATATTAAAACAGAGGAAGCATGCCTGCATTTTTTTGCTGCAAAATTCAAAATATCAAAACAGAGCTATGTAACATTTAAATCTTAAACTATATTTAGGTTGCTTGTTAAATGTTTGAGATAAAAATATGTTTGTGTGCTTATGAAAAGTCTGATGTAATTATGATAGTATATGCATGTTGATTTTTTTTTTGGCTGTGCTGTGTTCCTAGATTCATATCCTATTTAAAGTATCTTTTACAATTGATTTAATTTAAGATTGTATCTGGGTTTTTAAATAATAAAAGGGTTTGCTTATCATAGATTAGAATTCAAATTTATAAAGTAATGTGTTTTATTTTCTTGAGTTAAGGTTTAAAATCTTTAGGTGAGTTAAAAACAAGGTGTTATCTCTGTAAAAACAGGTAATATCATTATATGTTGATCTTGATCAAAACCAATCATATTTATATTGAAATCCAGTTTCATAAACTAAAAACATTTACTGGAACTTGATTTTTAAATCAAGTTTTAGGATTTTTAGAGTTTGGCTTAAATTGCAGTTGGCTCTTGAACTAAAAATAGTTTTTTTGCAAATTCTATTGATTTATGAATTGAGAAATTCTGGAATTCTTCTGAGTTATGGAGTAGATATAGGAGATGCTTAGAAAAATCAGAGAAGTGGATATAATTTGTTAGATTGGAAGCAGTTTGAAAATCTTTGTTTGAACCCTAGTTTTGAATGGGGTTAAGGCTTGGGTCAGTTTGAGGCAAAGGGTGGATCGAGTGTTCTGGTTTTTGGTGAATGGGTAGTTGGTGGTAGACCTCATGTGGTCGGAGCGACAAGAAACTCGTCGTTGACAGGTTGGGTCAAAAACCTGAAAACATGTTTCAGGTTTGGGGTTTCAGAACTAAATTTTGAATTCTTTGATTTTTGTTCGATCTGGTGATGATGTTAGGGTATTAATGGGTTTCTGGTTGTGGTTTGATCATCTATGATGACCAGTAGAGGCGGTGGTCGCCGTGCATATGCACGGCGATGAGATTCTGGTGAATTATGTTGGGTTGCCTGTGTTACATGGGAGATGTGGGGTTTGCTCGAAGTAAATGGAAGGATGACTCGAAGTGGTGATGCTTTAGACTCGAAGTAAAATTGGGTTTTCTCTGGTTGAACTGTAATTTACAGGTTTCAGAAAACTGTGTTTTTAAATCTGGGTTTTAACATTTTTTAAAGCTGTAGTTTTAGGTTTAAAGTAAGGTTTAAGTTTAAATTCAAATTTAGGTTTGAATTTCTGATTTAAATTCAAATCCCGGTTTTTAAATAAAAATTAAAGTTTCAAAATTTTAACTTAATTAACTATTTCATTTTGGTAAATAGTTTAAACCTTTTAATTATGAGTTTTTTTTAATATGAGTAAGATTTGAAGATTTATTTGAAATCTGAAAATCTAAGTTTAAAAATGAACTTCAGTTTTAAATTTAAAAGTAGATTTAAATTTGAAGTTTTAAACTAAGAATGAATTGAAAACTTCTAAAATTTTGAGAAGAATTTAACTTCAGAATTTTATGATTTCATTTTAAGACAAACTTTTGTTTTGTCTTGAAATTTAAATAAGTTTTAAATTATTTAAACTTTGATAAGTTTTAAAATTGTTCTATTTTAAAACTTGTATTTAAAATGAAAATTTAAAAGTAGTTCAAAAATACTTTGTTTCAATTAAATTATTTTAACATAATTAAGTTATGTTTTATCTTGGAATTTAAATTAAGATTTATGTTTTAGAATTAATTAATAAGGTAGTTAAGATTAATTAATTAATTTAATAAATTAATTGAATTTGGAATTGATAATTGATTAATGATTAATCAATCTAGAATTAAGATCATTAATTAGATTATTAATTAATGATGAATGAATATTATTAATTATGTAATTAAGTTTTAAATCAAGGTTAATTAATTTAATAATTAACTTTAATGATTTAAGATAATTCAAATTATAATTAATTTAAGTTAATTACTTTATAAAATAATTAGAGAACGGTTAATGAAGATCATTAACCAGGATTATTTAATAATTGATTAATGTAGTTAATTTTTATAATTAATTAGATTAATTAATTTAATAATAATCAATTGTAAATGGTTTGAGTGTAATTACTTGATAAAGTAATTAAGTAATTAATACTTAATGTAATTAATTTGGTTTAATAGGATTGTTTAATTTAATTAATTAAGTTTAATTAATTTTAAACACTTGGGTTTTAAAGATAATTACTTTGTGTAATTAATGATTTGGAAATTACTTAGTTAAGTAATTGATTAATAATTACAGAATGTAATTAAATGAAGATGTTAAGAATGAAGTAATTTGGATTAAATTACTTATTAAATACAAGGGATTAATTAAGAAATTAATTAAGGATAATTAATTTGGTTTAAATAAAATAATTAAGTTAGTTAATTACTAAATGTAATTAATATGGGATGATTAATAATTATAAGCTAATTACTTAAGGTAATTAATAAAAGGGAATCATTAATTATTTTAATTAATAAAGTAATTAAAGTTGATTAATTATGATTAATTAATCAATAATAGGTAATTAAAGGTAATTAATTAATTAATTAATTAAGGATTAATGCAATTAATTATGATTAATTAATTAATTTAAGTAATCAAAGGTTAATTACTATTTGGTTGAGAATAATTAATTTTTGTGAAAATAATTGAGGATAATTACATGAATGTAATTAAGGATAATTAATCAAGAGTGATTAATTAAGGTGATTAATAATGAATGATTAATTTATTGTAATCAATTAAATGATTGAGTAAGCAAGGTTTATATTGATGAAGTAATTAATTTAATTCATTTTAAATTAATTAAAGATGGGGTAATTAATTTAATTCACTTTAAATTAATTAGAGATAGAGATAGTTAATTTAATTCATTTTAAATTAATATATTGTGTCGAGTAAATCATTGCTTATACATATGTATGAATGACATTGTTTGTCTTGGATGCTTTGCGATCTCAGAAATGAGATAAGTAATATTGTGTGATATGAATTCTTGGTTGCATTGTGATGATAATATAGATTATCTATTGTAATAATGATATGGATTACCTATTTTGATATGGATCATCTGTTTATTATGATAACGTTGATTATCAATTGTGATTGTGCAGTTATCCATCTGTATGTATATAGATAGTTGAATTGTTTTAAACTTTAAAACAACTTGGACCTAAAAGACACGCTTTGGATTTCGATGAGACCGGTATCGGGTTTCCATATTTGGATATCCGAAAACCACATCGATTCCAAATAACGTTAGGTCGTGAATCTTATGTGAAGAGTGAAGACTCGAGGTGTAAGGACTATATGTCAGTATAACTCTATGGGTGATTCCGTAATGAGTTTGACGGAATTAGTTCTTATAGATTCGAGATGGTGGTTTAGAGTGCAAGGGTTATTGTCGTTAACTCTGAGGGCGATTCCAAAATGAGTGTAACGAGGTAATGCCTTCGGTTTCGTTCGAACCCTGAACGAACTTGTATGGACTGAATGCTTTCAGAACATCGTTAGGTGGACGATGAGCATTCTAAGTGATATGTCCTATAAAGGTAATTGTAGCCTCAAGCCTCATCAACCGGGAATGGCTAAAACAGGGGAGGTGCAGCAAGGCTTCGTGGGTCGCACCCACTGGAGAGCAAGATTTACCCCGTCTAGAAGTCCCTTTATATTCGGCTGTGTGGGTGGTTGCTAGCTACAACCACGGGGTTGTCTTGTTCGAAACTGTTCAGTAAGGAATGGGTCCGGCTTTGTGTTGCAGAGGAGCGGGCGTACTCCTCGGTACGTTGATCTAGGCCACGTACTGTGACGGGCGGTACCCCAGTAGCCCTGCCATTGTATGGAATCCAAAATCCAATAAGTGCCAACGATTTTGATTGTATTACCCACTTTTGTGGCTAGTAGCTGGAATTTAATAAATGTAACAATTTCGGCTATTTCATATTTATTTGAAAACCCTAGACCCTATTATAATATCACTGAATTTCCTATCAAATGTTTTGGTTAGCGTAAGGTAAAAACTTTTCCATGTTTATGTGTGGGAAGTCTTACGTGATACCTTTCTTTTCAAAGGTTTTTGAAAGTTAAGCAACTTTAACCTGTTACTCACACCAGACCCATGTCTGACCCGGAGTTTATTTTTGTTTTTCATAAACTCTTGGGTACTCAAATTTTTACGAGTAGCCAAGGGATTCAGGTTAGGATTCAGGTTAGCTTTGACGAATTGTGGAGGAGCAATGGAGCAGGAGGCTTCTACATGTAGATATATATCTAGTTTTCCGTTGTGTAGTTTTCTATGAGTTGTTTCTTGTATTGATTTGAGTTGTATAACTAGACATGTGTTTATAACTGTCTAGTATGTGTTGTATATCTGTGTAACTCTGATATTTGTTGTAAACTATGTAATATTTATGTTATTAATATAGTTTATTCGTTCCGCTGTTAGATTCTGATGTTGTTTCTTTCTTCTCTTCTTTCTATTCTCTTTTCTATCCCTTTCTTTCTTAAAAATGATGCGATTTTCTGTGGTAAGAAAGTCGGGTCGTTTCATTTGGTATCAGAGCATTAGGTTGAGTGAATACCTAGGCTCTGTAGTGGTGTCTTTCTGGAGAGAGCGTATTTGTAATTTTAAATATATACATATATATATATATATATATATATATATATTTCTACCTATCTGTTGGGTTACCTGTTAAGGTTTTCCAATATAAGTTATAAAGGTAGATGGGATAGTAGTGTGTGTGACACGATTACTACCATTGGTTGGAGTTTGAATGTTTGAGGTTGGAGGTGCTTTGTCGAGACTGTAGACCGAATACCGTCTCGAGTGAGTTCTGTAGTGATAAAGAACTTCATTGATCTCTGAAGGAAACCTGTTAAGGTTCGAAGTCATCTTTGAAGTGCAGAGTTTGGTGAGTAGAGTTTGGATTTGTCGATTGGGCATAAGTAAGTGATGATATCTTGATACCTCAGGAAGTAGTAGCTTCATGATGAGATGCAGTGACTATGAATGTTCTCGAAGATGTTTTCTTTGGAACAAGTTAAGGAGGTGAGTCTGCTTCAGTGTTGTGGCTGTGTTCAGCCGGTGTTTCTGTTTGCTTTGATTTGGAATTCTTTAGCATCTGTGGCAACAGTGCAGCTTGGAGTGTTCTCGTTGTTGGCAAGAGATCTTCTAGCTTAGCAGTTTTTTCTGGAGTGGAGTTCAGAAGCAGTTGAGTAGACCCGTTCCTTCGATGGGTTGGCTAGTTAAGAGTAAGCTGTTCAATTTGGTTAAGGAAGAACAGTTTTTCCTTGGATTTGGTTTGGGTTGATCGCAAAAGTGACTTGCGATTGTTTGAGTGTTCTCTTGGGTTATCTGAGTTTTTCTGGATGTCTTCAGGAAGTTAGAGTTTGATTCGCATCTAGAGATTTAGCTTTCTTATCATCTAGGATTGCAGGAGTGGTATCGGTGGTTCAGCTTTATAGAAGAATTGTTTCAAGGAGATTGAGTTGGTGTAGCAGCTAGGAGTTTTGGAGGAACTTCTGAAAGTTTCTTATGGATCTGTTGAACCCTATTTTCTCTGGAGTGTATTGTTGAGATGTGCTTGTGTTCTTTTTCAAGCATTTTCTTCTACTTCAGATCAGAATTGAGCAGCGGAAGCAGTTTGGAAGTGTATCTGCTTTTCTTTGTCCGGACAGGAGAAGTGAGTTGTTGTCTTCTGATGTTGAGGAGTAGGATTTGGGTTCTTGGTTTTGAGGAGATCATTTTGTTGAGTTGAATGGTCTAGTTCGTTTCTAGAAGTATTAGCGAAGGTTGAGCTGATCAGTAAGTTTGTAGACAGCCCAGCATTGTCCGAAGAGATTTTGTGGATAAGAGTCGGAGGGATTTGGACTTTGAAGTCGGAGATTTAATTTTGGATAAGTTTTCTCCGATCAAAAGTAAGCTATAAGATTTGGTAAGTTCGAGAAGCTAGCTCTGAAGTGTTTTGGATCTTTTCTGTATCTAGGAAATGAGTGATTGATCTACAGGATTGAATTACCAGTTTGGATAACTGGAATTCGATGAGTTTCACGTATCTCTGAGGGAGTACGTGTATGATCTATCACTGTTGTGGAACCAGCAGTTCTGGAGTTTTGGTTGTTGAGTCAGACTCGTTTGTAGTCTGATATCTTGTCTAGTGTTATAGATGTAGTTGAATAGGAGCTTTGTAGCTTCATAGCATTGTTTGTTCAGATTCTCTAGAGCGAGTATCCCGGTGTATATATATATATATATATATATATATATATATATATATATATATATATATATACTTGGGGAAACTCGAAGAAATTCTATCCAGAATTTTTCTAGATAATTAGATTTGTTTGATTGGTTGTTCTGATTGTTAGCATATGTTTGATATATGCTTGTGTTTAAAATTTAAAATTTAATAAGATATTAAACTATCTTTGTTTTAAATTTTGAGGACGAAATTCTTTTAAGGGGGAAGGATTGTAATATCTCGGAATTTTTAACAATATCAATTTAATAATCTGTATTTAAAATTAAATTGATATTGATATTTTGTTAATAATAATTCAAATAAATTTAATAATCTTCTTCAATAAATATTTAAACTAGTTATTTTATCTTTTAAAAATAATAAATTGATTTCTATTTACAATATAAATATATGGTTTATATTTTAAATAGATTGGTATTGTTTTAATTTTAATAAGTAAAACATATTTTCTAGTTTTAATATTTGTAGTAACTTTGTAGATTTGTTTTATTTAATATTTAAGCTTTTCAAAGTTAAATAAATGATTTTGGTTTAAATTTAAAAAATGAACCATGTTTCAAAATTCTAATATATACGTTTTAATTTGGAAATTTTGATTTTAATTAGTATTGATTTTTTAAAACTATTTCATAAATAAATATATGATTTTAAAATTGATAAGAAAAATATTAAATGTTTAAATTGAATTGGCTTGAGTTTTAAATTTAGAATAAATTTAACAAAATGGTTTCATGGCTTAATAAAATGGATATTTTATTAATAAAAATATAATTTCTTATAAAATGATTTTAATTTAATAATAAGATATTTATAAAAACAATATTAATATTGTATTGTCTTTATAAATAAGTTTTGAATAGGATTTGTAATTTTTATTTCAAAATTGAATTTATATGCTTAACTTGATTTGAAATAATTGATTTTGAGTTTAATTTGAATTTGAAATACCAAAGTATAAATCTTAAATTGTTTAATTATTATATGTATAAGTTTCAATTTGTAAAACATGGTTTGTTTTTATTTCTTTTGTAAATTTATACCCATACTTAAATATAAACCAACATATTAAAGTAGGATAACAAATACATTAATTTGTAAATTAGATACTAATTATTTTAAAGTAACAAGTGTTCATTCTTTAACATTCATATAACAAGTGTTAAAAATTTACATAACAATTTGACAAGTGTATAACATTTGTACAAGTGTAAAATTTAGTTTTAAATTTTCTTTTATTTTATTAAATCTGAAAATTCATTTATTTAAACCTGCATTTTTCCTTCATTTATGTTTTTTTTCATTTCCTTAATCAAACACACCACCTCTAAAATCAGTAACTCCTCATTGTCGAAATTCCTACATATTCAACACCGAATCAAGATTACCTCTTAAAAAAAAATCTGCATGTTCAAATCTTAATCAGAAGACCCCAAAACTGTGACGCCCCACCTCTATACCCATGCTAGCCAAGAACACTACGGTGTAATGCTGTCAACTAGCACGGAGAATAAGGCTGTTGAGGAGCAACCATCTGTATAATTGCTTTGTGCGAGTACCGATATGCCAGATAAAAATATAACTTTTCATCTCAAGAGGAAATCCGACATGCCGACACAAACTCAAAGCTACTACACAGTGGCTATAATATCTTCGGAAACAAATATAGAAGTAAACATAACACAGATCAGTCACAGATAATTCATATCACAAAGGCGGAAGTAGATATGAATATTACACATGAAAGTGTACATCAGAGTAGTGGTCAAAAGGATCCACAATATCCAAAAAGAATAGATACAAGTGCTAAACAAAAGAATAAGTATACATCATAGAGTATGTATCTCAAATGTATACAACAAAAACTACTAAACTTAAGTAGTTAGCCAAAAGATCAGATGAAAGTCCGACAAGGAGTCAAGCAGAAGCACCTGTAATATCTCAGTCTGACCCGAGTATTATTTAATAAGAAAATAATAAACGGACCAATCTAGCTATAAATATCAGATGAAGTGATATATAATAAGAGATATGACATAAACATATAATAATCACAAGGCCAAGCTGTGATAAATAAGTAATTGAAAATCAACAAGAGATTAATCAATATCACAATAATCTACTCAAGATAAAAAGGAATGTCATACTCCTAAATTCATTCACCAAGCCACAATAAATGACATATATATCAATGCCCATCGTAAAAGTTGGTGAAACATAAATTCCAGAAATCAACACACGAAATCCAGAAATCACAAAAAGGTATGTGTGAATGGAATCACACAAGTGGTGTCTAGGCTAACCGAAAAAGTATGTGTGAATGGAATCACACAAGTGGTGTCTAGCCTAACCAAACAGCAAAAAGGTATGTGTGAATGGAATCACACAAGTGGCGTCTAGGCTAACCGAAAAGGTATGTGTGAATGGAATCGCACAAATGGTGTCTAGCCTAACCAAACAGCAAAAAGGTATGTGTGAATGGAATCACACAAGTGGTGTCTAGGCTAACCGAAAAAGTATGTGTGAATGGAATCACACAAGTGGTGTCTAGCCTAACCAAACAGCAAAAAGGTATGTGTGAATGGAATCACACAAGTGGTGTCTAGGCTAACCGAAAAAGTATGTGTGAATGGAATCACACAAATGGTGTCTAGCCTAACCAAACAGCGAACAAAGAGACATCGCACATTGCTAGTCTAAACCATAAAGATGATCGTCATGATCAACGAGAAGTGTCAATTACAATAAGCTAGTAAATATATGAGCTTAGCTTCATGTCCCATAACCACTAGCTTAACTTAAATATTTACGAACAAATTGTAGATCTCCACTAGAAAATTGTCACAAGAGTTTCAATCGAACAAGTCCAAGAATTAACCGACGAAGTAAACGCAAGCGTTTCATACCACTCGTTTTACTAAGTCGTTTAATTAGATTTCTCATACGAGTGAGGTAAAGGTCTGTATATACTAATAGATTGGAAATCGGTTTGAGAAAACGAGCTTTGTTATAAAATATTGTTGAAATCATTTGAGGAAAGAGTTTTGATATTTACTACTAGTATAGAGAACCTTTATATTTTTAAAGTGACAAATCACAAAGAAGATTGTAGGAACAATCAATCAGTAAGATTCACATTCGAAAACGTGAATAAAATCCAATGAAATCGATATAAAATCCATCAAAGTGGATATATCTAAAATTCCCAAAGAAAAGGTCATCAAAGTCGATAATAAATGACAACAACAAAAAGGGAGACAACACGAATCGATTAAAGTTGGATATTCAAACGAATTAGCAAAATAGGCTAATTTGGCAAATTTGAGTAGGTCGGTCGACCGGACTCCCTGAGTCGGCCGACCGAACCATAGGTTGGAAACTTCTCGGGCACCAGGTCGGTCGACTGGGCTCCCTGAGTCGGTCGACCGAACCCTAAAACAGAAAGTGCTTATGCACTTGGAAGCAGGTCGGTCGACCGGACCAGAGGGGTCGGTCGGCCGAACCTGTTTCCAGCTTCATCCATGCCTATTACAAATGAGGTTCAATCTTGACCAAAATTGCATTCGCACGAGCAACGGCGCTAAGGGATTATGCCAATCGACTACCCGGCCCTATATGCTCCTTGATACATCACCAAAAACATGTTCAAACATCAAAGTTAGGATTTTTAACGAATTAAACTCAAAACACTAAAAATTGGAATATTCACAAAAGCAATCCAAATCAAACTCAAATGCACATGAATAAGTGTTAGGAATTCATACCTAACAATAGAAGAGAATTATAAGCATAGATGTGAGAATAAAAATCTCACCTTTGAACCCAAACGAATGAAGAAGATGCAATGAAGCAATGGCAAGAACAAGCACTCTTCAATTCCAACTCAACAAGCTTGAATCTAAGATTAAAAGAGAAACATTCCCTAAATTAGGTTTAGGAAATTTCTGAAATCAAAGAGAGAATGAGTTGGAGAAGATGAAGGAGATGCTTACCAATGGGTTCTCCTTGAATTTGGAGCAAGAACTTGAGCTAGGAGATGGATTTGCAAAGGAAGCTAGGGCTTGGAGTTTTAATTCTTTTTCTCTTCCACCATTGTTGAAAGCTTGAAGAGTTAGGAATTAGAAATGAAGTAATGAAGAGTTGGAGTGGGTTGGGACTGAGTTAGTAAGTGGGTTCAGCCCAAACCAAAGCCCAAAGCAAAAAGTAGCAAAATTCAACTTTCTCCAAACATATCGAAGCTTATACTCAAAAAGGTCGCAAACGGCATTTTGAACTCAATGGGGGTGGTCTCGAGTCCTAATTCGACCGTATGCAAAAAGTAGCTTTTCGGACTAAAATCCGACTAACGATAAAATATTTAAATATAAAATCGATAAATATGAGGGTTGTTACAGACTCCCCTCCTTAAAGAAATTGCGTCCTCGCAATACTTAAGAGGAAAATAAGAAGTAACAACCATGGATGCATATCAACACAAAAGAAATTTTGAAATAGGAAGTTCACCATAAAGTGCACGAAAGAGTAAATCCGAAAGTTTTCGTTCGATGAATTCTCAAGATTTCACAAGAGCAATCCTAAGGATTTGAGAACCATTGAACTCTCACAAGAAAAACATCTTTTTTCCGAAGGCGCTCAACCTCCGAAGCAATGATGCGAATGGAATGTTGCTCATAAATCAAATCTGGTGAAACTTCAATTCCCACAATATCACCAGGCACAAGAATAAAAACCGGAATCCCTAAGGCATTCCCGTAGATAAAAGACGTGGGGAACGTCAAGAATAGCATAAAATTGAGCCAGTGCAACGGCGTTGTACAGAAACGGTACGCCCAATGAACCGATAAACCGGAACAACGATGTAATATAATGGTACATCCATTGATCCAGATAAGACGGAACACCGATGTTGTATAATAATAGTACATCCAATGAACCGAACACCATAAAAGAACACCGGACACTAGTCCATAAAAGGAATGAGATAAAACTCAATAAAACGAAGTGTACCAAAACGTCCGATGAACTTGATGAAAAGATAATTCCATTCAGACAACATCGAAGAATCAACCACTTGTTGCTTACGACAAAGCGCACTGGCAACACGATTTCCCTTACAGGGCGTATAAAGAATATCAAGATCATAAGGAGCAAGGAACTCGAGCCAACGTTGTTGACGCAAATTAAGTTCCGTTTGAGAAAATAATTATTCCAAAGATTTATGATCGAGGTAGAGAACAAATTTCTCGTCCAAATATGATGATGCCAAAATCCAAAAGTAATAACAATAGCCGAGAGAACCAGATCATGAGTGGCATATCTAGTCTCGATAAGCTATAATGATTTAGAAGCACAAGTGATAGCACGTTCTCTTTTGCAAGAGAATGACATCCAAACCAATACGACTAGTATCAGTACAAATAGCAAAGTCTTGGTTCCCCTTCAAGAATCACAAGAATAAAAGTATCGAAAAGAAAGAATTTCGTTTAAATAATCTTCTTTCCTGAAAAGTTAAAACTTTCAAAATTACATTTATCATTATGTAATAATCATTCTAGAAAATTTTACTATTTTTAAGTTAATATACTGTGTCTGATTGTCTCATCAAAGCGTTTAGGAAATTCCTATCGATAACGTTGATCAAGCGCATCGACCAGAATTCTTAAAGCACTCAATGGGCAATACAATCACAAAATCATTTTTTATAGGATAAATAAATCTCTTAAAAAGTTTTAAGAATATTCTTTGTTCGTTTCAAGAAAAAAATCCAGTTTTACTTATAAATAAATCTTATGAAAAAGATTTGCAAAATTTTAAATTACTATTTTCATCCAAAATCAGTAAATACAAGAATAGCCTCATCGAAATATTCATAGAATATTCGATTTATAAAATGGATGAAATAAGCTGGAAAAACTGAATGACAAAATAATTCATTCATAGAATCATAACGAGTGCGGAATGCGGTAGGTGGAATGCTAATTTCCGCAACTCGTAGCAAATGAAAACCGGTGGCTAGGTCAAACTAGAAAGACCTTAACACCACATAAAAGATTTCTTAGGTGATAATCCTAAGACAAACTCAAAAATACCGAAAAATTTCTCTAACTACATAAATGAGAGAAATAACACTTTCCTTATAAGTAGGCTTTAAGGAATAAGATGATGCCATCAAATTGGAATCAAAATCACAAAAGAAAAACAGAAATCTGCTTAACAGATAGAAAATGTCGAAGATGAATTGTCCACATAGAAAATAGGATATGGGCTTCACAATTAAGCCAATCCTTACAAAAATCAATTCCGAAGCCTAAGTAAAAATATCGGCTCGGAAAGAAAAGTCTCATAAAATAATTTCGACATCAATAAAAAGCAAATTGAGTGTTGCGGATCTACCATCCGGATTCACAATCCTCAAAGAAGTCATCAAGCCCAAAATATTTTCAAAGAAAAAGAATCGACAAGTTCTTTTGATATAAAATAGTGAGATGGAACCCATATCAAAAAGAACTCGGATAAGAAGATCACGAAATAAAGCAATGCCATCAAGGATTGAGTGAAAAATACCTTGGCCAAGAGAAGAGTTGCTAGGGGCTTGCACAATATTTAGCTTTCTCGTGTCCTTATTCAAAAGTTTGGGACATGCAGATAAAAGATGACCCGGTTTCTTGCAATAGCGACAAGAATGGGGTTTTGGACACATATTCGCATAGTGTTCCATAGAATTACAATTGTAGCATGCACCACGATTAGGGATTGGAGTATTTGCTACAAAAGTAGTTTGCTTCACTCTCTTATTTGGATTAAGGCTCTTGAACTTAATATGCCTCTTCTTGGAAGTCCCAATATCACAAACACTTCCTTTACCAACCTCTCCATGAAGAAGAGTAACATCCACAAGCTGATTGAAAGAAACTTCAAGTTTCAAAGGTAGAACCATTTCGGGGTTCTTACTCAAAGCACAGATAAACTCTTGATTCTTTACAAGATCCAAAAGTTGTTGAGCAGACATAAAAATTCCATCTTGGGAAGTAGCACTAGATTGACCGGCGCTGGGGCGGCCTGGTCTAACCATTTCTCTTCCTTAAGAAAGAATGAAGGAAGAAGAAGAAGGTTATTCACAAATGAATATCAAGCAATCTTGATAGATAAAACAAGGAATCATAAAAAAAAATAGGATGAATCGGTACGAAGACTCGAATTAAATCCTAAAGCACGACTCCTAAGAAAGACTTAGGACGATGATCCTTGTTATAATATTCCATACGGTTCCGAAGTTTGGCTCTGATACTAAGCTGTGACGCCCCACCTCTATACCCACGCTAGCCAAGAACACTACGCTGTAATGCTGTCAACTAGCACGGAGAATAAGGCTGTTGAGGAGCGACCATCTGTATAATTGCTTTGTGCGAGTACCGATATGCCAGATAAAAATATAACTTTTCATCTCAAGAGGAAATCCGACATGCCGACACAAACTCAAAGCTACTACACAGTGGCTATAATATCTTCGGAAACAAATATAGAAGTAAACATAACACAGATCAGTCACAGATAATTCATATCACAAAGGCAGAAATAGATATGAATATTACACATGAAAGTGTACATCAGAGTAGTGGTCAAAAGGATCCACAATATCCAAAAAGAATAGATACAAGTGCTAGACAAAAGAATAAGTATACATCATAGAGTCTGTATCTCAAATGTATACAAAAAAACTACTAAACTTAAGTAGTTAGCCAAAAGATCAGATGAAAGTCCGACAAGGAGTCAAGCAGAAGCACCTGTAATATCTCAGTCTGACCCGAGTATTATTTAATAAGAAAATAATAAACGGATCAGTCTAGCTATAAATATCACATGAAGTGATATATAATAAGATATATGACATAAACATATAATAATCACAAGGCCAAGCTGTGATAAATAAGTAATTGAAAATCAACAAGAGATTAATCAATATCACAATAATCTACTCAAGATAAAAAGGAATGTCATACTCCTAAATTCATTCACCAAGCCACAATAAATGACATATATATCAATGCCCATCGTAAAAGTTGGTGAAACATAAATTCCAGAAATCAACACACGAAATCCAGAAATCACAAAAAGGTATGTGTGAATGGAATCACACAAGTGGTGTCTAGGCTAACCGAAAAAGTATGTGTGAATGGAATCACACAAGTGGTGTCTAGCCTAACCAAACAGCAAAAAGGTATGTGTGAATGGAATCACACAAGTGGTGTTTAGGCTAACCGAAAAGGTATGTGTGAATGGAATCACACAAATGGTGTCTAGCCTAACCAAACAGCAAAAAGGTATGTGTGAATGGAATCACACAAGTGGTGTCTAGGCTAACCGAAAAAGTATGTGTGAATGGAATCACACAAGTGGTGTCTAGCCTAACCAAACAACAAAAAGGTATGTGTGAATGGAATCACACAAGTGGTGTCTAGGATAACCGAAAAAGTATGTGTGAATGGAATCACACAAGTGGTGTCTAGCCTAACCAAACAGCAAACAAAGAGACATCGCACATTGCTAGTCTAAACCATAAAGATGATCGTCATGATCAACGAGAAGTGTCAATTACAATAAGCTAGTAAATATATGAGCTTAGCTTCATGTCCCATAACCACTAGCTTAACTTAAATATTTACGAACAAATTGTAGATCTCCACTAGAAAATTATCACAAGAGTTTCAATCGAACAAGTCCAAGAATTAACCGACGAAGTAAACGCAAGCGTTTCATACCACTCGTTTTACTAAGTCGTTTAATTAGATTTCTCATACGAGTGATGTGACGCCCCACCTCTATACCCACGCTAGCCAAGAACACTCCGGAGTAGTGCTGTCAACTAGCACGGAGAATAAGGCTGTTGAGGAGCGACCATCCATGTAATTGCTTATCACACGGTGGCTATAAATAATCTTCGGAAACAAACATAGAAATAATCATATCACAAATCAGTCACAGATATCCATATCAAAAAGGCGGAAGAAGATATGAATATATAACTAACACATGAAAGTGTGCATCAGAGTAGTGGTCAATAAGATCCACGATAATACAAAAGAATAGCATCACGTGCTATACAAAAGAATACAACTTTGAGTCTATATCTCAAGTGTATACAACAAAAACTGCTAATCTAAACAGTTAGCCAAAAGTCAGAGTGATGAATCCCTGGGAAGAAGTCAAGCAGAAGCACCTGTAACATCTCGGTCTGACCCGAGTATTATTTAAGAAAATAATAAACGGATCAGTCTAGCTACAAATATCAGATGACATGATATAACATAAAAGATATGGCATAAACATAAACATCCATAACGACATACCACTATAAGTATGTAAATAATGATCAACAGAAGATCAATCAATAAGAGATAATCAATATCACAAGAATCTTCTCAAAGATTCGAAGAGGGCATCATACCCTAAACTTGTACTCATGACAAGTCAAAGAGATAAATTCCAGAAATCAACACAAGAAATCCAGAAATCATAAAAAGGGAAAGAGGCCTATCACATGACGGTCCGAAGACCATGGGGAGCTACCCCACATGTGTGAGTGGAATCACACAGATTGAGGTCAAGACTAACCAAAAAGCAGAAAGGTATGTGTGAATGGAATCACACAAGTGGTGTCTAGTCTAACCTTGCAATGAAAGAGACATCGCGCAATTGCTAGTCTAATTCATAAAGCGATCATCAAGATCAACGAGAAGTGTCAATTACACTAAGCTAGTAAATATAGAAGTTTAGCTTCATGTCCCATAACCACTTGCTTAACTTAAATATTTACGAACAAACTGTAAATCTTCACTAATAAAATTGTCACAAGAGGTTCAATCGAACAAGTCCAAGAATTAACCGACGAAGTGAACGCAAGCGTTTCATACCACTTGTTTTACTAAGTCGTTTAATTAGATTTCTCATCCGAGTGAGGTAAAGGCTTGTATATACTAATAGATTGGAAAACGGTTTAAGAAAAGAGCTTTGTTATTAAAAATAGAGTTGAAATCATTTTGTTGAAAGAGTTTTGATATTTACTACTAGTTTTGAAACCTTTATATTTTAAAGTGATAAATCACAGAAGCGATTGTAGAAACAATCAATCACGAAGGTCACATTCGAAGATGTGATAAAAATCCAAGGAAATCAGCTCAGCAAGTTCTGTTGTATATTTTTCAGATAAGATCCCCTACGGAGGGGGGGTCCAGGGGGGGTGGCAACCCCCCAAGGTGGGGGTGCGGGGGCAACGCCACCGCTTACGGGGTTCGACCTGCCCGGTCAGGTCGCGGGGGTCCAGGGGGCAGCGCCCCGACCAAAACGGTACGACCTAGTGAAGACAAGCAACCTAGTGAAGCCAAGCGACCTAAGGGGCCATGCGACCTAATGGGTCATGCGACCTAAGTTTAAAAAGGTGGGCGACTTAACAAAGTGGCCGAGCGACCTAACTGGAGCAAGTGGCCATAGGTCATGCGACCTAAAGGTAAGCGACCTATCACGGTCACGCGACTTAAGGGATAGGACCGACCGACCTAACGACCTAGGCAAGGTCGACCGACTTAATGGTTGCGAACTAAAAATACAACAGGGTCGAGCGACCTAGTGGGATGCGCGACCTAAGAAGGTACGCGAGCTAAGGGTGAGCGACCTAACAAGGTCGTGCGACCTAAGTGGTCACAATGCCAAGCGACCTAAGGACTTAAATACTCGCGACCTAGCGCGTGCATCGGCCGAGCGACCTAAGGGTTTAACACGCGAGCGACTTAAGGTTTTAAGACACGAGCGACTTAAGGTTTTAACACGCGAGCGACCTAAAGTGATGCGCGACCTACGACCTAGCAGGATCGAGCGACCTAGAGCCGCCTTGTGATATAAGGTCGAAAACGACCTAATTCCGAGGCTAACGACCTAACGCTGCAGGGGGGATTTAAGGCCAGAAACGACCTACGACCTAAAGTGAAACGACCTAACTCCGAAGTGAAGATTCAAGGCAGTGCGACCTAGCGCGATAACACGCGAGCGACCTAAGGGTTAGGTCGCGAGCGACCTATACGCGAACGACCTAAAGTCCAACGACCAACGACCTAAATCCGAGGCGAACAAAATATGCAGACCGTGACTTTTCCACGCACGCGAGCTAATGATTCCGAGCGACCTAACCTAGGCCGAGCGACCTAAGCTCAGGAAATTCACCAAACAACTAAAAAAATGGAGTTTTTCGCCAATCCAATCCAAATCAAATGCAAATGTACATGCTAAAGTGATGGGGAATCATTCCTAACAGTCCAATATAGTTATAGACTAGAATTGTGAGATAAAAATCTCACCTTTGCACTAAAGTTTATAAAGATGAAGCTTGAAAGCAAGGAGAAGCAATCCAAAGCTTGAATCCAATATCTTCTACTTGAATTTGGAGTTGAATGTTGGATTTGCAATTGAATTTGTGCTTGGAGTTTTAATTTCCCATTCCCTCCACCATTAATGCCAAAGCTTGATTAGTTAGGAAATTTATGAAGAGTGAGGAGAAGAGGGTTGGAACTTGGGCTTAATAGGCTAAACTAATCCAAAGTCCAAAGCGGGAAAAGTTAGTGAAATTTCACTAACTCCAAACCTATCGATGTTTATACTTAAAAAGTTGTAAACGACATTTCGAACTCAATGGAAGTGGTCTCGAGTCCTAATTTGACCGTTTGCAAAAAGTAGCTTTTCGGACCAAAATCCGATTAACGAGTTAATATTTAAATAAAATATTTAAATACAAACTCGATAAATATGCGGGTTGTTACAAGTGAGGTAAAGGTTTGTATATACTAATAGATTGGAAATCGGTTTGAGAAAACGAGCTTTGTTATAAAATAGTGTTGAAATCATTTGAGGAAAGAGTTTTGATATTTACTACTAGTATAGAAAACCTTTATATTTTTAAAGTGACAAATCACAAAGAAGATTGTAGGAACAATCAATCACTAAGATTCACATTCGAAAACGTGAATAAAATCCAATGAAATCGATATAAAATCCATCAAAGTGGATATATCTAAAATTCCCAAAGAAAAGGTCATCAAAGTCGATAATAAATGACAACAACAAAAAGGGAGACAACACAAATCGATTAAAGTTGGATATTCAAGCGAATTAGCAAAATAGGCTAATCTGGCAAATTTGAGTAGGTCGGTCGACCGGACTCCCTGAGTCGGCCGACCGAACCATAGGTTGGAAACTTCTCGGGCACCAGGTCGGTCGACTGGGCTCCCTGAGTCGGTCGACCGAACCCTAAAACAGAAAGTGCTTATGCACTTGGAAGCAGGTCGGTCGACCGGACCAGAGGGGTCGGTCGGCCGAACCTGTTTCCAGCTTCATCCATGCCTATTACAAATGAGGTTCAATCTTGACTAAAATTGCATTCGCACGAGCAACGGCGCTAAGGGATTATGCCAATCGACTACCCGGTCTTATATGCTTCTCGATGCATCACCAAAAACATGTTCAAACATCAAAGTTAGGATTTTTAACGAATTAAACTCAAAACACTAAAAATTGGAATATTCATAAAAGCAATCCAAATCAAACTCAAATGCACATGAATAAGTGTTAGGAATTCATACCTAACAATAGAAGAGAATTATAAGCATAGATGTGAGATTAAAAATCTCACCTTTGAACCCAAACGAATGAAGAAGATGCAATGAAGCAATGGCAAGAACAAGAACTCTTCAATTCCAATTCAACAAGCTTGAATCTAAGCTTAAAAGAGAAACATTCCCTAAATTAGGTTTAGGAAATTTCTGAAATCAAAGAGAGAATGAGTTGGAGAAGATGAAGGAGATGCTTACCAATGGGTTCTCCTTGAATTTGGAGCAAGAACTTGAGCTAGGAGATGGATTTGCAAAGGAAGCTAGGGCTTGGAGTTTTAATTCTTTTTCTCTTCCACCATTGTTGAAAGCTTGAAGAGTTAGGAATTAGAAATGAAGTAATGAAGAGTTGGAGTGGGTTGGGACTGAGTTAGTAAGTGGGTTCAGCCCAAACCAAAGCCCAAAGCAAAAAGTAGCAAAATTCAACTTTCTCCAAACATATCGAAGCTTATACTCAAAAAGGTCGCAAACGGCATTTTGAACTCAATGGGGGTGGTCTCGAGTCCTAATTCGACCGTATGCAAAAAGTAGCTTTTCGGACTAAAATCCGACTAACGATAAAATATTTAAATAAAATATTTAAATATAAAATCGATAAATATGAGGGTTGTTACAAAAACCCTTCTCGAATCAACATACACAAATTCCTCAAAATCAAGTCTGTCTGCATTTTTGTCTCTGCACTTCCTAAATATCCAGAAAATTTGCTTTCAATCTGGAATTAACAACTGCAGTTTTAAGGGATTTCAAAAGCATTTGCATGCAAGTATTTTAGGCTGGAAACATGAGCATTTCAACAAGATTACAACTCAGATATTAAAACAGAGGAAGCATGCCTGCATTTTTTTCTGCAAAATTCAAAATATCAAAACAAAGCTATGCATTCTAAGGTGAGTAACATTTAAATCTTAAACTATATTTAGGTTGCTTGTTAAATGTTTGAGATAAAAATATGTTTATGTGCTTATAAAAAGTCTGATGTAATTATGATTGTATATGCATGTTGATTTGTTTTTGGCAGTGCTGTGTTCCCAGATTCACATCCTATTTAAAGTATCTTTTACAATTGATTTAATTTAAGATTGTATCTGGGTTTTTAAATAATAAAAGGGTTTGCTTATCATAGATTAGAATTCAAATTTATAAAGTAATGTGTTTTATTTTCTTGAGTTAAGGTTTAAAATCTTTAGGTGAGTTAAAAAAAGGGTGTTATCTCTGTAAAAACAGGTAATATCATTATATGTTGATCTTGATCAAAACCAATCATATTTATATTGAAATCCAGTTTCATAAACTAAAAACATTTACTGGAACTTGATTTTTAAATCAAGTTTTAGGATTTTTAGAGTTTGGCTTAAATTGCAGTTGGCTCTTGAACTAAAAATAGTTTTTTTGCAAATTCTATTGATTTATGAATTGAGAAATTCTGGAATTCTTCTGAGTTATGGAGTAGGTATAGGAGATGCTCAGAAAAATCGGAGAAGTGGATATAATTTGTTAGATTGGAAGCAGTTTGAAAATCTTTGTTTGAACCCTAGTTTTGAATGGGGTTAAGGCTTGGGTCAGTTTGAGGTAAAGGGTTGATCGAGTGTTCTGGTTTTTGGTGAATGGGTAGTTGGTGTGTAGAGGGACTGGAGGCCGGAGTGGGTCGACCTCATGTGGTCGGAGCGACAAGAAACTCGTCGTTGACAGGTTGGGTCAAAAACCTGAAAACATGTTTCAGGTTTGGGGTTTCAGAACTAAATTTTGAATTCTTTGATTTTTGATCGATCTGGTGATGATGTTAGGGTATTAATGGGTTTCTGGTTGTGGTTTGATCATCTATGATGACCAGTAGAGGCGGTGTCGCCGTGCATATGCACGGCGATGAGATTCTGGTGAATTATGTTGGGTTTGCTTGTGTTACAGGGGAGATGTGGGGTTTGCTCGAAGTAAATGGAAGGATGACTCGGAGTGGTGATGCTTTAGACTCGAAGTAAAATTGGGTTTTCTCGGGTTGAACTGTAATTTACAGGTTTCAGAAAACTGTGTTTTTAAATCTGGGTTTTAACATTTTTTAAATCTGTAGTTTTAGGTTTAAAGTAAGGTTTAAGTTTAAATTCAAATTTAGTTTTGAATTTCTGATTTAAATTCAAATCCCAGTTTTTAAATAAAAATTAAAGTTTCAAAAATTTAACTTAATTAACTATTTCATTTTGGTAAATAGTTTAAACCTTTTAGTTATGAGTTTTTTTTTAATATGAGTAAGATTTGAAGATTTATTTGAAATCTGGAAATCTAAGTATAAAAATGAACTTCAGTTTTAAATTTAAAAGTAGATTTAAATTTGAAGTTTTAAACTAAGAATGAATTGAAAACTTCTAAAATTTTGAGAAGAATTTACTTCAGAATTTTATGATTTCATTTTAAGACAAACTTTTGTTTTGTCTTGAAATTTAAATAAGTTTTAAATTATTTAAAATTTGATAAGTTTTAAAATTGTTCTATTTTAAAACCTGTATTTAAAATGAAAATTTAAAAGTAGTTCAACAATACTTTGTTTCAATTAAATTGTTTTAACATAATTAAGTTATGTTTTATCTTGGAATTTAAATTAAGATTTATGTTTTAGAATTAATTAATAAGGTAATTAAGATTAATTAATTAATTTAATAAATTAATTGAATTTGGAATTAATAATTGATTAATGATTAATTAATCTAGAATTAAGATCATTAATTAGATTATTAATTAATGATGAATGAATATTATTAATTATGTAATTAAGTTTTAAATCAAGGTTAAAGTTAATTTAATAATTAACTTTATTGATTAAAGATAATTCAAATTATAATTAATTTAAGTTAATTACTTTATAAAATAATTAGAGAATGGTTAATGAAGATCATTAACCAGGATTATTTAATAATTGATTAATGTAGTTAATTTTTATAATTAATTAGATTAATTAATTTAATAATAATCAATTATAAATGGTTTGAGTGTAATTACTTGATAAAGTAATTAAGTAATTAATACTTAATGTAATTAATTTGGTTTAATAGGATTGTTTAATTTAATTAATTAAGTTTAATTAATTTTAAACACTTGGGTTTTAAAGATAATTACTTTGTGTAATTAATGATTTGGAAATTACTTAGTTAAGTAATTGATTAATAATTACAGAATGTAATTAAATGAAGATGTTAAGAATGAAGTAATTTGGATTAAATTACTTATTAAATAATCAAGGGATTAATTAAGAAATTAATTAAGGATAATTAATTTGGTTTAAATAAAATAATTAAGTTAGTTAATTACTAAATGTAATTAATATGGGATGATTAATAATTATAAGTTAATTACGAAGGTAATTAATAAAAGGGAATCGTTAATTATTTTAATTAATGAAGTAATTAAAGTTGATTAATTATGATTAATTAATCAATAATAGGTAATTAAAGGTAATTAATTAATTAATTAATTAATTAATGATTAATGTAATTAATTATGATTAATTAATTAATTTAAGTAATCAAAGGTTAATTACTATTTGGTTGAGAATAATTAATTTTTGTGAAATTAATTGAGGATAATTGCATGAATGTAATTAAGGATAATTAATCAAGAGTGATTAATTAAGGTGATTAATAATGAATGATTAATTTATTGTAATCAATTAAATGATTGAGTAAGCAAGGTTTATATTGATGAAGTAATTAATTTAATTCATTTTAAATTAATTAAAGATGGGGTAATTAATTTAATTCACTTTAAATTAATTAGAGATAGAGATAGTTAATTTAATTCATTTTAAATTAATATATTGTGTCGAGTAAATCATTGCTTATACATATGTATGAATGACATTGTTTGTCTTGGATGCTTTGCGATCTCAGAAATGAGATAAGTAATATTGTGTGATATGAATTCTTGGTTGCATTGTGATGATAATATAGATTATCTATTGTAATAATGATATGGATTACCTATTTTGATATGGATCATCTGTTTATTATGATAATGTTGATTATCAATTGTGATTGTGAAGTTATCCATCTGTATGTATATAGATAGTTGAATTGTTTTAAACTTTAAAATAACTTGGACCTAAAAGACACGCTTTGGATTTCGATGAGACCGGGATCGGGTTTCCATATTTGGATATCCGAAAACCACATCGATTCCAAATAACGTTAGGTCGTGAATCTTATGTGAAGAGTGAAGACTCGAGGTGTAAGGACTATATGTCAGTATAACTCTATGGGTGATTCCGTAATGAGTTTGACGGAATTAGTTCTTGTAGATTCGAGATGGTGGTTTAGAGTGCAAGGGTTATTGTCGTTAACTCTGAGGGCGATTCCAAAATGAGTGTAACGAGGTAATGCCTTCGGTTTCGTTCGAACCCTGAACGAACTTGTATGGATTGAATGCTTTCAGAACATCGTCAGGTGGACGATGAGCATTCTAAGTGATATGTCCTATAAAGGTAATCGTAGCCTCAAGCCTCATCAACCGGGAATAGCTAAAACAGGGGAGGTGCAGCAAGGCTTCGTGGGTCGCACCCACTGGAGAGCAAGATTTACCCCGTCTAGAAGTCCCTTTATATTCGGCTGTGTCGGTGGTTGCTAGCTACAACCACGGGATTGTCTTGTTCGAAACTGTTCAGTAAGGAATGGGTCCGGCTTTGTGTTGCAGGGGAGCGGGCGTACTCCTCGGTACGTTGATCTAGGCCACGTACTGTGACGGACGGTACCCCAGTAGCCCTGCCATTGTATGGAATCCAAAATCCAATAAGTGCCAACGGTTTTGATTGTATTACCCACTTTTGTGGCTAGTAGCTGGAATTTAATAAATGTAACAATTTCGGCTATTTCATATTTATTTGAAAACCCTAGACCCTATTATAATATCACTGAATTTCCTATCAAATGTTTTGGTTAGCGTAAGGTAAAAACTTTTCCATGTTTATGTGTGGGAAGTCTTACGTGATACCTTTCTTTTCAAAAGGATTTTGAAAGTTAAGCAACTTTAACCTGTTACTCACACCAGACCCATGTCTGACCCGGAGTTTATTTTTGTTTTTCATGAACTCTTAGGTACTCAAATTTTTACGAGTAGCCAAGGGATTCAGGTTAGGATTCAGGTTAGCTTTGACGAATTGTGGAGGAGCAATGGAGCAGGAGGCTTCTACGTGTAGATATATATCTAGTTTTCCACTGTGTAGTTTTCTCTGAGTTGTTTCTTGTATTGATTTGAGTTGTATGACTAGACATGTGTTTATAACTGTCTAGTATGTGTTGTATATCTGTGTAACTCTGATATTTGTTGTAAACTATGTAATATTTATGTTATTAATATAGTTTAGTCGTTCCGCTGTTAGATTCTGATGTTGTTTCTTTCTTCTCTTCTTTCTATTCTCTTTTCTATCCCTTTCTTTCTTAAAAATGATGCGATTTTCTGTGGTAAGAAAGTCGGGTCGTTTCATTTGGTATCAGAGCATTAGGTTGAGTGAATACCTAGGCTCTGTAGTGGTGTCTTTCTGGAGAGAGCGTATTTGTAATTTTAAATATATATATATATATATATATTTCTACCTATCTGTTGGGTTACCTGTTTAGGTTTTCCAATATAAGTTATAAAGGTAGATAGGATAGTAGTGTGTGTGACACGATTACTACCATTGGTTGGAGTTTGAATGTTTGAGGTTGGAGGTGCTTTGTCGAGACTGTAGACCGAATACCGTCTCGAGTGAGTTCTGTAGTGATAAAGAACTTCATTGATCTCTGAAGGAAACCTGTTAAGGTTCGAAGTCATCTTTGAAGTGCAGAGTTTGGTGAGTAGAGTTTGGATTTGTCGATTGGGCATAAGTAAGTGATGGTATCTTGATACCTCAGGAAGTAGTAGCTTCATGATGAGATGCAGTGACTATGAATGTTCTCGAAGATGTTTTCTTTGGAACAAGTTAAGGAGGTGAGTCTGCATCAGTGTTGTGGCTGTGTTCAGCCAGTGTTTCTGTTTGCTTTGAAGTTCGAGTTTCTCGGAGAGATTTGATTTGGAATTCTTTAGCATCTGTGGCAACAGTGCAGCTTGGAGTGTTCTCGTTGTTGGCAAGAGATCTTCTAGATTAGCAGTTTTTTTTTCTGGAGTGGAGTTCAAAAGCAGTTGAGTAGACCCGTTCCTTCGATGGGTTGGCTAGTTAAGAGTAAGCTGTTCAATTTGGTTAAGGAAGAACAGTTTTTCCTTGGATTTGGTTTGGGTTGATCGCAAAAGTGACTTGCGATTGTTTGAGTGTTCTCTTGGGTTATCTGAGTTTTTCTGGATGTCTTCAGGAAGTTAGAGTTTGATTCGCATCTAGAGATTGAGCTTTCTTATCGTCTAGGATTGCAGGAGTGGTATCGGTGGTTCAGCTTTATAGAAGAATTGTTTCAAGGAGATTGAGTTGGTGTAGCAGCTAGGAGTTTTGGAGGAACTTCTGAAAGTTTTTTATGGATCTGTTGAACCCTATTTTCTCTGGAGTGTATTGTTGAGATGTGCTTGTGTTCTTTTTCAAGCATTTTCTTCTACTTCAGATCAGAATTGAGCAGCGGAAGCAGTTTGGAAGTGTATCTGTTTTCTTTGTCCGGACAGGAGAAGTGAGTTGTTGTCTTCTGATGTTGAGGAGTAGGATTTGGGTTCTTGGTTTTGAGGAGGTCATTTTGTTGAGTTGAATGGTCTAGTTCGTTTCTAGAAGTATTAGCGAAGGTTGAGCTGATCAGTAAGTTTGTAGACAGCCCAGCATTGTCCGAAGAGATTTTGTGGATAAGAGTCGGAGGGATTTGGACTTTGAAGTCGGAGATTTAATTTTGGATAAGTTTTCTCCGATCAGAAGTAAGCTATAAGATTTGGTAAATCTGAGAAGCTAGCTCTGAAGTGTTTTGGATCTTTTCTGTATCTAGGAAATGAGTGATCGATCTACAGGATTGAATTACCAGTTTGGATAACTAGAATTCGATGAGTTTCACGTATCTCTGAGGGAGTACGTGTATGATCTATCACTGGTTGTGGAACCAGCAGTTCTGGAGTTTTGGTTGTTGAGTCTGACTCGTTTGTAGTCTGATATCTTGTCTAGTGTTATAGATGTAGTTGAATAGGAGCTTTGTAGCTTCATAGCATTGTTTGTTCGGATTCTCTAGAGCGAGTATCCCAGTATATATATATATATATATATACTTGGGGAAACTCGAAGAAATTCTATCCAGAATTTTTCTAGATAATTAGATTTGTTTGATTGGTTGTTCTGATTGTTAGCATATGTTTGATATATGCTTGTGTTTAAAATTTAAAATTTAATAAGATATTAAACTATCTTTGTTTTAAATTTTGAGGACGAAATTCTTTTAAGGGGGAAGGATTGTAATATCTCGGAATTTTTAACAATATCAATTTAATAATCTGTATTTAAAATTAAATTGATATTGATATTTTGTTAATAATAATTCAAATAAATTTAATAATCTTCTTCAATAAATATTTAAACTGGTTATTTTATCTTTTAAAAATAATAAATTGATTTCTATTTACAATATAAATATATGGTTTATATTTTAAATAGATTGGTATTGTTTTAATTTTAATAAGTAAAACATATTTTCTAGTTTTAATATTTGTAGTAACTTTGTAGATTTGTTTTATTTAATATTTAAGCTTTTCAAAGTTAAATAAATGATTTTGGTTTAAATTTAAAAAATGAACCATGTTTCAAAATTCTAATATATACGTTTTAATTTGGAAATTTTGATTTTAATTAGTATTGATTTTTTAAAACTATTTCATAAATAAATATATGATTTTAAAATTGATAAGAAAAATATTAAATGTTTAAATTGAATTGGCTTGAGTTTTAAATTTAGAATAAATTTAACAAAATGGTTTCATGGCTTAATAAAATGGATATTTTATTAATAAAAATATAATTTCTTATAAAATGATTTTAATTTAATAATAAGATATTTATAAAAACAATTTTAATATTGCATTGTCTTTATAAATAAGTTTTGAATAGGATTTGTAATTTTTATTTCAAAATTGAATTTATATGCTTAACTTGATTTGAAATAATTGATTTTGAGTTTAATTTGAATTTGAAATACCAAAGTATAAATCTTAAATTGTTTAATTATTATATGTATAAGTTTCAATTTGTAAAACATGGTTTGTTTTTATTTCTTTTGTAAATTTATACCCATACTTAAATATAAACCAACATATTAAAGTAGGATAACAAATACATTAATTTGTAAATTAGATACTAATTATTTTAAAGTAACAAGTGTTCATTCTTTAACATTCATATAACAAGTGTTAAAAATTTACATAACAATTTGACAAGTGTATACCATTTGTACAAGTGTAAAATTTAGTTTTAATTTTTCTTTTATTTTATTAAATCTGAAAATTCGTTTATTTAAACCTGCATTTTTCCTTCATTTATGTTTTTTTTCATTTCCTTAATCAAACACACCACCTTTAAAATCAGTAACTCCTCATTGTCGAAATTCCTACATATTCAACACCGAATCAAGATCACCTCTTAAAAAAAATCTGCATGTTCAAATCTTAATCAGAAGACCCCAAAACTGTGACGCCCCACCTCTATACCCATGCTAGCCAAGAACACTACGGTGTAATGCTGTCAACTAGCACGGAGAATAAGGCTGTTGAGGAGCAACCATCTGTATAATTGCTTTGTGCGAGTACCGATATGCCAGATAAAAATATAACTTTTCATCTCAAGAGGAAATCCGACATGCCGACACAAACTCAAAGCTACTACACAGTGGCTATAATATCTTCGGAAACAAATATAGAAGTAAACATAACACAGATCAGTCACAGATAATTCATATCACAAAGGCGGAAGTAGATATGAATATTACACATGAAAGTGTACATCAGAGTAGTGGTCAAAAGGATCCACAATATCCAAAAAGAATAGATACAAGTGCTAGACAAAAGAATAAGTATACATCATAGAGTATGTATCTCAAATGTATACAACAAAAACTACTAAACTTAAGTAGTTAGCCAAAAGATCAGATGAAAGTCCGACAAGGAGTCAAGCAGAAGCACCTGTAATATCTCAGTCTGACCCGAGTATTATTTAATAAGAAAATAATAAACGGACCAGTCTAGCTATAAATATCAGATGAAGTGATATATAATAAGAGATATGACATAAACATATAATAATCACAAGGCCAAGCTGTGATAAATAAGTAATTGAAAATCAACAAGAGATTAATCAATATCACAATAATCTACTCAAGATAAAAAGGAATGTCATACTCCTAAATTCATTCACCAAGCCACAATAAATGACATATATATCAATGCCCATCGTAAAAGTTGGTGAAACATAAATTCCAGAAATCAACACACGAAATCCAGAAATCACAAAAAGGTATGTGTGAATGGAATCACACAAGTAGTGTCTAGGCTAACCGAAAAAGTATGTGTGAATGGAATCACACAAGTGGTGTCTAGCCTAACCAAACAGCAAAAAGGTATGTGTGAATGGAATCACACAAGTGGCGTCTAGGCTAACCGAAAAGGTATGTGTGAATGGAATCACACAAATGGTGTCTAGCCTAACCAAACAGCAAAAAGGTATGTGTGAATGGAATCACACAAGTGGTGTCTAGGCTAACCGAAAAAGTATGTGTGAATGGAATCACACAAGTGGTGTCTAGCCTAACCAAACAGCAAAAAGGTATGTGTGAATGGAATCACACAAGTGGTGTCTAGGCTAACCGAAAAAGTATGTGTGAATGGAATCACACAAGTGGTGTCTAGCCTAACCAAACAGCGAACAAAGAGACATCGCACATTGCTAGTCTAAACCATAAAGATGATCGTCATGATCAACGAGAAGTGTCAATTACAATAAGCTAGTAAATATATGAGCTTAGCTTCATGTCCCATAACCACTAGCTTAACTTAAATATTTACGAACAAATTGTAGATCTCCACTAGAAAATTGTCACAAGAGTTTCAATCGAACAAGTCCAAGAATTAACCGACGAAGTAAACGCAAGCATTTCATACCACTTGTTTTACTAAGTCGTTTAATTAGATTTCTCATACGAGTGAGGTAAAGGTTTGTATATACTAATAGATTGGAAATCGGTTTGAGAAAACGAGCTTTGTTATAAAATAGTGTTGAAATCATTTGAGGAAAGAGTTTTGATATTTACTACTAGTATAGAAAACCTTTATATTTTTAAAGTGACAAATCACAAAGAAGATTGTAGGAACAATCAATCACTAAGATTCACATTCGAAAACGTGAATAAAATCCAATGAAATCGATATAAAATCCATCAAAGTGGATATATCTAAAATTCCCAAAGAAAAGGTCATCAAAGTCGATAATAAATGACAACAACAAAAAGGGAGACAACACGAATCGATTAAAGTTGGATATTCAAACGAATTAGCAAAATAGGCTAATCTGGCAAATTTGAGTAGGTCGGTCGACCGGACTCCCTGAGTCGGCCGACCGAACCATAGGTTGGAAACTTCTCGGGCACCAGGTCGGTCGACTGGGCTCCCTGAGTCGGTCGACCGAACCCTAAAACAGAAAGTGCTTATGCACTTGGAAGCAGGTCGGTCGACCGGACCAGAGGGGTCGGTCGGCCGAACCTGTTTCCAGCTTCATCCATGCCTATTACAAATGAGGTTCAATCTTGACCAAAATTGCATTCGCACGAGCAACGGCGCTAAGGGATTATGCCAATCGACTACCCGGCCCTATATGCTCCTTGATACATCACCAAAAACATGTTCAAACATCAAAGTTAGGATTTTTAACGAATTAAACTCAAAACACTAAAAATTGGAATATTCACAAAAGCAATCCAAATCAAACTCAAATGCACATGAATAAGTGTTAGGAATTCATACCTAACAATAGAAGAGAATTATAAGCATAGATGTGAGAATAAAAATCTCACCTTTGAACCCAAACGAATGAAGAAGATGCAATGAAGCAATGGCAAGAACAAGCACTCTTCAATTCCAACTCAACAAGCTTGAATCTAAGATTAAAAGAGAAACATTCCCTAAATTAGGTTTAGGAAATTTCTGAAATCAAAGAGAGAATGAGTTGGAGAAGATGAAGGAGATGCTTACCAATGGGTTCTCCTTGAATTTGGAGCAAGAACTTGAGCTAGGAGATGGATTTGCAAAGGAAGCTAGGGCTTGGAGTTTTAATTCTTTTTCTCTTCCACCATTGTTGAAAGCTTGAAGAGTTAGGAATTAGAAATGAAGTAATGAAGAGTTGGAGTGGGTTGGGACTGAGTTAGTAAGTGGGTTCAGCCCAAACCAAAGCCCAAAGCAAAAAGTAGCAAAATTCAACTTTCTCCAAACATATCGAAGCTTATACTCAAAAAGGTCGCAAACGGCATTTTGAACTCAATGGGGGTGGTCTCGAGTCCTAATTCGACCGTATGCAAAAAGTAGCTTTTCGGACTAAAATCCGACTAACGATAAAATATTTAAATATAAAATCGATAAATATGAGGGTTGTTACAGACTCCCCTCCTTAAAGAAATTGCGTCCTCGCAATACTTAAGAGGAAAATAAGAAGTAACAACCATGGATGCATATCAACACAAAAGAAATTTTGAAATAGGAAGTTCACCATAAAGTGCACGAAAGAGTAAATCCGAAAGTTTTCGTTCGATGAATTCTCAAGATTTCACAAGAGCAATCCTAAGGATTTGAGAACCATTGAACTCTCACAAGAAAAACATCTTTTTTCCGAAGGCGCTCAACCTCCGAAGCAATGATGCGAATGGAATGTTGCTCATAAATCAAATCTGGTGAAACTTCAATTCCCACAATATCACCAGGCACAAGAATAAAAACCGGAATCCCTAAGGCATTCCCGTAGATAAAAGACGTGGGGAACGTCAAGAATAGCATAAAATTGAGCCAGTGCAACGGCGTTGTACAGAAACGGTACGCCCAATGAACCGATAAACCGGAACAACGATGTAATATAATGGTACATCCATTGATCCAGATAAGACGGAACACCGATGTTGTATAATAATAGTACATCCAATGAACCGAACACCATAAAAGAACACCGGACACTAGTCCATAAAAGGAATGAGATAAAACTCAATAAAACGAAGTGTACCAAAACGTCCGATGAACTTGATGAAAAGATAATTCCATTCAGACAACATCGAAGAATCAACCACTTGTTGCTTACGACAAAGCGCACTGGCAACACGATTTCCCTTACAGGGCGTATAAAGAATATCAAGATCATAAGGAGCAAGGAACTCGAGCCAACGTTGTTGACGCAAATTAAGTTCCGTTTGAGAAAATAATTATTCCAAAGATTTATGATCGAGGTAGAGAACAAATTTCTCGTCCAAATATGATGATGCCAAAATCCAAAAGTAATAACAATAGCCGAGAGAACCAGATCATGAGTGGCATATCTAGTCTCGATAAGCTATAATGATTTAGAAGCACAAGTGATAGCACGTTCTCTTTTGCAAGAGAATGACATCCAAACCAATACGACTAGTATCAGTACAAATAGCAAAGTCTTGGTTCCCCTTCAAGAATCACAAGAATAAAAGTATCGAAAAGAAAGAATTTCGTTTAAATAATCTTCTTTCCTGAAAAGTTAAAACTTTCAAAATTACATTTATCATTATGTAATAATCATTCTAGAAAATTTTACTATTTTTAAGTTAATATACTGTGTCTGATTGTCTCATCAAAGCGTTTAGGAAATTCCTATCGATAACGTTGATCAAGCGCATCGACCAGAATTCTTAAAGCACTCAATGGGCAATACAATCACAAAATCATTTTTTATAGGATAAATAAATCTCTTAAAAAGTTTTAAGAATATTCTTTGTTCGTTTCAAGAAAAAAATCCAGTTTTACTTATAAATAAATCTTATGAAAAAGATTTGCAAAATTTTAAATTACTATTTTCATCCAAAATCAGTAAATACAAGAATAGCCTCATCGAAATATTCATAGAATATTCGATTTATAAAATGGATGAAATAAGCTGGAAAAACTGAATGACAAAATAATTCATTCATAGAATCATAACGAGTGCGGAATGCGGTAGGTGGAATGCTAATTTCCGCAACTCGTAGCAAATGAAAACCGGTGGCTAGGTCAAACTAGAAAGACCTTAACACCACACAAAAGATTTCTTAGGTGATAATCCTAAGACAAACTCAAAAATACCGAAAAATTTCTCTAACTACATAAATGAGAGAAATAACACTTTCCTTATAAGTGGGCTTTAAGGAATAAGATGATGCCATCAAATTGGAATCAAAATCACAAAAGAAAAACAGAAATCTGCTTAACAGATAGAAAATGTCGAAGATGAATTGTCCACATAGAAAATAGGATATGGGCTTCACAATTAAGCCAATCCTTACAAAAATCAATTCCGAAGCCTAAGTAAAAATATCGGCTCGGAAAGAAAAGTCTCATAAAATAATTTCGACATCAATAAAAAGCAAATTGAGTGTTGCGGATCTACCATCCGGATTCACAATCCTCAAAGAAGTCATCAAGCCCAAAATATTTTCAAAGAAAAAGAATCGACAAGTTCTTTTGATATAAAATAGTGAGATGGAACCCATATCAAAAAGAACTCGGATAAGAAGATCACGAAATAAAGCAATGCCATCAAGGATTGAGTGAAAAATACCTTGGCCAAGAGAAGAGTTGCTAGGGGCTTGCACAATATTTAGCTTTCTCGTGTCCTTATTCAAAAGTTTGGGACATGCAGATAAAAGATGACCCGGTTTCTTGCAATAGCGACAAGAATGGGGTTTTGGACACATATTCGCATAGTGTTCCATAGAATTACAATTGTAGCATGCACCACGATTAGGGATTGGAGTATTTGCTACAAAAGTAGTTTGCTTCACTCTCTTATTTGGATTAAGGCTCTTGAACTTAATATGCCTCTTCTTGGAAGTCCCAATATCACAAACACTTCCTTTACCAACCTCTCCATGAAGAAGAGTAACATCCACAAGCTGATTGAAAGAAACTTCAAGTTTCAAAGGTAGAACCATTTCGGGGTTCTTACTCAAAGCACAGATAAACTCTTGATTCTTTACAAGATCCAAAAGTTGTTGAGCAGACATAAAATCTCCATCTTGGGAAGTAGCACTAGATTGACCGGCGCTGGGGCGGCCTGGTCTAACCATTTCTCTTCCTTAAGAAAGAATGAAGGAAGAAGAAGAAGGTTATTCACAAATGAATATCAAGCAATCTTGATAGATAAAACAAGGAATCATAAAAAAAATAGGATGAATCGGTACGAAGACTCGAATTAAATCCTAAAGCACGACTCCTAAGAAAGACTTAGGACGATGATCCTTGTTATAATATTCCATATGGTTCCGAAGTTTGGCTCTGATACTAAGCTGTGACGCCCCACCTCTATACCCACGCTAGCCAAGAACACTACGCTGTAATGCTGTCAACTAGCACGGAGAATAAGGCTGTTGAGGAGCGACCATCTGTATAATTGCTTTGTGCGAGTACCGATATGCCAGATAAAAATATAACTTTTCATCTCAAGAGGAAATCCGACATGCCGACACAAACTCAAAGCTACTACACAGTGGCTATAATATCTTCGGAAACAAATATAGAAGTAAACATAACACAGATCAGTCACAGATAATTCATACCACAAAGGCAGAAATAGATATGAATATTACACATGAAAGTGTACATCAGAGTAGTGGTCAAAAGGATCCACAATATCCAAAAAGAATAGATACAAGTGCTAGACAAAAGAATAAGTATACATCATAGAGTCTGTATCTCAAATGTATACAACAAAACTACTAAACTTAAGTAGTTAGCCAAAAGATCAGATGAAAGTCCGACAAGGAGTCAAGCAGAAGCACCTGTAATATCTCAGTCTGACCCGAGTATTATTTAATAAGAAAATAATAAACGGATCAGTCTAGCTATAAATATCACATGAAGTGATATATAATAAGATATATGACATAAACATATAATAATCACAAGGCCAAGCTGTGATAAATAAGTAATTGAAAATCAACAAGAGATTAATCAATATCACAATAATCTACTCAAGATAAAAAGGAATGTCATACTCCTAAATTCATTCACCAAGCCACAATAAATGACATATATATCAATGCCCATCGTAAAAGTTGGTGAAACATAAATTCCAGAAATCAACACACGAAATCCAGAAATCACAAAAAGGTATGTGTGAATGGAATCACACAAGTGGTGTCTAGGCTATGCATTTTTTTCTGCAAAATTCAAAATATCAAAACAAAGCTATGCATTCTAAGGTGAGTAACATTTAAATCTTAAACTATATTTAGGTTGCTATTTAAATGTTTGAGATAAAAATATGTTTGTGTGCTTATAAAAAGTCTGATGTAATTATGATTGTATATGCATGTTGATTTTTTTTTGGCTGTGCTGTGTTCCCAGATTCACATCCTATTTAAAGTATCTTTTACAATTGATTTAATTTAAGATTGTATCTGGGTTTTTAAATAATAAAAGTGTTTGCTTATCATAGATTAGAATTCAAATTTATAAAGTAATGTGTTTTATTTTCTTGAGTTAAGGTTTAAAATCTTTAGGTGAGTTAAAAACAGAGTGTTATCTCTGTAAAAACAGGTAACATCATTATATGTTGATCTTGATCAAAACCAATCATATTTATATTGAAATCCAGTTTCATAAACTAAAAACATTTACTGGAACTTGATTTTTAAATCAAGTTTTAGGATTTTTAGAGTTTAGCTTAAATTGCGGTTGGCTCTTGAACTAAAAATAGTTTTTTTGCAAATTCTATTGATTTATGAATTGAGAAATTCTGGAATTCTTCGGAGTTATGGAGTAGGTATAGGAGATGCTCGGAAAAATCAGAGAAATGGATATAATTTGTTAGATTGGAAGCAGTTTGAAAATCTTTGTTTGAACCCTAGTTTTGAATGGGGTTAAGGCTTGGGACAGTTTGAGGTAAAGGGTTGATCGAGTGTTCTGGTTTTTGGTGAATGGGTAGTTGGTGTGTAGAGGGACTGGAGGCCGGAGTGGGTAGACCTCATGTGGTCGGAGGGACAAGAAACTCGCCGTTGACAGGTTGGGTCAAAAAGCTGAAAACATTTTTCAGGTTTGGGGTTTCAGAACGAAATTTTGAATTCTTTGATTTTTGTTCGATCTGGTGATGATGTTAGGGTATTAATGGGTTTCTGGTTGTGGTTTGATCATCTATGATGACCAGTAGAGGCGGTGGTCTCCGTGCATATGCACGGCGATAAGATTCTGGTGAATTATGTTGGGTTTGCTTGTGTTACAGGGGAGATGTGGGGTTTGCTCGAAGTAAATGGAAGGATGACTCGGAGTGGTGATGCTTTAGACTCGAAGTAAAATTGGGTTTTCTCGGGTTGAACTGTAATTTACAGGTTTCAGAAAACTGTGTTTTTAAATCTGGGTTTTAACATTTTTTAAATCTGTAGTTTTAGGTTTAAAGTAAGGTTTAAGTTTAAATTCAAATTTAGGTTTGAATTTCTGATTTAAATTCAAATCCCGGTTTTTAAATAAAAATTAAAGTTTCAAAAATTTAACTTAATTAACTATTTCATTTTGGTAAATAGTTTAAACCTTTTAATTATGAGTTTTTTTAATATGAGTAAGATTTGAAGATTTATTTGAAATCTGGAAATCTAAGTTTAAAAATGAACTTCAGTTTTAAATTTAAAAGTAGATTTAAATTTGAAGTTTTAAACTAAGAATGAATTGAAAACTTCTTAAATTTTGAGAAGAATTTAACTTCAGAATTTTATGATTTCATTTTAAGACAAACTTTTGTTTTGTCTTGAAATTTAAATAAGTTTTAAATTATTTAAAATTTGATAAGTTTTAAAATTGTTCTATTTTAAAACTTGTATTTAAAATGAAAATTTAAAAGTAGTTCAAAAATACTTTGTTTCAATTAAATTGTTTTAACATAATTAAGTTATGTTTTATCTTGGAATTTAAATTAGGATTTATGTTTTAGAATTAATTAATAAGGTAACTAAGATTAATTAATTAATTTAATAAATTAATTGAATTTGGAATTAATAATTGATTAATGATTAATCAATCTAGAATTAAGATCATTAATTAGATTATTAATTAATGATGAATGAATATTGTTAATTATGTAATTAAGTTTTAAATCAAGGTTAATTAATTTAATAATTAACTTTATTGATTAAAGATAATTCAAATTATAATTAATTTAAGTTAATTACTTTATAAAATAATTAGAGAATGGTTAATGAAGATCATTAACCAGGATTATTTAATAATTGATTAATGTAGTTAATTTTTATAATTAATTAGATTAATTAATTTAATAATAATCAATTGTAAATGGTTTGAGTGTAATTACTTGATAAAGTAATTAAGTAATTAATACTTAATGTAATTAATTTGGTTTAATAGGATTGTTTAATTTAATTAATTAAGTTTAATTAATTTTAAAAACTTGGGTTTTAAAGATAATTACTTTGTGTAATTAATGATTTGGAAATTACTTAGTTAAGTAATTGATTAATAATTACAGAATGTAATTAAATGAAGATGTTAAGAATGAAGTAATTTGGATTAAATTACTTATTAAATAATCAAGGGATTAATTAAGAAATTAGTTAAGGATAATTAATTTGGTTTAAATAAAATAATTAAGTTAGTTAATTACTAAATGTAATTAATATGGGATGATTAATAATTATAAGTTAATTACTTAAGGTAATTAATAAAAGGGAATCGTTAATTATTTTAATTAATGAAGTAATTAAAGTTGATTAATTATGATTAATTAATCAATAATAGGTAATTAAAGGTAATTAATTAATTAATTAATTAAGGATTAATGTAATTAATTATGATTAATTAATTAATTTAAGTAATCAAAGGTTAATTACTATTTGGTTGAGAATAATTAATTTTTGTGAAATTAATTGAGGATAATTACATGAATGTAATTAAAGATAATTAATCAAGAGTGATTAACTAAGATGATTAATAATGAATGATTAATTTATTGTAATCAATTAAATGATTGAGTAAGCAAGGTTTATATTGATGAGGTAATTAATTCAATTCATTTTAAATTAATTAAAGATGGGGTAATTAATTTAATTCACTTTAAATTAATTAGAGATAGAGATAGTTAATTTAATTCATTTTTAAATTAATTATATTGTGTTGAGTAAATCATTGCTTATACATATGTATGAATGACATTGTTTGTCTTGGATGCTTTGCGATCTTAGAAATGAGATAAGTAATATTGTGTGATATGAATGCTTGGTTGCATTGTGATGATAATATAGATTATCTATTGTAATAATGATATGGATTACCTATTTTGATATGGATCATCTGTTTATTATGATAATGTTGATTATCAATTGTGATTGTGAAGTGATCAATCTGTATGTATATAGATAGTTGAATTGTTTTAAACTTTAAAACAACTTGGACCTAAAAGACACGCTTTGTATTTCGATGAGACCGGGATCGGGTTTCCATATTTGGATATCCGAAAACAACATCGATTCCAAATAACGTTAGGTCGTGAATCTTATGTGAAGAGTGAAGACTCGAGGTGTAAGGACTATATGTCAGTATAACTCTATGGGTGATTCCGTAATGAGTTTGACGGAATTAGTTCTTATAGATTCGAGATGGTGGTTTAGAGTGCAAGGGTTATTGTCGTTAACTCTGAGGGCGATTCCAAAATGAGTGTAACGAGGTAATGCCTTCGGTTTCGTTCGAACCCTGAACGAACTTGTATGGATTGAATGCTTTCAGAACATCGTCAGGTGGACGATGAGCATTCTAAGTGATATGTCCTATAAAGGTAATCGTAGCCTCAAGCCTCATCAACCGGGAATAGCTAAAACAGGGGAGGTGCAGCAAGGCTTCGTGGGTCGCACCCACTGGAGAGCAAGATTTACCCCATCTAGAAGTCCCTTTATATTCGGCTGTGTCGGTGGTTGCTAGCTACAACCACGGGGTTGTCTTGTTCGAAACTGTTCAGTAAGGAATGGGTCCGGCTTTGTGTTGCAGGGGAGCGGGCGTACTCCTCGGTACGTTGATCTAGGCCACGTACTGTGACGGACGGTACCCCAGTAGCCCTGCCATTGTATGGAATCCAAAATCCAATAAGTTCCAATGGTTTTGATTGTATTACCCACTTTTGTGGCTAGTAGCTGGAATTTAATAAATGTAACAATATCGGCTATTTCATATTTATTTGAAAACCCTAGACCCTATTATAATATCACTGAATTTCCTATCAAATGTTTTGGTTAGCGTAAGGTAAAAACTTTTCCATGTTTATGTGTGGGAAGTCTTACGTGATACCTTTCTTTTCAAAAGGTTTTTGAAAGTTAAGCAACTTTAACCTGTTACTCACACCAGACCCATGTCTGACCCGGAGTTTATTTTTGTTTTTCATGAACCCTTGGGCACTCAAATTTTTACGAGTAGCCAAGGGATTCAGGTTAGCTTTGACGAATTGTGGAGGAGCAATGGAGCAGGAGGCTTCTACGTGTAGATATATATCTAGTTTTCCACTGTGTAGTTTTCTCTGAGTTGTTTCTTGTACTGATTTGAGTTGTATAACTAGACAGGTGTTTATAACTGTCTAGTATGTGTTGTATATCTGTGTAACTCGGATATTTGTTGTAAACTATGTAATATTTATGTTATTAATATAGTTTATTCGTTCCGTTGATAGATTCTGATGTTGTTTCTTTCTTCTCTTCTTTCTATTCTCTTTTCTATCCCTTTCTTTCTTAAAAACGATGCGATTTTCTGTGGTAAGAAAGTCGGGTCGTTTCAAAAATATTATAAACGCTAGGCGGGATGCTTTGTTGCGAATTCGGAAATTTTCTGGATGAACAGTGCACGAATATTTTCTATAAAAGGATGTTGTTTTTACCATTTGCAAACGAAACCGTAGCTAGGGTTGTAGCTGCCAGTTCAAACTATCAATGGCCGAAATCTTTCACTTTTCTTCCCTCGATTTCTTCCCATCCACACATTAATCCGAAAAATCATCAACTACAATGTTGTAGAGGGTATCGTGTTCTATGATTTCAACGGTTATGATCGAAAATATCGTGGTGGATACACGGCAATTTTGATTCGAAGGCATCACGTTTGAGCATGGTTTTCAAGTGAAGGGGAGGGCCAAGCTTCAAATCGTTTGTGGCAGTGATGGAGTAGGCCAGGGGCTGCGACGTGGCGTTGTTTGATCGTTGAATGATTGAGCATAGGTGGTCGCGCAAATTGATGATAGTCGACGGCTTCTATGGGTTATCTCATTCGTGAATTGGATGTGAGGGAGAAGATAAAGTACGTGGCCTGGATTTCATCAAGAAAAAATCAATGGCCCAGATGCGATTTAAGGTTAAATAGAAATAAAAATAAAAAAAGAAATTGCAAATTTATTTATATATAAATCGTGTGATGTTTAAAATACTGTAACTTTGTCATACGAGGTCAGAATTTGACGAAACGACTTGCATTGGAATCGTTTTGACGAGTATTACGCGATGAAACTAGTTTGGAGTTGATTGGAGCTAGTGTGAATTTTGGGTAAAATTAAACGCTCGTTTAATTTTATTCGGAATGAAACACTGAAACTGCTATTGGACGCAATATGAGTACAACTCACTCTTTCTGCCTAATATTTTATATAAGTGAGAAATAATTTATTATATGATGACTGATGATTATTTGGATGATATATGATATATTGATTGATATTTAGATATATACCTGCCTAGTGGAGCAGATGACCATATACGTTCCCGTGTATGAGCGGATGACCCTTTGTACGCGCGTCTGCCTTGAAGCTGACATTGTACACATATTCTAATATGTATATTTGCTGCAGGTGACAGGTTGAAGGGATCCAACTGGATTCCTCACCAGTATTGATTTTATTTACAGATATTTGTGATATATTCTGTTATCATATGATATATGATGTTTTGGATGCTGTAATTGTTGTATTTAATGCTGTTGCAGCATTGGGCCTATTTTTGGAGTTTTAAAAATGTTAAAATGGTGATTTCGAAATTTGAAAAGGATTTTTAAAGTGATTTTGGAAATCAATGTTTAGTTAATTTTAAAGTGCTAAAGGAATTAATTTATTTTAAATAAATAAACGTTATAATTTTAATGTTATAAAAATTATGGTTTTTGTGAAATAAAACCAGAAAATGATTTTTGGAATGTGAAGTTAACTATTTTGTAAAATGGTTTAAATTGAGATTTTTGATTTATTATAAATGGTTTATATAAAAGATTTATAAAATTGATATTTTATAAATTAAAATATTGGAACTATAAAACGAGTTTTTATAAGTGTTAAAACGAAGTATAAATGGATTTCATAAGTGAATGAAATTTATAGATTTATAAATTGTGAAGTTATAAAATGAATAGATTTAGTAAAATAAATGATTTATAAGTAATTAAATTATAAATTGGATTTGGAATATGAATGAGATGAATGGAATTGTTTAATAAAAGAGATTTATAAATTGAAGTTTTTATAAAATTGAAATGGAAATTATAAACATTGTTTTATAAATCCAAAATCAATTGAATTTGATAAATTAAATATAGAAGTTTATTAAAGGAGATATATTCGCGATTTTGAATAGCGAATTATCCTTTAAATTAAATGTTGTAATAATAAAGAATTTGGTTGGGAATTATATCCACGATTTTGGACAGTGGATTATCCTTTAAATAAAATGTGTAGAAGTATTGGATTTGGTAAACGATTTATATTCACGATTTTGGACAGTGAATAATATATTAAAGAAATGTTTTGGGAAGTGATATTTTAAATGGAATTAAAACGATTTAACGTTGTTTTAAAATGTGATAAGGATCGAAACCACAGATTTCAACATTCATTGTTGAAATAGACGTTTTCGAGAAATAAGGAAATGATGGACTATAACACTGTTGTTATAGTAAATGATTTTCGAAAGGAAATGTTTTTTTATAGTATTGGGATTTATATATCTATCTTATTTTCGAATCCCTATACTATTATTTTTGATTGTCATAACGTTGTTTTACGCAACATCCGTTTTGACCCAAATAAATGTGTTTAAAGATAATGTTTTCCATAAAGAATAAAATATATACTTAATCCTGATTTAAGTATATGAAATATTTTCTAAGTGTTGAAAATATAAATTGAAGTGTGAATTACTTATTATTAAATAAGTATATGGAAATGTTTTCCAATATAGAAGTTGAAATGGTTTTGAAGATATATCTTTTTAAAGATAATTTGAAGTGGATATTTGGCAAGTGATTTAATTAATAAAATATTAATTAAATGGGCCCAGTGATTGTTATGGTGCCGCATATTTGTTTGTTTGTTTTGGTAGTTAAATAACCGACTATCAAACTTGGCCAAAATTTTAGTTCCTCGACTTGATGTAGGAACTATTTAGTCGTACACTTAGTACGTAGCCTTCTATGTAGGCTTGATTATCATTTGTGTTGAAGATGTTAATTCTTATAGTGCGGAGTATTACTCCAATCTATCGAGCTTCTTTCTTGGCCTGAAGGATACCAAGTTGAAAGTTGGAGACGTGATAAGTCTATGAGACTTAGTTTCTGTGTGAGGTTGAGAAACGCTTTTGCGTTGTTGGTGCGAAGAGACCGGGATCATATTTATCTGAAAATCACTTCGGACCAACATATATGCGACGATTGTGCAGGTTGCTTGTGATGATATTGATATTCTGGAGTTTCATAGTGGGGGGCTGCTTGTTGATCATTTGGGGTTAAAATCCCAAAATACATCCAGTAGCAGTGGTCTCTTCATTTGTGAAATATCCAATGCGAGGACTATTCGCTACTAATCCTATGGATTTCCCTATATGAAGTGGTAGGAAAGTACCTTCGGTTTGTCCTATTCCTGGACAACTTGTATGGAAGTTTGTCTGACATTGCATTTCTATAGATTGCGTACATTGGTTTTTACAAACGTACATCAGTGGTGGCGGAGAAGGCAACTTCTCTTAGCTTAACACCCTCCTTGAGACGTATGAGCTTAAGGGTTGTATTTTTGTGGAAGGCAATTAGTGGTCCACGGAAATGGCCATGTGGCATTCTAAGTGATGTGATTGTGCTTTGTGAAAGGTAATCGTAACCTCTAGCCTCATTAACCGGAAATGACCAAAACAAGGTTAGATGTGGCAAGGCTAAGTGAATCGCTCCCATTAGGGTATGATCATCCTCTTCTAGATATATCTTTGCACTCTATGACGTCGTGTATCTGATTATTGTGGTTTGTATGCTAGAAGGCCCTCGGTAAAGGTCAGTAACGACCGGAGGATGACATATTTGGTACCGTCTAGTTATAGAGGTGGGCCGGTCTTGTGCTGGTAGAGGGCGGATGTTCTGTGCCTAGGGACATCCATCTAGAGGTGTACCCCTTCGGAAGGTAGTCTCTTCACCTGGTCATTTGTATGGAAATCCAAACTCCACTACGTGCTTGCCATTTTGATTGTATTACCCAATTGGGCTATATGTTGGAATTTAATCAATGTAACAATTTCGGCAATGATTAATATTATTTGTATATAGTAGACACTACTATAATATAACGTGATATTTGATATGATATGTTTTATTTATCGTAAGGTAAAAACATGTTCGTATTTATGTGTGGACTTGTCTAATGAGATACTTTTGTTTTGAAAACTAAGGAAAAGTTTGGTGATTTAATAAATTCAGTTGAGTGTGTTTCTCACGCTGGTTTACCATACTGATCCGGGCGTTCTTCCCTTTCAATGCTCGGGTCAGACCGAGTATATCTACAGGTTATGCTTTGGTGCTTTTGAAGCTTTAGTAGGAGAGCTGGAGATCTTCATTTCGTATACACGTATCTATTTTGATTATTGATTATCCGTTGTGCTTTGTTTTTTGTTGCATATTATCGGCAATTGTGAGTACAGGTTATTATAACTGTTCAAGATGATAACTATTGATTGATTGTTGGACTCTGGTTGATGTGTGTATATATATAGTTTCTATTTTGTAAAGATCATTGATATGATATTATATATTTCCCGCTGCGATGTGAGATTCTGTATTGTTCTATTTGGTTCTATCTTCTCTCTTCCTTCTCTTCTCTTCTTCTCTCTTCTTTTCTTTCTCTTGACTTTCTGTTAGTTTGTGCTTTATGCGTCGGACATGTGTGGATTATTGTCAGGTACGGATTTTCGGGTCATCACACGTGGTATGAGAGCTTAGTTTTGTATATTCCTAAGCTTCGATGAGTACTCGTTATAGATAGGGACAGTTGCACCCCAGATTGAGTTTGAGTGTATTATATATATGAGCGCGTATTTATTAGTGAATATAAAATGTTTTATATTATGTTTACTTATCTGTTGAGCTGTTTGTGAGTCTGGTCGGTACATGGGACGCCATGTTATCGATCGGGATTTCCAAACACTTAAACGAGGCAAGTCGACATAGTATTATTTTTAATTGGGTAAATGAAATAATTTTAGCTCGATTATGTTTTGTATATAAAGAAATAATTTTTCAGAACTATTAAAGTGTATATAAATTGATTGTTTGGTTGTTTGAAAATGTAAATATATATAAGTTAATGAAAGATGTTTGAATAATCTAAATAAAAACAACAATTGTAAAAGAATAAATTGTATAAGCAAATGAATTATAAGTATGGAATTATAATTAATATGATTTACAATTATGAAATAATTTTATATATAAGAAATGGAACAACCTGAGTATATTTATAAATATGAGCAGCAAATAAAAATGAATTCAAACCAATTATTTGGAAATTTGGATCCCGTTGATTTTGAAAGTTGTATTTCGAAGTTAAAGAGATTATACTGTTATAAATCTAAACAAGATAAATAAATTTGGAGTAGATCTTATATAAGTAAAGTGAAATAGTGAAATTATATAAGAAAAAGATTTATAAATGTGATTTATAAATACAAAAAGGATTTTTGAAAAAATATAAAGCACTGAATTCACTACTATTGTTGGAAAATAATAAGGGTGATGACTGCAGCATCATCAGTATCATTTTCGAGTTTCTGTGTGATGGATTTGCTACCAATAGTAAATTGAAAATTGAAGTTTTGTTACGATAGACAAATTTGATTTAAAATCTACGTTGAAATTGATAGATATAAGTAAAATAAGTTTTGGACTTATAATATCTGAGATAATAAAATTTTAACTTTGGTTAAGTTGAAATAAATTTGAGTTAGCATATTAAATATATGATTTGAAATTTAACTAAAGGAAGGCTAAATAATTAGAATTGGATTTTGACTAGATTAAATTAGTTGAATAACTTATAAAATGAGAAAAGGTAAGTAAACCAATTGTTAAAATGGTAAAACAGTTTTAATTTGAATAAGTAATGAAATGACTTAAGTAAAAGTTAAATAAGATAGAAGCTGAATTAAAATTAGTAGTGAACTTAAGTTGTATAGTGAAAGTAAATGCAAGTGAGAACGAAATGAAATATAGCTTAAGTAATTTTGATCGAAGTTGATTTTGGTATCAAAGTAAATTAATAAAGTGAATTAATGAGATAAAAGTAGTTAAATGAATATAATTTGAGTTATATAAAGAAATTCAACTTTAATTGTAAAAGTGAATTAGTAAATAAAATATGGATTAAATGTTAATCAATCGAATATAAGTAAATTAATATGGAATAGTGGATGCAAGTATTAATTCATTGAAAACTAATGAAATGTGACTTTGAAATTGAAAGTGTGAAACCAATTTGAATGTAAACAAAGTAAATTAAATTAATTTGGTAATGATTGTATATGCATTGGTTGTTAGACGGTTGTTAGTTGAGGATATGGAAATTCATATGGAATTGAATTAATCAAATTGAAAGCGAAGTAAGAATAAATAAAAATGAACTTGATTTGATTTGGAAGTGAACAAATTGGAATATGAATTAGTGAACGTAAACTAATTGAAATCGAATAAACGAATGTTAGTAAATCTAATGTTAATGAATCAAATGTGATTTAAATTGAAAACCAATTCAATGAATGTTAATGAGAAAATGAGTTTATATTGATTTGATTATTGATTGGTTTGGATATGGATGTTAGTTGGATGATAGTTGGTTGATGGTTGGATTTGTTGTGGTGATTGCATTTGCTATATTGACATATATAGTTGTTGATATATGTTGTATATTGATATTACTTTCATATATGTGTTTCTCATTGGTTTGTTGAGTGTTTAGTAGGTGCGGATGGCGCTTGCTTCGCATTTGGAGCTCGCTTTCGTGCTATAATAGCCGTATATGCTCGCTAATAATATATAAGGTACATATCTTGGATTACATATCGTACTTTTACACTTTTTTCCCTTCGGGATGCCTCATCCTCGATGATGAGATGTACATTTGTGATATATATACTGTTTTTTTTTGAATTGAACCGCGCAAAGGAGACTATGGCGATTTTTTTTGAAAATTTAAGGCGGTAGAAAATTTTTGGAAAATTTGTGATAACTAAATTTTGATATTGAGTTATAAAGTTAAACGATATTAGTTGGTTTTGGAAAGATAGCTATAAATGGATTTGAAACTTAGAAAAGTTTTTGTAAGTTTAACTATTGGATTTTGGAAATTTTAAAATGTTTAAATTGGATTTGATATCTAGTTTTAACGAATTGTTTTGAAAATTTAATGGACTTTGTGACTTTTCTTACTTAGTAATTTCGAGGACGAAATTCTTTTAAGTAAGGGAGAATGTAACGACCCTGAATTTCCGTCATTCGATATTCGTATATTTAATTGATTTTAAATATGCACAGGTAAAGTTTATAAGCCGAATAAATAATATTTTGAATATCTAGATTTAATTGGATAATTAAATTGTTAATTTAATATTTAAAATTACAGAAATAATTGATATTTGGACTTAATGTGAATAAAAATGTTGTATAAAGTTGAATAAATCATATTGGAATAAGAATGATTGTATAGAACTTTTAAAATCGAATCAAAAGTTAATTTGTAAAAATTAAATATTTTAATATTTAGTTGACGAGTAAAAAAATAGACATTTTTCAAACAGTCTCGGATTTCGACGAAACCAGTTTCATTGGATTCGTAATGTTATATTATTATAAGATTTCAAATTTCGTGTCAATTGGATTTACAGTTTGTCCGAGGCAAGCTAAAAGGCGTAGAAACCTGTTTAAGTGAATTTTAAATTTAAATAGTCGATTAAAAACCTATCTTCCAAATACGATCGAATTGGCTCCCGATATATATTCCATTGCGTTTGGAATAGGAATAAAATATTATAAACGTCAGGTGGCACGCTTTGTTTCGAGTTCGGAAATTTTTCGCATGAATAATGCATGAATATTTTCTATAAAAGGACGTTGTTTTTACCATTTGTAAACAAAACCCTAGCTAGGGTTGCAGCCGCCAGTTCAAACTATCAATGGCCGAAATATTCCCCTTTTCTTCCCTCGATTTCTTCCTATCGACACATTGACTCGAAAAATCATCAACTACAAAGTTGTAGAGGGTATTGTGTTCTATGATTTCAACGGTTATGATCGAAATCTCGTGGTGGATAGACGACAATTTTGGTTTGAAGGCATCATGTTTGAGCACGATTTTCAAGTAAAGGGGAGGGCCGAGCTTCAAATCATTTGGGGCGATAATGGAGTAGGCCAGGGGCTGCGACATGGCGTTGTTTGATCGTCGAATGATTGAGCATAGGTGGTAGCGCTAATTGATGATAGTCGACGGCTTCTATGGGTTATCTCGTTCGTGAATTGAACGTGAGGGAGAAGACAGAGTACACGGCCTGGATTTCATCAAGCAAAAATCAATGGCCTAGATGCGATTTAAGGTTAAATAGAAATAAAAATAAAAAAAGAAATTGCAAATTGATTTATATATAAATCGTGTGATGTTTAAAATACTGTAACTTTGTCATATGAGGTCAGAATTTGACGACACGACTTGCATTGGAGTCATATTGCAGAGTACTATGCAATGAAGTTGGTTTGGAGTTGATTGGAGCTAGTATGAGTTTTGGGTAAAATTAAACGCACTTTTAATTTTATTCGGAATAAAACACTGAAACTGCTATTGGACGCAATGTGAGTACAACTCACTCTTTCTGCCTCACTAATATTTTATATAAGTGAGAAATAATTTATTATATGATGATTGATGATTGTTTGGATGATATATGATATATTGATTGGTATTTGGATATATACCTGCCTAGTGGAGCAGATGACCCTATGCATTCTCGTGTATGAGCGGATGACCATTTGTACGCACATCTGTTCTTGCAGCAGACATTGTACACATATTCTAATATGTATATTTGTTGCAGGTGACAAGTTGGAAGGATCCAACTGGATTCCTTACCAGTATTGATTTTATTTAAAGATATTTGTGATATATTCTGTTATGATATGATATATGATATTTTGGATGCTGTGATTGTTGTATTTAGTGCTGTTGTAGCATTGGGCCTATTTTGGAGTTTTAAAAATGTTGGAGTGGTGATTTTGAAATTTAAAAAGGATTTTTAAAGTGATTTTGGAAATCAATGTTTTGTTAATTTTAAATGTTAAAGGAATTGATTTATTTTAAATAAATAAACGCTATAATTTTAATGTTATAAAAATTATGGTTTTTGTGAAATAAAACCAGAATATGATTTTTGGAATGTGAAGTTAACTATTTTGTAAAATGGCATAAATTGAGATTTTTGATTTATTATAAACGGTTTATATAAAAGATTTATAAAATTTATATTTTATAAATTAAAATATTGGAATTATAAAACGAGTTTTTATTAGTGTTAAAATGAAATACAAATGCATTTCATAAGTGAATGAAATTTATAGATTTATAAATTGTGAAGTTATAAAATGAATGGATTTTGTAAAATAAATGATTTATAAGTAATTAACTTATAAATTGGATTTGGCATATGAATGAGATGAATGGAATTGGTTAATAAAAGAGATTTATAAATTTAAGTTTTTATAAAATAGAATTGGAAATTATAAACATTGTTTTATAAATCCAAAATCAATTAAATTTGATATATTAAATATAGAAGTTTATTAAAAGAGATATATTCGCGATTTTGGACAGCGAATTATCCTTTAAATTAAATGTTGTAATAATAAAGAATTTGGTTAGGAATTATATCCACGATTTTGGACAGTGGATTGTCCTTTAAATAAAATGTGTAAAAGTATTGTATTTGGTAAACGATTTATATTCACGATTTTGGACAGTGAATGATATATTAAAGAAATGTTTTGAGAAGTGATATTTTAAATGGAATTAAAACGATTTAATGTTGTTTTAAAATGTATTAAGTATCGAAACCACAGATTTCAACATTCATTGTCGAAATAGACGTTTTCGAGAAATAAGGAAATGATGGACTATAATACTGTTATTATAGTAAATGATTTTCGAAAGGAAATATTTTGTATAGTATTAGGTTTTATATATCTATCTTATTTTCGAATCCCTGTACTATTGATTTTGGATTGTCGTAACGATGTTTTACGCAACATCCGTTTTGACCCAAATAAATGTGTTTAAAGAGAATGTTTTCCCTTAAAGAATAAAATATATACTTAATCCTGATTTAAGTATATGAAATATTTTCTAAGTGTTGAAAATATAAACTGAATTGTGAATTACTTGTTACTAAATAAGTATATGGAAATGTTATCCAATATAGAAGTTGAAATGGTTTTGAAGATATATATTTTTAAAGATAATTTGAAGTGGATATTTGGCAAGTGATTTAATTAATAAAAGATTAATTAAAAGGGCCCAGTGATTGTTATAGTGCTGAATATTGGTTTGTTTGTTTTGATAGTTAAATAACCGACTATCAGACTTGGCCAAAATTTTAGTTCCTCGACTTGATGTGGGAACTATTTCGTCATACACTTAGTACGTAGTTCTGTGTAGGCTTGATTATCATTTGTGTTGAGGATGTTGATTCGTATAGTGTGGAGTATTACTCCAATCTATCGAGCTTCCTTCTTGGCCCGAAAGATAGCAAGTTAAAAGTGAGAGATGTGATAAGTCTATGAGACTTAGTTTCTGTGTGAGGTTGAGAAACGCTTTTGTGTTGTTGGTGCTAAGAGACCGGGATCTGATTTATCTGAAAACAACTTCGGACCAAAGTATATGCGACGATTGTGCAGGTTGCTTGTGATGATATTGATATTCTGGAGTTTCATAGTGGGGGACTGCTTGTTGATCGTTTGGGGTTAAAATCCCAACATACATCCAGTAGCAATGGTCTCTTCATTTATGAAATATCCAATGCGAGGACTATTCACTGCTAATCCTAGGGATTTCCCGACATGATGTGGTAGGAAAGTACCTTCGGTTTGTCCTGTTCCTGGACAACTTGTATGGAAGTTTGTCTGACATTGCATTTCTATATATTGCGTACATTGGTATTTACAAACGTACATCAGTGGTGGCGGAGAAGGCAACTTCTCTTAGCTTAACACCCTCCTTGAGACGTATGAGCTTAAGGGTTGTATTTTTGTGGAAGGCAATTAGTGGTCCACGAAAATGGCCATGTGGCATTCTAAGTGATGTGATTGTGCTATGTGAAAGGTAATCGATACCTCTAGCCTTATCAACCGAAAATGACCAAAACAGGGTTAGATGCGGCAAGGCTAAGTGGGTCGCTCCCATTAGGGTATGATCATCCTCTTCTAGATATATCTTTGCACGGTATGACGTCGTGTATCTGATTATTGTGGTTTGTATGCTAGAGGGCCCTCGGTAAAGGTCGGTAATGACCGGAGGAAGACATATTCGGTACCATCTAGTTATAGAGGTGGGCTGGTTTTGTGTTGGTAGAGGGTAGATGTTTTGTGCCTCGGGACATCCATCTAGAGGTGTATCCCTTTGGAAGGTAGTCCCTTCACCTGGTCATTTGTATGGAAATCCAAACTCCACTACGTGCTTGCCATTTTGATTGTATTACCCAATTGGGCTATATGCTGGAATTTAATCAATGTAACAATTTCGGCTATGTTTAATATTATTTGTACATAGTAGACACTACTATAATATAACAGGAGATTTGATATGATATGTTTTAGTTATCGTAAGGTAAAAACATGTTCGTATTTATGTGTGAACTTGTCTTACGAGATGCTTTTGTTTGGAAAACTAAGGAAAAGTTTGGTAATTTAATAAATTCAGTTTAGTGTGTTTCTCACGCTGGTTTACCAGACTAATCCATGCGTTCTTCCCTTTCAATGCTCGGGTCAGACCGAGTATATCTACAGGTTATGCTTTGGTGCTTTTGGAGCTTCAGCAAGAGAGCTGGAGATCTTCATTTCGTATACACGTATCTGTTTTGATTATTGATTATCCGTTGTGCTTTGTTTGCTATTGCATATTATCGGCAATTGTGAGGATGGGTTATTATAACCGTTCAAACTGATAACTATTGATTGATTGTTGGACTCTGATTAATGTGTATATATATACAGTTTTTGTTTTGTAAAGATCATTGATATGATATTATATATTTCCCGCTGCGATGTGAGATTCTGTATTGTTCTATTTGGTTCTATCTTCTTTCTTTCTTCTCTTCTTCTCACTTCTTTTCTTTCTCTTGACTTTCCGTCAGTTTGTGCTTTATGGGTCGGTCATGTGTGGATTATTGTCGATTCAAAGGGTATGTATTTTCGGGTCGTCACACAAAATCTCCAAGTCCCCGGAGTGCGGACTGGAGTACTCTCCCCGAAGTGCGGACCAAAGTATAAACGATACAAAATCTCCAAGTCTCCAGAGTGTGGACTGGAGTACTCTGAGTCCCTGGAGTGCGGACCAGAGTATAAACGACTCAAAATCTCCAGGTCCCTGGAGTGTGGACTGGAGTACTCTGAGTCCCCGTGGTGCAGACCAGAGTATAAACGACTTAAAATTCCAAGTCTTCGGAGTGCAAACTGGAGTACTCTGAGTCCCCAGAGTGCGGACCAGAGTATAAAGGACTCAAAATCTCTGAGTCCCCAGTGTGCGCACTGGAGTACTCTACGTCCTCGGAGTGCGGACCAGAGAATAAACAACCTAAAATCTCCAAGTCCTCGTAGTGTGGACTGGAGTACTCTGAGTCCTCGGAGTGCGGACCAGAGTATAAACGACTTAAAATCTCCAAGTCCCCGGAGTACGGACTGGAGTACTCTGAGTCCCCAGAGTGCGGAACAAAGTATAAACGACTCAAAATCTCTGAGTGCTCGGAGTGCGGACTGCAGTACTCTGAGTCCCCGGAGTGCGGACCAGAGTATGAACGACTTAAAAACTCCAAGTCCCCGGAGTGCGGACTGCAGTACTCTGAGTCCCCAGAGTGTGGACCAGAATATAAATGACTTAAAATCTCCAAGTCCCTGGAGTGCGGACTGGAGTACTTTGAATCCCCAGAGTGCAGACCAGAGTGTAAACGATTCAAATCTTCAAGTCCCCGGAGTGCGGATTGGAGTACTCTGAGTCCCCGGAGTGTGGACCAGAGTATAAACAACTCAAAATCTCTAGGTCCCCGGAGTGCGGACTAGAATACTCTAAATCTCTAGATCATGGAATAATAGAATGTGTAATGCCACAAAATTGTCAACTTACATGTAGATAAATCGAGAAGTTTATGTTATTTACAACAGCTTGGATTTCAATCACAATCACGCAGAAGACCGAACGATAAGAATCTTTTAAAAGACAAAAGAACTAAATTTTATTCATCAGAAATAAGTTCCTACTACAACTCCTCCAAAACTCGGAGTCAATAGTTTATTTACATGAACTACGAAGGTGACTAAAAAATAATTACATAATATAACTAGCTCTCGTTGAATGAGAGCAACAACAACTTCTTCGACCTTTTTCCGGACGACTCCTCTCCTGAGCGCTTGCCCTTGATAACTTTCTTTGACGGGGGAGTGACAGCTGAAGAAGTACGGGGAACTTCCATGAGCTTGGACCCACCTAGGAGGATGACCTTCAACGGGTTATTCACAGGATCGTCCAGGTCCACAGCTTGAGGCTCGATTTTGATCTCGACCATCTGTTTCTTCTCCTTCTCAAGCTGCTCCTTTATGCTCAGTTTAGATGTGTTCTCAGAGGCGCTCGTAATTTCAATTTCGTAACTCCCATCGATGGGAGAGGAAGTCTCGGATTTATCCTCATCAAGCGCTCCGATCACCTGAGCATCTGGATCGAGAGTCTCTCCTGCGTGTGTGGCCTCACTTGCCTTTTCCTTCACCTCCTTGGCGACATCTCTCCTCGTAGTGGGCTCAGGATCAGAATGGCCCGCACAAAATCACGAAAAACAAGTATTAGAATGCGATAGCTTCTGGTGAAAAACGGCGACTCTTGGAATGTTAAAGCAAAAGAGTTTCCTACCAGGTTCCGGTTGGCTCTCAGCCGTCAGGGTTGTCTCACCCTCTGGAATAGGAAACAAAATGTGAACGCCAAGGCCGGGGTCCTCCGGGTCATAGCCGATATGCTGCTCAAAGGGATCGAGTATCGGCCAGCCAGCCGGCTGAGTAGGTACACGACCTGGAGACTCGATCCTGGATAGACCGGCAATAACCTCTTTCCCTTTCGTCGAGAGGGAGCCTTTGCAGTAAAGGGCTTTGGCCGCTGACAGGTCCGAAGGCTCGTTTTCCTTAAGAAATTCTTTTATCAAAGCCCATTCATCGACCTCCTCGGTACCATGTTCGGCCTTCCTGATTTCTATTAATGTCTCCCACGCCTCGGCTAAAGATTCGAGACAGCCCTCGTCCAGGAAAATTAAGTCCCGATGCATGATAATGTGGGCATTGAATTCTGCAATAAGCGGATCGGACATGCTTTTGACCTCTTCCCTACCTTCTTCCTTAGCCGCCTCAAGACGGGAGTCGATCTCCGCAGATGCCATCATTTTACCCTCTTCACGGGCTTCATTCTTTAGCGCCTCAATTTTAGAAAGCTCATCCTCAAGTTTGGCTTCTAGGAGTCGCATAGCAACGATCTCATCGCAATACCGTTGCAACTCTTCTTGGGCGGCAGTCTTCTCTTCTTGCTTTTTGCGGAGTCGCTCCTCAAGTTCTTTGACTCGGAGGCTGAATGCATCCCTCTCTTTTTGCACCGAGTCTTTCTCCAAAGCTAAGGCCCCACAACGTTGGATCGCCTCGTCAATTTCTTTTTTATGGGTTGATTCCAAACAAGTACGGCTTCAGCAGTATCTTTCGCGCTTTGTTGGGCGTCCTCAAGCTGAGATTCGTAAGACGCAAGCTCTTCATCCTGAGCTTTGATGATGTCTTTGTCATGGATAGCCTCAAGCTTTAGGCGATCAATCTCATGTTGGCGCTCTATGGAGACTTCTGACACTTTCTCAACAAGATGAAAAAACGCGTCATGTTGAACATAGACGTCACTGGTGCAGGCGATAGCGCTCTGTTTGACATCTCCAAGTATATGATGGATCGTCGGGAGGAACTTCAGGCCATCAAAGCAGATTTTTGAAAATTTAGCTTTAAGCTAGGCCAGTCTCACCGATACTGTTGGATCTGTTGCGAGAACAGGAGGAGACGGCTTTGAAAGTCCAGCTCCCATGTAAGGATCCCGGGACTGTCCTGTGGTAGAGGAATCGAAGTGCTGATCACGGAGGATATCGGATTGCGACCCCTTATGTTCGTGCTTATCTTTGCTTTGCTCCGAGTGATAAGAGCGATTTTGGTGGTATTTGGGCTGATAATAGTTTTCTTCCGAGATGATGAGTCCCAGGAATGATAATCTCTATCGCCATTACCATCTCTATCCCGACATCTTCCGGAACCTAAGTCATGTCCAGAGTGATGAAAGATAGACGATCCGCAGAGACGATCAATTCCGTGTGTACGCCCCATGTCACCTACACAGAATTTAAATAACAACGAATTAGAAAAAAGTAGTGTGACGATGGAAATTTAAATGCAAGGTGAAATGCATGTGTTTGTGTGTGTCCTAGTGTTTCCCCCGAAGGACTAGTTTCTTTACTAATGGGAGTTTTTCTCCCTGATTTTGGGCCTGAACGCTTGCAACGCCTCTGATGGGCGAGTGAAGTTTAAGTGCCTTCGTATCGTCAAAATCATAATTGAGTAGATCATCAGGTATGGAGAGGTTCGATGGGCCTTTTTAAAAAAATTCTAAATGCTGTGAGGAAGCCTCTTTCTCCGTTGGAATAAGGGTAACTTTAGAAGTTCCGTCAACCTTTTCCTTCCTTATCTTGTAGGTCAATTTCTTTTTCCTCTTCGAAGGGGAAGATGACGTTGAACTTCGAATATCGGTTCCTGAGTGGGACCAACGTTCTCATCTTGTACTTCGGGCGTTTCGGTTTCCTTAATCTCCCCCTCTTCTAGTGTGTCAGGGGCATTACATGTCGAAGACTCGGCCTGCTTTTTCCCTTTGCCAGTGGTAGACTTGGGTATGGTAACGCCCTGAGGGAGGCTTATCCGGCGACCTTCCGCCAACAGCCCGAACGTTGAAAGCGACTTATTTGTAATGAGAGTTCTGATCTCCCGTTCTTCGACGGGAATGGCTCAAATAGTCTCGACGGCTTCAGAGTATCCGGGTCCCTCAGGACGTGGGTTAATGCCTGAAAAGATGGAAAAGAGTTGAAAAAGATACAACTTCGACCAAGCATAAGTATCGGTCCAGAGAGAAAACTTACTGTTAGGAACTGAGTTGATGATGTTTTGATGACAACAACCTTATATAGTTATTATACTTTACTTTATAAAATATATACTAACATTTCCATATATATATATATATAGGAAGTATATGCAGGTATCGTCGAAGACTGATCAGTATAAAGACTCAAGCATCAAGATGAAGATTAGAGATTCAAGATTCAAGACTCTAGAGAATCAAGATTTCAAGATCTCAAGATAAGTGTCTAGTTTTTGTTAAAACTTCATGATAGCACTCTCATCTTTCTTTCAATTTTCTTTTGGGATGGAACCCAATTTCTATCGAAACCAGTGGCTTACAAACCCACGACAAGTATCTTACAAACCTATGCCAAGTGGCTTACAAACCCACGAAAATCAAAATCATTTAAACTACTTTGTACAAGTTCTCGAGTCCTATGAAGGAGCTCTGTAGGAAGGTTCTTGCAACTTCAGTTTGAATAGATTTTTCAAAATGTTTTTAAATCTGTTTTCAAAATGTTTTAGCTTTCAAAATCATGTTTTCAAAAATATTTTCAAACTTTGTTTTAGCCTTGAATATTCCTCTATTCTGATTTTAAAAACTTTTATTTTTAAAACATCAAAACTTATTCTGATTTTAAATATTACTTATATAATTGACGGTCTATATCAATTATATATATATATATATATATATTTAAAATAATGTTTTATATTCATTCTCTATCTCAAAATATTGTTTAAACACTTTACTTTGCTTCAGAGAAGTTTCAACTTATTTTAAATTCAATTGTCTTTACAAAACAACATCTCTATAATTTTGAACTAAGGGATGTCGACATAAGGGGATACCCCATGTCGACATGGTGACAATTGGATTCAAAATTCAACTTTCAAAAGAAGTGTCCATTCGTTAGAAAACCTTTCGCCAATGGTTATGACTATTGTGCATCTATATAAAGGCTTCCAAAACGAATTTTTTAACAACTACTTTTTTATTTTTCTTCACTCTTTCTTCTCCACCATTCTATATCCATAAAACTTCATATTTTCAAGATCGTGCCATCATTCTGCCAAATTCTCAATAGGAAATCATTTAGATACTCTCTCTATTTGATTCTCCATCATTCTACTAAAGATCAAAGTGCTATTCAGAGTTATAGGATTAATTTGTATTCAAAAAGTCCATAGAGTCTATCCATTCAAAAGGATTGTTATCAAGAAGTATTAGGGTAATCTTGTGTCCCGTAAATCAAGAGAGTTTACCCCAGACTTGGAGATAGGAGGGTGCCTCAAGGCCTTAGAAATTGAGGGTTGTAATTTGGATATTGGCTTATAAAAATATGTACAAGGATATTGCCTTGGTGCAGGACTGGATGTAGGACGATTCCGAACCAGTATAAAATCCGGTGTGTTCTTTCCTTTTACTTGCTTTACTTTACTATTTGCATTTGTTATATGTTCTGTGATCATTCTGTGTTGGAATTCGGTTTAGATTTGTGTTGAAAGTTTTAATTTAGTCATATAGTTCATATATTCTTTAAAACACTATTCACCCCTCCTCTAGTGTTATTTCTGCCTTAAGATCCTTAATCCGCATCCCTAACACTTACTTCCTTCCACCCATCTCCTCGCGGAACCAAAGGGCAACGCACATAAAACCATTCTTGTTTATACAGGGCAAACTTGCTCCATGCCCTAGTTAAGATTTGACATTTGTTGTGCGGCTTGAGAAACATGAAAGAGGGGCTATCCCTCTGCTTCTTAATGCAATATATATATCTGATATCGTCCAGGGTTGGAAGCCTAGAAAGAACACTCATGAAGAGGATACAGGTGCCGTAGATGAATGCGTGGCTGTTTAGGTGCAGTTGCGAGGGGGCAATGTCGATATACTGCAGCACGTCTCGAAGAAACGAGTTAAACGGTAGCACGCTACCAACCCAGCACATGAATTTATTACAAGCTGTGTATCCGACTGGGGGCAAGTACGGACGATCATGCCCCGATGGAACTGGCACTTCGTCAAAGGGGATTCCATGGACAAAGCATATCCGACGGAGTGTGCTTTCATTAATCTTCGAAGCCTGTGAATCGATTGGGTTATCCAAGAAAATTGCTGTCTCCAAAGCGTCGGGAGCCAAGTCATGAGCAATGGAAGTTGAAGGATTTGAAATGTCTGTGACTTCTTGTCAAGAGGATGGCCCAGGTCTATCTGGGACCGTAGCAAAGCTATATTTCCTAGACATCTCTAATAAGGATTGAGTCTAGCAAAGCACCTGTTTGAACTATACTTGGAAAATAATCGACGTTAGACTTAACAATACAAATGTTCCCCCCGTGTGGTGTGTGAACTAGTGCAATCATTCAAATATAAGAGATGAGAAGTTAAAAGTCATAGAGTTGGTAATATGAAGTTGAACTTCGAACTGTCGCCTTCGAAGACCGTCATCGCTGACCATCTCCGAAAGCCTGCCCTATGATGCTTTCGATTTTGGACTCGGACATTAGCATTATATGTTAAAGGCAATTATTCGTTTTTATCAATTTAAGTTCAGGCTTTTGATTATCAAAACTAGGGAGTTTTCAGTCCAGATTAGTTTGATATGCTAGTTTGCATCTTTGTCCTTGTTTTTGTCATATGATTAGGTAAGGGGAATAAGTGAACTTGACAAAGTCAAGGCCGAGCGACACTTGAAACACACGGCCTAAATACCATTCGGCCTAAATGTCGATCGGCCTTTATTCTGTTCGGCCTTCGTTCTGTTCGGCCTTTATTCTGTTCGGCCTTCATTTTGTTCTGTTCGGCCTTCGTTTTGTTCGGCCTTCATGCTGTTAGGCCTTCATTTTGTTCGGCCTTCATACTATTCGGCCTTCGTTCTGTTCGGCCTTCGTTCTGTTCTGCCTTCGTTCTGTTGGCCTAAATGCAAGTGTCGTTCGGCATAAGTGTCACCCTTCCAACCCTTCCTATTTGTCGTTCGGCACGCGGCAAACCAAGCTGAACCGTGCTTGTGCCGAGTCGCTTCGCTCGACATCCTGCCCTTAACATCACTTCTCTTCTTTTCCTCCATCTCTCCCAACCGGTATGGCCGAGTCCTTCGGCAAGTCATGCCGAACCATGGCCATGCCGATCCACACCATCAGGTCTTATCTCCAATTCCATTCGCATGCACTCTTATAATTGCTTGGCATTAAAGTCATGCCGAGCCACAACAATTCATCTTCCACTAACTTCCAACCTTCGAGCACCACTGCCATCCATTTTTCTCCTCTCCATTCCACCCACCTCGAAATTGCCTAAAATCATACTAAGTTCCAGCCCTAGGACGCGTCTGAACCTCAATTCGCCTCCCTCATCCACACGCCTTCTACTTCATATAATCTACAGAGGATTCACAGGTTCAAGTTTTGTGTTATGCTTCCTAATTTGAGAAAACGATCGAAAGGTTCTTACCGGAGAGAACAGCGGGAGCTTGGGGGTCTGTGAACTTGAGATTGAAAGTTGTTCGAGCTTAATTTGGGAAGGAGCTATAGGAAGGGCTTGTTGGATTCAAGGTAGGAAGGGGAGACCGGAGATGAACGAGATTCAAGGGATATAAGTTATGTGTTCTTGGGAAATAACGGAGGTAAAAGGTAAAAAGAGAAGAAGAAGGAAAATGCCGACCTTTATAGGGGAAGAGAGGAAGTCGAAGCGACTATGACCGGTAGAACCGGTCAAGACGAAATCATTCGGCATCCAGAGCACTCAGCTTCAGCTATGTTGTTCGGCATTTATATGTCATTCGGCATGCAATGCCTCACCCAGTATTCATGAGAAAACACCATCGAGAAGAATAAGCCAAAGCTCGAAGTGAAGCATGGAGGACTCGCGATTCAAAGCGCATCACGTTCGATCACGTGATGCACTTTGGGGTGCAAGTCTTACCTGAAGATTTGACTCGGCAACTAGGCACTCGACATTTGCATACCGTTTGGCATCCCGAGTGTTCGGCACAACATACTTAGTCAGCTTCTAGGTTCGTTCGGCACAAATGGTTCGTTCGGCATTCAAGTTCGATCGGCTTCTAGAGACATTCGGCATTCAAGAGTGTTCAGCATTGAGAGCCGTTCGGTATTGCATATTGTTCGGCATTAAGCGCAGTTCGGCATCTATGGACGTTCGGCATGGCAGGGTCGTTCGGCATTCCATACTGCTCGACATCCAGACCTTGTTCGGCCCTCAACCCCGTTCGGTATAAATCTCGATCGGCATTCGAGATCGGTTGGCATCCAGAGGTGTTCGACATTCATACCTTGTTCAGCATTCGAGATCGGTTGGCATCCAGAGGTGTTCGGCATTCATCCAATCTCGACCGGCTTCGATTATTGCTCGGCCTGCACTCTCCACTCAGCACATCACTTCGTTCGACATGAAGATATCGTTCGGCATTTTTCCGTTCGGCATCTATGGATCGGTATACAGAACTCACTGATCTTCTTGGGCCGAGATATTTAGCTACTAGGCCCACCATGGAAGTCCAACCCATCTTCGTCTATAAATAGAGAGGCAGGGGCACAGTGAAATGGACCTTTTTTCGTGAACACCGACGAGACTCTGCTGCATTCAAGACTCATTTAAAACTTATCTTTTTTGCTTATCAATTGTATTTAAGTAAGTGATATACGGATTGCATCTGTAATCGATTATTAAGGAAAGCAATAAAGATCTACCTCAAAGTGGACGTAAGCAATTACGCCGAACCACTATAAATCTGGTGTTCATATTTTCTGCATTTAAATTTATGTATTATTCTCTGTTTAAATTTACTTTCTTCATTAATCTCTCTACACAATCTCTCTTAAGGGTGTTAGTGACCAATTCTGGTGCTAACACATATACTATAATAATTTACAAAAATTATTTCTTTTATATACAAAAAAATTGGGAAAAATTATTTCATTTACCCACTTTTAAAAACAATATTGTGTTGGTTTGCCTAGGTTAAGAGTTTAGAAATCCCTATCGATACAGTTGTCCAGACTGCACCGACAAGAATTTATGAACACTCAACCGATAAGTAAAAACAATATAAAACAATTTTTATATTCACTAACAAATACGCGCTCATATCTATTAATACACTCAAACTTATTCTAGTGTACTTACGGACTCTATTTCTAATGAGTAATCCCCACCAGAGCCAAGGTTCTCGCTCCGCAAATCCGTACCCCTTTGAGCCGACAATATTCTCCAATAGTTCAACTCAAAGTGGATGGAAATATGAACCATTAGGGTTAAAGAAGAAAGAGATAGAAGAAGAAATAGAAAACAATATCAAAATCTCACAATCGCAGCAGAACAATATATAATAGATAAATGACTGATCTTTAAACAAAAAGAACGATATCTGTTTTATACATTACATCATCAGAGTACAACAAAATTCATAGCACACAACTGGACATTGATAATCTATCCTCACAAAAACTGACTATGTAGTTAATCATACACAGCGTAATATTCATCAAATACATGTGATACGTCTTGCCATCCAGCTCGTCTCCTGAGCTCCACAGCATCTTTACCTGTATTCTATGATACTCGGGCTGACCCGAGCATTATAGTGAAATAACACCCGAGTCAGTGTGGAAAACCAACGCAAGAAAAACACACCCAATAGGATTTATTAAAGTTTCCAAATCCTTTAAAAATCAAAGGTATCTCATAAGACCACGCCACAAATAAACATGCCGGGTTTTTACCTTACGATAACCAAAACCTTTCTTATCAAATCCTCTGATATTATAATAGTGTCTATATACAAATACTTATCCAAATAGCCGAAATGGTTACATTCATTAAATTCCAGCATAATAGGTATACAAACAAGTTCAAAGGTACTTATTGGAGATTGGGTTTCCATCAATGGTACTTATTGGAGATTGGGTTTCCATCAATGGCAAGGCTACTGGTGTACCGCCCGTCGTAGTACGCGGTCTAGATCACCGTACCGAGTATCCACCCTGATCCCGTGCTACACAAGAACGGAGCTACCCCTTACTGGATAGTCCGAATAAGATCATCCCACGGTTGGGAACAGCAACCGCCCACACAGCCGAATAAAAAGGCACATCTAGACAGGGATGACCTTACCCTAATTGGTTGCTAGCCACTTAGCCTTGCTGCACCTCCCCTGTTTTAGCCATTCTCGGTTGATGAGGCTCGAGGCTATGGATAACCTTTTTAGAACGCACCTAACTTAGAATGCTCATCATCCTCCTAACGATGTTCTGGTAGCATTCATCCATACAAGTCTGTTCTGGGTCCGAACGGAACCAAAGACACTGCTCCGACTACATCCATTTTGGAATCACCCTCAGGATTAGTAGCGATTAGCCCTTGCACTTCACTGCTCCATCTTCGACTCCAAGCTCTTGTCTTCCTCACGAAAACGACAAACCGGATCGAAGAGGTTTTCAGGAAATTAATCCCGATCTCGGCCTCTTCGAAATGATCAACGCATTGGCCAATATTGATAGTCGGTTATTTAACTATCATATAACACCCACAAACAACCATCAGGCCTTAATAATTCCTAAAATATTTATTTCAAAATACCTTCGTAAGATATTTTTTACATTTCAACCCTTTGAAAAATAGTTTTCAAATCACTTTTTTCTCTCGCGGAATAAGTTTCCACCCAATTCCTTTATTTCCACTGAAAAGCACCAAGTCTTAATAACTTAAATTTTAAATAATTTAAATCACTTTATCTGAAGTATATACTTTAAAACACTTAAAATAAAACTACTTAAAATACTTTATTTAAAATACTAGTTATGAAATTTTATAATAATTTCTCATGTAAAACTTAAGCCAAAATATATTTAAAAATAAAGATTATTCTATAAGGTATAAATATTAAATAATTATCTTTTAAATCATAATACTAGTTAAGCCTTTAAAATAATTACTACTATAATTAATTTAAATAAATATTTACTTTAAAATTATAAAACAATTTAAAATAATAAAATTTCTCTAATGCATTTTTAAACCACTTTAAAACCTCTAACTTATACTTGGAAATCTATCTTTGAAAATATACTCGGCTTTTCAAGGAAATACACTTTCCTTTCCACACCTTTAAAATAAACCACTATTTATTTTTAAAAATCACCCTTTCCTTATAAATTCCCATCTTGAATTTATACTTCCAAATTATCCTCTGATAAATATCTCATTTTATTTATAAACCTTGTTTATAAATTTCACAATCTCATCCTCCTTTCTTCACAGTTTCATCACTTAGTTTGTTTTCAAATTGATTTCAAAACCAACTCCATTTTAAATAAATTCCTTTACTTATCCAAATTTATTTCAAAACCCATTTATCCCATATACACACCTTTATTTATGATTTAAATTCTTAATTAAATCTAAAATACCAATTTCATACTTTATTTCAAATTCTCCTTTTATCTTCCCAAACTCATTTCAAATCTTAAATTTTAAAAATATATTTCTTCGTACTTTACAAAATAATATTGCTTAAGTCCTTATTTTAAATAAAATCCTTTTCCCATTTATTCAAAATCCCTATTTTTCCCATCCTTGAGTTTAATATATAGGATTTAAAATCAATCCTTTATCCCTTTCCCAAATTCATTCCTTTAATTTATTTGAATTCACTATAATTATTTTGCTTAACAATTTCCCTTTTTATTTCCTTTAAAAAACCCAAACTTATATATATTCCATTTTTCTCAAATACCAATATATATTCACCAAGCCATAATATTTTCAGTTCCCAATATAATCAATATAATCCATCACAGGTTATCACATAAATCACATTAATGAATATAAAATAAATTCAACATTTTAAGGAATCCAGTTGGATCCCTTCAACCTGTTTTCCTGCATCCACAGATGTTAGCACAACAATTTAAAATACCAATCCCTCTTCGAGGCAGGATATCGCGGTATAAAGGGTCGTCTACTATTATGTGGGGCGCATAGGTCTTATTCGCTATATAATGCACGGGAATATCAATCACTCCAATCTATACACACACACACACACACACACACACTAACTACTATATGTAATACCATATCCAGTCAGTTCAATGATTCAACCAATAATTTAAATTTAAACTATTTAGATTAACCAGAAATCCAAGGTGAGAGAGATTAACTCACCTTCGATTTTGTTTTGCAATCCGATCCAAACCGGCTTGTTTTCTTCACGTTTTCAGACCTTGAATAAACATTATATGATTTATTGAACAAATCGAACAATTAATTACTACTTAATATATCTTAACTCAATCTAATAAATTTACTTAAACTAATAATCTCCTTTTTGAAACCTTTTTGTAACTAAAATAAATTAAATAAGTTTATTAAACAAATTAATCACTATATTACATTATTTAAAATAAACTAGCAACTTAAAATATGTAAATGTATATTTATTTTATTTTAGAAACTTTATATATATATATATATATATACACACTAATAAGAAATAATCTATATAGGTTAAAATCTAATTTTTGTATAAACTCTTATATTCCAAAATCTTACATATTTACTATATATCTAAATATATTTAAATATGTATGTGTATTTATATATACTTATATTTATACTATTATTTCTGTATATATACATATATATGTATAATTAAATGTTAAATTGGAAAATAAATTGTAAATATATACCTCACTGTAATAATTCTCTTTTTGTAAATAACAAAACAATAATCTCCTTTTTCTATAAATATTTGCTTCTTTAATATATTAATTTGAATTAAATTAAATTATAGCAAAGCAGATATACCTTAACCCTAGATGAAGACGTCTCCACCTGCTGTCGCCTCGTCAGCAACCCCTGACCCGACTGAATCGCGACCACCCCATCGCGAAACCCTACTCGCATGCTTGCATCTAACCAACTCACGAACTTCCCCTAGATCTCGACCTCGATTCGCCATGAACCCAAAACGCCGCGCCCTGATGCCTCGAACCTGAATCCATCGTCCCCTACTCGAATCGAAGGCCGTACTTCCTAAAATCAAAACCTAGTTTGCTGACCCACTGTGATCAATGGGAATCGAAGCCGCACCCTAACCAAAACGCTACCGTGAGCTCACCTACCTATCGCGCCTCAATCCAATCGCGATGTACTCGATACGGCTTCGTGAAGTTGGGGTGTCGAATGAGGCTCTGCCCTCATGATTTATTTTTATTTTTATCGATCTTCCATTTTTTCTTTCGTTTTGACTTGATTTTGTTCTTTTTAAACAAAATGCTCGGCTAAATTTTAAAAAGAAACGAGGTGGACATCTGGTGCATGATGAGAAAAGGTAGGAGACACATGTTGTTAAGGAGGAAACGTGTTTAATTTGTCTATTGCGTGCGAAGATATATATATATATATATATATATATATATATATATATATAATTTAAATTCAAATTCAAATTCAAATCATCTCGATTTAAACAGTCAAAAATTCCGAACTCCTATTGAGGCATGCCGCTAGGCGTTCATAAGGTTATGCCCCTATTCCGAATGCAAAGGAAAAGGTTTCGAGTGTTTATTCGATCGTATGGAGAAGACAGCTTTTGGGACTCAGTTATTATATTGAATTTACGAAATAGATTTCAACGCGTTTATATATCGTACGGCCACATGACAACTCCAAACACTACGAAAATTAAAATCCGAAAATAATACACTATTACGGATTCAATGCAAAAGGTTTCTTCAAATTCTGAGACTGTACCTGGGAAGGCTATTTTTAAATATCGAATTAAACGATATATTTTCAAAACTGAACAAATCACTTCCAGTTTCAATTTTAAAACTTTATTACCTTCAGCATTATCAGTACAGATTTTATAAACCTTTAAATTATTTTTAACAAGATTAAAATCCAAGATTCGCTATTTTTAACCAATTCCTAATTAATTTAATTTAATACTTAAATTTCCAAATAAATAGTGATATTTGAAACTCAAGTTAACACTTAACTATTAAATATATAAAATCAATTAAATATTTCAATTTCAAGTATCCAAAAATTCCGGGTCGTCACAAAATACTAATTGCGAAACCTTGCTTCGATACTACTTTTGTTGGAGATGTGGAGATATAGAAAGAAAAATATTATTATTGAACTCGATACTTTTACTAGTTGAGAGAATTGATTACCACAACCATCATACAACTCTCCATTTTTACATGGTAAGTAGACACATGTAATGAACACAACCTTTACATAAGGACATACATGTACAAATGGCAACAACTCTTCATGCTAACTAACACAACCATATAATCAATTACCACATCTTTATAACATAAGAATTTCTTGATATGAACAAATATCTCTTTTCATAAATATACACATCTATTCATGAATAAATACATTCTTCTTCACGGCAAAAGCTTGATGTACCAAATAATATGGCAAAAGATATACCCTAAACTTTCCTTAAAATGACTAACAAAAATGAATGTTACTTTTAACTTAAAAGGAGATCCGAAGTCTCAGTTCACCAATGCAAGATGATAGAGTTTATGTTCTGGTTTGAGAAGTTGCAAGGTGGGGAAAATATAGAAGAGGTTGGTAGAAAAATAAGAAAAAATCAGTGAGACAAAGGAACAATTGCAAGATGTAAAGTAGAAAACAGAATTATAATGATAATCACTCACTTTCTATTCATTCATCCATGCTTAAATAAGTATTACATTTTAGAACCTGCTGTTTGTTATGCATAAATCAAAATACTAGAAAAGTAAACGAAGGCTGTTCTAATTAGACAGCTAATACCCTGCTTCTAGAAACTATAGAATCCTAAGTTGTGCATTTAAAGTATTGTAGCATGCATAGTAATCCATTGCATTAAAATCAGCAGCTATTCTTTTAAACCTAATCGTATCATAAAACCATCTATATCCATACGTGTTCCCTTCTATATTCCCTCAAAATCAATGGCACGCTTGCAGGTGGCAACATTCCATAATCTGTTATGATCATAGATACATAATCAGAAGGTGTTGCATCATAACTTAGGTTTAAAAGCTGCAGATTTTCATCCTCGGCCCAATTATCAAGATGTTTCATGTTTTGCCCTCCAGGAGCTTTCGAAATCACATCCGGGTCACCAAGTTCATTGGAGCAAATGGAATCCAGTTGCGCCCTTTCATGGAATTTATATGCCTCACAGCAGATGAAAACAGGTACCCTAAATGCATGAGCTACCATGGCGACACATGCAGTTCCAACTCTCGAGTAAACTGTTCCATTAGATAATACCGAGGCCGCCCCAAGAAACACTTGTGTTACTTCATGCATGATATAAGATAAAGCATTTATGTGAGTATAAGTACAGCTTAAGCCTTTTGCTATCAATCTACCAAGCAAAGTTTGTGCTTCAAGTTTTGGGCGTGAATCGACAACCACAACCTGGAAAAGCTTTCCAAGATCATGAGCTCTTAGTAGTATCATTTCAACAATAGTAGATGATCCATAAGTAAGCAACACATCACCATCTCTGATTTTAGTAATGGCGTGTCCAACAATGACCTTATCAGCTAGTATTATTTTCTCATTTACAAAACGATCAATATCGGAACAAAGACTAGATTTTCTTTCAGATTCTGACAAGCTGTCAGGTAAGCTAGCAATTCTACTCTTCAGAAACTTTATACCATTTCCCATGCTGATTGATAGGGGTCTGCACTTGGTAAAAAAGGATACATAGCTACTGATTTTTGCAGTTAAATCTCGAATAAACATTTTTTCTGAAGGTGTAGAGTAATCGTTAATTGCTTCTTTGAATGCTAGAAGCATTGCTATGCAACGCGCATTGCTACCAGATACATCCCCCGATAGATATTGAAGCCCAACCTTGTATACAGAAGGATGCATGGGTTCAAGTTGAAAAAACTTCAATTCCAAATCTGGTAGCTGTGTCCCATGTACATAATGGGGCAAATGTCTGAACATAGCTTCGAAATGATTGGCTATAGCACGATGCTTTTCTTTTTCAACCCTATGCTTATCATCATTCTGCATATGTGGTGGAGAAGCATCTTTCTTTCTATCTTTTTCAGGCAATCGATCACTAGCTTTCTTTTCAGAAGCAGTCAGCGCCGAAATTCGTGTTAATTCTTTGTTCTGGGGAGGTGCTTTTACAGATTTAACCTGTTTTAAGCTCTTGCCTCCTTCACCAGCTTCCTTCAAAACAGCTTTTGCAGCACGCTGAGCTTCTTGAATAGCACGCCGGTCAGCTCTGGTTAGCTTCTGTTTTGGATTTGTACTCCCTGCTCCTTCACTTTGCACTTCATTTTCTGATATTGAAGAAACAACTACTGAAACTGTTGTCAGAGGAGTCTTCGCCACAGCCTTGACACTCTCAACCCCACCGCCAACTTTCATCATCATCATCATCTTTCCACTGTCCCCTGGAAGTGAAGAACTCCCGGCTGTCTTCCCTCTCCTTCCCCATGATGATTCATCATCCAACTCCATCCTCGAGCTCCACGACTCCGACATGGCAAATACCTCACAGAAGCTGCTGTTATTTTTACCAACAGGAGAAAGGGGAAGCACGGACAAAGAGTTGTGACGCGGCGGATGAATCGTGACCGGGAACAAAGAACTGATGGAAGTCGACATGTCAACTGGCGACGACGAGGGCAGAGGTACAGAGTTGGAGCGAGAAAGATAGTTCGAGTGGGTCTCCATTAGGATAAACTATTCCGTTTTCTAGGGTTTTGAGAATTGGGGTTTTGTGTAGAACTATGAAAATAGGGTTCCATAGGTGGGCTGCTAAATTTATTGGTTTAAACAAAGTAACGTAAGCCTTAATATTTATTGGTTTAAACGCATTAATATAAATGTAACTGCACACATCTACTAAATCTCATAAATCTGATAAATGTGCTAAATTGGTTATCAATTCCTCTTCATTATCTTTAGTTCTCTTAAATTCTGTATATTTTATTTTCTAAATTCAATAATTTTACCATTTTACAATTATGTTACTAAACTACTCCCACTATTTATATTTAAATGCTTTGTTGAAAAAAAAAATCATTTACAAACTTTTTCTCAATTTTGTCCCAATATTTACATTTGAAGTCCATGCATTAAGTTATTTTCATAATCCAAATTTTAAACTAATTGATAAACTCGGTTAACTAATATCTATTAATACATCAAATAAATCCTAAATGATGTCGGTTTCACTATGTATATTACATGGCCGTACGAACAAGCGATAAAATTATTTTTTCATTTAGATACATATATATACAAAACACATAAACTAAATTATATCCATTAACGATTTATTTTATAATTTATTTACATGGATGAATTTATCATACATTAAATTGTAAAATTTTATTAACTTCAAATACTTATATTTTAAATTTTCTACAGATCCTTACAATTTCTTGTCGGTTCTCCCGTAATATTTTACATTCATGTCCATTTTTTAACTAATTGTGTAATCTTAAATTAAAATAATTTAAATAAATTGAATTAACTAATACTCAATAATTCTTCTGATAAATTTCAAAATTGCGAAAATTTCAATATATATACAATACTCTTATATATGAGAAAAGCGATAAAATTAACCTTTTTTATTCAAATGTAGATATATGTAAATCACACAACATAAAATGTATACAAAAAATAATAATAATTCTTTTAATTTCCAATTCATTTATCTTAAAAAGTTTATCATATATTACATGGCATTATTTCATTTCTAACAAATTTTAAAGGATAAATTTATATTTTACAACATTATGATGAGAACGTAATGAATACACTAATAAAAGTTAGACTATAAACACTCTCACTTTCAACGTGGTATTAAATCTTACTTAACTCATAACTCAACTAAATGTTATAGACATTATTTTGCAATTAAAAATATTTTTAAAGATAACTCTAATACAACATCATGAACCAAGTTTAACTAGAAGGATAAAATTGTTTAAATCGAAAGCTAAATAACAGATAAATGTTCACATGTAGATGAATCGACCGTATGATGCTCAGCTCAGCTTCAAATACGTACAAAGTTCTTCTTAGTTTTCTCAAACTTATTTACGGAAGAACTCCTTATTTTCAGATAGTTCAGTTTACTATTGATTTAAATTATTTAAATAAAAAATTGTTATTTAATATTCATTAGTACATTTATAAATCCTTAAAAAGATGACAATTCATTATGTATACAACATTTATATTAGCAAAAAGGGTAAAGTTATTTATCCACTCACATGTATAAAAATATATATCTCATGACATAAATTATTTACATATACAGTATCAATACTTTTAATTTATATTTTTTTTTTGCGTCAAGAAATAATTCTAATAGAGATATGTAGATGGTATGGATTGAACCTTCAACCTTATATCATAGGAGCCTCATATATCATTTTGATCTAGAATTCATCTATTACAATAAATTTATCGCATATGCATAGTAAATTCCTACTTTTAGCAATAGGTAAAATATACATGTTATTATTTAACAACATTACTATGTGCAACGCACATGTTACACGCTAGTTATTATTATTTCTAAATATTTCAGCTGGTATAAAATGTTAATTTTACGTTAATATTTTTAGGCAAATAATTATGATGAAATATTTAATTATATTAGTTCATTTATATTTATTGGCGTTCATTTATATTTTTTCTTGTAACACATAGATTTAAAAATGATGAGACAAAATAAAATTGAAATTATTTGTAAAATCTCTTGTCATTGCATATATTTTTTTTGGCAAAAGATAATAATAATATAAATGAAAACAATTACCTATGAAATAACTTAGAATGTTTAGCCCCATCTGAAACGTACTATATAAGATCGTCAAATAAATGTTTGTTTTTATCATGAAACGAACATCAATGTTTATTGAATTTAGTATTTGTTGAGATCGTCCCAGTATTGGATATGTTACAACACACTGATATTAATACATTCATAATCGTTTCTTCTTAAATGACTCGCAAAATTTTGATAGAACTTCATTTTTATTCCCCATGTACGTGCATTAACGTATGATACATGGAATAAGATGAAGTGGTGCCAAAATTTTGTTGAATTGTTTGAAGTGAAATGATTAATGTAATGTAAAAATATCATTTTATGTGTGATGTGAAGTAGGTTGACCGGCCAATAAAAGAAGACATAAAATTTGTAAAATATATTTGAAATAGAATAACATAATAAATAACAAAAAATCAATTTATAGATTACTATAAATTCCTATTCATAACGTATCAGTTAAAAGTTAATGAACAATTAAAACTAGCTATAAATCATATTCATAATGTATCAATTAAAAAGTTAATTCATTCTGCCATCAAATTAGCTATAAATTTACATTCATAATGTATCAATTAAAATGTTAATGTATTTTACAATTTCAGGTAGTTATAAATTCACTCAAATTCTTATAATAAGTATGCATTCATATAATAAATTCATATTATTATAATAACTATAAATTCGTGCTTATAATGAGTGGTACATTTTCAATCAGATAGCAATTAATTATACAATTCCTATTCCAATTAAATAATTTCATGTAATAACTGTATATTCCATTTAAATTATATTTTGAGATTTTGTTGAACCGTATAAGAACTCAAATTAACTGAATGTTATATATTTAGAAAAATAATAGATTAATTTATAGATCAATTTATTTAATCTTTTACAATAGTATGTAATAAAATTTATGCTAATTATGCAATAAAACTTGAACATTTGAAAGTTCGACGAGATTGAGTGTACAAAAAAGTTGAGCGTAAAGGATCGATTCCATTTTCATTTTTAATAGGATTATCCAAATTTATGCAAGTGGCAACTTGTAATAGATCAAAAATGAAAGACGTTCAATGTCCTTACAAGAAGTATAGAGTTCAAAAACATCATGAATATTGCGTTGAATGAGACCAATTTGGCAAATTACAGTTTTATGGATGATTATTATATTTGGAAACTTCATAGTGAAAATTTGAGTATGGTTTATATGCTAGTTATTGTTGGAGATGAGAATGAAAACGTTGATGCTAATTTTGATGAATCTAGTCCAGAGAATAAAATGACTGAAATGGTTCTTGATGTAGCTAGTCTGAGTTTACGGATGAATTCACCAGATTTAAAGGAAGAATCTAATTTGAAAGCCAAATATTTTTTACTTTTAGAAAGCATCAAAACGACTACTTTTTAATGGATGTCCAATGATAAAGTTAGAAACGAGATCTATGTTAGTTATTACAAAATCCAAAAACAACTATATACGGAAACTATTGAATGATGTTAGCAGTTGGTGCGAGATATACTCTAATCTAGTTTGAAGATAAGGTTGTCAAAGAAATTGTATTTATTAGAAAAATAAGTATTGATATTCAAATTTCCATATGAAGATTGATACGTCGAAGCAGATGCCCGTTGGATTGGAAGGAAGAATATAAATTTTTGACAACGTAAATTCTATGGTGTAGGAAGATATGAAAAAGAGCAATGGAAAAGGGGTACGTTTCAACCACTGTTGTAAAAGTCCATCTAGACCTCCACTTAGTCTCCGCCTAGGCACTAGGCAAGGCTTACCGCTAACAATTAACCTAGGTCTGCCTAGATAAAATTCACCACTTCATATATGAATCGAAACACGTATTTAGGCATTGGTTTTGCATTATTTAAGGTTTAATACCATGTATAAGCATTAGCATGCCATTTTTTCGTTGTCTTTTCTCCTTGGCTACTCGTAACCACATCCAAAATTTCAAATTTCCAGTTTATATCCGCTATAGGAAGAAACGTATCAAATGACAAATATGCTCCGTTGTTTGATTGCGTATCTATCTTTCATTAAATTTCGTGCTGTCTCATTGCACATCAGACAATAGATATACTCTGTCGTCTAATATGCACTAACACAACAAAAAAACCATATGTTGCCTGATGTTATGTATCATTTCTAGAATTAGACAACATATATATATATATATATATATATATATATGTATGTATGTATGTATGTATGTATGTATGTATGTATATATTGACTAATATGCATACCATTTACACTTATGTCATATTTGTAGCATGAAATAATGAATCTTAATTTTATTTAAACAAATATTTTATTTCAAATCAAATTCAAATACAATACAACTTCCACTATACTTACATTTTCAAATACAATACAACTTTCACTATCAATCTCATATATACAACTTTTCTTTATCTCGTATATAACATTTTTTACTAGCACTCATTCACATTCACTCGAGTTTAATTTTAATGTTGATCTTGATTTGCTTGCTCCAGCTTGTATTCAGCCATCTCTTATACATGTCAAATAACAACGCAATAAAATGGAAAAGGAAACAAACCTAAATTACAAAAATAAAATTGAATTTGAATATTAATATTGCCTCAGTTTATGGGTTTGTTTTCATTTCATGTTTTAGATAGGGACAAATGTGTGTGTATATATATATGTGTGTGTGTGTGTGTGTGTGTGTGTGTGTGTGTGCAGACAACTTATGATACGTGCAATGTATCACTGTGAATATCACAAGGTCGGGCATCGCTTAAATCTCACAGGCTATTGCAAAGGTCAAGCCCGAAGACTCAACATAGTGCAAATGTGCACATGGTCAAGCCCAAGCCTCCTTGAGCTCAACTCAGGTGCACATATTATAAAAAAAGTTTTAGCAATTCAACAACTCAAGAGCACATAGTGCATACAAGGCAAGAAATCTCAAAACAGTTTAAGCATAATGCATATAGGAGCTGCTCAAGAAGGCATGAATAAGGCTGAAGTGCACATGTATAAACCACACAAAAAAGGAGAAGAAAGTACATGGAAATATAGGAAATTCACATGTATAAACCAGACAGAAACTAGGCAAGAATTCAAGATAGTGCACCTAAACAAGCTCAGACAACTCAGCATGGAGAAGCACAAAGTCAAAGCAAGCTGTAAATAAATTCATGGCAAACTAGCAAGCAAGCATCAAAGTGCACAAACAAGCTCAATGAACATGGAGATGCACAAAGTTGAGCACCATCAAACCAAATTCATTGCATAATCAAAAGTATCTCAACACTTCCTTGAACTAGGCAGCAAAACCAAGCATACACATTGATTCAAATGCAATTCAAAATGGTTCAGAACTGAAAACAAGTTCAACTAAACCCCAAAATGGTTCAAGCATGGAAGTTCACACATTAAAACAGCAAACTGAAAGTGTAACAAGAAATCACAATGCAAAGAAAGTGCCACAAATTAAAACAGCAAGTGCCGCGAATTAAAACAGCAAATGCCACAAATTAAATAAGGCAATGCCACAAATTAAAACAAGGCGGTGCCATAAACAACAAGTGCCACAAATTACTTGAAATGAAACAGCAGCAACATTTACACATATGTGCATACATATGTGGGTATGTATATACTTGAAAGTCACAAATTACTTGATATGGACCAGATCAGACTCATGTACAAAAATCAGTTCACACATATATATGTAGATATAAAAACATTCACACACATATACACACACACACACACACACATATGTATGTATGTATGTATGTATGTGTGTATGTATGTATATATGTTTATATGTAATGGAAGTCATAAATTACTTGATATAAACTAGATTAGACTCATGTACAAAAGGCAGTTCACACATATATATGCAGATATAAGAATATTCACTCACATATACATACATATGTATGTATCTATATACATGGAATTTCACACATATATGTAGTGATATGCAGATATAAACATATACATACATACATACATATATATATATATATATATGAAAATATTCATACAGATAACCAGAAACACAGTTTGGTTTGCTTGAGTCTGTTTATGGGTCAGAAATCAACCTGCCTCAGTTTGGTGTATACATAACCAAAAACACACATCTAGAAACAATTGTGTATGCATAAGGCCAAACAGTAACGAACAACCAGTGCACTGGCTCATCAAAAGAACATTGAACGCAATGTATATACTAGAATCAAAAGAACATTCACGCATATATACATACATATGTATGCATATATATACATGGATGAACCAGCAGCCAACATAAGCATCAAATCTCTACAAAAATCGAACATTCACACATTAAAACAAGGTAATGCCACAAATTAAAAAAATTAGTTCAAGTGCCAGTGAAAATGCAACTCAAAACAAGTTCAACTTAAAATGGTTCAAGCCCAAGTAATTCAAAATGATTCAACTCAAAGCAATTCAACTGGTTCAGCTCAAACTAGTTCATGATGGTGCACAAACAAATTAAATAAACAAATAAAAACAAGGCAGTGCCTCAAACTTTCACACACACACACATATATGTACGTATATACATGGAAGTTCAAACCATCGAGAATACAATAAGTATAAAGCATGGACAAGTGTACACATGAACTCAAGTGTACACTAACTCGAACATGAACTCAAGAGTACACATTAACTCAAACATGGTAATGCAAGTGGAACTCAAGTGTACACATGAACTATCAAATGAATTACATATGTATGTATATACATGAAAAGTATCACATAATTATAAGTCCAGACGGCTCAATAAGGCAAGGATGTGTGTATGGATTCAACAAGTGCAATACTCACGTGCACCAAACATAACTTCAGTCACGTGCACATATATACACATATGTATATACATGCATACATATGCACAGTCGAACCAATGAAATGGCTAGCAAAACAAGGTAGGGATGTATACATGTATACATAACTTCAACATGGCAAGGATGTATACATGTATATATGTATATACATGTATACAAACAAGGAGCAACCCGTCAAACAATGAAGTTGCCAAAGATCAAACTGTCTATCATGCTATATAATGACTACTAATCATCATTTAGGAAAGAAAATGGTATAATCAAATGAAGCAAATATAATAATACAATAAGACAAATGCAGTATATAATGTAGTGATTCTAAGCTTATTAAACAAATATAATAAAATATATTATAACTAAAACCGATGAAGTAAACAAAGATAAGGCAAACATTTAATTTGAATTAAATAGGGAAATAATAAAAGGTACAATAATACTATATAATACCAATGAAAATTCAAAAGAAACCATAAAAAAATTATCAACTTTAGTTAACACTTTACTATTAACAATGAACAAGTCAAGTTTCAGATAATCAAATACACTCAAACCATCATAAGCAAATCAAGTTGAGATCAATACAAAATCACACGAAAAAGTATACACGAATATATAGGAAATTGATTCCTATATAAACACCCAAATCATCACAGATAAATCAGGTCAAGGTCAATACAAAATCAAAAGGGGGTAGAAATCATACCATATATCAATGGGAGAATACTCGACAAATTGAACGTGCCCTAATTACAAGAGGCTTTAATTTAGCGTTGTTTATTAAAGAATACTCAACAAATTTATTGGAGAATACTCGAAAAACTGAACGAACCCTCCAAAATTGAATGAACCCTAATTACAAGCGGCTTCAATTAGGTTCCACTAGATTAGGTTTTGAGAGAGAGATAGTATCGGGTTGTTTGATTTTTTGATAAGAGGGAAAATAATCGAAGAAAATAAGGTGGCCACGAATAAACTGAAGGAACGCCATTTTTTTCCTTTTAGAAATGAAAGAAAGTAGGAGGGAAATGAGTGAGGGAATGCAGCCGTGAAATAATTTAGGCAATATTGAGAGGGAGACCAAAATTTTGATAAGGAGGCAAAACAAAATTTTTGAAGATAAATTTTATCTAAAAGCAAATGTTGTATGATCGCTGTTATGTCACACAACAAATGATTTTTCCATGTGCTGTGTGAAAAAGTAGGATAACAGAGAATTTACCTTATGTTGTGTGATCACTGTTGGGTGATTCACTTTGTGGCATAGTGATCAATTGGCACTAAATAAAGTAGTAAAAATTTATCCAAATGCATGATTTACTAAAAATGTCGGGTTTCGATTAACCCTTGATTAATCCTTGCATAGATGATTAATCATTTATCCATACTTACCGCCTAACATCCGTCTAATTATTTTTATAACCATGATATCAACTATTTACATTACTTTTTACTTGCTCCTAGATTACAAAGATTGTACTCTTCTTATGCTAAAAGAGTTTACGATCGAATATCATATCCTACCACCATCATTTGATTCATTAATACCCACAAATATATGAAGATCAGACAACCTTCCATTCTTCCTTGATAATATGCCTATTGAGTGAATATAATTTAAGCAACTAGTCACTACAACAAATATTAAACGGATGCATCCAACTCACTCTGATCCCCTTGAAATGAATGGGCAGCTACCTACAATAACCAATCGAAGTCATGATGAAGCATTCATAACATCTATCTTATTCGACTTAGCATACGATATTAGAAAACTCGTCGACCTCGAGTATCACACCATATGGTACTACTATACACCTAAGGTTATCATACATTTGACATGAGGTGCCTCTAATCATTTATATAGGCCTTTGAGATCCAAGTTCAAACTAGCCCCAACATGGACATTCAGATATTGACTAGACAGTTTAGTTTCTTGTTAATAATTTAGCCATCTGTTTCGTGATTTAGACATCCGATTACCTAAAGAATTATTTCTTCAATTTTTCAGTTGATTAAATGCAAATTCAATTTGTATCGTCACTTAAATATTACAAGAAAATAGAATTTCATATGTCTAAAATTCGCCAATTCACACAATAAAATTATCAGTTTATATAGGGTCTTTTCAGATGGTTGGTTCATTTTAGCTAGATGTTTGTTTAGCTCTGTAATGACTCGTATTTTACGTACCAAAGGATTGTAAGATATTAATATAATTTATATTGGGTCGTATGATTCTGTAAATTTGGAAATGTCAACTAGTGGCATTTCTTATCCTAGAATTTTTAACAAATAATTTTGATCTTGTAAATCTTCTAAGTCTGTTATTTTTGATAGAAACCGAATTGGGGTCTGAAACCACTTTCATTAGATCAAGATGATGGTTTTTCTTTTCGTAGAGTGGGCATAATAGAAAAACGTACTTACCATTTAGTATATATGGCAGTTTGAGGTTAGATTATTTATGCATAGTTTTGTGAGTAATTAGTGAGTTAGTGGCTAAGCCCAAATGCCCATTTCAGGATTAGAGCCAAATAGAGGCTGATGGGGCTTCCTCCATTATTATTCCACTTTCCAAAAACAACCTAAACTCCATTAATCTTTCTTTCAGACAAAAATCCATCATTTATCTTACTATTATTACCTTGATTAAGTAATTAGAGGGTGACTAGCGAAGGGATTTGCTTTGGATCTATTAATTGTTGTTTAAGGTGCCTTGGATTAAGAGTTTAGGTGAGTAGTTTGATTTGCTTTGGAATTAAGTGAGCATTCGAATTCTTTACTTAGTAACCAGTCATTATATGATTAAATGATGTTTTTAAAATGATTTTTGGACTTTAAAGCATGTTTAAAATCACATCTAAACACTTATATCATTTGAAAAGATTTTCTAAGATTTTATATAAAGTTGGATCCAAATTCGTTCATACGTTCTTATGACTTTCCTACCTCTTTTACTCCTAGATCTTGGTTATGATTTGTTATGTATGATGTTTGCTTTGTTTGGATGTATTATATATGTTGAATTCTTGTATATACATTGTTTGTTTAGCTGAAAATGCCGACCGAATGGTGACTCGGAAATAAGGGAGGCGGTGTTATGAATCATCACTGACTTAAAAAATGAAGGCCAGAGTATGTGTGAATTGAGGGGATGATAAAGGAGGTCTTATGAAGCTAATTCCAAATTTCAAGTTAATTGGAGTTTGTTTGCTCAAGTTATGAAAAGGAGAAGTGTTGGACCGATGGGGCTTCTACTTTGAGTCTCAAGGGCAAAGACTTCGGGTTTGGGAGGTGTAAAACCCAATAATTTTAATGATATTTAATTAAAAATAAATTAATTAATAATTAAAGAAGCCAAAATGGAAATTTTACAAATGTTATAATTTGGCTACAAAACTTGCACCGTTTAGTTCATGGTGATTTTATGATTATTTTCACATATAAAATTTTTCGATCGGAGTTCAAATGAAAAGGTTATTAACGTTCAAATATTTCAGATCATAAATAATTATATATTTAATTAAGGAAATAAATATAATTAACTAAAGTTGATTAACATCAATTAGAGTTGACTGATATTTAAGGTTTACATAACCTATAAGGCTTACTAACATTAGGATAAATCGGCTAAAAATATAGAAGATAACATATAATGAAATTAATCAATACATAACAAAAATTACAACTCTTCGTCCCTTAAATTGGACCGTTTGACAGGTGGTGGGGCAGCGGTCGACTTCTATATGATTTTCTTTCGTAGATTGAATCTAGGCCGAATGACTCGGATTTAATATAATTTAATCTAACAGTTGACATTGATTCGAACCCCTATAAATACGGGTCTAACTTCTCATTTTTATTCTCATATTTTATAAAATACGGTGAAGCTCTACCATTTTCTTTTCTCAACAAATTCCAAAATCTAAATAAAATTATAATTTAAGTACGTATATACAAATGGAGAATAGTGGAGGATAATAGAGAAGAAGAATATGATCGAATCAAATTGCCAAAGCCAAGGTAAATTATAGTTATAAATCTAAACCTAAGTTAAATTCAAATCTCTTCTCAGATCTAAATTTCTAATATGTATGTGTATGCATGCGATACATATCTTATTAGGGAGAAAAAGCGAGCCAAACAAAAATAACAAGGTTTAGATCTAGAGATTTGAAAAGCTTAAATGTGAGTGGAAAAGTTATATACTTTTATATAATATTGGATTTATTTTATTGTAAATCTGTTTCTTATATGCCTGGATTTAATTATTTGGATTTGCAGATTTAATTATATGTATGTGATGAAATCTAAAACCATGCCTACATATTCTGTAAATTGATAACTTGGATTTAGTGTTGCATATACTTAAACTTGAAAAGCATGAGCAAAGGTAATTAATGAATTAATTAATTACATAGTAATTCCAAGTTTGTTTGAAATTTATTAGAATTTAAGTAGCATTTTAATTCACTGGAATGAAGGGTGTCGCACAGTAAATTTCTATAAATTATCCAATTTTTTAATTAAAAATAAAAGTGTATCACTAAAATAACAAGGGATATGCCTAAAAGAAGGAGATATATAAAATATGGATATTTACCATATTTTGTACTGTCTATTTCAGCTAAAACAAAATTATAATTTCTTGTAATTTCAAATGCACACAAATCCCCTTTTAGATAAGTTATAGAAGTTTGCAATGATAACATTTCCTTTAGGGAAGATGTAATTCCAACATATTAAAATGTAGAAATCCCTAAGTTTAACTAAAGAACTAAAAATAGTGATAACAACAATAGTCTGATTGTAAAAGGAATAAATGCAATAAGAACAAGTTAGAAGTTAAATAATAAGCAACGAAATGTAGGTAAAATAATGAAATGAATAAATAATAAAGTTTAGATATCAAAGGAAAATAGTAAGAATTAAGAAGGAATGGTAAATAGAGCTAATAAAATAAAAGGAAAAGTAAGCAGAAAAGATATCTGAATCTTTTAGATTAAAGTAAGTGGTAAATGATATTAAAACGACATTAATGAAACAAGGACTCGGTAACGTAAAAAAATTGAATGTCAACAGTTGAACATTAGAGGCATAGTAAATAAATAAGTATGAATATATATATGTGTAGACTCAAGTATGCGTTTATGATGGGTATGAATTACTGAAGTTAGATAATAGCTTAGATTAAATAAGAACGACATAGTTATTAAAAACGGGTTGGACTACGAGGTCAGCAGCGTTACACATGCCTACCGCAAGTGGCTACCAGCAATTATTTGTACAGTATATTAATGTAGGACATATTCAACTTTAGGACCTACAGAATTATATGTTCGTGTATAGGTGAAGGGAATATACCTGTAGGAAAATTTGCCCTGGGTCGAAGTGTCAAAGTACAAGTACAACCTGTTTCAACTTTTAAGGGGGTACATTTTAAGTAATCAAGCGGGCATTTTCTTGATTGCATTAGAAAATCTAAATAGGATAGTGAGCAAGGCTCGGCGCAACGATAGTGAGATTGGTGAAATATATGAACAGTAGGAGCTCTTACAAAGGTCAAGAACGTTATCGGCCCTTAACGGTCAGCGAAAGGACGAGGGTTATGTCTAAACGGATTACACCTCCTACTAGTGTAGTTCTTGGTTAGAACATGCATCGCCTCACAGTTATTTGCTAGTTTGTTTGTTATTAAGAGTTAAGGCTGGATAACCCTTTTGTGGAGGTCTTTCAAAATCGAATAGAACAGTCCGTGGAGCCGAGTCCATAATATAAAGCAAGATGAGATAGAATAGGGCTAAAAAGTTATAATGTCATTATTAGGCACTTTGGAAGTTCCTTGATATGCACGGTGACGAGGATGTGATACTGCATTGGTGATGGATCCTGAAGAGGTGCTGGATTACAGATACTAGTGGGGATAGTATTTCTTAGTCCAAAAGGGGAATGTGGTGCTTATACACACACAAATATGTAGTTATTGTTTTATTTGAGTAGATGGAGCATATCATACGCGTATGTGGAGTCTGAACGACTAAGTAAAACAATGACATAACATGTAATGGAAGGCAATCAGCATAAACTAGTGTTATGTATAAAATATGTAATTTCTCAACCACTAGAATGTTGTTCTGACCCCCTCCTTATTACAACCGCATGATAGCTTTAGAGGATTAAGTACAGATACAAGGAGGTAATAGTGGAAGCATAGATTTCCTTATGCATGCTTGATATTGACAAAAACGCTAAAGATTATAGGTGTCATCCTTGTTCAGTAATAATATGTTTTTTATACTTTACTAATCCGTTGTGAGTTTATATCGATAGTGCTCTAATATACTTTTGTCATTTGCAACAAACCAAACACCAACGATCCGTGCTTTAGTAGACATGGATTTTTGATTTAGTGAAAATTCGGGTCCATTGGGGTACAGGTTGTTACATTTGGTATCAGAGCTTTAGTTAGTTGATCTTAAGAATTAGGATATGATGAGTGAACCTATTTGTAATTTTTAATATAATTATATATAATATGCCAAATTCTACAAACTCCGACTACAGAAGTAGTTACAATCATATTATGAAAAGATGGATAATGCGATTATGAATTGGAAAAAGATGAAGTTAAAGATATAGACCTATTCCGATTATGCCTGGGAATTAGGTTGTATTAGAAGATGTTGACTTGAGAAGAGCATGAGTGCAAATTATGGAAGTGTCCCTGAAGCTAGATGGTACGTGACTCCCTAGTTGATCCTGGATAACCTAATGGTTGTAGATCCCCATAGGACTGCCGATTAATGATATATATTAGATCGAGGTAAGGGAAAAGTAAGAATCTATATGTTGTAGATATCCGAAAGAAAAAAGTTTCTAAAAGAAGTTGTGTAATATTCACTCCAAGAGGATAGCCAGATTTTAATATTTTGGAACGGATAGTCAGTAAGTAAGTGAAAAACAAAAATGTCCAAAAGAAGAGATAAGTAAAACCACTTCGAGTCTGACATCACATAAAAGAATTTAATATAAAAAGAATTAGCTTGAAAATACATAAATAGTATATTGAACTGATTTTCAAAGAATTTATTTGAAAGAAGAGAAACCTAATTTTGAAAAGTAAGTAAATAGTAAATTTTTGGAAAAAATATATAAATAAAAAGTTTTAATAGAGATAAAATTATTAAAATTAGAAATTTCAATAAATGGGTTTTAATAAAAAGTTATTTCCTTTGAAAAAAAATAGTAAAGCCTATATGACTCGTCGATTTTTTCCAACAGAAAGAGAGAGAAATTAGTTGTAGAATTATTTTTAATGTGGTAGACAATACGAAGTGGTAGAAGTTTAAAATTGGGGTAAATATAATGGGAAAGAAGATTTAAAACCCAAAAAACAAGGTGGTAGGCGGATGCACCATTATGGATAGATAGGAATTTGGGTAGGTAGAAAATTCTTAAATTAGCCAGAACGAAGATGAAGAAGATGGAGGTGGAATGGAACGACATTATTTTAAATTAATAGTTATTATTAGTAATTATGATTTGACAAGGCCTGAAAAGGTTCCAGGTTCAACGTGGCCTAAATTAACCATGAGTTATCGACCACTTCGGACCGATTGGTCGATGGGCAGTGGTCAACCACCCTAAGTTATAGTGGTTGACCGATTGCAAGTTTCGAGGCGTAAACCAAACCTCAAGCGTGAGATATAGTCACGTCTAGATTAAATCCGTCTTCATTATATCGAAACACTTCCTTCTCAAATCGTGACAGCAAACCCACCCCTCCTACAAAAGCTATTCGACCACCCCTAGCACCCCAGTGCCAACGTCGACTCTTTCCAGGACCTTCCGGCACCAACGCAACACCGATACGACCTTAAAAATTATATGATTTCTATGCCCCGGATCAATTTCCAAACCCACACCAAATCCAAATAATGGCCCCTTCGCGCAGCGTCCTCTGCTTCATCCATCCAAACCTAACCCTACAAGAGATAGCATGGCTTTAGACGACGAGGCAAGGATTCAAGTATATGAGAAGCAGCAGGTTCTACATTTCTTCGCAGGTTTGTGATGAAGTTTGGAGTCTTCACCAACTATGATTTGGAGGGTCTATTTATGGCATCAGGATAACTACCAATCCATAGCCATGACACATTTGAGTAGGAGTGTTATCGGAGATTCATGCATCTCTTTGACACTAATTTGGAGTATTTATTCAGCAATGACGAGGGAAACTTCACATCTAAAGTCAAAGGAGTAGAGATTCAAATAACTGATGAGCAGTTCGGTGGGATTTCGCATCTCTGCAGCAGGAGAGGCCTTGGAAGATATCGAGACCTCTGATTCAACCATTGTTTTACTGATCTTTCACTAAGGAAGGCCACTTATGTCATTATAGGTGGTATTCATGTGAATTGGGCCAAAGCCATCATGAACCATTTTGTGAGCACAGGACACTGCAAGAAAATCTATTATTTGTTGCAATAAATAGTAGCGTTTATAACTAAGTGCAATCGTTGATGAAAAAATTAAAATAAAATAAAAGATAAAATGTTATTATATTGATCCCGCCAAACATTTTTAGAAGAAAAAAATCTTTTTTCCTTGCATGCTTTCATTTTTATTATTTTCATCACTCACCGCCCTAATCCTTTCGACTTCTAAAACATAATTCTCTATCCCCCAAAACCTATATCATTTCCTCCTTCGCATTCCTTATCGCTCTACTTCTCTCTATCACTCCACTCATCATCACTAATTTAATCCTCTTCATATCATTAGTCTACTTCTTCAATTATTTGGTTGGAAGCATCAATTCAATGCTAATCTAAAATCAAGGCTAATCATTCTTCAATCGAAATGCTAGTTGGGTGCAATCTACTAAATTCGATGAGGTCTTATTTAGATACACCAAATTGAGGTTGTCAACCCTAATTTTGCCTGAGGTAATTAATTTTATTTGCTAATTTTTTCTATACAGTATAGTCGAAATGATGTATTACTTGTTTACATTGTAATGTTCAATGTTTATTTTTTTTCATAATACAATATTTTGCTATAATGTTTTAAATTTCCAATTAGGATTTTAAGTATCAACATTGCAATTTGCAATGAGTTCATTTACAATCTGCAGTTCAGAAGATTGTTGACAACATAAGAACTTCATTTCAAATATGCCTCCATAAGACTATAGATAACAGAACACAAAATATGACTATATTTAAGCTCCAGTTCGATTCCTTGAGGTTGAAATAATTTTACTATTGGGCTCGATTTACCTCCATTGCGTAACCCAAAATGAATCAAAGGATCCCGTTTTGGTAGAGCCACCTATGTATTACTTTATGTGTTATTTATTCATAGTATGTTGACTATTTATATGATATCATATCAGATTGCTAAATTTGCTTAGCTAGTTTGTGTGATTATTACCTTCGAGCGCTACATGTTGTAAGCATAATAAAGACTTGCACTAACGAAAAATCACATTAGCATGTGTTATTCTTGGTACGGTAAAATGGTGTGTTATTCTTTTAGTTGAAAATTTAAGAGCAGTATTAGTATACTTGATTGTGTAGGTAATTCCATATTTGCATTATGCATGGTTGCATTATGTTTTATGCATATTACCTTTCCACGATACCTGATGGTTGTAGATTAGTATGACCCCATGATGTTTGTAGTTGACATAATTGAGTTACATGTACTTACATCTGTGTATGTAGGAGTGATATGCTATGGTACAATAGGTTGGCTCATGATCACTTTGACATGCGTATCATGTATTAGTGTTGTTTACTTGTAAGTCCTGTATATGCAGACATTGGATTATATATCGCATTTTTGGTTAAAATCTATCACAGTGAACTTTCCTCAAACGTGTTTTCTTGTGTTATTTTCATTGACATTCCTAAGACACTCTCACGAGTACATTGAGAGTTGGATTTTAGGAAAATGAACTTAAGATAGTGGAAAATCTTGTAAGAATCTAAGGAATTGCATCAGCTATATACTTTCAGGTATTTGCAATCAAAATTATGATAGTTTACATGTAGTCATAGTTATGATATCTTATTTACTTTCGATTGGGTTTTTGCTTGCTTTCAGTTCTAATTTTGGTGCTCAGGACTACAAGTGCAACTGTACAAGAGAATAAACAAAGGTAAATGTGAAACTTCAGCTGCAACTGAGTGAATGGAAACAACAACATAACGAGACAGTGCTTGCTGTTGTGGTGGAGAGTTGTAGAGTGATTGTTGCGACGAGTAGCGGATGATGGATGGGCCAAGACATCAATAAAAGAGTGGTCAAACTATGAAACTTGCTGCTGAGGATGGTAACTAGCTGTAGAGCTCTGGAATACAAATGCCTATGGTATCTAACTGCATAGTGATGCTACAAATGCATGAGCTAACAGTGAACAATAACCACAGTGCAACGCAGAGACCTGTGTAACTATAATATGAATTTGTGGCTGAATTTGAACTTTTGTTTGATGAGATGTAGAGAGGCTAAATGGCTATTTTATGGCTATTGGCGCGAAATGTTATAGCTGTTGCTTTGAATAAACCAGGATACACAAAGCTGAAAGGCTACACTGGAGCAAGGTAAAGAAAACTTTCGAAGTGATAGAATATTGAGTGCTGAAACAAATGAGTACATGTTGTGAAACAAGTTAGTACAGGTGAGTATATTTTATTAATTGATAATTCAACCATATATCCTACGAATATTCATTGATCCATGATACTGATAGGTGCTTAAGCTAATCAAAGATTATAAAGCTTTCTGAATTTCAAATTTTATGGATGTAAGGAAATCTTCTTGAATAACAGGTATTGGCTCAGCTTCTCGTGACATGATTTTAATTTGTTTTCATTTGATTTACTATAAATTTTTATTACCAATTAAGAATACAACATTTTTATTGATTGTCATTTTCCCATCAGTGTATATTGACTAGATCTTTAACAGAAAAATCATTTTAATTTGGAGTGGTAAGTTTAGCAGTTTAAAATGCTATAGGAAATTTCAATTACAAGTAGTTTGGTAATAAGATTCATGGACTGTATTGTAGCCTTATATGGATATCAACTCAACTTAGTGTCAGTGTAGGATCGATTTCACCGTAGAGGGGGATGAATAGGGTAATACTAATAATAATAAAAACTAATGTGGAAATATATAAAATAATTGCAGCACATATAATAGCAGAATAATAAAAGCCAAAATAGAACAAAAATGATTTACCCAGCTTCGGCAAAACCCTACCTACGTGATGCCTTTAAGGTTTCGTCTAGAAATTAAGCAGTCAGACGCTTACATACGTAAACTTGCGACTCCCGCTATCGACGAACCTAACTCTACGCTCAAAACTCACCCAAAACTTAGTCACTGAGTTGCGAATTCTCGAACTACACCACCGTAGTTCGTCCCTAGTCACACGATAAGAATTTTACAAAAGTTTAAAAGGAAATACAAATAAAAAAAATAACAAAAACAAAACCCTTTATATATGTTTAAGCCTAAATATATTAGACCGGCCCACTATCATTTGAGAAATAAGAATTTCTCCCTTCTGTAAACTTCAGCCGTGTTCTTGCTTTCTTTTTTCAAAATTAGGGCTGTTTGCACCAAAATTGGGCACAATACTCTTCGGAAGTTTTTGAAGAAATAATAAATGAAGAAATCAAATTGAAAATGAGGATTATCTAACAAAAACTCCAAGTCAGAGAAAAGTAAATTGCGCAAAAGACAGTAATTTAGAGTGGTTCGGCGTATCGCCTACGTCCACTATGAAGTTTTGTCACTTTATTGCTTGATACTTGAAGATTACAAGTTTTTTATGGAGAAGTACAGCAGATAATAGGCTTAAATTCGAGAGCAATAGCAGTGATGATGATACGGAGTGATTCTGGCAGCGTCTGGGCGTGTTTTGTCTCTCAAAATTTTCTCCCCCTTTCTGAATGACCAGGGGCTCTATTTATAGGCGTAGGATGCTGATATTTCGCTGAAAATTTGGGAGACCACTTCTGGCACGTGAGGGGCCCACATGCCCGGCCTCAGGAAATTTGGGCCTACTTTGGGATCGATTAGAACTCCATTCGAATCGATCAAAAAATCATCCAATCGAGGTGAAATTTGGTGTGGACATTCTTCAACATGTATGCAAGATTCTGTGGAAATTTTGTGGCATTTGGATCAGTAGATCTTGAGTTATCGTGGATATGAAATGAGGTTCTTTGTTTGGCTGTCTGGTTCGAATCGATTCATTCGAATCGATCGCTTCGAACCGATGATGGTACGTGATGTGCACGTAAATATGCATACTTTTACTATCATATTTAATCTATTTAAATTAAATAAATGATCATATTGGGTATTTTAACTTGTTTAAACCAAAATTTATATTATTTGAAATTGTCACATATTCATCTTCATCTAGGGGCAAAATGGTCATTTTTGTGCATATATTAATTTGAGAAAATTTAATTCGAAATTTTTATATTATTTTGTAGGAAATTAAACTCAATTACAAGTGGGTTCATGAAGGAATATGCATGCACAAAATGAATACAAAGGAATGAAGATGGAAATAATTCAAAGTGAAGAACATGGAGGACCCCACCTACCCACTACCTTAATGTACAAACTAGAGGCTAATGCACAGGCTTATGGAATTAATGGCTTCATGTACACTTAAATGGGAATTATGACATGCTAATGATTACTTGGTGGCCACACTACCTCATGGGCATTTTGGGCATTCCCCAAAAATATGAATTAGGGTTTCATACATGTATAAATACTCATATGTTTCATGTAATCTCTATCTCTTAGCTTAGTCTCTCTTAGTTTTAGTTTAGATCAAATAAAAGAAAGCTCTCTTTCTCTTTTCATGGCTACTTAGCCATTTTTATTTTCATGTAATTTTCCTTTTTTTGTTATTAATACATGTTCTTTCCTTTTACATGCCTCTTTTTTTATGTTGTAGTGTAGATCTCTTTTCTTTTATGCAAGTTAATTAGCTTATCTTTTCATTTTGCTCTCTTTTTCCTCTTCTTTTTTCTTTCATGTTGTTAGCTACATTTGTTAATAAAATGACAAATATGAGAAGCTAAACCCCTTCAATTTAGGGGTAATGAAGCTCTCTAATTAATGTAGCTTCAACATTTTGTTAATTCATGCTCTCTTTTTGTGCTTAATGGCATTGATAGAATTGGTTTAATTGTTGTTTTTGTTTTGAATTTGATAGCCTATATTGTTGACACCAAATAGACTATGCTTAAATAATCACTAACACAAATGCCTCTTCATCAAAATATGATTATGGCATAAGAAAGTGATTTGAAATTAAAATTTGATGCTCTATGTTTCTAACCAATAGTTAACAGGCCATACTTAAAATAGATTTCATTCTCATTTTCTTTGTCAATTTTCATGGAAGTTAGTAAGTATTTTAAGGGGTGTGTTATACTTTGATGACTTATGTTGGCTAATTAATAGCTCAAATATATCATACTTATGATAAACACATCAATTAAAACACTAATGACCATAAAAGAGAGATCATAATTTCATGTGTTGAACTACATGATCTAGAGAGTGGATTTTATTTTCTAAATTGACATTTAACTCTCATATTTGCATTTCTTTTCTTTTTGTTAGCTAGTTCATTTTCTCATTTTCTAGCTTAAACAAATTCTCGACTTTGGTATAATTTGATTGAGTAGAAAATTTAAATCATCAATTCCCTGCGGATCAACCCGTATTCGTCACGTGCTACATTCGTACACCGCGCGCTTGCGGTTATTTTTATTTCAAAATTCATTCGATGGTTTTCTAAACCGATAGAACTTCCGTCGACGAACAAGTTTTTAGCGCCATTGCCGGGGAATTTGATTCGATTTTGATTTTCTATTTTTCGAATTATTTTCTTTTCATTTTATTGTGTGTTTGTTTTGTACGTGTATTGCCTTAAAAAAAAGTTGTGCGTGTGTTTGTTGCTTGCATTTGTTTGTGTGTTTGTTTGCATTTTTTGCTTTTCTATTTGCATTTGCATATTGGAAAAAAAACATACAAATTTTTCTTTTAAAACAAATATCATTCACCTCACTGTTCTCTGTTTACATTTCTATTTACATTTTACAGTTCTATTTACATTTTACAGTTCTATTTACATTTTACTGTTCTATTTACATTTTACTATTCTCTGTTTACCCCTGTAACAAACATCAGCAATTTACATTTCTTCTTTATCTACATCTTCAGTGACTTGCATTTCAAATTTGGCCAGTGCACCTTGTTCTCTGCCTATTCTACACCCACTTCCTTAACAATTTCTTGCATCTGCTCCTCCACATTACCATTGCCTTACCCCCATACCAGAACTACTACCCACCCCACTGCCCTTCTCCTCTGACCACATACAAGCTACACAAAGCCACCGCACAAACAACACCAATCGTCACACTCCCACTACCATACAACATCCACCTTTGTCATTCCTAATACTTCATCACTATTTCATCATTGCCTTGCTGCCATAACACTTAACCAACCATCTTCCTGAACACTACACAGCATAGACCACCCTGATTACAACAACAGCCACCTCCATTTCCACGTTTCCCTTGACACTAACAACTCACAGCCACCAACATATACTTCCTCTGATCACCCAGTCGCTAGTCGTCTCCAAAACCCAAAGTTCACCACAGTTCAATACATTCAACTTGCTGTTGCCTCACTTGCTGCCATTACTGCCTCAAACACCTCCATACTGTTCCTCCTACAATACATTGTTGCACTCCTATATCCATAGATTACTGACATTCACAAATCATCCATTGGTCACTGTAACTCCACATTCATTCCCCTGACCACAACTCCGTCCAAGCAGTATTCATTCAAACTTGCACGGTGATGACAACAGACAAACCACCCAGACCATCAAAACTCTCTGAACATCTCCACATACAAACTTCTTTCACCATCTACAACTGCTACATCCAATTACTACCAAAGTAGTTCATCACCTCTGCCTGTCTCCGCAATTTCAATCACATCTTCCTCCAACCCAATCAAACATCCTTCATTCCCATCACTCCACAAACCCCCTGCTCAATCACCATACAAAACTTCACAACTGCTTGCCGCCTTCTCCACCAAAAAACTGTCAAACAATCAGCCTTCAAAAGCACCACTGCTGTCAACACATCCCCCTACCATCATTTCAATTCCTCCAAACTCCACCATTCGACAGTTCAACCTCGCCTGGAAATAGCAACATTCACTTCTCAGGCCATGACTTGCCTAGCAACATACCTCGCCTTCAACCATTAACAACTGTGACCAACCTCGTACAATCACCGACGTCAAGATTTCGCCCACTTCGACACCTTGCACCCTCAAACCCGAAGTTGAAACAAGCTTCTGATCACCACAATTCGACAGCACCTCCAACTACGTCCACTACTCCACAACCAATTTCGGGCATCCCAAACAAATTATTTTGGAATTGGTGATTTTGAAATCACATTGCCGCTTGCCGTATACGAATTTTGAAATTAAAAGAAATTTCGAAAGTGTGGAATTCACCATTTAAAAAAAAGAACGATAGAAGAGAAGTGAGAAGGGGATTGGGGATTTACGGTTTCGAATCTTATTTTTTTTAATAAAAGGAGTTGGGATGTTGTTTCTAATTGGGCCGGGTTTTAAAGTTGAGTGTTTCCTTTGTTCAGTTTTAGTTCATTTGATAACAGCGTTTTCTTTTGTGTATGGATTTAGTTGTTTTAGTTTTCATTTGTTTTCTTTTCATTTGTCTTTTTTTTTGCCTCACTTGTTTTGTTTTCTTCTAGTTTAGTTTATTTTATCCTTAAAAAACAAAAAAAAACTTAGATTGAATTATTTTTTGTTTTATTTCACTTTGATTTGTTCCTAATCTCCATCTTTATACATCATAAAAAAAACAAAAACTTGTTCAACCACTTGTGTATAGATATATACAAGTTTTTGTTTTTATTTTCAGGTTGCCAAAGCAGATTGGAGGAGAAGCTTGCTTCGCTTTGCTTGCCAAAAAAAAAACTACTTGCTTGTTATATCTATTGTTTTTATTTGCCTTGCATTGTTGTTTGCTTGCATATACATTTTAAAAAAAATTAAAAAGAAAAAACAAAAATCCATTTGTAGTTGTATTGTTAGTACACGTTTAATTTTTGCTTTGCATTTCATCCTAAAATTTAATAATAATATTAGACATCGATAACTTTTAATTGTATATTGACAAGTTGTCTTCTTTGAACAATTTAATTTCTTATTGTCTAGGCTACGACAGAGTAATAACCATTTATAAATATTACGGTGATTCGTAAATATTATAGTGGTTGTTCCTATGAAGGTACTTAAACCTTCGGCTGCATTGCTACGGTGATTCGTGGTGCACCGATAACCCCTGCCCATTACCTGGCTGAGAACTATCTTGTTTATCTAAGACAATTTATGATTATACAATTTTGGGTTAACTTAGGATAAATAATTTGTAATTAGACCCTTGCATTTATTTAGTTGCATTAGTTCATGCATATTTAACAATAAAAAAAATTCAAAATTCAAAACTAAAAAAAATTGTAAATATTTCTTATCTTAGTTTTTTTTCCCTTTTCCTTTGAAATTTTTCAAATCAAAAATCCAAAAAAAAAATTCAAAAAAAAAGGGAAAAAATTTGAAAAACCAAAATCCAAAAACAAAACAAAAATCAATTTTCCATTTTGAAAAATAAATTCTATTTGTAAATATTTTTCCTTTACCAAAAAAAAGAAACCAAAAATATTCTTGAAAATGTCCGACTTTCCCCACCTACGTGAATTTTACAATAGTTGTAAAAATCAATATAATGCATATGATTTCACTCCAAATTCATATGGATATTTTAATGACAGCTATTCTATAAACAATTTGAATTTCGAACCACAAAATTTTCAAAATGATGACCAACATTCAAATCCTGAAAATAGCATTTCATCTTTACTTGTCGCTACACAACAAAATCAAATGATAAATGAATTGTGTAATTCATATTTTTGCGATAACTCGAATCAAAATTTTCAAAATAATCAAAATTTGAATTCACTTCAAAATTCAAATGATTTCGAGTATAACCCATGCCAATTCAATTTCGAGCTTCAAAATGAATTTCAAAATCAAGATGAAAATGTGAACCAATTTTCAAATAATTTTGGCAGTGAAAATAGTTTCAATAAAGATACAATTGAAAACTTTGGTTATCAACAAATTCAAAGTGAAAATTTTGAAATTAATAATCATGAATTTGACTTTGTTGACCAAATGGAAGAAGATAACGGGGATTTATTACTTGGAAAATACAAAACTTTTCATGAAAATCATAATCAAATCTCAACTTGCGAAGAATCAAATAATAATCTACCGTTTATCGAAACTGACAATTCTTGTTCTCAACAAGTCCAAATCGAAAATTTTCAAGTTAATAATTACAAATTTGACTTTGTTGAGCAAATGAATGAAATTTACGACGATCAGACGAATTTGCTGATTAAAACATTGGAAAATTTTTGTGAGAAACAAAATCAAATTTCTATGTGTGACGAGTCAAACGATAATCCATCTTTTACCCAAATCGATGATTTTCAAATAACAACTTTTGAAATTGATAATGAAGATCTTAATCAAGTTGTTGAAAATACGGTAATTAAGTTGGATTTCAATTCTTTTGAGGGTGCGAAACTCGATTTAAACTTCGATCTTCCTTTTTCTGAAAATTTGAATACGACAACTTTGAATTTTAAACTCGATTTATGCGATGAAGTTGATGATAATCCAACAAAGGAAGATGAATTTAACGAACACGAGTTTTACGGACTTTTCGAAAATGAGTCATTAAATTCTGATGGGGAAGATTTCGATCACCATTTTGACTTTGAAATCGATAATTTGAAAGAAGTTTTCAATGATGGTGAAAATAAATGTGAATTTCAATCAATTGTTTTATCAACCCCAAAAATCATTGAAAACAAAACAACTCGTTCAATTTTTAATAAAACAAAATTCGTTTTTCCAAATCGACAATCAACTTCGAAATCTTTTACGATTTGGTTTTTCGTGCTTAAACTATGTCTCGTATACTTGGCGAGACAAATGAATCGGTTTTTGAAAGACCGTTTCATTTACTTTCTAACAACATACTTTCTCATCTCTTATAAATAATCATCCTTTCATGTAAATATAGGATTTTTATTTTTCTTCTTTCTCCTTCCACTTGGGTAGACTGTGGGGACACAGTCAAAAATCAAGTGTGGGGGGAGACTCGTCTTCATTAATTTTTTATAGTTTATTTTTGCTTTAAAATCTCAAAAAAAAAAAAAAAATCCAAAAACAAATTTTCTTTTGATTTATTTTTAAGAAACACTATAAGATAATTATATGGTTTTGGTTTATTAAATTGAAATTTTTGGAAATTTATTTGTCTTAACAAAAATAAAAATGAAATTTGATTACAAATAATAATGGTTTAACTAGTATATAGGAAGATTCACAAGTGTTAATTATGAAGTATATCCTAATTGAAAATCTTTGTTTTAAAAAGTGGTTGATTTAAAGTAAAGGATATAACCTTTTTTTGTCTTCTAAGTTAAATTATGCCAAGATGATTTTTCAAAACTCTCTCTCTCTTTAAAAAAAACAAAACAAAAAACATAACAAAAAAATATCCTAGTACTCACTCTCATTTAAAAGTCCCCATGGTTATGCATGGGTGAATTACTTGAAATCTTTGATTTTGTGCTTTCATACTCATTTAAAAGTCCTCACGGTTATGCATGTATGGAACACATGTAAAAAAAACAAACATAATAAAAACCACCTACGGTCGATAGGTGTATGCACGAAAGTGTGTGCACTCACCATGCTCTGTACTCTCCTCACATAAGCCCAAAAGGCAGTGCATGGGTGGTATATCTGGCCTCAGTTTACCTGAGCTAGGTGTGTAATTTTTCTTGCAAATAATGAGAGAGCAAGCAATTGAAATCCTAGCATTACTTTTACTTAGTTGATTTGATTTGTTATTGAAAAGAAATGAAAATACCACTTTGATAAAATTTGATAATCAACTAAGGATCCATTTCATAGTTACAATGTGTTATTAACCAAAACAACGAGTTAAACTATTGTCTATTTGTTATGATAACTTGATTTTTATTGGAAATTTTGACGAGTAAATGGCATAAATTTTCAAGATAATGACCGAAACCTATATTTAACTTATTCATGTCAATTTAAAAATAGATCCTTCATTTGTAAATATTTTCAAAAACTCGCATTCATCTCTTTGTAAATAAATCTTGTATTTTGTAAATATTTTCATCCTGCATTTGGATTTTGTGGGTAGTATCCGCTGAAAACCCTCACGAGACAACACTCGTCCTACTGGGGACACCCAGAGGTTTAACGGCTTGTTGCATACGCTCAATGCAATCGTGCTCCCTACGAAAATGGATTTATCTTAGTTTTAGTTTATTCGAGGACGAATAAAAAGATAAGTGTGGGGGTATTTGATGTGCACGTAAATATGCATATTTTTACCACCATATTAAATCTATTTAAATTAAATAAAAGGTCATATTGGGTATTTTAACTTGTTTAAACAAAAATTCATATTATTTGAAATTGTCACATATTCATCTTCATTTAGGGGCAAAATGGTCATTTTTGTGCATATATTAATTTGAGAAAATTTAATTCGAAATTTTTATATTATTTTGTAGGAAATTAAACTCAATTACAAGTGGGTTCATGAAGGAATATGCATGCATAAAATGAATACAAAGGAATGAAGATGGAAATAATTCAAAGTGAAGAACATGGAGGACCCCACCTACCCACTACCTTAATGTACAAACTAGAGGCTAATGCACATGCTTATGGAATTAATGGCATCATGTACACTTAAATGAGAATTATGACATGCTAATGATTACTTGGTGGCCACACTACCTCATGGGCATTTTTGGCATTCCCCAAAAATATGAATTAGGGTTTCATACATGTATAAATACTCATATGTTTCATGTAATCTCTATCTCTTAGCTTAGTCTCTCTTAGTTTTAGTTTAGATCAAATAAAAGAAAGCTCTCTTTCTCTTTTCATGGCTACTTAGCCATTTTTATTTTCATGTAATTTTCCTTTTTTTTATGTTATTAATACATGCTCTTTCCTTTTACATGCCTCTTTTTTTATGTTGTAGTGTAGATCTCTTTTCTTTTATGCAAGTTAATTAGCTTATCTTTTCATTTTGCTCTCTTTTTCCTCTTCATTTTGCTTTCATGTTGTTAGCTACATTTGTTAATAAAATGAAAAATATGAGAAGCTAAACCCCTTCAATTTAGGGGTAATGAAGCTCTCTAATTAATGTAGCTTCAACATTTTGTTAATTCATGCTCTCTTTTTGTGCTTAATGGCATTGATAGAATTGGTTTAATTGTTGTTTTTGTTTCGAATTTGATAGCCTATATTGTTGACACCAAATAGGCCATGCTTAAACAATCACTAACACAAATGCCTCTTCATCAAAATATGATTATGGTATAAGAAAGTGATTTGAAATTAAAATTTGATGGTCTATGTTTCTAACCAATAGTTAATAGGTCATACTTAAAATAGATTTCATTCTCATTTTCTTTGTCAATTTTCATGAAAGTTAGTAAGTGTTTTAAGGGGTGTGTTATAGTTTGATGACTTATGTTGGCTAATTAATAGCTCAAATATGTCATACTTATGATAAACACATCAATTAAAACACTAATGACCATAAAAGAGATATCATTATTTCATGTGCTGAACTACATGATCTAGATAGTGGATTTTATTCTCTAAATTGACATTTAACTCTCATATTTGCATTTATTTTCTTTTTGTTAGTTAGTTCATTTTCTAGCTTAAACACACTCTCGACTTTGGTATAATTTGATTGAGTAGGAAATTTAAATCATCAATTCCGTGCGGATCGACCCGTATTCGCCACATGCTACATTCGTACACCGTGCGCTTGCGGTTATTTTTAATTTAAATTCGTTCGACGGTTTTCTAAACTGATAGAACTTCCGTCGACGAACAGTACGCGCTGTTGTGATGACGTGGAGCGCAATCTTCGACTCGATCCAGTCTTTGCTCCAAATTTTCCGCTTCGACTCCATATATCTCGGTGCATTCGCATCGATGGAATGACACATCACCTCGGCTTGCAGGTTCGATGGATTCGGATGACACCTCACTGATGGATTCGAACAAGGCTTCACTGATGGAGTCGAACAACTTATGGCTGATGGATACGTAGCACTTCATCTGCTGATGGGTATGAATTCCATCGATACGTACTCAATGGATTCTACCACGGCCACTCCTGATCGATACGAACTCATGGGAGTTGATCGATACGAAGTAGGTGATCTGCCGATGGATGTGAAGTGGGTCTTCTGCCAATGGGTTCGAATGAGACCGAGTTGAACCAAGGTACTTTTGATGGATTCGAACATCATGGATACGAATGGAGACACTATGATGGATTCGAAGCTGATCGGTACAAAAGGCGGCTCTTCGATGGATACGAAGTCATTGGAGCCTGATCGACACGAAAGTGATCGTTACGAAACCGGTGCTCTTCCCTTCAAATTGAATCGATCATAACTTGAGCGTATGAACTCGGATTGACTTGAAATTTGAGATGCTGACTTCTATGATCTTTCTTGTCATGTCCTAACAATTGTAGCTCAATCTGGACTCAGACAGAATTCAGCGATATCCATAGTGAAGCATAGTATGACCAATCTCTGAGACGAACTGTCCTTTGTTTTCGATCAATCTTTTGGTATCACGGCTTTGCCAAAAAGCGAGATAATATTTGCCCCCCAAAGTACGTCTTGTGGAAACATGACGTGCTTTGAAAAGCTGCAATCTCTTTTTGAACAATCATTGCTCTCTTGTCGAGGTTGTAACCCTGCATTGATATGATTGATTGCTATAGAATATTGCTTAACTGTTGGTTGTTGTATTGATAACAAGATGAGTATTCGATTCCCTTCTAGTTGTTTTTGACTACCCTCTTGTATCGATCCTCTCCTGAATCGATGTAAATGGTTAAAAATTAGCTTTCACACCGATGCGAGTCGAAATGATGGATACGAAATGACAGTTCGTATCGATGAGCTTGGATGGGTACGAAACGTCCATTCGTACCGATGAGAAAGGATGGATACGAAATTGTTGTTCGTATCGACAGGTTTTGATGGATACGAAATTGCGGTTCGTATTGATGAGAAATGATGGATACGAAGTTTCTGTTCGTATCGGTAGGTTGTGGATGGAGTTGTGAACTTGTTGATGTGAACGTGGGCTTTGAGCTGATGGAGTTCACAATCTTTGGCTGTCCCTGCTGCTTGCTTCGTATCGATGGATCTGCCGTTTATTTCGAATCGATAGAAGTTTTTGGTGATGGATTCGAAACTATCGTTCGACTCGAGCGTTGGGGTGACTGGTCACATGGACCGAGAGACGAATCCACCCGGTTCTCCTATGGCTTCGTATAAATAGCATGGACTTAGTCATTTTTTTTACTTTTACTGTCGCTTTTTACTTTGTACTCTCTGTGTCTTTGCATCGACTCGAAGCTTCCGAGAGCAGTTTGTCACGTCTTCGAATCGATTCAATTCTTTAATTCCTCGAAGTTAAACATTAAAATCAGGTAATTTAATGGATAGTATGTTGTTTAGAACGATGAAACTCGAAGTTTCAATCCATCCTTCTTGCTGTTATGATCGGTATTGATGAATTTAAGGTCTGTGTGAGTGATAGCAAGTTTGGGGACGGCCATGGAGTCGAGGTCTGTTTTGGAGAAGAAAGAGTTGTGGAGCTTTGGAATCGAAGGAAAGCATGCGATTTCGAATCGATATGAATGTGAGAGCGGCGATCGATGCGAAGCCGGTGTTCTCGGATCGATTGGAAATGGTGTGCCCTTGATCGATACGAAACTCATCGTTTCGAACTGATCGATACGAAACGTATCGAGTCGAACCCGATCGATACGAAGCGTATCGATTCGAAAATGGTCGATACGAAACGTATCAATTCGAACATGGTTGATGATATTTCTTCGATTCGATACGAATTTGAACTGCAGCGACCGATTCCAAGTTGAAACTAAATGAACTTAGAGAATTTTTTACACATTAAAATACTTGACTCCAACGAGCTTCTGCTTTGCATGATTGAACTTGACCGTAGAACCGCATATTGGACTACCCTTCGAAGCTCGCCGATGGTACTGTAACTTAACAAAAATGTAACGAACTTCAACTTGGGTCGATCGTTTGCAAGTGGATGGCACGGTTGTGACGGTCAGCGATGACGGTCATTTCCGGTTTGATTTTCTGAGTTTTTTCGTTCATACATTACAGTTTATTCCATAGAATTTGTTCAAGTAATGCACTGCACGACACATGCACTTTACACCGGGGAATGCACGGGCTTTTTAGCATCTAATGATGATTTCTCGTGAGTTAGCTAGTTATGTAAACTTCAAGTTCGCAACCGCAAGAAACTCAGAGTTTAGTCCCTCCCGTGCTTGAAGTACCGGAGATTGAGATTGAAGTTATTGGCCAGCTCCGGATGAGTTACCTGACACATCCTTCATTAGTAACCCATCAGACTCTGTTCCGTCTAAAAATTTCGAAAGACATGCTAGGAAGAATATGCTTAAGGCATGGTTTATCGATGGATGACGTGCTACTGCCGGGGCCAAATGATACACCGCACAATCCACCAGAGGGATATACCGCATTCAATCGCCATGCGTGCGCAGCTGGGATACTCCCTCCGTTTAACCAGTATATAAGAGAAGTATTATCGTTTTTGAGGATCGCCCCGTCTCAGTTGCATCCGAACGGATATGCATCACTCAATAGATTGTTCATTGAATTTATGGAGTATCTCCATCGACCGCAACTCCCGATGGAGATCGGATACTTGTTTAACTTCTAGAGTCGGGCCGATAGTCCATCTTTCACATTCTTGGAGGCGGTGAGAAATTGCCAAGTGACCATGGGGGCTTGGAAAAGATTGAGCTACTTCAGGGTAGAATGGTTTTATGTCAGATGCCCCCACGGTTCGCTCGACGATGGTTATTTAGACGTAAGTATTGCTATCTTTTCGGGTAGTTGATAGAACTGATGTATTTGAAGTCGAACTCACATCTATTTTCTTTTCCAGCCGTAATTCAACAAGCTGAAGGTGAGCATTTCAAAGAGATAGTTTAGGTTTTTCAAGAAGTCCTAAGTGAAGAGAGGAATATCGAGTTGCTATTGACAGATAGAAATCTTAGGATTCTCGGACTGATTGAAAGGAGACAAAGCATAATGCTTGACGGTGTCTTAAGAACCGTCTCGAAAGAACGAGTCAAACGAAGAAAACCTAAGGTTGTCATAATTGAGGAGGCTGACTCGGAAAGAACGCACACCGATGAGGAAACATTGGGCATATCTGCGAATGTAGCCCAAGATGCCGAAGAGCAAAGAAAAGGCAAGGCAGCCGTCGTTGAGTCATCTAAAAAGAGAAGATGGAAATCGGTTGTTATGGCCTGATCCGCTCCCAGAGTTAGAATTTCGGAGATGTCTCCTCCGAGAACTGAAAATCTTTATGAAGGGCTCGTCGATATTCCAATTCCGGACGATGTGTCCTTGCAGCATGATGCCGGATTGGAAGAACTTTCAGAAGCTTTAGTTTTGAGCGAGTCTCTGCCCACTAATGCGGTTGACACATCTGGTTGGTCGGGGGGTTGCACCCACATTCACAATTCACGGCACTACACGATTTCTGAGTGTAATACGTTCACTGCGAGAGATTATTAATTTCGCTTTATGTTTTTGCTTCGCAGATATCATGTCTGGCAGAGGTTCGATGCTCGGCAGTCTCCGCAAGAAACGCCAGTCTTCTTCATATTATGAAGCGTATAGGAGGGAAGGAGACAGAGATTATGACTATGGGCGCTCGAGTCATGAGCGCTCTGACAGAGAAAAAGATTATAGGCGGCGGTCTTGATCTCGCACGCCACCACCTAGAGCTCCCGCACCGCCTCCAGTTTATGTCTCGAGGCCTCCAAAAACTTCATGGCCCAAGTCGTCTTCCCAACCACCGAGGTCTGATACTCACCGTAGAACGGAAATCGCGGCCTCACCGTCAACAGAGCAGACATTGACGGAGCCTTTGGGGGAGGGAGCGGTTAGGCTTGCTCAACTCAGGAAAGAATTTCATAAAATTTGCTTTGACGGGTTCATCTTTCCCCCGCATCTAAAAAGGATACCGTCGACAGTTGCACCGATGATGCATGACTATCTCTCGGACATATTCTTTCAGTATCAAGAATGGTCGAAGACCGCTAAGAAAGCGTCAAAGGTGGCCTTTGATCGGGCGACCACGATTGAGAAGTTAGAGAAAGAACTTGGTCAAAAGGACTGCATCATTCAGGCGCTCGGTAGTGAGGCCGAGTCTTCTCGAAAGTCAGAGATTGAAGCTCTCAAAAAAGCGGATGAAGCTCAGGTAGCGATGGATAGGATGAAGCGTGAGCATTACGCTACGGTGGAGGACATGGGCCACCGAAATATCATCGTGACTGCTGAGCGGGATGCGGCCTTGAAAGAGCTAAACGAGTTCAAGGCCAAAGTTGCAGAGATTGTGAAGGAAAGAGACACCGCTAACGTTTCCGCATAGGAAGCGTGTGACCAGGCGGTGGAATTTCGGAAAGAGAGAGATGCGGCCTTGGAGAAGATCCGCAAGACAGAAGCCAAAGTCGATGAGAGAGTTCATCAAGCAGAGACTAAGCTGGAGACAGAGATAAAAGAACTCATCACTTACAACGCTAATGTGCCGAGGCACAGAAATTTGACATTTCTTGATGATTATTCGATGCATTTATTCAACGCCTGGAATTTATTAGTTGAAGAAGAGAAAGCATCAAAGCCAGGCGAAGTTTTTAATGAATTCGAATTGGAGAACCGTATACTAACTGATGATGAGAAGAAGGTTCTCCATAATTTCACAATCTCTCATGCAAAAGAGAGACTGGGTGCCCAACACTTGGAAGTTGGTGAGGGATCTGGCGTTGTGCATCCAGCTACAAGTTTAGAATTGATCACTTCATCCGAAACGGAGCCGATGCCAGCGACTAAGCCGCAGTTGGTCCTAGGTTACGACCCTGAGAAGCCACAGTTATCTCCCATCAGGGAGCACTCTTCTGAAGCTGCTCAGTTAGCTATGAGTCAAGTTGAGGAAGGTACTCTGCACAAATCTACTACGTGTTTGAACTGAAGTACTTGTATTGAAGCGTGTTCTGACAACTTCTTTTCTTTCTTGTCCAGTGAGTAAAGTAACATCGACAGCGCCTCCTGCAGTCTAAGAGCTACATCAAGAACAGGAGGCCATTATTACTGAAGCGATTGCCATGACGACAGCCGCGCCGACTGAGGTGACACGATGGGGTTCAATTACTTTTGACGAACCAATGATGAATGAACTCTTGAGCCAGAACAGTGACCCCTTTGTTGACATGTCATTTGTTCTTGGCACATTCCCACCTGCTTCTATTGCATCGTCACATTCCATCGCTACCTATCGTGAGTCTCGTGCTGCTCGTGAGACTGAGATACTTGCTTAAATCGAAGCAGAGATGGAAGCGGCAGCACACGGCGGTAATTCTGAGTGTGTTATGACGGCGATTGATCCCACTCCTCTCGTGGTGACATCTTCTAGGGACACGCTAGTCGGAACCAGCGCGCTCGTTCCTCCCCCGGTAGTAGACCCGACTCCTCCGACTCCTCGAGAAGAGAATATTCCTTTAAGTTAAAGTTCGGAGGAGTATATTGATATCATGCCCTCGTCAGAAGAAGATCCGCCAAAGGGTACAAGGTCGAAGCGGAAGACTGCTAGTGGTTCCAGTGGTTTCGCGTTGAAGAGGAAACCGAAGAAGAAGAAGTAGATGATTCCCTCTAGTGCATTTTTGGCAGCTAGGAAGTCATTTTTATTTTCCTTTCATAGGCTATGTATAGATATAGGCTTGGCCCCCTACTAGTAGGAATTTTTTTTGAAAGAACTTGTACATGAATCTTCACATACAGTTAGTCGAAATAAAATTCAATTTCTTTGTTTCAATTCTCATTTCTTTTGTGCTTAAGTGTTTGCAGTGTTTGGTTTTCAGTCCGGTGTACTTATGGTGTTTTTACCGTCAAGTAGAGTTCGTTTTATTTGCCAAGTCTGAAAATCTTGGTCATATGTTGTGATCGATGAATAAGTTGAACTTCGGACATTGTATCACTTTGGTTAGTGATTAACACTTAGCTTTTTTGCCCCCCGTTTCAGGGAACAACATTTGTATTTTAGTGGTTGATCGCACTTATTGCAAATCTTAAGCACATGTCCACACTCTGGGGACTTAGGATAATTTGTGATCGATAACCTGGTTTGCACTATGGGAATTTGAGAGTTATTGATGTTTATAGTATGGTTCACGCTCCGGGAACCTGGAATTGATGTTTATACTCCACTTCACGCTCTGGGAACTTGGAGTTAGCATGGATGCTTCGGTTCGCGCTCCGGGAAGCTGTAATTGATGTTTATACTCCACTTCACGCTTTGAGAACTTAGAGTTAGCACGGATGCTTCGGTTCGCGCTCCGAGAACCTTTAATTTATGTTTATACTCCAATTCACACTCTGTGAAGTTGGAGTTGGCACGGATGTTTCGGTTCGCGCTCCGGGAACCTGTAATTTATGTTTATACTCCAATTCACGCTCTGGGAAGTTGGAGTCCGTTCACACTCTGGGAATGATGGATTTGATGTTTATACTCCAATTCGCACTCCGGGAATTTGGAGTCCGTTCTCACTCTGGGAACGATTTATTGGATGTTTATACTCCAATTCACACTCTAGGAAGTTGGAGTCCGTTCGCACTCTGGGAACGATTTATTGGATGTTTATACTCCAATTCACACTCTGAGAATTTGGAGTCCGTTCGCACTCTGGGAACGATTTATTGGATGTTTATACTCCAATTCACACTCCGGGAATTTGGAGTCTGTTCGCACTCTGGGAATGATTTATTTGATGTTTATACTCCAATTCGCACTCTGGGAAGTTGGAGTCCGTTCGCACTCTGGGAACGATTTATTGGATGTTTATACTCCAATTCACACTCTGATAATTTGGAGTCCGTTCGCACTCTGGGAATGATTTATTGGATGTTTATACTCCAATTCACACTCTGGGAATTTGTAGTCCGTTCGCACTCTGGGAACGATTTATTTGATGTTTATACTCCAATTCGCACTCTGGGAATTTGGAGTTAGTTGTAGGACTATTGTGTGTCGGTCCAGTTCAGCCTTTGATGTGATGGCTTGCCCCCGAGCTGAGGTTTCACTTAGTGAGTGGCTGGTCGTATCACAGTCACTCGCTATTTAAATAAATTCCATTGTTCGATGGAACTTAGCTCTTCGTGTGTTGTGATTGTTGAATGTTGCATTCAGTGAATCACAGCTCTAGCTTGAAGAGATAGTAATTTATTGCTGAAATAAGAAAATATAGCAAAGTCAATGCCTTATTACAAGTTCAAATTTCAGAATGTAAAGGAAATTGCAAAGTATTCATAGATTGAATAGTGCCTGTCATGCGTAGCAATGGCGAAGGTTCTCGCTGCTCCAGGCTCCTGGCAAAATAGTACCGCCCATGGTCGATGGCAAGAACAGGTCATTCCCGAGTTTTTGTTCAATCACACATGGCCCTTCCCACGTTGGTTTCACATGCGAGGGTATTGAGTGTACTTTTCTGTAGACGAAATCACCAATTATGAAGGTTTGGGGTTGGACCTTGACATCGTGCAACTGGGGAACTCGCTTTTGGAGTATGACAGTTCGCAAGTCAGCCTGGTCTCCCATAACAACACCAACTCCTTCGTCAGTGGGGAATTTTAAGGTTAGGCACCATGGGGCAATAACAACCCTGAATTTAGCAAGGGCCGGTCGGCCTAAGAAAGCATTGTACGACGAATCTATGTTCATCACCACGAATTGCAATGTTCGGACTCTGCAACACTGTCCAGTTCCCAACTCCATTGTTATTTCTAGCATTCCAACGGTATGGCCGTGCTCCCGTCGAAGCCGCAAAGACTGTATTGGCATGGTTTCAAGTCTTTGGTATTCAGATTCATTTGGTCGTAGGCTCTCCTAAATATTATATTCACGGAACTTCCGCTGTCAACCAGAATCCTTTTCATCCACACATGGCCTACCTGAGCTGATATGACTAGTCGATCGGTAGTCGGGACTATAATTCTGTCATCATTACTACACTAAAATACGATGTCATCAATCATTGCTTTTTGTCGTTTGGTCGGAACTCTATCTACCAAATTTCTATAGCATGCAAAATCCGCATGCCTAGTGGGACTGGCATATGATTTCATCTCATCCCAGCTTCGCTTTGTTGGGTGAGGGATACCTCCAACAGCATTTACTACCAACTTCCTGCCGGCGGGGGCGGAATTTTTCTGTATTGGTCGATTGGGTTCATTATTTTGATTTGATGGGCCCGCTTCTCCAGGCTGCGGCGCTCGAACAAACTGTTCCAGATTCCTTTCTCTAATCAATTTTTCTACGAGATCTTGTAAGTGACGACATTCATTCGTATTGTGCCCGTAGCTTTCATGGAACCTGCAAAATTTTCCCGTCTGGATTTGCCTCTCTGACGACGATTTCGGTGCAGGTTTTTGGTACTGAATTGTATTACAGGTTTGTAAATACAAGTTCTCCAATGAAGTATTCAGAGGGGTGTAACTGTCAAACATGGGATTCTTGCACTGCGGGCCACGATTTTGATCTCGTTTTTTAATTTAATTCACGCCTTCTCTCTGCCGAGCTTGTTTGTTTTTAAAGTTCAACTGAACTTTTCCGGAGCTCTCACCGGACTGTTTGATTGCGACATTGCTTTGGATTCCCTCCGTACTTGGTCCTACATCGATTTGCTTCCTAGACTGTTTCGCGTCTTCCCTTCTCAGGAATTGAGCTGCCTTGGCGTGGAAACGGTCCAACGATGCAGGTGGTTTTCCAGCTAACCAGTTGCCAAACTCAGAATCGGGGTTGATCCCCTCAGTCAATGCCATAAGGATGGAGTTATCGTTTGGATTGCTGATCTCCGCACATGTAGTTTCGAATCTCTCTAAATAATATCTGAGCGTCTCTCCAGGAGCTTGAGTGACACTAGACAGAGTGTTGACATCTTTTGGCCTTGCGATGTTCATGCGGAATTGTTCAACGAATTTTGTGGCCAACTGGTCGAATGAGGAGATGGATCGAGGTGGCGATCGAGGTGGCAAGTCGAGTGAACCACATGGTAGCGATGCCTCCTAAGGATATGGGGAAACTACGACACTTCACTGCATCTTCAGCTCTGGCAGCGGTCATTGACCACTCATATTTCAGAATATGTTGGTTGGGGTCGGAGTTTCCCTCGTACATGGGTAGAGTTGGCATCCTGAATTGCCGTGGGGGTTCAGCTATAAGAATATCGTCCATGAAAGGAGTGTGACTTTGGGAAGTTCCCCAATCGTCATTCATGAGTCCCTGGCTCTCACGGATCATCTGACGTATCATAGTCGAAAGATCCGGCATTTGCGCGTTTTGTGCAGCTTGCGTCGGAGTATGATTACGTTCCATACTTTGGGGTTGGACCGGATGTTGTCGACGGTCCAAGTCTTGCCTTCTTGGCTCATAGTCTTGTGGGACGTAAGGTTCAGGAGTACGTCCGCTATGACGACGGTCCAGGTTCGACTGATCTTGGACATCGGCCCCTGGTTCAGCCGCGACGTTAGTGGTGCGGTATTCTGCGGTGTGGTGAGGAACGACACCTCTTCGGGAGGAGGGTCCAGTTTGAAAACTGGCTGATGGACCAACTCTCAGTTGTCCGACGGTCAGTGTCGGTTGTTCTCCAGCGGCTGGCATATGACTTCCATCTAGCCGGGGTCATGGAGATCGATTATGATAATCAGAAGATGAAGAACTTTCGCTGGAGGAGCGAGGAGCATGGTCTCTCTTAGGTCTCTTTCGCTTCTGGCGATCCAGCTTGTTGATCAGCTCAGCGTTGGCGCGTAGCTGTTCTGCAAGTTGTTGCCGACTCTGGGTCAGCTCTTGGAGTAGCAACTGTAACTCTTGTCGGGTAACCGGACCTAGCGGTTCCGAGTGTCCAGTAGCATCTTGATTAGATGGAGGTAGTGGCGTAGGATTCTGTCAATCCTATTTCTCTTGATTGATAGCGTTAGAGGTGGTTCTTGTGCTAACCATCTTGAAAGTTGAATTCCTTTCCTAGACTTTATGCAAATCTGAATAGAGGGGAAGGAACTTGGATTTTATGATCTGGATCTCTCTCTTAGATTTATTCAATCCGGTATCGATGACAGATCCAAAGAGCAGGAGGAAAACTGGGTTGTTCTCTGTGAAAGCACCAAAGTATTTGCACCAAAATTGGGCACAACACTCTTCGGAAGTTTTTGAAGAGATAATAAATGAAGAAATCAAGTTGAAAATGAGGATTATCTAACAAAAACTTCAAGTCACAGAAAAGTAAATTGCACAGAAGACAGTAATTTAGAGTGGTTCGGCGTATCGCCTACATCCACTATGAAGTTTTGTCACTTTATTGCTTGATACTTGAAGATTACAAGTTTTTTATGGTGAAGTACAGTAGATAATAGGCTTAAATTTGAGAGCAATAGCAGTGATGATGATATAGAGTAATTCTGGCAGCGTCCGGGCGTGCTTTGTCTCTCAATATTCTCCCCCCTTTCTGAATGACCAGGGGTTCTATTTATAGGCGTAGGATGCTGATATTTCGCTGAAAATTCGAGAGACCACTTCTGGCACTTGAGGGGCCCACATGCCCGGCCTCAGGAAATTTGGGCCCAATTTGGGATCGATTCGAACTCTATTCGAATCGATCAAAAAATCATCCAATCGAGGTGAAATTTGGTGTGGACATTCTTCAACATGTATGCAAGCTTCTGTGAAAATTTCGTGGCATTTGGATCAGTAGATCTTGAGTTATCGTGGATACGAAATGAGGTTCTTTGTTTGGCTGTCTGGTTCGAATCAATTCATTCTAATCGATCGCTTCGAAGCGATGATGGTATGCACTGTGGTGATGACGTGGAGCGCAATCTTCGACTCGATCCGGTCTTTGCTCCGAATTGACCGCTTCGATTCCATATATCTCGGCGCGTTTGCATCGATGGAATGACACGTCACCTCGGCTTGCTGGTTCGATGGATTCGGATGACGCCTCACTGATGTATTCGAACAAGGCTTCATTGATGGAGTCGAACAACTGATGGCTGATGGGTACATAGCACTTCATCTGCTGATGGGTACGGAGTCCATCGATACGAACTCGATGGACTCTACCACGGCCACTCCTGATCGATACGAACTCATGGGAGTTGATCGATACGAAATAGGTGATCTGCCGATGGATGCGAAGTGGGTCTTCTACCAATGGGTTCGAATAAGGCCGAGTCGAACCGAGGTACTTTTGATGGATTCGAACATCATGGATACGAATGGAGACACTATGATGGATTCAAAGCTGATCGATACAAAAGGCGGCTCTTCGATGGATACGAAGTCATTGGAGCCTGATCGATACGAAAGTGATCGATACGAAACCGGTGCTCTTCCCTTCAAATTAAATCGATCATAACTTGAGTGTATGAACTCGGATTGACTTGAAATTTGAGATGCTGACTTCTACGATCTTTCTTGTCATGTCCTAACAATTGTAGCTCAATCTAGACTCGGACAAAATTCAGCGATATCCATAGTGAAGCATAGTATGACCAATCTCTGAGATGAACTGTCCTTTGTTTTCGATCGATCTTTTGGTACCACGACTTTGCCAAAAAGCAGGATAACAAGTGCTTGCTTTATTGAAGTCCCCGCTTGTTCTTTTGCTTCGATTGAAGTATATGTTTACTTTGGATTGCTTTGTCAATCGATTGTTGCATCGTTTGCCTTCAGTTGCTTCAATTGTCGAGATCGAATGGTCTATATTGGTATGTCAATTGCCTTTGTCGAATTTTGATTATTCTCGACTTGATTCAATTTTTATGTTTTTTCATGATTAAGCTAGCTCTGGTATTTGTTTGAACTCGAATGCCTTTGCTGAAGATGATTTTTGGGTACTTATAGCGATCGAATCCCTTAGTTTACGTTCGTATATCCAATTTGAATTCTTTAGATAATTTTGTTCGACCATATGTTTTTGCTTGAATGCTTGTGATGTGTTTCTTCTATTTCAATTCGTATGTTGCTTGAATTTCTTTGAGTCGGTTCCATTATTTGTTCCTTTGATTTCGGCTATTTGAAAATTGTAACTGTAGTTTTCTACTATGGCTTTAGCGTTGAGATAAACTTGACTTCGTTCCATTCTTTGATGACATGTTCATCTGAAATCCCCTGCGACATTATTTTGTTTGAATTGCTGCATATCATTTCTCTTTGAACCGTGACTTGACTTTCTCTGTCATTTGACTTTGTGATATTATGGACTTTGAGATAAAAATTGACTTGATAAACTCTGACTTGTTTTCACTATCTTCGTTCCATACTACATATATGTATACATGTGTATTCACGCATGTATATATGTGCGTTGTGTGTTTTGTGTGCTTATGTATTTGATTTCCTTGATGTCCCATGGTTGTTCATTAACTTGTGCCTGCGACCTTCTTGTTGCCTTGATACTGCTTTGTTTGCATTGAGTTTAAATCTGGTTGCAGTGTTGTTTTGCTTGACACTTTCTTTTTTAAAGTGCTCCTGTTCATATTGATATAATTCTTGTATCTGTGTCTTTGGAGTTTGGTTGGTGTAGTTGTCTTGTTCATGTAGCCTACATTGCAATCTGGTTAATTGATGATGATGATGTCTGGTTACATGTTGCACTTGAACATTTTGTATTCATTTGAAGTTTTATTGCCTTGTACATTTTGCAGTCAGGACTTGTGATGTGCATTGTTTTAAACATGGAACTTTGTTGCTCTTGATATGCATACATGTGTGCATTTGAGCACTTAGAACATGTGATATGGGTTCACCGATGACTTGTTGTATGTTGAAGTCTGACTGTGTTTGATCTTGCATATTTGTACATGTCTAAAATGATTCACTTGTATCAATTTGTGGTCATTCATATATAAGTCTCTTTTGTATATCTGGAGTTGGAGTCTCTTGCATTTGCCTTGTACTAGTTGTTATATGTATTCTCTAGTTTACCTGAACTTGTGATAATATGTATATGTATATATTTGCATATATGCATACATACAGATTTTGTAGCTCTAGCCAGTTAGTCCACTGCTGTATTGTCTCTCTTTTGTTCAACTGAGTTGTATCTTCATGCATATATTCTGCTTGTGTTATAATGAACTAAATTTCACTTAGTCCATCTGACTCATTTCCTTGTTTACCTAGTGTGTTGCTTTGCTGTATATTCTGTTTCATTGGTTTTCAAAGTTGCACTACGTGTTGTTTTGTACATTTGTTTGAGTATATTTATGGTTCGATATATGTTTATGAGGTCTAATTGAAACTTGTGTACACTTGTATCTAGTTGAAGTTGTTTTTAAATTCATGCCTCATTGTTTGTTGGTCATTATCTTCTCATGCCTCTTCTTTGTTAACTCACTACCGAGTTGTTTTGGTGTACATGACGCCTCTTGGCTGAAGTTTGAGATGCTGAGGCAATGCACATGTGTACGTGTACACATGTGTATATGCAGGCTCTTGTGTTCATATCGTGACTTTATTTGTATTGCACCTGAATATTTGCACTTGAGTTGAATCCAGCTTTTGGTTTGGGTTTGACCTTGTGTTCACCTATCCCTACAGTTTTATCAAGTGTATATCGGTGTGCACGGTCTTGTGGCATGTATATCGATACACGGTGCATGTCACAAGTTATTGGTCTACGATGAATTCAAAAGAAACGACGACAAACAACCCAAATACCGAGGCAAATAACATTTTTTAAAAGCACACACTTTAATTTGCACTACAAACTATTTTCTTTTTCAATTTTACCGCGTCAATGTTTATTTTGCAGATATTTCTGATGATGGATACAAACTGGAATAGACTTGAAGATAAATACGAGTGTTTGAGTGATATGTAGTGAGGTCAACATTGTAAATTGAAATTTGTGATGTAATCGAAATTGCAATGTGATTGAAATTGTGTGTATATATATATACAGTGAGAGCTTGAATCTGTACTATTCAAAATTGTAATAAAACATTTGTCTAAATAAAACATTTGTTCGAATATGAATTCTGTGTTATTTATCTTATTCAAAGGATTTTTATTAATTATGTGGAAAATAAAATAGTACAATAACAAATACATTTAAACAAATGTATACATGTTTATTATCATCAAACAAAAATCACAGACTATTGTATTCTACAATCTTCCCCTTTTGATAATAACAAACATATATTAAGATTTTGAATTTATTAAATACATTTGGTCATTGATGAAATCTATTTGCTCCCCCTACTTGAATGCCCCCTTACACCAAAGCTCTCCCTTCATATATGCATGAAAATAGATAAAAATATGCAAATAAACCTAGATGGGAATATGCAGATAAAAAATAAAATATTCGACATTTATTTGCCAAAATCTTAAATTTTTCTCTTCCCCTTTTGTTATCAGCAAAAGAGTAATAGTGTTTGAAAATTAGAGATAAAGTGATAGACATTAATACAACATTAATACCCAATTGTGTATAAATATTAAATTTCAATAAAAAAATCAAATAAAAATCATAAATACTCTGTTATACGCATATTCCGCTTTAGATTGATAGGGGTGATGTCGGCATATAAAACCATATAGTTGTGTCTATTTGTAGTATATTTATATCAAGAATTTGAATATCTACTAACCATGAATAACCGTTAGGACTTTTACATGAGATTAGTAATATTCTCAATTTTTATAAAAAAAGTGAATTTCAACATCTTTTAACCATGCATAAATGTGGGGACTTTTAAATGGGATTAGAATCAACTCCTCTATTTAATGATCAATTTTGATATGTGCTCCATACATGCATAAGTGTGAGCACTTTTAAATGAGCATGAAAGCACATAAACAAATATTTCAAGTAATTAACCCATGCATAACCGTAAGGACTTTTAAATGAGAGTGAATACTTTGGATGTTTTTCTTGCTAAAAATAAAATAAAATAAAAATGAATAATTTCTCGTTTAAAATACCACATTTTGACATACTATATCGAATTTTTGTGAGTGGTGGTCGTTAGAAATATGATAGAAATAGAGATGGTCATGGAATTTTTACCAACAAAAGTTATTATAAATCATGTTTAAATTTTTAAAGAAATTTACTAAATATATTGTTTCAAGTCATAATATATGATTAATATCAACACTCATCACTTTTTCAATCACTATTTATCTTTTCGACAATCAATAGGGAGTCAGATTAGTTAATGTAGTCATTTAAGATCAAATCCAAAAATAATTATAAAATCAAAATTTATAAAATTATTAATCTGAAACGAAGACATCAAAAAATATTTTTTGGAAGGGGTTTTATACAAAAAATATCTGCTAATTGAAAATCAATTGAAATGAAAAATATGCAGATATTTTCTTTGAAAATGTGATGCAACTTATGAATGTCTTAACATAAAACTCGTTCCACTAGAACTTTTTCTATCAACTAGACAACAGCATAATCTGCATCTTAAAGCCTTTTGAATATCATAGACCAGACCGCGAAGTTGCAAAAAATAACTTGAAACCCCTTTTACAGCTTTTAAATGAAATTCTTTTGGATTTTGAATTGAAACTGTACAAATAAACAACTAATGAACATAGTGTCAGATCTAGAAGTAGTAAGATATCCACGTGTAGTCATCAACCAACACAAGACACTATCTCTTACCACCTAAACTTTCAATATCGTTAGTCCAAACGAATCTACATGAACTATTTCATAGACTCTAGAGGTATTTATAGTGTTCCTGACATAAAAAGATAATTGGCCAATAAGTCAGAATCAAAATCAACATTCATTTCCTTATCACATAACTGGCTGATTTAAATCAGATTATGGTGCAGATTTTCACATTTAATAAATATTCAAGATAAATGTACTGTTACCTATTTTACCTTTACGATAGTTTTTCATTATTACCAATTGTGATTCTGCCACCTTTATACTAGGCTAAGAAACTTTGTTTTGTCTCCCGTCGTGTGCCTGGAACAGCCAGAATCCAGGTAACATTGTTATTGTTCCTTAGCCTGCCACCACACCTATACGAGGAAAGATTTTTACGACCTATATTTTTATAGGTCCATGATTGTCACAAATGATTTTGAAAAATATTTTGTGTATACCCAAGACTATTTATATTCATTCCTTTTGGCATCCAGATTTGTTCGACTTTAAGGGATTTTATATTTGTGCCTTTTGGAACTCAAATTGGAATGGTTTTCATGTGTTTAGGTTTGTACCAGCAATTATTGTGATTGTGTCCAGTTTTTTCACAAATTGTGAACTTGGAACCGACTTGATTAATTTCACTTCTAACACGTTCAGATTGATTATACCCAAGTCCTTGTCTAACAATATTAACAATTTGTTTCCCTAATAGCATATTTAGCAATCTTTCTCCTTTGAAAAATTTTCCTAAAGTGGTTGACAATTGTTGGACTTGTGTTTTGAGAGATTCATTTTCATTCAATAATAGAGTGCACTTTTTAACAGAATTTTCTCTCCTAGTATTTTCAGTTTCTTTGAAAATCAGAATTTCATTTTCAAGAGATTTAATTTTAATTTCTTATTTTTTAATTTTTTCTTTAAGTGATGGACACTTATCATACTTAGGGCTTTTATTTCGATTGTTTTTAACCAATTGATCAAGCTGTTTATTTAATTCTATCAAACTATCTCTTTATGATTCAATTTTAGCGTACTTCTCCCTAAGTCTTTCAAAACAACCATTTACTTCATGAAAGTATATAAGTAATTCTGAATGAGTAAGTTTTGATACCTCGCTTAACTCATCATCATTGTTAGTTGTTTCTCCTTGAAGACACAAATTTACTTTTTCACTGTCACTGTCAGTGCTTTTATCACCTTCATCAGTTTCATCCCAAGTAGCTGCTAAACTTTTCCTTTTAGGTTTCTTTCCTTGGATAAGTCGATTCTGAGGACAATTGAGTTTGATATAACTGGGTTTGTTGCACTTGTGACATTTGATCTCCAGCTCTTCTGAATTGTCTAGTACGTTGACTATTCTGCTTTTCAATTATTGATTTAGAGCTGGATTTCCGTATTTGTGGTTCCGCCTTTTGAATCTCTTTATTAATAGTGCCAATTCAACTGCTCCATCATCATCATCACTTTCCACCGTTCCATTGCGAGCTACTGATTTCTTTCGAGTATCACCTCCTTCACGTTCTTCCTTGAATTTCATTTCTAGCTCATAAGTGGTGAGATTTCCAATGAGTTCTTCAACTTTGATTTGTTTTAGATCTTTTGATTCTTGAATGGAAGTAACGTTTGCTTCAAAATTACATGGAAAGACTCTAAGGATTTTTCGGACTATTTCTAATTATGTGTATGGTTTTCCAAGAGCTTTTGATTTGTATACGAGATTAGAAAGTCGTCCATACTTCTCTTTGACATTTTCATCCTTGGCCATTGTGAAATTCTTGTATTCGCTATTAAGCATGGCAAGGTGAGATTTTTTAACTTGAGAGGTTTCTTTGTGAGTCACTTCAAGTGTGTGGCAGATTTCCTACGCAGTTAGACAATATGAGACACGATTCTATTCAGTTTGATTCAATGAACATATAATGAATTCATAGCTTTAGCATTAGCATTCTATAGTTTATTTTCAAGATATGTCCACTGATCCATCTGTTTTTCAGTTTCTTGATTATTTATCACTATGTTGGTGTCTATATCATGTCTCAACAATATTTCAAACATCAATGGTTTTCAGAAAAATTTCATTCTATTCCTCTAGTAAGCATATTCACCATTGAACATAGGTGGTCTAACTATAGACCGAACCTCAGTAAAAGCATTGTTAAAAGAAGCATTTTTATAAAAATCAAAATTTATAATAAGAATTGGTTTTTGAAAAATCAATTTTTTAAAACAAAAATTGGCTTTTGTTCCTAACTTCGATACCACTTGTAGGATCGATTTCACCCTAGGGGGTGCATAGGGTGATACTCATAATAATAAAAATTAATGTGGAAATATATAAAATAATTACAGCATAGATAATAGCATAATAATAAAAGCCAAAATAGAATAACACAGATTTATCCAACTTCGGCAAAACCCTGCCTGCGGCTGCCCCTAAGTTTTCTACTAGAAATTAAGTAGTCAAACGTTTACACATGTAAACTTACAATATCCGCTATCGACTAACCTAACTCTACACTCAAAACCCTACCACAACTTAGCCACTGAGTTGCGAATTCTCGAACTATACCACCGTAGTACATCCCAATCACACGACTAGAATTTTAGAAAAGTAAAAAGAAAAATAAAAAACAATAACGAAAACAAAAACAAAACCCTTTATATATATGTAATGCCAAATATATTAGACCGGCCTACTATCATTTGAGAAACAAGAATTTCTCCCTTTTGTAAACTCCGGCCGTGTTCTTTCTTTCTTTATTCAAAATTAGGGCTTGCTTTATTGAAGTCACGGCTTGTTCTTTTTCTTTGACTAAAGTATGCTTTTGCTTTGGATTGCTTAGTCAATCGATTGTTCTTTTGCTTCAATTGAACTCGAATGCATTTGCCAATGATTGTTTTTAGGTATTTATAGGGATCAAATCCCTTAGTTTACATCCGTATATTCAATTTGAATTCTTCAAATAATTTTTTTCGGCCATACGTTTTTGCTTGAATGCTTGTGATGTGTTCTGACTATTTCAACTCATATGTTGCTTGAATTTCTTCGAGTTGGCTGTATTATTTGTTCCTTTGATTACGATTGTTTGAAAATTGTGACTGTAGTTTTTTGCTATGACTTTAGCATTGAGACAAACTTGACTTCTTTCCATTCTTTGATGACGTGTTCATATGAAATCCCCTGCGACATTATTTTGTTTGAATTGCTGCATATCATTTATCTTTGAACCGTGACTTGACTTTTTCTATCATTTGAATTTGTGACATTCTAGTCTTTGAGATAAAAATTGACTTGATAAACTTTGACTTGTTTTCAGTCTTTGTTCCATACTGCATATATGTATACATGTGTATTCATGCATGTATATATGTGCGTTGTGTGTTCTGTGTGCTTATGTACTTGATCACGTTGATGTCCCATGGATGTTCATTGTCTTGTGCCTGCAACCTTCTTGTTGCCTTGATACTGCTTTGTTTGCATTGAGTTTAAGTCTGGTTGCAGTGTTGTTTTGTTTGACACTTTCTTTTTGAAAGTGCCCCTGATCATATGATATAATGCTTGTATCTGTGTCTTTGGAGTTTGGTTGGTATAGTTGTCTTGTTCATGTAGTCTGCATTGCAATTTAGTTCATTGATGATGATGATGTCGAGTTACATGTTGCACTTGAACATTTTATATTCATTCTAAGTTTTGTTGCCTTGTACATTTTGCAATCTGGACTTGTGATGTGCATTGTTTTCAACATAGAACTTTGTTGCTCCTGATATGTATAGGTATGTGCATTTGAGCACTTTGAACATGTGATCTGGGTTCATTGATGATTTATTGTATGTTGAAGTCTGACTGTGTTTGATCTTGCATATGTGTACATATCTAAAATGATTCACTTGTATCAATTTGTGGTCATTCATATAAAAGTCTTTGTTGTATATTTGGATTTGGAGTCTCTGCATTTGCCTTGTACTAGTTGTCATATGTATTCTCTAGTTTACCTGAACTTGTGCTAATAAGTGTATGCATATAATTGCATATATGCATGCATATGGATTTTGTAGCTCTGGCCAGTTAGTCCACTACTGTGTTGTCTCTCTTTTGTTCAACTAAGTTGTGTCTTCATGCATACAGTCTGCTTGTTTTATGATGAATTGAATTGCTTTTAGTCCATCTGACTTATTTCCTTGTTCACCTGGTGTGTTGCTTTGTTTTGTCTTCTGTTTCATTGGTTTTCATAGTTGCATTTCATGTTGTTTTGTACATTTATTCAAGTATATTCATGGTCTGATATATGTTTGTAAGGTATGATTGATACGTGTGTACACTTGTATCTAGTTGAAGTTGTTTTTGAATTCATGCCTCATTGTTTGCTGGTCATTATCTTCTCATGTCTCTTCTTTGTTAACTCACTACCTAGTTTTTTTTTGTACATGACGCCTCCTGGCTGGAATTTGAGACACTGAGGCAGTGTACATGTACACGTGTATATGCAAGCTCTTACGCTCATGTCGTGACTTTACTTATATTGCACCTGAATATTTGCACTTGAGTTGAATCCAGCTTTTTTGGTTCGTGTTTGACCTTGTGCTCACCTATCACTGCAGTTTTATCAAGTGTATATCGATGTGCACGGCCTTGTGGCATGTAAACTGATACGCTGTACATGTCACAAGTTATTCGTGTATAATGAATTCAAAAGAAATGACGATGAAGAACCCAAATAACTATGACAAGTAACATTTTCAAAAAATACACACTTTAATTTGCACTGCAAGATATTTTATTTTTAAATTTTACCGCGTCAGTGTTTACTTTGCATATAATTCAGATGCTGGATACAAACTGGAATAGAGTTGAAGATAAATACGAGTGTTTGAGTGATATGTAGTGAGTTTAACATTATAAATTTAAATTTGTTATGTAATTGAAATTTTAATGTAATTGAAATTGTGTGTATATATAGTGAGAGCTCGAATTTGTACTATTCAAAATTGTAATAAAATATTTGTTCGAATAAAATATTTGTTCGAATATGAATTCTATGTTATTTATTTTATTCAACAGATTTTTATTAATTATGTGGAAAATAGAATAGTACAGTAACAAATACATTTAAACGAATGTATATATGTTTATTATCGTCAAATAAAAACCATAGGCTATTGTATTCTATAGTTAGTTGGTTGCAAATTGAATGTCATTTAATCCATCATATTATGTCCCCATGCCTTACTAGCAAAAGGTTGAATGATGGGGCCAGTGAGATATTTTTGGAATTCCAAGATTTTGAATGTTTTATGAACTCACACATGCTTGTTTCTATTACTAGAATCCTGCTTGAGAATTGTGATAAGCAAAGTTTTTTTTAAAGGCTAAGCTATACTTTTATGTAGTCTCAAAGAAAGGAGATTTTTTGAAGTACATGGAGAAGCTTTTTATTGTACTTAAAATAAAGTCAATAAAGGAGGCTAGTAAGGATCTGATTTCTTTGACCCTTGTCGTTTTTAAAAAATAGCTAGTATAGTTGACAAGTTCTAATTAAATGATATCGAATTTTAATTAGTGCAAGAAATGGGAACAAAATTATGATAACAAAAACTGAATCAACACATTATTTTAGCTACGTACTATGTTGGAAAAAAACCAACTAAGATTTTTCCATATTTATTTTGATATATTTTTGAATAATATACATGTGATCGTTAACCAAAAATAATAGTACAGGGCCTGATAAAGTCTTAACAAAACTAGGGGAGGTTGTTCGCTCATTTTACTTATACCAAACAATAGAACAAGCTGCAAAACATGAAAACATAGGTTAGTTATAGTATTTTCTTCTATGGTTTCTTCTTGTTATTAATAAGCTCTTCTTATTGGCTGCCATATCAATATTAGGTAATTTTATCGTTAATATGCAATTTTTCCTTTTCTTTTGTAAACCTTCGTTGGCTTCAATAATTAAGAATTATTATCTCTATTAGGTAAGATTTTAATTATAGGGAGTGCCTTCCGTACTCTTAAATTTATCTCTGATTTGTCCTACTTAATTTCTATGTGTATGTAGTTCAATAAAACATATTGGCAACATTATATTTAGCTTGGCTAGATCTATCTATAGATTCATAAGCTTCTTCTCGTTCCTTTTCTTGTAACTCAAAATGCACAGTTGTGAGGAGCAAGCAGTAAAATGGCAGGTCATCAATCAGATGATGCCATTGTAGTCAACCAGAACTCGACCTCTGACCGAGGATTAGTAGGAAAATATTAAGTTCAGGTTATTGAAGATGCCCATCCTTCTCCTTCTTTTAGTGTCAAGAGTTTCCTTTGGCATGGTGGTTCAGTTTATGAAGCTTGATTCAGTTGTGCTTCAAATCAAGTACCTATTTTCTACTTTCTACTGTTGTTATACTTTCTAGTAAGAAGCCCGTGCCAATGGCACGGGTGCAATTTCATCTTTTCTATAATTTAGCATGATATTTGCCGCACGAATGCGAAGTTTGATTAGTGTAAAACTTAGATGTAAATAATACGTATTGATACACAAGCATAATTTAATATCTAGCATATTTCAACATGGAATGAATATATGCATTGTCCACTATAAGGCTCCTATTTAGTCCATTTCTATATAATATCATTCAAATGTTCTATTCCAATGATGTGGTGTTGTTTGCACAAAAAATGGGCAAACACCTCCAAGTCGTATGTTTAGTCGATTTTATGTTGTTCTCAGTGGTTTGGGTGATTTATGCAAATATGTAAAAAGCAGGGACTAAACTGTAAAAGACACGCAGATTTATAGTGGTTCAGCCAGAATGTGCCTACATCCACTTTATATGTTATTCTCTTTCCTTGTTCAGATTACAAGTACAAAGCTTTTATCACAAGTGTATGAAAGTTGTTTGGAAGTTCTATCCGTGCTTGAGCTCTTCCAACCGTCCCCCATTGTCGTACCCCTACCCCTCTATTTATAGAGTCAGGCTGGGGGTAGGGGTCTTGGATGTATATAGCTGCTGGTGGGCCTGGGCTGACGTGATTCGGCATGGCAATGTTGGTTCGGTAATGTCTTGGTCCGGTGGTGAGTGGAGCGTGGTCTGGTCCGGTAGTGAATGAAGCGTGGTCTGGTCCGGTAGTCGGAGGAGCATGACTTGGTTCGGTCGTGCCTTGGTCCGGTCGTGCCTTGGTTCGGTCGTGCCTTGGTTCGGTCGTGCCTTGGTTCGGTCGTGCCTTGGTCCGGTGGTGAGAATACACCCAACAATTGCACCCCAAAGTGGGGCATATGCCTGCATATGTCGCGCTTTATTTTAGATCATTCGGTTTGGACACAATCATTCGACCCAAGTGCCGAACCGGTTGGCAATGTTGGTTCGGTAATGTCTTGGTCCGGTGGTGAGTGGAGCGTGGTCTGGTCCGGTAGTGAATGAAGCGTGGTCTGGTCCGGTAGTCGGAGGAGCATGACTTGGTTCGGTCGTGCCTTGGTCCGGTCGTGCCTTGGTCCGGTCGTGCCTTAGTCCGGTCGTGCCTTGGTTTGGTCGTGCCTTGGTTCGGTCGTGCCTTGGTCCGGTGGTGAGAATACACCCAACAATTGCCCCCCAAAGTGGGGCATATGCCTGCATATGTCGCGCTTTATTTTAGATCATTCGGTTTGGACACAATCATTCGACCCAAGTGCCGAACCGGTTGGTCCGGTTATCCTACGCTCGCCTATAAGTATAGGCTTTACGCCTCTGCTATTCCTTACCTTCTGAAATAGCCGAACCAAGCTTTGGTCTGCCGAATCAACCATATCACCGAACCAATTTTAACAGCCGGTCCAGGTGATTTAGTCTTCTTTCGCCGAATGATCTTTTGCTTGAACTACCGATTGAGTCCGGGGAGTACGAGTGCCGAATGGTCTTTTCGCCTCGAACTACCGAATGAACCTGGGGGTACGAGCGCTGAATGGTCTTTTCGCCTCGAACTACCGAATGAACCTGGGGAGTACGAGTGTCGAATGGGCTCTTAGCATCGAACTTTCGAATGAATTTTTTTTATGTTTTGAATCATGAATGAGATTCCAGACTATTGGTACTTGTTTTCCTACATCCCTTGTTCTAACGATGTGCTTTCTCGTGTTGCAGATAATGTCTCGCAAAGTAGAAACTCGTTCTGACAAGAAGAAATCCAAGGACAAAGGGGAGTCCTCCATTGTGTCCCCGGTTCAGTCAGAGCCAGAATGACATGGACCGTCCCCGAGATCATTAGTAGATGGGTATGGCCCTCAGGAGCTCTTGGACTCATAGCCTGACTGCTTTCCCAACTCCCTCAAAGATGAGCAGCTTGACATTATATCTAGATCCTTTGGGATTGACAGAGCGCATATGATATTTCCAGGGAAAGGAGTGATGCCGTATAACCCCCCTGAAGGATATTTTGCTTATAGTAGATATCACTGCGTGTGCGGAGCCATTCCTCCGATCAACGCTTGGATAGTCAGCTTCATCACATACTTGAAGGTGACCCCTTTCCAACTTCAGCCCAAATCCTATGCCATCTTGGTGAGTCTGTTCATTATCTTTCAGAGAAAATACGGGCTTCCCCCTTCCAACCGGGAGATCGAGTACCTGTACAACTTGAGAGGCTACAAGAAGGGTTCTCCATATATTAGCTTAGAATCGGTCGTGTCTTTCAAGCCAGTCCTGGACTTATATTCAAAAATTAGCATGTTCAAGAAGGAATGGTTCTTTGTCAAGGATGACTCTGTTTCTTTCCACCGCTTCACCTCTAGCTGTAAGTTGAATCTCATTTATAATTTCTGTTCTTTACAATGCTCCTCCTTATGTGCTTTATTTCTTGCTAGCGACAGGTGGCTTTGCGGTTGTAGAGAACGATCGCCTGGTTCAGATGGCTGTGGAAATAGAAGCCATTCCGGAAAACAAGAGGGCAACTTCTTATTTGATCAGGAATGCTACTCTTTTGGGGCTCAACTTGATTCTGCCACGCCAGTCTGTGGTCAAGCAAAGAGATGCAGCTGAGGAGAGGTCCGCCAAAGCTAAAGGAGGGGCTACAGCGAAGAGCGGCAAAAGGAAACCCTTTTCGAAACATCCAATTACCGGTGGGAAGAAACTTAAGAAGTCCGATGGACCCTCCCCCAGCACATGTCCAGACATCCCGGAGGAGGAAGATGTGGAGAAGGAAAGAGGCGAGGACGAAAGAGGTGAGGTGGAGAGTGTAAGTGGTGGAGAAGGTGATGGTGATGGTCATAGCGATGATAGTGGCGATGGACAGAGTGGCGATGGCACTGGGGCTTTGTCTTTTAAGCAAGCAGGTGTAATCTAGGAGTGGACAGATGATGCTTTCCGCCAAGCTTTTGAAGGGTTGGAGGAAGGATCGACTTTAGTGGAGAAGTCTAAGAAAGCTGACAAGGCCGAGACCGGCGCCGATTCATCTTCCAAGAGCGATTCAGCTGAGGCAATTCCTACGATTCAAGGTGAATTTTTGACTCCTGCAGACTCCATTTATGATAAGGATTTAGGAATATTTTATGATCAGCTCCCGTCCTGGAATGAGATCCAGGACTATTGCAGTATCCTACTCCTCTCCAGGGTTTGTATGGCAAAAGCGTCTCTTGACTCTTCTTAACTTGATATATTTCTTGAATTATAGTTCAATGTCTGCTTGTAACGCTTGGTTTTTATCCCAGAAGCGGGTAAGGCAGCCAAGACATCAGATGTTCGGCACCGTCTTGAACAATACAAACTTCTCAAGGCTTCTACTAAACCAAATCCTCCGACTAATCGCCCTGGAGACGTAGTCGGCTACCGCCCTCTTCTTGGAATTATCGAAGAGGACGTTCAAAGGAAGAAGAGGAGTCGTGCCTTGTTTGAATCCCTACCTGGTCCTCAGTCTCCAACTCAGCTTCTTCAGGATACCACGGAGGAGAATATTGAATTTATACCTTCTCCGCACCTGTCTGAAAATCCTACTGTTACCCGGATAAGTCATCCCGGCTTGGCTCGTAATCCGTTTGCAGGTCATCCGGATCTGGATCCGAATTCTCATGATATTACCTTTGATGAGGCTACCGGTGAGCACTTTCTCCCCCGTAATCCTATGGTGAGAGTATTGGATGAAGCTAAGTCCATGGACCTTGATTTGCTTACCACTCGGGTTGTAACTTTGGGGGACGAAGCTAAGGAAAATATTGACCGGGTTGCGGAGAAAACCAGAAAGCTGATGGGGGCATCATGCCCGACTGGTCAAGGCTGGAGAAGAAATTTGGAGTGCTAACATTCGACTGCGGCTAATGGTTTCCGACCAGGCCGAACAACTTGCTGATCAGGCCATCCAGATCTCTCAACATGAGGCCGCCTCAAGACAACTAAAGGAAACCATGGAAAAGGACAGTCGAGCAGAGTTACGGAAAATGGAGGCTGCTTGTAAGGAAAGGATTGATATGGCTATCGCGACGGTGGATGAGGTCCGGAAAGAGGATCTCGAGCGGGTACAGGAGTTATCCAGGAAACTTGAAGCCGCAGAGCTTACTCAAACCAAGCTGAAGGAGGAGATGGAGGCAATGAGGAAATCCTTTCAGGCTGACTGCTCGCGATACCAATCGGAGAAGGATGCTGCTACTGTAAAGTCGTTGGCTTCTGAGGATCGAATAAGGGAGTTCGAGGAGAATGAGGGGATAATGGATGAGATGCATCAGGACATATACTTTCGCACTTGGAAACAGGGCAATTTATCTTGGATGGTTGATTATCCCCGAGTTATGGCCAGGATTTATCTCAGGGCCCTAGAGGAGGCTAAGGCCAATGCAGATAGGGAGGATGGCGTGGCCTTTAGAATGGATGTGGTCACGGCTCAATTCACCAAGGAGGAGAAAGCGGCAGTGAAAGAGGGTATGCAGCTGCTTACTGTTGAGGAGGTTGGTGTGTAGTTAGAGAATGATGATCAAGGAGCAGATGCTGGTAAGTCTTCCCTTTTAGCTTCTCGTAACTTGATTGCTTATTGTTTTATGACTATTAATGGATTCTCTCCCAAATTGGACAGGCGGGACCTCTGGAGCTCCAACCACCTCTGGTTAACATGTTGAGAGTTCCAATCCCGTGGTCAAGGAGTTCTCGGAGGGCCAGTAGGATAGAGGTAAAGCTCCGACGCAGCCGATTCCTTGACTTGATCTGGATATCTTTTGGTTTGTTTGACATTGTTGCCTATGTCAGTCCCAAAACATTCGTGTAACCTTTAAGCTATAATTGTGTTATTGGTAACGAACGACTTTAATATGTAATTTCAAACTTAGGCTGATTCTGTCATATTTGAATGCTTTTTTCATTTTGGTGTGTTTCATAAGAAATACAGCTGTGCACACGCCCGTGATTTTATTGTGTTTGATGTCAAGTTCTTGCTTAAAACATAATTTCGTATCTTGCAATATTAGTGTGATGTGTGAATAAATCATAGCTACGTATTCATATACAAAATAAGAAAGTACCACCCTTCATGTTTTAGTTGTAGATGGTTGCTTTGAATGCTTTGTATGACTGAGTATGGAATGCAGCTGAGTGACTTGTCATCCAATTATGAGTTCATGTCCCCATTAGTGAGCGTCTCCTATTTCGTGTCCTGTACTTTAGGGATCATTATAGAGGATATTGTTTGCGTCAAAATTGACCACAAACACCCAATATCGCGAAAGCACCCGTTTACGATCGCAAACCAGCAACAATCAATGTAGTACTCAGATCTAAGCAATAGCAATCACAATGATTCACAAATAACAATCACAAACACAGGGTTTATAGTGGTTCACGATCTTGCCTACGTCCACTCTGAAGTTTATGACTTTATTGATATTCTCTTGATGATTCCAATCGATTACAGCGGGTTACAATTGGTGATAGCTTTCAGATCCGATTACAACAGTGATAATGAAGTATGGAATTGAATCCGGCAGAGTCTTGGCGCTTCAGAATTCCGATCCTCTTTTCTGAATGACCTGGGGCTCTATTTATAGATGTAGGAGGCTGATATTTCGCCTAAATTTAGGGAGACTACGTCTGGCATGTGAGGGGGCCCACGAGCCCAACCTCAGGGAATTTGGGCCCACTTTGGGATCGATTCGAAGTACGTTCGAATCGATCAAGAATTCATCCAATCGAGGCGAAACTTGGCGTGGACATTCTTCAACATGTATACAAGCTCCTATGAAAATTTCATAGCATTTGGACTTGTAGATCGCGAGATATCATCGAATCGAATTAGCATTTCCTGGACATTTCGCTCCATTCGAATCGATCAATTCGAATCGATTGATTCGAATCGATCCAAGCACGCGCTAGTAGGTTGATGTGGCGTGCATTCTTCGAGTCGATCCACATTTTTCGCCGAGTTGCTAGAGTCGTCGCTTGAATTTCGCCGCTTTGACTTAATCGATTCGAAGGCTTTACTTATGCATGGATTCGAACTGAGACTCGTTCGTATCGATCATATCTCACTTCAGCTGATCGATACGAAACGACAACACTGGTTGGATTCGAAGAGAGGTGTCTTCATGGATTCGAAGGTCAACAACATCTATGGTTTCGTAGCAGGGGGAACATGATGGATTCCATCATGTGTTACGGCAATGGATTCGAAGGAAGGTAATGGGATGGATACGAAGCCTGGCCACCTGATGGATTTGAAGGAAGGTTGGGCTTATGGATTCGAAGGACTTCCAAACCTGATGGATTCGAAGTAGATGGGTACGAACCGATGGATGCGAACATGATTTCTGGCCATGGATTCAAACTAGGGTACATCTTATGGATTCGAACAAGGGCTATCTCCTCCATCTTGAATCGATCATATCTTGTGTGTATGAACTCGGATTGACTTGAAACTTGAAACGTTGGCTCTCGTGGCTTTGCTTGTCATGTCTTGTCAATTGTGGCCCGATCCGGACTCGGACAAAATTCATCGATATCCATAGCGAAGTGGAATGCAACCAATCTCTGAGACGAACTGTCTCTTGTTTTCGACCAATCTTTCGGTATCACGGCTTTTCCAAAAAGCGGGATAACATTTGCCCCCCAAAATATGCCTTGCGGTAGGAAGGCGTGTTTTGTAATGCCATGATCTGGATGTTCATATCCTGTTGATGTCCTGCAAAGGAATTTATAGTTTTATGTGACCTCAAATAACGACCGTTCGGGATCAACATATTTGAGATGAAGTGTGACCGTTCATGGTCAAGCGCCTGACTTCAAATGACGATCATTCGGGATCGAGCCATTTGAGGTGAAGTGCGACCGTGCGCGGTCAAGTGGCGGACCTCAAATGACGACCGTTCGCGATCGAGCCATTTGAGGTGAGATGAGTTATGTCGCTCGGGGCGTGTCATGCCTGTTCGAGGCGAGTTGTGCCTGTTCGAGGCGAGTTGTGACTGTTCGCGATCGTGTGCCGTTCGTGACGAGTTGTGACTGTTCGAAGTCGGGTGTCGTTCGGGGCGAGAAAGTGTGCCCGGGAGGGCTTGGTATTATCGATACCAGGCTCACGTTCGCGTGGGTCCCTAGATCGTTTGTCAGGGCGGTTTATCGCCATCTCAGAGCATGCCTAAGGACCGTTCGCGACCCCGTACATGTGTAAGTAGCTTAGCCATTTCAGAATTATCAGGATCAAATATCTATTCAACGGATGAATTTTAAAACAGAAATGTCCAAACAAACCAAGTTCAAATGTCCAAATCAACATGAAACAAAAGCAAAGCAAAGATGTCAAAGTATAAGTTCCCACTACGAAACAATCAATGATCATTCAGAGCATGCCTGGAGAACGTTCGCAATATCGTACATGTGTAAACGATTTAATTGTGTTAGTGGAAGCTTGCGACTTGTTCATCGTTATTTTAATTAATTGATAACCAAACGATATCCTGGTTCAGGGTCGCCCCCAGCTGATGTAGACGGTGGCCGCTCTGACTCTACCGCTGGGGATCGTCTCCTCACATAGTGAAGCAGCATACCATTCCTGATGTGTCCTTCTACCTCATCCTTTAGATGCCTACAGTCGTTTGTGTTATGACCGTTTAACTCGTGGAATAAGCAATATCTGTCTGATTTTCTCTTGTTAGCAGTAGGGTCCCTTCGTATTGGCCTACGGTATGGAACTTGCCCTTGCGTATCTCTGTAGATTCGCTCCAAACTCTCATTCAGCTCGGTGTAAGTGGTGAATCGCGGCTCCCTCCGTTGCCGCTTTGACTTGTCATTATAATCCTCAGCCTTACGTTTTCTTTTATCTTTGTCTGAGTCCTTTTCGAAAGGCTTTTTGTCTTTAAGCACATAAACTTCTATTCCCTCTCCTTCTTCTCTTTCTGCATTCGCATCCTCTAATCGTAAAACTTTTCTGCCTCGTTGTAGAATTCCTCTAGATCCACGGGTCGATCTTTGGTCAATGAATTTTTGAACTCTGTGCCGTCAGCTACTCCGGACACAGCCGCCATCACCACCATAGATGGATCTGCTCGATCCACCGAAGCTGCTGCTGCATTGAATCGCGTTAGATAACTCCTCAAGGTCTCTCCGGCTTTCTGCTTTAGGGTTGCCAAAGTCATCACATTCTTGGGTCTTGTAATGTGAACCCTGAATTGCCTTATAAATCTCTCAGTTAAACCATTCCATGTTCCGATGGATCCATTCTCCAATTGTCTAAACCACAATGCTGCAATATCCGCCAAGTACAATGGAAAGCACCAGGCCATAACCTCCTCTGATGCCCCCAGCACTTCCATATGCCTCATATACTTCGTTAGATGAACCGTGGGGTCTGTTCTTCCGTCATACATGTCCAATGATGGTAACTTGAAATCCGGTGGGTTCCTAGCTCCTCAAATTGCTGGAGTAAAAGGACTCCTATTAACATCCTCCAAATCTTTGTTTACCAAACCGCCTCTCATAGCTCTTCTAACTATCTCCGCCAATCTGTCGTTGTCACCGAGATGCAACCTTCGTTCATTACTTTCAACCTACCCCCCGAGTCCACGAGGGAATTCTGGGATTTGCCCCCTTGACTGAGCGTTCACTCCTCTGCTACTCCTAGCTCGGGTAGATGCATCTCTCTCTCTCTCAGGGGTTGGATCAACATTCTCCATGTGTGCGTCCCCTAGTTCAGGTGCTACGCCGGATGGTCCTGCTCCATTTTGAACTCCATTCGCTTCCTTATTCTGTGCTCCAAGTTGTCCTATCTGTTGGAACAAACTTTGGATCAGCTCCTCCTGTTTCTTCATCATTGTCTCCATCTCGTCCCTAGTGATGAAGATCGATGCTTGATTCGCTTCTGAAGAAGCCTCTTGACTTCCTTGGTGTTCACTTCTCTCTGGCATTGGCCTTCTGCTTGATTGTCTTGTCATGGTTCTTAGATCTAAATCTTTAAGCCTTCAAATTCAAATTATCCTGAATTAGCAGTTCCCAGTGAAAGCACCAAAATGTTTGCTTCAAAATTGACCACAAACACCCAATATCGCGAAAGCACCCGTTTACGATCGCAAACCAGCAACAATCAATGTAGTACTCAGATCTAAGCAATAGCAATCACAATGATTCACAAATAACAATCACAAACACAGGGTTTATAGCGGTTCGACGATCTTGCCTACGTCCACTCTGAAGTTTATGACTTTATTGATATTCTTTTGATGATTCCAATCGATTACAGCGGGTTACAATTGGTGATAGCTTTCAAATCAGATTACAACAGTGATAATGAAGTATGGAATTGAATCCGGTAGAGTCTTGGCGCTTCAGAATTCCGATCCTCTTTTCTGAATGACCTGGGGCTCTATTTATAGATGTAGGAGGCTGATATTTCGTCTAAATTTAGGGAGACCACTTCTGGCATGTGAGGGGGCCCACGAGCCAACCTCAGGGCATTTGGGCCCGGGATCGATTCGAAGTACGTTCGAATCGATCAAGAATTCATCCAATCGAGGCGAAACTTGGCGTGGATATTCTTCAACATGTATACAAGCTCCTATGAAAATTTCATAGCATTTGGACTTGTAGATCGCGAGATATCATCGATTCGAATTAGCGTTTCCTGGACTTTTCGCTCCGTTCGAATCGATCAATTCGAATCGATTGATTCGAATCGATCCAAGCACGCGCTAGTAGGTTGACGTGGCGCGCATTCTTCGAGTCGATCCACATTTTTCGTCGAGTTGATAGAGTCGTCGCTTGAATTTCGCCGCTTTGACTTAATTGATTCGAAGGCTTTACTTATGCATGGATTCGAACTGAGACTCGTTCATATCGATCATATCTCACTTCAGCTGATTGATACGAAACGACAACACTGGTTGGATTCGAAGAGAGGTGTCTTCATGGATTCGAAGGTCAGCAACATCTATGGTTTCGAAGCAGGGGGAACATGATGGATTCCATCATGTGTTACGGCGATGGATTCGAAGGAAGGTAATAGGATGGATATGAAGCCTGGCCACCTGATGGATTCGAAGGAAGGTTGGGCTTATGGATTCGAAGGACTTCCAAACTTGATGGATTCGAAGTAGATGGGTACGAAGCGATGGATGCGAACATGATTTCTGGCCATGGATTCGAACTAGGGTACATCTTATGGATTCGAACAAGGGTTATCTCCTCCATCTTGAATCGATCATATCTTGTGTGGATGAACTCGGATTGACTTGAAACTTGAAACATTGGCTCTCGCGGCTTTGCTTGTCATGTCTTGTCAATTGTGGCCCGATTCGGACTCAGACAAAATTCATCGATATCCATAGCGAAGTGGAATGCAACCAATCTCTGAGACGAACTGTCTCTTGTTTTCGACCAATCTTTCGGTATCACGGCTTTGCCAAAAAGTGGGATAACAGATATGAGGAAAGTTTTTAAATAAAATAGAAATATAAGAAATAGTAAAACTTACAATCATGGAAGGCCTGCGATGTGCTTAAGTTCGTGGCAAACGGGTTTTGTAGTCACTTTCCCTAGCTGTTGGTCTTGGAGACATTTGTCACCCATCTTACGCCTCCGCGGGGAGTTTCTCTTTTTTACCACATCCGTACTTAAGACACTCGAAGCCGAGATCGCGCACAGTAACTACCCGGGCCATTATGGCCCGTACTCGTTGGTATTATTCGATTTACCGTGGCCGGCTAGCGTGGGTGCCGATCGTCAACTGTGAACTACCCCTGACTGGCCACACCTTATGGTTTAAAGTAGGTTCATGGTTGCCGGCGAGCCGAACGCCGTAATGAGCTGCCTAGGCTATAGTCGGCCTACTCGGTGGCTTATAATCGGCTCATTACAGTTGGCTTTAAGGACCGATCGCGAGCAATGAGTTAACCCACAGTAGAGGGATGCTGGAGCAAAAGTGTCCCATTGGCGAGGGCATAGATTCGTATAGTACCTGTTAGGTCTTGTCCAGGTGAAGTCGCACTGTGATGTTTCTTGAATGGAAATTCCATTACACAGGATTTTGTTCAACAGAAAATGGTAAAGTTAACAAGCAGCCAAGATATAAAGGAACAAGTTAAAAAAGAGACAAGTTTTTAAAGTGGTTCGGCACGAAAATACCTATGTCCACTGATTCTCTTTGTTAATTCACTTTATATAGGCAGTACAAGTTAACAAAAGTATCGACGAAGGTGTTGGATGTTCCATGCCCTCTGGAACACCTCTCCGTCCACTGTTGACAAATTATAAGCTCCGTTGTGGAGATCTTTATGAATTACATATGGTCCGTCCCAGATTGGATTTAGTGCTCCGGGGCGTGGGAAGACTTGCTTGAGGACAAGATCTCCTTCTTGTAAGCTACGATGCTTGACTTTGGAATTCTATTGTGCTGCCACTTTTTGCTTGTGAGCTGCTGCTTTGAGTGCTGCATCGTTTCTTCTCTCTTCAATTAGATCCAAATACATGTGAAGGAGTTCTTCGTTCTCTTCTGGGTTATAGTGGATCCTACGGTGGGAAGGCACTACAGTTTCGACTGGGAGCATGGCCTCCGATCTGTATGCCAAAGAGAAAGGAGTATGCCCCGTTGATGTTCTGAAAGATGTGCGTTAGGCCCAAAGTGCCGTAGGAAGCTCATCCACCCAAGCGCCTTTTGACTTTTCAAGTTTCTTCTTGATTAGAGTTTTGAGAATTTTTTTGACAGCTTCGACTTGTCCGTTTGCCTGGGGGTAAGCTACAAATGAGAAGCTTTTGTGAATTTCGTGCTTTTGGCTCCAGTCGGCGAACTCTTCGCTGTCAAACTGAAGTCCATTGTCCGATATGATTTTGAGTGGAACCCCGTACCTGCATAGAACATTTTTGATCAAGAAGTTAATAACTTTTGCCGAGGATATTTTATTTAGAGGTTCCGCTTCCACCCATTTGGTGAAATAGTCAACTGCCACTATAGCATATTTGGCTCCACCTCGGCCCACCGGCAGTTCGCCAATCAAGTCAACTCCCCATACTGCAAAGGGCCAAGGGCTGGTCATTTGAGTGATCTCATTTGTTGGTAGTCGAGGAATCTTAGCAAACTTCTGACATCTGTCATATTTTTTGACGAAGTCTAAGGCGTCTTTGTTTAAGGTGGGCCAGAAATACCCATATCGGAGTATCTTCTTTGCCAGAGTCTGCCTTCCAGTGTGATCTCCGTAGCTTCCTTGATGGATGTTTAATAAGATTTCCTTGGCTTCCCTTCCGGCGACACACCTTAATAAGGGGTTAGAGAAGCCGCGCCGATAGAGGATGCCTCCTTGTATTGTGTAGCGGGAAGCTCTTCTCAAGATTTTCTTGACTTCGTTACGCCCATCAGGCAGTGTGTCATCTTGTAAGAATTTTCGGATGGGAGTCATCCAAGTTTCCTCTTCGATTGTAGCTATCAGATTCACTTGCTCGAAAATCGAGGTTAGTTGCTTTGAGATGGCAACTGTTCCGGAAATGGTGCCGTCTCTCATGCTAGCTTGCTTTGCCAGTTCGTTGGCCTCTTGGTTCTCTTCTCGAGGAATGTGTTTGTTCAAATAGTGATCCAATTGATCGAGTAGCAGCTTGGTCTTCTTCAGATATGCTGTGAGTCGTTCTCCTCGAGCCTGAAATTCTCCTATTATTTAATTTACAATAAGTTGCGAATCACTATGAAAACATAGAGAACTGACTCCAATCTCTAGAGCCAGTTCTAATCCAGCTATTACTGCTTCATACTCTGCATCGTTGTTGGTGGCAGCGAATTCCAACCTTAGAACATAATGTAGCTTCCTTCCCCTAGGAGTGATTATTACAATACCTGCCCCCGAGCCTTGTTTGTTTGATGTTCCATCCACAAAGAGATTCCACTTGATGTCTTCTGCTATTTCATATTTCTCTTTACCTTCGTTGGCAGTGATTTCGGCAATGAAATCGGCCATAGCTTGCCCCTTGTTGGCGATGCGAGGATGAGAGGTGATATCATATTGACTCAGTTCGATGCACCACTTAAGTAGTCGCCCAGAAGTGTCGAGACGATGGAGTACCTGCCTTAGCGGTTGATCGGTTAGAACTCTGATGGAATGGGATTGGAAATAGTGTTGCAGTTTCTGTGATGTGATTAGTAAACAGTATGCTAGCTTCTCAAGTTTAGGATACCTGGCTTCTGCCCTCGTAAACCTCTTGCTCACAAAGTATACTAGCCGCTGTGCGTGGTTGTCTTCTCTCACCAAAGCAGCGCTCAGAGCATAAGATGACACAGCCAGGTATAGGTATAGCTCTTCGCCTTCGTTTGGAGTTGAGCGTACTGGTGGTCTCTGGAGGTGTTCGATTAGGTTGAGGAAGGCTGTTAAGCATTCGTCAGTCCATTCGAACTTTCCTTTGTCTTTCTTTAGAGCTTCGAAGAAAGAGATGCACTTGTCAGTCACTTTAGAGATGAATCTGCTTAGGGCGGCCACTTTTCCATTTAGGATTTGCATTTCTCTCCGAGTGGAAGGTATCCTGATATCTCTCAGAGCTCGGACTTGTTCGGGGTTTGCTTCAATCCCCCTGGCATGGACGATGAATCCCAAGAACTTTCTTGAAGATGCTCTGAATGAGCACTTTAAAGGATTCAGCTTCATTCCATATTGGCGAAGTACTTGAAACATCTCGCCCAGGTGGTTTACGTGATCGTTGGCTTTCCTCGAATTTACTAGCATGTCATCCACATAAACCTCCATAGTTCGTCCTATCAGTTCTGCAAACTTCTTGTTGAAGAGGCGCTGATAGGTAGCTTCGGCGTTTTTAAGTCCAAAAGGCATTACTCTATAGCAGTACAATCCCCGGTCAGTGATGAAACTAGTGTGGTCTTGATCGGGGGCATGCATAGGAATTTGGTTATATCCTGAGTATGCGTCCATAAAAGATAAGAGTACGTGTCCAGCTGTGCTGTCCACCAGCTGATCGATTCGGGGGAGTGGGAAGCAATACCTCGGGCAAGCGTCATTTAAGTTGGAGAAGTCAATGCATGTTCGCCACTTCCCATTAGCCTTCTTTACTAGTACCGGGTTAGCGATCCACTCTGGGTAGATGGCTTCTCGTATGAAGTTATTGGCAAGCAAGTTCTTTACTTCTTCGTCGAGGGCTGCTGATCGTTCTGCCCCCATACTTCTCTTTTTTTGCTTTACTGGTACCTTGGTAGGATCGATGTTTAGTACGTGGCATGCCACGTCTGGGGAGATTCCAATCATGTCAGCGTGCATCCATGCAAATACATCCAAGTTATGGCGGAGAAAATCAATGAGTTGATCCCTCAATTCTGCTCTCAGCTGAGATTCGATTTTGAACAGTCTACTTGAGTTGTGTTTGTCTACAGATACAAACTCCATAGCCTCTGCAGGCTCGGCGGTGGCCTCCTCCTCTTTGTCCCTGGGGTCTAATTCATTGAAAAGATCACTGGTATATCGAAGAGGAGGGGCTTTGTTTAGTTGCTATGCTTCCAAGTTTTTCATGTAGAGAGTAGTCTCTGCATTCTTCCCTTTATCCTTCCTGCGATTATTGCGAAGTTCAGTTACGTAGCAATCTCGAGCGGCGTCTTGATCTCCCTCTACTTCCCCTATTCCATTGTCTGTTGGAAATTTCATCTTCAGGCACCATGGGGCTAGGACAATTTGGAAGTCAGACAAGGCTGGTCTTCCTAAAAAGGTGTTGTAGGCCGAGTGGTTATCTATTAGCACAAATGTTTGTTTCCGCACAACGGAGCAGGGGTAACTTCCTATTTCAACAAAGAGGTCCAATTGCCCAAGGGGGATCTTCGTGTCTCCAGTGAAATCGTGTAGTGGTTTGTTGTAGGGAGACACATCCTTCATTGACAGCTTCATTCTGTCGAAAGGCATGCTTGAATAGGATATTTACTGAGCTTTCAGTGTCTACTCGAATTCGGAAAACTTCGGCTGGGCCGAACCGGGCAGAGATGACCATAGGGTCCATGTGAGGGTACTGCCTTCCTTCTAGGTCACGCCTATTGAATGTAATGTCATCATTCTCTTTTCGCTTCGGGTGGCGTTCTTCCATAACAGAATTAACGCATCCTTCATTGTTCCTACGTGACTTTCCATATCTTTCCATCTCTGTCCAGTTCCTGTCGGCGATGTGTGGTCCTCCCGATATGGTATGGACCACTATCTTCTCTTGAATGGAGCCGCTGGTGTTGCGATTTCCCCCTCCTATTTCTGGGATGGGTAGCCTTGGGTTCTCATTGACCGGAGCTGGGGTCCTGTTCTGACCTTTTACATAGCGTTCCAGTCTCTTCCTTCTGATGTGTTCTTCAATTAAGTCCTGGAGATGATGGCATTCATTGGTATCATCCCATGATATTCGTGGAAGCAGCAGAACTTTCCAGACTTAATTGTGTTATCTGATTCCTTCTTGTACGGGGGGAGTCTGTATTTACTTCATCTTGGGTGGCCAGGAAGATGTTTTCGATTGTTTCATTCAAAGGAGTGTAAGTGTCAAATCTTGTTCCTGGCCGATATAGACGTTTTTCTCCCTTCTTGCCCCCAGCATTGTCTCTAGAGTCATTTCTTCGAACGTCCTTTGCTACGGCGGGTGTGTTGCCATGAGCTGCCTTAGTTTGTTGCCCCGTATGCCTTTCATTGGCAGCGTCTTCAAGTCTCATATACTTCCCTGCTTCATGGAAGAAATCAGGTAAGGTAGCTGGTTTTTCTTTCGTTAATCTTCTAGCAAATTTAGTATCCGGATGCACACCACAACAGAGGGCCATTAAGATAAGTTTCTCATCGGCATCTTGGACTGCGGCCGCTGCGACATTGAATCAGGTTAGATATTGTTGCACTGTCTCTCCAGGCTTCTGTTTGATATTGGATAAGGAATAAGCGTCCTTGGGTTGTTCCACATGAATGCGGAACTGGCTGATGAACTTCTCATTCAACATTTCCCATGAGCTGATGGATCCTTGGGGTAGATGGCAGAACCAGGAGGCAACTAGATCTGCCAAGAACAGTGGAAAGCATTTGCACAATACCCCTTCCGTGGCTCCGCTCATGAGAAAATGTTGTGTGTATCATTGCAAGTGTACAACGGGGTCAGAGATTCCCTTGTAAGGTTCCATTGTTGGCATTTTCCATTCTCGGAGGGTGATGGCAATTTCGATATTGCGGGTGGAAGGGCTGGTTACCCTAGCGCCTATCCCTCGATCTCTTTGATCCCGTTGGACGCACTCCCTGAACAATCGCGTCATCCTTTCATCAGAATTTGGAGCAGATAGAAATGAGTTTGGTTCTTCTCTACGAGATTGATTCCATCCCGATCACCTGTAGGGATGGTATCGTCTATCACTCCTAATATTTTCCAGTGCCTGTCTCTGGTCTTCTGGGAGAATGCTAGGGTCAGCTACAGTTGGCCCTTGCCTTGATCTTCCCCTGCTAGGTTCTGTTCTGAGCACTTCCTCGAGTCCAACATTGGGCTGGACTCTAGCTCGGCCCCGTTCATTGGTGTTTCCATGGCTAGGTAGCATGACAGGCTCAGCTACAGCCGACCCTCGCTTGGTACCTCCCCCGTTGGGTTCGGTTCCAAGCGTTTCCTCGGGTCGGAATTCGGGCTGAGTTCGAGCTCGGCTCCTACCATTGTTGTTTCTGTTGTTAACTTCTTCGAAGAAGAAAGATCTTTGTCACCTCCGAGATCCTCCAGACTGGGACTCATCCCATGATTCAGTGTTGCGGTTGGATTATTCAGCATCCCTTAAGCGTGACATGAGTTGGTTCACCAAGGCTTCTTGTTGGGATGTGATGCGGTCAGTCACTTCAGCCACAACCCTGTCTAGATCTGCCTTAGTAATTGCTGCCAGTTGTTCTGTGGCAGGGGCTGTCGGATTTGCATGATTTTCATTTGGTACTGCTGTTGGAACGGGATGATTCTCTTGATCTGGGATCACTGGATCTGGAATATTTCTAGTTGTGATGTTTTTTCCTTTGTTAACATCTTTTCTCTGCATGGGAGGCATGTTTTCGGAGCAATGAGTGATGTTGTTAGGAAGAAGGTTAAGTGGGAGAAGCTGAAGCTTCGAGCTCCAGTTCTCAGTGAAAGCACCAAAAATGTTTGCACAAAAAGGGGCAAACACCTCCAAGTCGTATGATTTAGTCGATTTTATGTTGTTCTCAGTGGTTTGGGTGATTTATGCAAATATGTAAAAAGCAGGGACTAAACTGTAAAGACACACAAATTTATAATGGTTCAGCCAGAATGTGCCTACGTCCACTTTATATGTTATTCTCTTTCCTTGTTCAGATTACAAGTACAAGGCTTTTATCACAAGTGTATGAAAGTTGTTTGGAAGTTCTATCTGTGCTTGAGCTCTCCCAACCGTCCCCCATTGTTGTACCCCTACCCCTCTATTTATAGAGTCAGACTGGGGGTAGGGGTCTTGGATGTATATAGCTGCTGGTGGGCCTGGGCTGACGTGATTCGGTCTGGCAATGTTGGTTCGGTAATGTCTTGGTCCGGTGGTGAGTGGAGCGTGGTCTGGTCCGGTAGTGAATGAAGCATGGTCTGGTCCGGTAGTGGGAGGAGCATGACTTGGTTCGGTTGTGCCTTGGTCCGGTCGTGCCTTGGTTCGGTCGTGCCTTGGTCCGGTCGTGCCTTGGTCCGGTGGTGAGAATACACCCAACAGGTGATATATTGCATGCCTTTTAAAAAGTAGCATTAGACACCATTTTAACTACAGGCCATCATATTCCCAATTTAAAACTTAAGAATACATTTTATTATCAATACTTTTGAAGTACAGATACATAATGCAGAAAATATCTGTGTGTTAAAATTCAAGATGCTTGAATACAAAATATACATGCAGCCAAGAATTAAATTACAAAATCATAATCGATTAAACCATCAACTTGTTTCAACTATACCCATTTGGAAATGCCATGCATTGTCGTGCTTTTACTATACCTCTGGAAATGAGTCCATCAGAATGGTACTTCTTTTTATTACTGTTATCTCTTCAACTAACCAAGAGGAGCATTAGGAAAAAGAAAGTTGCACAAAGATATAATCTTAAAAATTAATGAGGCAATGCAAGACCTAGTAATGCCAACAAAAGTTAAAAAAAGAATAGTTAATCTAACCAAAAATAACATTACGGCATGTACTAATGAAAAAGCACACAGTATTATACGTAACTATCTAGCATATCTGTACAGTAAAAAATAAATCAATGAAATTTGTTATTTGCAAATTCTAAATAGCCTAGTGCTAAACATTTACTATCATGATAAGCTAATAATTTCACTGTAATAAATTAGCTTCCAACATTCAAATTCAAAGATCTAATAGTTTTTTGGTTGTCCAAATGATAAGTTATGTAATCAGATGCAATCGCATAGGTGGCAGGTAGTCTTGTGCAAATATGTTATAATTCTTTATAAATTAGTTTAGCCCCAAAAAGAATTGAAGCTAATGTTGGGTTTATAAATAAGGTTAGTTGTGAATTGTAAATTAGGTTAGTTTATAAATTGGTTTTAACATTCAAACTGCAGTAACTCCGCAAATCCATTACAGTAGCTACTTTCACCGAGCTACAACTCCACTATCTTTGTTGCAGCAGGTACATGCTTTAAGCTACAGCAACTTCACTATCCGAGCTATAGTTATTCTATGTTTGAGCTACAGCTGGTTCGTGCTCCAAGCTGCAACAGCTTTACTCGCTGCTGCTCGAGATATAGTAAGTCTACATGCTGCTACTTTTTCTTAAGGTGTATAGGTCTATATGCTACTACTCAAGGTGTAACAGCTCTACACTCTACTTAGTCCCACATCGTCCAACGCATGTCTTTTCGTAGTGTATATAAGCTAATAGATAAAGCAACAACCAAAATAATATTGATAAACGTAACACGCCTCTAACTTGGATGGCATGTACAAATGAAATTGATGCACTTTTCCAGCATATATATTGCAGCTCACAAAATTTTACCTTACTCACCTTGCATTCACTTATAATTCACTTATATATGCAAAGAGTATTTTTAGAATTTCAAAAAGATACCAAGTAAATCAGTGATGAATGAATTGTCTTTATTAATAGTAGAGATGTAAGATTGCAAGTTGCTTGAGTTTTGTTAACTCTACCATATTCATTCTCAAAACTTGGAATGGTATAATGAATTGTACTTTAATTGTTCTATGGTATAATGGCTGGTTGGACTGCTTACCCTATCAGTGTTCTTTATGTTGAATACCTTAGTAGAAAGGAAAAGGAAAACTTTAGTTTCAAAAATCATGTTATTCGGGTAATTAACTAACACATTATGAAATACTTATCAATGATTTATTCTAAGATCTTTCTAATGTGTAGTGATTTGAAGTGCTAGATAGGTTGCGTGGACCATACTGGAAAGATATTGGACTTAATTTAAATTGCACTAAGAACTGGAATGGGATTGTTACCAGAATTAATTTCAACATCTGACTTAGCAGTTAGCATTCCCTTTAAAAATCGGGTAAGAAAAATAAATTAACTAGCAAGATGTAGTTTAAAAATTATGTTTCTAATATCTAATTAAGATATTATCATATAAGATTCATTAATACAACTATGTATATACAACCAAAATAAGTGCTTAAAAGTTATAGCATCCTAAACCACAATAAAATTTCTTAGCAGATAAGTGCTTAGCATCAATATAGTGTCATAAGACTCATAACTGTATGTCTGTAAGAAAAAATAATCATGGTTCTACATATAATCTTTATTCATTGAAATTTTGAGAAATAAATCTTTTCATAATCTATTGGAACTTAACATCACTTGCATTCATGAGCACATCTTACATGTCATACACTAGTACATATACTTGGAAAAAAATAAAGTACACTGATATGCCATTAGATGGTGATGGCTATTACATGATCAATGTTATAGAAACTTCAAATGAATCATCAAATACAATCAATATAGAAAGAATATTATCCGAGCTCAAGTTAACAAAAAGAATATCATCCACAATATCTGTAACATTCAGGCTGAATTAATAATGATATTTGATAATATTCAATATGAGCTTAGCTGATATATATATATAGACACACACAATAGTGTGAACCCGTGCTCCGCATACGGACGTTATGAAAATTTGACAGTGAAATTCGTAGAGTCGTGTAGGTGTACGGATTTTAAATTTTTTAGATATGCATCGATAGATCCATGTGTAAATGGGAAAAAAATCAATGATGTAAAACCAAGGGAAAAAGATGTTTCATTTAGTCAGAGAAAATCAGTATTATATTGGTATTAGTTTGTAGCTAACGCATCTTGATGATAGTTAACATGCATAGTATTCAAAATTTCAGGAATCGCATATGGCTGTGGCAAGAAAGCGAGAACTAATTATAACTTCTAATCGATGTTTCATACTGTTGAATGAACAGAGAAAAACGAATTGAAATTTTCGATAGAGTTTTGTAACAGTGGACATTATATAGTCCAGCCTGTAAAAAAGAATAATCATTATAACTGACAGTACAAAGCAGCTGTAATTGCAGCAACAAAAATATAGTGCCAATGTTTACAAATATATATATATGTTTACAGGAGTCTGGTCCAAAAAACAGTAGCTTGTAATATTCACCAATAAATAGCATAAGAGAATAAACAGTAGTACGTGGGCCTGTAAGCATGATGAAACAGCAAAAACAACGAAACTATATATATATATATATATATATATATATATATATATATATATATATATATATATATATATATATATATATATATATATATATATAACTACATCGTAGGCTGGTAAAATGCAGATGAGGTCAACTTGTTGGCATTATTCCTTTCATCAGCGTGATGTTTTTTCAGAACATGGACCTACGAAATAAAATTTGACCATGCATAGTGATTAATTTCAATATGGAGCTTGTACTTGAGATAGGAGGACAGGGTGTGTATGGCTGTGTGCCAATATATAATGGGCAATGAAGAAATAAAAATATTAATTTCATAATCTCGATTTATATTTAATACAAAGGGATAAACTTGAAACTTAGACAGCAAAAATGCTACAAAGACCAAATTGAAAGATATTAACAAAAAATAACTAACTGTCTTTGATTCAAAACCAGTTTAAAAGCTTAAAATATTTTCATGGAAAATATAAGATTATCAAAGGGGTGTATGTGTGTACGCTTGTTAAAAAAAATCTAGTATATGGTATAATAATAAAACTAAGTCTTGCATTTCATAAGAACTGGCGCATATATGTAATTCCAAACATGTTAGAAAGAAAAACAAAGATATAAAAAATTGGTACTAAATTGTAAAATCTTACTGAAAAACATTAAATAGCAATAAAATTAAAATTGAATCTAGTTACATGAAAATGTTGGTTGAAAAATGCACTTTTTGCTCGATCAATAATCACGGCCTTTAATTGAACAAAATTAAAACAAATGGGAAAACACAAATAATTTATATCCAATGATCTTAAAAAGTAATCAACAAAGAAAAAACATCAATTAAGTAATCTCCATTTATATTTAATATAAAGGGCCTAACTTAAGACTTAGAGACCAAAAACAGTCCAAACACCAAATTGATAGATATTATCAAAAAAAACTAACTACCTTCAATTCTAACCTAATGCAAAAGCTTAACATATTTTGATGGAAAATATAAGATTATCAAAAGGGGCTTGTGTGCGTCTGCTACAAAAAATCCAACGTACAGTTTAACATTAAAACTAAGTCTTGCTTTGATATGAACTGATAGACATAAATTTCAATCCAAACATGTTCGAAAGAAAATAACATAGGTCGAAATTTAAATCGCATTATGTATATTTAAAATCCTAGGTTTAACTTGATACAAAGACAAAAAAACAGTTGGCACTAAATTGTAAATTTTTACTGAAAAACATGAAATACCAGTAAAATCGTACCCAAGTTGAAAAGTGTAAATATTTTTTTTGAATTATCCATTAACAAAGAAAACATAAACATGAATATTTAAATGGCGATACCTTGCACATATTTGATAGGACTATACGGTAGAGCAATCGGAGAGGATGAATAAGCTCGTCGGTATGGGCAGTTTGGTTTGTACCTACCAGCAAATGTATCGCGAAATATTTCTTGGATGGGTGAAGTAGAAGTGGTTCAATGCTAAAAGAGGACAAATAGTAGAGGGAAAAAAATTTGCATGTAGTTTTTAATCCTTTTTACTATGAGAGAGTCATGCCATGATGTTGCTGGCGACCAGAATATAACTTGCAAGGGCGGTAGCGCAATGCAGTTTTAACTGGTTGTTTACTTGTAAAACCGTTAAAAATATCATATATTGTCAGTGTGGTTTATGTAGTTCGTAGTAAGATACATGCAGTTAGACAAATGTTATGAACGACAGAGGGCATTTTGTTATCAGAAGTCAAAATAGCGATAACAGGTAATGGCATAGCTACCAAGTAGCTTACAGGCAATTACGAACGGGACCATTAATATCTAAATGAATACTAACTATTAATATTGTTATACCAATGAAAATCTATTTGATTTTTCCCTAGTTTTCTTCTAGAACCATGGAAGTCTAAGTGTTAGTTACTGAGCACTGATATTGTAACGATCCCGGTTTTTAACCAAGTTTAAGTTGATAATTAATTTAATTTTTAAATTAAATTATGAAATTAATTGATAAATTGATTTGAGTTTTTTCAAATTCAAATAAATAATAGTTTTATAAATAGATTGAAAATAAAATTTGAAATTTAGATCCAAAATTAAACAAGGTGTATGTTTATATAAAAGAATTAATACAAAGTTTAAAATATACATATCTTTTAGAAAATATATAAGAAAACATGAACATGATTTGTAAAATGAAATAAAGTAAGGGATTTAAACAAGATTCATAAATAAATTCAAGATAAGGATATAAACATAAATATACAAAATTTTACAAGTGTAAACTATTTAAAATGCATTTAAAACATTTGTAATTAAATTAGCTTGCATAAAGACAAGTGTCAAAGTTATCTATTTTCATTTTTTAAAATAATAAGAGAATTCAAGCTATGAATGTATACATCTATACTCTCTTCTCAGTTCTCAGTTTTCTTGCTTGCATCTAAAAATACGGAAAATAAAAACAAATGATAAATGAAAATCAAAACAACATAGCAATTCAAAACAAAAAATCAAAATTAGATCAGTTCAACCAGATCAATACAAAGACCAAAGAAAATTAAAAATGAAGCATCTCAATATTAAAACCAAACTTCAGGAAACTCAAAGAAATAAAATCAAAATACTGGAAAAGCTTTGATCCGGGAAAAAACAAGATCAACTTAAAACCTGAAGCTTCATATCTGGGATGATCAACTCAGAGCAAAGATTAAGCAGGGTTCAACTAAAAAAATCAATATTTAGCAAGCTCAGGCAATTCATTTCAAATCTGGAACAAGCAATAGCTTCAGGCAAATAAAAAAAAGGAATCAAACAACATGCAACAACAAGATAGCAGAGCAAATTTCTAGATTTTTCAAGCTCTATTTTCTGCTTTCAAACCAAACTCAGGTGAGCAAACTTTTAAACCAAAAGATTATTTCTGGTTTGCATGTTTGTGTGAACAAAAATGTCTGTATGCATGTATGTCCATTTCTGTGTATTCACAGGATCAAAAACAAAAAATCCATATCACCCAAACAAATTAGTATTAGGCTTGAGTTTCTGAAAGAAAAAGGTTTATGATATTCAAAAGTTATTTTTAAAAATATATTTAAGAAGGATAGTTTTGAATATTATCTGGAAAAAGAAGATAAAATGGTAAAACTAAATATATGTCAGAAGTCAATTATCTTAATTACTTGATTCCTTTATATAATATGTTTTTCTTCTAGATATTATGATTTTTAAAAGAAAAATCATGAATTTTAGTTTAGAGAATCGTGAGAATTTGGGAGTTGAAGGGAAAATGCAAAATGATCAAATTCCGGTGATCCATGTCGAACTGGGCGTCGGAATTTATGGTGATGGAAGCTGACGAATATGCAAGTTTGAGAAAAATGTTCGATTAAATTTCAGACTCCCGTGGGTGGTGAACAAGGTAAATTTAGGGTTTAACGGTAGTTTTGATCGGCAATGTTCTTTGGGTTCGTGCGTCTCCGTTGAAGCATTATGATTGATCGCACCTAGAGGTGAAGTTGCGTGGGACTTCGACGAATCTATGGTTAAGGCTATATGGACTTTGATGGTCGGTAGGGCGTCGGCGAGCAGTTTTTGTTGGAAAGTTTTGGGTTCCATGTAGAGTTGAATGGCTCAATTTTGTTTCCGGTCGTTTTGGTTGGACTTGATGGATCAGTGGGCTCTAGTAGGACATCAACGACTTGTTGAAGGGGTCGGCGTCGACCAGAGATGGTCGGAATAATGGTGCATGTGCACACATTCACGTTTGTGCATTTGGGATATTATGGTATGGGAAGAAGGTGAAAACTCGGGTTCGAGTATGAGAAATTGAAGAATTAACTCGAGTTTTATACCGCGTAGTTCAGATGTTTAACAATGTAACAGGATTTTTTTTTTATTTAAACTAAAGCAACGTTTAAAAAGAAAAGGAGAAGAAGGAAGGGTCTCGTGATGGTCTCGAAGATGAACTCGGGTAGCAGCTCGTGTTGGTGATGAGATAACTCGAGCCTTTAATAGGGTAGTTCCATTGTTGAAACTGTATAACAGGATTTTCAACTTTAAACTAAAATAACGATTTAAAAAGGAAAGGAAAGGAAGAAGAAGGAGGGATCTCGGGGGAAATTCAGGGAAGAATTGAAGTTAGCTCGAAGATTTAGTTTTTGGACTCGCTTTATTCAAATCGTAGTAACCAAGTTGTAAAGTTTGACAAAATGGATAAGGTTTTAAACGAACATTTCCAAGTTCAAAAAGTAAATCATTAAACAAGATTTTAACTGGGTTTCAAAGTTTAAATTTTAAATTTAATAAATTTTTTTAGTGATGAATAAATACGTATTCATTAATTAATGTAATTAATTAACAAATGCTTTCGGAATATAAGAAAGCTAATAAAAAAAGATAACCGCTTATTATAAGTTAATTTATGTGGTTAATTAGAGATGATCATTTATTATAATTAATTAAAGGTAATCAATTAAATGGTAATTAATTAAGGGCAATTACTTTGTATAATTACATTAAAGGATCATTGATTCATGTGATGAAGTAATTAAAGGTAATTAATTACTTAAAGGTAATTACTTAACTTAAAAGTAATTAATAAATGATTAAACCTAATAATCACTTATTGAAATTAATTAAGAATAATTAATTAAATGATAATTAATTAAGGGTTAATTACTGATTAATTAAAGATTAATTAGGGGTTAATTATTAAAGGTTAACTGATTTAATTATTAACTAAGGTTGGTTAATTAATAAATGATTAAAAAATAATTAATCAAAATGGTTTGAAATTTATTAATATTAATTGACCAGGGTTAGTAAGTTATTCATAAGAAATTAATTTGATTTAAATAAATCAGATAATTAAATTGATCTTACTTATGGATACTTTGATTCTATTGAATGTTGTGAATTGTTTGATTCTCTACTGTGTGATGCTTTACGATTTGAATTGTTTTAAATCAAGCTGTGATGAATGTAATTTGTTTATCTGCGATGTACCTATGTTATTTATCTGTGATCTGTGAATAAAGATAAGCGTTATAGTTTATACCGCTTGCTTATATTTCTGTGCTTGAATTTGTGATGATTGATGTTGTTTTACTATTGTGTAAAACCCCTGGACTACACCATACACACACAAATATGGATTTCACAAGGAAACCGGTTAAGTCACGGATATTCTGAAATGGTTGTAAAGTTGAATTTTGAATCCAAAAGGTTTTGGAAATGGAATTGGGTTAAATGTGAAAAGCTATTGAAAGGAGTTTTAAAAGTTATTCTGAATAACTTGATAAAGTTTTGGAAACTAAAAATAGTTTGATTTGAATTAAAGATTGGAAATTGAATTCTATGTTTTTGAAACTATGGTTTAAAAGGTTATACATGTTATGATGTGTTTATATTGATTTTTAAACCATTTTAAAAGTATTGGTTTGGGAATTTGAATTTAAACCTGTTTTATACTTGAAGGGCTTTAACTCGAGCAAATGTAATCGGATTTTTTTGAAATGAAACTATTTGTTTTCAAATAATAACTTTCATATAAAGAAAGGATTTCCAATTTGTATTGAAAGATTTTAAGTTTGAAATAGAATTGAAATTGTTTTGAAAGCTATGAATAAATCTTTGTGAAAAATGATTGAACTTTGTTTTGAAATTGAAGTGGATTTTGAATGATGTATCTTTTGTACAAAGATTTGGAATGGGAATTGTTTTGAAAGTTATGAATGGATCTTTGGAAATGGTTTTGAAAGATATGAATTGAATCTTTGAGTTAATCCAATTTGAAAGGAAAATTGTTTTAAAAGGGCTATGAATAAATATTTGTTAAAGATTGGTGAGATTTGTTTTCAAATTGAAAAGGGATCTGAAAAGCGTATCTTTTGTATAAAATATTTAAATTGGAAAGATATTAATGAATCTTTGTGAAATTTTGGTAAACTTTGTGAACTTTGTGAAGTGAATCTTTTTGTTCAAAAAGATTTGTAAATGGTAATTTGTTTAAACCATTTGAAAGTAAAGTTTTGGGTAATAATTTGTGACTTAATTAAGATCCCATTATCCATATGGTTTTTAAATATTGCGCTCACTATTCGGTTTAGCCGGGAGAGGACTTTGTGTCATATAACCCATTCCGAATAGTGATACGACATTATGGATAGCATTTGAAGGCCGGTGGTGAAGACCGGATAATTTCGAAAAGGAAAGGATTTCTTTTCGAATGTCTCTGCATCGGCTGATCCTCGGTATAGAGATTTTATCACCCTTTGTGATGGGAAGTCCGGACGTGATTAGAAATTATCTGGATGTGCAAGGGCTTCTTTGTGGAGTGCCTTCGGTTCTGTTCGAACCCGGAACAGACTTGTATGGATGTATGTCTTACGTTACACTTTGAGATGTAAAGCAGGTTTCTATCAAATATATTTCTGTTTGGTGGCAGAGATTTATTCTCTTAGCTTAACACCCTTCTCTGAGACGTACAAGCTCAGAGGTTATGTTGTTGATGGTTACCAGTGATACATTCCCAATTTGGTAATGTGGCATACGAAGTGCTGCTGATCATTTTTTGATCAAAGCATGGCTTTGTGAAAAAGCGTGGCTTTGTGAAAAAGCATAGCTTTGTGGACGTGACTTCGTCGAGCCTCACAACCCGAAAATGGTCGAAACAGAAATGTTGCGGCAAGGTTTTTAGGGGTCGCTCCCCTAGGATATGTCCATTTCCTTCTAGATAAAAGGTGGTATCATGGTATGGAACCTAGATATTTAACCTATGTGGTTACTGCAAATTTATTACTTTGTGGTTGTTGGTATCGAGGCCTCGGATAAAGGTCGGTAACGACTGGGGATGGCATACTTGTGTGTTAGTTACCTATGTTATAGCTTGGCTAAAGCGTGAGGTAGCGTCGGCCTTGTGTTAGCAGAGATCCGGTTAGGTTCTCAAGGGCATCCTTCCAGAGGCGTTCCCATTTCGATAAGGAAGCTCCTTAGCCCGACCATTTGTTGGAAACTCAATCATCTAATACGCGCCCTTTACGATTTCAATTGTATAACATGCCATTCTTAAATAGTAGCTATAGTAGGCATATGACGAAATGTGGTATGCTGGCTAAGATTGATATTATACTTTTGAAATGTTTTCTGCACTATACGCTAATAATATCAAATGGTTTTCGTGTATCAAGCATTTCTGACTGTCATAAGGAGAAATCTCCTCCTAGTGTGCGCTTGCATTGTGTGTGTGGCGGGAGGCTTTATGGCAGTTTCATTTTCCAAAAAAGCTTTGTGGATTTCAATATTTTAAAATCTTTATTGTTGTTTTAAGGATAAAACTATTTTTTTTGCTCATACCAGTCCTATGACTGACTCGGATTTTATTGTTCCCTTCCTAAACTCTGGGTGCCCATAATTTTCCACACGGGCAGTATAGAGTTTGGTTTTTCAGAGAGTAGATATCGATTCAGTAGCTTTCAGCTTTCTCTTTGGAATTCTTTGGAGACTTTGGATATTGAAGTCTTTGGTTAGGACGACTGACCTTGCTTATCTTGGTGCAACTTGATGGTGGTTTGAGCTATCTATGGAGATTGCTGTTATTGGTGTTTCTTTCAGAGTTTCAAGTTCTAGTTGTTTCCGCTGCTAGTTCATTGGAGTTTCCACTGTAGCATCTCATTGTATCACTGATATTGATCATTGTCGTATATTTGGATATTGTATCATTGGAGTTGTATATGATATTAATTTCATTTTCTTCCGCTGTGTTGTTATACTTAATGTGTTATAAGCTCCGGTGAATCGGATTTGAACGGTCGAATCTACGGCATTCGAGTACGATGTGAAGTATGGATGTCGATTTTCGAACGCGAAAAATCAGGACCGTCGCATTTGGTATCAGAGCTGAAGTTTGAAACTTTAGCTCAGGTGTATAACACATTAGGTAACTCATTAGAGGTAGGGTGAAGTATACCCTAGAATGAGTATATCCCTAAGATATCTGTCTGTATGTCTCAGTAAATTCTCTTATTATCCACTGATTGTAAGTATGAGTGCAAGAAGAGGACGAGATAGGGGACAGGGGGGTACCACTACTAATGGTCAATAGCCTGAAACAACAACGGAAACAATCTTTTCCTATCAATCTCTTTTGATCCCCATTCAATTTCAATTCTCTGACGTCTTCGTGGAAGCTACAAGTAGGAGCTTCGGTGTGATGGTGGCCCTGCAAATCATATAGATAAGTTTCTATCTCGTATTCTCTTCCCAATCTTTTTTGTTCTTCATCCAGTTTCAATTGTTTGATGGTTTCCTGGCAGCTTCAGGAAGAAGCTTTGATGTATTTGCATGGGACATGAACTCCAGATGGGTCAGAATTGTTTGTCTGGATGAATTGGTTGCTTTGGTTGCTATGGTTGATATGTATACTTTGGTTTCTAAACTAAAATTTTGTGGGATTGTATCAATATATCTGTCTATTCTTTGAGGTCCAGATATGTTCTACGAACGGTTAGTCATCCTTTCAAACTAACCAATGCCCCTGCATATTCGTAGTCTAGATGACCCGAGTACTTCGTGAAATACTGAATGAGTTTGTTCTCCCATTTGATGATATTCTGATTTGGTAAGCCAAACATAGGATAAATATTTCGATTTGATCTGATAGTTCATTTCTCTACCTTTCATGTATTCTTTTGTTGTCTCCATGCTTTCAAATTTTGAGGACGAAATTTTCTTTAGGGGGAATTTGTAACGATATCGGTTTTTAACTAAGTTTAAATTGATAATTAATTTAATTTTTGAAATTAAATTGTGAAATTAATTGGTAAATTGATTTGAGTTTTTCCAAATTCAAATAAATAATGTGTTTTATAAAATAGATTGAAAATAAAATTTGAAATTTAGATCCAAAATTAAATAAGGTGTATGTTTATATAAAAGAATTAATACAAAGTCTAAAATATACATATCTTTTAGAAAATAAATAAGAAAACATGAACATGATTTGTAAAATGAAATAAAGTAAGGGGTTTAAACAAGATTCATAAATAAATTGAAGACAAGGATATAAACATAAATATAAAAATTTACAAGTGTAAACTATTTAAAATGCATTTAAAACATTTGTAATTAAATTAGCTTGCATAAAGACAAATGTCAAAGTTATCTATTTTCATTTTTTAAAATAATAAGAGAATTCAAGCTATGAATGCATACATCTATACCCTCTTCTCAGTTTTCTTGCTTGCATCTAAAAATCTGGAAAATAAAAACAAATGATACGTGAAAATCAAAACAACAAAGCAGTTCAAAACAAAAAATCAAAATTAGATCAGTGCAACCAGATCAATGCACAGACCAAAGAAAATTAAAATTGAAGCATCTCAATATTGTAACGATCCCAGTTTTTAACCAAGTTTAAGTTGATAATTAATTTAATTTTTAAATTAAATTGTGAAATTAATTAATAAATTGATTTGATTTTTTTAAAATTCAAATAAATAATATGTTTTATAAAATAGATTAAAAATAAAATTTGAAATTTAGATCCAAAATTAAACAAGGTGTATGTTTATATAAAAGAATTAATACAAAGTTTAAAATATACATATCTTTTAGAAAATAAATAAGAAAACATGAACATGATTTGTAAAATGAAATAAAGTAAGGGATTTAAACAAGATTCATAAATAAAATCAAGATAAGGATATAAACATAAATATACAAAATTTTACAAGTGTAAACTATTTAAAATGCATTTAAAACATTTGTAATTAAATTAGCTTGCGTAAAGACAAGTGTCAAAGTTATCTATTTTCATTTTTTTAAAATAATAAGAGAATTCAAGCTATGAATGTATACATCTATACTCTCTTCTCAGTTTTCTTGCTTACATCTGAAAATCTAGAAAATAAAAACAAATGATAAATGAAAATCAAAACAACACAGCAATTCAAAACAAAAAATCAAAATTAGATCAGTTCAACCAGATCAATGCAAAGACCAAAGAAAATTAACACTGAAGCATCTCAATATTAAAACCAAACTTCAGGCAACTCAAAGAAATAAAATCAAAATACTAGAAAAGCTTTGATCGGGGCAAAAACAAGATCAACCTAAAACCTGAAGCTTCATATCTGAGATGATCAAATTAGAGCAAAGATTAAGCAGGGTTCAACTAAAAAAAAATCAATATTTAGCAAGCTCAGGCAATTCATTTCAAATCTGGAACAAGCAATAGCTTCAGGCAATAAAAAAAGGAATCAAACAACATGCAACAACAAGATAGCAGAGCAAATTTCCAGATTTTTCAAGCTCTGTTTTCTGCTTTCAAACCAAACTCAGGTGAGCAAACTTTTGAACCAAAAAATTATTTTTGGTTTGCATGTTTGTGTGAATAAAAATGTCTGTATGCATGTATGTCCATTTCTGTGTATTCATAGGATCAAGAACAAAAAAAATCCATATCTTCCAAACAAATTAGTATTAGGCTTGAATTTATGAAAGAAAAAGGTTTATAATATTTAAAAGTTATTTTTAAAAATATATTTAAGAAGGATAGTTTTGAATATCATCTGGAAAAAGAGGATAAAATGGTAAAACTAAATATATGTCAAAAGTTAAGTATTTTAATTACTTGATTCCTTTATATAATATGTTTTGCTTCTGAATATTATGATTTTTAAAAGAAAAATCATGAATTTTAGCTTAGAGAATCGTGAGAATTTGGGAGTTGAAAGGAAAATGCAAAATGATCAAATTTCGGTGATCCACGTCGAACTGGGCATCGGAATTTATGGTGATGGAAGCTGATGAATAAGCAAGTTTGATAAAAATGTTCAATTAAATTTCAGACTCCCGTGGGTGGTGAGCGAGGTAAATTTAGGGTTTAACGGTAATTTTGATCAGCAATGTTCTTTGGTTCGTGCGTCTCCGTTGAAGCATTATGATTGATCGCACCTGGAGGTGAAATTGCGTGGGTCTTCGACGAATCTATGGTTAGGGCTATGTGGACTCTGATGGTCGGTAGGGCGTTGGCGAGCTTTTTTTGTTGGAAAGTTTTGGGTTCCAAGTAGAGTTGAATGGCTCGATGTTGTTTCCGGTCGTTTTGGTCGGACTTGGTGGATCAGAGGTCTCTGGTAGGACATCGATGACATTTTGAAGGGGTCGGCGTCGACAAGAGATGGTCGGAATAATGGTGCACATGCACACATTTATGTTTGTGCATCTGGGATAATATGGTTTGGGAAGAAGGTAAAAACTCGGATTCGAGTACGAGAAATTGAAGAATTAACTCGAGTTTTACACCGCGTAGTTCAGATGTTTAACTATGTAACAAGATTTTTTTTATTTAAACTAAAGCAACGTTTAAAAAGAAAAGGAGAAGAAGGAAGGGTCTCGTGATGGTCTCGAAGATGAATTTGGGTAGCAGCTCGCGTTGGTGATGAGATAACTCACGCCTTGAATAGGGTAGTTCCAATGTTGAAGCTGTATAATAGGATTTTCAACTTTAAACTAAAATAACGATTTAAAAAGGAAAGGAAAGGAAGAAGAAAGGGGGAGCTCGGGGTAAACTCAGGGAAGAATTGAAGTTAGCTTGGAGATTTAGTTTTGGACTCGGCTTTATTCAAATCGTAGTAACCAAGTTGTAAAGTTTGAAAAAATGGATAAGGTTTTAAACAAACATTTCCAAGTTCAAAAGCAAATCATTAAACAAGATTTTAACCGGGTTTCAAAGTTTAAATTTTAAAGTTAATAAATTGTTTTGGTGATGAATAAATACGTATTCATTAATTAATGTAATTAATTAACAAATGTTTTTGGAATATAATGAAAGCTAATAGAAAAAAGATAACCGTTAATGTAAGTTAATTTATATGGTTAATTAGAGATAGATCATTTATTATAATTAATTAAAGGTAATCAATTAAATGGTAATTAATTAAGGGTAATTACTTTGTATAATTACATTTAAGGATCATTGATTCATGTGATGAAGAAATTAAAGGTAATTAATTACTTAAAGGTAATTACTTAACTTAAAAGTAATTAATAAATGATTAAAGCTAATAATCACTTATTGAAATTAATTAAGAATAATTAATTAAATGATAATTAATTAAGGGTTAATTAATTAATGTAACTGATTAATTAAAGATTAATTAGGGTTTAATTATTAAAGGTTAATTGGTTTAATTATTAATTAAGGACAGTTAATTAATAATTTATGGTTAATTAATAAATGATTAAAGAATAATTAATCAAAATGGTTTGAAATTTATTAATATTAATTAACCATTGTTAGTAAGTTATTTATAAGAAATTAATCTGATTTAAATAAACCAGATAATTAAATTGATCTTACTAATGGATACTTGGATTCTATTGAATGTTGTAAATTGTTTGATATCTCTACCGTGTGATGCATTATGATTTGAATTGTTTTAATTCAAGCTGCGATGAGTGCAATTTATTTATCTGTGATGTACCTACGTTATTTATCTGTGATCCGTGAATGAAGATAAGCGTTATAGTTTATACTGCTTATCTATATTTCTGTGCTTGAATTCGTTATGATTGATGTTGTTGCACTATTGTGTAAAACCTCTGGACTATACCATACACACACAAATATGGATTTCAAGAGGAAATCGGTTAAGTCACAGATATTCTGAAATGGTTGTAAAGTTGAATTTTGAATCCAAACGGTTTTGGAAATGTAATTGGGTTAAATGTGAAAAGCTTTTGAAAGGAGTTTTAAAAGTTATTTTGAATAACTTGATAAAGTTTTGGAAACTAAAAATAGTTTGATTTGAATTCAAGATTGGAAATTGAATTCTTGTTTTTGAAATTGTAATTTAAAAGGTAATACATGTTATAAATGTGTTTATATTGATTTTTAAACCATTTTAAAAGTATTGGTGGGAATTTGAATTTAACCCTAGTTTTATACTTGAAGGGCTTTAACTCGTGAAAATGTAATCAGATTTTTTTGAAATGTAAACTATTTGTTTTCAAATAATAACTTTCATATAAAGAAAGGATTTCCAATTTGTATTGAAAGATTTCAAGTTTGAAATAGAATTGAAATTGTTTGAAAGCTATGAATAAACCTTTGTGAAAAATGATTGAACTTTGTTTTGAAATTGAAGTGGATTTTGAATGATGTATCTTTTGTATAAATATTTGGAATGGGAATTGTTTTGAAAGTTATGAATGGATCTTTGGAAATGGTTTTGAAAGATATGAATTGAATCTTTGATTTAAAGATTGGATGAGTTAATCCAATTTGAAAGGAAAATTGTTTTGAAAAGGGCTATGAATAAATCTTTGTTAAATATTGGTGAGGTTTGTTTTCAAATTCGAAAGGATCTGAAAAGCATATCTTTTGTATAAAAGATTTAAATTGGAAAGATATTAATGAATCTTTGTGAAAGATTGGTAAACTTTGTGAACTTTGTGAAGCGAATCTTTTTGTTCAAAAATACTTGTAAATGGTAATTTGTTTAAACCATTTGAAAGTAAAGTTTTGGGTAATAAGTTGTGACTTAATTGAGATCTCATTATCCATATGGTTTTTGAATATTGCGCTCGCTATTCGATTTAGCCAGAAGAGGACTTAGTGTCATATAACCCATTCCAAATAGTGATACGACATTATGGATAGCATTTGAAGATCGGTGGTGAAGACCAGATACTTTCGAAAACAAAGGATTTCTTGTCGATTGTCTATGCGTCGGTTGATCCCAATATAGAGATTTTATCACCCTTTGTGATGGGAAGTCCGGACGTGATTAGAAATTATCCGGATGTGCAAGGGCTTCTTTGTGAAGTGCCTTCCATTCTGTTCGAACCCGAAACAGACTTGTATGGATGTATGTCTGACGTTACACTTTGAGATGTAAAGCTGGTTTCTATCAAATACATTTCTTTTTGGTGGCGGAAATTTATTCCCTTAGCTTAACACCCTTCTCTGAGACGTACGAGCTCAAAGGTTATGTTGTTGATGGTTACTAGTGATACATTCCCAATTTGGTAATGTGGTATACGAAGTGTTGCTGATCATTTGTTGATCAAAGCATGGCTTTGTGAAAAAGCGTAGCTTTGTGGACGTGACTCCGTCGAGCCTCACAACCGAGAAATGGTCGAAACAGGAATGTTGCGGGAAGGTTTTTAGGGGTCGCGCCCCTAGGGTATGTGCATTTCCTTCTAGATAAAAGGTGGTATCATGGTATGGAGCCCAGATATTCAATCTTTGTGGTTACGGCAAATTTCCTACTTTGTGGCTATTGGTTTCGAGGCCTCGGATAAAGGTCGGTAACGACCGGAGATGGTATACTTGTGTGTTAGTTACCTATGTTATAGCTTGGTTAAAGCGTGAGGTAGTGTCGGCCTTGTGTTAGCAGAGATCCGGTTAGGTTCTCGGGGGCGTCCTTCCAGAGGCGTTCCTATTTCGGTAAGGAAGTTCCATAGCCTGACCATTTGTTGGAAACCCAATCATCCAATATGCGCCCTTTATGATTTCAATGGTGTAACCTGCAATTTTTAAATGGTAACTATAGTAGGCATGCGACGAAATATGGTATGCTGGCTAAGATTGATATTATACTTTCGAAATGTTTTCTGCACTATGCACTAATAATTGTATCAAATGGTTTTCGCATATCAAGCATTTCTGACTGTCATAAGGAGAAATCTCCTTCAAGTGTGCGCTTGCATTGTGTGTGTGGCGGGATATGGCAGTTTCATTTTCCAAAAAAACATTATGGAGTTCAATATTTTAAAATCTTTGTTGTTGTTTTAAGGATAAAACTGTTTTTATTTGCTCATACCAGTCTCATGACTGACCCGAAGTTTATTGTTCCCCTTCTAAACTCTAGGTGCCCATAATTTTCCACACGGGCAGTCTAGAGTTTGGTCTTTCAGAGAGTAGATATCGATTCAGTAGATTTCAGCTTTCTCTTCGGAATTCTTTGGAGACTTTGGATATTGAAGTCTTTGGTTAGGACGACTGACCTTGCTTAGCTTGGTGCAACTTGATGGTGGTTCGAGCTATCTATGGAGATTGCTGATATGGGTGTTTCTTTCGAAGTCTCAAGTTCTAGTTGTTTCCGCTGCTAGTTCGTTGGAGTTTCCGCTGTAGCATCTCATTGTATCTCTGATATTGATCATTGTTGTATATTTGGATATTATATCATTGGAGTTGTATATGATATTAATTTCATTTTCTTCTGCTGTGTTGTTATACTTAATGTGTTATAAGCTCCAGTGAATCGGATTTGAATGGTCGAATCTACGGCATTCGAGTACGATGTGAAATATAGATGTCGATTTTCGAACGCGAAAAATCCGTACCGTCACAGATATAGGAAGATTTGATTACTTTTCTACAATGTATATTGGAAGGTTAAATATTGAAAATTGTGATTCATTCCATTGAAAAATAATATTGTAATAACCTGTTTGAAGAAAATAATACAAACTATAAACATCACCTAAAAATTATAAACCTCTAGGTACTATGGTTTGCCTAAATAACTCGATCTCATGTGTTATTCCAAATTGTTTTAGCAAGCCCTTAAATCTTATTCTTCTCATTTTAAGACCATGGTCCTTTGTGATTATAGGCATGGAAAAATGCCATACTAATAAAAAGTTACTTTCAAATGCTCAAAGCACCAGTAACTTTCCAATATGAACAAATCAATTATGTAAGCATGAAATATCATGTACCCGAGTAACTGGAAATTTCAGTGAATATAAGTTTACTCAAGTTTGTTGTCCTAGTAATCTTTGCTATTTCTTTTTGATATACAGGGTAACAAATGGTTATTTTCTCTCTCATTCTTGTCCTGGTTTGATATAAAATGACCCATTCATAGTCTAACAGCTTTTGTAAAATGAGTAGGATTGTCATATTGGAATTATAATATGGTTGAAAGACATATGAAAAAAATAGCTTTGAACATACAAATAAAGTAAAAGTTTTCAGACCGACCATATAGCCAACTATTTCCACTAATTCTTATGAAAGGCCAATAACTAACTATTTTACACCAATTTGCAGTAAACAAACATGTGCTAATATATTTTTACTGTAACAACCCGTATATTTGGACCATTTAAATTGACAATAATCCATACATGTCAACTTAAATAATACAAAACACGAATCATTATGGGATTATATATACATAAATGTAAATGAGAATCAATACAACATCACAGACACAGAACAGTCACAGAATAATGCAGCGGAAAATACATCGTCGTAATAGCAGTTCATGAAGCTACTATATGATATACAACAATGTCTAAACATAAAGTGACTGAAAGGAAATACATAAATGTCCAACAGACAAGAACAACAATACTGGAATAGAAATAGACTGATAAAGATAAATGCTAAGTCTTCAACATCTTCAACCAACCTTGATCAGCAAACTGGATAGCTTCAGGCTGACCCGAGCATATACAAAAGAAACACTCGAGTCAGGACTCAAAATCTTATACAGGATAATCAAGTGCAAGAAATAAAGTCCATAACTCAAAGATGAATAAAATAACATCTCTAAGGATCCGATAAATTATCTATATATATAGTAGAATACGGTATGTAGGTAATGTCTAATCAATAAAATAGAATATTAAAATAGCGTTAAGGCGTTACCATAATTCCCCTTAACACATTTTATATTCCCAAAAGCATATACAAGACCGTAGTTTCCCCAAAACCGGAAGTCACCAGAGGGCAATCCATATACTCAAGGTACAAATCAAAACGTAGTGGTCGCGAATAGGATAATCAGTATGACAAGGTACATGAGGCAATACCAACTAGGATACTAGTAGTTGCGTGATCCGGACTGATGTTGAGCATAGTAGCTACTATCTCAACACCGCGAAACAACACTCCCAAATCAAAGGGTGCACCCAAATCGAATCACAAAAGTAATAGATATGGTATCGAAGAAGTGTGTCCGCTAGAGGTGGCGATCCTCAATGGCCCGGCGCGGCTCCTGTTTTAGTCATGTCAGAGGTCATCCAATATCGTTCTCTTTCTTTAGTCAACGCGTTCACCAAACCATCCACTTCATTCTGGATCAACACTCCGCGTATAATAGTTATTAAAGTGGTTTTCGGTATCGACAGAGAGTATGTCCATATCCGATCCCGGTCTCTTCAACAACTACGTATTTATTACCCGATGGTCGATTAAATTAACGTTTAAACAAATCAAAGTCCAAAAGTCAAGGTGCAAATTTGACTTCCAAAATTTGACATTTTACGATTCAATTTATTTTAGATATTTTTAAACATATTTCCAAATGAAATTTTCGCTCAAACATTGAGTTGACAATTTAAAATTTAGTAATCAAGTTTGATTTAAGGTCTAAAAGTCGCTTATTAAATTTAGTTCAAAATCAATGGATTCAATTTAAAGGTAAACTTAGTTAAAATACTAACTCAAGTTCAATTCATGTCACTTTATGTTTATATCCACTGTTATCATACATTCGATTAAATCAACTTTATTAACTAAATTCCCCCTTTCAAACTTCATTGGTTTATTTACCGATTCAAATAAATTTCAAATCAAAGAAGTTCATTTCCATATACAATGTCCTGATTTGGTAAATTCGTTAATATTTAAAATCCTTTAATTCAAATTATCCCTAATTTAAATTCATTAAATTAGTAAGTCAAAATTTCCTAAATCTCAATATAACTTATACAAGTTCAATTTATTACATTAAAGCCTGAGTTTAAAACTAGAGCTAACAAATCTTTGAATCTTTAAATTATTAAATTCTAAAACTTACTTGCTTCTAAATCTTATTTCACTTAAAATTTCAATTCATTTTATCCAATTTGGTAAGTTATTAATCCGTTTCAATTTTAAATCCGCTAATTTATTCCAACTTAAATTCCTAAGTTCGTTATTAAATTTCCAAACAAATTGTTAAGTTCATTCCTTAAATTAAAATATATTTCAATTTGGAAAGTGGTTTTGTTGACCAATCGGGTTTCTTATTTTATTTTCTATCCTAGGCCAAATTGTTTAAATGGGGTATTTATCATTTCAACCCAATATTATTCAATATAAAACAAAGCATAGCAAAGGGAACTTGCAGTGTGATAACTGGGATGGTGTCAAAGTAAATAAACAAGCAATAGCAACCATACATACAATTTAACAACTTATTAAATAATCCCGAAATAATCGTATTAACTTACATTTGTTATTTATGCAAATTAATATAATTATTCCTAGAATCTACACTATCGTTTCATGTAGAATAAAGATTATTATCTTATGGTTTCACTTGGTGTCTATTATCACATTTCTACATCAATCATACATACAATGGTTCAAAGTGTAGTTAATGCTATTTCTACGCGACGGTTGATTTAACAGTTAAGGGGTCAAGTTCAACATATATAGTCCAATTTAAATTTTGTCGACTATCCTATATCAGTTTCATATTCAAATTCACTTACATTAACAACCAAATTCAATCATCACATAACAAATTTTAGTATCACACTTGTTTGTCGTGAACTAACAATATTAAATTTTTAACTTGCATAGTGATTTGCAATCCTTATTTCAACAATTCTAAAAATCAACAATTTAACATCCAAATTAACATAAACAACAATTTATCACTTGATTATCATAGCATAATAGATTGAGTCGTGAATGAAATATTCACCTTGCGTGGTTAGAGAAGACGACGAAGCACGAAGACGAATAGATAAGAGACACGAACAAGCATGATGCAAAACGACACAAACTACAATTCAAACAATTAAATAAATCAACTATTTGTTTATTGCAATATATATTAATTGAATATATATATATAAACCATACCAAACAACGAAACTAGGTAGATTCAGACAAGTCGGATGAAGCCTAGGACTGAGATCCCGGATTAGCAGTTGCTGTAACAACCAAATCAAATATCGTGAGCCCCTAGATTATAACTCCTCACTGCTTCATAGATTAACATATTATATACCGAACTATAAACCAAACTAAAATATGGACACTTACATATCTTAATACAAACATGATTATAAGAAAACTGCTTCAAATAAAATTTTCAAAACCTGTAGCTTTGTATATAATTTCAATAGCTTTGTATAAAATTTTAAAACTGTAACCTATCAACTATATAGGAACTAATATATAATGTAACTTATATTACTTATTGATAAGATGGCTATATAAACAAATAAGGTGGGTTTGGGACGCGGGTCTGGACGTGTAGGCAGGGGAGGCGGTTCTGGGTTCGGGTTGCGGTGGTTAACGGATGCGGGTTCTGGGCTATATGCGAACTGGTGGAGGCGAGCCGGTGGTTGCATGTTTGGGGATAGAGTTGGGCAAAGGCCGGCTGTGGTCTGGGCGAAGGCTGGCGGGTCTGGGCGAAGGCTGGTGGGGTCTGGGCGGAAGCTGGCGGGTCTGGACGAAGGCTGGTGGGGTCTGGGCAGAAGCTGGCGGGTCTGGACGAAGTTGGCGGATCTGGGCGAAGGCTGGCGGATCTGGACGAAGCTGGCGGAGTCTGGGCGAAGCTGGCGAGGTCTGGGCGAAGGCTGGTGGAGTCTGGACAAAGCTGGCGGGGTCTGGGCAAAGCTGGCGGATCTGGGCGAAGGCTGGCGAGGTCTGGACGAAGGCTGGCGGGTCTGGACGAGGCTGGCGGGGTCTAGGTGAAGGCTGGCGAAAGTCTGGGCGAAGCTGGCGGAATCTGGGCGAAGCTGGCGGGTCTGGACGAAGATGGCGGGGTCTGGACGAAGGCTGAAGGCTGGTGGGTCTGGGCAAAGGCTGGCGGGTCTGGGTAAGGCTGGCGAGGTCTGGGCGAAGGCTGAAGGCTGGTGGGTCTGGGCAAAGGCTGGCGGGTCTGGGTAAGGCTGGCGAGGTCTGGACGAAGGCTGGCGGGTCTGGACGAGACTGGCGGGTCTGGGCGAAGGCTGGCGGGGGTCTGGACGAAGGCTGGCGAAAGTCTGGGCGAAGGCTGGCCTGTGCGCGTGGTGGGCGTTGCAGCAGTTGACTTGGCAGATGGTGGAAAGGGCGGTGAATGCATGAAGGAGGAGTAGAGGAGTGAGTAATATAAATTTTCTCTGGAAGGAAACGAAACAAGAAAAAATGAAATAAACATGATGAAGGAGAGAAGAACCTGTACCAGATGTAGATTTTGCAAATGAAGAATGAAGTGAACCAGTATAAAATAAATAATCTAGAAAATCAAAGGTCTCAAATTTTATTGCCTTGGTAACCGAAATGGCTATTTGATTTCCTATGTAACTGAACAGTCAAAGGCTGTTAGGATTCTGATCGTTGGAGAAAACGGATACCGTTTTGTGCTGCGTAACGGACCGATTTGCTATCCGTTAAACAATTATAGTTCGCAGCGCCGAACTCCGATTTACACAAACAAATATACCGTTTTGATCAGCGCGGCGCGACGAACACAACGGTATAAAAATATTTACGGTTTGACTTTGTTTGTGAAGTGAGAAATCTTATTGACCATTTGCACGAGCGAACATTTTAGCTAGCAATTAACATCGAAATTTGACGAAACGAAATGCGTCGTCAAGTTCAGAATATTTTTCTTATGCAACATCGAGAAAAATATTTGAGTTCGGACGATAGAAAATTTTCACACAAGAATTAAACTAAAATGTAAATGCGACGAGCGTAATTTACTTCAATATTTTTCAACGAAATTTGGCGCACGCCTATGTCTATCTAGACGCATTCCGAATGAGAAGTTTGGTTGGCAACGGAAATTGTTTGTGAAAATTCGAATTTCTACATCAAATAAGCGATTTAAAAATTTTAAACTGGGTCTGAATTTCAGGGTCATTACATTCTCCCCCACTCAAAACTTTTCGTCCCCGAAAAGGAACAAAGGAAAGAGTGGAAGAACAATAAAAGAGGTACGATAGATATAGAATAGATTATCGAATAAAGTAAAGAATATAGAATGGAATTTACCTTCAACAAACAATTCTGGATTAGAATCTCGGATACTCTCCTCGGTTTCCCAAGTACAATCACGATCATCGGGACTCCATTGGACTTTAACTAGGCTAACAGTCTTCCTTCTAAGCTGCTTCGTATCCCTATCAACAATACGAAGCGGTCTCCTCTCTATAGTCAAATCCGGCTCAATATCAACCTCATCTAACTGAGCAATAGGAATGGTCATGGATGGATCGTGTACAACCTTCCGGAGATGTGAAACATGGAATACGTTGTGCACGCCCTCAAATTTCTCCGGCAGCGCAACTCTGTAGGCTAGTGTACCAATCCTCTCAGTGATAGTGAATGGTCCAACAAATCTAGGAGCGAGCTTCCCTCTACGACCAAATCGAATAACATTCTTTAAAGGTGATACTTTAAGAAAGACCTCATCTCCAACCTGGAATTTTAACTCTCTTCTACGCCTATCGGCATAGCTCTTCTGCCTATCCTGTGCAGTCTTCATCTTCCTTCTGATCTCATTGACCTTCTCGGTTGCTTCCATAATCATATCCGGGCCAAGAACTAATCGATCACCAGGCTCAATCCAACAAGCTGGCGATTTGCATAGCCGTCCATATAAAGCTTCGAACGGTGCCATATCGATACTCGCCTGATTATAAAGATAGTTATATTTCAATTCAAATTTTACTTATTCAAATTGAAAATTTTGGATTACCTGATAGCTGTTATTGTAAGTGAATTCAACCAAATGTAGCTGGTCTTCCCAAGATCCACTGAAATCAATAATGCAAGCTCGGAGCAGATCTTCCAAAATCTGATTTACCCTCTCAGTTTGGCCATCTGTTTGAGGATGATAAGCCGTGCTCAGATTCAGTTTAGTGCCCAAGACGTCCTGAAATGCCTTCCAGAATTTACTAGTGAATAAAGGATCTCTATCGCATACAATACTAGATGGAACTCCATGAAGTCTGACAATCTCTCTCATATAAATCTCGGCCAAACTCGAAGCAGTACGAGTGGTCTTAACAGGAATAAAATGAGCAGATTTTGTCAACCTATCAACAATCACCCATATACTCTCGTTCCCTTTTCTGGTCCTCGGTAATCCGTCAACGAAGTCCATAGAAATCTGATCCCATTTCCAACACGGAATCTCCAGGGGTTGAAGTAATCCTGCCTTCTTCCGGTGATCGGCCTTGACTTGCTGGCAAGTGGTGCATCTACTGACATATGTGGAAATATCTCTCTTCATCCCACTCCACCAATATAAACGCTTCATGTTTCGATACATCTTGGTGACACCAGGATGAAATGAAAGTGATGATTGATGGTTCTCTCTAAGCACTTCTTGTCTCAATCCATCAACATTAGGAACACAAATACGGTTGTCAATCTTTAGAACTCCATTACTATCTATCTGTGCTCCCACTTTACTGTCAGCATTTCCAACTCTACCAAGAACTAACTCCTTCATGCAATAGAGCAAGGTGTCCTCATATTGCTTAGCTTTGATGCGATCCAAAAGAGATGGGGAGATAACAAGCTGAAATAGCATGCCTTCTACAAGATTACAACAAGACAATGCTTTGCTACGGCTCAAAGCATCAGCTACAACATTTGCCTTTCCAGGAGTATAATTGATGTCGAGATCATATGCAGCTAAGAATTCAAGCCATCGGACTTGTCTCTGGTTCAAGTCCTTCTGAGAGAAAATATACCGCAAGGACTTATGATCTGTGAATAATTCAAATTTTGTCCCCAAAAGATGGTGCCTCCATAGTTTCAAAGCGAATACAACTGCTAGAAGCTCTAAATCATGGATCGCATAGTTTACTTCATGAGTTTTCAACTGACGGCCCGCATAAGCAATAACCTTTCCATTTTGCATAAGGACAGCGCCTAAACCTTCTCGACAAGCATCAGTATAGACAGTTAATCCTTCACTCCCGTCAATTACCGCGAGAACTGGGGCTGAAGTTAACTTACGTTTTAACTCATTAAAAGCTGATTCACACTTCTCACTCCAAATAAACTTGACATCCTTCCGAGTTAAAGCAGTAAGTGGGGCAGAAATCCGGGCAAAGCGCTCAATGAATCTGCGATAATAACCGGCTAGGCCCAAGAAGCTACGGATATCAGTAGGAGTTTTGGGAGTCTCCCAATCCTGTAGATAAATTTTTCAAATTAGAAAGGAATAAGATGGATCGAATAGAAATAACGAATAAGATAGAACTTACATTGATTACGGCGATCTTAGCTGGATCGACCGAAATCCCATTTTCAGAAACAATATGGCCAAGGAATCGTACTTCGTCTCGCCAGAAGTGGCATTTCGAAAACTTGGCTTTTAGCTGATGGTTTCGGAGAGTTCCCAGAACATAAGCAAGATGTGTTTCATGCTCTTTCTCATCCTTGGAGAAGACGAGAATATCATCAATGAAGACAAGAACAAACTTGTTAAGGACATCACGGAAGACTCTATTCATTAAGTCAACGAAATAAGCAGGTGCGTTGGTCAAACCAAATGGCATAACCAACCATTCATAGAATCCATTTTCGGTACGGAAAGCTGTCTTATGAATACTATCTTCTGCTACTCTGAGTTGGTGGAACCCAGTGGCTAGATCAAGCTGTGAGAAAACTTTAGCTCCATGGAGCTGATCGAATAAATCATTGATGCGAGGTATCGGATAGCGGTTCTTGAGAGTGCGTTTGTTTAATTCCCGGTAATCAACACACATGCGAAGAGATCCATCAGACTTGGTGACAAAAACGACTGCGGCGCCCCATTCAGAACAACTTCTCCTGATCAAACCCTTTGCAAATAGATCATCAATTTGGGTTTTAAGTTTAGATTTTTCTTTAGGAGCCATCCTTCTGTGAGGGAGAACTACGGGAGTAGCTCCGGGAATAAGGTCAATACGGAAATCAATCTCTCGCTTTGGCGGTAGAGAGTCGACCTCTCCAAATACATCGGGAAATTTCTGAACAATAGGAGTAGTACTAAGGTCATCCGGGTGAGCATCAAGAGAGAATATGAAGCTTCCCGCATATTTCTGAGGTGATTTGCATTCGATGACAAGCGGTAGACCCTTGTCATTGACTAGAGAAACAGATCGAGCTTTGCAAGAAATAACAGCATCGAAATTTCTTAACCAATCAGCACCCAACAAAATGTCAAATGCTACGAAGCCAAGCACATAGAAATCCCAAGTGAATCGATATCTTCCATACAAGAGCACAACCCCTTTACAAATTCTACTGAGGTTGGCAAGTCCTCCAATAGGGTTGGAGACACATAAGGAAGTAGTAGCAAGAGTAGGTTCTAATTTGAGCTTATTACAAAGATCAATAGATATGAAGCTATGAGAAGCACCAGTATCGAATAATACCCGAACAGGTAAATTATGAAATGAAAAAGTACTTCGTAAGGTACCTTGGTCATCCTGAGCAGGTGGTGGAGGTGGTGCAGGAGTGGTGACAGCATATACTCCTGATGGTGTGCCTTTCTTCCTCAATGGGCAATCTCTTTTGAAGTGACCTGGCTGGAGGCAGACATGGCATAAATCATTCCTCATCTGAGGAGGTGGTGGAATAGCAGCTCCGGTGGATGGACAGCTATTTGCATAATGACCCTTCTTATCGCATTTGAAGCAAGTGATATTAGCAAGGTCGATTGGGCTTTTCTGGGCATATCCCAATCCTGTAGTCTTTTGCCAAGCTTTCTTTTGTTGATCAAAGTTCATCTTCCTCTTTCCGAGCTGGCTGGAAGAGGACTGAGTAGGAGTGGCCTTGGTAGTGGGTCCCTTAGGCTTCGCCTCATATCGAAGAGCATAGTCAACAAGCTCTGTGAAAGTGCAGTGAATGTGGCCAGTAAGCAAGTCATAATACTCCGATCTAGCTCCCAAAATGAATTTCTCGTTCTTCAGAAGTGGGGTATCGATCAATCCCGGGCCAAACTTGGAGAGCTCGTTGAATTTCCTCTCGTACTCAGAAAAAGTCATACTGCCTTGCTTAAGGTCCATAAAAGTTCTATAAAGTTGGGTTTTCCCGGCAGCTGGCATCCATTGTTCCGAGAAAGTATCCCTAATCAAAAGATAGACTAGATAAATAACATTCCAAGGATTGAAAGAAGAATTTAGACTATGAAATCCAAATAAATTTATACCTAAACTGGGCCCAAGTGATGGTGTTCTCCTCGATACGAGAAGTAACAGATTCCCACCAGTCTCGTGCGGCATCCCGAAGTTGCCAAGCAGCAAGCTGACGCTTCTGAGCATCAGTGATCTCCAATCCAGAAAATATCATCTCTAAGCTTTTGAGCCATTGTTGAGCTTCAATAATATTCTCGGATCCAGAGAACTTAACACCACCAAGTTGTGTATACTCCTTACTAAGAGTGGTGAATTTGACTGGAGCTGGGGCGGCAGGTGCAGCCTGGGCAGGAGCATTTCCCCTTCCTCCCCTGTTGTTTCTTCTGGCACTCATCCTGAAATACCAAAATAATTTTTTTTTTTTTTTTTTTTTTAGAACCAAGGATAGAAAATCATAGAACTTTATGGAAAGTCTAATCAACGAATCAATTAAGAAGTTTGAATTTGGAAGGATATGTATATTGAATTGATTCTCCTCATCCCCGGGTATTGCTACCCTATGTCTAATGAGTTTATATAACCCCAAACTAAGGTTTTTAGTGGAAACCAAAGCTCTGATACCAACTGTAACAACCCGTATATTTGGACCATTTAAATTGACAATAATCCATACATGTCAACTTAAATAATACAAAACACGAATCATTATGGGATTATATATACATAAATGTAAATGAGAATCAATACAACATCACAGACACAGAACAGTCACAGAATAATGCAGCGGAAAATACATCGTCGTAATAGCAGTTCATGAAGCTACTATATGATATACAACAATGTCTAAACATAAAGTGACTGAAAGGAAATACATAAATGTCCAACAGACAAGAACAACAATACTGGAATAGAAATAGACTGATAAAGATAAATGCTAAGTCTTCAACATCTTCAACCAACCTTGATCAGCAAACTGGATAGCTTCAGGCTGACCCGAGCATATACAAAAGAAACACTCGAGTCAGGACTCAAAATCTTATACAGGATAATCAAGTGCAAGAAATAAAGTCCATAACTCAAAGATGAATAAAATAACATCTCTAAGGATCCGATAAATTATCTATATATATAGTAGAATACGGTATGTAGGTAATGTCTAATCAATAAAATAGAATATTAAAATAGCGTTAAGGCGTTACCATAATTCCCCTTAACACATTTTATATTCCCAAAAGCATATACAAGACCGTAGTTTCCCCAAAACCGGAAGTCACCAGAGGGCAATCCATATACTCAAGGTACAAATCAAAACGTAGTGGTCGCGAATAGGATAATCAGTATGACAAGGTACATGAGGCAATACCAACTAGGATACTAGTAGTTGCGTGATCCGGACTGATGTTGAGCATAGTAGCTACTATCTCAACACCGCGAAACAACACTCCCAAATCAAAGGGTGCACCCAAATCGAATCACAAAAGTAATAGATATGGTATCGAAGAAGTGTGTCCGCTAGAGGTGGCGATCCTCAATGGCCCGGCGCGGCTCCTGTTTTAGTCATGTCAGAGGTCATCCAATATCGTTCTCTTTCTTTAGTCAACGCGTTCACCAAACCATCCACTTCATTCTGGATCAACACTCCGCGTATAATAGTTATTAAAGTGGTTTTCGGTATCGACAGAGAGTGTGTCCATATCCGATCCCGGTCTCTTCAACAACTACGTATTTATTACCCGATGGTCGATTAAATTAACGTTTAAACAAATCAAAGTCCAAAAGTCAAGGTGCAAATTTGACTTCCAAAATTTGACATTTTACGATTCAATTTATTTTAGATATTTTTAAACATATTTCCAAATGAAATTTTCGCTCAAACATTGAGTTGACAATTTAAAATTTAGTAATCAAGTTTGATTTAAGGTCTAAAAGTCGCTTATTAAATTTAGTTCAAAATCAATGGATTCAATTTAAAGGTAAACTTAGTTAAAATACTAACTCAAGTTCAATTCATGTCACTTTATGTTTATATCCACTGTTATCATACATTCGATTAAATCAACTTTATTAACTAAATTCCCCCTTTCAAACTTCATTGGTTTATTTACCGATTCAAATAAATTTCAAATCAAAGAAGTTCATTTCCATATACAATGTCCTGATTTGGTAAATTCGTTAATATTTAAAATCCTTTAATTCAAATTATCCCTAATTTAAATTCATTAAATTAGTAAGTCAAAATTTCCTAAATCTCAATATAACTTATACAAGTTCAATTTATTACATTAAAGCCTGAGTTTAAAACTAGAGCTAACAAATCTTTGAATCTTTAAATTATTAAATTCTAAAACTTACTTGCTTCTAAATCTTATTTCACTTAAAATTTCAATTCATTTTATCCAATTTGGTAAGTTATTAATCCGTTTCAATTTTAAATCCGCTAATTTATTCCAACTTAAATTCCTAAGTTCGTTATTAAATTTCCAAACAAATTGTTAAGTTCATTCCTTAAATTAAAATATATTTCAATTTGGAAAGTGGTTTTGTTGACCAATCGGGTTTCTTATTTTATTTTCTATCCTAGGCCAAATTGTTTAAATGGGGTAATTATCATTTCAACCCAATATTATTCAATATAAAACAAAGCATAGCAAAGGGAACTTGCAGTGTGATAACTGGGATGGTGTCAAAGTAAATAAACAAGCAATAGCAACCATACATACAATTTAACAACTTATTAAATAATCCCGAAATAATCGTATTAACTTACATTTGTTATTTATGCAAATTAATATAATTATTCCTAGAATCTACACTATCGTTTCATGTAGATTAAAGATTATTATCTTATGGTTTCACTTGGTGTCTATTATCACATTTCTACATCAATCATACATACAATGGTTCAAAGTGTAGTTAATGCTATTTCTACGCGACGGTTGATTTAACAGTTAAGGGGTCAAGTTCAACATATATAGTCCAATTTAAATTTTGTCGACTATCCTATATCAGTTTCATATTCAAATTCACTTACATTAACAACCAAATTCAATCATCACATAACAAATTTTAGTATCACACTTGTTTGTCGTGAACTAACAATATTAAATTTTTAACTTGCATAGTGATTTGCAATCCTTATTTCAACAATTCTAAAAATCAACAATTTAACATCCAAATTAACATAAACAACAATTTATCACTTGATTATCATAGCATAATAGATTGAGTCGTGAATGAAATATTCACCTTGCGTGGTTAGAGAAGACGACGAAGCACGAAGACGAATAGATAAGAGACACGAACAAGCATGATGCAAAACGACACAAACTACAATTCAAACAATTAAATAAATCAACTATTTGTTTATTGCAATATATATTAATTGAATATATATATATAAACCATACCAAACAACGAAACTAGGTAGATTCAGACAAGTCGGATGAAGCCTAGGACTGAGATCCCGGATTAGCAGTTGCTGTAACAACCAAATCAAATATCGTGAGCCCCTAGATTATAACTCCTCACTGCTTCATAGATTAACATATTATATACCGAACTATAAACCAAACTAAAATATGGACACTTACATATCTTAATACAAACATGATTATAAGAAAACTGCTTCAAATAAAATTTTCAAAACCTGTAGCTTTGTATATAATTTCAATAGCTTTGTATAAAATTTTAAAACTGTAACCTATCAACTATATAGGAACTAATATATAATGTAACTTATATTACTTATTGATAAGATGGCTATATAAACAAATAAGGTGGGTTTGGGACGCGGGTCTGGACGTGTAGGCAGGGGAGGCGGTTCTGGGTTCGGGTTGCGGTGGTTAACGGATGCGGGTTCTGGGCTATATGCGAACTGGTGGAGGCGAGCCGGTGGTTGCATGTTTGGGGATAGAGTTGGGCAAAGGCCGGCTGTGGTCTGGGCGAAGGCTGGCGGGTCTGGGCGAAGGCTGGTGGGGTCTGGGCGGAAGCTGGCGGGTCTGGACGAAGGCTGGTGGGGTCTGGGCAGAAGCTGGCGGGTCTGGACGAAGTTGGCGGATCTGGGCGAAGGCTGGCGGATCTGGACGAAGCTGGCGGAGTCTGGGCGAAGCTGGCGAGGTCTGGGCGAAGGCTGGTGGAGTCTGGACAAAGCTGGCGGGGTCTGGGCAAAGCTGGCGGATCTGGGCGAAGGCTGGCGAGGTCTGGACGAAGGCTGGCGGGTCTGGACGAGGCTGGCGGGGTCTAGGTGAAGGCTGGCGAAAGTCTGGGCGAAGCTGGCGGAATCTGGGCGAAGCTGGCGGGTCTGGACGAAGATGGCGGGGTCTGGACGAAGGCTGAAGGCTGGTGGGTCTGGGCAAAGGCTGGCGGGTCTGGGTAAGGCTGGCGAGGTCTGGGCGAAGGCTGAAGGCTGGTGGGTCTGGGCAAAGGCTGGCGGGTCTGGGTAAGGCTGGCGAGGTCTGGACGAAGGCTGGCGGGTCTGGACGAGACTGGCGGGTCTGGGCGAAGGCTGGCGGGGGTCTGGACGAAGGCTGGCGAAAGTCTGGGCGAAGGCTGGCCTGTGCGCGTGGTGGGCGTTGCAGCAGTTGACTTGGCAGATGGTGGAAAGGGCGGTGAATGCATGAAGGACGAGTAGAGGAGTGAGTAATATAAATTTTCTCTGGAAGGAAACGAAACAAGAAAAAATGAAATAAACATGATGAAGGAGAGAAGAACCTGTACCAGATGTAGATTTTGCAAACGAAGAATGAAGTGAACCAGTATAAAATAAATAATCTAGAAAATGAAAGGTCTCAAATTTTATTGCCTTGGTAACCGAAATGGCTATTTGATTTCCTATGTAACTGAACAGTCAAAGGCTGTTAGGATTCTGATCGTTGGAGAAAACGGATACCGTTTTGTGCTGCGTAACGGACCGATTTGCTATCCGTTAAACAATTATAGTTCGCAGCGCCGAACTCCGATTTACACAAACAAATATACCGTTTTGATCAGCGCGACGCGACGAACACAACGGTATAAAAATATTTACGGTTTGACTTTGTTTGTGAAGTGAGAAATCTTATTGAACCATTTGCACGAGCGAACATTTTAGCTAGCAATTAACATCGAAATTTGACGAAACGAAATGCGTCGTCAAGTTCAGAATATTTTTCTTATGCAACATCGAGAAAAATATTTGAGTTCGGACGATAGAAAATTTTCACACAAGAATTAAACTAAAATGTAAATGCGACGAGCGTAATTTACTTCAATATTTTTCAACGAAATTTGGCGCACGCCTATGTCTATCTAGACGCATTCCGAATGAGAAGTTTGGTTGGCAACGGAAATTGTTTGTGAAAATTCGAATTTCTACATCAAATAAGCGATTTAAAAATTTTAAACTGGGTCTGAATTTCAGGGTCGTTACATTTACATGTGAATTGAACCAAATATATGACTTCTTCTTCTATATGAAAAATTAATTTGTAATACAAAAAAGGTTCAATTTATATCCATAAAATCATGGTACCAATATCAAATGTAGGCAACAATTGAGAGAGGACACCAGGAATAAAACAACATGTTTAATAACTGTTATGAACATTATCTTCATCATTTGTCTCAACCACTTGGACATGGAAAAAAACATAAAACAACTATGTTGACTAACACAATAGACGCTGAAAATAAAAAAATTCTTGCTTAGCCATCAAAATCTTATTCCCTTTTTCACCTAGAGAAATAAAAATAATTAAATTACAATTAAATACTATGTAAGGATAATTATTATTATCTTTCAATGACCATTGTCCCATTTGGCTACAAAAATAAATTAATTTAGGTTTAAGAGTTGTCATATCATGTTAAAGACCTAATCAAAGCCTACCAACCATAACATCATTGTTAGATCATCGAGTAAGAAAATGTTATTATTGGATCATCTTCAGTAAACCCTTTAATTGCAGAATATCCATTCCTTTCATATGGATTAGGAGGCATAACAATCGTCGCATTCATACGTAAGCTCTAAGCATAGTAAGAAAAATGGATATGTTGTTTCTGTAACTTATTTGTTTAAGGCATTAGTTCTTAAAATAACCTAACATCAGATATAAAGAAAAAGAAAACAAAATTGTTGTGCATGAATAAACATTACTAAAAAATACAGCAAAGTTAGAGATGATAAAATAAGCAAGAATTTGAAGTTTAAATTACCTTATCGATGTTATCTATATCTACCTTATTAGCTTGAAATTATTTTCCCATCGGTCATAATAATGGGAATACTACTACCTCAAAATATTAAGTCTTCATATGAAGAAAGTTTAGATCAAGTATGACCAAAAAGTGATGATTTACGCCATTCAAGTCTAAACTCATAAAGCTAATGCATATCAAAACTAAGCAGCTTATTAAAATGATAAAACCGATTATAACCAATAAATATTTCAGATTTGATGATATCCAACAACCGTTAAATATACTACTCATGAGATGACCCTACTTTTCTAGTGGCCAAATCATGGGCTAATTTGTTTTTTGTTTTTTGCATAAAGAAATATACGCTAAATGAAAACACAGGGTCATCTACCTTCAAAACCAAAACCAGGATCCACTATTACCAATATAGAAATATTGGTATATTCTTAAAACATAGATTAGTATATATGAAGATATACCAATCTCTTTAGTTATTAAATCAGAGTTTAAGAAAATTTAGCTAAAGCATTCACACATAGCATTTTAATATAAAGATAAACCCATTTCATAAAAATTATTTTCAATATGACACAAAAGATACACAAGCAGACAGGAAATATCAGAATTCCTGAGTATATCATAAAAATCATAGAGATCCTTTACTTAACTCAACTCTTGCTATAGCACAATTATAGGTGTGGCTGCGCGTACACACACATATAAATACATGTGTGCACGGCCTCGCCAACACACAAGCTCAAGCAATGATATTAATGAATAGGCAATGAAGCCTTGGCACCAACAAAATATTAATAATTATATGTATAAACAAAAGATTACCAATCCAACTATATAAAAAAAATGAGGTCATCGAGTTTCCTCTTTCTCATTCATGCAAGTTATATTCAGACATAAAAGATGAATTTACATCAACTATCTTTCTTTAAAACAAAAACATGTCACTGATGCAAGAACAAAATCTATTCTGCATCATACAAATATTTTTAACACAAACAATTGGAAACTAACAAGTTCCTTTTATAAAAGTCTCAAGATAATACATGGACTTGTAATCCATTTCTAGAATACTTATGAATATAAAACAGTTTACTTTCTTTTTGCAAAACTTATCCAAAACTGTGTTTATTCATTTTAGAAATGTAAAGTAAAGGCATGCACGTATTTTAATTTATATGGCAAGTCCTCAATATAATTCAAGAATCTATCACATGAACATATATTAGCTATATGCCATATACAGATTCGAATAGCAACAGCCACTTAACATAGAAAATTTCATTTCCCAAAAATCATAATGCATTTGAAAGCAACAAAAATCCATCTTTCCTTCAAAGATTTGCGGCATCAAATATCTCATCTTTGCTTTTCACAGATCAAATATTAAATATCAAATATCAAATATCAAATATCTCATCAAATATCAAGTATCAAATATCAAATATCTCATCAAAAACCAAATATCACAGGACTAAGTAACTTGAACTCAGAAAAGACCATAACATAGAGAAAAATAGGTATATATATATATCTCATCTTTTCTTTTCACATTCAAGGCATTCAACTTGCCAAAAACAATAAATATATATATATATATATATATACATATTCTCAGATATGATAATTACATACAAAAATCAAACACCAGATCCATATATGCTTATGCATAAATGTAGAGATAATCTGTCAAAATAAGTTTATAAAGATTTTCCCAAAAAATTTTGAAAGGAAACTTGAACAAAATCCATAAAAATCCTTTAAATCACAAAACTCAGCAGATCTATGGGTCTGCACATATACACAAGTGTAAACACTTGTGTATACTGCCTTGACACCAGTATTTCTCTAAATACAGATTTCAGGAAAAAATATAAAAAACTGAACAATCCCAGTGCTACAGTTTCAAACTTGCCATTACATATAAAACAATACAGTTTTCAAGATTTATATACAAATCAATCTAATTTTTAGTTCACTGTTCATGGAATTACAAACATATTTTAGTTCACTGTTCATGGAATTACAAACATATTTTAGTTCAGCAGTACATAAGAAATGACAATAAAAAAATACTTAAATACTTTCTTCATATCATCTACATGCAGTATAAATCATTCTAACTCCATCTCTTACATCATCATCTCATCAATATATGCATAGCAACCTGTAAAGACATCATCCCGAACTGCCTCGTTGAATGAGACACCCCAGGAGATTGTCGAGACAATCAACAGGGTCAGACATAATACGTCTGGTATGAGTGTGCTTAAGCAATTCATTTGGCAGTAATATAAGTGTTAAATCAGTGTATCGTGACTTAATAGTGAATAAATATCATCTCAGTACAGATATGAGCATAATCAGACTTAATCATCACCAATATATGAATACGCAAGCAACCAAGATCAAACAATCATTAACAAGCATCAATACACGCAAAGCATCCATACACACAAATTAATTTACGGAAAATATAACCACGGCTGCCTGAGATAGGTCTTATTGCCAAATCATGATTAAGAACACTCACGTAGCTATATGAGATGTCGATCCTCTAGATATTGCCGTAGCTTTCCCCCTTTTTCTCACGAATCCAGCGCCATTTGATACGGCAAAAATAATTTTCCCCCCAATCTGATTTCTAGGGCTTCGGCCATTTTATTTTTGTTTTGTAACGAGAGAGTAAAAAAATGAAAACAGCGGCCACCTCTTTCTTTTTTTTTATAATCCACTCACGGCTAGGGTTTTAATAGATGGGAAATCACAAATTTACCCCCAAGTCCAAATGTGTGCACAAATATACTTCAATTCTTTATACTTGTTTGAATCACAATATCATAGTTGTGTGAATATTGTGGGTCATTACAACTCACCTATCTAATTATGATTTACACAATTCAAGTCTAAACTCATAAAGTTAATGCATATCCAAATCAATCAAATTAATAAAATGATTAAGTCGATTACCAATAAATATTTCAGACTTGTTGACGTCTAACAATCCATAAATATACTACTCACCTGTATGAAATTGTGCTTACAAAGCATTATGACCAATAGAAATGCCTAAACTCATGCTAAGTGAAAGGTATGGTTGAAATATTAGCTATCTATAAACTGGGGGGAAAATATAGTTCAAATACATGAAGTTTTAATACATAAAAAATTGAACCATGAAAACCAACAAATTATGATTTTTACCCAAAGTGGGATCGACGATTGGGTAACAAAGGCAGAGTCAGCTCAACAAACAAAAACACCAAGCTGTCTATCGAATGTAGTTAATGCAAGGGCACCACATCCAAATGAAGTTACAGTGGGAAAAGGATGCGAAATCGTCACAACAAACGCGAACACTAGTGAGTGGAGAAATCTGATAATCACTATTTCAATACTCCGGGTTTACTGTAGAGTAAAATTTGGATCATAAATTATTTATGGCATGGATTAGTCATGAAAAAGATATATCAAATATGGTATCCTTTAATCATACAGAAAGATATCAAAATACATATGGCATAATAATGTATGTTTTAGCTATGGATATGTACTATTATGTTTTATCATATGTTATGTTATTGATAAAACATGTCATATTATTGATAAAAATATAATAACTTTCGAAAAAGGAAGAAAGAAAATAATATTGTATTTAATCATCCAAGTACATGTCTGAAGTGATTATTACTTAAACGTAAATATTGTTTATGAAAAAGATCAGGATTGTCCGAACTTTCTGATTATCGCTATGGATCAGGATCAAATCAAAACGACTAAATTTAAACATCTTCTATGAAAGAAATTATACGTGGATATCAAATTCAAAAAGGAAAATGTACCAAATTTTGGTTTTCTTGTTATCTTCTAGAAGTAATTTAAGAAATAGCGTCGAAATAGTGTTGTTCAAAATCCATTATGCTATTGTAATATTGAAATTAATTGAAAGTGTTAAAATCTTTAGAAAGAAAACGGACATTGTTTCATGTATCCCAAAATCTGACACTACTAGATCGATTATGTACTCAATTTTTCCTTATTAGCTAAATATCGTTAACATTCAATTCATTAAACTACCAAAATTAATAAAGTGCTAAAGTCACTGGAAAAAAGGAAAATATAAAATAAACCTTTTTCAACATCGGGATCGATGAAAATTCAGTCAACGTCAACCATTCGCATCTATGATAGAAAATTAACAATTTTACTCCTAACCTCGCAACTTGAAAAAAACATGGACAATAATTTTGTCATTATATTGAATGCAAAATGGAGCTAAGAGGAAAAATCTATATAATCGTCATGTCATATCGACGTTAATCTATTGACTAAACCTAACTGCGTAGGATGAGGCACAGTTTGTTTTGAAAAGAATATAAATTTTAAAAATTTTGTTCAAAAATTCTTTGATTTTATAAAATAAATACATTTATAAAAGATGATGAAAATTAAATTTCAAAATTTTTCCAAATCCTTCAAAATTTAATTTAAAAAAAATTTGGGCGGGAAAGTAGAAAATTTTCTGATATTTAAAATGCCATATGCTTAGCATAGGATAAAGTTGACGGATTAGCAGGTATGAGTTTACCATGCAGAAGAAGCAACAACAAAAAAGTTATAATTAGTGATGAGGGAAAATGTTATTTAGGTTTTGGGATTTCTTTTTCCATACCTTATCGATAGGTGAACTTAAACTGTTTTAAACTAACCATGTTACAATAATTTAAAATAAAATTTTACTTACGCGAACTTTACTTTGAAAAGTTGAAAAAAGGATCTGGGCATAAGAGAATGTTCCAAGGTATAGTGGAAAAGGGGTACTATAACGACCTATAAAATTCTAATGGTTTTAATAACGTATTTAAGCTGAATTTTATGAAATTTTAAATAATTAAATTTTTGAAAAAAATTTTGATATTGGATACGTCTAATTAAACATGGCAAATAGTATATTTTCATCTGATAATATAGAAGTTTATTTTATTATACAATTTTGTTTAAATTTAAATCAGTTAATATTTGATGGTAATTAAATATTTCTCAAACCTGAATATTTTTACATAATGAATTTGTAAATCATCTTCTGAGTAAGATGTCATATTTCGTTCTTTAAATTTGGAGTGCTATTGCTCCATTTATCTTAATTTCGACGGATTTGCAGCATTTTTAATACTGATATCGACTTTTGATAGGATGTACCCATCACTGATATCTATGTACCATTTTGATCGTCTCGTCGTGCCGATCTTAGCAGTATATTCATATTTTGTTTTGGTGTCCGATACACGTCGAAAAAAAAACGATTTCGTATCGGTACCAGTTTTAAAATCTTTTGGTTTCCATCCGTCCTTTCATTGCTCACCCCGCACAATACCAACAGCTGCTGTATTTATATTTCCTAAATTCCTGTGCTTGACTTTTTTTCCACTGGTTCCAATAATTATTAACCGATTCATTTTTCTATGACCATTGGTTTCTTTGAACTGTTTCTTTTGAAAATGTTTGCCTGTAATCCAAAGCCTACTCTTCTTCCTCATTTTCTTTGCTGTAACCAGCCATCCCCTCAACTTTTCCAACCATCTCTAATCTTTGTCTCTCCTCTACACAGCAAGCTCTCTCACCCTAACCCTACCGTTTTCCAAGCAATACCACCGAACCTCACAGCTCTGACCACACATCACCTGATCCAACACCTGGACTTCCTCGTGCCTCTCCGCCTCCATATGTAACCCAAAAACCCAGCTCGACCTGCCCTCCCACTTCCTCTGTAGGCAAGCACGGGCGCCTGAACCTCCTCCTAAACGTCACCCTACAACTGAAGCAATCACCATTTCCCCTTCCCTCCATTAACAACTGGTCGAGCATCCCACAACCGTGCTCCCACATCGATGGAGTCCCCCTCTCTTCCTCTCTCGGCAACACGTCCAACACCATCTGCCACCTCACCAGCCAAGAACACCATTCTCCACCTCACTTTCCATTGCATGACCTTGTTGCTCGGCAGATATTGATTTATTTGGTAGTATATATATAGTTACATATTTGTTTATATGATAGTTGATATGTCAGTTTAAAATATTCAGCAGAATATATATATATATATATATATATATATATATATATATATATATATAATTTACATATGTTGCGTATGCAGTATGTGTGTGTGTGTGTGTATATATAAACTTACCGTATATTATACTATAGAAGGTATTATATTACATTGTTTAAAAGTATATTGTAATACATTATATATATATGTTATATATATGTCTGTCAATATATGATGTATATATATCTTGGTTAAATAATATGTTTACATAGCACAGATTTCCAATTTATCATATAGAGTATATCTTTTTTTTCATATGTATATGTGCAAATTGTATATATGATATTTGTATATATAGATCACGTATGACAGTATATATGAATTTTATAATATGTTATTTACATAGATTTTCTATTTTGTCCGTACTGTATGTATAAGTAAACATTTTTATATATAGGTATACATTACATATATGTTTAGCCCAGATATTTATTTTGTTTGCATATGAAAAAGCCTGCATACTTGTTATGATCTACATAGATATAAATATATATATTGATTCTCTTTATTTATGTATATTTTTTAAGTTAAGTGATGGCTTTGTAGTATATTATATATACGGATTTTAAGTTATATAAGTTATAGATAAGTTCTTTTCATTTTTCTTAATTGATTGAAACTATACTTTGTATGTTAATACTTTGTTATAGCTTTAATATATACATGGTTAAAAGTATATGTATATAAATTCTTTGAAATATTTACTTGAACTATAATATAGATTTTATTTTAAGTATATATATTCTAAAATTGATTTTGAAATTTTGTATAGATAATATATATTAGTTTCATTTTATGTCAACCTAATTTGATTTGTTCTCATTTATTTTGATTTATCAACTTATCCGTCGAACTCGTGTCCAACGTGCTTTGCTTTGAAATTCGTGCTTGGATTTGTATCTCATTTCATCGTCAAATCTCTCTAGCCTGGAAAGGTGAGCAATCACTCACGATTAACATTCTTATATTTATTAAATTTTATTTCATTTGAAATGACAATTGAAATATGTCGTTGCTAGTTATTTAACTGCTATATATATGATATGCCATTATCTGTAACTATTCACCTATGACATCTGACACCATGATATGTTATTTATATTTTATCTGTTATTGATGATATATGTCTGTTGTTGATATGTTACATTTATTATCTCACTGTTCTAACTCTGTAAGTTCCCTCTTAGTATAGAGTTCCTTATGGGCTGAAATGATACATACCCGAACGATCTTGTAGAATAGGAGAAAATCATTATAGGTTGAAATGATAAACCCAAGCAATTTTCATTGAATTGAATTTGGGTTTGCGTGTAAAAGGTATATAAATTTCGGATTGAAATGATAAATATCTGTATCACTTGACTATGGGATATAAAATTATATATAGACGCCGCTGGTCTACATATATATTTTGAAATGATTTCCAAAGTTTTAAAAAGGTAAATATATGGTTATATATATATATTGATTTTAAATATTATATATATAAATATATATTATTTTATATATGTTTAAAATTCTTGGTTTTTAAAATTATATGTTTTAGTAAATTTAAATTTATAAGTTAGTTTTGAAATTATATTTTTTAAGATTTTATTAATAATTTTAATATTTTAAAATATATATAATAAGTTTTAATATAAAATAAATTTAAAAATAATTTTTTTTAATAAAGTTTAATTTAATTAGTATTATTATGTTTTAAATTTTATTTAAATTTTATTTTAAAAAAAGATTTTTACAATGATTTTTTTATAAATTGAGGTTGGAAAGATAAATTGAAATTGATTTGAAATTATATTTATTTGAGAATTATACTCAAATAAGATTGATTTGAAATTTATTATATTTGAGATTTTAAGATATGATTTTATAACTTGATTTTGATAAAAAGTGATTTAAATGAATATTTTCAAATTTACATAAATTGAAATAGGATATTTAGTTTATTTAAATTTGTAATTGAAGTTTTATTTAAAAGTTATGGAATGATTAAGTAAATATTTCAAAACTAAATAATAGTAAAGTGAATTTGATATATATGTGTGTGTGTGTGTGTGTATATATATATGAAATTGTCAAATTTAGCTTTGTAAATGTTTGACTATTTGAAGATTTAAAATCTATTGAAGTTAAAATGGTTTAGTTTGTAGTTTATATATATTTGAAACGATATAAAATGGTTTATTGAGATTTGAATTGAAATGGAAGAACTGAGATTTGATTTAAATGGGATTTTGGAATTCGAATTAATTTGAATCGATTTGTGGAATTTGAGGAAATTATATTTATTATATAAAGTGTTTTAAAATATATTTAAACTATTTTAAATTTTTTACTTTATAAATTATTTTAATATATATACTATTTTAATATAAACTATTTTTAATATAAAACTATTTTTAATATACTAATTATTTTAATATAAACTATTTAATTTTTAACTATTTTATTATACGAATGATTTTAATTTACATATTATTTTAAATTTATAATTATTTTAATATACTAATTATTTTATTATATAAACTATTCTATTATATAAACTATTTTATTGTACATAATATTATTAATATCTAAACTGTTTAGAGGAAAGTGTTATGGTTTTCTAAATTTATGATTTCCAAAGTGTTATGATTTCAAAGTGATGTGATTCCAAAGTGTTATAATTTCAAGTGTTATGGTTTCGAAAGTGTTATAACTTTGAAAGACTATGATTTTGAAATGAATATATTTTAAGGGAATAATGATCTCGAATTGATATGGTTTGAAATGAATATGATAATTTGGTTTTGAAGTATGATATTTTGAAAAGACCACTGTGTTATAATAATGATTGGTTGTTAAAAAGATCGGTGTTGGTGGCTGTCATACTGTCTGCTGATATCGAAAACCACTTTAACAACTGCATACGCGGTGGAGACCCTAGAACGAAGTAGGATGGTGGAGACGATTCTATTTGAGGTATATATGTGGACCTGACTCTCATGAGTTAGCTCAAGGTGGCTAAAACAGGAGCAATTGACAGGCCAAGTGAGGTAGCTCCTCCGATCGGACACACTTCGTCGATACCATTATATTACTTTGTGATTGATTTGGGTGCACCCCTGGATTTTCAGGAGCGTGGATCGAGGTGGGAGGTAGCTGCGGCTATGCGTTACCACCAGCCTGGAAGTGTAATTGGTATATCTACCAAGGCATTGCCTAGTTGTGCCATGTCACCTACCATATCGAGACCACTACGAGTTTGTTTTGTGTCGTACCTATGGAGTTCCCTCTGGTAGCTTCAAGTTTACGAATGTATTATGGTACTGTATAGACTAAGGCATTATAAAATGTGTTAAGGGGGATTTGGGTAATGCCTTAATGCTATTTTTAATAGTTTACTTCACTATAGACGTATTATAATAGCGTATATTACTATATACTAGATAGTTCCACGGATCCTTAAAGGATGGGTATCCCAAACATCCTTTAAGTTACTTGTATTTCAGTTGGTATTTTACTTGAGCTGATTTATTGATATAAGAATGTTAATCTTGACTCGAGTGTTTTGTGTTTTTGCTTTACGCTCGGGTCAAACTGAGTGTCACAGCATTTGAGACTCACCTTTGGAGTTAGAGCTTCTCTTGGAGATGCATCTATCTATTCAGCTTTGCAGTTATTCAGTTGACTCCAGTGATATATTCATATTTTTGTTATTTGACAATTGTATCAAGACTTCTATGTATTTGAGACTTCTGTTGTATCTTGTTTTAACTCTAATATATATATATATAAAATAGCTTCATAAACTACTATTTATTTGTTCCCGCTGCTGATTGTTATATTACTCTATGTCTGTGATTCTATGATTGATTTATTTACTGTAGATGTTGAGTTTTGCCAAATATAAATTAACAAACTGATATTTTGAGCAATTCAATTCCGTCATGTGTGGATGCGAATGGTTGAAAATATAGGGTTGTTAAAGTTAGTATCAGAGCTCTGGTTTTAGGCAAAACTTAGCATATATAGTGAATTAATTGCAGAATCACCATCGTTCGAGCTTAAATTTCTTTCTCCTTAATTCGGATTTCTTTGAATTTTGAACTTTTCCCCTTGGTTCCAAAATCCATTCTTTCCTCTCCATATTCGTGTTTCTTTGTTTCTGGGGCACCCTATAGCTCCCCTGAATTATTAGAAAAGGGATGAAACTCCTCTACGATAGGCATAGTTTTACAGAAGATATCTGTATCCTCGGTTTAGATGCTGCTATCTTATGTTATGCCCGAATTCTATTCTCTTGTGATCGGATGTCAATTTGCCTCAGAATGTTGTATCGGTCTTATTCTTGAAATCACGGTTGACCCGGTTAAGGTCGCCTGCAATTTTTATAAGTCTATCCACCTTTCTATTTTGTTATTTAATCAACTTATCTCCCTTTCGAGCTTACCTTCTAGTTAGAATTCTCTTTGATTTGGGTCCCCAAGGATTTGGACCTCTAATTTGTTTTAAATTCATTTTGGAATCATCGAGTGATGGAGTGTATTTATAACCAATATAAAAATGTTTTATATAGTGTGTTGTTTGAGTTGTAAATGTTGATTTGGGGTTTCGATCGATTCGTTTGATCAACGCTATCGATAGGAATTGCAAAACACTTAAACAGAGAAAACTGACATAATATAAATAAATGAAATCATAAAACATAGCTTATAAACTGATTTGGAATTTGAAATGAATTTAAATTAAGAATTTGAGAATTAAATTTTCGGTAATTTGGAAAAAATTTGTTTTAAAATTTAGGGTATATTATTCAAAAGTATTTTTGAAAAGAAATTATTTTCAAAGAGTTTTTAAAAAGCTTAAAACCTGTACTCTACTCCATTGTCGCTCGAAAATAATTTCGGTGATGACTGTAGTGTCGTGGACATTCATTTTCGAGTTTCAAAGTGGAGAGACCATTAGTAGCTTTGCTACACTTTTGATTTGAAAAATGAATTTGTTTTGAATTTCTTATGAATGACTTGATGTATAATAAATATATATTTATCTATAAATAATTTGAAATGGATCGAAAATTTAACTCTTAAATTTATGTTAAAAGATAATTTCAATTATAAAATGAAGGCAAAAATTTTGAATAAATATTTAAACTTAAGATAATTGAATTAGGAAATTTCACTTGTATAACACCCAATTGCATTCCATATATAAGTTAAGTAAAGTTAATTGAATAATAAATAAGATAGATAAAATAAATTTTGTTTCTAAAGAAATTTTGTAATAGAGGTTAAAAATAGAAACCAAATCAACTGAACAAAAATACCTTGAATTGAAATCAATTAGTTGAATATAAACCAATTTAAATTATGAAATCTATATGGTTTAAATTAATTGTTTTATTTTATATTTAAAATCTATTTTTCTTTCTAGTTGCTTTTATTCTCCCACCTCCTTCCTTTTCGGGGACGAAAAGTTTTGAGTGGGGGAGAGTGTAACGACCCATAAAATTCTATGGATTTAATAACGTATTTAAGCTGAATTTTTGTGAAATTTTAAATCATTAAATTTTTGAATAAAAATTTGATATTTGCAATACGTCTAATTAAACATGGCAAATGGTAAATTTTCATCTGATAATATGGAAGTTTATTTTATTGTGTAATTTTATTTAAATTTAAATCAGTTAATATTTGATGGTAATTAAATATTTCTCAAACCTGAATATTTTTACATAAAAAATTTGTAAATCATCTTCTGAGTGAGACGTTATACTTCGTTTCTCTAAATTTGGACTGTTATTGCTCTGTTTGTCTTATTTTGACGGATTTACAGCATTTTCAATACCGATATCGACTTTTAATAGGATGGTTCTATCACTAATATCTGTATACCGTATTGATTCTCTCGTCGTGCTGATCTGTAACGACCCGTAAATCCTTACCCCTTGAGTCATCACTATTCTAACTAAATCAACTCAAGTTGTATAGAAATACAAACCATTTGGGTTAAAGAAGAAGAGGTAGAAGAAGAAAATAGAAATCAACATCAGGATCTAACCATCGCAGCGGAATAAAATATAATAGATAATAATGATCTTTACTCAAAAATCAAATATATCTGTTTATACATTACATCATCAGAGTACACCGATCAATCTCAACATCAATAACATACAAGTGGATACACAACTAACAACACAGCGGAACATATAAATAAACAAGTATGGGAGTATGTATCGTCATCTAGCTCGTCTCCTGAGCTCCACAGCATCAAATCCTGTTTCCTATAATACTCGATCTGACCCGAGCATTACAGTTAAATAACACCCGAGTCAGTCTGGAATACCGGCGTAAGAAAATCACACTTAATTGAATATTAAACTTTCAAAAATTCTTTGAAAATAATAGCATCTCGTAAGACCACGCCACAAATAAACATGTCGGGTTTTTACCTTACGATAGCTAACACAATTTTTATAGAAATCCTCTGATATTATAATAGGGTCTATATACAAATACTTATAAAATAGCCAAAATTGTTACATTCATTAAATTCCAGCTACTAGCCACAGAGTGGGTAATACAAACAAAACTCGTACAAGGCTCGTAGGGAGAATGGATTTCCAACTAATGACTAGGCACTGGGGTACCACCTGTCACAGTATGGGGCCTAGATCACCATCCCGAGGAGTACGCCCGCTCCCATGCAACACAAGACCGGGACTACCCCTTACTGGATAATCCCGAGTGAGATCACCCTGCGGTTGGGATCAGCAACCGCCCACTAAGACGAAATAAAAAGGGACATCTAGACAGGAATGACCTCACCCTTCTTAGGTGCTACCCACCTAGCCTTGCCGCATAACCCCTGATTTTCAGTCATTCCCGGTTGATGAGGCTTGAGGCTAAGCGGTACCTTTGTAGAACATATCCCTTAGAATGCCCATCGTCCACCTAACGACGTTTTGAAAGCATTCATCCATACAAGTCCGTCCCGGGTTCGAACGGAACCGAAGGCACTATTCCTACTACATCCATTTTGGAAATATCCTCAGGATTAGTAGCGACTAGCCCTTGCACTTCACTGCTCCATATTCGAATCCAAACTCGTTTCCACGAAACGTACAAACCGGATCGAAGTGGTTTTCGAGAAATTAATCTCGATCCCGGTCTCTTCGAAATGATCAACGCATTTGGCTAATATTGATAGTCGATGATTTAACTATCAATTAATATTCATAATCATCCATCAAAAAATAAATAATTTCCCAAATTATTTATTAACCTCAAAATATCTTTACAAGATATACTTCTATTTTCAATTCTTTGGAAACAGTTCCAAATCATCGTTCTTTTTCAGAATAAACTTTCTCAAATATTTTCCACCTCCACTGAAATTACCAAGCACAACACTAGATTTTTAAAATAAATTTAAACACTTTACTTTAAATTATCTTTAAAACATTTTGTGACGCCCCACCCTATACCCACGCTAGCCAAGAACACTCCGGAGTAGTGCTGTCAACTAGCACGGAGAATAAGGCTGTTGAGGAGCGACCATCTATGTAATTGCTTATCACACGGTGGCTATAAATAATCTTCGGAAACAAACATAGAAATAATCATATCACAAATCAGTCACAGATATCCATATCACAAAGGCGGAAGAAGATATGAATATATAACTAACACATGAAAGTGTACATCAGAGTAGTGGTCAGTAAGATCCACGATAATACAAAAGAATAGCAACACGTGCTATACAAAAGAATACAACTATGAGTCTGTATCTCAAGTGTATACAACAAAAACTTCTAATCTAAATAGTTAGCCAAAAGTCAGAGTGATGAATCCCTGGGAAGAAGTCAAGCAGAAGCACCTGTAACATCTCGGTCTGACCCGAGTATTATTTAAGAAAATAATAAACGGATCAGTCTAGCTATAAATATCAAATGACATGATATAACATAAAAGATATGGCATAAACATAAACATACATAATGACATACCACTATAAGTATGTAAATAATGATCAACAGAAGATCAATCAATAAGAGATAATCAATATCACAAGAATCTTCTCAAAGATTCGGAAAGGGCATCATACCCCAAACTTGTACTCATAACAAGTCAATGACATAAATTCTAGAAATCAATGCAAGAAGTCCAGAAATCATAGAAAAGAGAAAGAGGCCTATCACATGACGGTCCGAAGACCAAGGGGAGCTACCCCACATGTGTGAATGGAATCACACAGATTAAGGTCCAGACTAACCAAAAAGCAAAAAGGTATGTGTGAGTGGAATCACACAAGTGGTGTCTAGTCTAACCTCGCAACAAGAGACATCGCACAGTTGCTAGTCTAAATCATCAGAATGATCGTCATGATCAACGAGAAGTGTCAATTACACTAAGCTAGTAAATATAGAAGTTTAGCTTCATGTCCCATAACCACTTGCTTAACTTAAATATTTACGAACAAACTGTAATCTTCACTAATAAAATTGTCACAAGAGGTTCAATCGAACAAGTCCAGGAATTAACCGACGAAGTGAACGCAAGCGTTTCATACCACTTGTTTTACTAAGTCGTTTAATTAGATTTCTCATCCGAGTGAGGTAAAGGTTTGTATATACTAATAGATTGGAAAACGGTTTAAGAAAAGAGCTTTGTTATTAAAAATAGAGTTGAAATTGTTTGTTAAAAGAGTTTTGATATTTACTACTAGTATTGAAACCTTTATATTTTTAAAATGACAAATCGCAGAAGAGATTGTAGAAACAATCATCACAAAGATCACATTCGGAGATGTGAATAAAATCCAAGGAAATCAGCTCAAAAGCATCAAAGTGGAAGTTCCCCAACGACCAAACGTGGCCGAGATAACCAGAGATGGTTTGTCTCGAAGAATGGTCAACTCAGCATCTCAACAAAGCAAGTTCTGTTGAATGTTTTTCAGATAAGATCGCCTACGGAAGGGGGGTCCAGGGAGGGTGGCAACCCCCCAAGGTGGGGGTGCGGGGGCAACGCCACCGCTTACGGGGTTCGACCTAAGGACTCAAGGGTCTAACGACCTAACGACTCAAGGGTCATACGACCTAAGGACTCAAGGGTCTAACGACCTAATGACTCAAGGGTCATACGACCTAACGACTCAAGGGTCTAACGACCTAACGACTCAAGGGTCATACGACCTAACGACTCAAGGGTCATACGACCTAACGACTCAAGGGTCCAACGACCTAACGACTCAAGGGTCATACGACCTAACGACGCAAGGGTCCAATGACCCAACGACTCAAGGGTCCAACGACCCAACGACTCAAGGGTCCAACGACTTAAGGGTTAGGCCAGGAGCAACCTAACGAGATAAGGTCCAACGACCTACGAGTTAAGGGTCCAGCGACCTATCGGGATAACTCGTAACCGACTTAAGGGTTGCGTGACTGAAGGGCTGCACGACTTAAGGGTTAACTCGTAAACGACTCACGACCTATGGATGAACGTCTTAACTCCGAACGAGCTAAAAATGGCCAGAACGACCTAGGGTTAACTCGTGAACGACTCACGACCTATGGACGAACGACTTAACTCCAAACGACCTAAGAATGGCCAGAACGACCTAGGGTTAACTCGTGAACGACTCACGACCTATGGATGAACGACTTAACTCCGAACGACCTAAAAATGGCCAGAACGACTCAAGTGCAGAAAATTCAACAAAACGCTAAAAATTGGAGTTTTTCGCCAATCCAATCCAAACCAAATGCTAACATGCATGCAGAAATGATAGGGAATCATTTCCAACAGTCCAATATAGTTATAGGCTAGAATTGTGAGATAAAAATCTCACCTTTGCACCAAATATCAATGAGAATGAAGTTTTAAGCAAGCAAGAATCAATCCTTCTTCTATCTAAGCACAAGAAGCTTGAATCCAATGTCTTCTTCTTGAATTTGGAGTAGAAAGATGGATTGCAATTGAATTTGAGTTTTGGAATTTTAATTTCCCATTCCCTCCACCATTAATGCCAAAGCTTGATTAGTTAGGAAATTTATGAAGAGTGAGGAGAAGAGGGTTGGAACTTGGGCTTAATAGGCTAAACTAACTCAAAGTCCAAAGCGGGAAAAGTTAGTGAAATTTCACTAACTCCAAACCTATCGATGTTTATACTTTTTTAAGTTGTAAACGACATTTCGAACTCAATGGAAGTGGTCTCGAGTCCTAATTTGACCGTTTGCAAAAAGTAGCTTTTCGGACCAAAATCCGATTAACGAGTTAATATTTAAATAAAATATTTAAATACAAACTCGATAAATATGCGGGTTGTTACACATTTATTTTTAAAACTACAACAAGAGTTTGTTAAAAATACATAGTATATGGATATTTGAAAATAAAGTTACTTAATAAAATATAAAACTAGATTTTCACTTTTAAAAACAAGATACTAAGTCACTTTTTAAATAATTACATCTGTAATAGATTAAATAAAATACTTACTTAAGAATTTAAATATTAGAAACAATAAGCTTACCAAAACTTTTTTTATTAAAACAACTTTAATGCTTTATTAAAAATATATATGTTTAAAAATATTTAAAATAAAGCTACTTTTTGGAATATAGAACTAAATTTCTCTTTTTAGAACAAAATACCAGATTACCTTAAATAATTACTATGATAATAGACTTGAAAAAACATATTTACTCTAGAATTTAAACATTTAGAAATAATAACTTTTCTAAAACGTGCTTTTTAGAACAACATTAAACTTTTTATCTTATACTTAAAAATTACTTTAAACGTACTTGGCTATCCAGAGAAATATACTTCTCTTCGCATTCTTCTTGAATCTTCCAATTCCAAACACTTGAATCAATTTCCAAATTGATTTCCAATTTACTCCTTTTTAATTCAAAATCAATTAATTTCAGATTTTATTTCTTAATTATGATTTAAAATACTTTAACTGAAAATTCCAATTTTTAGATTTCTTAATTACTTCTTTATCCTTTAAATAAATTTAAACTTTGAATTTTGAAATAATTCTTTATTCTTTTAATTGATATAACTTAAGTTTACAATTCATTGATTTCGTTTTATTCAAAATTCCTTTTCTTTTCATACACGAAGTTATTTATTATTATTTTCATATTACTTCTATTTCTTTTCAATTCATTCTTAATTAATGCAAATTTTCTATAATTTTTTCGCTTGCAAATTTACTTCCCTTTCAATTTCTTTCCAATAATTTAATTTATATATTTTGGTAACTCATTATACCCGAATATACCAATCACACCATAACATTCAATATTCCAATATAACTCATCATAGTATATCAAATAATCACAACAGAGAATATTAAATAAATTAAATAAATGTTGAGGGGTCTAGTTGGATCCCTCCAACCTGTTTTCCCTGCATCCAAGACGTTAGCACAATATAATATGCCAATTCCAAAATACACCATACTATAGCACATCAACCAATTCAACCATTCAAACAATTATTTAAATTTAGTCATTTAAATTTAAAAAGTTGAGTGAGATTAACTCACCTTTGATTTTTGATTTGCAATCCACTTCATTGTTGTCCTGGGTTTTTCGATTTTTGACCTTGAATAAACGATTACAAATTATTAACATTTGAATAAACTACACAATTAATTACCATTTAACCAACATGATTTACTAATAATTTATTTTAAACTGCTAATTCCCTCCCCCCCCCTTTAAATATCTTTTGGTAACCATAATAAATCAAATAGGTTAATTTAACAATTTAATCACCAAATCCGTTGTTTCATATAAACTAGTAAATTTAAAAATGTATATGAGCAGATTTATTTAACCTTTTAACTATGTATATGTACTTATACAATACTTTATAGATTTTGTATTGTAGATTTCAACAGAATTAATTTTAAATAAAACTCCTCAATCTTTTGAATGTTCTTGTATAATTTACAAAACCATATAAATATATATTACATAAAATAGAATCCCTTTCAAATATCTTTTAGCAACTAAATAATTAAAATAAGTTAATTTAAACAAAATTAGTCTCCTGAGTATATTATTTAGAATATCTAGCAAATTCAAAATGTGTAGTTGTATGTTTGTTCCTTCTGAGACCATTTATATGCTCATACAAACTAAATTCCAAATCCACTTTATGTTATATAAATTCTTCAACATTTTTAAAATATCTATATTTGTTTTTCCAAGCTTAATCTGATATAAACTAATTTCTGTTTTGCCTGTACACATATAAAAATTAATATATGTGTGTACTAATATATATATATATATATATATATATATATATATAATCTGTACATACCTCACTACAATTTAAAATCCTATATATATTTTTGAATTGAATTAAATTAAATTAAATGATAAAAGCAAAATACCTACTGGAACAACTCAGACAACCACCACGACCTGTACCCATCTCGAGCTCGATGTCTCTATCAACCCATGATCGACTTTCGGCCAAACCCACGCGCGTACGCGTGTAGACAGTCGCAGCATTTCTCTTCGTTGACCCAAACAGCCCCGCACGTCCACCTCCCTCTTCGCGATGCCTTCGGCGCAGCGTCGCCGCCATCGCCGCGACACGAACTCAACCCCAAACATCAGCTCGAGACGTATTCTGATTTGGAAACGAGCTCTAGCTCATTGCGATCTACCTGACTTCGCCCCAATCGAAGTCGTGCTCGACGATGCCTCGAGTCGAACTCGCGATTGCGATTCGATTAGGGTTTTATAAATTTGATTTTCGGTCAGCTCGAGTTTGAAGGATTGCTTCGAATTTTTTTTCCTAACTAAACGAAAGAGGAAGCTTTGGTTTGTGAATTTACTGAGAGGATGAGGGAGGGTACTTGGGTTTGAAAGGGAAATGGATAGAGAAATGGAAAGGAACGTGATCCCTTTCTTGTTTCGTCCATTATTGAATTTCTTTTTTTTCCCTGGAAATAAGGCTTGGCCGATAAATGATAAAGAGGGACACGATATTTGGAAAAGAGGTTAGCATGATATTTGACTTGAAGGGAAAGTACTGACGCGAAATTGTTTGACTGGACAATTTATTATATACTTTATTTAAATTTCAAATTTTAAAACGTCATGAAAACGTAGCCCAAAATCTCGACTCCTATCGCAGCGTGCCGCTCGGTGTTCATAATATTAAACCCCTATTACAAACGCAATGGAAAAGGTTCTGAGGCCTGATTGGATCGTATGGAGAAGATAGCCCTTTTGGATGCAGTTATTAAGTTGAATGTCGATATAAAATTCAGCGCATCTATATATCGTACGCTCACACAACAACTCCAATCACTACGAAAATTGAAATCCGATAATAATACAATATTACTGATCCAATGAAACTGGTTTCGTCAAAATCCGAGATTGTGCCTTGGAAAGCAATTTTTTAAATATCAATTTAAACTATATAATTTTAAAACTGAACAAAACACTTTTTAATTCAATTTTAAAAGTTCTATCACCTTCAGTATTATCAATATAAATTTAACAAGCCTTTAAATTATTCTTAACAAGCTTAAAAATCAAGATTCAATATTTTACCCAACTTCAAATTATTAAATTTAATAATTAAATTATCCGATAAATAGTGATATTTGAAGTTCGAGTTTAAAATTCACCTTTTGAATATTTAAAATCAATTAAATATTCCGATTTCAAATATTCAGAAAATTTGGGTCATCACATTCCTCCCCCTTAAAAGAATTTCGTCCCCGAAATTACCGGTTAGAAAGAATGGTCTAATACCTGTTTACTTTTCCCAAATTCAATCAGTTCAACATCCTATCCACTATCTTTTTATAAAAGACTCCCTACCATTCTTACTAATCTTTCCCAACTTTCCCATAGTTTCAACAATATTACTTACTCAATCATTCAAATTCCAATTTTAAATCAAATTTTAAATTATCAGAATTTTCTCAAAAAATTTCTAACTCTCTAAATTTTCAAAAAATTTTGCCAGCGTCTCCTTTGCGCGACTAGTGTAACGACCCAGAATTTCAACCAATTAAAATTTGAATATTTAATTAATTTTAAATATTAATAAGTGAAATTTTTAAGTTGAATAATTTTATTTTTCGAATATTGGAATTAATTAGATAATTGAATCGATTATTTAATAGTTGAAATTTCTGAAATAATTGAAAATTGGGTTAAATATGATTAAAATTGATTTGTAAAATTATATTATATCATGCTGGAGTTAGAATGATGTTATAGAACTTTTAAAATCGAATTTGGAGTTAAATTGTGAAAATTGAATATTTTAATATTTAATTGACGAGTTAAAATAGCCATTTTTCAAATAGTCTCGGATTTTGATGAAACTAGTTTCATCGGATCCGTAATGTGATATTATTGTAAGGTTTCAAATTTTGTGTCAATCAGATTTATCGTTTGTCCGAGGCGAGCCAAAACGCCTAGAAATTAGTTTAAATCGGTTTAATTGAAATCGATCGTTTATTGCCGTAACTCGCACAGATTATCGAATTAGCCTCCAAAACATATTCCATTGTGTCCGGAACATGAGGTAAACCCTAGAAACGTCTGCCGGCATGCGTTGTTTAGAGATCGTTTGAGAAAATGGTTTATAAGTGGATTTAATATTAAAATAATAATTAAAATTGTTTATAAAGGCACCTTCTTCAGCAAACCCTAGTTCCATTATCACAGGCCGCCGCTTATAATTTTAATGGCCGAGACTTCACTTCCTTCTTCTCCAATTATCTCGTGATCTACTCATTTCTAGGCTTCACCATCAACTGCAAAGATCTAGAGCTCATCGAGCTCGACAAATCCAACGGTGGGAATGTTGTATTGTCATCGATTGGAGAAGATATGGGGTCGCGTTCATCTTCATTTTATGTACGAATTCCGAAGCCATAAGGGGGCCGGGCTGCACGCAGTTCCAGGCGATGGCACTTGGAGACGTGGGCTTTGACGTGGCGCAAGTTGATCGAGGTGGAGATGGTCGTAGTGGGTGCGGCTTTGAATTCTAGTTGAACGAGGATGGGTTTCTTCGAACGGGATGTTGCCTGGGGGAAGAACATCACATGCGGCCCTGATGAAATCAAGTGTAATGTGCGGCCCAGATAGTATTAGGGTTAGAAAATTGAAATAAAAATTGTAAATTTAATTATTTTATAATTTGTGTAAACTTCTAAAATGCATAACTCTTTCATACGAGGTCGAAAAATTACGAAACCAGTTGCGTTGGAACCGTATTATCGAGCACTACGCAATGGAGCTTGTTTAGAGTCGTTTGGAGCTAGTGATAATTTTGGGTAAAATTATATTCGAAATAAAACGCTGAAACCTTTATTGAAACCAAGGTGACAACTTCTCACTCAATCGAATTGTTTGGATTTATATTTAAAATAGTTAGATTTAAAATTGCTTGATTGTATGTTTGAACGATAAATTATTATCTGTTATTGGTTGAAATAGACATTATACGCCGTTAGTAAGCGGATGTTATTTATTAAAAACATATACCGCGATAATTCCATCTTGATTGGAATTGGTATTATTTATGTACTTGGAGTTGATTTTCCCGCATTATATAGCGGATGAGACCCTATTGCGCCGCCTATTAAGCGGATAATATTTTATAAATCCCATATATCGCGATAATTCCGTACTGGAACGGAACTGGTATTGTGCTAATGTTTGTAGATGCAGGGAAACAGGTTGGAGGAATCCAACTGGATTCCTCACCAGTATTTATTTGATTACAGATATTTTGATATTTGTTGATTATCATATGATGATATATGATGTTTGTTGTCGTGATTGACTATTGGGTGTTGTTGCATCATCGGATCCATTTTTTTGAAGTTTAAAAATAACGATTTTGATTTTAAAAGGGTTTTTTAAATGATTTTTCAAAGTATACGTTTTATTAAATTTTTGAATTGATTCATTTTAAATAATTAAAACGTTATAAATTTTTATGTTATAAAAATTAAGATTTTTGTGAAATATAACCAAAAGGTGATTTTTAAAATAAATAGATTTATAAAATAGTTTAAATTTGGATTTTTGAATTATTATAAAGGATGTATACAAAAGATTTTTAACATTGATATTTATAATATATATATATATATATATAATACTGGAATTATAAAACGAGTTTATTAAGTGTTAAAATGAAGTATAAAATGAATTTCATTAAAAATTATAGATTTATAAATTATGAAGTTTTTAAATGAATAGATGTTGTAAAATAAAAGATTTATAAGTAATTAACTTATAAACTGGATTTTGGGCATTCAAATGGGATATTAATAGAAATTGTTAATAGAGGAGATTTTATAAGTTGAAGTTGTTATAAAATATAAATGAATCTTATAAGTAATAGAAGTTTTAAAAAGAACAATTTTGTAAATAAATGAATTATAAGTATTTAACTTATAATATGGACTTTTGGTATATATTTGAGATATATAAATTGAATCAGATTAATAAAGGAGATTTATAAATCGAAGTTTATAAATAGAAATGGAATTTATAGACATTGTTTATAAATTCGAAATCAATGGAATTGGATAAATTGAATATAGAAATTTGTTAAAAGAAGTATATTCGCGATTTTGGATAGCGAACTATTCTTTATATAAAATATGTAGAAATGTTGAAATTTGGTTAGTAAAGTATATTCACGATTTTGGACAGTGAATATATTATTAAATAAAATGGTTATTTGTGGGAAACCTATATTATAAAATAAAGTTAATTATTTTAAAAAGATGTTTTAAAATGTATTATGAATCGAATACATAGATTTCAACATTCATTGTTGAAATAGACGTTTTCGAGAAATAAGGAAATGCTGGACTATAACACTGTTGTTATAATAAATGATTTCCGAAAGGAAATGTTTTGTATAGTATTAGGATTTATATATCTATTTTATTTTTGAATCCCTATACTAGTGATTTTGGGCCGTCGTAACGATGTTTTACGCAATATTCGTTTTGACTCAAATAAATGCGTTTAAGCGCACGTTTTCTTTAAAGAATGAAATATGTACTTAATTTCGATTTAAGTATATTGAATATTTTCCAAGTGTTGAAAATAAATAGATTTGTGAATTACTTATTATTAAGTAAGTATGGAAATGTTTTCCAATATGAAGTGAATATTTTGAGACTTTATCTTTTTAAGATAAATTGGAAATGAATATTAGAAATCGATTTGAAAATCGTATATTCATAGATATTTTGGGATTGTAAATTCACTATGGAATTTACAAAAGAAAGGGGAATTTGTTTAAAAATAAACGTTGATTTATTTTTGAAGTGTGGGAATAAATTTACGGATTTGGAACGTAAATATAAAGTAAATCGTCAAGGATTTATTTAATTGGTTTGAATGAACCATTTTGAAATGAAAGTATTTCCGTGTAAGGAAAATGATTGAAATTTGTTTTCAAAGGATATAAAGGTGAAAAGTGATTTGAAAATTTGTTTTCAAATGGTTGAAGTGTGGAAATTATATATCTAATAAAGATATTTTGGAAAGTAAATAATTTGGGAAATTATTTGGAATTTGGTGACGTTGAACACGCCTATTGATAGTTAAATAATCCGACTATCAATATTTACCTTTAAATAGGTATTTGTTGTGATTGCTTGAATTTGAATGCCACACTTATTTTTGAATAAGCGCTCACTATTCGGGTTAGCCGGGAAAGGACCTTGGGGTCGTATAACCCATTCTGAATATGTGATACGTCGTTATCAATTGCATTTGATGACCGGTGTTGAAGACCGGATATTTATGAAAACGGAAGGATTACCGTCGAATGTTTCTGCATCGGCTGATCTCCGATATAGAAATTTATTACCCTTTGTGATGGGAAATTCGGTCGTGATTAGTGAATATCCGGATTGCAAGGACTTCTTTGTAAGTGCCTTCGGTTTCGTTCGATCCCGGAACGGACTTGTATGGATGTGTGTCGCGTACCCATGTGGCAGTGGGAAGTTCCTTGGCCTGACCATTTGTTGGAAACCCAAAGAAACAATACGAACCCTGTATGGTTTTAGTTGTATAACCTGCCATGGAATGTGGCGGTAACCTGCTATTGAACATGGTTAGCTATAGTAAGCATACGATAATGGTCGTGTGTTGGCTAAGATTTATATCTTTACTTTCGAAATGAATTTTCCTACACTATGCACTAGTAATAATATCAAATTTTCTTTTTAATGCGTATCAAGCATCTTTGACTATCATAAGGAGAAATCTCCTTTGATTTTGCGTTTGCATTGTGTGTGTGTGCGGGAGACCTTATGGTAGTCTCATTTTCTAAAAAAAGCATTGCGAATCTATTTTAAAAATTATCCGGTACTTTGTTTTTAAAAGATAAACTATTTTGAGTTCTCACACCAGTCACATGACTGACTCGGAGTTTATTGTTTTCCTTCCTAAACTCTGGGTGCCCACCAATTTCTACACGGGCAGTCTAAAGTTAGGTTATCAGGATATTCTGGAAATTCAGGAGTTGCTGGAGGCAAGCTAGATGGCATGGCGTATTCACTAGTATATAGTATTTTTTTCCGCTGTTTATTGTTTGTTGTTGTACACTCTGATGATGTAATGTAATGTAATGTGATGTAATGTAATAACTGATATAGTTCTTTCTTTAAAGATTATTCATTTATCTATTATATGTTGTTCCGCTGCGATTGTGAGATTCTGATATTGTTCTGTTGTTTTCTTTCTTCTTATATCTTCTACCACTTCTTTAACCCTAACGGTACGGTTTTTCGGCCTTCGATTGCTTGGCAGTTGATACAGCGTACGTATTGATGTCGGTTTTTGAGCGTCGAAAAGTTGCGATCGTCACATTTGGTATCAAAGCATAAGGTTAAGAGACAACCATGGCTCTGTTGGGAATTACTCATTAGAGATGGAGTCAGTAGTACTCTAGAATGAGTTTGAGTGTAATAATAGATACGAGCGCGTATTTATTAGTGAATATAAATTGTTTTATATTGTGATGATTGGTTTGTTGAGTCGTATATGGATTTTGGTCAACACGAGTAATTAACGTTGTTGATAGGGATCTCTAAACACTTGTACAGAACAATTTGACACGATATCGTTTAATAGGGTAAATGAAATAATTTTCCTTGATTATATTTTATATATAAAGGAATAATTTTTCAGAATTATTAAAGTGTATATGAATTGATTGTTTGGTTGTTGAATAAGTTAAATAAAAACAACAGCTGTAAAAGAATGAATTGTATAGGCAAATGAAATTATAGTTAAAATGATTTACGCTTGTGAAATAATCTTATATATAAGAGGTGAAGTTATATAAGTAAAAGATTTGTAAATATGATTTATAATAAAATTCCAGAGAAGTGTTTTGAAAAGATTTGATATTTTGGAAAATTATTTTGGATAAATTAAAGCTCTAAACTCTTTTCGGTCGCTGGAAAATAATTTCGATGATGATCGCGACATCATTGGTGTTTATTTTCGGGTTTCCAAAAGAGGGATTGCTGCCAAGTAAATTTTAAATGGAAGTTGTTGGAAAATTTGGGTTTGGTTTTGAAATTCAAAGGATAATTTGAATTTATTTCAAAAATGGTTTTGGAAGGTTGAAAAGACTCTATAATCTTATTTAAAATATTATGGGAATGATAAATGAGTTGATAACTTATACAAATTGAATTTTGATAGAATAAATTTAACTTAAAGGATGGAGTCAAATTAAAGGAGGTATAAGTGAATCAATAAAAAATCCAAGTGGTAATTGTTGAATATAAGTTGTATAACTTATAAAATGAGAAAATGTAAGTGAAACCAATTTTTAAAATGGTTAAAGATTTGTTAAGCAAAATAAATCTGAATTTGAATAAGTGATGAAAATTTGACTTTGGTAAAAGTTAAATAGGAATGAAATCTGAATTGGATTTATAAGTAGAAACTTAAGTTAAGTTAAACAAATGATGTTTGAGATGGAATATAACTTAAGTGAAGTTGAATAAAGTTGATTTTGGTATCGAAGTAAATTAGTCAAGAGAAGTGATGAATATGAACTTGAGTTATATAAATGAAATTCAACTTGAAATGTTAAATGGATTAGCAATTGAATTGATAAATGGATGGAATGTAAATCAATTGAATGTAAAAGAATTGATATGGGATAATGAATGTAAGTGTTAATTCATTTAAAAGCTAATGTTATTGGAAGTTGAATAATTGAATGAGAATCAATTTAATATGAACCAACTGGAATTAAAAGTGTTGAAGTAAATTGAATGTAAATTAGTGAATGCAAACTAATTGAATTGAGAATGAATGTTAGTAAAATCCAACGTTAATGAATCAAATGTGATTTAAATTGGAAAACAAATTCAATAAATATTAATGAGAATATGAATGAACATTGAGTTGGTTGATGGTTGCATTTGTTGCTTTTGTTGCATTTGCTATATTGGCATATGTAGTTGTTGTAGTGATATATGTTGTGTATTGATATTATTTTCATATATGCATGTTCTCATGGTTTGTTAAGTGTTTAGTAGGCGCGGATTGCGCTTGCTTCGCCTTTGGAGCTCGCTTTCGCGCTATATTAGCCGTATACGCTCGCTAATAATAAATAAGGTACATATGTCGGATTAAATATCGTACTTTTACATTTTTTTTCCCTACGGGATGTCTCATCATGATGGGATGTATATTTGTGATATATATACTATAATTTTTTTTCGGATCGAGCCGCGCAAATGAGATTTTGGCGAATTTTTCCGAAAATTTAAGGCGTTAGAATATTTTTGAGAAAATTGGTAAATTTTTGAAAACTAAGTTTGGATTTGGAAACTTGGTAAAGTTATTATAAGAAGTTTAACTATGAATTTTGGAAAAGTTAAACACTTAAGAGATTTGAAAAATCTAACTTGAATGGTTTGTTTTGAAAGGTTAATGAATTCTGTAACTTTTTCTTACTTGGTAATTTCGAGGACGAAATTCTTTTAAGGGGGGAAGTATGTAACGACCCAGGATTTCAATCAATTAAAATTTGAATATTTAATTAATTTTAAATATTAATAAGTGAAATTTTTAAGTTGAATAATTTTATTTTTCGAATATTGGATTTAATTAGATAATTAAATCGATTATTTAATAGTTGAAATTTCTGAAATAATTGAAAATTGGGTTAAATATGATTAAAATTGATTTGTAAAATTTTATTATATCACGTTGGAGTTAGAATGATGTTATAGAACTTTTAAAATCGAATTTGGAGTTAAATTGTGAAAATTGAATATTTTAATATTTAATTGACGAGTTAAAATAGCCATTTTCTATAAATTCTCGGATTTCGATGAAACTAGTTTCATCGGATCCGTAATGTGATATTATTATAAGGTTTCAAATTTCGTGTCAATCGGATTTATCGTTTGTCCGGGGCGAGCCAAAACGCCTAGAAATTAGTTTAAATCAGTTTAATTGAAATCGATCGTTTATTGCCATAACTCGCACAGATGATCGAATTAGCCTCCGAAACCTATTCCATTGTGTCCGAAACATGGGGTAAAACCTAGAAACGCCAGCCGGCACGCGTTGTTTGGAGACCGTTTGAGAAAATGGTTTATAAGTGGATTTAATATTAAAATAATAATTAAAACTGTTTATAAAGGCACGTTCTTCAGCAAACCCTAGTTCCATTATCACAGGCCGCCGCTTATAATTTTAATGGCCGAGACTTCACTTCCTTCTCCACCAATTATCTCGTGATCTACTCATTTCTAGGCTTCACCATCAACAGCAAAGATCTAGAGCTCATCGAGCTCGACAAATCCAACGGTGGGAATGTTGTATTGTCATCGATTGGAGAAGATATGGAGCCGCGTTCATCTTCATTTTATGTACAAATCCCGAATCATAAGGGGGTCGGGCTGCACGCAGTTCCAGGCGATGGTACTTGGCGACGTGGGCTTTGACGTGGCACAAGTTGATCGAGGTGGAGATGGTCGTAGTGGGTGCGGCTTTGAACCCTAGTTGAACGAGAATGGGTTTCTTCGAACGAGATGTTGCCTGGGGGAAGAACATCACATGCAGCCCTGATGAAATCAAGTGTAATGTGCGGCCCAGATAGTATTAGGGTTAGAAAATTGAAATAAAAATTGTAAATTTAATTATTTTATAATTTGTGTAAACTTCTAAAATGCATAACTCTTTCATACGAGGTCGAAAAATTACGAAACCAGTTGCGTTGGAACCGTATTATCAAGCACTACGCAATGGAGCTGGTTTGGAGTCATTTGGAGCTAATGAGAATTTCGGATAAAATTAAACGTACGTTTAATTTTATTCGAAATAAAACGCTGAAACCGTTATTGAAACCAAGGTGAGAACTTCTCACTCAATCGAATTGTTTCGACTTATATTTTAAATAGTAAGATTTAAAATTGCATGATTGTATGTTTGAATGATAAATATTATTTGTTATTGGTTGAAATAGACATTATACGCCGTTAGTAAGCGGATATTATTTATTAAAAACATATACTGTGATAATTCCATCTTGATTGGAATTGGTATTATTTGTGTACTTGGAGTTGATTTTCCCGCATTATATAGCGGATGAGACCCTATTGCGCCGCCTATTAAGCGAATAATATTTTATAAATCCCATATACCGCGATAATTTCGTACTGGAACGGAATTGGTATTGTGCTAATGTTTGTGGATGCAGGGAAACAGGTTGGAGGGATCCAACTGGATTCCTCACCAGTATTTATTTGATTACAGATATTTTGATATTTGTTGATTATCATATGATGATATATGATGTTTGTTGTCGTGATTGACTATTGGGTGTTGTTGCATCATCGGATCCATTTTTTTGATGTTTAAAAATAACGATTTCGATTTTAAAAGGGTTTTTAAAATGATTTTTCAAAGTATACATTTTATTAAATTTTTGAATTGATTCATTTTAAATAATTAAAACGTTATAAATTTTTATGTTATAAAAATTAAGGTTTTTGTGAAATATAACCAAAAGGTGATTTTTAAAATAAGTAGATTTATAAAATAGTTTAAATTTGGATTTTTGAATTATTATAAAGGATGTATACAAAAGATTTTTAACATTGATATTTATAATAAATATATATATATATATATATATATAATATTGGAATTACAAAACGAGTTTACTAAGTGTTAAAATGAAGTATAAAATGGATTTCATTAAAAATTATAGATTTATAAATTGTGAAGATTTTTAAATGAATAGATGTTGTAAAATACAAGATTTATAAGTAATTAACTTATAAACTGGATTTTGGGCATTTAAATGGGATATTAATAGAAATTGTTAATAAAGGAGATTTTATAAGTTGAAGTTGTTATAAAATATAAATGAATCTTATAAGTAAAAGAAGTTTTAAAAAGAACGATTTGTAAATAAATGAATTATAAGTATTTAACTTATAATATGGACTTTTGGTATATATTTGAGATATATAAATTGAATCGGATTAATAAAGGAGATTTATAAATCGAAGTTTATAAATAGAAATGGAATTTATAGACATTGTTTATAAATTCGAAATCAATGGAATTGGATAAATTGAATATAGAAATTTATTAAAAGAAGTATATTCGCGATTTTGGATAGCGAACTATTCTTTATATAAAATATGTAGAAATGTTGAAATTTGGTTAGTAAAGTATATTCACGATTTTGGACAGTGAATATATTATTAAATAAAATGGTTATTTGTGGAAAAGCTATATTATAAAATGAAGTTAATTATTTTAAAAAGATGTTTTAAAATGTATTATGTATCGGATACATAGATTTCAACATTCATTGTTGAAATAGACGCTTTCGAGAAATAAGGAAATGCTGGACTATAACACTGTTGTTATAATAAATGATTTCCGAAAGGAAATGTTTTGTATAGTATTGGGATTTATATATCTATTTTAATTTCGAATCCCTATACTAGTGATTTTAGGCCGTCGTAACGATGTTTTACGCAACATTCGTTTTGACTCAAATAAATGCGTTTAAGCGCACGTTTTCTTTAAAGAATGAAATATGTACTTAATTTCGATTTAAGTATATTGAATATTTTCCAAGTGTTGAAAATAAATAGATTTGTGAATTACTTATTATTAAGTAAGTATGGAAATGTTTTCCAATATGAAGTGAATATTTTGAGACTTTATCTTTTTAAGATAAATTGGAAATGAATATTAGAAATCGATTTGAAAATCGTATATTCATAGATATTTTGGGATTGTAAATTCACTATGGAATTTACAAAAGAAAGGGGAATTTGTTTCAAAATAAACGTTGATTTATTTTTGAAGTGGGGGAATAAATTTACGGATTTGGAACGTAAACATAAAGTAAATCGTTAAGGATTTATTTAATTGGTTTGAATGAACCATTTTGAAATGAAAGTATTTACGCGTAAGGAAAATGATTGAAATTTGTTTTCAAAGGAGATAAAGGTGAAAATTGATTTGAAAATTTGTTTTCAAATGGTTGAAGTGTGGAAACTATATATCTAATAAAGATATTTTGGAAAGTAAATAATTTGGGAAATTATTTGGAACTTGGTGATGTTGAACACGCCTATTGATAGTTAAATAATCCGACTATCAATATTTACCTTTAAATAGGTATTTGTTGTGATTGCTTGAATTTGAATGCCACACTTATTTTTGAATAAGCGCTCACTATTCGAGTTAGCTGGGAAAGGACCTTGGGGTCGTATAACCCATTCCGAATATGTGGTACGTCGTTATGAATTGCATTTGATGACCGGCGTTGAAGACTGGATATTTGTGAAAACGGAAAGATTACCGTCGAATGTTTCTGCATCGGCTGATCTCCGATATAGAAATTTATTACCCTTTGTGATGGGAAATCCGGTCGTGATTAGTGAATATCCGGATTGCAAGGACTTCTTCGTAAGTGCCTTCGGTTCCATTCGATCCTGGAACGGACTTGTATGGATGTGTGTCTGATGTTACAATTTGAGATGTAAAGCTGGTTTCTATCAAATATATTTCCGTTGGTGGCGGAGAATTTATTCTCTTAGCTTAACACCCTTAGAGGTTATGTAGTTGATGGTTACTAGTGATACATTCCCAAATTGGTAATGTGGCATACGAAGTGTTGTTGAGCATTTGTGAATTTAAGCACAGCTTTTGAATAAAGCGTGGCTTTGTGGACGAGACTTCGTCGGACCTCACACCCCGCAAATGGTCAAAACAGGAAGGATGCAGCAAGGTTTAGGGGGTAGCGCCCCTTTATTGTATGTCATTCCTTCTGGATAGAGGTGGTATCATGGTATGGAGCCCAGATACTTAACCTATGTTGTTGCTGCAAATTTATTGCTTTGTGGTTGTTGAAAATCGAGGATCCTCGGATATAGATCGGTTATGATTGGGGAATGAAATATTTGTGTCAGTAGTTACCCAGTTAGGGGTAACCCGGCCTTGTGTTAGCAGAGATCCGGTTAGGTTCTCGGGTCGTTTTCCAGAGGCGTACCCATGTGGCAATGGGAAGTTCCTTGGCCTGACCATTTGTTGGAACCCAAAGAAGCAATACGAACCCTGTACGGTTTTAGTTGTATAACCTTCCATGGAATGTGGCGGTAACCTACTATTTAACATGGTTAGCTATAGTAGGCATACGATAATGGTCGTATGTTGGCTAAGATTTATATTTTTACTTTCGAAATGATTTTTCCTACACTATGCACTAGTAATAATATCAAATGTTCTTTTTAATGCGTATCAAGCATCTTTGACTATCATAAGGAGAAATCTCCTTTGATTCTGCGTTTGCATTGTGTGTGTGTGCGGGAGGCCTTATGGTAGTCTCATTTTCTAAAAAAAGCATTGCGAATCTATTTTAAAAATTATCCTGTACTTTGTTTTTAAAAGATAAACTATTTTGAGTTCTCACACCAGTCACATGACTGACTCGGAGTTTATTGTTTTCCTTCCTAAACTCTGGGTGCCCACTAATTTCCACACGGGCAGTCTAAAGTTAGGTTATCGGGATATTCTAGAAATTCAGGAGTTGCTGGAGGCAAGCTGGATGGCATGGCGTATTCACTAGTATATAGTATTTCTTTTCCGCTGTTTATTGTTTGTTGTTATACACTCTGATGATGTAATGTAATGTGATGTGATGTGATGTGATGTGATGTAATAACTGATATAGTTTTTTGTTTAAAGATTATTCATTTATCTATTATATGTTGTTCCGCTGTGATTGTGAGATTCTGATATTGTTCTGTTGTTTTCTTTTTCTTTCTTTCTTCTTATATCTTCTACCTCTTCTTTAACCCTAACGGTACGGTTTTCCGGCCTTCGATTGTTTGGCAGTTGATACAGTGTACGTATTGATGTCGGTTTTCGAGCGTCGAAAAGTCGCGATCGTCACATTTAGCTCGGTACAACTACAAAATGGCTCTACGGCCTCCCAAATCCAAAAAGAAAACAAAACGCCAAGTGGCTAGATCCAAAAACCCAATCAAATTTCATACAGAATTTTAAACACATACCTTTTTAGTCGAGCAATTCTAATTTATTATCGGAAATCAAAACCAATTTTCCTTTCCCTATTTCATACCTGCATATCCTGTTTATCAATAATATACAATCACAACATTCAAAAACATTTTATTGACTTCTTTTTCACGTTTCAATATTTGTTTTACTTAAGCCTGTACGATGCACATATATCATCCGTATGCAATATCAAATCTGATCGCCTACTCGATCACACAATTCCACTTTCGAACTAGTATCGTCCACCCGACTTCCTAGTGCGGACTCGGATCTGGCTTCTTAATCAGAAACCGTCATTCTCCTTTCATAGTCATAACTATGATAGAGAATTTCCAGAATCAATCAAAATTCCATGTCCAGGGTTCGCCGTCGAAAATCGAGTGAAAAAATCCTAACTCGCATCAATATAACTATCTCGAAATTATGTGCCCGAATCTGGATCAAATAGCTATGCGAATAAAGTAATATACGTACATCCTACGTATTTGCCCCAATTGATTATCAATTATATCAATTTTCCTTTTTATTCACATTTATTTTGATTGTTATTCACTTATTCTCACTTTCCCTTGTCACACTTTCAGTTTTAATCTTCATTCAATTATTCACTTAGCATATTTCCAATGCCAACTTACTTAAGAATTTCACCTTCATTTCTTAAGTTCAATATAAATATTTCATATACCTCTTGAATTTGTTTTCACTTCACTATTGGAGTTTATATCCATTTTATTCAATTTGCCTTTACAATTCCATAAAAGTTTCAATTTGCTTCACTTTATTAATTAATTTCAAATATAAATACTTCTTCCCAATTTTACTTGAATTCAATTCATTTCCAAACTTTGAATATTGAATTTTGATTCACCCTATCACAATCCATATTTAATTAACCATTTCCTTTATTAGTTTTACTTACTAATTTATTTAAAATCTCAAATAAAAGTTTATTTGTAAACTTTTTCCTTCCTTTAGTTTCTATGAACAATTTTTCAGTTCATCTTACTTTACTTATACAATTTAAATTAGATTTCAACATTCAGTTATAATTCTATTTGCTTAACAATTTTAAATCATTTTTCGTTGGTGAAAATTTTCAAAAGATTCAAAAAATTCTAACTCTCAAAATTTTCGAAATTTTTTGGCAGTCTCCTTTGTACGAAGGAGCTTTTGCAATTTGACAAGAGATGTAGATATATATACATCGACCCACATGGTCGAAAAACAGAAAAACAGTTCATATTTCCTATTTGTATTGCGTAGGCGTACCTTATTTAGCATTTTAAGCAAACGGCTTATTTATTTTAGCTGTTAGCGCGGTCAAACCAGTCAAACAGCTTCCAAAAACCTGTACTTACTCAATTTAAACAGGTAAGTGACAAATATGCAGAGTTTATTAACATTTAACTTCATTTTAATAGCTAAACACATACGTAACATAAGCAATATCCACTAAACACTTCCATAAGTGAATTTATTAGGCTTCACACAATTTAAATGCTTTCAATCCATATTCAAACCAGCATATTCAATTCAAATGATTACACCACTCTCTACTAAACTAAATTTCATTCTTAGTCCAAACAAACTCATTTAAAATGAATTAATCCCAAAAGCAATCCAACTCCCATTTTCCTGAAGTCAAATCCTCATTAATATAACTTACGTTTATTAACTCAATTACTAATTTCATTTCATTTACCAAACAAGTTTTATTCAAAAATCATTTCTTAAAACTCGACACAACCATTTCACAATTTTACTTAAATCAAGCTTTTATTCGAATATTACTTAAGTTATTTACTTTCTTCAAGATATTTCAACTTTAAAACTCAAGTTATATATATATTTTATAAGCACTTTCCAATTTAAATCCTTAATTTGATTTCAATTACCAACCGATTTCATCTACTAACTAATTTAAATTAGTTTATTCAGTCAACCATTTTGAATTTCATACTTCCAATTATATTCAATTCGCCAACAATCCAAGCTGAATTCATTTACACTTCATTGCTTACATTAATTTATTTTTCATCCAAACAAGCCCATATTTATTACAATTGATTCAAAAACCAATTTTATTGGCTTCTGTTAATCCATAGAATTTATATAATCTCGTTTACGTCAAACGACAATTATTTTTGTGCAAATTCAGTGATATTTACTTAAAAGAATATCCATTCCTGTTTAGAACTATTTTAAATTAATATCAATTCAATCTATACTTAATTTGATTTCATTTTAATCGATTCCGTTCAATCTATTTCGCATCCCATATCCACATTCAATTTATTTAAATCCATTTATTATTCTTGGAACATTTCATATTGGTTACATCAAATACTCATTTCATAATCTATTTGCAAGCTAAACATTTGCCACATTAAATTGGTGTTCGACTTTCATTTAACCAATTCAAGTTCCATCTCCATATTTCATTACTAATTAATTATTAGTTTGTTTATTCAAGGTTTATTCCCAATATTTTATTTTTATCTCAAACCACCTTAACTATTTTACTGGAGTTCAATTTATTTTATAATTTAAGTTTTGAATTTTTTTTTTCACTTCCAAATACTCAACTCAATTTTATTTTGGCTTATTTATTTCACTTCTAAGTTTTATAAGTCACAGACTTATTTATTTTCATACTTTTATCTATTTATAATCAATCCCATTCACGTTTTACTTTTTAATCCGGGACTATACATTTTATTTAGCCAATATATTTTTATTATTCCATAAACATTTTACATAAGATTCCAGAGTTTAAACACTTTCCTAGATTTCAAAATCACCTTTGAAATCAACTACATCCAAAATCCTTTGCATTTCTAAAACCAAATCCAACTTTTGCAAACAATTCCAATTGAAAACAGTTTGGTAGCAATTCCTCTCTTGGAAACTCGAAAATGAACGCCGATGATGTCGCAATCATCATCAGAATTATTTTCCAGTGATCGAAAGAGTTTAATGCTTTTATCTCTTTATAATCCCTTTTTAAATATTTTTAAATTCCAAATCTCTCCATATTCAATTCCAATTCAAAAATATTCCCAAAATAACACCACTATTATTTCCCCAAACCTTTGAAAACCACTTCCAAATTCAAGGATTTTAAATCTTTCCCAAAAATTCCAAATTGCAATTCCTTTAAATCTATATTCAAACATTCTCTGGGATTTTATTTCCAATGTTAAATCACATTCATAGTTTATATCTACAAATTTCTCTAGAGGTTTATTTCAATTTATAAATTACGTTGATAATCTATATTTCAAATTCCATTTTTTTATATAAATTTATTCTTCAACTTTGGTTATTAGTTTTCAATTTCTTATTCAATTTCTACACAATAATGTTAATAATTGTATACTATTATTCCTTAACAATCAAGCATCCAAATACTATAATACTTTACAAAAATTATATCTTTTATATACAAAAATAATTTGGGTAAAATTATTTTATTTGCCCTACTTTAAAACAATACCGTGTCGAATTGTTCTATTCAAGTGTTTAGAGATCCCTATCAATAAAGTTAATTACTCGTGTTGACCAGAATCCATAAACTACTCAGTAAACCAATCAACACAATATAAAATCATTTTATATTCACTAGCAAATACGCGCTCATATATAACAATAAGCTCAAACTCAGTCTAGAGTACTATTGACTCTATTTCAATAAGTAATTCCCACCAGAACCAAGGTTATCACCAACCTAAGCTCCGATACCAACTGTAACGACCCGTAAATCCGTATCCTTTGAGTCATCACTATTCTAACTAAATCAACTCAAGTTGTACAGAAATACGAACCATTTGGGTTAAAGAAAAAGAGATAGAAGAAGAAAATAGAAATCAACATCAGGATCTAACCATGGCAGCGGAATAAAATATAATAGATAATAATGATCTTTACTCAAAAATCAAATATATATGTTTATACATTACATCATCAGAGTACATCGATCAATCTCAACATCAATAACATACAACTGGATACACAACTAACAACACAGCGGAACATATATATAAACAAGTACGGGAGTACGTATCGTCATCCAGCTCGTCTCCTGAGCTCCACAGCATCAAATCCTATTTCCTATAATACTCGGTCTGACCCGAGCGTTACAGTTAAATAATACACGAGTCAGTCTGGAATACCAGCGTGAGAAAATCCCGCTCAATTGATTATTAAAGTTTCAAAAATTCTTTGAAAACAAAAGCATCTCGTAAGACCACGCCACAAATAAACATGTCGGGTTTTTACCTTACGATAGCTAAAAAAAAATTTAATAGAAATCCTCTAATATTATAATAGGGTCTATATACAAATACTTATAAAATAGCCGAAATTGTTACATTCATTAAATTCCAGCTACTAGCCACAGAGTGGGTAATACAAACAAAACTCGTACAAGCCTCGTATGGAGAATGGATTTCCAACTAATGACTAGGCACTGGGGTACCACCTGTCACAGTACGGGGCCTAGATCACCGTACCGAGTAGTACGCCCGCTCCCCTGCAACACAAGACTGGGATTACCCCTTACTGGATAATCCCAAGTGAGATCACCCCACGGTTGGGATCAGCAACCGCCCACTAAGTCGAAATAAAAAGGGACATCTAGACAGGAATGACCTCACCCTGCTTGGGTGCTACCCACCCAGCCTTGCTGCGTATCCCCTGATTTTCAGTCATTCCCGGTTGATGAGGCTTGAGGCTAAGTGTTACCTTTTTAGAACATATCCCTTAGAACTCCCATCGTCCACCTAACGATGTTTCGAAAGCATTCATCCATATAAGTCCATCCCTGGTTCGAGCGGAACCGAAGGCACTATTCCTACTACATCCATTTTGAAAATATCCTCAGGATTAGTAGCGACTAGCCCTTGCACTTCACTGCTCCATCTTCGAATCCAAACTCGTTTCCACTAAATGTACAAACCGGATCGAAGTGTTTTTCGAGAAATTAATCTCGATCCCGGTCTCTTCGAAACGATCAACGCATTTGGCTAATATTGATAGTCGGTGATTTAACTATCAATTAATATTCATAATCATCCATCAAAAAATAAATAATTTCCTAAATTATTTATTAACCTCAAAATATCTTTACAAGATATACTTCTATTTTCAATCCTTTGGAAACAGTTTCAAATCATCTTTCTTTTTCAGAATAAACTTTCTCAAATATTTTCTATCTCCACTGAAATTACCAAGCGCAACACTAGATTTTTAAAATAATTTAAACACTTTACTTTGAATTATGCTTTAAAACATTTATTTTTAAAACTACAACAAGAGTTTGTTAAAAATACATACTATATGGATATTTGAAAATACAGTTACTTAATAAAATATAAAATTAGATTTTCACTTTTAAAAACAAGATACTAAGTCACTTTTTAAATAATTACATCTGTAATAGTTAAATAAAATACTTACTTAAGAATTTAAATATTAGAAACAATAGGCTTACCAAAACTTTTTTTTATTAAAACAACTTTAATGCTTTATTAAAAATATATATGTTCAAAAATAATTAAAATAAAGCTACTTTTTGGAATATAGAACTAAATTTCTCTTTTTAGAACAAAATACCAGATTACCTTAAATAATTACTACGATAATAGACTTGAAAAAAACATATTTACTCTAGAATTTAAACATTTAGAAATAATAACTTTTCTAAAACATGCTTTTTAAAACAACATTAAACTTTTTATGTTATACTTAAAAATTACTTTAAACGTACTTGGCTATCTAGAGAAATATACTTCTCTTCACATTCTTCTTGAATCTTCCAATTCCGAACACTTGAATCAATTTCCAAATTGATTTCCAATTTACTCCCTTTTAATTCAAAATCTATTAATTTTAGATTTTATTTCTTAATTATGATTTAAAATACTTTAACTGAAAATTCCAATTTTTAGATTTCTCAGTTACTTCTTTATCCTTTAAATTTAAACTTTGAATTTTGAAATAATTCTTTATTCTTTTAATTTATATAACTTAAGTTTACAATTCATTGATTTCGTTTTATTCAAAATTCCTTTTCTTTTCATACTCGAAGTTATTTATTATTATTTTCATATTACTTCTATTTCTTTTCAATTCATTCTTAATTTATTCAAATTTTCTATAATTATTTCGCTTGCAAATTTATTTCCCTTTCAATTTCTTTCCAATAATTTAATTTATATATTTTGGTAATTCATTATACCCGAATATACCAATCACACCATAACATCAATATTCCCATATAACTCATCATCGAATATCAAATAATCACAACAGAGAATATTAAATAAATTAAATAAATGTTGAGGGGTCCAGTTGGATCCCTCCAACCTGTTTTCCCTGCATCCACAGACGTTAGCACAATATAATATGCCAATTCCAAAATATACCATACTATAGCACATCAACCAATTCAACCATTCAAACAATTATTTAAATTTAATCATTTAAATTTAAATTTAAAATCAGCCGAGTGAGATTAACTCGCCTTTGATTTTTGATTTGCAATCCACTTCATTATTTTCCTGGGTTTTCTGATTTTTGACCTTGAATAAACGATTACAATTTATTAACATTTGAATAAACTACACAATTAATTACCATTTAACCAACTTGATTTTCTAATAATTTATTTTACACTACTAATCCCCCCCCCCCTTTAAAAAACTTTTGGTAACCATAATAAATCAAATAGGTTAATTTAACAATTTAATCACCAAATCCATTGTTTCATATAAACTAGTAAATTTAAAAATGTATATAAGCAGATTTATTTACCCTTTTAACTATGTATATGTACTTATACAATACTTTATAGATTTCAACAAAACTAATTTTAAATAAAACTCCTCAATCTTTTTAATGTTCTTATATAATTTCCAAAATCATATAAATATATATTACATAAAATAAAATCCCTTTCAAATTCTTTTAACAACTAAATAATTAAAATAAGTTAATTTAAACAAAATTAGTCTCCTGAGTATATTATTTAGAATATCTAGCAAATTCAAAATGTGTAGTTGTATGTTTGTTCCTTCTGAGACCATTTATATACTCATACAAACTAAATTCCAAATCCACTTTATGTTATATAAATTCTTCAACATTTTTAGAATATCTATATTTGATTTTCCAAGCTTAATCTAATATAAACTAATTTCTGTTTTGCCTGTACACATTTAAAAATTAAGATATGTGTGTACTAATATATATATATATATATATATATATATATATATATATATAATCTGTACATACCTCACTGCAATTTAAAATCCCATATATATCTTTGAATCATATTAAATTAAATTAAATGATAAAAGCAAAATACCTACGGGAACAACTCAGACAACCACACGACCTGTACCCAGCTCGAGCTCGATGTCTCTACCGACCCAGGATCGACTTTCGGCCAAACCCACGCGCGTACGCGTGTAGACAGTCGCGACGTTTCTCTTCCTTGACCCAAACAGCCCCGCACGTCCACCTCCCCCTTCGCGATGCCTTCGGCGCAGCGTCACTGCCATTGCCCTGACACGAACTCAACCCCAAACATCAGCTCAAGACGTATTTCGATTTAGGAACGAGCTCTAGCTCATCGTGATCTACCTGACTCCGCCCCTACCGAAGTCGTGCTCGACGATGCCCCGAGTCGAACTCGCGATTGCGATTCGATTAGGGTTTTATAAATTTGATTTTCGGTCAGCTCGAGTTTGAAGGATTGCTTCAAAAAAAATTTCCCAACTAAACGAAAGAGGAAGCTTTGGTTTGTGAATTTACTGAGAGGATGAGGGAGGGTACTCGGGTTTGAAAGGGAAAAGGAAAGAGAAATGGAAAGGAACGTGATCCCTTTCTTGTTTCGGCCATTATTGAATTTTTTTTTTCATTTCCCTGGAAAGAAGGCTTGGCCGATAAAAGATAAAGAGGGACACGATATTTGGAAAAGAGGTTAGCATGCAGGAGGGGCTACCGTGATATTTGACTTGAAGGTAAAGTACTGACGTGAAATTGTTTGACTGAACAATTTATTATATACTTTATCTAAATTTCAAATTTAAAACGTCATGGAAACGTACCCCAAAATCTCGACTCCTTTCGCCGCGTGTCGCTCGGTGTTCATAATATTAAACCCCTATTACGAACATAATGGAAAAGGTTCCGAGGCCTGATTCGATCGTATGGAGAAGATAGCCCTTTTGGATGCAGTTATTAAATTGAATTTCGATACAAAATTCAACGCATTTATATATCATACGCTCACACAACAACTCCAATCACTACGAAAATTAAAATCCAATAATAATACAATATTATGGATCTAATGAAACTGGTTTCGTCAAATTCCGAGACTGCGCCTCGGAAAGCAATTTTTTAAATATCAATTTAAACTATATATTTTTAAAACTGAACAAAACACTTTTAAATTCAATTTTAAAAGTTCTATCACCTTCAGTATTATCAATATAAATTTAACAAGCCTTTAAATTATTCTTAACAAGCTTAAAAATCAAGATTCAATATTTTACCCAACTTCAAATTATTAGATTTAATAATTAAATTATCCGATAAATAGTGATATTTGAAGTTCGAGTTTAAAATTCACCTTTTGAATATTTAAAATCAATTAAGTATTCCGATTTCAAATATTCAAAAATTTTGGGTCGTCGCATCTCAATAGTATATTCATATTTTGTTTCGCTGTCTGATACACGTCGGAAAATCGAAAAAAACGATTTTGTATCGGTGCCTATTTTAAAATCTTTTGGTTTCCATCCATCCTTTCATTGCTCACCCTATACAATACCAATAGCTGTTGCATTTATATTTCCTGAATCTCGTGCTTGACTTTGTTTTCCACATGTTCCAATAATTATTAACCGGTTCATTTTTCTATAACCTTTGGTTTCTTTGAACTGTTTCTTTTGAAAATGTTTGCCTGGAATCCAAAGCCTACTCTTCTTCCTCATTATCTTTGTTGTAACCAGCCATCTCCTTAACTTTTCCAACCATCTCTGCTCTTAGTCTCTCCCCTACACATCAAGCTCTCTCAACCTAACCCCACCGTTTGCCGAGCAACACCACCAAACCTCACAGCTCCGACCACACATCACCTGATCCGACACCTGGACTTCCTCATGCCTCTTCGCCTCCATACGCAACCCAAAAACCCAGCTCGGCCTGTCCTCCCACTCGCCTGAACCTCCGCCTAAACGCCACCCTACAACTAAAGCAATCACCATTTCCCCTTCCCTTCGCTAACAACTGGCCAAGCATCCCACGACTGTGTTCCCACATCGATAGCCTCCCCCTCTCTTCCTCTCACGGCAACACGTCCAACACCATCTGCTATCTCACCAGCCAAGAACACCATTCTCCACCTCACTTTCCATTTCCTGACCATGTTGCTTGGTAGGTGTTGATTTATTTAGAGGTATATATATAGTTACATATTTGTTTATATGTCAGTTTAAAATATTCAGTAGTGTATACATACATACATACATACATAGATATATATATATATATATATATAATTTACAGATGTTGTGTATGCAATATATACACTTACCGTATATTATATTATAGAAGGTATTATATTACATTGTTTAAAAGTATATATAATACATTATACATGTATATAGGTTTTATATATATATATATATATATATATATATATATATGCCTGTCAATATATGATGTGTGTGTGTGTATATATATATCTTAGTTAAATAATATGTTTGCATAGCACAGATTTATAATTTTATCATATAGAGTATATATTTTTTATATGTATATGTGCAAGTTGTATATACGCTGTTTTTATATATAGATCACGTGTGACAGTATATATGAATTTTATAATATGTTGTTTATATAGATTTTCTATTTTGTCAGTATTGTATATGTAAACATTTTTATATATAGGTTTACATTGCAAATATGTTTAGCCTAGACATTTATTTTATTTGCGTATGAAAAAGCTTGCATACTTGTTATGGTCTGCATAGATATATATATATATATATATATATATATATATATATATATTTTCTTTATTTGTGTATATGTTTTAAGTTAAGTGATGGTTTTGTAGCATATTATATTTACGTGTTTTAAGATATATAAGTTATAGATAAGTTGTTTTCGTTTTTCTTAATTAATCTATACTTTGTATGTTAATACTTTGTCATAGCTTTAATATATATACATGGTTAAAAGTATAAGTATATAAATTCTTTGAAATATTTACTTGAATTATATATATAGATTTTATTTTAAGTATATATATTCTAAAATTGATTTTGAAATTTTATGTATATAATATATATGTATATATTAGTTTCAGTTTATATCAAGCTAATTTGATTTGTTCTCATTGATTTTGATTTATCAGCTAGTCCATCGAACTCGTGTCCATCGTGCTTTGCTTTGAAATTCGTGCTTGGATTCGTAACTCATTTCATTGTCAAATCTCTCTAGCCTCGAAAGGTGAGAAATCACTCACGATTAACATTCTTATATTTATTAAATTTGATTTCATTTGAAAAGACAATTGAAATATACTGTTGCTAGTTATTTAACTGCTATATATATATGATATGACATTATCTGTAACTGTTCACCTGTGACATCTGACACCATGATATGTTATTTACATTTTATCTGTTATTGATGATATATGCCTGTTGTTGATATGTTACATTCATTATCATCACAGTTCTCACTCTGCAAGTTCCTTGTTAGTATAGAATTCCCTATAGGTTGAAATGTTACATACCCGAATGAACTTGTAGAATAGGAGAAAATGTTATGGGTTGAACTGATAAACCCAAGCGATTTTCATTGAATTGAATTTGGGATTGCGGGTTGAAAAGACATATACTTGTAGATATATAAATTTCGGATTGAAATGATAAACATTCGTATCACTTGACCAAAGGATAGAAAATTGTATACAGACACCACTAGTCTATATATATATATATATATTGAAATGATTTCCAAAGTTTTAAAAAGGAAAATATATGGTTTTATATATACATACACATATATTGATTTTAAATATATATATATATATATATATGTTATTTTATATATGTTTAAAATTCTTGATTTTTAAAATTATATGTTTTAGGGAATTTAAATTTATAAGTTAGTTTTGAAATTATAAATTTTTAAGATTTTACTTTTTAATATTTTAAAATATATATAATATGTTTTAATATAAAATAAATTTATAAACAAGTTTTAATTTAATAAAGTTTAATTTAAGTAGTATATATTATGTTTTAAATATTTATTTAAAAATCTATTTTTAAAATAGATTTTTATAATAATTTGTTTTTATAAATTGAGGTTGAAAAGATAAATTTGAAATTGATTTGAAATTATATTTATTTAAGAATTATACTTAAATAATATTGATTTGAAATTTATTAAATTTGAGATTTTAAAGATATGATTTTATAACTTTATTTTTATTAAAAGTGATTTAAATGAATATTTTCATGTTTACATAAATTGAATTAGTTTATTTAAATTTATAATTGAAGTTTTATTTAAAGGTTATTGGAATGACTAAGTAAGTATTTCAAAATTAAATAATAGTAAAGTGAATTTGATATATATATATATATACATATACATATACATATACATATACATATATACATATATTAAATTGTCAAATTTAGCTTTGTAAATGTTTGAATATTTAAAGCTTTGAAATCTGTTGAAGTTGAAATGGTTTAATTTGTAGTTTATATATATATATATATATATATATATATTTGAAATGATATAAAATGGTTTATTGAGATTTAAATTGAAATGGAAGAACTGAGTTTTGATTTAGATGGGATTTTGGAATTCGAATTAGTTTGAATCGATTTGTGGAATTTGGGGAAACTATATTTATTACATGAAGTATTTTAAAATATTTTTAATATTTTACTTTATAAATTATTTTAATATATATCATATTTTAATATAAACTGTTTTTAATATAAACTATTTTTAATATAAACTATTTTTAATATAAAACTATTTTTAATATACTAATTATTTTAATATAAACTATTTAATTTTTAACTATTTTATTATAAAAATTATTTTAATATACTAATTATTTTATTATATAAACTATTCTATTATATAAACTATTTTATTATATATAATATTATTAATATCTAAACTGTTTAGAGGAAAGTGTTATGGTTTTCTAAATTTATCATTTCCAAAGTGTTATGATTTCAAAGTGATATGATTCCAAAGTGTTATAATTTCAAGTGTTATGGTTTCAAAAGTGTTATAACTTTAAAAGACTATGATTTTGAAATGAATATATTTTAAAGGAATAATTATCTCGAATTGATATGGTCTTGAAATGAATATGATAATTTGGTTTTAAAGTATGATATTTTGAAAAGACCATGGTGTTATAATAACGATGGGTTATTAAAGAGACCGGGATCGGTTATTGTCATACTCTCTACTAATACCGAAAACCACTTTAACAACTGTGTACGTGGTAGAGACTCGAGAATGAAGTAGGATGGTGGCGACGATTCTATTTGAGGTATATACATGGACCCGACTCCCGTGAGTTAGCTTAAGGTAGCTAAAACAGGAGCAATTGACGGGCCAAGTGAGGTAGCTTCTTCGATCGGACACACTTCATCGATACCATTCTATTACTTTGTGATAGATTTGGGTTGTAACGTCTGAGAATTTTCGTTCTTCGAAAATTCGACATCGATACTCACTTTATCGACTGCCGAGAAATCAAAGGCCGAAAACCGAGATGTTATGGGTTTTAAAAAGAATTTAAGAAAAGAAAAGAGAAGAAAAGAGAAAAAGAAGAAATAAGAAGATAGAAAATTTTAAAAATAGAAGAAATAGAAAGAAAAAGAGAATAGAGGAAAAAGAAAACAAAAGACAGAAAAGAAAATAGAGAATTTGAAAATAGAAGATAGAAGCATTTTAATAATAGAACGGACAGAAAGGAAACAACAGAACAACAACAGAATCTCACAATTCGCAGCGGAACAACATATAATAATAAATGAATAATCTTTAAACAAAGAACTATATCAGTTATTACATTACATTTCATTTCATTACATCATATCATCAGAGTGTACAACAACATACAACATCAACAAACAGTGCAGCGGAAAAAGAAATACTATATACTAGTAATACGCCATGCCATCCAGCTTGCCTCCAGCAACTCCAGAATATCCAGAATATCCTGATAAACCTTAACTCTTAACTGCCCGTGTGGAAATTGGTGGGCACCCAGAGTTTAGGAAGGAAAACAATAAACTCCGAGTCAGTCATGTGACTGGTGTGAGAACTCAAAACAGTTTATTTAACTTTAAAATCAAAATAGGAATATATATTTTTTTATTCAATTCGCAATGCTTTTAAAAATGAGACTACCATAAGGCCTCCCGCACACACACACAATGCAAACGCAGAATCGGAGGAGATTTCTCCTTATGATAGTCAAAGATGCTTGATACGCATTTAAAATAACATTTGATATTATTACTAGTGCATAGTGTAGAGAAAAATTCATTTCGAAAGTAGAATATAAATCTTAGCCAACATAGACATTTCGAACTATGCCTACTATAGCTACCATCCAAACAGTGGTGACCACCATAAGTGAATGGCAGGTTCTACAACTAATACCGTACAAGTTTCGTATTGGGAATTGGATTTCCAACAAATGGTCAGGCTAAGGAACTTCCTACTGCCACATGGGATCGCCTTTGGCTGGACGTCCCGAGAACTTAACCAGCTCTCTGCCAACACAAGGCCGGGTTACCTTTATCACTAGGTAACTACTACACGAATATGGCATCCCCCGGTCCCATCGGACCTTTAACCGAGCGCTCGTCACCAACAACACCACACAGTAATAAAATATAGTGTTTCAACATGAGTAAGTATCTGGGCTCCATACCATGATACCACCCTTCCCAGAAGGAAATGCACATACCCTAAAGGGAGCTACCCCTCATAACCTTGCCGCATCATTCCTGTTTTGACCATTACCGGGATGTGAGGCTCGACGAATTCACGTCCACAAAAACACACTTTGTACAAAAAGCCGTGCTTTGGGTCAACAAATGATCAACACAATGATCACTAAGATAGACGATCAAATAAATGATCCTATCACAAATAATCAACACAATGATCATTTCAGCATCACTCAGCATGTCACATTACCAAACTGGGAATATATCGCTGATAACTTCAACGATATAACCTTTGAGCTCGTACGTCTCAAAGAAGGGTGTTAAGCAAAGAATAAATTCTCCGCCACCAACAGAAATATATTTGAAAGAAATCGGCTTTATATCTCAAATTGTAATGTCAGACATACAATCCATACAAGTTTGTTCCGGGCTCGAACAAAACCGAAGGCACTTACAAAGAAGTCCTTGCAATCCGGATATTCACAATCCTGATCGGATTTCCCATCACTTATGGAATCTCTATACCAGGAGCGACCCAGTGCAGAGACAATCGATAGGTCATCCTATCGCTCTCGCAAATACCGGTCTTCAACACCGATCTTCAAATGCAATTCACGTCGTATCACATATTCGGAATGGGTTATACGACCCCATGGTCCTTTCCTGGTTAACCCGAATAGTGAGCGCTTATTCAAAAATAAGTGTGCATTCAAATTCAAACAATCATATCAAATACCCAATCAAAGGGAAATATTGATAGTCGGCTATTGAACTATCAATTGATATGCATACATCACCAGATTCCAAATAATTTTCCAAATTATTTATTTTCCAAAATATCTTTATAAGATATATAATTTCAACACTTCAAAAATAAATCAATATTTATTTTCAAACAAATTCCACTTTTCACATATAAATTCCATAATGAATTTATATTTCAAAATATCCATGCATATTCGATTTCAATAATTCATTTCAATTTATCTTCAAAAAGATAAATTCTAATTATTCACTTCATATTGGAAAACATTTCCATACTTATCAAAAATAAGTAATCGACAAATCTTTTTATTTTCAACCTTTGAAAATATTCAATATACTTAAATCGAATTAAGTATATTATTCATTCTTTAAGGGAAATCATTCTCTTAAACATTTTTATTTGGGCCAAAACGAATGTTGCGTAAAACATCGTTACACGTCCCAAAATCACTAGTATAGGGATTCGAAATTAAATAGATATATAAATCCCAATACTATACAACCCATTTCCTTTCGGAAATCATTTACTATAACAACAGTGTTATAGTCCACCATTTCCTTTTATTTCTCGAAAACGTCTATTTCAACAATAAATGTTGAAATCTATGATTTCGAATCTCAACACAATTAAAACATCGTTAAATCGTTTTAATTCTATTTAAAACATTCACATTCAATACATTTTCTTTAACGTATTATTCACTATTCAAAAACGTGAATATACTTCATTAACAAATTTCATCCTTTCTATTCATTTTATTTTAAAGGATTATTCACTGTCTAAAAACGTGAATATAACTCCATTTATAAGTTATAACAATTAACTTATCAAAATAAGTCGTTTGCGAATTTATAAAACAACGTTTATAAATTCCATTTCCATTTATTTCATAACAACTTCCTTTATAAATCTTCTTTATTTACCTATTCGATTTATAATCTTAATTATAAACCAAAATTCCAAATTATAAGTCAAACACTTATAATTTATTTATTTGCAAAAATCGTTCCTTTGAACTTTACAAATTTTATAAACCTATTGTTTATAAAATTCCATTTATAACTTCACCGTTATATAATTCTATAAATTTCATTCATTAATGAATTTCATTTTCACTTCATTCAAACACTTATAAAGACTCGTTTTAAAATGTCAATATTTCGATTTATAAATATCCGTTTATAAATCTCTTAATATAAATCAATTAATATTATTCTTTAAAACATCTTTTAATTTCCTTTATAATTTCATCATTTCGATTTATAAAATAATCAAATTTTATAAATCCTATATTTAAACTTTTATCATATATTCAAAAATCCAATCTAAATTATTTTATAAAATCATTAGTTCATATTTCTCAAAAATCGACTTTTAATCGTATTTCTAAAAATCAGCTTTTTAACTATATTTCACAAAAACCATAATTTTTATAACTTTAAAAATTATAACGTTTATTTATTTATAATGGATCAATTCCAAAAATATAGTATATTTTCAAAATCACTTTTAAAATCATTTTAAAATCCCAAAATCTGGGTCCAATGATGCTACACACCAAATAGTCAATCACGACTAACAACGATATCATATATCGATATGATAATCCATCAAATATCAAAATATCTGAAATTAAATAAATACTGTTGAGGAATCCAGTTGGATCCCTCCAACCTGTTTCCTGCATCCAAAAACATTAGCACAATACCAATTTCGCTCCAGTACGAAATTATCGCGGTACATGTTTTTAATAAATATTATCCGCTTAATAACGGCGTAATAGGGTCTCATCCGCTAAAAAAAAAATGCGGGAAATCAATCAACTGCAATATATACATATGCCAATATATATATATTGATATTATATATAATACCAATTTCACTGTTTATGGAATATTCGCGGTATATGTTTATATTAAATAACATCCGCTTACTAACGGCGCATAATGTCTATTTTAACAATCAATAATTTACAGTCATCATTCAAACATGCATTCAAATATTTTAAATCTAACTATTTAAAATAAAATCGAAATCTATTCGATTGAGTGAGAAATTCTCACCTTGGTTTTAAATTCCGTTTTAGCTTTTATTTCGAATAAAATTAAACGCGCGTTTAATTTTACCCGAAATTCTCACTAACTCCAAACGACTCCAAACCAACTCCATCGCGTAGTGCTCGTCCATACGATTCCAACGCAACTGGATTTGCATTTTTTCGACCTCGTATGAAAAAGATACGAATTTATGAAGTTCGTACACGATTTTAATAGCTTAAATACAACATATACTTAACTATTTTAACCCACATCAATTCCTAGCCACACGATCCTTCATCCTTGCATCCTGGCCCTTGAACGCAACCCCTCCTCTTCTTCTTCTTCTACAGGCCGACACACTTAACCCATCAATGAAAACTAGGGTTGAATAATACTCCCTCTATACACAACGAAACTCGATCACACCAACGCCAACGCGAAACTCTCGAAGCAAGCTACCACCACCAGCCACCATTGGAAGTTCGGCCACCCATAGGCACGCGCGCACGTCCCCCTACAGCCCACGCACGGCCACCATTTGCTCCGCCATCGTTACTCCATTCCCGATCATATCCGTATGGATTTCAAGCTCTCTTCATGCTCTACCTTTTTCGTGTTGAACACTTCTTCTAATTCCTTGTAGATTGGGAGAGATTGAGAGATGAAGGAGATGGATTTTCAGCCTTACATTCTAATAGTGGCGGCTGCAAATAAAATTAGGGTTTAATTTCTTTTTTTTTTTCAAGTGGGGGGGGGTGCTATTTATAAGGAACCGTTCGACACTATTCACCCGGAAATTCCGAACTCCGATTTAGACGCCGTAACCAGCGTACCTAGGGTTTATCCCGCGTTCCGGACACAATGGAACAGGTTTCGGAAGCTAATTCGGAAGTATGTGCGAGTTATGGCTGAAAACGTTCAATTTGAATTAAACCGATTTAAATCGATTTCTAGGCGTTTTAATTTGTACCGGACAAACGGTAAATCCAATTGACTTGAAATTTGAAACCTTACAATAATATCACATTACGGATCCGATGAAACTGGTTTCGTCGAATTCCGAGACTTTTTGAAAAATGGCTATTTTGACTCGCCAAATTTAAATTAAAAACGATTCGATGCGTTTCGAGCTGCCACGATCAAATGATAACTCCGATTGACACGAAAATTGAAATCCGGTAATAACTAACTATTACGGATCCAATGGAACTGGTTTCGTTCAATTCTGAGACTGTTCAAAAATTGGCTATTTTACAGTCGATTATTAAATATTAAAATATTCAATTTTCACAAATTTACTTTTAATTCGATTTTAAAAGTTCTAAAATATCATTCTAACTTCAATATGATAAAATAAAATTTTACAAATCATTTTCAATCATATTTAACTCTATTTTCAATTATTTCCATAATTTAACATATTAAATTATCGATTTAATTATCCAATTAAATCCAATAAATCAAAATAAAATTTATTTGACTTAAAAATTCACTTATAAATATTTAAAATTAATTAAATATTCAATTTTTAATTAATAAAAATTCTGGGTCGTTACAATCTTTCCCCCTTAAAAGAATTTCGTCCTCGAAATTACAAGTAAGAAAGGTTACAAAATCTATTAACTTTCCAAAATTCATAATTAAACTTCTTACAAATCTTTACTAAGTTTTCAAATCATACTTAGTTATCTTTTCAAAAACAACTACTATTGTTTAACTTTCAATTCCAAATCAAAGTTTAAAGTTTTCAAAATTTTTCCAAAATTTTCTCAAAATTTTCTAACGCCTTAAATTTTCGGAAAAATTCGCCATAGTCTCCTTTGCGCGGCTCGATCCGAAAAAAAAATGACAGTATATATATCACAAATATACATCTCATCAAGTAATGAGGCATCCCGAAGGGAAAAAAAGTGTAAAAGTGCGATATTTAATCCGAGATATGTACCTTATATTTTATTAGCAAGCATATACGGCTAATATAGCGCAAAAGCGAACTCCAAATGCGAAGCAAACGCGATCCGCACCTACTAAACTCAACAAACAACATGAGAACACGCACATATGCAAATAATCTCAATATACAACATATATCTCCATAATAACTATATATGTCACATAGCACATGTAGTAAAACAACAAATGCAATATATATTCAACCATCAACCAATTACATCCATAACCAACAATATTCATTTATATTCTCATTAATATTTAATGAATTGGTTTTCACTTTAAATCACATTTGATTTATTTACATTGGATTTTATCAACATTCATTTTCAATTCAATTAGTTTACATTTACTAATTGAATCTAATTCACATTCAATTCTATTCAACTTATTTTCTTCAAGTTTGAATTCAATTTCATAGCTTTCAATTTCATTAACACTTAATGAATTATATACAATCAATCAACAATCATATAACAACCAATGTATATTTATTACAACCAAATTTCCTTTGCTTATATTCATCCAATTTGGTTTAACATTAAATTGATTTCCATTCCAATTTATTCAACTCCCAATAACATTAGATTTTAATGAATTAACACTTATATTCATCTTTTCATATCAATTATTCACATTCAATTGATTAACAGCCAAGCCATTCATTCAATTCAATTACAAAGTTGAATTCTATTACATAACTTAAGTTCATATTCTTTTAATCCACTTGATTATTTACTTCGATACCAATATCAACTTAATTCAATATCTCTTAAGTTATATTCCATTTAACTTTAAATTCACTTTTATTCACAACTCCTATTTTATATAGTTTCACTTCTTATATATAAGTTTATTTTACAATTGTAATTCACATTAATTATAACTTTAATTCTTATAATTCTTCTGCTTATACAATTATTCTTTTATTTGGATTATTCAAACAACCTAACAATCAACTTATATACACTTTAATAATATTTTTTTAAAAATTATTCCTTTATATATAAAATATAATCAAGGCAAAATTATTTCATTTACCCAATTTAAAAACAATATCGTGTCGAATTGTTCTATTCAAGTGTTTAGAAACCCCTTCGGCTCAGTTTCGAGGCTGTGCTGACGAAAGTTCATATGCCACTCAATAAACCAATCATCACAATATAAAACAATTTTATATTCACTAACAAATACGCACTCATAGCTATTATTACACTCAAACTCATTCTAGAGTACTGCTGACTCTATCTCTAATGAATTAATACCCAACAGAACCATGGTTGTCGCTTAACCATCAGCTCTGATACCAAATGTAACGTCTGAGAATTTTCGTTCTTCGAAAATTCGACATCGATACTCACTTTATCGACTGCCGAGAAATCAAAGGCCGAAAACCGAGATGTTATGGGTTTTAAAAAGAATTTAAGAAAAGAAAAGAGAAGAAGAGAGAAAAAGAAGAAACAAGAAGATAGAAAATTTTAAAAATAGAAGAAATAGAAAGAAAAAGAGAATAGAGGAAAAAGAAAACAAAAGACAGAAAAGAAAATAGAGAATTTGAAAATAGAAGATAGAAGCATTTTAATAATAGAACGGACAGAAAGGAAACAACAGAACAACAACAGAATCTCACAATTCGCAGCGGAACAACATATAATAATAAATGAATAATCTTTAAACAAAGAACTATATCAGTTATTACATTACATTTCATTTCATTACATCATATCATCAGAGTGTACAACAACATACAACATCAACAAACAGTGCAGCGGAAAAAGAAATACTATATACTAGTAATACGCCATGCCATCCAGCTTGCCTCCAGCAACTCCAGAATATCCAGAATATCCTGATAAACCTTAACTCTTAACTGCCCGTGTGGAAATTGGTGGGCACCCAGAGTTTAGGAAGGAAAACAATAAACTCCGAGTCAGTCATGTGACTGGTGTGAGAACTCAAAACAGTTTATTTAACTTTAAAATCAAAATAGGAATATTTTTTTTTTTTTATTCAATTCGCAATGCTTTTAAAAATGAGACTACCATAAGGCCTCCCGCACACACACACAATGCAAACGCAGAATCGGAGGAGATTTCTCCTTATGATAGTCAAAGATGCTTGATACGCATTTAAAATAACATTTGATATTATTACTAGTGCATAGTGTAGAGAAAAATTCATTTCGAAAGTAGAATATAAATCTTAGCCAACATAGACATTTCGAACTATGCCTACTATAGCTACCATCCAAACAGTGGTGACCACCATAAGTGAATGGCAGGTTCTACAACTAATACCGTACAAGTTTCGTATTGGGAATTGGATTTCCAACAAATGGTCAGGCTAAGGAACTTCCTACTGCCACATGGGATCGCCTCTGGCTGGACGTCCCGAGAACTTAACCAGCTCTCTGCCAACACAAGGCCGGGTTACCTTTATCACTAGGTAACTACTACACGAATATGGCATCCCCCGGTCCCATCGGACCTTTAACCGAGCGCTCGTCACCAACAACACCACACAGTAATAAAATATAGTGTTTCAACATGAGTAAGTATCTGGGCTCCATACCATGATACCACCCTTCCCAGAAGGAAATGCACATACCCTAAAGGGAGCTACCCCTCATAACCTTGCCGCATCATTCCTGTTTTGACCATTACCGAGATGTGAGGCTCGACGAATTCACGTCCACAAAAACACACTTTGTACAAAAAGCCGTGCTTTGGGTCAACAAATGATCAACACAATGATCACTAAGATAGACGATCAAATAAATGATCCTATCACAAATAATCAACACAATGATCATTTCAGCATCACTCAGCATGTCACATTACCAAACTGGGAATATATCGCTGATAACTTCAACTATATAACCTTTGAGCTCGTACGTCTCAAAGAAGGGTGTTAAGCAAAGAATAAATTCTCCGCCACCAACAGAAATATATTTGAAAGAAATCGGCTTTATATCTCAAATTGTAATGTCAGACATACAATCCATACAAGTTTGTTCCGGGCTCGAACAAAACCGAAGGCACTTACAAAGAAGTCCTTGCAATCCGGATATTCACAATCCTGATCGGATTTCCCATCACTTATGGAATCTCTATACCAGGAGCGACCCAGTGCAGAGACAATCGATAGGTCATCCTATCGCTCTCGCAAATACCGGTCTTCAACACCGATCTTCAAATGCAATTCACGTCGTATCACATATTCGGAATGGGTTATACGACCCCATGGTCCTTTCCCGGTTAACCCGAATAGTGAGCGCTTATTCAAAAATAAGTGTGCATTCAAATTCAAACAATCATATCAAATACCCAATCAAAGGGAAATATTGATAGTCGGCTATTGAACTATCAATTGATATGCATACATCACCAGATTCCAAATAATTTTCCAAATTATTTATTTTCCAAAATATCTTTATAAGATATATAATTTCAACACTTCAAAAATAAATCAATATTTATTTTCAAACAAATTCCACTTTTCACATATAAATTCCATAATGAATTTATATTTCAAAATATCCATGCATATTCGATTTCAATAATTCATTTCAATTTATCTTCAAAAAGATAAATTCTAATTATTCACTTCATATTGGAAAACATTTCCATACTTATCAAAAATAAGTAATCGACAAATCTTTTTATTTTCAACCTTTGAAAATATTCAATATACTTAAATCGAATTAAGTATATTATTCATTCTTTAAGGGAAATCATTCTCTTAAACATTTTTATTTGGGCCAAAACGAATGTTGCGTAAAACATCGTTACACGTCCCAAAATCACTAGTATAGGGATTCGAAATTAAATAGATATATAAATCCCAATACTATACAACCCATTTCCTTTCGGAAATCATTTACTATAACAACAGTGTTATAGTCCACCATTTCCTTTTATTTCTCGAAAACGTCTATTTCAACAATAAATGTTGAAATCTATGATTTCGAATCTCAACACAATTAAAACATCGTTAAATCGTTTTAATTCTATTTAAAACATTCACATTCAATACATTTTCTTTAACGTATTATTCACTATTCAAAAACGTGAATATACTTCATTAACAAATTTCATCCTTTCTATTCATTTTATTTTAAAGGATTATTCACTGTCTAAAAACGTGAATATAACTCCATTTATAAGTTATAACAATTAACTTATCAAAATAAGTCGTTTGCGAATTTATAAAACAACGTTTATAAATTCCATTTCCATTTATTTCATAACAACTTCCTTTATAAATCTTCTTTATTTACCTATTCGATTTATAATCTTAATTATAAACCAAAAGTCCAAATTATAAGTCAAACACTTATAATTTATTTATTTGCAAAAATCGTTCCTTTGAACTTTACAAATTTTATAAACCTATTGTTTATAAAATTCCATTTATAACTTCACCGTTATATAATTCTATAAATTTCATTCATTAATGAATTTCATTTTCACTTCATTCAAACACTTATAAAGACTCGTTTTAAAATGTCAATATTTCGATTTATAAATATCCGTTTATAAATCTCTTAATATAAATCAATTAATATTATTCTTTAAAACATCTTTTAATTTCCTTTATAATTTCATCATTTCGATTTATAAAATAATCAAATTTTATAAATCCTATATTTAAACTTTTATCATATATTCAAAAATCCAATCTAAATTATTTTATAAAATCATTAGTTCATATTTCTCAAAAATCGACTTTTAATCGTATTTCTAAAAATCAGCTTTTTAACTATATTTCACAAAAACCATAATTTTTATAACTTTAAAAATTATAACGTTTATTTATTTATAATGGATCAATTCCAAAAATATAGTATATTTTCAAAATCACTTTTAAAATCATTTTAAAATCCCAAAATCTGGGTCCAATGATGCTACACACCAAATAGTCAATCACGACTAACAACGATATCATATATCGATATGATAATCCATCAAATATCAAAATATCTGAAATTAAATAAATACTGTTGAGGAATCCAGTTGGATCCCTCCAACCTGTTTCCTGCATCCAAAAACATTAGCACAATACCAATTTCGCTCCAGTACGAAATTATCGCGGTACATGTTTTTAATAAATATTATCCGCTTAATAACGGCGTAATAGGGTCTCATCCGCTAAACAAAAAATGCGGGAAATCAATCAACTGCAATATATACATATGCCAATATATATATATTGATATTATATATAATACCAATTTCACTGTTTATGAAATATTCGCGGTATATGTTTATATTAAATAACATCCGCTTACTAACGGCGCATAATGTCTATTTTAACAATCAATAATTTACAGTCATCATTCAAACATGCATTCAAATATTTTAAATCTAACTATTTAAAATAAAATCGAAATCTATTCGATTGAGTGAGAAATTCTCACCTTGGTTTTAAATTCCGTTTTAGCTTTTATTTCGAATAAAATTAAACGCGCGTTTAATTTTACCCGAAATTCTCACTAACTCCAAACGACTCCAAATCAACTCCATCGCGTAGTGCTCGTCCATACGATTCCAACGCAACTGGATTTGCATTTTTTCGACCTCGTATGAAAAAGATACGAATTTATGAAGTTCGTACACGATTTTAATAGCTTAAATACAACATATACTTAACTATTTTAACCCACATCAATTCCTAGCCACACGATCCTTCATCCTTGCATCCTGGCCCTTGAACGCAACCCCTCCTCTTCTTCTTCTTCTACAGGCCGACACACTTAACCCATCAATGAAAACTAGGGTTGAATAATACTCCCTCTATACACAACGAAACTCGATCACACCAACGCCAACGCGAAACTCTCGAAGCAAGCTACCACCACCAGCCACCATTGGAAGTTCGGCCACCCATAGGCACGCGCGCACGTCCCCCTACAGCCCACGCACGGCCACCATTTGCTCCGCCATCGTTACTCCATTCCCGATCATATCCGTATGGATTTCAAGCTCTCTTCATGCTCTACCTTTTTCGTGTTGAACACTTCTTCTAATTCCTTGTAGATTGGGAGAGATTGAGAGATGAAGGAGATGGATTTTCAGCCTTACATTCTAATAGTGGCGGCTGCAAATAAAATTAGGGTTTAATTTCTTTTTTTTTTTCAAGTGGGGGGGGGGGGGGTGCTATTTATAAGGAACCGTTCGACACTATTCACCCGGAAATTCCGAACTCCGATTTAGACGCCGTAACCAGCGTACCTAGGGTTTATCCCGCGTTCCGGACACAATGGAACAGGTTTCGGAAGCTAATTCGGAAGTATGTGCGAGTTATGGCTGAAAACGTTCAATTTGAATTAAACCGATTTAAATCGATTTCTAGGCGTTTTAATTTGTACCGGACAAACGGTAAATCCAATTGACTTGAAATTTGAAACCTTACAATAATATCACATTACGGATCCGATGAAACTGGTTTCGTCGAATTCCGAGACTTTTTGAAAAATGGCTATTTTGACTCGCCAAATTTAAATTAAAAACGATTCGATGCGTTTCGAGCTGCCACGATCAAATGATAACTCCGATTGACACGAAAATTGAAATCCGGTAATAACTAACTATTACGGATCCAATGGAACTGGTTTCGTTCAATTCTGAGACTGTTCAAAAATTGGCTATTTTACAGTCGATTATTAAATATTAAAATATTCAATTTTCACAAATTTACTTTTAATTCGATTTTAAAAGTTCTAAAATATCATTCTAACTTCAATATGATAAAATAAAATTTTACAAATCATTTTCAATCATATTTAACTCTATTTTCAATTATTTCCATAATTTAACATATTAAATTATCGATTTAATTATCCAATTAAATCCAATAAATCAAAATAAAATTTATTTGACTTAAAAATTCACTTATAAATATTTAAAATTAATTAAATATTCAATTTTTAATTAATAAAAATTCTGGGTCGTTACATGGGTGCACCCTCGGATTTTTGGGATTGTGGATCGAGGTGGGCGATAGCTGCGGCTATGTGTTACCACCAGCCCGGAAGTGTAATTGGTATATCTACCCTGGCATTGCCTAGTTGTGCCGTGTCACTTACCATATCGAGACACTACGAGTTTTTTATGTGTCGTACCTATGGAGTGCCCTATGGTAGCTTCCAGTTTACGGAGGTACTACAGTAATGTATAGACTATGGCACTATAAAATGTGTTAAGGGTGATATGGGTAACGCCTTAACGCTATTTTAATAGTTTTCTTTACTATAGACATATTATAATAGCGTATATTACTATATACTAGATAGTTCCACGGATACTTAGAGGATGGATATCCCAAACATCCTTTTAAGTTACTTGTGTTTCAGTTGGTATTTTACTTGATTTGGATATATTAATATAAGAATGTTAATCCTGACTCGAGTGTTTTGTGCTTTTGCTTTATGCTTGGGTCAGACTAAGTGTCACGTTGTTTGAGACTCACTTTCGGAGTTGGAGCTTTGCTTGGAGATCCATCCATCTATTCAGCTTGCAATTATTCAATTGACTTCAGTGATATATTTAGATTTTTTTATTTGACTATTGTATCGAGACTTCTATGTATTCGTAACTTCTGTTGTATCCTTTTTGAACTTTGATATATATATATATATATAGTAGCTTCATGAACTAATATTTATTTGTTTCCGCTGCTAATTGTTATATTACTCAGTGCCTGTGATTTTGTGATTGATTTATTTACTGTATATGCTGAGTTTTTATAAATATAAATTAACAATCTGATATTTTGAGCAATTCATTTTCATCGTGTGTGGATGCGAATGGTTGAACATATCGGGATGTTACAGGTACATAAGAGAATGATCCAAATATGGAATTCTTCATTTAAACTCTTTTCTAGCATAAAGAATATTTGTTCAGAAAACCGAATTTTTCAAAATTTTGGCTATTAGATAAGGTGTGTTAGGATTTCGAATGGTAGGGATTAGATGCAAATTGGTTGAACTGTAATTCTATTCGCAGAAGTACGGGAAAATTTGGATGCGAAAAAGAAAGGTTTTGATTTTTAGGAACTTGCATACATATAAAAATACCAGTATATACAAGTTGTTTGCATCATATTTTAAAAATTATTTTAAAATGCATTCACATAGGAGGCATCGATGTGGAATTATTCTGCATACATGCCATGTATATTTTGATACACCATGCACTTGTACACCATTGATTTCAAAAATTGGTTGTACACTAATTGGTTGGTTAGCTTAGATGGTTGCACATTATGTTAAATGATTCGGTCCTTGAAGAATTTCAAGGAAGAATTCTTTTAAAAGGTTAAATGTAACCCCTTGTAATTTTAACAATAATTAATAAAAAAGAAATTAATTAATAATTAGTGAATCCAAAAATAGAAAGTTTAAAATTTGGCTACGAAACTTGCACCATTAGGTTCATGGAAATTTTCTAATCAATTTTCATATATAAAATCAATTAGGATTTAAGTAGCATTTTAATTCATTAGAATGAAAGGTGTTGCGGTGTAAATTTCTACAAATTATCCAGTTTATAACTAAGAATAGAAGTGCAACGTTGAAATAACAAGGAATATGCCTAAAAGAAAGAGATGTATAAAACAGTTATGTTTACCATATTTTATACTATCTATTTCAATTGAAACAAAAATATGATACCCGGTAATTCCAAACTCACAAAATTTCCCTTTTAGATAAGTCATAGAAGTTTCTAGTGTTAGCATTTCCTTTTGGAGAAGGTGTGTTTCCAACGCATTAAAATGTAAAAATCTCTAAGTATAAATTAAAGAATTGTAATAGTGATAACAATAATAGTCTGATTGTAAAAGAAATAAATGCAATAAAGACAAGTTAGAAGTTAAATAATAAGCAACAAAATGTAGGCAAAATAGTGAAATGAGTAAATATGAAAGTTTAGAAATCCTAGGAAAATAGTAAGAATTAAGAAGCAATGGTAAATAGAACTAATAAATAAAATTTAAAGTAAAGAGAAAAGATATTTAAATCTTTGAGATTAAAAGTAAGCGGTAAATGATATTAAAATGAAATCAATTAAGCAAGGTGTCAGTTAAGTAAAAATAACTGATATTAACAGTTGAACATTAGAGGCGTGGTAAATAAATAAGTACGAATATACATAAACATACATTCACACACACACACACACACACACACACACACACATATATATATATATATATATATATATATGCTAGCCTTAAGTATACGTTCGTGACAGGTGTGAATTACTAAAGTTAGATAATAGCTTAAATTGAATAAGAATGACATAGTCATTAAAATTGGTTGGTTTGCAAGGTCACTAGTGTTACACAACAAAAGTCTATCCAACACAAGGGGCTACCAACAGTTGTGGACATATCTAACTGTAGGACCTATGGAATTTTATGTTCGCGTATAGGTGAAGGGAATATACTAGTAGGAAGGTTTGCCTCAGTCGAGGTGTCAAAGGACAAGTAGAGTTTTCTTCAACCTTTTACGAGGTACGTATTAAGTAGCCAAATGGGCATTTCCTTGATTGCATTAAAAATATAAATAGGACGGTGAGCAAGAGTCGGCGCTATGATAGTGAGAATGGTATCATACTGAGGAGCAGAGCTATTACATAGGTCGAGAAAGTCATCGGTCTTGAGCGTTTAGCGAAAAGACGGGGGTTAAACCTAAATGAACCACATCTCCTACTAGTGTATGTCCCATTTAGGACATGCACCGCCTCACAGTTGTTTGCTAGTTTTTTTATTATTAAAATGCAAGGCTAGATAACTCTTTTGTAGTGATCTTTCAAAAATGAATAAATTAGTCCATAGAGATGAGTTAATAATACACAGTAAGATGAGATAGAATACGTCTAAAAATTTATAATGTCGTTATTAGACACTACCGGAGTTCCTTAGTGCGTAGGGCAATAAGGACGTGATTCTGCGTTGATGATAGATCCTAACGAGGTGGTGGGTTACGGATACTAGTGGGGATAGTATCTTGGTGCAAGTGGTGACTGTGGTACTTATATATACATATACATACATACATATGTTGTTATTGTCTACTTCGAGTAGATGGGTGTATCGTATGCTCGTGGAGTCAAGACGGCTAAGTAAAACTATAGAAATAATATGTAGTAGAAGGCAGTCGGCATAAACTAGTGTATGTATAGAATGTGTAATTTACCAGTCACATAATGTTGTTCTGACCCCCTCCTCGGTACAACCCACTAGATAGCTTTAGAGGGTCAAGTGCTGGTATAAAGTGGGAATGGTAGAGGGAAGGATTTCCTCAAGCGTGCTCGGCATTGACAAAGACACTAAAGATTAAAGCTGTCAGGCTTACTCAGTAATCATATGCTTTATTATACTTTACTATTCCGTTATGGGTTTATATTGATAGTGCTTTAATATATTTTTGTTATTTATAGGATACTAAACACCAACAACCCATACTTTAATGAACTTGGATTTTTGATTTAGTGAAATTTTGGGCCTACTAGGGTACAGGTTGTTACATGAGGCTTTTGCTTCGAGTCAACTTAGGGGAATGGGAGGGAAATTTAGATCCATGCTAGTTCTTCATGTTCCAAAGATAGAAACTTCAAGTTCTGTGGGCAATTGCTTTGAGTCAGCTTGGAAGTGGTAACCTGGGTCGGCTAAAGAACATAGCTAAGGAATTGGCTAAGCATAGGACTCAAGGACCGAGTCATGCTTCACTCGAAACTGAGTCATGAAGACCTTCGAAACTTTGATGCTTGATTTAGCCATGCGTAATGAGGAATGGAATCGACCTAGGAATGGATTTGGGCAAAGAAGGATGCTAAGACAACTCGAAACGCATAGTAAAATTTTGGCTAAGTGTGGAAGGTCATTACTCGGTACCGATTCATGTAAGATTCGGCTACTGAGTTACGAATTTTGAGGATCTTTTCTTGGTGATAGGAAGTGATGGCTTTAATGATAGGATAGCTGCACTTTGAGATTTGGAGCATAGAGCTTGAGGCTGGACCTACAGGGATTACTAGAGGATGTTTTGGGACATTGTGATGGCACTTTATGACGAATGATGGAAGTCAAGAGTCGTTCCAAATTTAACAACTCAATGATGGGAGTTGTCTGATGATCCAAAAGATGAGTTCTAGGACATGCTTTTCCATGAATGATACATGCAATGGGATCATTGATACTTGGGGTTTTGAAGTGTACTCGTAAATAAAGAGTATGTGGAGGCACCCACTAAGACCATGACGGGTCCTGATCTTCATGGTGGAAGATCTTTCTTACATTGGATATTCCATGATGGGTGGTCTAGTTCCTAGCCTATTGAGTATTATGGATTCGATTACCAATAAACCCGGACAGTGGCTATCAGATGGGTAGTTTAGTCCCTGACCATGATGGGTTATCATATATCCAATGCACCGAAAGAATGATGCTAGGATGGATGATGGATGCCATGTTTTCTTTTTTGATTAGGGATGTCGTATGATGTAGTTATCTTTGATATAGGTACCTGGGCACCCATTTGTACATTGATGTATGGTACACTCATGATGATTATGATATAGAGTTGCATATATCCCATGTTATATGCTAATTCTTTGGATGTTGGAATATGTCAAGTATGATCATCCATACCCTATGTCCTTGTATAGTATTTTATATTTTTTACTACATATACCAGATTATTGTCTGGCCGTGGATTTTATGTTTTTCTTCTTATTATATTGGGTACCCTTAAAGGAGCAAACTAGATAGTAGGTAAAGGTGACATGTGGAGTTGTACAAATTGACAAGTAGGAGGCGATGCTTTATCACCCTTATGTTTTGAGTTTATAATTGCTTATTTTTCTATGCGAATAATGTGAATCCTTGACAGTTTTTGACTCGCTTTATTTAGAGACGGTTTATCATCTGAGTTTATTTATCAGTTGTATAAACTATATGTCACGACCCGAAATCCGATGCTTGAAAATCGACATCCATACCTCACTTGTATTCGAATGCCATAGATTCAAACGTCGAACTCCAGTTCGAATGGAGCTTATAACACATTAAGTATAACAACACAGCGGAAGAAAAAGATACTATCATTGATATACAATAGTTGATTTCAAAAATGATACAATGAATATCACATATCAAAGATACAAAATAACAATGAGAATATAACACAACTGGATGGTATAGACTTTGCAACCTTTGACAACGGAAAGATAACTCCAATAGAATCTCCAAAAGAATCCAACATCATCCTACAACTCCATCTCTAAAACTCCAAACCAAAGTTAACTTGAACTAAAAGCTCGAACCACCATCATCGATGCATTAAGCCAGGTCAGTCCGAAATGTTGAAGAGAAACAAATGTTATCGCCAAACCAAAGGCTGGATGCTATCGAATCTTCTACTACTATTTGATTATTTGAAAAATCCAACTCGAGGCTGCCCGTATGGAAAATTATAGGAACCCAGAGTTTAGATAGGGAACAATAAGTTACAGGTCAGTCATAGGACTGGTATGAGCAAACAAAAAACAGTTTATCTTTATCAAAACCAAAACAAAAGATTTTTAAAGAAATCCGCAATTCTTTTTGGAAAATGAAACTACCATAAGGCCTCCCGCCACACACACAATGTAAGCACACAATTGGAGGAGATTTCTTCTTATGATAGTCAAATATGCTTGATACGCAAAAATCTTTAGATATTATTATTAGTGCATAGTGCAGAAAACCTTTCCAAAGTATAATATTAATCTTAGCCAGCATAGACATTTCGAACTATGCCTACTATAGCTACCATCTAAATAGTGGTGACCACCATAAGTAAATGGCAGGTTATATAACTAAAACCGTACAAGGCGCGTATTGGATGATTAGATTTCCAACAAATGGTCAGGTAAAGGAACTTCCTACACCAAATGGAATGCCTCTAGAGGGACGTCCCCAAGAACCTAACCGGATCTCTACCAACACAATGCCAGGTTACCTTTGTAACTAGGTAATTACTGACACGAGTATGCCACTCCCTAGTCATCACCAACCTTTATCAGAAGCGCCTCTCAACCAAAAACCATAAAGCAATAAGTTTGCAGCAACCACATAGGTTAAATATCTGGGCTCCATACCATGATACACCTTTTATCCAGAAGGAAATGATATACCCTCAGGGGGTGCTACCCACAAATAACCTTGCTGCAATGATTCCTGTTTCAACCATTACCCGCTTATGAGGCTCGACGAAGTCACGTCCACAAAGCTACGATTTTCTCAAAAGCCTGCTTTGATCAACAAATGATCATCATCACTTCGTATGCCACATTACCAAATTGGCAATGTATCACTAGTAACTATCAATTACATAACCTCTGAGCTCGTACGTCTCAGAGAAGGGTGTTAAGCTAAGAGAATAAATTCTCCGCCACCAAATAGAAATGTATTTGATAGGAGCCAGTTTTATATCTCAAAGTGTAACGTCATACGCACATCCATACAAGTCTGTTTCGGGTTCGAACAGAACCGAAGGCACTTCACAAAGAAGCCCTTGCAATCTGGGTATTCACAATCCCGATCGGACTCCCCATCACATATGGAGATCTCTATACCGGAGCGACTCAGTGTAGAGACATTCGATGGGTAATCCTTTCTTCTCAAAAATACCCGGTCTTCACTACCGATCTTCAAATGCTATCCATATCATCATATCACTATTCGGAATGGGTTATATGACATAAAGTTCTCTCCCAGCTTAATCGAATAGTGAGCACTTAACTTAAAAACCATATGGATAACGGGATCTCGGATAAGTCACAACTTAAAACTCAAAAAACTTTCTTTAAATGGTTTAAACAAATTACCATTTTCAAATCTTTAAACAAAAAGATTTACTTCACAAAGTTCACCAATCTTCCACAAAGATTAATTCATAGCTTTCAAAACTATTTACAATTCCATATCTTTTTATATTAAAGATACACCCTCAAGATCCTCTTTAATTTGGAAACAAAGTTCATAAATCTTTCACAAAGATTCGATTATAGCTTTCAAAAACAATTCCCTTTCAAATTTGAAACCTCTTTTTAACAATAGTGGAAATCCTTTCTTTATATGAAAGCTATTATTATTTGAAAAAAAATAGTTTTCGTTGGGAAAAATCCAGTCAAATTTGCACAAGTTATATCCTTTAAAATATAAAACTTGGATTAAATTCAAATTCCCAAAACAATACTTTTAAAATGGTTCAAAACCCATATAAACACATGTATAACTTGTATAACCTTTTTAAACCATAATTTCCAAACATAGAATTCAATTTCAAATCTTGAGTTCAAATTCAAATCAAATTATTTAAATTTCAAAACTTTATCAAGTTATTCAAAATAACTTTTATCTTCAAAACTCCTTTTCAAAAGCTTTTCACCCAATTCCATTTCCAAAACCATTTGGATTCAAAATTCAACTTTAAAACCATTTCATTAAATTCAAATATCTGTGACTTAACCAATTTCCTCGTGCAATCCATATTTGTGTGGGTATGGTGTTGTCCAGGGGTTTTACACACAACAATATAATATCCCAATCATCACAAATCCTGACACAGCAATATCAATAAGCGGTATAATCCTATAATGCTTATCCTCATTCACAAATTCACTAATTATAAATTTATCATAGATAAATAAATAACATTCATCACAGCTCAAATGAAAACAGAGTATCACACATTAGGGAGATCAAACAATTCAACATTCAATAGAATCCAAACATCCATAAGTAAGGTCAGTTAATTATCTGATTAATTTAAATCAGATTAATTACCTATGAATAAATGCTAATCCTAGTTAATTAATTACAAACCATCTTAATTAATTAACCTTTAATCATTTATTAATTAACCTTTAATAATAAATTAATCAACCTTTAATTATTAATAAATCAACCTTTAATCATTAAAGAATTAACCTTTAATTATTTAATTATCCTTTAAATTAATTACCCTTAATTAATTAATTAATTAACCCTTAATTAATTACTATTAAATTAATTATTCTTAATTAATTAATCATCCCTTAAATACCTTCAATTACTTAACCAATTTAATTTAATTATTCTTTGATAAATCAACCTTTGATTATTAAATAATTATCCTTAATTACTACAAAATTATTTAATTATCCTTTAATGTAATTACGTAAAGTAATTATCTTTAATAACCTTTTATTAATTGAATCAAGCAATTATACTTAACCATCATTAACATATTTAAGATCATTTTATCTTTAAAATCTTATCTAAATAATCTTCAAATTAGATTATCATCATCATGTAAAATAACTTAATATCTTCAAGTTAATTACAAATCAAAAACATCATTTAAAAATAAACCATTATCTTTTAAATCAATTCCTTCATTTAAACTATTAAATTTTAAATTTTATTTTCAAAATAAACTTATGAAAAACAAAACTTATCAAATTCCAAAAACTAATTTGTTCAAACACTTCAAACCCGAGACAAATTACGATTTGTCCAAGCAAAAACCCTGGGCAACTTGCTCTACCATTTCCTTCGGGTCCAACCTGATCGATCTCGAGCTTGTCCCCAAGGCAACAACCTTCCCTCCAAAACTACAGCAAAACCAGATATCCAATGATACTGGTGCACGTGCACCATCACCAGAACCATTTTCGACCAACGTTGTGACCACCCATGAGTCACTCTCGACCTCGACGACGAACTCCACTTCCTAGTTCGTTCAAATTCGACTGAAATAAAAAATCGAGCTATCACACAATTTCCTAAACCCAACCACCAACGACAAAACTTCCTCTTCCTGATGATCGCAGTCACCATTATCCATGCCACTTTGACCAGGTTGGCCCGACGACCCTCGAATCTTCTCCCTCTGTCCGATCACTTGAACTGCTTTGATGATGACGTAGTTTCCCCGAGAACCTATTCGACAAAAACTCAGTTTAAAACCCTAAATTCGAGTCGTACCATCGCTATGATGAACTAGAAATTGTGCGAGCATTTTTCCATGAATCCCTACTCTTCACTCTTCCTCCAGCCCAATCTCAATGGCCAACATAGTGTCAATCTTCGGAATTTTGACGATAATGTCAATTCCGTTCAACTAAATTTTCTCACTCAATATGATATTAAAAATTCTGATTCTTCTTTTAAAGTTTATAGTTGTCGAACACGAACAAGATAGTATAGGTGACACCAAAATCTTACTAGCCAAATTTTTGATAAGTTTTGGATTTGATCTGTACTTCTTAATTTCCCAAAAGAAACTCAAATCTATTCTACTCGAAAATATTCTTAAAACTTGGCTCTTAATAATATATAACAAGTTTTGTTAAGATCTTAAAGCCTCAAAAGATTTGAGAAAGAATTCTTAAATTTTGAAACATGTTTTATAACCGGTATTCTTAAAGTAGAGAGACATACTTGATCAACAAACATGCACAAAGGGTATGTACACATATTTGCATATATGCAAACATATTCACAGTGTGACGCCCCACCTCTATACCCACACTAGCCAAGAACACTACGGTGTAGTGCTGTCAACTAGCATGGAGAATAAGGCTGTTGAGGAGCGACCATCCATGTAATTGCTTATCACACGGTGGCTATAAATAATCTTCGAAAACAAACATAGAAATAATCATAACACAAATCAGTCACAGATATCCATATCACTAAGGCGGAAGAAGATATGAATATATAACTAACACATGAAAGTGTACATCAGAGTATAGGTCCATAAGATCCACGATAATACAAATGGATAGCAACACGTGCTATACAAAAGAATACAACTATGAGTCTATATCTCAAGTGTATACAACAAAAACTGCTAATCTAAACAGTTAGCCAAAAGTCAGAGTGATGAATCCCTGGGAAGAAGTCAAGCAGAAGCACCTGTAACATCTCGGTCTGACCCGAGTATTATTTAAGAAAATAATAAACGGGTCAGTCTAGCTATAAATATCAGATGACATGATATAACATAAAAGATATGGCATAAACATAAAATATCCATAATGACATACCACCATAAGTATGTAAATAATGATCAACAGAAGATCAATCAATAAGAGATAATCAATATCATAAGAATCTTCTCAAAGATTCGGAAAGGGCATCATACCCCAAACTTGTACTCATAACAAGTCAATGACATAAATTCTAGAAATCAATGCAAGAAGTCCAGAAATCATAGAAAAGAGAAAGAGGCCTATCACATGACGGTCCGAAGACCAAGGGGAGCTACCCCACATGTGTGAATGGAATCACACAGATTAAGGTCCAGACTAACCAAAAAGCAAAAAGGTATGTGTGAGTGGAATCACACAAGTGGTGTCTAGTCTAACCTCACAACAAGAGACATCGCACAGTTGCTAGTCTAAATCATCAAAATGATCGTCATGATCAACGAGAAGTGTCAATTACACTAAGCTAGTAAATATAGAAGTTTAGCTTCATGTCCCATAACCACTTGCTTAACTTAAATATTTACGAACAAACTGTAAATCTTCACTAATAAAATTGTCACAAGAGGTTCAATCGAACAAGTCCAAGAATTAACCGACGAAGTGAACGCAAGCGTTTCATACCACTTGTTTTACTAAGTCGTTTAATTAGATTTCTCATCCGAGTGAGGTAAAGGTTTGTATATACTAATAGATTGGAAAACGGTTTAAGAAAAGAGCTTTGTTATTAAAAATAGAGTTGAAATTGTTTGTTAAAAGAGTTTTGATATTTACTACTAGTATTGAAACCTTTATATTATAAAGTGACAAAACACATAAGCAAGTGTAGAAACAATCAGTCACAAAAATCGCATACGGAGATGTGAATAAAATCCAAGGAAATCAGCTCAATGTTTTTCAGATAAGATCCCCTACGGAGGGGGGGTCCAGGGGGGGTGGCAACCCCCCAAGGTGGGGGTGCGGGGGCATGGTTGCGACCTAGGGGTCTAAGGTTGCGACCTAGGGGTCTAAGGGGCACGACCTAGTGGTCCAGCGACCTAAAGGGTAAAGGTCATGCGACCTAAAATGGGTACGACCTAAGTGAAGACAAGCGGCCTACGACCTAAAGCAAAATGAGGTCTAACGACCTAAGGGTTCACGCAACCTAACACAATGGCCGAGCGACCTAACTGGAGTTAAGGGAGGCAAGCGACTTAAGGTCCAACGACCTACGACTCAAGCAATCCAAGCGACCTAGTGTGGAGGGGTCGAGCGACTTAAGGAAGGCGAACGACCTAAGGTCTAACGACCTACGACTTAACAGAGTCGAGCGACCTAAGGTAAATGGTCCAACGACCTAACTCGAACGACTTATTAGGAGCTTAGGTCGAAGACGACCTAAGAGATAAACCAGGCCGACTTAGTGGACGAGCGACCTAAGGTAAATGGTCCAACGACCTAACTCGAACGACTTATCAGGAGCCTAGGTCGGAGACGACCTACGAGATAAACCAGGGCGAGCGACTTAACATTTGCCTAGAGATTATAGGTTGGAAACGACCTAAGACTTAAAGCTTAACTCGCGAGCGACCTACGGCTTAAGGCCTAACTCGTGAGCGACCTACGACTTAAGGCTTAACTCGCGAGCGACCTAACTCCGAAGTGCCAATACTTCCAGAATGACCTAAAGCCCTACGACCTATGGTACTAACTCGCGAGCGACCTAATGACTTAACTCGTGAGCGACCTAACGACTTAACTCGTGAGCGACCTAATTCCGAACGAGTCAAGTGGCCAGAACGAGCTAAGTGCAGGAAATTTCCAAAAATGCTAAAAATTGGAGTTTTTCGCCAATCCAATCCAAACCAAAGGCAAATGTGCATGCAAAAGTGATAGGGAATCATTCCCAACAGTCCAATATAGTTATAGACTATATTTGTGAGATAAAAATCTCACCTTTGCAACAAATATCAATGAAAATGAAGTTTTAAGCAAGCAAGAATCAATCCTTCTTCTATCTAAGCACAAGAAGCTTGAATCCAATGTCTTCTTCTTGAATTTGGAGTAGAAAGATGGATTGCAATTGAATTTGAGTTTTGGAATTTTAATTTCCCATTCCCTCCACCATTAATGCCAAAGCTTGATTAGTTAGGAAATTTATGAAGAGTGAGGAGAAGAGGGTTGGAACTTGGGCTTAATAGGCTAAACTAACCCAAAGTCCAAAGCGGGAAAAGTTAGTGAAATTTCACTAACTCCAAACCTATCGATGTTTATACTTAAAAAAGTTGTAAACGACATTTCGAACTCAATGGAAGTGGTCACGAGTCCTAATTTGACCGTTTGCAAAAAGTAGCTTTTCGGACCAAAATCCGATTAACGAGTTAATATTTAAATAAAATATTTAAATACAAACTCGATAAATATGCGGGTTGTTACATACAGACATTCATTATTCTACTTCACAAAACACCAAGATAATTCACAGATCCAATTTAAATAGGTTAGATTTGCTCACCTTGATGGAAAGAAGCAGAGGCTTGGAAAAATGTTTGAGCTTGAAATGTTTGAATTTATGAAAATCTGGAATTGTTTTGATTCCTGATCTGATCTTGGATTTTCAGTTTGAAGCCTTGAATTGCTCTTTATAATTTCTTTTTTTGATCAAGCATCACGTTATGTTGAAGTTTGATTCCTGATTAAAGCTTTGCTTTCCAGTTTGAACTTTTCCAGGTTTGATTTGCATCTTGCTCAATTACAGGTTGAAGATTTTCTTTTCTTTTTAAATCTGTTTTTTTTTCTCTTTATTTTCAAGTTTCATATTTCTTTTTGAAGATGGGAGAAAACTTGATATATCAGCCAGGTTTACGTTTATTTGTAAATTAAAAATCTTTAAGAAAACAATGTGTCACTTGTTTAATTTTATTAACACATGTAATTCTGTATAGTTCTTTCTTTTACACTTGTTAAATCTTATGTGTCTTATTTACATTTGTTAAAAAGAAGCAAATTTATTTTTGAGACCTTTATTCAAATTACTTTATAATTTATGGTTTAATCCTTTCCATTTTAAAATTTGTGAATTAACTTATCTCTCATGTTTTAAAGGTTTACATATATATAGTCCTTATATTTTTTAAATGCTTTTAAACCCTTAATTATTTATATTTTTATATCTTAACATATGTAAATGTTTTACATTTTAAATTCACAAATATACAAACTATATTTATTCATTTTAAAAGAAAATGTGTTTTAAATCTTTTCATCAAATTCATATTCAACTTAGCTATTATATTTATATTCATACCTTTTATATTAACTTATGTTTTATATTTGTACTTTTTTTTATTATTTATATAACTTTTAAGGAAATGATTTAAAATGTAATTATACACAAATAAATAATCATATATACATATTTATTAGTTCTTTAAAATATAAAGATGTTAAATTTTAATTTATAAAATACTTACTTTTGAATTCCAAATCAATATATATATACCTATATATACATTATAACATTAGAAAGCAAATTTTTATTAATTTTATATTGTAGTTTTTGAATTCAAATAATTTCAAAAATATTTATTTTAGAATTTCAATTCCAGAATTCAATTTATAATAAATTTATATACATATATATGTTTAAGCAAACAAATATCTTTATATAATTTTGAAGAATTCAAATTTATCCACAATTTAATTTCCAAACTAAATTTAATTACCAATTTAAATTTGATTTAAAAACGGGGATGTTACAGATTCCTCCCTTAAGAAAATTTCGTCCTCGAAATTTGTTGGACGGGAAGACAACAAAGAACAGATAAGAAATGTTCTTTCAGATCAAACTGAATATTCCTTTTGCATTTGGCTTACCAAATCAAAATGTCGACAATAATTATGAGAACGAAATCATTCAATATTTCATAAAATATTCGCGTTATCAGATCTATGAATATGCAGGGGCATTTGTTAGTTCGAAGGACAAATAACCATTCATAGAATATATCTCGACCCAAAAGAATAGATAATGGATACTCAATTCAGATTGCAATATCCTAAAGCATATACTAGCTTGTCCCTCTTCGGTCTTGTATCCACACAAGAAATCATAACAAAAATTTCAAACTTTGGTTTTGACCGAAATCATTTTATCGATACAATTCAATTTAACTTCACCTTTTGCTAATCAAATTATTTTAAATAAAATTCAAAATTCATTAGAGTTAAAAGGAACCAATGATTAGAAAAGACGAATTAGGAACTAGAACCTTTTCTACAACGATTCACAGAGCCACCACCACATCAAAGTTTCACCTTGTAGTCGCCACGAAACAATCAAAGAATTGAAACTGGATCAAAGGAGATTGAGAAGAGTTGTTTCCTTGTTATTACAGGGTATTGACCATTTGTAGTGGTACTTCCCTGTCCCCTACCTCGTCCTCTTCTTGCACCCATACTCACTATCAGTGGATAGTAAGAGAATTTACTGAGGCATACAGATGGATATCTTAGGGTTATACTCATTCTAGGGTATTTGTAGCCCTATCTCTAATGAGTTGCCTAATGTGTTATGCTCCTGAGCTAAAGTTCCAACCTTCAGCTTTGATACCACTTTGTCATGACCCGAAATCTGACGCTCGAAAATCGACATCCATACCTCACTTGTATTCGAATGCCGCAGATTCAAACGTCGACTCCAATTCGGATGGAGCTTATAACACATTAAGTATAACAAAACAGCGGAAGAAAAAGATAATATCATTGCTATACAACAGTTGATTACAACAATGATACAATGAATATCACATATCAGAGATACAAAATAACAGCGGGAATATAACGCAATTGGATGGTCTAGACTTTGCAACCATCGATAGCAGAAAGATAACTCCAATAGAATCTCTAAAAGAATCCAACATCATCCTGCAATTCCATCTCCAAAACTCCAAATGGAAGATAGCTTGAACCAAAAGCTCGAACCACCATCATCGATGCATTAAGCAAGGTCACTCCGGAATGTTGAAGAGAAACAAATGCTATCGCCAAAACCAAAGGCTGGATGCTATCGAATCTACTCCTACTATTTGATTATCTAAAAAATCCAACTCTAGGCTGCCTGTGTGAAAATTGTGGGCACCCAAAGTTTAGATAGGGAACAATAAACTCCAGGTCATTCATGGGACTGGTAGGAGCAAATAAAAACAGTTTATCTTTATCACAAACAAAACGAAAGATTTTTAAAGAAATCCGCAATGCTTTTTGGAAAATGAAACTACCATAAGGCCTCCCGCCACACACACAATGCAAGCACACAATTGGAGGTGATTTCTCCTTATGATTGTCAAACATGCTTGATATGTAAAAATCTTTTGATATTATTATTAGTGCATAGTGCAGAAAACCTTTCGAAAGTATAATATTAATCTTAGCCGTAGACATTTCGAACTATGCCTACTATAGCTACCATCTAAACAGTGGTGACCACCATAAGTAAATGGCAGATTATACAACTAAAACCGTACAAGGCGTGTATTGTATGATTGGATTTCCAACAAATGGTCAGTCAAAGGAACTTCCTACACCGAATGGAACGCCTCTGGAGGGACGTCCTCGAAAACCTAACTCTGCGAACACAAGGCCGGGTTACCACTGTAACTAGGGAACTACTGACACGAGTATGCCACCCCCCCGGTCGTTACCAACCTTTATCTGAGGCACCTCTCAACTACCAACCATAAAGCAATAAGTTTGCAGCAACCACATAGGTTAAATATCCGGGCTCCATGTCATGATACCACCTTTTATCCAGAAGGAAATGACATACCCTCAAGGGGCGCTACCCCCAAATAACCTTGCTGCAACGATTCCTGTTTCGACCATTACCGGGTTATGAAGCTCGACGAAGTCACGTCTACAAAGCTACGCTCCCAAAAGCCATGCTTTGATCAACAAATTATCAGCAGCACTTTGTATGCCACATTAACAAATTGGAAATGTATCACTAGTAACCATTACCTACTTAATCTCTGAGCTCGTACGTCACAGAGAAGGGTATTAAGCTAAGAGAATAAACTCTCTGCACCAAGCAGAAATGTATTTGATAGATCCATCTTTACATCTCAAAGTGTAACGTCAAACACATATCCATGCAAGTTTGTTCCAGGTTCGAACAGAACCGAAGGCACTTCACAATCTCGATTGGACTCCCCATCACATATGGAGATCTTTGTACCAGCATGACTCAATGCAGAGACATTCGACGGGAAATCCTTTTGTTCTCGAAAATACCCAATCTTCACCATCGGTCTTCAATTGCTACCCATATCATCGTATCACTATTCGGAATGGGTTATATGACATAAAGTCCTCTCTCGGCTAAACCAAATATCGAGCGCTTAATTTAAAAACCATATGGATAATGGGATCTCAGTTAAGTCACAACTTAAAACCAAAAACCTTTCTTCAAATGGTTTAAACAATTACCATTTAAAAATCTTTAAACAAAAAGATTTACTTCAGAAAGTTCACCAATCTTCCACAAAGATTAATTCATAGCTTTCAACACTATTTACAATTCCATATCTTTTTACATAAAAGATACACCCTCAAGATCCTCTTCAATTTGGAAACAAAGTTCACTGATCTTTCATAAAGATTCAATTATAGCTTTCAAAAACAATTCCCATTCAAATTTGAAACCTCTTTTTAACAAAAGTGGAAATCCTTTCTTTATATGAAAGCTATTATTATTTGGAAAAAAATAGTTTCCGTTTCGAAAAAATCCAGTCAAATTTGCACAAGTTATATCCTTTAAAGTATAAAACTTGGGTTAAATTCAAATTTCCAAAACAATACTTTAAAATGGTTTAAAACCCATATAAACTCATTTATAACTTGTATAATCTTTTGAAACCATAATTTTCAAACATAGAATTCAATTTCAAATCTTGAATTCAAATTCAAATCAAATTATTTAAGTTTCAAAACTTTATCAAGTTATTCAAAATAATTTTTATCTTCAAAGCTCCTTTCTCAAAAGCTTTTCATATTTAACCCAATTCCGTTTCCAAAACCATTTGGATTCAAAATTCAACTTTAAAACCATTTAATTAAATTCAAATATCTGTGACTTAACGAATTTCCTCGTGCAATCTATATTTTTGTGTGTATGGTGTAGTCCAGGGGTTTTACACACAACAATACAATATCCTCAATCATCACAAATCCAAACACAGTAATATCAATAAGCGGTATAATCCTATAATGCTTACCCTCATTCGTAGAATCACAGATTATAAATTTATCACAGATAAATAAATTACATTCATCACAGATAAGTAAATTACATTCATCACAGCTCAAATCAAAACACAGCATCACACATCAGGGATATCAAACAATTCAACATTCAATAGAATCCAAACATCCACAAGTAAGGTCAGTAATTATCTAGTTAATTTAAATCATATTAATTACTTATGGATAAACACAAATCCTGGTTAATTAATTACAAACCATCTTAATTAATTAACCTTTAATCATTTATTAATTAACCATTCATAATAAATTAATCAACCTTTAATTATTAATTAATCAACCTTTAATCATTAAATAATTAACCTTTAATTATTTAATTTTCCTTTAAATTAATTACCCTTAATTAACTAATTAATAAATAAATTAACCCTTAATTAATTACTATTAAATTAATTATTCTTAATTAATTAATTAATCATCCCTCAATTACCTTAATTACTTAACCAATTTAATTTAATTATTCTTTGATAAATCAAACTTTGATTATTAATTAATTATCCTTAATTACTATCAAAATTATTTAATTATCCTTTAATGTAATTACATAAAGTAATTATCTTTAATAACCTTTTATTAACTAAATCAAGCAATTATACTTAACCATCATTAGCATATTTAAAATCATTTTATCTTTAAAATCATATCTAAATAATCTTGAAATTAGATCATCATCATGTAAAATAACTTAATATCTTCTAGTTAATTACAAATCAAAAACATCATTTAAAAATAAACCACTATCTTTTAAATCGGTTTCTTCATTTAAACTATTAAATTTTAAATTTTATTTTCATAATAAGCTTAGGAAAAACAAAACTTATTAAATTTCAAAAATTGATTTGTTCAAACACTTCAGACCCGAGACAAATTACTATTTTTCCAAGCAAAAACCCTGGGCAACTTGCTCTACCATTTTCTTCAGGTTCAACCTGATCGATCTCGAGCTTGTCCCCGAGGCAACAACCCTTCCCTCCAAAACTATAACAAAACCAGATATCCAATGATACTGGTGCATGTGCACCATCAGCAGAACTGTTTCCGACCAATGTCGTGACTACCCACAAGTCACTCTCGACCTCGGCGACGAACTCCACTACCTAGTTCGATCAACTTCGACTGAAATAAAAAATTGAGCTATCACATAATTTCCTGAACCCAACCACCGACGATAAAACTTCCTCTTCCCGATGATCCCAGCCACCACTATCCACGCCACTTTGACCAGAGTTGCCCCAGCGACCCCCGAAGCTCCTCCCCCTGGTCCGATCACTTGAAACGCCTTGACGATGATGCAGTTTCCCCGAGAACCAATTCGATAAAAACTCAGTTTAAAACCCTAAATTCGAGTCGTACCGTCGCCATGATCAACTAGAAATTGTGTGAGCATTTTTCCATGAACCCCACTCTTCACTCTTCCTCCAGGCCCAGTCTCGACGGCCAACATAGCCTCGATCATCGAAATTTTGACGATAATGTCAATTTCGTTCTACTAAATTTTCTCACCCAATATGATATTAAAAATTATGATTCTTCTTTCAAAATTTATAGTTTTCGAGCATGAACAAGATAGTATATGTGACACCAAAAATCTTATCAGCCAAATTTTCGATAAGTTTTGGATTTGATTTGAACTTCTTAGTTTCCCAGAAGAAACTCAAATCTGTTCTACTCGAAAATATTCTTAAAACTTAGCTCTTAATAATATATAACGAATTTTGTTAAGCTCTTAAAGCCTAAAAAGATTTGAGGAAGAATTCTTAAATTTTGAAACAGGTTTTATAACCTGTATTCTTAAAACAGAGAGACATACTTGATCAACAAACATGCAGAAGGGTATGTACACATATTTACATATATACAAACATATTCACAGACATTCATTATTCTACTTCACAAAATACCAAGATAATTCACAGATCCAATTTAAATAGGTCAGATTTTCTCACCTTGATGGGAAGAAGCAGAGGCCTAGAAAAATGTTTGAGCTTGAAATGTTTGAATTTCTGAAAATTTGGATTTGTTTTGATTCCTTACCTGATCTTAGATTTTTAGTTTCAAGCCTTGAATTGATCTTTATATTTGCTTTGTTTGATCAGGCATCCTATTTTGTTGAAGTTTGATTCCAAACTAAAGCTTTGATTTCCAAGTTGAATTTATTTCCAGGTTTGATTTGCATCTTGCACAATTACAGGTTGAAGATTTTCTTTTTTCTTTAAATCTGTATTTTTTATTTTTTTTCTTTATTTTTAGGTTTCAGATTTCTTTTTGAAGAAGGGAGAAAATTTGATATATCAGCCTGGTTTATGTTTACTTGTAAATTAAAAATCTTTAAGCAAACAATGTGCCACTTGTTTAATTTTACTAACACATGTAATTCCATTCAATTCTTTCTTTTACACTTGTTAAATCTTATGTCTCTTATTTACACTTGTTAAAAACAAGCAAATTTTTGTTTGAGACCTTTATTCAAATTAATTTTTAATTTATGGTTTAAACTTTCCATTTTAAAATTTGTGAATTAACTTATCTCTTATGTTTTAGAGGTTTACATATATATAGTCCTTATATTTTTAAATGGTTTTAAACCCTTAATTATTTATATTTTTATATCTTAACATATGTAAATGTTTTATATTTTAAATTCACAAATATACAACCTATATTTATTCATTTTAAAAGAAAATGCGTTTTAAATCTTTTCATCAAATTCATATTCAACTTATCAATTATATTTATATTCATACCTTTTATATTGACTTACGTTTTATATTTGTACATTTTTTTATTATTTATACAACTTTTAAAGAAATGATATAAAATGTAATTATACATAAATAAATAATCATATATACATATTTATTAGTTCTTTAAAATATAAAGATTATTAACTTTAACATATAAAATATTTACTGTTAAATTCCAAATCAATACATATATATATATATATATACACATACCTATGTATACATTATAATATTATAAAGAAAATTTATATTAATTTTATATTATGGAGTTTTTAAATTCAAATTATTTCAAAAATATTGTTTTAGAATTTCAATTCCAGAATTCAATTTATAATAAATTTATATACATATATATGTATAAACAAACAAATATCTTTATAAAATTTAGAAGAATTCAAATTTATCCACAATTTAATTTCCAAAATAAATTTAACTACCAATTTAAATTTGATTTAAAAAGGGGGATTTTACACTATATTATTGTATTGTATAACTGTATAGTAGAGACTACAAAGACGCGTTTTCAACACTTGCTACGACTACAATAAACTTGGGCATATTTAGAAGGACTGCCCAGATCAGCCAACGTAGAAGCAGATTGTAAAAGCATATGTTCTCAACACCGTCTCAACTTTGTGGAGTGCACAGTCAGTGAAGGAGAAAGGAAAGAGCGTTATTTTTTAAGGTATGCTTTACGTTTATGATGTTCCCACATATGTTTTAGTTGATACCGGTGTTACACATTACTTTATATCTAATGACTTGGCAGATTAGTTAGGATTTAATCTTAAAATTACTGGTCGACCTTTGATTGTGACGAACCCTATTAGGGGATCTACTAGCCTAGGTATGGTTGTTTCGGTTTGGACTTATCGACTGATGTTCTTTTGCTTGTGATTGCTTTATTTTGGGTTTTGGATTTTATGGGGTTTGGCATTACTTTGAGTATGGACTGGCTTCATAGATACAGAGTGGTGGTGGATTGTGAGAGGTCATTAGTGATGATAAGGTTAGATAATGGATAGAGGGTGGTGTTAGGCTGCCTACGAGATGACAAGGTAATGATTAGCTTTCTATATTCGTTTGATATCCCACATTATGAGTTATCATGAGTACCTATTTCTTCGGAGTATCCGGACATACTTAATGAGGTTATTGAACTACCACCACATAGGGAGTCACACTCGATCCTGTCAAAGATGATAAACCAGAAGTTATGCCTTTGAGGCATATGGCGCCCAAAGAGTAGTAGGTGTAAACAGAAGACCTATTGAGGCGAGGGTTCATTCATAGGAGCATTTCTGAGTAGGGTACACCTGTAGTGTCTGCCACTATGGCCGATGGCTCTTTTAGGTTGCGTATTGATTACAGTAAGTTGAATAAAGTGATAAAGAAGGACAAGTAACAACTCCCACGTATTTATGACTTGTTCGATCAGCTCTACGGTGCTAGAATGTTTTCTTGGTTAGATCTTATGATCAGATTCTATCAGTTGAGAGTAGCAAAGAAGATTATGCCAACTATAGTGTTTTTTATGCCATTTGGTTTTCATGAGCGGTTGGTCATGCTGTTTTAGCTAACCAATGCACCGGCATACTTTGTAGATATCATGAACCGTGTTTTCAGGAATCAACTAAATAAATTTGTGCTTTGTTTGTTGATAACTGTAACGACGTGTATGTTTAGGTCTTCAAATTTGAATATTTAATTTATTTAAATATTCGGATTTTAATTAAATTATAATAAAATCTATGTTTCAAATTTAGACTTGATTCCTAGTGATGTATTTTTAATTTAAGCTTGAGAATTTTTCCATAATTTTTAATTTAGAAAATAAGTAAATTTTCAGTTGACGTGTTTTACGACAAACGCTGGCATTTAAGACTTCACAGAATTTAATAACTTGCCTATTTATTTTTGTTTTGTGATCGTGTAATGTCGCTATGCGTGATCGTATGTATTTTTTTCCTGTCATTCACCGCTCGGACGTGGACACGATATGGAGTAGCCGGACACCCTAATCTATTCAATTTTAGAACCAAATATATTTATGTACATAAGTAAAGCAGCACAACATTTTGTTCCCTACCATCTCTCCCTACTCTGGCCTTCCTTTCATTTCAGTAACCGCTGTTGTCCATCATTGATTTGAACTGCATTTATGAACCTGAATTGATGGGTGAAGGCTCTATGTGTCTATACATACATACATACATACCATGGTCGTCCACAACATCACCTTCTTCTTCATATTTTTCTCTATAATGTCAAAAATCAAGAAAAAAAAACTTCCCTCAATATTCAAAAATCAAATACTCCCAATCTATCCAGTTTCAACCCAATCGACCAACATAAAAGTTGTTCGTCATCGAATCTAGTTTCCTCGCAAAATAGTTCGTGGGTTTTCATCGAGCGATTTGAGAGATATCTGCAAACAATAGTAAGTGGTCGAGAAAATGACCGTTTTTGACAATTACGGATTGGCGAACGGAGGGTAAGGATGGGACCATAGCGTCGAATCATGACTTTTAGTGGTAGTTTGGTGATTTTTAGGGCTATGAATCATCGGGGGAAAAAGATGGGATGTATATTTGATATATTTGATATATATTTAGGTTATATATTGTATTGTAAAAATGTTCCAATCGAACCGTGCAAAGGTGACGATGCCGAAATTTTCCGTAAATCCAGGTGTTAGAAAAATTATGAAGTTTAAAAAAAATTATAATTTGTTTTTATATATAAGTCAATATTCTATAAGCCGATCGGAGCGGTATTGTAGAAACGTAGTAAATATGATTTTAAACTTCTATAAGTAAATAGTTTTGAATAAAATATATCAATTGTTAAATTCTGTACTTAATCCCTTTTCGAGGACGAAAAGTTTTGAGTGAAAGAGAATATAACGACCCGTACTTTTAGCTAGTTTAAATTATAAAATCTAATGTGATTATTGGATAAAAATGGGTAGAAGTGAAAATTTAATGGTTTATTATTGCAGTTTATTGAATATATTAAAATTTTAAGATATACAATTTCGAAGATTTTGGCGATAACAAGTATTAAAACGTAATTCTATACATTGAACATATTTATAATCCGTAGTTATAATTAAACAATCAGTATTGAATGACCATAAAATGAAAGTAGTTGTTTATTATTTGAATTCATTTTATAAATTAAACTTATATTTGAAATATGGTGATTTAATGGATAATCAAATTATTTAAAATTTAATACTGGAATTATTTAGATAATTGAATCTTGAATTAATGTGAATGAAAATAGTACTGAAAGTTGATTCAGATTTTATTTAAACAACAACGAAGATTGTTAACACTTAAAAATCAAATTTTAGTGGAAATTACATATTTTAGTTGACGAGTAAAAATAGCCATTTTGGCCACTATCTCGGATTTCGACGAAACCAGTTACATCAGATCTATAATAGTGAATTATTATATAATTTCAAATTTCGTAGTGATCATACTTGTCGTTTGGCCGTGCGAGTTTGAAAGGCGTAGAAATTTATTTTATAATTTAATTAAATAATTCGATATGAAGGGCTATCTTCTACATATGATCGAACTAGGGCTCGAGACTAGTTCCATTTTGTTCAGAATGGGGGTAAAACTATATAAACACCAGGCGGCACTCCTCGTTTGGAGTTTGTCTGGAAAAGTGCGATAACAGTAAAAATAAAAATATAGTAATATATTCACGTATATATATATACACATGCGTTTACAAAACCCTAACCATGATACTTCTTGCAGCCGCCGATTCTTGTTTAATGGCCAATAACGTTCTGTACTTCTCTCCCTCCGATCTCCTCATCTACACACAATTTGCCAAAGACTTCAACATGAAACTTGTAGAGCTCAAGGAGCTCTACAGTATCAACGGTCGAGATAGAGTAAGAAGGTCCATGTCAGCGGCAAATCGATGGGGAAGGATAGGCATTCAATCATGATTTGCGAGGCTATAGGACAGCCGAGTTCAACATGGCTTTGTGCGATGGTGCTAGGTGTGTAGGGCTTCGACATGGTGGTCTCCGATCATAGTCTAGGTGAATGTGGTCATCGGATATGTAGATGATCGAGCCGGCGAGTGGGTTCGAGTGCGATGTTCGACCATCAGATGTTATGCGATGAAAGGAAGAAGGACTTGGGGCGTTGGATCTGAACGTGAGGCCCAGATTGCTTGAGGGTAAAAATTTAAAAAAGGGAATTGTTGTGAACATGTGGATCTGAATGTGTGGCCCAAACTGCTAGTAACCACTATCGATTATTCATAATTGATTAATTGTTGTGATTATTGACTGTTTGGCTGTTGGTTGTGATGGATGCTATTGATTGGTATTCTGGATGATTTGGATGTTTGTTTATTTTTAATATATCCTGTATATTATTTATAGTATATAAAACTATAAATCGAATTATTTCGAATGAATTAGAAAATATGTTGAAATGATATATACCTATGACATTTATTTGGATTGAAATGATATATATCCATCCCTGAATTTAATTGAAATAACCGGTTCACTTGGCCATAGGATAGAAAATTATATACGGACACCGGATTGGTTCAACTAAATGATTTTAGAATTTTGATTTGAAATTATTTAAATGATTTGATTTAAGGAATAAAATTCGAATTTTTAGAAATCAAAGTATTTCGAACTTGAGTACGAAATGTTGAAACTTAAATTTAGTAAATGAAATTGTTTGATAATCGAAGTTGAGATTTTGAAGTTATAATCGAAATATGATTTGAATTTCAAATTGATTTGTTTTAAAAGATTGGACTTTTATTCGAACTTTGAATATTTCTAATTAAAAATGATATAAAGTGATATTTCCGATTTGATCTTGGAATTGAATCATATTTGAGGATTTGGATTTTAAGTTGGATTGAAGGTAAATTTGATTTAAGTGTTTTGAATCGATATTTTGAAAATCGAACTCGGAGTTGATATTAATCGAAATAGTTTAAATTTGGACTTGAAATTATTTTGGAATTGGAATTGAAATTGGAATTAATTTGGAACTATAACTAAAATTAATTTGTAATCAAAATTAAAATTAATTTGAAATTAATTTGGAATCGAAGTAAAATTTGACTTGAAATCGAAATTGAATCGATTAAATTGAAATGGAAAGGGGAATTGATTTGAATTTGGAAATTTTAGGAATTGAATCGGTTTGACTTTGAAACTATTTTCAAATTAATTATTTTAGTATAAACCGTTTAAAATCTATCTTCTTAAATATACAATTATCTTGATTTTCCAAACTATTTTACTATATTAACATTTTCAATACTCAAACTATTTTCTATTAAACAATTTTAACCACTTAACTATCTTAAAACTATTTTCTTAAAAAATCAAACAGGTCAAGGGTAGAATGTTTGTATTTAAATCTTGGTTTTAAATGCGAATGAGGTTTAAATGAATTTATAACCTAAGTTGAAATTCGAAATAATTTTGGAAGTGACATCGAGATATGAAGGTGAAAATGATTTTGATCTGAAATGACATATTTTGACTAAATATAATGGTTTCGAAATGAATTTGATTTTGAAGCAAATATGATATTTTAGTATCTAGTACAAATTGTTTTTGAAATATAAAAGTATTCACCGGTTTGTAAAACGACGTTTGGTTGTTAAAGATACTGGAGCCTCTTATTGGCATACTCTCTGTCAATATTGGAACCACTTTAACAACTGTGTATGTAGAGGATACTCCATAACAAAGTCATTGGATTTGGCATCATTTGCTGGATTCGAAGAAAGAGAACGATGATGGATTGGCCTGACACTTGTGTTAATTTGAAATGACTAAAACAAGAGCCATACATGCCAATAAGGTTAGCTACCTCTAAAGGACACACTTCTTCGTATTACTATCATGACATTGTTATTGATTGGTGTGCACCCTTGGATTTTGGAAGTGTTGGACATGGTGGGCCGTTAGGGCTTGCCACTAGTCGGGATGGGTAAACTGGTAGTATCTTACCTTGGACATTGCCTCACGTGCGTTGTCATACTTTTATCCTTATACGAGACCCCTGCGATTTGGGTTTAGTGTTGTCATATCATGGCGCATCCCTATCCACCGATGATTTACTGGTATTTTATATGAAAACTATACGAAAATGCTTAAAAACACGTTAATGGGGATCAATGTAAAGCCTTAACGCCATTTTGATATCTTATATTACTGGTAGACATTATACATGTAGCATATTCTACTACATATAAATATTTTGATGGATCTTAAGAGATGGAAAATGCCGTACCATCTCTTGAGTTATTGCATGCACGTTATACACTAGATAGAAGATGTGAAACCCCGTAAACATCTCTGATGCCATGAAACCATGTTATATGCGATATCGATTTGACTCACATAAGAAAATTTTAGTCCTGACTCAAGTGTTTTGTCTTTTCATTATGCTCGGGTCATCCCTGAGTTTTCAGCTTATCAAAGATTTATTTTGGAAGACGAAGACGAAGATTAGGTATATTATTATTATTATTATTATTATTATTCCCGCATCATGTTGTCTGCTGTATTGTTTTATTTATCCCTATTGTATATATAACTCTGATAAAAGTTGTATAATTATAATAAAATTTATAATATAAATAGCTTCATGAACTGTTTATTTGATTATTATATTTTGGCATTCCTCTGCAAGATTTTGTGTTTGTTTTCTTCTTCTTTTCTTATTTTTCTTAATTAACCACATTGATTATCTATGTTTCAGATTGTTAAAGTCAGACCTGTGTGGATTATGTCGATTTAAACCTTTCGAAATATGGATTTTATAGTTGGTATCAGAGCTTTGGTTTAGCGATAACTTTAGCTTTGTGGGGTTTGACTTATTAGAGATAGGGTAGTAATACCCTAGAATGAGTCTGTTTGAGTGTATATGTATGGGAGATCATAATTGTTAGTGTTATAAAATGTTTTATATTATGTTAACTTATCTGTTGAGTTGTTTATGAATTCTGCTCGATGCGTGGGACGCTATGTTATCGATAGGGTTTTCTAAACACTTAAACGAGGCAAGTCGACATAATATTGTTTTAAAATCGGGTAAATGAAATAATTTTATATAAATTATATTTATATATATGTAATGATAATATTAATGAATGTTAGTTGTTTGGAGATGATAATATTTAATTATCATCGATTATTGGTTGAATTAAAATAAAATGAATACTTTGTGAATTTTATTTTACGAAGTGCTTGATAATTAAATTGAATTGAAATTTAATTATAATAAGAATTGTTTGAAATAATAAATTTGTAAATTAACGAAATATTCTCATAATAAAGTAATGAAATTTGCATGAGTATATTTGTAATATAGCTTATAAATAAAAAAATAAAAAAATGAGAAATTTAAAATTTAAATTGCCTTTAAAATTGTTTTTAAAGCCTTCAAAATTAATAATAATATTATTTAAAAGTGTTTTGACTAGAAATATATTTTGAAAAGACTTTTGAAAGATAAATAAAAGCATTGAACTCGCTTTAGTCGCTAGGAAATAATTCCGGGGATGACTGCAGTACGGTCAGTATTCATCTCCGGGTTTTTAAGCGGGAACTGCCATCAAAAGAAATTTATTTTCGGTTAAAACAAGATTCGATTGTGGAAAAAATATTTCAAGTATGATTTGGTAAGTGGATGGAAATAGTTTTGAATCTATAAATTGAAGTAGTATAGATAGAAATAAGTTTATGACTTATAGATTTGAACAGGAAAGTAAAATTAAATTTTAAAACTGTTGAATATTATAGTTAAGAAAAAAATGAAAATTTGAATTTGAGATATGAAATAAAATAATTAACTTAAGATATGTTAATTAATTGGAGCTAATGAAATTACATAAATGAAATGAAGTCTAACTCAAGAAAGCTGAGATAAAATGAAATGTATTTGAAATGAATTAGATGAAATAATAAAATGAAATTTTAAATGAATCAGTTGTATAACTTATAGATTTGAGTAATATTAAGCTAAAAACAAGTTTAAATTTTGCTGAATGTGAATGATAAGAAGGGAAAAGAAAATTTTAACTTAAATAATGTTTAATAAACTGAGTGATGGAATAAATTGAAATGAAGTTTAACTTAATATTAAATAAATTGAATTGGATCTAAATGAAACTATATAAATTAGTAAAGTGAAATAATTCCACTTAAACTATAAAATGAATTACTAAAATGAATACGAACTTGAATCGTAAAATGAAATGTAGTTTAAGGTGTGAAAGAAATAAAATAAAATAAATGAGTGTAAGTGGAATTAATATGGGTAATTGAATATAATTTAAACTGGATGTAAATTAATTAAATGCAAATAGAATGAGTTTCAATAAAATTGAATGTTAACTAATATAATACAAAATAAGTTAACAGAATAAGTTTTAAATTGAAGTTAACTTAAGAGAAGTTGAATCAAATTGATGGTGATAAAAAGAAATTATTAATATGAATTGAGTTATGAAAATTTTACTTAAGAAAAATAAAAAGAAATTATTAATATGAATTGAGTTATGAAAATTTTACTTAAGAAAATTATAATATGGATTTGAATAAATGAAATGAATAAATGAAGTGAATAAATGAAATAATAATAACTTAAGATATAAAGTAATAATAATTAACAGGAGTTGTGTTTTATAAAATATTTAAAATAAACTTAAATGACTTATAAATGATGTTAGTATTAAAAATAAAATATACTAGATGGAAATAAAATAATATAAAATAAAATTGAACAACTGGAATAAGATTTAAATGAAATGAATTTTATAAAATGGTTCATAAATGAATTTATATGAAATATGCTAAATTAAAAGTGAATCAATTGGAATTTAACAGATTAAATTAAATAAATCGAATGTAAATTAATAGAACGTGAATTCATTAATATTGATAAGTGCATGTCAATCAATTGAAAGTATATAAACTGAATGAATGAATGTTAATAAAAAATTGAATGTTAATAAAAATGAAGTGTATTAGCTATCTACGGACATTGGAAAATGCAAATTAACATAATTATGAGATAACTGGATAAATTCGATGAATATTAGTAATTAAATGATTTCTTTTGTTGTAAATCATTGTTATAACTGTTTTGATTGCATATGATTGTTGTATGTTGGGTATTTGTGCTTGTGTTTATGAATTGGATTCAAAATTCATGCTATGTGATTCTATTTAACTCATACATGTTCCATATCTTATTACAAGAGACTAATATTCTAAATTGAGTTGAGAAAGGTACATATGAAGACCATTTGGATGCATACGTGGATATATATGTTTTTTCTTGCTTAATACGAGCAAACTCGCTCGTATTAATAATAATAAAGTACACATCTCGAGTTACATACCGCACTTTTATATATTTTTACATACCGCACTTTTATATATTTTTACCCTATGGGATGCCTCAACATCGAGATAAGATGTATATTTAATATATATATTTGGGTTATATATTGTATTATAAAAAAATTCCGATCGAACCGTGCAAAGAAGACGCTGCAGAAATTTTCAGTAAATCTGGGTGCTAGAAAAATTTTGAAGCTTAAAAAAAGTTTATAACTTGTTTTCATACATAAGTTATATTTTCCATAAGCCGATCGGAGCGGCATAGTAGAAATGTAGTAATGGTTTTATAAATAAGATTTTAAAGTTCTATAAGTTGATGGTTTTGGAATAAAAATATATCAAGTGTTAAATTCCGTACTTAATCCCCTTTCGAGGATGAAAAGTTTTGAGTGGTGGAGAATGTAACGACCAGTAGTTTTAGCTATTTTAAATCACAAAATTTAATGTGATTATTGAATAAAATTGGTAGAAGTAAAAATTTAATGGTTTATTATTGTAGTTTATTGAATATATTAAAATTTTGAGACAAACATTTCGAAAATTTTGGCGATAACAAATATCAATGAAATTCTATACATTGAACGTGTTTATAATCAGTAGTTGTAATTAAACAATAAATGCCAATGATGGTAAAATAAAAGTAGTTGTTTATTATTTTAATTCATTTTATAAGTTAAATGACTTATATTTGTAATATGGTATTTTAATTGATATTTAACTTATTTAAAATTTAATATTGGAATTATTTAAATTATTGAATCTTGAATTAATGTGAAAGTTGATTTAAATTTTATTTAAACAATAATGAATATTTTTAGTACTTAAAAATCGAATTTAAGTGATTAAATATATTTTTGGGAATTACTTGTTTTAATTGACGAGTAAAAATAGCCATTTTGGCCAGTATCTTGGATTTCGATGAAATCAGTTTCAACGGATCCATAATAGTGACTTATTGTAGGATTTCAAGTTTTGTAGCGATTGGACATGTAGTTTGGTCGTGCGAGCTTGAAACTCGTAGAAATTTATTTAAGAATTTAATTAAAATAATTTGATTTGAAAAGCTATCTTCTGCATATGATCGAACTTGGCCTCGAGATTAGTTCCATTGCGTTCGGAATGGGGTAAAACATTATAAATGCGAGACGACATGCCTATTTTGGATTTCGTCTGGAAAAGTGCATGAACGGTAAAAATAATAATATAATAATATATTCAAGTATATATATAATGCACGCGTTCACAAAACCCTAACCCTAATATTTCTTGCCGCCGCCAGCTCTCGTTTAATAGCTGAAAAAGTTCCATACTTCTCTCCCTCCGATCTCCTCATCTACACACAATTAGAGAAATACTTCTACATGAAACTTGTAGAGCTCAAGGAGCTCTACATTATCGACGGTTGAGATTGAGTAAGGAGGTCCATGTCAGCGGCAAATCGATGGGGAAAGATAGGCGTTCGAACGTGATTTGCGAGGCTATAGGACAGCCGAGTTTGACATGGCTTCAGACGGTGGTGCTAGACATGTAGGGCTTTGATATGGTGTCCTCCGATCATAGTCTAGGTGAATGTGGTGGTCGCGATATGTAGATGATTGAGGCGGTGAGTGGATTCAGGCACTATGTTCAACCTGTAGACGTTATGCGATGAAAGAAAGAAGGACTTGGGGTATTGGATCCGAATGTGTGGCCCAGATTGCTTAAGGGTAAAAAATTTAAAGCAAAAGGAAATTAAGTATTATATTGTTTAAATTCGTGTAATCTTATAAATTGCGTAACTCTTGCATACGAGGTCCGATTTGGGTGTAACAGGTGGCTTCGGAATCGTATCAACAAAGGCTACGTCATGGAGATGGTTTGAAATTTATTTGAAGCTGAGAAAATTTTCAGTTTCAAATGAAAGGTGAGTGTTTATACGCTCACAATTGACTGAAATAATTTTTGTGCTAGTTAAATTTATATCGTGAAGTGATTTAAATTTATTGACTGTTGTTTCATAAAATTTAGCTGGCATTTAAATTGATATGAATTAAAATGATAGGAATTTGAATTGATAATTAATATTTGAAATGAAAAATTAAACTGCTAGTAAAAACTTTCGATTATTCATAATTGATTAATTATTGTGATTATTGACTATTTGGCTTTTGGTTGTGATGGATGCTATTGATTGATATTCTGGATGATTTGAATGTTTATTTATTTTTAATATATCTTGTATTTTATTCACATTATATAAAACTGTAAATCGAATTATTTTGAATGAATTAAGAAATATGTTGAAATGATATATATCTATGACATTTATTTGGATGGAAATGAAATATATCCATCCCTGAATTTAATTGAAATAATCGACTCACTTAGCCATAGGATAGAAAATTATATACGGACACCGCATTGGTTAAACTAAATGATTTCAGAATTTTAATTTGAAATTATTTAAATAATTTCATTTAAAGAAATAAAAATCAAATTTTAGGGAATTGAATTATTTTGAACTTGAGCTCAGAACGTTGAAATTTAAATTTAGTAAATGAAATGTTAAATAATGGAAGCTGAGATTTTGAAGTTACAATTGAAATATAATTTAACTTTTAGAAATTGATTTGTTTTAAAAGATTGGACATTTATTTGAACTTTGAATATAAAACGATATTTTGGAATTGAGCTTGGAATTGCATCATATTTGAGGATTTGGATTTTAAAATGGATATTTAAGGTAAATTTGATTTAAGTGTTTTGGACCGATATTTTGAAAATCAAAATCGAAAATGATACAAATCGAAATGATTTAAATTTGGACTTGAAATTACTTTGGAATTGAAATGGAAATTAATTTAGAATTGTAATTGAAATTAATTTGTAACTGGAATTGAAATAGCTTGGATTTGAAATTGAAATTAATTTGGAATCGAAGTAAAATTCGACTTGAAATCAAAATTGAATCGATCAAATCCAAATGGAAAGGGGAATTGATTTTAATTTGGAAAATTTTGAAATTGAATCAGTTTGACTTTGAAACTACTTTTAAATTAATTGTTTTAGTATAAACCGTTTAAAATCTATCTCCTTAGATATACAAATTATCTTGATTTTCCAAACTTTTTTTATCATATTAACCATTTTCAATACTAAAACTATTTTCGATTAAACTATTTTCAATTAAACTATGTTAACTATTTAACTATTTTAAAACAATTTTCTAAAAATTCAAACGGATCAAGGGTGGAATGTTTATATTTAAATCTTGGAAGATGAATGAGGTCAAAATGAATTTATAACCTAAATTGAAAACCGAAACAATTTTGAAAACGAAATTGAGATATTAAGACGAAAATGATTTTGAACTGAAATGGCATATTTTGAGTAAATATGATGATTTAAAAATGAATTTGATTTTGAAGCGAATATGATATTTTGATATCAAGTATGAATTATTTTCGAAATATAAGTACCAACCAATTTGTAAAACGACGTTCGGTTGTTAAAGAGACTGGTGTCTCTTATTGGCATACTCTCTATCAATATTGAAACCACTTTAACAACTGTGTATACGGAAGAGACTCTAGAATGAAATGGTTGGATTTGGCATCGTTTGCTGGATTTGAAGAAAGAGAACGATGATGGATTGGCCTGACATTCATGACAATTTGAAATGACTAAAACTGGAGCCGTACCGGCCAATGAGGTTAGCTACCTCTAGCGAACACACTTCTACCTATTACTATCATGACAATGTTATTAATTGGTGCACGCCCTCGGATTTTGGAAGTGTTGGACGCGGTGGGCCGTTAGGAGTTACCACCGGCCGGGAAGGGTAAACTGGTAGTATCCTACCTTGGGCATTACCTCACATGCCTTGTCGTACTTTTATCCTTATACGAGGCCCCTACGATTTTGGTTTAGTGTTGTCGTATCACGACACATCCCTATCCACCGACGGTTTACCGATTTTTTACATGCAAATTGTATAACGATGCTTAAAACGGTTTAATGGGGATCAGTGTAAAGCATTAACACTATTATGATATCTTATATTATTGGTAGACATTATATATGTAACGTATCCTACTACATACAAATATTTTGACAAATCCTTAAGAGACGGAAACTCCTGTAACATCTCTTGAGTTATTGCATGCACGTTATACACTAGATAGGAGATGTGGAAAAACATCTTTGATGCCACGGCACTCGCGTTATATGCGATATCGATTTGACTCACATAAGAATATTTTAGTCCTGACTCGATTGTTCGGTCTTTTCATTACGCTCGGGTCAGCCCTGAGTTTTCAACATAGTGAAGATTTATTCTAGAAGACAAAGATTTAGTATATTATTACTATTAGTATTCCTATATCATGTTATCTGCTGCATTGTTTTATTTATCCCTGTTATATATATAATTTTGATAAATGTTGTATAAATTATAATCAAATGTATAATATAAACAGCTTCATGAACTGTTTATTTGATTATTATATTTTTTTCATCCCTCGGTGAGATTCTGTGTTCGTTTCTTCTTCTTTTATTATTTTTATTAGTTAACCCCATTGATTATCTATGTTCCGGATTGTTTAAGCCGAACATGTGTGTATTGTTGTCGATTTAAAACTTCCGAAATATGGGTCGTCACATTGGTTATCGTAAGGTAAAAACTCGTCTGTGTTTATGTGCGGCGTGGTCTTACGAGATATTTTTGATTTTAAAGGATTTTAAAAGTTATAATAAATAAAATTTCTTGTGATTTAAGTTCTCACGCTGGTTTTACCAGATTGACCCGGGCGTTGTTTTCCCATAATGATCGGGTCAAACCGAGCATATTTCTAGATTTAGATGGATATTTTAGAGCTTCAGGAGATAAGATGGAGGCCAGAGGCGTATTCACGTAGATGATTATGTTTCCGTTGCATACATTGTTGTGTATTATTCAGCTATTGTGAGGACAAGTTGTTATAACTGTCCATAGTGAATAGGTTAGTATACTCTGATTGATGTTTGTGCACACAAATATTGCAGTTCTATTTTTTATGTAAAGACTTGCTGTATTTTATAGATTATTCGTTCCACTGAGATTCTGTATTGCATAATTTCTTCTTGTCTTCCTCCTCCTTTCTTCTCTATCTATCTGCTTTTCCATTCAATTTGGGTTGGGCATGTGTGGTTTATTGTTAGCTTAAAGTGTACGAAAAATTGGGTCGTTACAATAATTTTCTTATCTTCTCATGGACAGAAGACGAACACAAAACATACTTGAGGATTATACTTTAGGTATAGAGAAAACACTAATTGAAGGTGAAGTTTTCGAAGTGTTATTTTTGGAGGTGGCAAATGTGATTTTTGGATCACGCCGTTTCTACATAAGGTATTATCGTAGATCCTGCAAAAGTTACGGCAGTCCAAGATTGGAATAGACCTAAAAATGCGATAGATGTATAAGGTTTCTTAGGGTTAGCTGGACATCATAGACAGTTCATCTAGGATTTTTTTTCAAAGTTGTCTCACTGTTGACTCATTTGACATAAAAGAATCAGACTTTTACTTTAGATATGAGCATGTATTCGTGACTCTGAAAGAGAAGTTAATGATTGCAACAGTTTTGACCGTTCCACGCTCAAATAAGGGCATACATCGATGCTTGTGGCATTGGATTAGGTGCGGTATTGATGCAGAAGGGTAAGGTTGTTCCATATGCTAGTCGACAATTGAAGCCGCATGAGAGGAAATACCCAACCCATGATTTGAAGTTAGCAACGATTGAGTTTGCATTGATGATTTGGAGGCATTATCTTTTAGAAGAGAAGTTGAGCTGTTCACTAACCATAAATCATTAAATACCACTTTTTGCAAAAGGATCGTAACTTTTGCCGGCAGCAACGATTAGATTTCCTAGCCTCTTTTGACTTTGATATTGCATATACGCCAAGAAAAAGAAATTGGTTGTTGATGCATTATGTAGAAGAAATGCCAGCTTGAGCTATGTTCCTAGAGTAGATGCGGTTAGAGTATATTACTGGTTATGATTTTTGACTGAGCAGTGAGCTAGAGCTAGAAATATTGGCTAGCTTGACTATTAGACCTACTCTGATTGAGTGGATTAATATTAATTAGAGGCATAATGTCAAACTTGCTGATATTATTGCTAAGATTGAGGATGGAGTATAGTTTGAAGAGATGAGGTAATGCGAACTTGACCGAGATGGTTGGCTCAATAAGGATGAGAGATTTTTTTGTACCTGATGTAGATGGGTTACGGGATGAGGTGCTATGAGAATGCCATCATTTGAGTTTGACTATACATCCCGGAAGTAATAGGATGTAAACTGGTACGAAGTAGAATTATTAATGGGAAGGGACGAAGAAGGATGTTGGACATTCATCTCGAAGTGTATGAACCGCTAATTGGTAAAGGTAGAGCGGAACAAGCCCAACAGTTAGCTACAACCACTAGAGATTCTTGAGTAGAAATGGGAACAAATATCAATGGACTTTATCACTTAATACTTTTAAATGTTAATGTGTAGCTATTATCAATTAATTAAATCAATCGATGCTCTGGAAACTGAATAGATTTTTTTTGATAAAAGGATATGTGATCAGAGTCACACGATCATACATGCTTGAAAATAAAATAGAAATATCTGACTAACGAGCCTAGTTGGTAGCCCGTATGTGTTGTAGATAACCCAAATATATACAGACAAAAAATATCACCACCATCGTAGATTAGTGAAGCAAAATATACATCAAGATATATGATAAAGTACATAAGGCATGAACATGTGAAGCACAGGCAAATGCAGAAAGGGTCATCAACCCTGGGCATTGTTGCTCCCCACCGACCCCCGTTCAGTCATGCTCGTCAAGAAGAACTGCAGCGAGCCCATTGGAGTTCCTGTTAAGTTGAGTACAAGTACATTATTTTGTTAGCAACAACCATGAAATCAAACAGATTTGGTTATGCGAATCACAAGTGTAAAATTAGATAGTAGTTAATATTCAAACAATTTAAAAACTAGTGTTCACACATCACCTCAACCAGTGGTGTGAAAATTTAACTTAATTCAACGCTTTCAAATCTCATCGGTAAAATCTAATTTTACAATTTAAGATGTATCTTTTAGTAATGATTATTTACACCAATTTTTCTCATCAACACTATATCACTTTAAGACTTTTAGAATTTGAATCTGATACTAGTGTCTGTTCTATTTCATCTAAGTCTGTCCCTGCTTCTTCGAACACTGTGTGCATCAGTGTGTCGGGATACAGTGTGCACACCTACCCCTTTATGTGCTAATTCTGGTACTACCCTATGTGCACATGATTTTAGCAGTGGGAATGTCTCCCTCTATTAACCTGGTTTTTGGTCCTCGTGGCCTAGTGGGAGGTTCTGCTCCCCTTCCTGTAGTGCGGCCAGCTCCACTTAATCTAGTGTGCAAGGTTAACAATGCCAATGAAAGCCATTGTAATGAACCGGATTTAAATCCTCAAAAATCGACACTAATACGTCCACTATATCACATGTCGAACATTCAAGTGGTGGAAATTCTAATTTGTTAGGGTGAAAGAAGAAGGTTGAAGATAGAAGAACACGATATCTCACAACGCAACAAATAATATATAATACAATAAAGATCTTTACAAAAAGAAAACATCTTTTTCGTACATACAACATCATAGTACACTAGACTTATCCGAAATTTGGACAGTTATAGAAACCTATCTTTACATTGACAAACATACAAACTCTATAATACAACGGAAGAAAAATATGAGTGAATATGTCTTAACCATCCAGCACCTCTCCAACTCCAAAGTATTCAGCTAAACCTAGGAAAACATGCTCGGTCTGACCCGAGCATTACATGGAAAAACGTCCGGAACAGTCCGGTAAACCAGTGTGAGTAAAACTTGATAAATAGTAACAACCAAATTGATTTCTATATTTGAAAACCTTTCAAACAAAAGGTATCTCGTAAGACCACACCGCACGTAAAATGGACGAGTTTTACCTTACGATGACCAAAATATTTTATATCAAAATCCAGTGATATTATTATAGTGTCTATGTTTAAAATAAATAGATAAAATAGTTGAAATGCTTGCATTTCACATTCCAACATACTAGGCTCTATAATCGAAAATGTAAGGCACGTATTGGAGAATGAATTCCAACTAATGACTGGGCTACTGGAGTACCGCCCACCACAATACACCTTTAGAAAAATGTACCGATATCGTACCTAATGACCCCTGGCAACACAGGACCAACCTACCTCCTGTTGGATAGTATCGAGTATATCATCACCCCAGTTGCTTTGCAACATTTGACCGAGAACTCCCACGTACACGAATTCATTGATGATTATGCATATATCTTGAAGGGTGATGATATACCAAAATGGGTGAGACCCACATAGCCCTGCGGCATATCCTGTATTTTAGTCATTCCCAGTTAATGAGGCTTGAAGCTACATTTTACCTTTTTGAATAGCAATCCATTTTAGAATGCTAACGCTGCCCTCCCAACGTTAGTGCAATGCCAATATTCATCCATTCAAGTTTGTTTTGGGTCTAAATGAAACCGAAGGCACTAACTCTACTACATCCATCTTGGAATCACACTTAGGATTAGTAGAAGTAGCCCTTACACTTCAAAGAGCACGGTTGTCTATCGTCTTCAAGCTGCCTTCCACTTGAACGTGCATGTTGGTTCGGAGTGATTTTCGAATATAGATACGATCCCGATCTCTCTATATCAACAATCGATAATTTTCGGTTGACTCATTCTCGATTCTTTTAGAAGTAAGTTTTCGAGTCTTCATTGGGGAACTCGAATTTACATTCATACTTCCTAAGTTAAATTAGGTCAAACTTGATAGTCGGTTATTTTACTATCAAATAAACAAGCAACAACCAATTCCATTTGAGATTTATTTATCCATAGCAACCACTAAGTTTCAAAACATATCTTTGTTTAATAAATCTCTTTCAAAAACATTCATATATTTATCTTCTTGACATAAGTATATTCACAAAACATTTGTAAGATTTCCCACTACCAAATCTCTAAAAAGAATTTAACTACATTATTAAAATGGAGAAAAAGATAACTCTAAAGACTATTCCTTTGGTGTAAATTGTGGAACAGATGTTCCATACCACCATTTTTTAAAATGTCAACCTCGAGAAACCTAAACCTCGAATTCCTATTGTAATTTTATTTAATAAATCCTTTCATAAATTTCCCTTACCCATGAAATCCTTTTTCCTTTAACCCAAACCCATCTACAAAACATTTATCAACCTCCATACTTATTTATGAGACTCTTTATAAATATTCAAACCTGGTTATATAACTTCTTTATAAACTTTCAAACCTTGTATAAAACTTCCCTTTATAGACATTCAAATCCATTTATAAAATCTTTTTTTACAAACATTCAAAACTATTTCTAAAATCCTTTTATAAATACCCTAAAAAAATTTAGAACCTTCTTTATATAATATTCAAAAAAATTGTCAAATCATTATTCAAATACCTTGTTTAAAATAGAATAACCTTGAAATCATTTTAAAAGAAAATAAAATATTGACTTTCCAAAACCAAATGGAGTCTTAATGGCTACAATGGTTCATTAAATTTAGGTTTACTTATCCAAGTTATATCATGGTTATTACCTAACATCAGATATGTAAGGGATTCACACATAACATACAATCAATCATAGGTAGATGTCCAAGTTACAAACATAGATACATCCATTATCAGTGAAAAATGTATAAAAAGAAGTATATTCTATATGCTTAAATTACCATGACCCACTTATTGAAATTAACTTCCTTGTGTTATCACGTTACCGATATTCAGCCTTTGTGCTAAGCACAAGTCAGCTTACTTCCCATAAAACATGTCAACGTTTTATAGTCACTACTTTAGTTCATTTGACTACTTAATGCCCAAACGAGAGATCCTTTAATTTAAAATCAATTAATATTAAAAGGAAAGTTGATTTAAAATATAATCGATTAAGTTTAAAATAGCTTTGAAAAGATTAAAGTATATTCAATTTGCTTAAACCCTAATTATATCTTAATCAAATAAAGATTAATTCAGAATTAAACGTTAATTAACTTAATGAACTTGGTTAAGTCATAATTAACATCCTAATGTATCTTAATAAGGTTTAAACAATTTATTATTAGTTAAACCCTAATTAACTAAAAATTAATCTAAATAATAATTAATTAAATAATTAACTTAATTAAATAATAATTAACCATTTAATTTCTCCTTACCTTCATTAATCACTAATTAAAAACTTTATTAATCATTAACCTTCCTTAAGTGTTACTTAACCCTAATCACTTACTAATTACTAATTAACTACTAATTACCTTTAATTATTTTATTAAATAAATAAATTATTAAATAATATAAAATTAATCTCTTTTTATGTTACTACATAAGTTTGGAAAACTTTTGCAAAACAATTCAAATGAATCACTTAAAGATGGAAATCGTGAATTTTTGTCGAACTGCATCCATAGCGACTATCGCTATGAGCGCAGTTCGCTCTATCTTATTTCAAGTGAAATACTTCACTTAAATTCTTGCTCCTACATGTTTTGAAATAATATTTAAAAAGTTTTTAAAACCTTAAACCAAGATAAAACTTAAAACCATTTCCAAACTTTGAAACTTGAAATCATAGTTTTGATTTCAAATCGGATCTCACGTCCGACGCAACAAAGTTTAACTTTGTTTCAACTCAACATACTTGAGTCTTAAATCACAACCATACATCCATACTAGGTACTTTTAACATCACAATGAAACAGATACATAAACGTAAGGTTATATGCTTACTAACTCGACAACATCACATTCAAATCTCTAATTCAATGCCAAACATAACATCCATCAAATCGCCATCAATCGACATAATAACCATTTAATTTTCTCATCATATTATCATCACAATTATACATCATAATAAAGTCAAAAACCTTTTCAAAATAAAGTAGTTTACTCATTGAAACTCCGCAAACACAAAGCGAACTTCGACTAGACCTAGAAAACAACGCCCGAGCTTCGAAGAGTGAAGATTTTCACGGGGTCTTGGTAGTGTAGGGTGGGTGTGGGCTTGGTTTTTAGGAATTGAAGGTTTTTCGAACTTGTAGAAGTGTTGTAGTAGTGAAAAGAAGTGATTTCAAGCTAAAGAAGTAAATTTTTTTACTTTTTGAAACTTTGGAAGCCATGGATTCTTTTGGAGAGTAATTTTAAAAAATGAAGAAGTTAATGTAAATGAAAATGTGTGTGTGAGGGTGTGTATTTATAAATGAAAGAAAGTGGGGAAATTACCATTTTAACCTTATTTTAAAGTATCGTAACATGTCATTATTTTGACAAGTCACATCACTACTTTCCTTCCACTCATTCGTCACATCCACTTCCTCTCTAGTCACATCCTCTAGGCCATGATTGATAATGATGATTGTACTTAAAGAAATGACAAGAGATAGTGATATGTACTTAGTATATATAAGTTATCATTTTAAAACCATGTCTTGTCACATCATTTGCTGAACATAATTAACATAAGATAAAACATAATTATGTATATTATTATATGGTTAATTATCTACTATATATGTGTATATATAGTGCATAAAGGTGATTAATGTTCCCGATAAATTTCCGGTGTCGAAAAGTCAAAATTCTAGAAAACGTTCTTCGGTCACATTTTCTATTTTCCTACAAAATATCTATTTTGGTAAACAAATTTTAAAAACTATTTTACCATCATTATTAAATAATTAAAATAGGTTTATTTGTAAATAAAAACCTATTTATTTAATATTACTTAACTTGAATTTCCGAGGAAATATATAAAACTGATGATATCTATTATCGATGTCATAAATACATTTTATTTTCAAAAAATAAAATGAATTATATTATTTCATAATCTTGTTTGAATCCATATATTTGTGTATGTTTCCAGAGCTGTGCACGATCCTTATTGTTTAAAACAGATTTATTGACAAAACGATTTTCGGTTATTTTATCGATATTCACCTAGGTAGATATTTACAAATTATATATTTTACCTTGGTAATTTGTTCACAAATATTTTTCCCAAATAGAATAACTACTACTATTTACCACTTAAAACATGATTATTTCTTATTTCTAAACCCATATCTAAATATTTTAAAAATAAATATAATTTATCCAAGTGATAAATTTGCGAGTCGTTACAGCCATACTACTGACGATACTTCTCAAAGCTAAAAAGCTTAGTACTCTTTATTCTCTAGCAAGCCTAAGAATGCTGGCAGGTATACATCTAAATGCTTCAGTCTTTGGTAATGTTAATGATGTTCTTGTTCCTTCCGAAGAAATTGTTTTTACAGGAGTTGAGTTTTGGAAAACATTCTTGTTTGTTTCTTTTCAGATGATGGTTTTCTATATAGTGTTGTAAAGAAATTTTTATCCAATCATTGGAAAATCAAGAGTTCGCTTAAGGTCCACTTTGACAAGGACATGTATTTCTTTAACTTTGGTAATCAAGAGACGTATGCTTCTTTAATCTGACCCTTATGTAATTAATGGTAAAGTGTTCATTATCATCAGTTGGAGCCCTTCGGTCGATTCTGCTCATGAGCGTGTAATGTCTATTCTAGTCTGGGCTAAAGTCACATGTATCCCTTCCTCCATTCCATCGCTTGAAGGCCTAGACTGGCACATAAGTAATATTGGTGAGTTAACTTGTTTAAATGAGAACACCAAACATCGTGATCGCCTTGAGTTTGCTAGGGCTTTGATTGAAACTACTCTATATAGGCCCCTTCCTTCACAGTTAATATCGCTATTGCTTGTAACAGATCAACTATATCTGTTTCTTATTTTTGGAAACCTCGGATCTATTGTCACTGTCACTCCATTGGTCACACTGTGAGCTCTTATCGGCACCTTCCAGTCTCTTCAAAACCTATTTCTATCCCTTAAAAGGTTCCTTTGCAGAAACCTCCACCTAGGAAATGGAGACCCAATCCTACTTCCTTCATTATGGCTTCTGTCCCTCTGCCCCCTCCTCCTTCTCCCCCTCCTACTGATATTTCTGCTCCTCCTTCAATCTCTATGAATTTAGTTAAGCTTGATGCTTTCCTTGCCAAGGCTTTCTCTTGAGGTGTTTCTCCCAGTGCCAAATGATCTGATCCTAGTCGGAACAAGCTCTCTTCCCTTGAATATGATCCAAATGAAGGAATTGAGTATAGATTAGCTGACCTACTCTGGTCATATCTTTCACCTTGTTTGTTATCTTTTTCTTTATCATTTTATCCGATGTAATTGGTAATGTATTTGTTAGGTTTTTGTGAGCTGTAGCTGCCATGGTACCTCTACCATGCATCTATTTTAATTGCTTTTATAAAAAGTGGATGGACCACTCCCAAATCGATTACCTTTTGAAAATATACCCACTAGTCCGAGACTTTGACTTTGTAACAACCCATAATTTTGCAAATATTTTTTTATTAATTTATTATTTGAAAACTTTAATTTTTAAATTATTTAAGATTGAATTTCTGGAATTTTCCAATGTAAGTTTGGAATTTATTTGTAATTTATTTTTCAAATATAATAAAATAAACGTTTCTGAAAATTTTATATTTTAGTCAACGGAAAGTAAAAGTTTGACCACAGTTGAAAATTTTAAATTCTAATCTTTTTCTTTGAAACTATATTTTATTTAATATTTATTCTACTTTTTGTTTCGTAAAATTCCATTGTATACTTTTTAAATTAGATAAATTACAGTGTTTTACACGTAATAACTTTTGATATTTTATTTTCTATTTTTCCTATGTTCATTTCCCTAATTTATTTTCTATTTTCTAATTTTCATCTTATTATTTTATTTCGTTTATTTTTATTTTATTTTGTTTTGTTTTTTGATTTTTGATTGTTTTATTTTTGATAAATGGTTTAGGAAATTCAAAGGTCATAAGTTGCTCTTTCTTTAATTCAAAATGAGACTTTTCCTTTTCTTACCATCCAAAACTTCCCCTCAGCCGTTCATTTTTCTTTTGGCCGTACATTTCACTTGCTATTCGCATAAAAATCAAATCATTCTCATCTCTCATTTCATTTCTAGAAAGAAATCTATGCAAATAAATGGCTTGAAGAAATTTAAGAGACATAGGTTACATGCGTTGATTTCTTGCTTTTAATTGTCTAGCCTCTTTATTTATTACCCTATCCATTCACCTATTCTAGCCATGTATTCTCCTAGCAAATCAAGCACAAAATATTCTCATTATCTCATTCCCTCGTTTTCATTTGTAATTAAGAATAAATATATATGTTTTTTCTCCTTAACTCATGCCTTTCCCGTTTCCTAGCATTTACTTCCTTGTTTGCCTTCCAAATCACTCCATCTATTAGCCATGAGAAACTTTATCAATTCACGTACAAAGATTTATTTTCCACTTCTCATTTCATTTGCATTTAAGAATAAAATATATGCAAGTTTATTTCTCCTTAGCTTATGCCCTTTTTGTTTCCTATCATTTACTCCTCCTTAGTCGTTCCTTTTTTTCTTCCATCTTCAACCGTGTATTTCTTTTGATAACTCACACACAAACAATTCTCAAAACTCCTCATTATCATTTGCGTGAAGAAAACTATATGTTCAAGCTCTAAAGTCATGGCTTCTCTTCTTTTTTCATTTCTTTTCTCTCTCTTTTCCTCTTTCTTTGTTTTGCTTCAAAGCTAGGCTCGGCCTCTTGCCTCTAGCCACCATCATGACCACCTCCATCAACCGTCACCCTTTCATCGCCACAAAGACCAAGCCATGATAATGGATGAAGACTACATCACCAAAATTGATGCAAATCCTAGCCAACCACATGTATTCATCGCCTTTCTCTTCATATACCTGGCCTCAACAAATTCCTCCACCACTGAAACATTGCTTGACTCAAAACACAACCTAGCTGTGCCTTATAATGTTCACTTGACCAATATAGCCTATGGCCGAACCCAAGTTGTAGCAAACTTTGCCTTTTAGCCTTCCTTTGATTTATAACCTACCATCTCTTCAAATTCCAAGCCATAGCCATGTACACAAGAACTTTGGCCGAGCCTAGGTTACTTGTAACCTTCATAGCCGAGCCTATGTGTGGTGTGGTCAAGCACATTTGACCATGGCTGAACCCACTTGGTGGTTGAAGCAAGGTTATGTCACTTTTATTTCAATTATTTTCATTGTTTAGTACTTATGTTGTTTGTATTGAATCATATTTTTATGATTGTGATATTTGTTTGCACACAAGATTGGATCTTGACTATTCATCCATTCAAAAATCTTGTTCGTGCCTTGGCATGCTTTTCGGAATTTCAGTTGTGTGCTTTGAATTTGATTCTAGCTTTTAAAAAGGTGAGTTTTTATCACACATTTGTACTTATATTATAGTGGAATAATGACAAATGAATTGTATAAATTTATATGCTATGTCCATATATGCCTGTGATATGTTATATGATGTTAAATGTTATTCGTATATTTGTTACATCATCTGATATGTTATAATATGATATACTATTCATTTTATTTACTGTATTTCACACTGCAAGTTCCCTATCACTATGGGTTGAAATGATACATACCCGAACGGACATTAGAATAATAAAAAATCATTATGAGCTGAAATGATAGGCTCGAATGATTTTTGTTGTATTTATTTTACTTGGGATTGTGGGTTTGAAATGATAGAATCCGGATTTTTCTTTCTAAATTACGGATTGAAATGATACAGATCTGTATCACTTAACCTAGGTTAGAAAATTTTATACAGACCCATGGATAAATTTTTATAATAGTTTTCTAAAGGTATTAAGTACTTTGAATTTTTAAATATATAGGATTTTGATAAAAATTTGATTAATGATTCAAAATATAAAGAGATTTTGGCTTTCAGCAAGTTAAGATTTTATAAGTTGACGGTTGAGTTAAATTGTAATTTAAAAAACTTTATTTGGTTTTAATGGTAATTTAAAGATATTTATTTATGATAAATAACTTAATAATTAAAGTTAATTAATATGGAATTTTAAAGTCTAGCCTGGTAATTGTAATTAATTTTAGTTTGAAAGGAATATGGTTGTATAACGAATAATGTAGTTGGAATTGATAAAATGGAATATAGTTTAATTGGACATTTCAAAATAAATTTATTTAACTAGAAAATCATAGTTAATTGATGTCTAAATAAATAGATCTATAAAGAGAATTGGAGAGTTGTATTAACTATGATAAATTATTTTATTTGCTGTTATGTTTTGTAAAATAAATAATTATGATTTTAAAAAGGAAATTGTAACTTAAAGATGCCATAACTTGGAAATTGGAAATTTAGTTTGCAAAGGAAAGTTCAAGTAAATTTAGTGATAGAAGGATTTTATTTATGAAATGGGCATTCTAAATAAAGTGGAAAGTTAATTGTTAATTAGAATATTAAGTTATTGGTTGAAATAAAAGTTAAGCAATTTACAAAGTATTGACTTAACAAATGAATTTTAATTTAAATGGGATATTTGTTAATAAAATGTTATTTTATTAAACTTTCTAAGTTAAGTAATACCCAAATAAAAACTTTTGAAAGTGGCATAAGTCTGATAAGTTAAAAATGAGAAAAATTGAAGATATATTGTTTTAAAGGGTATAACAGAAATTATAGCGTTTTTGAAGTGCTGTAGTTCCTGAAAGTATGAACTATGTGTTGAAATATACTAAAGAGACCTATAACAGCATTTCTGAAATGCTGTAGTTTCTGAATTTGAACTATGTTTTGATTTATACTAAATATACCTACCACATCACTTTATAAGTGCTGCTGTTTTGAAATTACAATGTTTGAAATGTTGAAATTGAACAAATGAACTTAGAAATTGCTGATATTTTAGAAATTGAATATTCGATTTGGAAGGATAACTACTTCATATTTAACGGTTTAAATGAAGGTCATTTTAAAGGCGTTATGAGTTGGAAATTGTGTTCAATTGAGAATTTTCTTTAAATATAGTGATTTGAAACTCATTGAAATTGATGATTTAAGAATATATTTTGTAACCTGGTTTGGTTTAAGGTGATTTTAAAGGAGTATTTCAAGTTTAATAAATTGAAGGAAATATTCAGTGATTTGAAAATTTGGGTTTTTGGAATTTAAATGATATATTAATTTGGTTTTGGAATTTAAATGACATATTATTACCCTTTTTGAAATGGATATTATTTTGGGAAGGAAATGGATATTATTTTGGAAAGTATATGGTTTGGAAATATCACCAATTTTGAAAATGGATATTATTTTGGAAAGAGATGGTATGTGATTTTAAATGGTTTTGGAATTGAAAGGTTTTGAAATAAATATCCATGGGTTATAATAACAGTTGGTTGTTAAAGAGACCGGGATCGGATATGGGCATACTCTTTGTCGATACCGAAAACCACTTTAACAACCGTGTATGCGGTGGAGATTTCCAGAATGAAGTAGGATGGTGGCAGCATTCCTTTGAGGTATATATATGGACCCGACTCCCGTGAGTTGGCATAAGGTGGCTAAAATAGGAGCGCTAATGGGCCAGTGAGGTAGCCCCTCTTATCGGACACACTCCTTCGATATTATATTCTGACTTTGAGATTGATTCGGTGGCTACTTTTGATTTTTGATTTGGGGGTGTGGCTCGAGATTGGCGGTTGTAGCTGCTATGCATCACCACTAGCCCGGATGCGTAATTGGTATATCTATCCTGGCATTGCCTAGTTGTGTCGTGTCACCTACCCTAGCGAGCCTTGTACGAGTTCGATTTATGTCGTACCTAGCCTCCCGATCAAGGGCTACGCAGGCACTGTATAGACTATTGGCACTATTATATGTTAAGGGGGATATTGGGTCACTCCTTAACGCTATTTAAAAGTAAGTTTATTTTACTAGATATTATTATAATAGCGAAATATTACTACATAGTAAATAGTTTAATGGATCCTTAGAGGATGGTCAGTCTCAAGCATCCTTTAAGTTACTTGTACCTTATATTACAGTTCAGTTGAGTTGGTTTACATTATATAAGTATTTATGTCCTGACTCGAGTGTTTTGTGTTTTTCTATACGCTCGGGTCAGATTGAGTGATACAGCATTAGAGATTCGCCTTCGGAGTTGGAGCTTGCCTGAATTGATTCCAGTGATGTGTTCAGCTTTGTACTTGATTATTGTATTGAACTTCTGTTGTATCTTGTATAACTCTGATGTATTTATATAGCAGCTTCATGAACTACTATCTCTTTGCTTCCGCTGCATTTATTACTCTGTGTCTGTGATCTGTGATTTATTTACTGTATATCTGAGCTTTGCCAAATTTAAATTACAATTCAATATTTTGAGCAATTCACGTCCGACATGTGCGGATGCGAATGGTTGAAAATACCGGGTTGTTCAGACTTTAAGTCAACCACAACTAACCATGATACTAACCTCGTACAACTAAGAAGATGAATTGGTTATTGAATAGTGATTCGCTTCCAATACTTCAACTCATAAACAACTATAGTCATTTGATGGACATAATGTCATGATTTATCCATAGTCAAAATGGAGTTTCCACATTAAAGTTCAGTAGCATTCTCAAGTCGAGAGAACTATATAATATCGCCACTTTGAGATTTTCCATTTGATCTAGTTGTTATTAACCAACAGGAAATCATCGAACATGTTATTCTATAGTTATCCAATAACTATTAGTACATAACATCTTGATGCGTCCAGCAGCCATGAGTAATACACTGACCATTATTTGAAGAGCATTACGTACTCTAGTCTTAATGATGTATCGATATCCTTTCTCAAAATATCTTTATCAGGAATATTTAAAATATATATTATTTAATATTATGATTATTTTCATGATTATAATTCCTTGTAAGTACAACTATAACATATCAATTAAGGATTTCCTATTAAATATATATAAATTAATTATTTAATTAATATAACAAATATATAACAAGAAAACAAACACCTTGTATTTCAAAGGAGAATTTGTTACAGAGTTAATAATTTAAAATAAATTACAAAATTGTTCTAGGGCATACCGGTAACTCTTACAATCTCTTACTTTCACTTCGGGCCAATTACAAAAATATCAATTCCATCTCTTGAATCAATTTGCCTAGAACTAGTTGAGTTAGTCCCTTCATGAATAGATCTGATGTGTTGTCCTTAGTATTTACACTTTCAATTATAACTTTTTTATTAGTGACAAACTCCCTAATAAGGTGGAACTTTCAAAGAATGTGTCTTGACTTCTATGGGCTCTTACTTCTTTCACGATCTACATCATGGCATTGTTATCCCATAACAATGTAATAGGTTTGCCAATGTTTGGAAACACTCCCAGCACAGCAATAAACTCGTCTATCCAGATTGCTTCTTTAGGAGCTTCGTTGAGGACGATGTACTCAGCCGCTATTGTTGAATTAGCTATTATCTCTTGCTTGGAACTTTTCCAACTAATCGCTCTACCATTCAATTCAATACATACCCAGACTCTGATTTACTGTTATTGATATCACTCTGGAAACTTAAATCTACATATCCCTTCATATGGGGTCTTTCATACCCATATATAAGGAATAAGTCTTTAGTATTTCTTAAATACTTAAGAATACATTTCGCTGTCGTCTAATAGTTTCTCAAAGATTAGGCTGATAATGGTTTACGCATCCTAATGCATAAATAACATCCGGTTTAGTACATAACATTGTATACATTATGGTACCGATTGTGAATGCATACGGCGTCCTTTTCATACGGTCCTTCCCCTTATTAGTATGACGAACTTCCTTCTTAGAAAGAATGATTACATATTACATCAAAAAAAATCCTCTCTTAGAGTTCTAAATAGTGAACATTTTTAGTATGGTATTTATGTATAGTGATTGGGACAATTCGAACAACTACTTGGATCTAACTTTATAGATCCTTATATCAAGCATATAGGTTGCTTCTCCCAAATCCTTCGCGGACAAATTCTTGCATAATCATTCTTTAATGGATTGACAAAATGCAATGCCATTGCCAATCAGAGCCAAATCATTGACATAAGACTAAGAATACTATAGCACTTCCTTCTTCATTTTGGTATATACACGGTTTTTTTATTCTGATAAAAAACCAAACTATTTGATTACTTCATCAAATCACTTATTCAACTCCTTGAAACTTTTTTAAGATCATAAATTAATCTTAACAATTTGAATGCCTTTCCCTCACGCCCATTGATTTCAAAACCCTTTAGCCGTGAAATGTAGATTTTCTCTTCTAAGTCACCATTTAGAAATGATGTTTTCATATTCATCTTCCATATTTCATAGTCACAAAATATAATGATAATAAGAATTATTCATATGGACTAAAGCATGCTACGAAAAAAACGTTTCATCGTAATTAACCTCTTGAGTTGGATGAAAACCTTAGCCTTACTGATAGGACTCCATCTCTCATTTGTAGTTAGATTTTTCTTATCAATCCATTTGCAACCATGGGCATTATCCTTTGAATATGTTAGTAATAGTCTGTACTTTTTTTTCATGCATGGAATCCATCTCGGATTTCATAGCTTCATACCAAAGTGCAAAGTCCTTACTCTATAGTGTTTGTTGGAATGAGAGAGGATTTTTTATAATATGTGGTGATATTTTCACCGTCTATTGCACAAGATTCTCTATCAGACCTTCTAATAGGCTGCATGTTTTCATAAAATAGGGAATTGATTCTTTTCCTGGTTCAACCTTTGTTTTTATTTCTCGGGTTTTATCAAAGTCTACAACTTCCCTGTTAATTTATTTTGATTGAAATTCCTATTTTAAAATACATCTTGTTGAGAAACAATAATCTTTTGTTCCTCGGTGTTACAGAAAATATATCCCATAGAATTCTTGGGAGATCTTATAAGTTTACATAGATCCAACTTGCCTCAAGTTTATTGAGGCAATATCCTTAACGTACGTTGGGCAACCCTACACCTTTAGATGATAGAGGTGAGGTTTCATTTCATGCCACGTTTTATATGGCATGCTAGGCGCATATTTATCAAATTCAACACATGCGTTGCGGTTTTCAATGCATATCCTCAACATGAAAGAGGTAATTTAACCTTACTCATCATGTAATGAACCTCCATTGAGTTGCATAGTATTGGGTAGAGTAACCTTAGAGAAAGTCCCATTATCTTTTACATACCATGGATCCCTTGTCCAACTTACTCACCTTCTCAATCTAGATGGAGTATTTAACTTTTTAATTCTTTTGATTTTCCACCTCGTTTTAATGCTCTTTAAATTTCTCACAATCGTTGGTTCTACATATAATATACATCACCTAGTCTCGAGAAATCATTAGTAGAAGTTACGAAGTAAGTTGAATTATCCTTTTTTAAAAAGGCATCTAGCTATATATATTAGCATGCATAAGACCCAACTGCTTCCACTGAAAGGGTGCTTGATCAACTTCCTTTGAGATATTAATAGTAGGTGTCAAATGATTGATGTCAGATAACAGTAAAAAGCCTTCGGTTTTCAGTTTTTGTGGTCTTTCGTCACTCATATGACCTAGCCTATAGTGCCGTAAGTAACTATCATTATTGCCAACATAAGATTTATTAATAGCACATATATGGTTAAAAAAGTACATAAATGTCATTATCTAAAACACCACTGCAGATTTTATTTTTGTTAATAAAATTGTTCATAACATTGTTACCACAATGAAATATATATCCAGCCTCAAACAATTTGGACACTGATATTATTCTAAAATAATGTTTTTAACATGATAAAAATTATTCAAAATTAAATCAAATCCATTCCTCAAGGTCAAACGATAATGTCGAAGTTCAATTGCATTTATTGGAGATTATCACCTACTTGAAGCCTGATTTCATCGTTCGCCACATGTCATTTGCTTCTAACTCCCTGTAACGAATTGCAGATATGAATTCCTGATCAAGTATCCAAAATCCAAAATAATATATTGATTGTAAAATAGTATTGAATCATAAACATGCCTCCAGGAGCGAAAGAAACAATTTCCTTCTTTTCTTTGACCATCTTCAAATAGTCTGGACAATTGCATTTTCAATGCCCCTTCTTATGAAAATGGTGACATTCACCTTTGTTTACAGGATCATCCTTCTTACCTTTCTTAGAGCCCCACTTTTGTTTCTTGGAAACTTTCAAAGACGTGGCCTTACCTTTTATAGCTAACGTCTGCTAATACCACAGATATTGATTTTGAGGATAACAACCATATAAATTTAAGTACTGATGTTTTTCCAAGTTATATAGAATATTTTGCAGCATATTATATAGGTTTATACAAGTATAGGGTAATCGAGTTTAAACACTGATTAGTAAAATGACTAGAGATCAAGATTGATCAAGATACTTGAAGATTTAAGAGCTTAGGGACGAAGACATGAAGAGTTCAAGACTATAGTTTATAGTTAATAGACATTAGATTAACTTGTTAAATTCCTTGAATAGTAAGTTTCTTTTCTTCGAATACTCACTTATCAAATTATTTATTTAACTATAAAAACATTTATTTATTTTTCAAAATATAGTTTTACAAATAATTTATAAAATATTTTATATGTTAAAAGTATTTAAAAAATTATGTTTAATTGTTTTACAAATTATTAGAATTTTTAATAAATGAATTATTGATTTTTAAAATTAATAAAGTTATGTCGACATACCAACCTAAGTATGTCGACATATGTACCATTAAAGAGATGTCTTTTGAATTTTGAATAGGTGTGATTTTTGATTACATCTCGTCACGAATAGACGTTTCCCTTCGAATATTATATAAAGGGGACAAAAAAATGAATTTTAATAATTAGTTTCTCTATATTATACTTACTCCTAATTCTCATTATATATTTCACACAATCCACTTTCTATACTCTTCAAATTCATTCAAATTCAATCTCCACTTTACTACATTCATTCTTTACCATCTGCTTACTAATTTGAAAGCATTCTCTCATCAATTCAAAGATCAAAGTGCTATTAAAGGGCTATACAATATTATGCATCCAAAGTACAACTATTTGTATCTAGAATCAACAACTCTCTACTATTACTTGTTTGGGTTTACCCATTCAAATCAATGGGTGTTCTTGTTTTCTGATTAAATCAAGTGGGTGTATATGTTACCTGATTAAATTAAGTGGGTGATCCTGTTGTCTGCTTAAATCAACAAGCTCGAAAAATCAGAAGGGTGTATCTCGTTTCCTTGAAATCGAGACTGTATTATGATTTTTTTGCTACCTATTTAAAGTTGGCATTGAAAATAAATCTGTACATATACTGTCATTGGATGTAGAATTTGTTAATTTAAAATAGTCCAATAACCCTTGGAGTCATCTCTCTTACTTTTACTTTACTGTTACCGCACTTATATATTTCTATAACTTCCTGTTAATATATATGTGTGTGTGTGTGTGTGTGTTAATTATCTGTATTTGAATTTAAATTTTGAAATAATTTAGAAAATTCCACATAAGTTATAAAACACTATTTACCACCCTCTAGTGCTAAAGTAGCCTTAAAATCCATTCACATCACTATAATTTATAGTACACCACTTCCTACAATTGGTATCAAATCATTAGGCTTTCAAAAACTTGTTATTTGATTTTCTAAAAGTATAAATAGCTAGTAAAACTAGTAGAACTCATTTTAACACTTTTGTAAAAGGTTAATTAACTATTAGACCCCCATTATTTAATAGTAGCAATTATGCTTACTGGTCATATAGGATGAAAATTTATTGACAATCCAATGGTTTAAATATTTAGAATATTACATAAAGTGAATACACCAAATCCCAAACTAATTATTCACAACGGACGTTAGATCAAAAGACACGGGCATTAAATAACTCAAAGGCCATGAATATTTTATTTTGCTCCTTAGATAAAAATGAATTCAGTCAAGTTTCTATTTTTAAGACTGCTTAAGAAATTTTGAGAATATTGCAAGTTACACGTAAGGGCACTAATAAAGTAAAAAAACTAAGATTTCTATGCTAAACAATCAGTTTCAACTTTTTAAAATGAAATCAAAAGAGTCTATCTCTGACATATATTTAGATTTCAAGATATAGTTCATTCATTAGTATCATTAGGGAAAATTTTCTCAAAATAGGATCAAGTTAGAAAAATCCTTGATTCACTCTCTTCAGAATGAGATCAAAAGACATAAGCAAAAGTGGAAGCCGATGATATTAGTATATTGAAAATTGAAGAGTTAATTGGCATTCTAATGTACTATGAAGCACATATGCAAGAAAGAAGGGAAAATGAAGTGACTGAAAAGAAATCAATTGCATTCAATGCAATAACGACGATCAAGGTTTAGATGACAATGATAATGATGATGGAATTGCTCTTGTGACTTGGAATTTCAGAAAATTTCTGAAATATAGAAAGATAAACAACTTTTGTAAATGAAATATAAAAATTTCAAAAACAGAAATGTTTTCAAGTATTATGATTATGGTGAATATAGCCATCTACGAAGGGACTGTTCGTAGCAAAAAAAAAACAAGGAATTCACAGATTCAAAAGGGGAAAAGAGCTTATAATGCAACTTTGAACGATTATGATACTACACTTAGTGACAACAAACCAAATACAGAAAATATTAATATGTGTTTTACGGTGATGGAAGATTTGTTAGAATAGACAAAGGAAACATCAAAAATTTGTACCATTCACATTGCATATTTTATTTTATTTTGAAAATTACTTAATATAGGAATAAATGTATAATAATAATAAGTGTACATAAATATAAATATATATAATAATAATAAGTATGTATATATGTAAAAACACACACATATATATAATAAGTATACATATATATATATATATATGTATGTATAATATAAATATATTTCTTCAATATTTTGAACTTTGAAATTTCGGCCTATATGCCGACATATGTCACATGGGTATGTTGACATATTAGATAGAATTTGGAGAATCTTTTCAAAATTTAAACTTTTAAAATTCTCTCTTTTTTGCATTAGTTTCAAATTTTGAAAAGCCACCTTTTCACTCGTCACATGACAATTCAACTTCTACTTATTCACTCCTTCTTACCTCATCTTCTGCACACATAATTTATTTCAAATTAAATCTTAAGGTAACAGCCAGTTTTGGTATGTGGGGAGATGTCAATAATGCTAAACCTAACGTGCACATTGCTTTCGTGGGTAAAAGAGTAATTGAACAAACATTGAATAAAATTCACAAGCAGTTGAGTAGTATTGAGAATCCAAGATAAGATCACGACAAGATGAGCCTTTTATCATTACGACAGGTGTCAAGTGGAAATTCTAACCACTAAAAATCCTTGTGAACCTAAAATGAATAATGTGTGACATGTAACGCATCCAATTCATATTCATATGAAGTACATGCATTGTAGATTCAAGTAAGACTAGCAGCATGATGCTTCTACTCTAGTCGCCCTGAGTGGAAAATTAATCGATTATGATAAATTGGATCGGATTTTGCAGTTTTTTATTCTACAATACCTCGACGTGACATAAGCGTGGAAGAGGTTCAAAAATAAGTTTTTTCTTATAAGGGCTAAAAATGAATCACTTACTTTGATATGAACTATATATATATATATATATATATATATATATTTAACATAAACTGTTTAATATAAACTATATATTATAGATTCTAGCTAATAATTCTATCCACAATATAGTATAACTAATTAAAAAATATAAAATTAATATGCAAATTAATATTAATAATATATTTAATAAATAAATAAATAGAATAATATTGGACTCCTGACGTATACGAAGGAGTGCGGTTTTCTCCTCTAAAACAATTAAATAATGCTTTCATCAAGGCACCCCTCTTCATTCAAAGCCATTAGGCTTACCAAAAGAATCAAAAGTCAACTTTTCGATGGTCAAGAGTCCATTGAAACATATATTAAGTACACTACTGATGGAAAAGTCTTTTCGAAAGATTTGCAAATTTTAATGAGTTTAGTTTGTATGGTTTACAAGATATTGCTTTACAAAATTGTATCTTTTTTAACCGATATATCTCAGAATGATTTTGATTGGTATCCTGAATTGGTTAAAAGGTTTTTTATGAAAATTTGAATGGAAAATTTAATTAAGGAGACGAAGGTCAAACTTGGAGTATTATCAAAGATACTATTATTCTTTTAGATTGCGAAATGCTTGATCAAATTCTTGGTTATAAAAGTAGTAGAAATGACCTCTTCGCTTTTGAAATTGATTATGGGAATAGAGAAATTGTGCATGATTTGTTTTCAAACAATGAAGAGTATGGTTTTAAAGGCAAAATCTTAAGCCTAAAGCAAGATTAATGAGTCTTATTTTACAACAATGCATCACATCGAGGATAGGGAATTACAACAACCATACTCAAAAAGTTTTTAAAGCTCATTTTTGCTATTTTTCGGAAATATTATATAAAGTGGGCTCAAATAATTTTGGCTGATTATGTTTGAAAGAAAATTTCTATGCATGAAAACGTGCTCTACCATTGTGTGTATCTTACTATAATTTTTAATTATTTTGGTATTGAACTAAAAAGTGAAAATATTTTTCTTATAAAGTTTTCGACAAAACTAACCTTTCTATTACGGACATCTCTATTGAATTTGAATTCTATAAGTTGCTTAACCAAAAAAAGAGAGAATATCAAGAATGGGAGAACAAGAAATTTTTCGAAAAAAGAAATTGAAGATGTGGACATTAATGAGGAGGAAGAACAAGAAGAGGAGGAGGAGGAGGAGGAGGAAATGAACACTTTCCCAGAAAGCTTTAACAAACTATCCTGCTATTCTAACAAAGAAATTCCTAAAAACCAAGAGAAGCTTCTCAATAATCCAAAGAAGCTTAAACGTTCATTTAGTAAGAAGTTCAGTAACCTTTCGAACAAAGTTGACAAATACATTGGAAAGATTATCAGAAAGCGTTGTGGAAATTCATTATCTCTATCATCATCATCCTAGATCTATCTAGCTATTCTTATGTTTTCTAGATTTTACCTATGTTATTTTGATGTATTTTTCATCACGTTTATGTATCTCTTTAGTTTGTTAATGAAATTTGCTTATAGATTTTATTTCTACTACCAGTAACGTTCATTTACTCTTTGGAATCATAGACTAAAATATTATAAAATGTAAACAAAGATTAAAACAAAAATAAGAAACATGCAAATTACTGCATATATGTCGACATAGGTCACCTATATTTGTCGACGCACGTTCGAAGGTTTTTAGAATTTTTAATTTAAAAAATTTAGTTATTTTTTGGAGGGATTGGTTATAAATCCGACTTTTTACTTCTATAAAATGATATCTTCTCCAAAAAACTCAGAAAAATATTTCATCTTCCTATTTTATTCCTTTCAACATATTTCCTTTCATCAAAATGAATTTGAACAACAACTTTTCAAACAAAAACTAAGTGAAAATCTAGAAGAAACTCTTCAATTTTTAAGAATGCTCTTTGCTTCATTCTTTGCAATCAACACACTTGAAGTTGATTCAAATGCAAATGATGAAAGAATAAGAAAAACAATTTGATTCTCTTCGATGGTTTATTTCTAGTTTTGCCGAAGAAGTTCAAAGCAACGCCTCAGAATGCTCGAACTCTAAAGTGAAAATGGATAATGAAGACTGGAAAGTTATCAGCACCAATCCTATCTTTGGATCCGAAGGATGGATTCAAATTCCCAAGAAATCTAGATTTTAATTTTGTATTAGCAATCTATATTTATAATTTGTACTCATAATATGAATTTGTTACACATTTTAGTCATATTTTTGTAAATTAATTCTAGTTATGCTGGTACTTTTTCATGTAATTAATGAATAGATGTAAATTTTGTGATGTATGGTAGAAATATTTGGAATTATAATTGTCAATATATATAGTTATTTCTTAGAAATATTATTTTTACAGTTATTTATTATTTTGATTCTATATACAAATTTAGCACATAAATATGTCATATTTAAGGGGAGTTTAATTTTCTTCACCCATTTTTGTTGATGACAAATGGAAGAAAAATAAAAATATAAAATATAATATATGCACATACCGGGCAGTTACTCAAAATATGGGAAGTTAACTAATTTAGGTGGCGTTACATTATATTTCATAGTAAATATATTTATATGGTTGTCATCACTAAAAGAGGGGAGATTGTTAATACCACGAATATTGATTTTGATGACAACAACTATATAGGTATAGGTACTGATGTTTTTCCAAGTTGTATAGAATATTTTGCAGGAATTTTACAGGATTATACAAGTATAGGGTAATCGAGTTACTTCAGTAAAAAGCCTATAGATCAAGATTCAAAGATGATTAAGATACTTAAAGACTCATGAGTTTAGAGGAAGACATGAAGAGTTCAAGACTATAGTTTATAGTTTATAGATATTAGATTAACTTGCTAAAATCCTTGAATATCAACTTTCTTTTCTTTCAATACTCTCTTATAAAATTATTTATTTTATTATCAAAACATTTATTTTATTTTTTTAAAGTACAAATTTTACAAACACTTTATAAAAAGTTTTATATGTTAAAAGTATTTAAATAATTATGTTTAAATTTTCTACAAATTAGTAGAATTTTATAAACACTTTGAATGAAATATTGTTTTTCAAATTAACAAGGGTATGGCGACATACCCTACCTAAGTATGTCGACATATGTACCATTGAAGAGGTGTCTTTGAATTTTGAATAATTATGATTTTTAGTTACATCTCTTCATGAATAGACACGTCCCTTCGAACACTATATAAAGAGGACTAGAAAACGAATTTTAATAACTATTTTCTTTATATTCTTCTTACTTCAAACTCTCATTATATATTTCACAAAACCCACTTTCTATACTCTGCAAATTTATTCAAATTCAGTCTCCACTTTGCTACATTCACTTTCTGCAATCTACCCACTAATTTGAAAGTATTCCCTCATCAATTCAAAGATCAAAGTGCTATTTAAGGGTTACAGGATATTATGTATCCAAACTACAACTATTTATATTTTAAATCGACAACTCCCTACTACTGTTTGTTAGAGTGTGCTTGTTGCCCATCTAAATCAAGTGGGTATGTTTTTTGCCCGGTTAAATCAAATAAGTGTGCTTGTTGCTTGATTAAATCAAGTAGATGATCTTATTACACGATTAAATCAAGAAAGTATACCTTGAGCTCAAAAAATCAAGAGAATGTATGGTCTCGTTGCCTTGAAATCGAGACTATATTCCAGTTTGTATAACAACCCCACCACTATACCCATATTATTAAAGAATATTACAAGTAATGTCATCTAATAACATTGAGAATACGGCCGGTTAAGGATGATCGCATGTAAATATATCTTTATACTAACATTGACACGTCTTTCATACCTTTTTGAGGATCTGAACTGAAAAAAATTGACATGTACAGTATTAATGCAAAGTAATAACATTGTAACGACCCGCCGCTCTGACCGCCTCTAGTCGGTAATTAAACCAGCTAGAAACGTTCAAAATGGCGGATTGTTAGTCAGTTTATAAAGTTTAAACAGAATCAGCCACAGAATCACAGAATAATCATAATATTATTCATAATTGAACTTTTCTTACATACATATATCAGAGTTTGCACAATGCATTAAATTTTTATGCAGCGGAATATATCTTTTTAGAGTACAAAGAAAATTTTTACTGAAAACTTTAGTAGAGTGCTTTAATCCCCCTCTCTCTAACTTCGCGGCCTGAAAATCTTCAAGCTGTAAAAATACTCGGTCTGACCCGAGCGTTAATTGCAAAACACAAAAACACTCGAGTCAGGATTAATCTTAACTCAAGTAAATAAATTTGCAATGAACTGAATAAAATGGATCACATGAATCAATTCAAAATCTATTATGGATTTTCATATTAACAACTTTAACTTTTTTAAAATCTGTCGATCTCGTGTGGCTGCAGTACACACATGTACTTTGCACACATGTGCACTGCCTCGCCGACACGCGTGCGAGCGCAAATCGGACAAATCACTGCAATGAAAATGCTCAAGGCAAAACCAGTGCCAATTTGAACAAAACAGTAAACAAACAACATGCAGCAGCAGCAAAAATGCACACGGATCGTGCACAGGTAGTGAAGCAAGTACAGTGAAACAACTCAGTGATCAACACAGTAGCACAAAGGCAAACCCGAGGCAACACAGAGGCAAACCCGAGGCAACACAGAGGCAACACTGGGTTTACATAATTAACAGTGTCATGAAGCATCAAATATTAGCAGATGGAATGTGCCACTCAAATCCCAAAATGAATCATTGGAGATGGACATATATAAAAAATTAATATGGCAAGGCAGCAGCACTTCTGCAACTGTTGGTTCTTAACTAAAATTGTGTGACATCTTTCAGTTATTTGTTAAGTCTATAAAATGAGGCAACAATGATTTGCCTGTAGAAACATAAAATTACTTCGTGCATGCTAGCACAGACCACAAAGAAGTGTTCAAAGCAACTAGTGCCAAATGAAACAAAACAGTAAGCAAACAACATGTGGACCAAATGCCCAGTGTAGATTAAGTGAACGAAATGAGGCAATAATTCAACAAAAGAAAGGCTAACAAAGACCAGACTTTAAAATTTTAAGTTCAGTTGTAACTTGAACATGAATACATGTGAACACAGTCACACACTAGACTTCAAGTTTGTGTTTTTTTCATTTTCAGTATGCATTTTAAAAAGCATGGAAGAGAAACAGAAAATGGAATAAGAACAGGAAAGAAATAATTGTGTCGAAAGCAGGTTCAACAAGTAGGATTGTCTGACAACCCTTTATTGTTGATGGCAAATTTTGTTGAGAGATCAGAAATTACTCTGCTTACACCAAAAATCTCAACAAATCAAAATTCCCAAAATAAAATCAGAGATGTCAACAAAACAATAGTAAAGTAGTGACACAGCATAGCATAGTGCAACACAGTGACCAGCTACACAACAGAGGCAATTGGCATCAACATATATGCAACTAATCAGTAGTTGTATCAAAACCAATGCCATAAAAAACTCATCAATAGCACAGCACACAACAGTGCATAGTGGAACAACTCAAGTGTTCAAAAATTCAAATGTACAGACAGAGGACATTTCATCCTTGAAGCAACACAACATACAGTCAAGCACATACTCATGCAATCACATATATACATGCATAAATGCATATATATATGAAGTGCAGTCACAATTGAAAAATGATGGTAGCATTTTCAAGTCACAAAGCATGCATCAAAACAAAACAAATCACAACTAAGTAGTATCTGTTCTTAACAATTTATAAATAAATTTAAGTAGTATCTGTTCTCATCAATTTATAAATAAATTTAAGTAGTATCTGTTCTCATCAATTTAAAATTAAAATCAAATTATCAGTAAGTGAATCAATAGCATCTGCTTTTATCAGTAAAAATTCAAGCAAGTGACAGCAAATTAACAGTTTTAAATATAACATCTGTTATTATCAATTTAAATCAACATTTCCAGTAGCATCTGTTCTTAACAGTTTAAAATAAATAATAGCATTTGTTCTAAAAAAAACAAGTTTTGGGTAAAATCTGTTCTCAACAGTTTAAAATAAATAATAGCATTTGTTCTAAAAAAAACAAGTTTTGGGTAAAATCTGTTCTCAACAGTTTAAAATCGAATTATCAGAGCAACAATGGTAAATAACCCCAACAACCATACATGCAACTTAACCGAGCAAATAGAAGCAAAATAACACTAATTCATAGCATGCAAATCAAGCACGTATCTGTTCTTATCAATTTTAAAGTTCAAGAAATCGAGCAAGTGACAGCAAAAGCCCCAAATGGTTCAGATTCAAGTAACCGAGCCAATGATAATGAATACCCCAAATCATAGCATGCAATTTAACCGAGCAAATGATAACCAATAACCCCCCCAAAACAGTAGCATGCCACCCAAAATTCAATGCAAACAAATCTAAATACTTGCATTAAGATAATCGTGAGCCAAAAGACTCACCTTTCAAACGAATCGAAATGGAGTAGCTCAATTTAGAACGAGGCCGCGAGCAGATTTGATGCCGAGCGAACCTAATTCCAAAAAGCCCCAAATTTGTGAAGATGAAGAACGATGCCGCTATAAAATTTTGAGAAGTCCCAAATCATAAAGCCCTAATTTGCTGAAGGGAGACGATACGAGACCGCCATTTTTTTTTTTTTTTTTTTTTCTTTCGTATGAATGAAGTAATGGGGAGAGGGGTCGGGTATAAAATAGAAAAGGGACGACGTGATTTTTGGGTAGGGTTTTACGGCGTGAATTTTGGGTATGGAGGAATGGTGTCGGCATGATGAAGGCGTGGATTAGCTGATGTAAGTAAGGTAACGTTTACTTGTTATTTTATATTTATTTTATTTTTTTATTTTATTTACTTTTTATCTTTTTCTCTTTTTTTTTCAATTTAAATTCAATTAGTTTTGTTTCAAATTATCTTGTTAAAATTTTAACTAGTATATTCTTTATTTATTTTATTATATATATATATATATATTTTTATTTATTTTTATATTATATTTTCTTTCTTATTTTAAATCCAATTATTTTTTCTAAATCATTAATTCAAATTTAAAATATAAGTTCAATATTAAATTTCAACTTCAAAGTAAAAATTCAAATTTCTATTCAACTTTAAAAATAGATTAAATTCAAAAATTTAATCGCCAAATTTCATAGTCTTATTGGAATTCAATTTAAAATTATCTCAAATATTTAAAATTAATTAAATATCTTCATTTTTAAATTGTTCAAAATTCAGGATCGTTACAATCTCCCCTACTTAAAAGAATTTCGTCCCGAAATTATAAGTTAGGAAAAACAATTGCTAAAATCTCACCGATAATTTATATCCTACATAATTTCACTCAGTTTCAAACTCATAAAGAAATATAGTATTCATTCCATTTATTTCATTTCACTAGTTTTATTCATCGATTTCAATAATCAAGACACAAAAGTCTTTTACTAAAATTTTTGGTTTACAAAACTCAGATTTTTAAACTTGAAATCTTTCATGCTAAATATTTGCATAATATATCTTATCCAAAAGCTGTGGATTTTCAAGATATTTTAAAAAGATCTTCTTCCTTAATTCATTAAGTTAGAATTATGTAATTCTAATTTCAGATTATTGATTTTCTATTCAAAATTTTGAAAATACTTGATAACTCAAAGTTTAACAAGTCCATTGTCGTTCTCACAGACTTTAGGCATACGCTGATCAGACGCAAGACTAAAAATCTCCAAGTACTAAACATACTTGCTTCAACTCCCAGTGAAAATACTTTTAAAAATTCTTTTAAAAATTCTTTTAAAAATGGATATGGAAAGTCCGTTCCCCCATGGATCACAGTCACCCGGCGGTTCCGCTACTATCTCAGTAGAATCGCTTGTAACTTAGATTTCTCATCACTCCTGAATTTCGCCATGGTTGTCGCCTTAGATCGCGGTCCACACGGCGGTTACGCTACTATCTCAGTAGAATCGCTCGTAGCCTTAGGCATCACGCCCCTCGAATTACGCTTCGGTTCCCAGATCGCAGTTTACTCGGCGGTTGCGCCACTATCTCAATGGAATCGCTTGTAACTGTAGGTATCACACCCCTCGAATTACGCCAGCATCAATCACATAATCCCAACACAATGGGATATCAAATCAGTCCCATTGGACATTCCACTAAGGGAATTCTACGTAGCTACGATTTACAATGGACACTCCACCGAGTTCCAATCACCTTCACACATAATAAATTGGAAGGTACATTTCCATATCCTCAGTTTTTAGAAAACATATGTCATATACATATAGTACTTCATTCACATTTCGTACATATCATATCTATGTAAACCTACACAGGATTTTCATAATAATGACTTTCCAAACTGATTAGTTTTCGATTATATTCACATATATAGGTTACGAAAACTCATTTCACATTCACAACAAATAGAGGATTCCAAATTTCCCATCACGTTTAAAATTTTCCTCTCAATCGATTTGAAAATTTAAGGTTATCTCAAACCTAATTCATATTCACAATCCAATTCATTATCGATTTCACATTCGATTTGGATTTCACGTTACATCGTCAATTCTCAACACATAATTGATGTCTATCGATATATAACCTCTAAGCTCGTACGTCTCAGAGAAGGGTGTTAAGCTAAAAGAATAAATTCTCCGCCACCACAGATATATATTTAATAGAGATCAAATGATATGTCATCAATTCACAACATTAGACATACAATCCCAATCGACTATCCAAAATTCAAAGCTGAACTTATATTGTTTTTGGTGTCAAAGTTAAACTCAATTTTAACTGAAGATTCAATCCTTTGAAAACTTCCAAGTTGAACTAATTGTTCAAATTTCTCAAAATAATATCTTTACAAGATATATAATTTTCACACTTAGCCATTTGAAACTAATTTCAAATATTCATTTTTCAATTTATCTTTAAAAGATAAAATTTCAAACCTTTCATTTCACATTGGAAAATATTTCCATACTTATTCAATAATAAGTAATTCACAAATTCATTCATTTTCAACACTTTGAAAATATTCAATATACTTGAATCAAAATTAAGTATATATTTCATTCTTTAAGGAAATCATTCTTTTAAACACATTTATTTGAGTTAAAACGAATGTTACGTAAAACATCGTTACGACGACTCAAAATCACTAGTATAAGGATTCGGATTTAAGATAGATATATAAACCCCAATACTATCAACAACATTTCCTTCCGGAAACCATTTACTATAACAACAGTGTTATAGTCCACCATTTCCTTAATTTTTCTCGAAAACGTCTATTTCAACAATTGAATGTTGAAATCTATGTATTCGATAGTTAATGCTTTTTAAAACATCTTTAAAGCTATTAACTTTTTCAACTTCTCTTAATTCATAGTTTGAATTCCTCATACTTTTCACAATATTGGTTTTAAACCGATCTCAAACTTTTCAATATTAAGTTTTTCACTTAATTTAATTTTCCGCACGTTTAAATTCAAATTCATCACTGAATTTATTTAAACCTATAATGGATTATCATGTTGACAACTTCAAATTTGAAATTTAAGTTCTATTTGAACTTTGCATTTGCTTTCTATTTCAAAAATAGTCAACTAGTTCTTTAGTAAATTGTTCATCAATTTAGCTCCATTTAATTCATATCTCCACATTAACCATTTTAGACAATAGTTTTAAACTTGAAATATAAACTTCACATCGAAATTAGTTTGATTTCTACAGTTAAGTCAACAATTAAATTTCATTTCATAATATCTTTTCCCTAAAACATATCTGTTTTATTCAATAATATATTCGCTGTCCAAAATCGTGAATATACTTTGTCAACCAATTTCATCATTTCTACAACTTATTTTTATTTTTAAAGGATTAGCCACTGTCCAAAATCGTGGATATATCTCCTTTAATAAGTTATAACAATTTACTTATCAAATTCAATTGATTTTGAATTTATAAACAATCTTCATAAATTCTTTTCCTATTTATAAAACTTCAATTTATAAATCTTCTTATTAATTCTATTCAATTCAATTTATATAACTCAGTTATATACCCAAAAGTTCATATTATAAGTTAAATACTTATAATCCATTCATTTACCAATTCGTTCTTCATATTTGAAAACAATTTCTCAAAAGAATTCAGAATCAAATTCTCAAGTTATAATTCAATAATCCACTTGATTATAACCAAATTAACATGTCATTTTATTTCACAATTATTACTCGAAATATTCAAGTTATTCGATTTAAACCAATTCACTAATTCACTTAACTCATATTTCATTTTTTCATAAATCTCAATAATTCGATAATGAGTTTCTGAACGATCGAAACTCAAATCTAACGAGACCTCACCGAAGAGAACTATCGCAAACTCACATTTAGAGAGGGGAATTTCAAAATAATTTTAATTTCCAAAATACTTTTCGTTTTAAAGATAACAATTTTATACTTCTTTTAATTTTGAAAAGCACTTTCTTTATAGTGGTTCTAGTAACTATTCATATTAAACATCATAAACTGAGCTTTGAATAAACCAAAGCTCTGATACCACTTTTGTAACGACCCGCCGCTCTGACCGCCTCTAGTCGGTAATTAAACCAGCTAGAAACGTTCAAAATGACGGATTGTTAGTCAGTTTATAAAGTTTAAACAGAATCAGCCACAGAATCACAGAATAATCATAATATTATTCATAATTGAACTTTTCTTACATACATATATCAGAGTTTGCACAATGCATTAAATTTTTATACAGCGGAATATATCTTTTTAGAGTACAAAGAAAAATTTTACTGAAAACTTTAGTAGAGTGCTTTAATCCCCCTCTCTCTAACTTCGCGGCCTGAAAATCTTCAAGCTGTAAAAATACTCGGTCTGACCCGAGCGTTAATTGCAAAACACAAAAACACTCGAGTCAGGATTAATCTTAACTCAAGTAAATAAATTTGCAATGAAATGAATAAAATGGATCACATGAATCAATTCAAAATCTATTATGGATTTTCATATTAACAACTTTAACTTTTTTAAAATCTGTCGATCTCGTGTGGCTGCAGTACACACATGTACTTTGCACACATGTGCACTGCCTCGCCGACACGCGTGCGAGCGCAAATCGGACAAATCACTGCAATGAAAATGCTCAAGGCAAAACCAGTGCCAATTTGAACAAAACAGTAAACAAACAACATGCAGCAGCAGCAAAAATGCACACGGATCGTGCACAGGTAGTGAAGCAAGTACAGTGAAACAACTCAGTGATCAACACAGTAGCACAAAGGCAAACCCGAGGCAACACAGAGGCAAACCCGAGGCAACACAGAGGCAACACTGGGTTTACATAATTAACAGTGTCATGAAGCATCAAATATTAGCAGATGGAATGTGCCACTCAAATCCCAAAATGAATCATTGGAGATGGACATATATAAAAAATTAATATGGCAAGGCAGCAGCACTTCTGCAACTGTTGGTTCTTAACTAAAATTGTGTGACATCTTTCAGTTATTTGTTAAGTCTATAAAATGAGGCAACAATGATTTGCCTGTAGAAACATAAAATTACTTCGTGCATGCTAGCACAGACCACAAAGAAGTGTTCAAAGCAACTAGTGCCAAATGAAACAAAACAGTAAGCAAACAACATGTGGACCAAATGCCCAGTGTAGATTAAGTGAACGAAATGAGGCAATAATTCAACAAAAGAAAGGCTAACAAAGACCAGACTTTAAAATTTTAAGTTCAGTTGTAACTTGAACATGAATACATGTGAACACAGTCACACACTAGACTTCAAGTTTGTGTTTTTTTCATTTTCAGTATGCATTTTAAAAAGCATGGAAGAGAAACAGAAAATGGAATAAGAACAGGAAAGAAATAATTGTGTCGAAAGCAGGTTCAACAAGTAGGATTGTCTGACAACCCTTTATTGTTGATGGCAAATTTTGTTGAGAGATCAGAAATTACTCTGCTTACACCAAAAATCTCAACAAATCAAAATTCCCAAAATAAAATCAGAGATGTCAACAAAACAATAGTAAAGTAGTGACACAGCATAGCATAGTGCAACACAGTGACCAGCTACACAACAGAGGCAATTGGCATCAACATATATGCAACTAATCAGTAGTTGTATCAAAACCAATGCCATAAAAAACTCATCAATAGCACAGCACACAACAGTGCATAGTGGAACAACTCAAGTGTTCAAAAATTCAAATGTACAGACAGAGGACATTTCATCCTTGAAGCAACACAACATACAGTCAAGCACATACTCATGCAATCACATATATACATGCATAAATGCATATATATATAAAGTGCAGTCACAATTGAAAAATGATGGTAGCAGTTTCAAGTCACAAAGCATGCATCAAAACAAAACAAATCACAACTAAGTAGTATCTGTTCTTAACAATTTATAAATAAATTTAAGTAGTATCTGTTCTCATCAATTTATAAATAAATTTAAGTAGTATCTGTTCTCATCAATTTAAAATTAAAATCAAATTATCAGTAAGTGAATCAATAGCATCTGCTTTTATCAGTAAAAATTCAAGCAAGTGACAGCAAATTAACAGTTTTAAATATAACATCTGTTATTATCAATTTAAATCAACATTTCCAGTAGCATCTGTTCTTAACAGTTTAAAATAAATAATAGCATTTGTTCTAAAAAAAACAAGTTTTGGGTAAAATCTGTTCTCAACAGTTTAAAATAAATAATAGCATTTGTTCTAAAAAAACAAGTTTTGGGTAAAATCTATTCTCAACAGTTTAAAATCGAATTATCAGAGCAACAATGGTAAATAACCCCAACAACCATACATGCAACTTAACCGAGCAAATAGAAGCAAAATAACACTAATTCATAGCATGCAAATCAAGCACGTATCTGTTCTTATCAATTTTAAAGTTCAAGAAATCGAGCAAGTGACAGCAAAAGCCCCAAATGGTTCAGATTCAAGTAACCGAGCCAATGATAATGAATACCCCAAATCATAGCATGCAATTTAACCGAGCAAATGATAACCAATAACCCCCCAAAACAGTAGCATGCCACCCAAAATTCAATGCAAACAAATCTAAATACTTGCATTAAGATAATCGTGAGCCAAAAGACTCACCTTTCAAACGAATCGAAATGGAGTAGCTCAATTTAGAACGAGGCCGCGAGCAGATTTGATGCCGAGCGAACCTAATTCCAAAAAGCCCCAAATTTGTGAAGATGAAGAACGATGCCGCTATAAAATTTTGAGAAGCCCCAAATCATAAAGCCCTAATTTGCTGAAGGGAGACGATACGAGACCGCCATTTTTCTTTCTCTTTTTTTTTTTCTTTCGTATGAATGAAGTAATGGGGAGAGGGGTCGGGTATAAAATAGAAAAGGGACGACGTGATTTTTGGGTAGGGTTTTACGGCGTGAATTTTGGGTATGGAGGAATGGTGTCGGCATGATGAAGGCGTGGATTAGCTGATGTAAGTAAGGTAACGTTTACTTGTTATTTTATATTTATTTTATTTTTTTATTTTATTTACTTTTTATCTTTTTCTCTTTTTTTTTTCAATTTAAATTCAATTAGTTTTGTTTCAAATTATCTTGTTAAAATTTTAACTAGTATATTCTTTATTTATTTTATTATATATATATATATATGTATATATATTTTTATTTATTTTTATATTATATTTTCTTTCTTATTTTAAATCCAATTATTTTTTCTAAATCATTAATTCAAATTTAAAATATAAGTTCAATATTAAATTTCAACTTCAAAGTAAAAATTCAAATTTCTATTCAACTTTAAAAATAGATTAAATTCAAAAATTTAATCGCCAAATTTCATAGTCTTATTGGAATTCAATTTAAAATTATCTCAAATATTTAAAATTAATTAAATATCTTCATTTTTAAATTGTTCAAAATTCAGGATCGTTACAAACATACCAATTAAAAACATTCAAAACAGTATATAATATAAATAAATCAGAATCAGAATCACAATGAAAATATACATCATATATATAACAGAATATGAGTTTGCAGAATATCAATACTGGACCCATAAATATGTATATCATATCAAATAGGTACACAACGAATACTAGCTAATATACATGACATATCTCCTAAACGCCAATATACATAAGTACGAATAAACTATGATGATCAAAATAGTCCACTTAAATGCTAACCCAAAAATTCAGAGGTCAACGAGTCTCTGTACCTATAGAAACGCGCTCTGGTCCGAGTATTATAAAATAAATGGGTTAGACTATATCTAATAAAAAGGTAAAATGCTGATATCATAAATATATGACTTAATCATAAAATAACTCATCTTGAAATATACCTAAAGTCAATGGATCATGATAAGGCATATCAAACCAAATCGTCATTTAAAAAAAATTCCATATCAGTATATGACTTAACAATAAAATAGGCCATAATAAACATGCCAAAACCAAAATCATATGATACTAAGGCATATTAATCCTAATCACCATTTCATAAATCCATATTAAGTTTCTAATGGACTATCATCTAACATATCTTGATAACCAAATCAAAATTTCTTCAGAGCCAAAAGAAAAGATACTAAAAGGTCTAATCATAAATATCTAAAGAAATAATCATCACTAAATGAAATAATAATTGTAGTCATCCATCTGTTTAATACAGTGACATGCATCTACCGAAAGAGACCCGCTACATAGAAAGGAAGCCTATCGAAAGAGACTACAAATTAAGAACACTACTCAAAGAAAAGAGCAGCCGTGTACCAAATTGGTCATATGCCAATTTACCTACCAAAAGAGGTAAACATCGTCTTACGGTATAAAATAAAATAAACCGATAGGTTGTAGTGTCTATAGCCTATGATGCATGTAAACATCTACCTTCCAAAAGAGACAGGAGTATTTACACTATAGCAAACCTACTGAAAGAGATCTACCTACCCAACTCTAAATATGAATCGACTCTCGATGTGATGGAAAAGGAGTTATTATCTCTCAGGAATCTATCGGCCTGAAATTCAAACACCCTATGATACTACAACTCTAAGTGTAGCTCAAGATCACTTTAGTAATCACTAGAATCTACTAACTATCCCATACCAAAAAGTGAAACTCTAGTATTTACTAAAAGCTAGTAAATTCCAGTCAAACTCTATTTAACAAATTATAATAATAAGCGAAAGAACTGTACGAAATGTCCTATACCAATCCGATAATTCATTCGTTTATTAAAAAAAATTATTTCATAGAAAGCCATGAAATTCGATAGAAATAAATCAATAACAAGCTCAAAGATATACAAAGCAAGTTATATCTCAAATGTCGTAGAGAAATTTCGAATAAAACTATTAGCTGAAGGCCTATTTGATAAAACCAAAGAAATAGAATAATTGTTTATAAAATGATAGTTTTGATTTCACTAAAATTGGAAATACTTTTCAAGATATGATATATATAGAAATATATGTATGTGCGTATCTTTTAATATCTCTTAAAATCATTAAACAATTATTATTTCTAAACACTTATTATTGCTAAGACAAATGTATATACATAAACTTAGTGGTATCTTTTGATATAATTGGTTGAAAATATATTTCTCAAAACAAACTGATTTATAACTTAATGTATATATTTGTAATCCTCTTTTCAAATTCATACATACTTTTACCATACTAAAATAGGTATTAAAATATAGATTTAATTTGATACTATACTTTAATGAAATCTTGGTTTCAGTATAGGGTATGCAATATATAAGTTTATACTTTGAGTTCATAAATATCCATTGGTTTATAAAATAAACTGCAAAAGCAATATATTCATATGTCCTTTATAAAAATCTATAACAATTGAAAGTATACAAAAATATAGGTATGCAAATACAAGTTGATCTGCTGCTATACTTGAATGAAGCCTGGTCCAAAAGTAAAGTATACTTCATATAGGTTTTTGTACAAAAATCAACCAATACCCATTTGTCTATAAAATACATAGCAAAATATATGTATATATGAATCCATATATCTTGTTTAACGATTTGCTAACTGAAAATATTATAAGTATATGGTACAATCTATTGTCAAAAATGATCACAGTAATCTAAGAGTAGAAGGGAAAATAAAAATGCAAAATGATAGATAAAGGAAGAATAAGTTAGAGTCGAGTTGCTCCAAGTGTTCGTCCACCGGTGAACCGATGGAGCACCACCGGTCGATCGGTGGTGACAAATCCTAGAGCCTCGTCGGCTCCAGGTTGGTCTCTGGTCGACGTTTGGTTAAATTTCGGTATTTTCACTTCAAGTTAATTACATAGCAAGAAAGGTAATAGCATACAAATATACATTATCAACCAACAATGCATTAGTTCAAGGATTTCAAGCAATTGGGTCATTAAACATTTGTACTGATCTCAGAATTTCTAATAAACAGTAACCCATATCTCAACAAAACTATCATTCATTCATGAAGAACATCTGTTCAATTCAAAGCAGAAATTATCTCAGATTTCATAAATATAGTAGTGTGAGATTATTATCTCACCTTGAATCACAAAGAAGAATAGACTGGAATTGATTAACTGTTGGTTTCTGAACTCCTTCTCCTACTCCAAAACCCTTAATTTGATTATCCAAAAACTCCAAAACAGACCTTATAAATCTAGAAATCAAAGGTTTAATACTAACTCAAATCCTTAAATTAATTACCTAGAAAGGTAGAATATATGATAAGGAGTTCATACCTTTACTCCTTATGATTTATAGAATTTTGGTTGATCTCCTAAGAATAAAACTAGGGTTTTAGTTGATTTCCCTCGTATTTTTTTGATAAGATGAAGTAACATAGTTGAATGATTTGAACTTAGATTAGGAATTGGATAAGGGGTTAGGGAATTAGATAATAAGTTAGTGGGCGAGCTAATGGGCTTAAAGGCCCAAATTCATTAAGAATTTTATTAGCTTTCTTTAGCTTAATTAACCTTAACTAACTTCTTAACCTAATAACACATTACAAATTTTTAAATAAAAATCCTCAAAAAAAGGAAAAAAAATCAAATTCTCATTTGTAATTATATTTAAAATTTTAAAAATAAATTTATTTTAAAAAATTAAATTTCCTATTTTATTTAATATTTCCCTAAAATAAATAAGCATTTCTGTTGAGAGAATTTAGAATAAATTACTAAAACTTTTATTTAATTTACCGATTAAATCCTTAATCCAAAACTTAAAATTTATTAATCAATTGTTAATTATAAAGTTATTAATAAGGTTGTTAATATTTGCTTGCTACCTGTTAAAGTGGGTGATTGAAAAGAAAGTTGTACAGATACTGTGCAGGATTGCATATAGGATTGTTTAATTCGAACTAGTATAAAAACTTCTAGTTCATCTCTCTTACTTTTACTTTACTTTTAATGCATTTACATATATTTGTGACTGCCTATTAATATATATATCTATGTTGATTATCTGTATTTGAAATTAAATCTTGAAATAATTTAGAGAAATTCCATATAAGTTATAAAACACTATTCATCCTCCCTCTAGTGTTAAAGTGGCCTTAAGATCCATTCACATCAGTATAGTTTATACTACATCGCTTCCCACAACATCATGTTTTGATCCTTGAACGATCCCTCAGCCGACCTCAACATATTGGGTAGCTCGATGATGCTTACACTCAACTAGCTCATATTTTAGTTCAAAAAGAATGGCTCAAACTGAGAAGTCAACAAGCCTAGGATCAAATCCACCTGTGCTTCATCACTTATTCTACCATCTAGCTTTGAAAGTCTATTACTATAGCCTTTCATGGTCAAGATGAAATCCTCATCATGATTTCCCTTACCTTCATGTTGAATAATTTCTTTGTATTCTTTTACCATGCACAATGAAATTGATCTCTAAATAAACCTTTAGGGATTTCTAAGATTTTGTAGACAAAAATGTTTTCATGTTGCCTTTGCAGAGCGATTTCATTGTAAGCTACCTAAGTGTTATAAGCTTTTACTGCTTGGATCAATTCCTTCAGTGGGTTTCTCTCTTAAAGTTTAGTTACAAATAACCATAAATGTTCACATGTGAATACTATCTTATTTGCTCTTAGCCAGTCGTATATTTTGGTCCAGTGAGCTTATCCTTTTCTAAAAAGGGCCTTAGTTAGTCATTTGGCTACAAATTTAATTTAATTAGATTAGGAAATTTTCTACATAGCATTTGTTCTTATATTATTAGGAAAGTTAAAGCTACATTTCATGTATCTAATTAACTCCTACTATACTTTTATATTTCTCAATGCCTTAAGAGAAAACATAGATATCTTTTAATTTTTTTAGTGGGTGTTAGGACTCGCTTGCCTTAAGATTTTGACCTTGAGGAATATGAATAAATCATAGGCTTACAAGCGATGGATAACACATACCGGTTGTATCATATAAAACTCCTAACCGGTGGTTTTTGTCCTAATATCATCATAACCTTGAGGAATATCATCAAATCAAAAGAGATTATTTACATGTACCTACCGTTTCAAAATAGCTTAAGTATAATGCACGTGCCTTAAGGAATATCAATAAATATATGCATGCATCTTCCCTTTTTTAGTCAATATATTAATAGTACTACACAACATCTCTAGCTTGAGGAATATCAATGTGACGCCCCACCTCTATACCCACGCTAGCCAAGAACACTCCGGAGTAGTGCTGTCAACTAGCACGGAGAATGAGGCTGTTGAGGAGCGACCATCCATGTAATTGCTTATCACACGGTGGCTATAAATAATCTTCGGAAACAAACATAGAAATAATCATATCACAAATCAGTCACAGACATCCATATCACAAAGGCGGAAGAAGATATGAATATATAACTAACACATGAAAGTGTACATCAGAGTAGTGGTCAGTAAGTCCCACGATAATACAAAAGAATAGCAACACGTGCTATACAAAAGAATACAACTATGAGTCTATATCTCAAGTGTATACAACAAAAACTGCTAATCTAAACAGTTAGCCAAAAGTCAGAGTGATGAATCCCTGGGAAGAAGTCAAGCAGAAGCACCTGTAACATCTCGGTCTGAACCGAGTATTATTTAAGAAAATAATAAACGGGTCAGTCTAGCTATAAATATCAGATGACATGATATAACATAAAAGATATGGCATAAACATAAACATCCATAATGACATACCACTATAAGTATGTAAATAATGATCAACAGAAGATCAATCAATAAGAGATAATCAATATCACAAGAATCTTCTCAAAGATTCGAAAAGGGCATCATACCCCAAACTTGTACTCATAACAAGTCAATGACATAAATTCTAGAAATCAATGCAAGAAGTCCAGAAATCATAGAAAAGAGAAAGAGGCCTATCACATGACGGTCCGAAGACCAAGGGGAGCTACCCCACATGTGTGAATGGAATCACACAGATTAAGGTCCAGACTAACCAAAAAGAAAAAAGGTATGTGTGAGTGGAATCACACAAGTGGTGTCTAGTCTAACCTCGCAACAAGAGACATCGCACAGTTGCTAGTCTAAATCATCAGAATGATCGTCATGATCAACGAGAAGTGTCAATTACACTAAGCTAGTAAATATAGAAGTTTAGCTTCATGTCCCATAACCACTTGCTTAACTTAAATATTTACGAACAAACTGTAAATCTTCACTAATAAAATTGTCACAAGAGGTTCAATCGAACAAGTCCAAGAATTAACCGACGAAGTGAACGCAAGCGTTTCATACCACTTGTTTTACTAAGTCGTTTAATTAGATTTCTCATCCGAGTGAGGTAAAGGTTTGTATATACTAATAGATTGGAAAACGGTTTAAGAAAAGAGCTTTGTTATTAAAAATAGAGTTGAAATTGTTTGTTAAAAGAGTTTCGATATTTACTACTAGTATTGAAACCTTTATATTATAAAGTGACAAAACACAGAAGCAATTGTAGAAACAATCAATCACAAAAATCGCATACGGAGATGTGAATAAAATCCAAGGAAATCAGTTCAATGTTTTTCAGATAAGATCCCCTACGGAGGGGGGGTCCAGGGGGGTGGCAACCCCCCAAGGTGGGGGTGCGGGGGCAACGCCACCGCTTACGGGGTTCGACCTGCCCGGTCAGGTCGCGGGGGTCCAGGGGGCAGCGCCCCGACCAAAACGGTACGACCTAGTGAAGACAAAATGAGGTCTAACGACCTAACGACTCAAGGGTCATACGACCTAACGGCTGCGACCTAGGGGTCTAAGGGGTCAAGCGACTTAGTGGTTGCGACCTAGAGGTGTTCGCGACCTAATGATGACTCACGACCCAACATGGCCGACTTAACAGAGGTCGCGACCTAACAGGATAACTCGTGACCGACTTAAGAGTTGCGTGGCCGAAGGGTTCCACGACTTAAGGGTTGCACGACTTAAGAGTTGCACGACTTAAGAGTTGCACGACTTAAGAGTTGCACGACTTAAGGGTTGCACGACTTAAGGGTTACACGACTTAAGAGTTGCACGACTTAAGGGTTAGGCCAGGAGCGACCTAACGAGATAAGGTCCAACGACCTATCGGGATAACTCGTCAACGACCTATGGATGAACGACTTAACTCCGAACGAGCTAAAAATGGCCAGAACGACCTAGGGTTAACTCGTGAACGACTCACGACCTAGGGACGAACGACTTAACTCCGAACGACCTAAAAAATGGCCAGAACGACCTAAGTTTAACTCGTGAACGACTCACGACCTAGGGACGAACGACTTAACTCCGAACGACCTAAAAATGGCCAGAACGACCTAAGTGCAGAAAATTCACCAAAACGCTAAAAATTGGAGTTTTTCGCCAATCCAATCCAAACCAAATGCAAATGTGCATGCAAAAGTGATAGGGAATCATTCCCAACAGTCCAATATAGTTATAGACTAGATTTGTGAGATAAAAATCTCACCTTTGCACCAAATATCAATGAAAATGAAGTTTTAAGCAAGCAAGAATCAATCCTTCTTCTATCTAAGCACAAGAAGCTTGAATCCAATGTCTTCTTCTTGAATTTGGAGTAGAAAGATGGATTGCAATTGAATTTGAGTTTTGGAATTTTAATTTCCCATTCCCTCCACCATTAATGCCAAAGCTTGATTAGTTAGGAAATTTATGAAGAGTGAGGAGAAGAGGGTTGGAACTTGGGCTTAATAGGCTAAACTAACCCAAAGTCCAAAGCGGGAAAAGTTAGTGAAATTTCACTAACTCCAAACCTATCGATGTTTATACTTAAAAAAGTTGTAAACGACATTTCGAACTCAATGGAAGTGGTCTCGAGTCCTAATTTGACCGTTTGCAAAAAGTAGCTTTTCGGACCAAAATCCGATTAACGAGTTAATATTTAAATAAAATATTTAAATACAAACTCGATAAATATGCGGGTTGTTACAATCAACAACTAAAAAGTATGCAATAACCTATTAATATATATATATGATAGAGGACAACTTATATATAAGGATTCATAGTCTTTAATATACATATATACACACTCGAGTGATATCGATTTAGGCAATAATGTATTTCTTAGGAAATACCCTCGTGATTCAAGCGTTGGACACTAAAATTATGGTATACGTACAATACGAATGTACATGCTCCTTAAACCTAAGTTTGGTTTCTTATAGTTCCGTTTGAGTTTTATGCGTTCATATTATGTAAGTTTAATTCACATATAATCATTTATAATTTAATTAACCTATATTATATATTAATTATATCTTATTTAATTAATTTTAAATTGCTAATTGAATTAACAAATTAATTAAATTATTTTAAAATTTCAAAAATATGTTTGTTCATCCTAAATAATTTACGATGAATATTAACTATAACAACTATAATTCAATATACAGATATCATTACATACATATAGTGAATTATTAATTAACATTTAATTAACATATTATTATCAAATAAATATTCATTTAATTTAAAATTTAATTAATTAATTCCTTAATATTTTTTGAAAATTAACATGTTATTATCTTAAACATTTTAAGAGACATACACATGCATACACATATCAATACACACACGCGCACACATATCTGTGTGTGTCCATTTTAATTAATTGGTTTATAATTAATTGTTTTAATTATTTAATCCAATTAATTAAATTATTAAATGATTTTTGAAAAAATATTAATTTATTTTTAGAAAAATTATGAAAAATATTTTTTATATTAAATTTAATTTTTAAATTCAAAATATATTTTAAATTAACTAAACTTTAAAAATTAGTCCAAGATCTAAATCAATCTGGCATTTACAATTAGACCAACCTTTTAGACTTTCTCCACCTCTTAGGGACAGGCTAGTATTCAAATAGGAGAGAATACTTGATTATTCAGCCCCTAGCTTAGACACTACTATTCTAGATAGCCATTTGATAAGTAGGCTTAATTAATTGGCCCTAAGTTGCTAATTTAGACTATTAGGTCTCTAATACCGTTGTTGATCTGGATTGGTCGAACGCGGGTGAAATAGGTAGGTTTAAAAAAAATTATATTTTGGATCATGTTGGACCTATAAAATTTAAAGGATTGTATTAGATCCTATCTAATTAACTTAAATAAAATCATATTTTATCTATTTTACGATTTATATAATCGATGAATTTAATAAAAGAGATTTTATATAGTTTATGAGTATAACATTATGTACTCATGTGTGTATAACGTGTAGGTGCAACATAGCATGGGGCGTGCATGGTTAAATATATAGATAAATAGATAGTGGGATTTACATCTACTATATATGTGTGTGTGCGTGTGTGTTTGTGTGTGTATGATGTTTTCACCATATATGAATGTATGTATGTATGTATGTATATGTATATACGTGGATATGCGCATATATATCTATGTATGTGTCATTTGCCAAAAATATTATTACGTGTATAAATATTATATATATATATATAGTTCAAAAATATAATTTTAAAATGTAAAATTATCATTTAGAAAATATCTTATAAATATTGAGTAAATTTCTACTTCAAATTTTAGTTTTCAAATAAATGTCTAATTTGAATTAAAAGACAAGATTCAAATTTGAGACTAAATATGTGATTCAGATTTATAGGTTTTAATTATCTTAATTTTAACTGTGATTAATTATATTAATAATAATACAATTGTAATGATTTATATATCAAAAATTGTTATGATAATAAATGAGTAATATATGTAGTTTAAAATGTTTTATAAGTCATTAAACATTATAAAATTTATATATATAATCATTTCGGCTAAAAAAATTATATATCTAAATCCAAAAACAATTTAATGATATATGTATGTGTATTATTAAATATATAAATAATTATCTTTAAATATAATACTAGTTTATAACGTTATTAAAATATTATAATTAAAAGAATTCGGATTTAAATTTTGTTTGCTAAAAATAAAAAGGTTATAAATTATATTTAAATTAATTAAAAAATACGTATATTTAAAAGAGTCGTTTAATAAACAATGTTTTGAAATATATTTTGCAATTTAAAATTCATTTATATATAAATATAATTTGATGTTTTGGCCTAATGTGTTATATGTGTGTGTGTGTGTGTTGAATTAATTATCATAGTGGATTCAATAATCATAATTACATAACTATTCATCGACAAAAAAAATTGTGTTTTATATGACAAGGACACACACACAAAAGTAGTGATAATTAAATATAGGCATACTATTAACATCACATAATAATATATCGTATTAACCTATTTGTAAATCAAAGGATGTACCCAAAGAGATGTTGCCTATAATTCACGTTTTAATCTGAACAGTTTCCTTTGGTCCCATAGATATGCACCTTACGTTGTGAGAAATAGATGTGAAAACAACGGTTTCAATTATATTTGATTGAATGAAGGTGACTAGAACATGGAAATAAAGAGGAGGGAGGGGTTTATTTTTACCAAGATGAATGAAATGACAAGCTGAAGTGTAAAAGAAAAGTGAAGACAGTAAGTTTAGGTTTCGAAAAAATATCTCCATATATGACTTATACCAATTCAAAACTCAAAGACCGCCTCCTTCCCTTTTTTCTTGCCCAGACTTTGAAGGTGTCCAAATATGGACAAAATTTCCATTAACCCCCTAAGTAATTTATTTGATTTAATTCTAATTTAATTCCTTATCAATATCATCTATCAATACACGCATTTACAAATTTTATACACGCACTCAATAAATTACTAACTGCCCCTGAACAATTCTAGAGGTCACTCCATTTTACTAAATGCACCCCAAACAAAAAATACAATTATGATTGATATTTCACAAATATTAATTAATTCAAGCGGTATTTTAGAAATTAAACATATTTGGTTGTGAAACTCACAATGTGAATTTAACCAGCAATCAATATTCAAACAATTCAAATACTAATTTATGTATGTCATCTTAGTCAGTGATATGATAATTTGACTTAATTTATCGCTTACAAATCTCATTAGTAAATCTTAATTTTACAATTTAAGCATTACCTTTAGTAACGATTATTTTCGCCAGTTCCCTTCGTTAACTCTATATCATTTTAGAACTTATGGAATTTTCTTATATTCAAAATTCCAATATTGTGTAAAGACCCGTAAGTCCGTACTCCTTGAATAGACACTAATCTCCTTTGTTTAATTCAAGATGAACGAAAATACGAACCCTTAGGGGTTTTAAGAAAAAGAAAAGAAAAAGTAGAAAAGAAGGTAGAAAGAAATGGAAGATTAGAAAATAGAGGGAAGAGAAGACAGAAGAAAATAGGAAATTTTAAAATAGAACGGGAAGAAAGAACAACAACAGAACAACATCAGAATCTCACAATTCGCAGCGGAACAACATATAATAATAAATGAATAATCTTTAAACAAAGAACTATATCAGTTATTACATTACATCACATTACATTACATCACATCATCAGAGTGTACAACAACAACAACAAACAGTGCAGCGGAAAAAGAAATACTATATAAACTAGTAATACGCCATGCCATCCAGCTTGCCTCCAGCAACTCCAGAATATCCAGAATATCCTGATAAACCTAACTCTTAACTGCCCGTGTGGAAATTGGTGGGCACCCAGAGTTTAGGAAGGAAAACAATAAACTCCGAGTCAGTCATGTGACTGGTGTGAGAACTCAAAACAGTTTATTTATCTTTAAAATCAAAATAGAGGAATATTTTTAAATTCAATTCGCAATGCTTTTAAAAATGAGACTACCATAAGACCTCCTGCCACACACACAATGCAAACGCAGACTTGGAGAAGATTTCTCCTTATGATAGTCAAACATGCTTGATACGCATTTAAAAAGAGCATTTGATATTATTATTAGTGCATAGTGTAGGAAAAATTCATTTCGAAAGTAGAATATAAATCTTAGCCAGCATAGGTACCATTATATTATGCCTACTAATAGCTACCATATTAGATGGCAGGTTCTACAACTAAAACCGTACAAGTTTCGTATTGGGAATTGGATTTCCAACGAATGATCAGGCCAAGGAACTTCCCATTGCCACATGAGAATGCCTCTGGATGGACATCCCCGAGAACCAAACCGGATCTCTACCAACACAAGGCCGGGTTACCCCTAACTGAGTAACAACTGACCGAATATGCCATCCCCCGGTCCTTTGGGACCTTTTCACCGAGCGCTCGTAATCAATTCACACAATCATAACAAAGTGTTTTCAACATGAGTAAGTATCTGGGCTCCATACCATGATACCACCCTTTTCCAGAAGGAAATGGACACATCCTAAAGGGTGCTACCCCTCATAACCTTGCTGCTTCTTTCCTGTTTTGACCATTCACGGGGTGTGAGGCTCGACGAATTCACGTCCACAAAAACATACTTTATACAAAAGCCATGCTTTGGGTCAACAAATGATCAACACAATGATCACTAAGATAGACGATCAAATAAATGATCCTATCACAAATAATCAACACAATGATCATTTCAGCATCACTCAGCATGTCACATTACCAAACTGGGAATATATCGCTGATAACTTCAACTATATAACCTTTGAGCTCGTACGTCTCAAAGAAGGGTGTTAAGCAAAGAATAAATTCTCCGCCACCAACAGAAATATATTTGAAAGAAATCGGCTTTATATCTCAACTTGTAATGTCAGGCATACAATCCATACAAGTCTGTTCCGGGATCGAACAGAACCGAAGGCACTTACAAAGAAGTCCTTGCAATCCGGATATTCACAATCCTGATCGGATTCACCATCACATATGGAGAACTCAATACCGTAGCTACTCGGTGCAGAGTCAATCGATAGTTCATCCTATCACTCTCGCAAATACCGGTCTTCAACACCGATCTTCAAATGCGATTCACAACGACGTATCACATATTCGGAGTGGGTTATACGACCCCATGGTCCTTTCCCGGTTAACCCGAATAGTGAGCGCTTATTCAAAAATAAGTGTGCATTCAATTTCAAACAATTCACATCAAATACCCATTCAAAGGGAAATACTGATAGTCGGTTATTGAACTATCAATTGATATGCACAACATCACCAGATTCCAAATAATTTTCCAAATTATTTATTTTCCAAAATATCTTTACAAGATATATAATTTTCAACACTTCAAAAATAAATCAATATTTATTTTCAAACAAATTCCACTTTCACATATAAATTCCTTAGTGAATTTATATTCCAAAATATTCATGCATATATGATTTCAACTATCCATTTCAATTTATCTTTAAAAAGATAAATTCTCTATATTCACTTTATATTGGAAAAACAACTCCATACTTATTAAATAAGTAATTCACAAATCTTTTTATTTTCAACCTTGGAAAATATTCAATATACTTAAATCGAATTAAGTATATAATTCATTCTTTAAGAAAATCTTTCTCTTAAACATATTTATTTGGGCCAAAACGAATGTTACGTAAAACATCGTTACGACAACCCAAAATCACTAGTATAGGGATTCGAAATTAAAATAGATATATAAATCCCAATACTATACAAAACATTTCCTTTCGGAAATCATTTACTATAACAACAGTGTTATAGTCCACCATTTCCTTTTATTTCTCGAAAACGTCTATTTCAACAATAAATGTTGAAATCTATGGTTTCGAATCTCAACACCTTTAAAACATCGTTAGATCGTTTTAATTCTGTTTAAAATATCACATTCTAAAACATTTTCTTTAACATGTTATTCACTATTCAAAAATGTGAATAAACTTCGTTAACAAATCTCATCCTTTTATTCATTTTAATTCAAAGGATTATTCACTATTCAAAAATGTGAATATAACTCCTTTAATAGGTTTCAACACTTTTCTTATCAAAATAAGTCGTTTGCGAATTTATAAAACTACGTTTATAAATTCCATTTCTATTTATTTATAAAAACTTCCTTTTTATAAATCTCCTTATTAACTTATTCGATTTATAACTCGGTTATAAACTACAGGTTCATATTATAAGTTAAACACTTATAATCTATTCGTTTGCAAAACCATTCCATTGAACTTCATACTTATAAATCTTATAACTTATAAGATTCAATTATTTATCCAAATCTATTACTTTAATAACTTTACAAATTTTATAAACCTACTGTTTATAAAATTCCATTTATAACTTTACCGTTATATGATTCTATGAATTCCATTCATTTACAAAATTCATTTTTACTTCATTCAAACACTTATAAAATCTCATTTTATAATTCCAACGTTTTAATTTACAAATATTCATTTGTAAATCCTTTAATATAAATCAATTTATATTATTCTTTAAAACGTCTTAACTCCTTTATAGTTTCACCATTTTGATTTATAAAATAATCAAACTTCATAAATCCTATATTTAAACTTTTATAATATAGTCAAAAATCCAATTTAACTTATTTTATAAAATCATAATTTCATATTTCTCAAAAATCAGCTTTTAACTATATTTCACAAAAACCATAATTTTTATAACTTTAAAAATTATAACGTTTATTTATTTGAAATGGATCAATTCCAAAAATATAGTATATTTTCAAAAATCACTTTAAAATCATTTTAAAATCCCAAAATCTGGGTCCAATGATGCTACACACCAAATAGTCAATCACGACTACAACGATATCATATATCGATATGATAATCCATCAAATATCAAAATATCTGAAAATCAAATAAATACTGTTGAGGAATCCAGTTGGATCCCTCCAACCTGTTTTCCTGCATCCAAAAACATTAGCACAATACCAATTTCGCTCCAGTACGAAATTATCGCGGTATATCTTCTTATTAAATATTATCCTCTTAATAACGGCGTAATAGGGTCTCATCCGCTAAAAAATACGGGAAATCAATCAACTGCAATATATACATATGCCAATATATATATATTGATATTATATATAATACCAATTTCACTGTTTATGAAATATTCGCGGTATATGTTTTTAATAAATAACATCCGCTTACTAACGGCGTATAATGTTTATTTTAACAATCAATAATTTACAGTCATCATTCAAACATGCATTCAAATATTTTAAATCTAACTATTTAAAATAAAATCGAAACCTATTCGATTGAGTGAGAAGTTCTCACCTTGATTTTATTTCCGTTTTAGCGATTTATTTCGAATAAAATTAAACGGACGTTTAATTTTACCCAAAATTTTCACTAACTCCAAACGACTCCAAACCAACTCCATCGCGTAGTGCTCGTCCATACGATTCCAACGCAACTGAGTTTGCATTTTTTTGACCTCGTATGAAAAAGATATGAATTTTACAAGTTTGTACACGATTTTATAACTAAATTTCAACATAAACTTTTATATTTTAAACCCAAACTCACACCAGCCCTTGGATCCAAAGCCCACACCATCAGGCCGTCCCCCTCATCTTCCCATTTGCGTTCCATCTACAGGTGAAGCCGAACACACTTGAACCCAACAATGCATACTAGGGTTTGAATTTTTGCAACACCATACTCAACTAAACTCGATCACACAACCACCATCGCGAAGCTCTCGACAAGAGCTATGTTCGGCCCCCACCATGTCAAGCTCGTCCATGCCCTCCACCTGGGAATGCGTGCGTAGGTCGGCCCCTTTAAACCCCCCTATCTCCCACTACGATGCTCCATTTTAGATCATAGCCGTTCAACTTGTAGCTCTCACTCCCCTCTACAACATTCTAGTTGAAACTTTCTTGAAACAATGCATGGATTAGAAGATAATTTGAGGAGAAATAGGACATTTTCTGGCCATTCATGTATAAGTGGCGGCTACAACAATTAGGGTTTAGGTTTATTTTTTTTTATCAATTTATGAAGGCAAGGGGTCTATTTATAAGGAACGAGCGACACTATTCATCCCGGAAATTTCGAACTCCGATTTAGACGCCGTAACCAGCGTTTCTAAGGTTTACCCCACGTTCCGGACACAATGGAACAGGTTTCGGAAGCTAATTCGGAAGTATGTGCGAGTTATGGCTGAAAACATTCGATTTAAATTAAACCGATTTAAATCGATTTCTAGGCGTTTTAATTCGTACCGGACAAACGGTAAATCCAATTGACTTGAAATTTGAAATCTTACAATAATATCACATTATGGATCCGATGAAACTGGTTTCGTCGAAATCCGAGACTTTTTGAAAAATGGCTATTTTGACTCGCCAAATTTAAATTAAAAATAATTCGATGCGTTTCGAGCTGCCACGATCAAACGATAACTCCGATTGACACGAAAATTGAAATCCGGTAATAACTAACTATTACGGATCCAATGAAACTAATTTCGTTCAATTCTGAGACTGTTCAAAAATTGACTATTTTACAGTCGATTATTAAATATTAAAATATTCAATTTTCACAAATTAACTTTTAATTCGATTTTAAAAGTTCTAAAATATCATTCTAACTTCAATATGATAAAATAAAATTTTACAAATTATTTTCAATCATATTTAACTCCATTTTCAATCATTTCCATAATTTAACATATTAAATTATCGATTTAATTATCTAATTAAATCTAATAAATCAAATAAAAATTTATTTGACTTATAAATTTACTTATAAATATTTAAAATTAATTAAATATTCATATTTTAATTTCTGAAAATTCTGGGTCGTTACAATCTTCCCCCCTTAAAAGAATTTCGTCCTCGAAATTAACAAGTAAGAAAAGTTATAGAATTTATTAATTTTCTCAAAATTCATAATTAAACTTCTTTCAATATTTTACTAAGTTTTCAAATCATACTTAGTTATCTTTTCAAAAACAACTACTATGTTTAACTTTCAATTCCAAAATCAAAGTTAAAGTTTTCAAAAAAATTCCAATTTTCTTACATTTTTTCTAACGCCTTAAATTTTCGGAAAAATTCGCCATAGTCTCCTTTGCGCGGCTCGATCCGAAAAAAAATGACAGTATATATATCACAAATATACATCTCATCAAGTAATGAGGCATCCCGAAGGGAAAAAGTATAAAAGTGCAATATTTAATCCGAGATATGTACCTTATATTTTATTAGCGAGCATATACGGCTAATATAGCGCTAAAGCGAACTCCAAATGCGAAGCAACGCGATCCGCACCTACTAAATACTTAACAAACAACATAAGAACATGCATATATGCAAATAATCTCAATATACAACATATAGCAACATAACAACTATATATATCACATAGAAAATGCAACAATAGCAATATATATTCAACCATCAACCAACTAACATTCATAATCAATAATATTCATTCATATTCTCATTAATATTCAATGAAATGGTTTTTCACTTTAATTATAACTCAATTCTTATAATTCTTTTGCTTATACAATTATTCTTTTATTTAGATTATCCAAACAACCTAACAATCAACTTATATACACTTTAATAATTTTGAAAAATTATTTCTTTACATACAAAATATACTTAAGGTAAAATTATTTCATTTACCCAATTTCTAAATCAATATTGTAACGAATTGTTCTATTCAAGTGTTTAGAAACCCCTTCGGCATAGTCTTGCGGACCACGCTGACGAAAGTTCATATACCACTAAATAAACCAATCATCACAATATAAAACAATTTTATATTCACTAACAAATACGCTCTCATAGCTATTATTACACTCAAACTCAATCTAGAGTACTGCTGACTCTATCTCTAATGAATTATACCCAACAGAACCATGGTTGTCGCTTAACCATCAGCTCTGATACCAACTGTAAAGACCCGTAAGTCCGTACTCCTTGAATAGACACTAATCTCCTTTGTTTAATTCAAGATGAACGAAAATACGAACCCTTAGGGGTTTTAAGAAAAAGAAAAGAAAAAGTAGAAAAGAAGGTAGAAAGAAATGGAAGATTAGAAAATAGAGGGAAGAGAAGACAGAAGAAAATAGGAAATTTTAAAATAGAACGGGAAGAAAGAACAACAACAGAACAACATCAGAATCTCACAATTCGCAGCGGAACAACATATAATAATAAATGAATAATCTTTAAACAAAGAACTATATCAGTTATTACATTACATCACATTACATTACATCACATCATCAGAGTGTACAACAACAACAACAAACAGTGCAGCGGAAAAAGAAATACTATATAAACTAGTAATACGCCATGCCATCCAGCTTGCCTCCAGCAACTCCAGAATATCCAGAATATCCTGATAAACCTAACTCTTAACTGCCCGTGTGGAAATTGGTGGGCACCCAGAGTTTAGGAAGGAAAACAATAAACTCCGAGTCAGTCATGTGACTGGTGTGAGAACTCAAAACAGTTTATTTATCTTTAAAATCAAAATAGAGGAATATTTTTAAATTCAATTCGCAATGCTTTTAAAAATGAGACTACCATAAGACCTCCTGCCACACACACAATGCAAACGCAGACTTGGAGAAGATTTCTCCTTATGATAGTCAAACATGCTTGATACGCATTTAAAAAGAGCATTTGATATTATTATTAGTGCATAGTGTAGGAAAAATTCATTTCGAAAGTAGAATATAAATCTTAGCCAGCATAGGTACCATTATATTATGCCTACTAATAGCTACCATATTAAATGGCAGGTTCTACAACTAAAACCGTACAAGTTTCGTATTGGGAATTGGATTTCCAACGAATGATCAGGCCAAGGAACTTCCCATTGCCACATGAGAATGCCTCTGGATGGACATCCCCGAGAACCAAACCGGATCTCTACCAACACAAGGCCGGGTTACCCCTAACTGAGTAACAACTGACCGAATATGCCATCCCCCGGTCCTTTGGGACCTTTTCACCGAGCGCTCGTAATCAATTCACACAATCATAACAAAGTGTTTTCAACATGAGTAAGTATCTGGGCTCCATACCATGATACCACCCTTTTCCAGAAGGAAATGGACACATCCTAAAGGGTGCTACCCCTCATAACCTTGCTGCTTCTTTCCTGTTTTGACCATTCACGGGGTGTGAGGCTCGACGAATTCACGTCCACAAAAACATACTTTATACAAAAGCCATGCTTTGGGTCAACAAATGATCAACACAATGATCACTAAGATAGACGATCAAATAAATGATCCTATCACAAATAATCAACACAATGATCATTTCAGCATCACTCAGCATGTCACATTACCAAACTGGGAATATATCGCTGATAACTTCAACTATATAACCTTTGAGCTCGTACGTCTCAAAGAAGGGTGTTAAGCAAAGAATAAATTCTCCGCCACCAACAGAAATATATTTGAAAGAAATCGGCTTTATATCTCAACTTGTAATGTCAGGCATACAATCCATACAAGTCTGTTCCGGGATCGAACAGAACCGAAGGCACTTACAAAGAAGTCCTTGCAATCCGGATATTCACAATCCTGATCGGATTCACCATCACATATGGAGAACTCAATACCGTAGCTACTCGGTGCAGAGTCAATCGATAGTTCATCCTATCACTCTCGCAAATACCGGTCTTCAACACCGATCTTCAAATGCGATTCACAACGACGTATCACATATTCGGAGTGGGTTATACGACCCCATGGTCCTTTCCCGGTTAACCCGAATAGTGAGCGCTTATTCAAAAATAAGTGTGCATTCAATTTCAAACAATTCACATCAAATACCCATTCAAAGGGAAATACTGATAGTCGGTTATTGAACTATCAATTGATATGCACAACATCACCAGATTCCAAATAATTTTCCAAATTATTTATTTTCCAAAATATCTTTACAAGATATATAATTTTCAACACTTCAAAAATAAATCAATATTTATTTTCAAACAAATTCCACTTTCACATATAAATTCCTTAGTGAATTTATATTCCAAAATATTCATGCATATATGATTTCAACTATCCATTTCAATTTATCTTTAAAAAGATAAATTCTCTATATTCACTTTATATTGGAAAAACAACTCCATACTTATTAAATAAGTAATTCACAAATCTTTTTATTTTCAACCTTGGAAAATATTCAATATACTTAAATCGAATTAAGTATATAATTCATTCTTTAAGAAAATCTTTCTCTTAAACATATTTATTTGGGCCAAAACGAATGTTACGTAAAACATCGTTACGACAACCCAAAATCACTAGTATAGGGATTCGAAATTAAAATAGATATATAAATCCCAATACTATACAAAACATTTCCTTTCGGAAATCATTTACTATAACAACAGTGTTATAGTCCACCATTTCCTTTTATTTCTCGAAAACGTCTATTTCAACAATAAATGTTGAAATCTATGGTTTCGAATCTCAACACCTTTAAAACATCGTTAGATCGTTTTAATTCTGTTTAAAATATCACATTCTAAAACATTTTCTTTAACATGTTATTCACTATTCAAAAATGTGAATAAACTTCGTTAACAAATCTCATCCTTTTATTCATTTTAATTCAAAGGATTATTCACTATTCAAAAATGTGAATATAACTCCTTTAATAGGTTTCAACACTTTTCTTATCAAAATAAGTCGTTTGCGAATTTATAAAACTACGTTTATAAATTCCATTTCTATTTATTTATAAAAACTTCCTTTTTATAAATCTCCTTATTAACTTATTCGATTTATAACTCGGTTATAAACTACAGGTTCATATTATAAGTTAAACACTTATAATCTATTCGTTTGCAAAACCATTCCATTGAACTTCATACTTATAAATCTTATAACTTATAAGATTCAATTATTTATCCAAATCTATTACTTTAATAACTTTACAAATTTTATAAACCTACTGTTTATAAAATTCCATTTATAACTTTACCGTTATATGATTCTATGAATTCCATTCATTTACAAAATTCATTTTTACTTCATTCAAACACTTATAAAATCTCATTTTATAATTCCAACGTTTTAATTTACAAATATTCATTTGTAAATCCTTTAATATAAATCAATTTATATTATTCTTTAAAACGTCTTAACTCCTTTATAGTTTCACCATTTTGATTTATAAAATAATCAAACTTCATAAATCCTATATTTAAACTTTTATAATATAGTCAAAAATCCAATTTAACTTATTTTATAAAATCATAATTTCATATTTCTCAAAAATCAGCTTTTAACTATATTTCACAAAAACCATAATTTTTATAACTTTAAAAATTATAACGTTTATTTATTTGAAATGGATCAATTCCAAAAATATAGTATATTTTCAAAAATCACTTTAAAATCATTTTAAAATCCCAAAATCTGGGTCCAATGATGCTACACACCAAATAGTCAATCACGACTACAACGATATCATATATCGATATGATAATCCATCAAATATCAAAATATCTGAAAATCAAATAAATACTGTTGAGGAATCCAGTTGGATCCCTCCAACCTGTTTTCCTGCATCCAAAAACATTAGCACAATACCAATTTCGCTCCAGTACGAAATTATCGCGGTATATGTTCTTATTAAATATTATCCGCTTAATAACGGCGTAATAGGGTCTCATCCGCTAAAAAATACGGGAAATCAATCAACTGCAATATATACATATGCCAATATATATATATTGATATTATATATAATACCAATTTCACTGTTTATGAAATATTCGCGGTATATGTTTTTAATAAATAACATCCGCTTACTAACGGCGTATAATGTTTATTTTAACAATCAATAATTTACAGTCATCATTCAAACATGCATTCAAATATTTTAAATCTAACTATTTAAAATAAAATCGAAACCTATTCGATTGAGTGAGAAGTTCTCACCTTGATTTTATTTCCGTTTTAGCGATTTATTTCGAATAAAATTAAACGGACGTTTAATTTTACCCAAAATTTTCACTAACTCCAAACGACTCCAAACCAACTCCATCGCGTAGTGCTCGTCCATACGATTCCAACGCAACTGAGTTTGCATTTTTTCGACCTCGTATGAAAAAGATATGAATTTTACAAGTTTGTACACGATTTTATAACTAAATTTCAACATAAACTTTTATATTTTAAACCCAAACTCACACCAGCCCTTGGATCCAAAGCCCACACCATCAGGCCGTCCCCCTCATCTTCCCATTTGCGCTCCATCTACAGGTGAAGCCGAACACACTTGAACCCAACAATGCATACTAGGGTTTGAATTTTTGCAACACCATACTCAACTAAACTCGATCACACAACCACCATCGCGAAGCTCTCGACAAGAGCTATGTTCGGCCCCCACCATGTCAAGCTCGGCCATGCCCTCCACCTGGGAATGCATGCGCAGGTCGGCCCCTTTAAACCCCCCTATCTCCCACTACGATGCTCCATTTTAGATCATAGCCGTTCAACTTGTAGCTCTCACTCCCCTCTACAACATTCTAGTTGAAACTTTCTTGAAACAATGCATGGATTAGAAGATAATTTGAGGAGAAAGAGGACATTTTATGGCCATTCATGTATAAGTGGCGGCTACAACAATTAGGGTTTAGGTTTATTTTTTTTTTATCAATTTATGAAGGCAAGGGGTCTATTTATAAGGAACGAGCGACACTATTCATCCCGGAAATTTCGAACTCCGATTTAGACGCCGTAACCAGCGTTTCTAAGGTTTACCCCGCGTTCCGGACACAATGGAACAGGTTTTGGAAGCTAATTCGGAAGTATGTACGAGTTATGGCTGAAAACGTTCGATTTAAATTAAACCGATTTAAATCGATTTCTAGGCGTTTTAATTCGTACCGGACAAACGGTAAATCCAATTGACTTGAAATTTGAAATCTTACAATAATATCACATTACGGATCCGATGAAACTGGTTTCGTCGAAATCCGAGACTTTTTGAAAAATGGCTATTTTGACTCGCCAAATTTAAATTAAAAATAATTCGATGCGTTTCGAGCTGCCACGATCAAACGATAACTCCGATTGACACGAAAATTGAAATTCGGTAATAACTAACTATTACGGATCCAATGAAACTAATTTCGTTCAATTCTGAGACTGTTCAAAAATTGACTATTTTACAGTCGATTATTAAATATTAAAATATTCAATTTTCACAAATTAACTTTTAATTCGATTTTAAAAGTTCTAAAATATCATTCTAACTTCAATATGATAAAATAAAATTTTACAAATTATTTTCAATCATATTTAACTCCATTTTCAATCATTTCCATAATTTAACATATTAAATTATCGATTTAATTATCTAATTAAATCTAATAAATCAAATAAAAATTTATTTGACTTATAAATTCACTTATAAATATTTAAAATTAATTAAATATTCATATTTTAATTTCTGAAAATTCTGGGTCGTTACATATTGTCTGCATTCAACTTTGTTTGTCCATAAACAAATTTTTGGTTCAATAATAAGCATTATTATTAACTGTGCTACTCTAACAAGAGATTTTGACTTTGAGTTGACTATGACTGATAATGATACTAACCTCAAATAAATGAGACGAATTCTCTATTGAATATATTTTTATTCCAATGTTTCAACTCAGACATAAATATAGTTGTTCGACTGACGTCATGCCATGAATTAATTATAATCCAAGTGGAGTTTTCACATTGAAGTTCAATATTATTCTCAAGTCGAGAGAGAAGTGTAATATCGTTACTTTGAGATTTTCTGTTTGGCCTAGTTGTTATTAACCAATAGGGAACTCTCAGATGAGTCATTCCATAATTATTCAATAACTGTCAGCACGTAACCTTTGGTGTAACGATCTCGAGTTTTAAATTATTTTAAATTGATAATTAAATTAATTTTTGATTTAAAATTATGAAGTTGTTTAAATTTTTCAAGTTTAATATGAGAAATATATTTGAATTCAATTTGAATTGGGATCTACAAATAATGTAAAGGAAATTTTGCTTTGAAAATTAAAAAAATAAACATTTAATTTAGAAATAGAAATAAGAATATATATATAAATGATGAATTATAAAAATATATGTATATTCATGTATAAAGATAATAAGTTGAGTGTGTAGACACAAAGTACATCAACATTAAATGTTTTCATCTTAGCCACCACAAAGAAGCTTTGTCAATGATAAAGTGTGAACAAACAAATTAAGAATATAAATAAACAAAGCAAGGTAATATGACTAAAGAGAGGGAAAACTGGAAATATAAAATCAAGTATGCAAAGCAAGAAACAAAAGTACATTCTGATATGTTGCTGTGTAAAACATAAACAAGGTATTGTTAAGCTAAACAAATAAATGAAAATAGTAACAACAAGTAAACATATCTATGAAGCCACAAGACAGTGCAAATACATTTGCATACAAACAAATTTAGATGGGAAAATATGATCAAGTATTCAAACATATAGAAAACAATAGTACATATCTAGGCATAAACAAATAAAAGAAGTCAAACATAAAAAATGCAGCATCACTTCAATAAAAAGACACTAAATACATACAAACAAAAGACAAAGCAAAAGGAAAGAAGGAATATATGTACACAAGTAAACAAAAATAAATATAGGTATGTAAACAAATGAATATGCATGTAAATGAAGCTTGCAAAGGAAGCCAAAGAAAATATCTCATATTTGTACAAACAAAATGAAAAAAACAATATATGAGTTTGTACAAAGCTAATAAATGCAGCCACCATGCAAACATCCATCAGCCACAAGAAAAATAAATAAAATCTCTGATCAACTTGTACACAAACCATATCAACTTGTACTAAACAAAATTATATACCCAGTACAAATAAAAATAACATACCCTGTATATTTCATTTTCACATGTCAATCTCCTCCTTTCAGTTCGTTTCTTCAAGTTGATAAAACTGAAGTAATATCATCTTAAACTTAACACAAAAAATTTAACTTAAACAACAACATAAATCAAATCAAAGCCAGAGAATCAAAGAAATGGGTTCAGCAAGCAGAAAGAAATTCAAGCTCTGTTTTCTTCTCCTGGAAAACACAGTGAGTAGCACATTCTTCTTAAATTTTAAAGGCATTAAATCGTTGTTTATCTATATGTACATCTGTGAATAAGTTGTATACATATACATGGATCCTCTGTATTTAAATTGAAACCTGGAAGTGTTTATACAGGCTTATAGTCTGATGCTTTGAACACCCAAATTTTGATTTTAAAAATCAATTCTTCCCAATCCACTTGATGTTTGGACTTAGGGGAAAAAATGTTTTTTTGATCTTGAACTAAATTTTAAAAATGTATTCAAGTTAAAATAACTTAGTATTATCAATGGAAAACAAGATATCTGGGAGAAACTTTGAATGGGTTAAAATTTAACCCTTTTAATTCACGAATTCAGGAATATAAATTGAATTCCTATAATATAACATGATTTTTAAAGCAAGATTCACAATTTTTACATCAAAGAATGAAGAGCAGTTTTGGTTCGACTGTATTTTACATTTTGGGTCGCCGTGGGTGATCTCATTGATCGGAGGGGTCGAGTTTCCTCCTGGAGGTAGAGGAGTGACCAGTGGGGTTGGGAAAAATGGCTGGAGCTGTTCCAGTTCAACGAGGTGACGGCGGTGAGCTCATGAAGCTTTTAAACCTAGTTTTGGTGAGGTCAGGAATTTCGATTCGTTCGTCACCATCGTTCGATCGAGTGTTGCGTGTTCTTGGGAGCAAGTAGAGGAGGTATTGACGAAGTGATGGCCAGAGTTTCACGTGTTCTGGTGGTTGGGTTGTAGCGAACGACGCGTTGACAGGTATAGGAGGAGTTCCTGTTTTGTTTCCAGGTATCGATTTTGGCACTCGATTTTGATTCAGAGGGAATGGAGGAGTTTTCGTGATCGGGGGTTGGTTGGTGGAAGATAGTCGACTTGCTCGACGTTGCAGGGTTGGTCGGAGGAGTTTGTCGGCTCCGTGTACGTGCACGGTGTCCTGAGTTGTTTTACTGGTAAAGTCTTGGTTTAGGGTAGAGTTATACTCGAGTTCCTCGAGTAGCTCCAGGGTTTTGGCTCGAGATTTTGGATGTTGGGCTCGAAGCAGGAAGGGTTGAATCTCGGGTAGAATTGTGTTACAGGTTATAAACCTGTTCTGTTTTTACAATTTAAAATTTTCATTTTTGAATTTATAAAGCAAAATTAAAACTAAGTTTTAAATCAAAAGTTTAAATATGAATTTCAAGTTTAGTTTCAATCTTAGTTTAGGAATAAATAAAACTTTTAAATTTACAATTGTTTAATAAAAGTGTTTAAGTAATCAAAAGTATATTTAAAAGAATTTGAAATTTAAATGGAATTTGGAATTATAAAGGAAGGATTAATTAATAAATGAGATTTATTAAAATTAATTAAAGATTAATTACTTAATGTAATTAATGTAAATAGAGTAATTAATTAAAGAAGTAATTAGAGATCATTAATTAATATAATTAATGATATAATTAAGGGTTGATTAATTAAGATTAATTAATCAATGATAAGTGATTATGAAGTAATAAATTAATACAATTAATTAAGGATTAATGTAATTAATTTTAGTTAACTAATTAATAAAGTAATAAAAGGTTAATTACTGTAATTGGTTAAAAATAATTAATTTGTGTAATTAATTAAGGATAATTACTTAATGTAATTAGAGTGTAATTAATCATTGATTTAAGATAATTAATTAAATAGTGAATTAAATAATAAAAGGTTAATTATTTAATAATTAAAGGTTGATGAATTATAATTAAAGGTTAAGTAATTTATTATTAATGGTTAATTAATAAATGATTAAAGAATAATTAATCAAAATGATTTGTAATTTATTAATGTTAATTAACCAGGATTTGTAATTAAATTCATAAGTAAATGATCTGATTAAATAAATCAGATAATTAAATTAATCCTACTTATGGATGTTTGAATTGTATTGGATGTTGAATTGTTTGATACCCTAATATGTGATGCTTTGTAATGTACCCTGATTTGTGTTGTGACATATAGTGAAATTGATTCTCTGTGATGTACATTGTTATCTGTGATACATTGGTATATTATCTTTGAATCTGTGAATGGACGATAAGCGTTATCGTTTATATCGCTTATCAATTATATTTTTGTTTGATTTGTGATAATTGAATGATGTTGCACTATTGTGTTAAACCCCTGGACCACACTTATACACACACAAATATGGATTTCACGAGGAAATCGATTAAATCACAGATTTTTGAAATGATTTTTCAAAGTTGAATATTTAAATTCAAATGTTTTGGAAATGGATTGGGTTTAAAGCGAAAAGCTTTTGAAATGGAATTTCAAAGATGAAATTTATTTTGAATAACTTGATTGAATTTTGGAATTTAAATATTTTGATCCGAATTCAATATTTGAAATTGAATTCTATGATTTGGAAACTAGCGTTTAAAAAGGGTATTCAACTTATAAATGAGTTTATATGGGTTAAACTATTTTAAAGGTATTGATTTGGAAATTTGAATTTAAATCCAAAGGCTTTAACTCGTGTAAGTATAATTGGATCTTTCTGACATGGAAATTATTCGTTTTCAAATAATAAAAGCTTTCATATAAGAAGTGAACTTCAAAATTGTGTTAAAAGGGATTTCAAGTTAAAAATGAAAATGATTTTCCAAGTTATGGAAACGGTTTGAAAGCTATGAGTTAAATCTTTAATTAAAGATTTTAAACGAGTTAATCCAAGTGAAATGGAAATCGTTTTGAAATCCGTAAATGATTTTTGTGAAGCTGGGTGAACTTAGTGAAATAAATCTTTTTGTTTGAAAGATTTGAAATGGTAATTGGTTTAAACCATTTGAAATAAAGTTTGAAATTATTAAGTTGTGACTTAATTGAAATTCCATATCCATATGTTTTAAATGTTGCGCTCACTATTCGGTTTAGCCGGGAGAGGAACTTTGTGTCGTATAACCCATTCCGAATATGTGACTCGACGTATATGGATAGCATTTGAAGACCGGTGTTGAAGACCGGGTATCTGCGAGAACGATAGGATGACCTATTGATTGTCTCTGCACTGAGTTGCTCCGGTATAGAGATTCCCGAAGTGATGGGAAGTCCGATTGGGATTGTGAATACCCGGATTGCAAGGACTTCTTTGGAAGTGCCTTCGGTTCTGTTCGAACCCGGAACAGACTTGTATGGTTGTATGTCTGACACTATACTTTGAGATATAAAGCAGATTTTTTTTCAAATACATTTCTGTTGGTGGCGGAGAATTTATTCTTTTAGCTTAACACCCTTCTCTGAGACGTACGAGCTCAGAGGTTATGTAGTTGAAGGTTATCAGCGATATCCTCCCAATTTGGTAGTGTGGCATGCTGAGTGCTGCTGTGTGTTGATGATCATTTGTTGATCATTTGTGATCAGAGCATGGCTTTTGTATAAAGCGTAGCTTTGTGGACGAGGCTGCATCAGGATCTCACACCCCGGAAATGGTCAAAACAGGAAAGATGCGGCAAGGTTATGAGGGTCGCGCCCTTTAGGGTGTGTCATTCCCTTCTGGTAAAGGGTGATATTAGGTATGGAGCCCTGATATTTAACCTATGTGGTTGCTCCAATCTCATTTACTGTGTGGTTGTTGCTTAGAGGCGCCTCGGATAAAGGTCCCAAAGGACCGGGGAGTGGCATGCTCGAGTAGTAGTTACCTAGTTACAGAGATAACCCGGCCTTGTGTTGGCAGAGATCCGGTTAGGTTCTCGGGACGTCCCACCAGAGGCGATCCCATGTGGCAGTAGGAAGTTCCTTAGCCTGACCATTTGTTGGAAAATCCAAAGAAACAATACGCGTCTTGTACGGTTTTAGTTGTATTACCTGCCATCTACTTATGGTGGCACCCCATTGTTTGGATGGTAGCTATAGTAGGCATTGCTCGGAATGTCTATGCTGGCTAAGATTTATATTCTACTTTCGAAATGTTTTCTGCACTTTGCACTTATAATAATAATATCAAAGAATTCACGTATCAAGCATGTTTGACTATCATAAGAAGAAATCTCCTCCAATTCTGTGTTTGCATTGTGTGTGTGGCGGGAGGTCTTATGGTAGTTTCATTTTCTAAAAGAATTGCGAATTTACTTTAAAATTCTCTTGCTGTTTGTGTTTAAAGATAAACTGTTTTTGTTACTCACACCAGTCCCATGACTGATTCGGAGTTTATTGTTCCTTTCCTAAACTCTGGGTGCTCACTATTTTCCACACGAGCAGTCTAGAGTTGGTTTTTCGGATGGTTAGGTTTAGTGGATTATCTGGAGCTAGTTCAGTCTTTGGAGATGAATGACCTTGCTTAGCTTGGTGCATTGTTATTGGGAGTTCGAGCTATTTCTGGATTGGTTCTTGGAGATGGAGTTGCAGTTTTGGAATTCTTTCTTGAAGACTATCTTGAGTTATTTGTTCAGCTGCTAGTGTTATCTATTTTCTTTTCGCTGCTATTTATTGTATCATATCTCTGATGTGTATCGATATCTATTTGATCATCTATTGTATCGGATGTTGTATATTGATATTCTATTTCTTCCGCTGTGTTATTTACTTAATTGTGTTATAAGCTCCGGCGACTCAGATTTGAACGGTCGAATCTGCGGCATTCGAGTGCGATGTAAAGTATGGATTTCGATTTTCGAACGCGAAAAATCCGTTTCGTTACATTTGGTGTCTCCAACAGCCATGAGTAATACACTGTCCAACATTTAAAGAGCATTACGTAACTTTTCTTAATGGATGAATCGATATCATTTCTTGAAACATCTTGATCAAGAATATTTAAAATAATATGTTATTTAATATCGTAACAATTTTCTCACGATTACAACTTCTTGTAATTATTATCACATAACCATATCGTTGAAGGATTTTCTATTAAATATATTTAAATTAATTAAACAATATATATCAAATATATATAAAAAATATATAAAAACATGTTTTATTTCAAATGAGGTTTTATTACAGAGCTAATAATTTATAATAGATTATAGAGTTACCCCTAAACCATACCACTAACTCTTTCAGTCCATTCGCCCAATTGTCCGACGATGCCACGCGGACTATGTCCTCTTCTAGCATTTCCAACTGTGATCGCTTCTAAAGCACCATCTATAGGACCAGTAGCTTTTCCATCACCTCCAACATCAACATTTTGTAACTCTTCTTTAAAATTGCTTAACATCCCCTCTATGATTGATCGATACTGATCCATTTAGATCGGTCGGTACTGACTATGTTGATGCTAGGATAGTTGCTCCATTTTTGCACTTTACTTCTTTGATGATCAAGCACCCTCTTTTGCATCTTCTTCCTCCCTTCTTTGTGATTCTAATTTGATGAACTTCCTTCGTCCAAATCAAAAAAAGAAAAAGATGAATCCTTTCTTGCCTTGCGAGACTTGAGAGAGCCTTTCTTTTGAGGAAACCGTGCCAACTTAGCAAACCGATTCTTCATTTCTTCCATGATGGAAATTTGACTATCCATCATATTCATATTCATCCATGTTACCATACGACCCAGCTCAGCCTTCGTCGCCAATTCTTGCGCGTTTAATGTTTTTGCTTGAGCTGGATGATTCGTCTCTTCTTCATGTTGAGAACCATCATTCTCTTCAATTATGACCTCGGTTCTGGTCCTATCCTTTTTTGGAGCTATTATCTTTTAGATCTGACTGGAGACTTTCCTCAAGTCTTACTAGCAAAGGATCCGACCTTGAATTCTTATTTTCAATGAAAGCTCCAAAAGATGTTGGCCAAAAAGTTGGTCAACAATCCTAATTCAGATGCAAACAAAATTTAACAAGTAAGAAATTGAGAGCATGAGAGAAAATACAAATTATTTAGAGTGGTTCAGCCAAATCAAGTGTCTATGTCTGCTATTCAATATTCTTGCTTATAGAATCAAATTACAATAATTCTTAAATTCAAATTGATGAGTTATGAATTTGACGTCCAAAGATTCCTCTTTTATTTGTTGTATAATATCTAGTTATAGACGAATATAAGCATAATAATCGCTAGATCTAGTTTGGACGAACAAATATCTTTAGACCCGACTTTCCAGTAAATATCAAAAAAGATCAAGAAATATTAGAACAAAGTAAGGAAATAGCTTATCTACAGAACCTATTAAACAAAAGAGATAAGAAAGTCAAAAGAGAAAATCAAGTCAAAACCACCAGCAAGATGAACAAGTCAAAATGCGCATACCGCATCAGTCATGGTCATTCAATGCATATCCATATGGATCAGTACCGATCGATGTTGTTGACTCGGTCTCTTGTTTCCTTCAAAATAGCATAAGTCTTCTAGCTTTTGGAACTTCAAGTGCGAAATAGTCAAACAGCATATGTCGGTACCGACAGATGTCATCCCTCCATATTTGTACTTTTCTACGATTTTGAATATTGAGCCATACTGAAGTAAAGAAGGGTACACAACAAGTATTATATCATTCGATATTGACATGTCGATCGGTACCGACCACTAACACTTCCTCCATACTTAATCAATTTCTTCGCGTCTTCAATCTTGACACTTCCCAAATCTCTTGCCAATTCATTCAACATTTCGTGGTCCAAATCCATCGAAATGTCGCTTGATTCAAATATCAGATAGCATCTTGGATATAACAGCCCAGAAGGTTAGATTTCTATGTTGAACTTTGGTCATACGTATAACTTCATTCTTCTAAACCATGAATTGATGTTTCAGACAATCTCAACAATGCTATTTCTTGATGAGTTCCAAGTTTTCCCAGTAGTCAGTTAATCATTATATATTTGTTAAGTCCTAAAGAGAAAAGAAATGTGTTAACCTCGTAAATAGGATCAAATCCTCCTCTAAGTTTGTTGGCACATAATAAATATAAGAAATATCATTGCAAGGATAATTGTTTAAGGTCATATATAAGATGATCAAATGACTCACTGCTTGCGAATTTAGCTCTGGACTATCTGGACGACGGCCTAAGGCCCAATTTCAAGAGGAGGCCCAATCCAATTGATTTGCATTATAAAAATTGTAACATGATATTAGTTCTCAGATGCATAGTTGTTTCATTTGGTAAAGGCTATGAGTTGAAGAACATGGTGCAAGTTCAAACTTGGTCCTCTTCAATGTATTTTGAATAGGAAATTTTACATATATAGACCAGTTTTGAAAAGATATAACAAATATAGGCCATTTCTAAAAGTATTTACAAATATAGACCAGTTTTTATTTTGCTGGTCTATAGCGTTGGCGATTTTTCGAAAATCGCCAACGTGCGATTTTTCGAAAATCGCCCAGATGGAATAATTCATTTTGCTTTGGGCGATTTTTGAAAAATCGTCAGATGAAACTCTGCTATAAATCCAACCAGCCACCTACCTTCTTCTTCACTATCAACTTTACCAAACTTACCAAACTCATCATCAAATTACCGAAAGTTTGCAAACCCTACTTCATATAAAACCCAAAAAAAATCCGATTCTCACAAGATACAATCAAAGCTTTTGAACAAGTAAGTGTAATCTTCGGTACAGGGTAACGTATATCGATTTATAATATGTTTACGCTTACTAAAATCGTAATTCGGAGCTGTTGTGTATTCTAACCAATGTTGACGTACTCGCAGCTGAAACAAACATGGATGATTGGGAGATAGACGACGAGACGATGTCGAAATGTTACGATGATTTTGAAGCTCGAAGGGACATTACGCATCTAAGTGATGTTGGATTTGTTCCGGAAACGCAATTTGGGCCGATACGTCAAAAGTTCCATTCAGGAACATCATCTCCCAACACTCGCTTATGTGAAGTTGTAGCGAACCAAAGACCGAGCAAGCAAATTTCTTTTGAAGGTAAAGTACTTAGTCCTTGTAATCCTGTAGGTCCTACATTGCCATCCGGTGCATATCCAGCTTGCCGATGTGGCGATGAATGCGTGGTTGTCGTAACCAAAACTGAAACCAATGCTGGACAAAGATTTTATGGTTGTGCTTCTTACGAAGATCACATGATGAATCATGGCGAAGTGGGGTGCTGTAAATTTATGAAGTGGATCGATCCTCCATTGTGTGCTCGAGGAGTGGAATACGCCCTCGAAATGCGAGCTGAAGTTAGGCGTTTGAAAAAATTAGTTGAAGAAATGAATAGAAAATGTTGGTAGAGAAGAAAATGTCATCTTTAGCTTATGTTCGCAATTGAAACATTTGACAAACGGTTTCATATCATGAACTCTATGTTGGGTACTTCATTTATTTTCATGTAATCGATGGATATTTTCACCTTTCTTAGATCGTACGTTTTTAGTTTTGTGTAAGTAGTTTTATATGTTGTTAGTACTCTGTAATTGAGAGATAATCTCACCTATTCGTAGAATGTGTGTTTGATTTTCTTTGAAATTGATGGTTATATCCAAGTATTTCTCGTCGGACGAATTTATATGATCATATAGAGTTGTTTGGAGGAATCTCTATATCACTTCTATCTTTTAAGTGAAAACAAACAGTTGCTAGAACAGGCAGCTCACTGTTTTGCTTCTGGCGAATTTTGAAAAATTGCCAATGGCTATTTTTCAAAAATTGCCCCATGTTTGTTTTTGGCGATTTTTCAAAATCGCCTATTGGCGATTTTTCAAAAATCGCCCACTGTTTCGCCTGTTACAAAACAGACAGCCAGCAAACCCTTTCCCACTCACTCTACAACTTTCAACCTAACTACAAAAAACCCATTTCGGTTTTGAGCTCTCTCCCTCCCAAAAATTAATATTTTCTTTGCTTTTTAATCAAATTCGAAGCTCATTCGGACCATGGCTTCAACATTCGGCATAGTGGAGGATATTGGTAATGCACTCATCTCCAATTTCTTGATTTAGCGCATTTTTAGGGTTTTTTAGATTTCAATTTTTTGCAAGTTGTTGGGAAAGCTAACTGTTGTAGATTACATTACGAGGTATTTGCAAGTGAATGTTCATTCAATTGCGTGTACTTTAGTGTAGATTGAAGATAATTAAATTTATGATAGTTAAGGGCTGTATGCATTAATCATTGTGTTGTAGATTACATCGAGATAGAGCCCGGTCCTGTTTGATTTGGACGACTAGCCTTCATCCATCACACCTTTCATCGTTGTAGACCGTGGCCTTCCCGGTTGCCGTCTCACAGTCGGAGGCAATATGTGAGGACCATTATATGCGCCCCAAAATCTCCGATCACGCACGGGATGAAACTCCGGCTTATAAGCGGCTTTGTAGCTGTCAATGGAGTACCATCTTGACGCTAAGTCATGGTGTGCTCTATTAGCCACACTTGTTTACGCCGAACAAGCTGCCATTACATGAGAGCATGGTATCTTCTGCCATATTGGAATGTTGCATGTGCACGAGCAGTTGGTGCCGTCGATTATAACTTTTTATTTGTCACCAAAGTAGTGAATTACCTGCCATTCGGTTTGACTAAATCATACTAGTCTGCAGCAACGTGCTTCACTGGCTCTTTCTGCTATTTTGGCTTCCCACTTTGGAGTCAAGCGTGTCGCTAGTTCATCTGCAATTTGTCGACGCTTGTAGAAATATTCAACTGAGCGATAGAATGTTCGTGCAACCAAGGCCTTTATAGGTAGCGATCTAGCTCCTTTCAATACACCGTTAAAACTTTCAGAAGCATTACTTGTCATTACATGAAAGCGTCATCTATCGTCTTTGCACAAAGCCTAGTTTTCGTTAAAACTCCCACTTCATCATGTGTCACGTGACCTATAGAGGCAGGGTTCATTCTTTTTATCTCGTCAAAGAACTGTGGTAAAGTCAAGTACTATTCTGCCCAATCACCATAAATTCTCTCTATTGCTTTACTTAATGCTCGCCACGCTTTCATGTAACTTATGTTGATGACCAACTGATCGTGCACAAGCACTTGGACTGTACCAGCTGAAATATCCAAATCGGCTTTGACAAAAGACATGATTTTTGTCACAAGAAATTTCAAAGTTGCTTGCTTATGGTTGAAATTAACTATTGGGTTGACACAAGTGTGTCCGTTTGAATACTTTCGAATTTCTCACCATCCCGACTCGGATTTTTTTTGAAACTATAGCATGTATTCTCCACGGACAATTACCTTCAACGGTGCATATAGCGGTACATTGTGCTTTGTTTGACTTTATTGGTTTGTATGAAATAGCATGCATAATTGACCATTCCGTTAATTGTTGAAGAAATTTCTCTTTTGTCTCAAAAACCATTCCAACACTGAAACTAGCTTGAACGCAAGAGGTCGAAAATCGTTCACCGGAAAATTGAAGATTACCAACAACAGATCTTGCCAACATTTGAGCGGTGCAAAGATCATCATCCAAAGGCACTTCCATCTCTGCTTCATCACTATCTGCATCATTGTCATTTGCTGCAGGGAAGTCATAGTTCACGGCTCGTTGTTAACTTGCATTCTTTGTATCCAAGAGTCTTCGTTAACATTCATAGAAGCAATGACCATGCTATCTACATGACGTTCTTCATCCACGGCTGCATTCCCACCAACATCCATATCATTGTCAAAATTTGCATACGGAGAATGAGTGGATGGTCCAGCACTCCATTGCGCACCAGAATCAACTGTCATATACCTACTTCATATATAGAAGTCAACTAACCGACAATAGAGACCAAATGAGACAAAAATATAGCCCAATCTGTAAACATACCTTTGACTCATATCATACAGTTCGCATGGATTAGGATATATTGACTGCAACATATTTGCATTAACATGTCCATCGCTTTCGTCATGCTGAATGTTTTATTGTTGGAAGCTGTTTAAATTATGGCGTAAAATAAGAAAAATTAACTACATAATAGTACATCTACCCATTCATCAAAAAAAATTTTACCTTGCACTTGTATTTGCATCCCTAGGCGGGTTGCAATAAATGTTGCTTTGTTGCGTAAATGGTTGCGCGTCTTCGTACGTCATAAATCCGTACTGCATAAATGGAGGACGGTTTATTCCATCGTTTGGAAAAGGATTGCTATAGGTAGGAGATACGTAGTCAGTAGATGGATCCGCAGTCTTCAACATTTGTGTATAATATCCAATTCGAGTACTCACAACGGGAGATGCCACCTGATGTTCTTGTTGTTGCTTTGCTACTTTCCCTGCGTATAACTCAATAGATTTTGCAACAGCAGAAAACATTACTTCTACATCATCATCGTCCGCCAATGCTATTGCTTTAGAACCCGAGTCCGTAGGCCAGTTAACCACTAGCTCAAGTTCAAATTCTTCTTTATTAATCTTCGTCGTTCTGTACACAACATATTTTAATTCCGTCAATTTGCAACATTTTCACACTCTTCATGGTTTACAAATACCTCCAACATATTTACCATTCCTTTGATCATCGACAAGTAGTTGCCGTCGTAGTAGCAAAGCGTAGGAATCATATTTCTCGCCATTCTACAGATCAATATACAAATCGTTCAGTATGTACACATTAACCAATTTTTTAACTTAACATAACCAATTACTAAGTTCACCAAAATACAGAAATCAGACAAAAAAAACTAGGGTTTAGTGAATTTACCTTCGACTAGCTGAAATTTGCTAAGCAACGTGGACTCGCTCTACAGATTTACCACCGAATCAAAGTTTTAAAGAGTATGAAAAATGATTTCAGAACAGATCTGTCATTGAAGAAGTTTGTTTTAGTTTTGTGGAAATGGTGGAAATGAGAGAGAAACGGAGGGCTGTTTGTAGTTATTTCCATCTGGACGATGTTTGAAAAATCGCACATTGGCGATTTTCGAAAACCAACGTTATAGACCAACAAAACAAAAACTGATCTATATTTGTAAATACTTTTAAAACTGACCTATATTCGTTATATCTTTTCAAAACTACACAAATATGGTAAAATTTCCTTTTGAATAACATTACAGCAAAAAAGGTCCAATTATTATTCGTATTTTGTTTTATAATGTCATTGACCCGTATTCGGTATCCACATTAGGTGGACCCTGCTTGCTTTGTTTGCGCTTTCACTTTTCTCTGAATGCAGCCAACATCACTGCAGGATAAGAAAATAAGGTGAACAAGCTGAAGTGGCATAAAGTTCAGATAAAACTTTTGCACAACTCGACTAAAATAAACTTGGTAATGGAACTGGTACCCATTTGAATATGTAATCTAGCTTGTAGAGTACTGATATAGACAGAAAATATAATCTTACTCTTTCTCTTCTCCATACTAAACTAACCAGCACAGCCATGGACATCGGACATTTCAAATTTTATTAGCTCAGAGTTTCATGTATACATATTTGTGCTATGATAAAATAAAAAATAAAAGCTCAAGCAAAAATAAATAATAGATAACACAACCAAACTCAAATTTACCAGTATGGATACAAGTTGTTTTACATTCGCAAGGAAAACAAACAAAACCAAATTTACAATGTTTGTAACTTAATAAATTACCTGGTAGTTACAGCATAATTTTTAACTTGTATTTTGTGATGAAACCTAACAAAAGAGTTCCTTTCCCGAAAAATTACTGTCAAACTATGGGTATAATTAACAAGATTTGGCAGGTAATTTACTCTTCGATAACAGTGATAAGCTCATACTCAACAAGCGACAAGTTATTGTCCACTTCCACAGTGAAATCAGCTACATCTGTGGGTTCAATAACACCCCATTTGTCTACAGCAAGTCTCATCGATCCCTTAAACATATCAATCTTTGCATTACGAAGAGTAACTGTGATGCCAGGCTTCATGAGGTCAACTACAAAACAAACACAGCACGCAAAAATATTAGACGGATATAGGCAATGATAAACATATACTTGTGTTTTGTGTGTGTCTGTATACGGTGTAAACACCCTTTTTTCCCAACACCATATTGTACACTCCTACGGTTTTAGAAATGTAGTTTGAAATCAAATGAAACTTCGTGAATATTACATACACAATAAGCATCATGTCCACAAAAAATAAAGGTAGTGTTTGGCTTAAAAATAAATTTTGTGTTATCGGTTTTCAACATGTGTCAAAATATGAGACGAATGGAGAAACAATTGAGGGAATGGAAGAAAGATGGAGGGGAAGACAGAGAGGATGGAGAAACGACGAAGGGGATGGAGAAACGACGGAAGGATGAATTGTTTTTCGTACTTCCGTTATTTTCCAAAACACAAAAAATAAAAAAGTTGTTTTCTATTTTGTATGTTAATTTTGTTTTCTAAAACGATTGTTTTTAATAATATGCATGCATCGTGCACATTTTTGCATAGATGAAAATCCAAAACAAACCAACCTCAACCGAAATCATTCTGAACCTTCTAGCATGTTTAGAATGTTAAGTCGATATCAACAACTAAAAACATAATTTAACCATCGATAGGAACTGCTATTTGGAATGTGTTTAAGATTATTCAAATTAACTTAAGTTTTATGAAGATAATCTTGCATCATGCAAGAACATTTCTACAATTTTTTTGTTTAATTTCAGAATATGTAAGCCTACGAATTGTAGGGGTGTAGAAGAAAGAAGGGTGTAGCTGAACTCTTCCATGTACATGTGTGTGTGCGCAATTATATATATGTATATGTGTGCACGCACACACGCATGTACGTATATAGCTATTGACGGTGGATGCACAAAAGGATGCAAAACCTTTTTAGAGCCTTGGCATGCGACCTGGCAAATGACACACGCCTTTCTGATTTATTACACAGATTTTAGAATTCATTTTATTTTACAGGCTAATTCTATTTAATAAAATTTTAGTTAACATTCACATGCATTTTAAAAATTAAGTGTAGAACAAATTTATCCTTCTTCATTCCAACATTAATGATTGTCAAAAAATTAAAACCATAAGTCAGAAAGAAAAAAACAAAAGCAAACATCAATAGTTTTTTATTACTGGATTTGCTATAAGCTTGAAATATAAATAAAAGAATAGTATTTTCTTTTTGTTTTTTATTCCTTTTTGAATTATTTTTCCAAATCAACCAAATAGAGATAATGATTTTTGAAATGGATGTTCATAGTTCTCCTAAAATAAAGATTAGCATAAATTAAATATGAAAATTTATCCATACAAAATGAATTTGTTATGTTGGATTTGATTAGGGAATTTTGAGAAAAATTGAAGAACAAGGTAAATAATGCAAGTTTACTGAAAAGTACAGGTAGGTTCTAATTTTTTAGTGCAGGTAAAGTAAAATGTATATTGATTTGTTGAGAGTTTTGATGTGAGCATAATATTTTCTGATGTTTGAATAGAAATTGCCCATAATCAATTAAAGAAAACTAATAATTTATTTTTATTTAACCAAAAGATTAAAAAAATAGAAACGCTTTAAAAATATATTGTTAAACATAGTGCTATAAGCATAAAATATCATCTAATTGTATTGCATCGTTCAATATTCAATTTGTCCAAAAATTAAATTTCGAACTAGAAGATTATAGATGTTGTATAAGCTTATATCTGATTTTGTATTGTCTTTAAGTGTGTAAAAGATAAGATGTGATATTTCACAATACTTTTTTTTTGTTATATACATTTTGCTTAATGTTATATGTTAGTTATTTAGTATATTTTGGTAACACATCTAACTACAAAAATTCATAACTTAGATGCATCAATTTATTATATAATCGGATGAACAGATATATTCTACATTTAAACATCAGTACTAGTTTGTGTATCCAAAGTCAATTTTATATTACATCTTGCTAATATTGTTGTTGTTGTTGTGTGTGTGTGTATATATATATATATCTTTATTAATTTTTATTAATAGTTGACTTGGAAGCGCAATTTTTTGGTCCGACCACGAAGTTCCAATATATTTGTTGTCACACTCTTTTGGTGTCAGTATGAATACAAAAAATGCCTATGTATAAATATTAAATGGGATCTGACAATTAAGCTTTCTTTACAAATTCAAAATTTCCTCTACAAATGTTTACCAAGTCTTCATATCACTTGTAAATAGGATCTAACAAATAAACTACTTTACAAATTCGTTTTTTATTAATTAATTGATTAATAATATAAATTAAAATTTAAACTAATAAAAAATCAGATATTGCAGCTCAGAAATAAAAATTCAAATTAACTACGTTTGATTCAACAAAAAAATACGACTAAATATTTGAGGAAATCATTTTTTTCGAACGTATTAAACAAATACAATTTGTAAAAAAACAATTTAGATGTTTTCATCACGCGCGAAGCGCGTGCCTTAACGCTCTTAGTTATAATACTTTTGGTGTCACGCTTTTTTGATATCAGCGCGAACTACCAAAAATACCCCTATAATTCTTAAAAAATAGAATATGACAATTACACTTTTTTTACAAATTCAAACCGCATTTTAACAAATATTAACAAATGTTAATATCACTTAAAAATAACATCTAATAAATAACTTCAATTACAAAATCTTTTTTATTAACTAATCATACAAATACAAATATAAATAAAAACTAATAAAAAATTGGATATTGCAACTTAGAATTTTAAAAAAAATCAAACTAACTACACATGATTTCAACGTAAAAATAATATTCGTACAAATCATTTTCTTTTGAATGTATTAAACATATACAGTTTGTAGAAAAACAATGCACGCACAAAGCACGCGCCTATATATGTGTGCATGTATAGTTGTAATACCTTTGGTGTCACTTTTTTTTGTGTGGGCACGAACTACCAAAAATGCCGTTAATATCAAATCCTAATATCACTTGAAAATAGAATCTAACAATTAAATTTCTTTTACAAATTTAAAACGTCTATCTACAAATATTATTAAATCTTACCATCGCTTAAAAATGAGATCTAACAAATAAAGTTATTTTACATATTCAAAACATCCATCTACAAATAATATCAAATCTTAGTATCGTTTAAAAATAAAATCCAACAAATAAATAATTGATTAATAATATAAATTAAAATTAAAATTAAAAAAATAGATGTTGCAACTTAGAAATAAAATTTATACTAATAAATGATTTCAACGCAAAAATATACTTTTGGTTAAATATTTTTATCAATCATTTTCTATTGAATGTGCTTAACATATACAATTTATAGATAAATAATTCACGAGCGAAGCGCATGCCATCATCACGTGTGAAGCTCGTGCCATAACGCTCGTATATAAAAATTAATTTCTACATATCTATAACCACGTATATCTTTCTTCAAAAAAAAATTCAAGAGAAAAGCCACCTTCAAGAACTGAATAAACAAATTAATTTGTAACACAACACGATGAACATTAATCTTTGTGCATTTTTTAACCTGAAAAGGGAATAAAACAGCCAAAGTGCTTAAGGTAGAAAGCAAGGTTTAAATTTCCGTTTTCCGTTTCCGTTCCGGTCATTGATAGTTTTCGAAATTTCGGTTTCGTTTCGGTAATTTCGGAAATTCCGCTTTAGTTCCGGTTTGGAAATTCCGAACATTTTTATATGTAAATAGCTTCGGTAACAAATGTTCAGTATTAACATAAATTAAAGTATATAGTACGAGCTACATACAAAATTCACGCTTTAATGAAAATGCATGAGTTTCCTTTAATATTATTACACAGCACGCAAATTTGTTATCCAGTTTAGTGAATGCTAATTATTAAATAAAATGAGCCCAGCCCACTTATTTATCAAAAACAAAGTCTTTCCTCCCCAATCAGCCTTGTAAGATGCTTCTTCCCTGTCATCAAACCCCTGCCCCAAATTGAAAACCCAAATCCAAAACTGAGGACGGTGACCAAAAGATCCTCTAACCACATTTTTTGTTCAATTCACCTTCTCGACGACTTCAATCTGCTCGATTTCATTTCCTTCGTCGACCGCATCTCCTTATCGATGAAGAAGGTAACTTCTTTTTTTGTTAATACCCGGAACCGGTTAATCTGTGGAATTCCGTCTCGTTCACTGCCGGAATCGGGCCGAAATAGCCGGAATTCTACCATGCCGGACGGAATCTCAAACCTTGGTAGAAAGGTGTCTTTGTTATGTCATGTGTCATCTGCATTCTATGCACCATTTGTACCATATAGTGCACCTTTTCATGTGTACCATGCCACGAGGCCAAAAGGCACAATCGTCATGTTGTGCCTTGCGCCATGGCACGACTTTTACACATTCTTCTGTGTCCCTCTCACACATGCAGGCTTGTCAGCATTTTTATACTCAAAGTTATTACACAAATTAAACATGATGGTTGAGATTAAATTATAATTTTGACCCTCCTAATTTTTGATTAAACAATTTTAATTGATTGTTTGTTTTGATCCAATGGCTATTAATTTGAGTGTAAAGACTATTCATATATATATGCATACGTACACACACATGGGAAGGATCAAGATCGCCCTTTTATAAATTCTTTTTTCATCCATCCTGTCTTTTTGTGCAAAAAATTTCTATACAAAATAAAACTTTGTAAATATATTTTATTAGTTGAAAAGATCATCTATGCAAAATTGTAAATCATTTCAAAATGTGTAACCCCTGCACTACGGTCAATTTGAGTGCATAGTGTATGTCTTTCTCACACAAGCGTGTAAGCATTTTGGTTAGTGTGGAGAAAGATGTCCCAGTTTAACTTGAATATATAGTAATTCAAGGGTTTAGTGAGGGTATGCATATATTTCGTACAATACGGTCATTTTGAGTGCATAGTGTATGTCGCTCTCTCACACAAGTGTGTAAGCATTTTTATACTCAAAATTATTACTCTAATCAAACATGATGGTTAAGACTAAATTATGACTTTGACCCTTCTAACTTTTTTCACCATAATTTCGATTAAACAATTTTAAGTGACCGATTGTTTTGATCCAATGACTATTAATTTGAGTGCAAATTTTGAGTGTAAAGATTCTTCAGATCATACATACATACATGTGTGTATCTATGTGTGCGCGCACGTGCGCATAAGAAGGGTATTTCCCTTTCTAATAAATCCCCTTTTAATTCCTCCGTCTTTTTGTGCAAAAAATTATACTGAACTAAAGTGAGATTTTGTGGATATGCTTTAGTTGTTGGCAAGATCATGTTTGCAAAATTTTAAATCATTTCAAAATATATAACCACTTCAAAATTACGTTTCAAATCGATTGTTTAAATAGATGTTTTTCAACAATTTGTATTGGTTTGCGGTTTTGAAGAGGTTAAACGGTTCAAAATTTTGCATAGATGATGTTGCATACTTACAGAACATATCTAAACAAATTACTTCATTTTTATTTTATCACGCACACATCCACACAATGGGTAGAAAGGTTAGAAGTTTTGAAATGGTCTTATTTTTATTGACACAAAGTAAAACATGGAAATGAAAGATCTACGAAAACTTATACTATTTCGAATGGTGTAACCAAGGTTTGAGAACTCGGTCTCGGTTTCGGTCATTTGAAATTTTCTAAGTTTCGACGAGTTCCGAAAATTTTGGAAGTTTCGGGTTTTGTTTCGATTTCGGTCCCAGTTTCGGATGTGTATTTCTTTTAATGAAAATGCAATAACAAAAGTTGTAAAAAAAAGTGCACAATACAATATTTAAAGAAATATACAATTTTCAAATTAAACTAATTTGAAATGGACTAAACAGAACTTGATTAAGTTAGAGTAAAATTAATTAATTTAAATATATAGCCTAATCATTGAATCAAAAGAAAAAAAAATTCTAGCCCGCATAACAGCCCAACAGCCCAGCCACATATTTTCTCTTCAAGTAGTCTCTTTTTCATCGACTTCAATTCTGAAGCTAGGGCAAATGTTAAAACAAAAGTTCGACATATTTAAAAAAAACAAACAAAAAACAAAAACAAAATTTATCTTCAATTCAATGTTGAGTCTCCCTCGAATTCAAAGCTATGGCGCGTAAAAGATTCCCTTTCGAATTCAAAGCTAGGGCACAAAATAATCAAAACGATGGTCGACGACGAGATTGAAGATGATGAGACTAGATTCGAAGTCGATGATGAGATTAAAGTTCAAGGTATATAATTTCAGTTGACTTTTTCAAAAAAAATTCCATTTACCAACCGAAACCAAATTTTTGGTAGTGTTTCGTTCCGGAGGCCACCGAGACTGAACCGAGGTGGCCAGAATTTAGGTATTCCGACCGAAACCTCAAACCATGGGTGTAACTGAAGATGTGAATGGAGTGCAAAATAAATGTTCCAAAAGAGAGATGTCATTTAACATCTTATAGAAACACGTACATATGTGTATGTCTTTATTAATAGTTGGTTTGGAAGCGGAAACTCTTGGTCCGACCGTGAACTTTCAAAATTGTCATTTATATGTAATTCTTTATTAATAGTTATAATATATTCGTCGTCACACTTTTTTGGTATCAACATAAAATACTAAAAATACCTCTATCCAAATATTATTAAAATTTAGCATCGGTTAAGATTAGGATCTGACAATTAAGCTTCTTTTACAAATTCAAATCTTCCTCTACAAAAATTTACTGAAGTCTTAATATCACTTAAAAATAGGATCTAGCAATTTCTAATTAATAATATAATTAAAAATTTAAACTTACAATAAATTAGATATTGCAACTTAGAAATAAAATTTTAAATTATTTACGTGTGATTCAATACAAGAATATGACTAAAAATATATGGAAATCATTTTCTTTTAAACGTATTAAATAAATACAATTTGTAGAAAAATAATTTAGTCTTCTTCATCACGCGCGAAATGCGTGCCGTAATGCTTGTATATACATTTCGAATAGGGTTGCAATTTTTTGTTCCGACGGCAAAGTTCCAAAAATACTTTTATATACGAACTATATAAACAGAACATCAGGAGTTTGAATCCCAATACAAACAAAAATAACATCTATTTCCAAATGGAAATTTTGATACACAAATAAGGTCACAATTTTGAATCGTAATATCAAAATAACGTCTTCTTCTTTGTAATTTTCAACTTCTACTTATCAAAACTATATAAGAAATTAAAATATAACAATTTTATATGTCTGTATATAATGGTTTTTTATATGTAGTGCATCGAACGTGTCAAAAAATCTTGCTAGTAATACTTTTGCGTCATATTTTTTGGTATGAACTACCAATACGCTTTTACATATATCACTAAATCTTAATATCACTTAAAAATAGAATCTAACAGCTAAACTACCTTTACAAATTCAAAAAACCTATATACAAATTTTACCAAATCTTAATATCACTTAAAAGTAGGCCCTAATGAATAATCTTCCTTTATAAATTCGTTCTTTATGAATTAATAAAATAAACAAAGATTCAAACTAACAAAAAAATTAGATGTTGCAACTTAAAAATAAAAATTCAAACTAATTACATATGATTTTGATGCAAAATATAGCTAAATATTTTCGCAAATAATTTTTTCTTGAACATGTTAAACATATATAATTAGTAGAAAAACAATTCATACGCGAAACGCATGCACGCACACATATAAAAAAACTCGGCCACATATTTGAACAAAGTACACAAGTTTTAAATTTAATATGAAAGACACTGAATGTTATATTAATATAGCATCTGATAAAATAGATGCTATATGAACTATGAAAACGAATGTTACATGAACTTTGCATTATATATGTATAGTGCTATATGAACTTAGTATTATATATGTATAAAGATATATTAATCTGGTATTTCTTTAACTGGAATAGTGTTACAATTTTTTAGTCCAACCGCAAATTTCCAAAAATGCCCTTATATACAAACAAAAATCAAAAGTTCGAATCCCACTACAAACAAAAATAACATTTATTTTCAAACAAAAAATTTGATACATAAATAAAATCACAAGCTCAAATCATAATCTCAACATAACGTTATTTTCTTTATAATTTTCAACTTTCTTATCAAAGCTATATAAAAATTAGAATTTAACAATTTTATATTATTGTATAATGGTTTTTTATATGCACCTGCATTGCATGTGCCGAAAAATCTCGTATATGTAGTTGGAATAGATTCAATAGAATAACAATTTTTGGTCCGACCGTTAAGTTTCGAATATACTTTTAATATATATATATATGGACACCAATATAAATCTCGTTCATCACAAAAGTTAATCTTTATTACTATTTGTAATGTTCGGAATCATATGTTCAAAACACAATAATGACAATTTTCAAATGTATCTTTTCTTTCTATTTTTCATTTTTGCAATGACTTCTTTTGTAAGTATCAATAATTATGAACACGCTTTTCATTTATTTCAGAGTTATGTTGAAATGCACTCAATATTTCATTTTTGTATAATTTTAGTTTACTTAACGAAATAAAAAATTATTTAATATTCGAGGATAAAAAACTATTTCACCTAATCATAAATGAATTTGTTTTTTCAACATTTTGGATGACGTTCAATTTTTGTCTCATGCTTAAAAGATTTTTGAAAAGAATTATCATAGCAAAAAAATTAAGATTACACATACATATATCTACATTGTTTTACATTTTTTTACTAAAAAAAATCAATATTTTGAAATCACTTCTAACTATACATTTTTTATAAAAAATTATCAAAACAAAAACATTCCAAACTACAAGTTTTGACTATAAAATATGTATTTTGTTCAAATATATTTTACACACATGCAATGCATGTACGCATGTTAAAGTGCTCACAACCTATGTTAAATGGTAACATGTTTTTCAATCTCTTTCATAATCAGTATCAATCAGACTAGTTTTTGCTTTTACAAGTAGTAAACAATGACAAACTATGAGTTATTCCTTAAAAAAAATCAACTTCATCATTTATAATCTATTTGCTTGACATTGATGTGTAGATTGAAAAAAAGGAGAGAACGATTGCTACAATGATATTTAATGTGTTGAACCACTATGCAATGCTCATGTTAAACTTCTTTACAAATTTCACAGATATTCAGCTGATGTTATCAGGTCAAAAAATGACAATTAAGCTTTTGAATTCAAAAGTGCAACATTTTATATTCCACGTACGGAACATGAGTCATTTAAATCATTTAATAATGCCGTTTACATGCGAAGCGCCTACTATTTGTAATAGTTATTTTGTCTTTGCATGCACGAAACATGTGTCATCACACACACATATATATCTATATACGCATGTGCGTGCGTGCGCGTGCACATACACAACAAAATTGCAAAAATCATTGGACGATGGGGTTAAACTAAAAATCAATGATTTAAACAAGAACTGATAGATTGTGGCTATAAACTCATGCGTTTTTAAAAAAAATTATGGTTCATAAAGCAAAATTTCTACTTTATTGTATAAAATATGCGTATCTCTATTTTATTAAAAAAAAGAATTCAATGAGTATGATTTCAACGGCGTGTTTTCGAAATTTCAAAAATACCCGAAGTTCATCAACGGAATCGATTTGGGACCTTCACCACTATCCACTTTCCAACCAACCATCAACGAAATTTCACTATCAACTTGCAATCAACACCACCAACAAAACTATTAGAAATAAAAGTGTGACCATCTAAACTTTTACATTTATAGCACACACCCATCAACTATTTTTTTTATTAATAAAAACAAATATTTCTAGCTATTAGATGTACGTACATGCGATTTACACTATTATGTAATAATTGAAATTCAATTTTCAATTCTGAACGCATTGGTAAAGACAATATTCTACATTCAGTTGAAAATTTCATATTATTTAACATATATTCATCCATAACAGTAATGTATGCATACATAATTGTATACCACGTCATCAATATTATTCCATAATGTATACCCAACAATAAATTTATTGTTTTATTTCTACCCCACTACTTCAAACTAGCTACCATAATACTAAGGAAGTGATTTAGGTTCTCAGAAAAAACAAATCATTTCAACTTTTTACCTATAGCTAATTGTTGTTTCCTTATCCACATAATCCATGATAATTAATGGCTATAATTTATAAACATGCATATCGTTTTCTTTTATTTTTTTGCATAGCATCTCAATGTGAATATTAAATATGTAATGGATTTCAACTTAATTAGTGGTTAAGAAATCTGTTTTCACTCTTAAATAATATAATATGACTCTAGCTCAAGTTAAATGTGCTATATGAAACTTTTAATTGATTGAATCTTACAGTCTCGAATTTTATAAATTTTAATTTTTTGAAGTTTTTTTTTTCCTTAAATTAAGTTCGAGTTTAAATATTAAAAATATTGTTTTTTTTTAAATATCGAGTTCATAGAATATTATATTTTTAGGTTTTTTTGGGAATATTTGAATGTTTTATAGAAAATTAAAACTTTTGTTTTTGGACTTTTTGTCTTGAAATCGCAACTTATACAATTCTTTATAGAAATTTTCAATACTTTTACAACTAGTAAATATGTCAATCTATAAAATCACATCCTATGTTTTTTATTGGATTATTGTATACCTAGATTTATCTATTTGTTAAATTTGATTTATACTTTCTATTTTTTCAATTTTATTTTATCCCTTATTTATTCTCTTATTTTGAATTCCTTAATCCATGATCGATTACTCTTCCGCTTATTCAATTACATTTTTTAGCATTCTTTTATAACAAGGGTGGTACTTTATTCAAGCAAAGCAAAGCACCAATTCTGATATCTCGGTAGTTCTAACACATGACCTCCAAAACCTCTGTCTATAACGTCATTCACTTGCCACTTGAGCTATTGATGATTGTTAACCAATTTTTTTTTCAGTATTGAATTTGATCACATTTCTTTTTTATTATCTTCAACAAATGGCATATCTACTGCATGTTGATATCAAAACTGGTGACAGCTGAGGGATTAGCACAAAATAAAAACTATGGATGTGAGATTTGGTGTTCTAATTGTGGTGTGTTGTTACACTTTCAGAAGTATAATGTTGGTTATCTTTTTGAATAAGCATTGCCCGTGAATTACGCACAACAGCACAATAAATTTAATCTAATTGCCATGTTTGAAATGTCTATGCACAACAGCACAACAAATTTAATATTATAATCAGTTCACAAGGCTGTATGTAAGTAATATGTGACCAAAAACTCAGAATTGGCCTCACCTAACTTACATTCATACTTCATCCGTGTTTATCAGCTCCTATGGCAAAAAGGAAAAAACTTTAACTTTATATTGTCTTCAATTTGTGTCACCATTTGTTTATGTAACCGCCTTTACAAAAAACAAAAAAGAGCAGCGAATTTAACTGTCAAACTTAGTCAGCTCAAATACTAAGTAGAAGACAAAGGGATGAATTTTTATATGCTTAAATTTGTATTATGCTTCATAAGGATCTCAACAAACAATATTGTATAACTTGAATCATTAGACTTGAGAAAAACATGATGATTGACACCTGAAATAACTGCACTAATTATACAAGGATGCTCACTTACAAAAGAAAAATCAAAATATACTTCATAGCCTGTATCATCAACATGGAAACAAAACCTTGAACGAGAAAAAGTATAAATATTGATGTTGTGATATTCGAGAGATAGCTGTCACTGAAAGGCAAACGGGTAAAATTCTGGTGAAACAAACAGATAGATGTTGATTAAATCGGAAAAAAAAAAGGAAATTATTGAAGAAAACGGAAAATCTAGGAGGTCCATTTGTACCATATTACCTATTTATAAAACTGGAGTAATAAAACATGACTTAAATAGAAGAATACTTTGAGTTGATCTCAAATTGTGCATAAGATAAATTATTAGGTAATAAAATGCATAGCAAGTAATTTCTATACAAAACGTACCTTGATCGTTTCTAGCAGTAAATACAATGATCCCAGTCTCATCTCCAACCAAACATTCAGAAATGCGCATTTGACGAGGTTGAGGACCATTAGAACGCCCCTTCGGAGTAACCATCTTTGAATCCACGACCTTCACTGCTAATGTGTGACCAACTGTACCAGGTCGAAGTTGATCAACTTTTGTAAAAGTAGGTTTTTTCAATTCAGCTTTTGAGTCCGTCATGTTTGTAGATCCTAATATATATACAATTATAATGTAGACAATTTAATTTTTTACCTTCAGCATGCACAGATTAGCAAAGTGCTCATGGAGATCAGATTGAAATATACAAGTGTGGTTGAGATAAAATAACGGGGCCAGAAGAATTTGATTAGATTCGATGTTGGAATCAGAAGTAAACACAAGCCATATTATGGCGGTAATGCCTACGAAAAGTAGCAAAGTGCTCTTGAAAAACCATAATTAAATTATACTATTAAACTGGTTCAGATTAGCTTAATAAATACTAGGCCAAAAAAGCCTAACTAAATTACTACTGGAATGCAAACATATTAATTCCAATTTCCCATGCTACTGAAGTAGCAAAGTGCTGTCCATAGGACCAGATTAAAACTATACTACAAAAGTGGTTCATATTTAGCAAAATAATGGGCCTAATAACAGCATTCGATGTTGGAAAAAAATTATCTTTCTTTCAATTGCACATGATATGGAAGTATTGCTTACTCAAAGCAACAAAGTGGACCAGATTAATATACCATTAGAGTGGTTTGAGTCTAGTGAATATGAACTAAAAAATTAGAATGTTGGAATCAGCAAATACAAGAGATTATTTCATGTCCAATTGCTCATACTACGTAAGTAATGGAAACATAAACAAAAAGAATATCAATTTTGTGCTAAAGTCATATTGGCTAAACTTGATAATTGATATGACACCTCCACATGCTGCTTATTAGAAGTTAAAACATTGAACTACAAGTTTGCATGCTAATACTGTATTCAACACATTGATTTGACACATCTGGCAAAAGAGAAACAGTATAAAATACCAAAATATGAAGAATCACAAAACCAAATTGATAAGCATGATAACTCAATGTTACTACGCATACAGGTGTGAAGTTCAACCACAAACCAGAAGCAAGAAGGAATATACTTAGTTGTATTTATGAAGTGTACGTGTGCATATATAGCTAAATTTGCTTTTTTTTATAGTACCATTTAGTAGAATAAATGCATTTAATTTTTATCAACCTTTACATTGACTTGCATATGAAAAACTATAACAACAATAAAATAGTTGACAGACATGAATAGATAAGGATCCCAAAGTGTGATATATGTGATATGCAACTGAAGTTTCAAGTCTTAAAAATTACAAATAGGTCAAGCAGCTCAATCTAGGTAGCATGTATTGAATTGACATATGAACCTGGCCTGTGGGGTAGATGTAAGCATCACAAAGATAAAGGCCACAATTCAATCAGAGGGACAACATTGTCACATTACATATTTTATAAATTTCTGAGAAAAAAAAAAGGATGATTAATCTTGTCATGTAAGCAACAAAATTTAGCATTCGTGACACATTTTTGTTCCCTTGATTAGCTAACAAATCAACTTATAGTGCTTGCTTTCTATGTCATCTAATGTAAGTTAAAACTATTAAGTTTATGATTGGACTTCTCCATAGTAGTGATTGCAAAAATCGCGAGATCATACGTTCCGAAACGCGATTTGGAAGGAATCGCAGCCTTAAATTGGATCGCAGCCCGTGTAAAATGTACGATCCTATTTCAGAACGAAAATATTGAAGTCCAATGCTGAAACGCGATTTCAATTTAAACATAAAATTGAAACAAAATCAAAGGAGATTTAGTTCAGCATCCCGATCTTGATTTAGCGAAAAATAAAAAAGGAGGAATAGGAAGAAGCGCAGCAGCAAACCTGAATTGAAAAATCTAGGATTCAGAGGCAACTTGATTTATTTTTCTCTGCTAGTCTCAGATTTATGAGTTTTCTATTATAGACCCTAAGCTTCGGGGAGGAAGATATCAAAGTATGCTGGGCGTTATCATCTTTAGATAACTAATCAACACTCTCCCGTATTTATGCTTCCCCCGTCCACCTACCGAGCCCAATTTTGTTAGTTCTTCCCTGCCTGCTCTCATTCAAGTTTTTCCTCTAAAACATAAACCGAGTTGCATTTAGTCACCACTTCGTGGATTTGTAGGCATTTGACATCAATTTTAAACCATGTGGTTTTTCTCTTGTTCTTTTCGTCACCTAATTTTATTCGTCGATCCCTATATATTAAGTCGGTGGTTGTTTCTAACAATGCAATAGTCTTAAAATTGACTTAAGTTAGAGAAACTGGACTACAAAATTGAAACAAATCAATATTTGATCAAAATTTTGAAATACGAAACAGGTTGGCATCGACATGTTTTGTATCGACATGATTAGTATCGACATGTTTGATACTGGCATGATTTGAGAACCATCAAGAATAAAAAAAGGAATGAGTGCATCAAATTTGACTAAGTTGTGAACAATAAAAACATGTCGGTACTGACATGATTTTGAATCTTAATTTAGCTACTTTGGAGACTTGGGACTCGAGCTGTGAGAAAACAAATGAAGTTTTGACATCTAAAAACATGGTCCCAAAAGGATCATGTCGGTACCGACATGTTTGGTTGTCTTGGAAAACGTGCGCGACGATCTATCATTCATGCTAGAGTTCGAATCTAGAAGAAATGACTCGTTTCAAACCGAAAACGGTGAAATTCATGTTGGACCTCGTTTATAGATAGCAGACTATCTTCAACTAGAAAAAGCATTGGTGTTCTTCATCTTCTATTTTATAAGACTTTGGGATAATTATGATCTATTAGATTGTAACTCGGATTTGATTGTAAATTGTGTGTTTCGATGAGAATTCATAAATAAAATCGAATAGTAGATGTAGGTCGAAGATTTTCTCGAACCACTATAAAAATCTAATGTCTTTTCTTCGTTCCTTTTTAATTTCTTTATTTTAGTACTTGTTTAATTCGTTTTTGAGTGATACTGGAGCGTTGGACCAATTTTATGGCAAATAGTTTTGGCACTTCCACCGAGAGGAATTTAGTTTTGATATTGGAGAAAATAATAAGGCCTACAACTAGAGTCATTGCTGGAATAAGTCAACCGGAGCATGTGGACAGCCAGGAAGTGTCCTCTAGTTTACATCCACTTTATCTTTATGTCACTAGAAAGGAGATGGAAGGAATAGTGGCAAGTTTGCAAGAGAGGGTGATAGCTCGGCATGAAGAGATGGCAAATGGATTCATGCAAAGGATGGAACAATAAAGAGCGGTTGGAGTTGTTGGAAATCAAAAGCTGAGGTCAGAAGGCGGAGTAGATGCATAAGAAAATGAAGTGAAATTAAGATCGGGATGCAAACTTGCAGTTGCAGGGATTAGAACCGGAATTCCCTAAGAGAATTGGGGGCATGAAGAAGATTTGAATCAAATGTGTGCAAAGCCTCGGATATTTCCACTGAATTCAAATGATCGCTAAGCTAAGATGGTAAGACGGCTACTTCAAAGTGGAGCTCCATATCGACGTTTAGAAGATGTGAATAGAAACATTTTCACCCTAAACATCTAATACGTTATGAATCCATTTGATTTCAAGATACCTACTTTAGAGTCGTATGATGGAATGATGGATCCAACAGTTCACTTGATAAGTTACATCGAACACATGAGAGTGTTGGAAGCTTCAAAGGAGGTGATGGGATGATGCTTTCCATTGTACTTGACTATTTGGCTGTATGTGGTTTCGCTAACTAGATAATGAGTCCATCAACACATGGACCAAGTCAGTGGAAAGATTTATGAGCCAGCTCAGAGTTCATATATTTTTACTATGGAATATGATGACACTTTTAGTGTAAAGCAAGAAAGAATAAGATTTTATAGAGTTACTTGACCAGAATTAACACAGCAATCGTTGTAGTTCAAAAATTAGCCCGTTCGATAACACTGATGGCGAAAGTTTTGGAGTTGCTACTAAGACCGATTTTAAGAAAGCATTGGAAAGTAATCCGTTAGTAAATCTCGTGAACTTTTACTATCAAGCTAAGAAATATTTGCGCTAAGAGGACGTAGAAGCCAACTATGGTGAGTTAACGATGTGGAGGACGAAGGACCATTCAAGGTAGGATCTGAAAAGGATAAAATAAAATGAAAAGATGATGATGGCTTTGAAGGATTGAAGCGATAAAAATGTGAACCGAAGTTTTCCTCTTACGTTGAATTGACGAAGATCCCGAATGGAATTTACCTTGATACTGAGGGGCAGGTTCCCTACAAGAAACCTGCTAAGAGAAACTATAGAATGAGAAAGAAAATCTAGAAAATATTGTCTATTTCACGAACTGGATAAGGACGAGACAAAAGAATGCAGACATCTATGGAACTTGATAGAAGAACAGGTTCAGGGTAACCAACTGAAATGGTATGGCATGAATCAGATTATGTTGGCACAAACTGCAATGGTGCAATAAAAGCGACACCATCTATGGTGGATATGATTGGATGCAATCGACTATCTGGGTCGGGTATGGTTATCCCGTGATCAACAAGGATCGAAGTTAGGTTTCTTTTCTGCATTTTGTTTTTCCTTTAAATATATCATAAAGGATTACTATAACAACCCATAAAATAAACAGTAATTCATTTAAAAGAATTAATAAATAGTTATTAACAAAAATAATATTTGAGAAAATGTCAAAATCAGGCTATGAAACATGCATCATTATGTTTGTGATGCTTTTCTAATCAACTTTCATATATAAACGTTCGTCATCGGAGTTCAAACAAAGAAGTAATGAATGTTTAAAGATTTCAGATCGAAAATAATTAAAAAAAAGAATTAAGGAAATAAATATTAATTGACGGTGAAATTAATAAATGTTGGATCACCACAACTTGATAGCCTCATGGTCGACCGCTAGCTGTCGACGGCCACCTCTGCGAAGCGGTCGACCGGTTTGTTTTATGGTAGTTAGGGTTGAACCTTGGCCTAACAGTCCGAATTTAATAAATAATAAGCTAAGGAATAGAATTGATTCCAGCGTATATAAATACGGGCCTAGCTCCTAACTTTTCTTCTCTTATTTCTAAATAGAATAGCAGAGCTTTGCCATTTTTCTTTCTCTGCTATTTTTAGAAATTATAAAAATACTATATATATATATATATATGTATGTATGTATGTATATTGGAGAATGAAGGAAAATAAAAGACAAAAAGAAAAGGAGTGAATCAATTTTGTAAAAAAGGCAAACTCAATAATTATAAATCTAAATTCGACTTGACTCAAATCTCCTATTTGGATCTATAATTCTAATGGGTGTGTAGTTATCTTTTTACGTATATTCTTGGGTTAGGAAGGAAAAATGATTCAATCAAAAGGAAAGAACTCGGTTTTGGAGATTTGAAAACTAGAAAGATGAGTGGAAAATTATACGACTTATATATAACCCTAAAATTTATATTGTTGAATCTTATTTAATTATTATGCTTTCTCAAGGTCCGTTGAATTGTAGGCTCAAAAAATGTATTTAACTAAACTCACCTACAAATTTTCTAAGTTATGTAATTGTGATGGAATGACATACACCATAATTTGGAAATTCTAGAAAATTAGTCCCAAAATATTTTAGAGTACGATGTTGATAAGATTGTGAAGTTTATTGCAGATTTACGTTAATATGGTTGAAATTGTTTAATATTCATTTGGAATACCCTAATTTAGCAAGGAATGTAAATTTGTATATTTTGATTTATTGAGAGTATCAAATGTACAATTCATTTGTATCTATTTCCTCGTAAATTTCCATAGATTGTCTAACTTCACAACTATGTATAAAAAGTGTGTCATTTGAAATAATAAGAAATATAGCTAAATGAAATATGCTGCTGTTAGTTATTTACATTGTTATATATATGCTATTATCTGTTAATGTTTACTTGTAACATCTGACACCATTATCTGTTATTTATATTGATGATATATGCCTATTATATTATTATCATATCTGTTTTCACTCTGCAAGTCCTCTGTTAGTATAGTATTCCCTATGGGTTGAAATGATACATACCTGAACGATCTGTAGAATAGGAGAAAATCGTTATTGTTGAAAATACAGGGCTGTTACACGTGGGACAACTCCAATTGTGGGACCATTGGGAAGATATACGTTCATGTATAGATTTTGGAAAAAATATAACTGGGGTTCGCCTCGGATTTGAAGTATTAAACGACTTGGTACCTTTAAGAATGTCAAGGGGTTTAATTCGAGGATTGAGGTATTAAATGGTCATTAGGTCTACCTCCTCCCTGTTTAAGAATTCTTAAATAACTTATTACAATGTCTAATTAGAAAATGGGGTCTACTTCATTTCCAAACCAAAAGTATTAAGTAAACGAAGTAGGCATTTTCCTTGACTTATATTAGGCAAGTCTAAACGGGATTTCGATTTTGCGGGTCGGCGAACTATGCCGGTGTTACTGATAAACCGGTATTTAGAAGCAGGGCTGGCATATGGCTTTGAATACCAATGTCACGAGCAGTCGTTAGCAAAGACTTGGGTTAAGCCTTAAGGATTTCGCTTTCTAGTAGTGTAGAATCCATATGGGATATGCAAGGACCTCAAAGTTTTTAATAATTGTTCGTTTGTTAGAGGTGGGCAAGTTAATCTTTAAATAGGACTTTGAGATGCGTTAGCAATACAGATAATTAAATTATAAATTCGTATCTATGGATCATCGACCTTTGTAACTAGGGTCGGTTGACTATCAATAACGTTACGAAGGGTCCGCTTCGACGTTGAGGTATTAATTGCCTGTTGGGTCTGCCTTCTTCCTATTTAAGAAGTATTAAGTGATTGAGGTTTCCTTTTTAGTAGTACAATGGTTATATATATATATATATGCACAAGCATACACATAGTTATATCTCACAGGAAGTTGGATATATCATATACATAAGTGGAACCAAATAAATAATCCCCTGAATAGTAAGCATAATATCTAAATAGAAATCAATCGGCATAAACCAGTGTTACAGATAAAATATATAATTTTCCAGTCATTTGAATGTCATTCTAACCCCCTCCTCATTACAAACCATATGATAGATTTAGAGGGGTAGCATACTGGTGCAACAAGGGAATGGTAGATGGAGATGTCTTCTCATTCATGCTCGGTACTAATAAGACAAATAGATATTTAAAGAATAATACCGATTTCAAGGTAGCAGCCTAAGTCGGTTTATACATTTTATTATATTTTACTATTCCGCTGTGAGTTTGTTCTTTGATATACTTATGTGTATTACTAGTTACCACCACCTACGATGCATACCCTAATGGACAGGTTTCGATTTACTCAAAATTAAAGCTCATTAAGGTGTGAGTTGTTATATTTGGTATCAAAGCTTTGGTTAGTCGATTGCAAGAATTAGAATAATCTTAGTGAACGTACTTGTAATTTTACCTAGAATTACTATCACATACACAGAAATACACACACACACACACACACACACACACACACACACACACACACATATTGTACCCCAAACTCTAAAAATTCCAACCATGGAAGTAGTTGCGACCATATATTGAAAAGATGGATAAGATAACTATGAGTTTAGTTAAATTTATGCACCTACCATGATTATTCCACTGGATGTAGATCGTACCATAAGGCGTTTATCAAGAAAAGCATGAGCATGACATATAGAAGGGTATATAAGGTTAGAGGGTACTTGACTTCTTTGTTGGGCCAAGATCGTCCTATGATTGTATATTTTAATGGATTGTCGATTGAAGACATACATTTCATCCAAATAGATGAAAAGTAAAATATATATGTTGCAAATATCTGAAAGTAAGGTCTAAATAGGAGTTGAACAAGTTTCCGCAAAAAGATGTTTGTTGGCCACCACAAGATGATAATCGAATTTTAAGCATATATTCTTAATAAGAAGAGGTTAAGGATAAAAGAAAAAAGAAGAAATGTCCAAAAGAAAGGATAATTAAAATCTATTTCTAATTCCAACCCATTTGAAAGAATTTAATATAGGATTTTTAATTTTCTAAAAATATTTGAAGTAGTTTTAAAAGAATCTAGGTTAAAATAGAAGGACCCTACTGGAAAGTTGTTATTTTAGAAAAGCAGGTATATACTAAGAAAATTCCACTAGACATATCCTTTAAATATATATAATATATAAAGAAATTTAGAAATTTTAATTAAAAGAGCTATTTAGATATTACTAGTAAAATTTAAAACTGTTTGGGTTAAAAAAAATTCAATCAAAAAGGTTTTGGTAAAGAGAGTTTTTTCCCTTTTGAAGTAAGTTGTGATAACCCGGATTTTTGGACAGCTGTTAATTGGTAATTAACTGGATTTAATTTTTATAAAATACTGATTTATAAGTTGAGCAAATAAATTTCTGATAAATATCTGGATATATATATATATATATATATATATATATCGATTAGAAACTAATAAATGCTAAATTATAAATCTCTGGAGATGATAAATCTTATAGTAAATAAATAAATAATATATTTCACTAATTAATTCAAGATAAAATATCCATATATATACATATATATAGAGATATACAAGCTTTATAATGTATATGAGTATATATCTGACTATGGAATGAAATATAAGGAAGTTTGTAATAATATGGATGTATATAATATCAAAATCCGTAAGATATTATATTTATTCCAAAGTTATATTTTTAGTTTCAAAATTTCAAAATAAAATAGATTAAAACCTACATTTTTAATACTAGTATATATATTTAGATATTGATTTAAAATATTTATAATCTTAGTTTAAAATTTAAGAACATATATATAAAGAAGGAAATGTATTAATAAAAATAGAAAATATAATATAAAAGCATACAAAAACAATAAAACATAAATATAGAAACATGTGAAAATATTAATGCATGCAATTTTACAAGTGGAAGTTAATTATAACATGCAAATAACAAGTGGCATAATTCTTTTTCTTTAAAATTTAATATAAACAATAAAAGGAAAAAAAGAAGGCTGTTCAAAGCATTTTCATAATACATTTCTCAATCTCTTCTTTCTTTCATCTTCTAGAATTTAAAACTAAAAAGAAAAGCAGATCAAAACAATTACAACAACTTCCAGCTTTTAACCTAAGCAAAAGCAAGCAACTCAGACTCAAGTTCAAACCAACAATCAAGTTACAGATCAAAAACATCAAGTTACAATTCAAAATCAACTCAAGTTCATCTTAAAAATCAAGTTGAGTTCCAAATAAAGCTGTTCTCTATTATTCAAATCAAGTGAGTAAACTATTTCAAAACCTAATCTTTTTATTAGATTATGTTTAATTATAGTTGAAAGTAAGGATATCGGTTTAAAAAGTATGTATATGCCTGTATTTATGTGTGCGAATGCCTGTATAAATCTTCTTGCCTCTGTTCTTGCTTTTGACAGTTTCAAAGTCTTTCAAAAATTTAAATTATCTTAATCTAAGTAGTTATAAATTATGTTGCTTGAAGGAGATGTGTTTATATTTGAGTATACCATATTTTAAAATTGATTACATGAAGTTTTAGCAAACAATGTCTCGGGAAGAGGGTTTTTACAGTAAATGATCAAAATTTCCAGCAAAATAAATTGCTTTAATTCACGTTTTCATCTATATAAACGAGTTCGACTTGGAAAATTATAAATTTTAGTGGTTAAATTATAAATTTTAGTTCGGGAATTGTTTGGATTTTGGAAGTTGAACGGGATATGGATTTTGGGTGTTTTCTGGCGACCGCGGGTGTTTCGAGGGTCGGGGTTTGGTCAAAAGGAGGCTTGGGGAAGGAGAAGCATAGGAAAAATGGAGCGGCACTGGCTGACGTAATGGGGCATCGAGACAAGGCAAGGGTAGGGTTTAGGGTGGTGTTTCAATGGCCTCGGTCGCGTGGCAAAAACGAAGGGAATTGGAGAGGTAGGGTGTTGCCCGTGGAGGGGAAATGGTAGAGGAGATCTTAGTGTAGCTCGTGACAAGTTTTGGTGGGTGATGATGGTCGGGGTGAGCGAGGCAAGGCGGATGTAGGTCGGAGGCGCTTTCTTGGAAAGGACAGAGATGTACTTTTTTGAATTCTAGCTAATTCGAATGAGACTGGGTAGCTGAGGAGGTCGGTGGGGTCGTCGGCGATGGGGAGACGGTGGCGACGTTGATCGGAATCGCTTCGACCGTGTGTGCACATGCACGGTACACGGATATTTTTGGGTTGGGTTGTTACTGTAATAGGATTAGAGAAGAGAAAGAGAGCAAGATGGAGAAAGGGAAGAAGTGTGCGCTGTAAGAAAGGGGTTGGGCCGGAGAAATAAAAGGGAGGTAGGAGAGAGAGAAAAAATAGAATAAAAGTAAAAGTAAAGTAAAAGAAATAAGGAAAGAAAATAGAAAAGAAAACGTAAAAGTAAAAGAAAAGTGGAAGGAAGAAATAAAAGAAAATGTGGAAAGAGAAAGGTAAAATAAAGGAAGATCTTTTTTAACAAGTTTTAAAGTAAAAGCATAAAAGAAAAATGGGAATGTATTAGCAAGGTTAAATTATTTAATTTATTCCTAAGTGTTGTCATATGAAATCAATGATGTAATTAAGTAGGTGATTAAGATAAGAGTATTAAACTTTAATTATTCAAAAAGTCTCACGAGATTTTGTATAAATTAATTTCGAGCATTTAATTTAATAAAGATTTAAATGATAATTAAGTAGTTAATTAAGGTAAATGATTTATCTTAATTAATTAAGGTCTTATTAATTAAAGTATAATTTCTTAAAGTAATTAATTAAGGGATTGTTAATTATTAATTAAAGGAAGTAATTAAAAGGATAATAACTTAATTAAAGGATTAATTACTTAATATAATTAATTAAAGGGTCAATTAATTAATGTAATTAATTAAAGGGTTAGTTAATTAATGTAAGTAATTTAAAGAATAATAAATTAATGTGATTGATTAAAAGATAATTAATTAATGTAAGTGATATAGAATAATTAATTAATGTAATTAATCAAGGATCATTAATTAATGTAATTAATTATAGTATAAGTAATTAATTGAATAATTAAGGATGATTAATTAATTTCATTAAAAATAAATGAGTTGTAATTAATTAATGTTAAGTAAGAAGGATTTAAAAGTAACTAGAGTTAAATTAAATTAATTACTCTTTGTATGACTATTAATCTTGCTTATGAATGATGAACCTGAATTTGATGCCTTAGTTTGGTTGATATCTCTGTGTAATTTGTGATATGCTATGATATGAGATGGCTGGATAGATATGTAAGTAAATGTGAATCATTTATTTAATTAGATATATGTGATAGATTTCTGTGTGTGTATGTTATTCTGAATTTAATTAAACTGTTTACTTAAACAACTTGACCTAAAGGATGACATTTGATTCGAAGAGACCGGGGTCGGGTGTCAGCAAAAACCCGATGCCACTTCGATTTGTAGTCTACAATAATTCTTTATAGATTAGAGTTTAGAATCAAATAGGCTAGACTGAAATAAATAAGTAACATGGCCATTTAACTGAGTAATATATTGTTTTGTAATAAGTATTGATTATAAACAAGATAAGAACTCGTAGTGAGATACGAGTTACCCCGGGATTTCAACTAAGTTTTGTACCTTAGTATTTCATGTTATATGGGTTTATTCACGCTGGTTTCCAGCCTAACTCGGGTGTTACTTTAATGTAATGCTTGGGTCAGACCAAGTATTATAGATTTTCAGGTTAGGACGTTCTGGAGTTGTAATGACCCGTATAAATTCGATGTTTAAAATGAATTAAGTTAATAAGATTTTAATTTAAATTTAGAAGGAAATAAAAATCTTATTTATTTATATGAAAGCGAATGTTGAAATTGATGTATCAAGGTTAATTAAAATTTACAAATTATATATTGCAATTAATTGTAATAGTGGAAATTGTCACTTTGGATATAAAGTTAAAATAAGTAAATTAAGCCAAGTATTGGATTTATCAATGGAATAAAATATTGATTTATGGAAATTGAATGTAAATGGAGGTAATAAAGTAATGCAGGACAATAAATGATTTATTTAGTACAATCCCTTTTATTTGTAAACCATTGTAAGCTGTTAATTAATTGAAATATAAAAATTAGGAAATAGATTCAAAATTTATGTTAGATAAGGAATTGCAATAATTAAAGTTAGTAATTAATGGGTTAAATGGAATACCAATTTATTCATAAAGTGGATATAAGTGAATGTAACAAAATGAATAGGAAATGCTAATTATTCATAAAGTGATGGTGGATGTAAAAAAGAATGGAACCTAGATGGAATCATTGATTGGATTTAGAATCTTAATTTGTATGTGTGCATATATTTATAATGGAATATAAAAGGGTAAAATAATCATATACAAGTGTATAAAAGGTATAATAGTGGGTTACTAGTAAATTCACTCATTTACCAATAAAGATAAATAGATTGTGCCTTGATGATAATTAATAACATAACGGAAAGGAGTAAATGTATTCTTTAAAATATTAATTGCAATTGGATAGGGATTTTAAGTAACAATGTTAATGCAAGGTAAGTAATGCTAAATTAAAGTAAATGATAATGAATAGTGATTAATTCAAAATTTGTAATATATATCATAAATTACCTGCTTATTGGTTAATAGCATTTGAATTTGAAATAAGTGATAATAAAATAAATGAATGTTACACTAATGGAAAATGAAATGACGTTCGTTTAAATGTTGAGTAATTATAGGATCGTATTTATTTTAAGCGTTACTTTAATAATTATGATTTATTGTGAAATTAATACGGGAAGATGTAAAGTAATAACTAGGGAAGTAACACGTTATAAATTAAATATAACCTAAACTTAAGTGTTGGTAAAAGGTTGAAATTGAATCTAATCCATTGGAAACTTATTAAAATAAATTGGATTCAATTTATAATAAAGGGGTTATTTTAAGAAATTGAAATAAATTCTATAATGGGTAAATTAAGATGGAATTGGTTTAAAGAATTTTAAATTAATAAGTAAATCAAGATGATGAAATATATGAATTATAGAATTTGAATTTTATAGTGAGTTAATTTATTTAATTTATAGTTGGATTTATTGCAATTTAATAAAAATCAAATATGTAATTATTACGTTAATTTAAAATTTTAGTTGAAAATTGGGAAATATTTATGTAATAATTTTAAATCAAATGGTAAACCCTTCTATTTGAGTTATGAATGAAATAATTATGGGTAAGTTCAATTTAATGGAAATTTCGGAAATGTATCTACAATTGTGATTTTTATGAAATTGAAGATTTCTATTGGTTAATCTTTAGTAAAGTGACTTTTAAAAATTGTCAAATCATTGTAAATGTTTGAAATTTTATAAAGTGATAAGGATTGCAAATTTCAGGATTTTTAACGCGAAAATTTGATTTAATAATTTGTTTTTAATTTATTTAATTAATATAAAAATAGCCATTTTGGTCACGGACTCGGATTTCGACGAAACCAGTTTCATCGGATCCGTATCAGTGAATTATTGTAGGATTTCAAATTTCGTAGCGATCGGACTTGTCGTTTGATCGTATGAACGCGAAACGCCTTGAAATCGATTTAATTGAAATCAATTTGAAAATATTGATTTCAACATAACTTCTTCATACGATCGAATTTGGACGTGAAACTTTTTCCATCACGTTCAGAATATTTTAAAACACCTATTTGGATATACAGGTTTAACAAATTTCGTTCCGGGGTTAGAACGGGCTTTTTGGGCCATGTTAGCGAAAGCACATATACTTATCCAACCTGAACCAACTATTCAAATCTCTAACCTACCTATATAAACCCAGTTATAAACCTTACCTCCATCTATTCTCATTTGCTGTACGTTCATTTTCTCAGCTCCTCCTCTTCCCTATGGCTGCTAACCCTAGATCCATTTTCGAATTTCAAAAATCAAATCAAAAGCTGAAAATTCAACCACCTCAGAAAAATTCCAAAAAAATATATGTTGAAGTTTTTGACGAGCGCAACTCAGATCTGCAATTTGTTTCTCGATTGGAGTTATCGTTTGCTCAGAATTTTACCGTTTATTGTCGGCCGTTAAATGGTGGGTTTTGATCGTCGTCTGATCGTTAAATCTAGGATACCATCGCGTAGAGATTGGCGAGTACTTCTTATCCATGGTGTTCACTCGTGAGGTCAACGGCTAGATCGCTTCGTAAAATTCAACTAGGATTTCTTCAAACCGGCGGCGGCTGCGGAGGCGCGTGGGGCAGCGTGGCCTCGGGTGGGGCGGGGTCGATGGGCGTGGATTTTGGGTGTGGTCAGCAACGCCTAGGTGGCCGGAGGCGATCGAAATATAGGGTCAAACGGCACGTCAAAAAGGGGATACAGCTATGTTTCGAACGCGAGTTTTTCTCTGGGAAGAAGCGATGACGTGTCGGCAAAATTGGTATGCGGTGAGTATTTTTTTTCTTTTATTTTAATTTCTATTTCCACGTATTCAAATACGAATAACTCTCGCATACGATATCCGATTCACACGCGATTTTTTTTGTTAGGATCGTAATAAAATTTCAGACATTTTAGTGCTGGTTTGGATGAATTTGGAGACGGTTAAATTTTAGGATTTAAATTGGATTTAAATTCAATTTAAATTCAAAAGGTGAGTGTTTTAACCCACTCACAACTTCTAAATTTTCTTATGTTTGTTAAATTGATTTTAGATATGAGTAGAAATTTATTTATGACTGGATGGCATGTTTTATTCATTATCTCTGTTAAATCGCATTTATTTAATTTAACTGTTAATTAATTTTATTATTGCATAAGTTTGACAGTTAAAATTTATTTATTTGCATAAAACTGCTAGTTAAACAGTTATTAAATTTATTTTGAATATAAACTGTTAGTTAATAACTGTCATTTATTTCCTGTTATATTGCATATGCTATATATTGATGTTTGTTTAAATTGATGATGATTGATATAAATTAATGATGATTGAAATAAATTGGTCGATGATTGATATTGGGTGAATGGATGATGTGTTCTATCTTATATAAACTGCAAGTTATCTTGCATTTTCATTTCATTCGGTATTGCGGTTTGAAATGATATACAACCGCATTTTTATTTTTAAATTGCGGATTGAAATGATAAATATCCATATCACTTGACCGTAGGATAGAAAATTATATACAGGCACCGCGGTATATATATATATATATATATATATAATTATTTGGAAATGATTTTTATGGTTTGGATATGATACGTTTTATTAAATATTAAATTTGGATATGACACAAATATATTTTATATATATACATACAAAGTTAAATTGTTGAATTTAAGCTATGTATAAATCTGCTAAATAAAATGAATAAGTTGAAAAATGGCATTTGATAATTTATATTATACGATTTAGTATGAGTTTAAGTTCTTGTGTATATATAGAGTTATAAATGATTCAAATAAATTAAGATTGAAAGATAAATTGGAGATTTAATTGGAATTGAGCATATTTGAAAATTTAACTCCATAAGTTGATGTAAACTTATTAAAATTGGAAATTTTAAGGTATGATATTATAAATGGATTTAATAAATAATTTTAGTATAAATAAATGAAAGGAAATTTTAGGGTTAATAAATTTAGTTTATTCTAAATGGTTATGGATTTATCATATAAACCTTTCAAACTAAATAATAGGAAAATGAATTGTTGTTTTGAAATTTCCAACCTTAGTTTTGAAATTCATTAAATTCTCGAAGTTTTGAAATATTGAAATCGAAGTGTTTTATTTAAACTGAGAGTGAATCTAAAAGTTATGGGTTTAGATTGAATTTAAAGTAAAACAGAAAAGAAAAGTGAAGGTGTGGAAATTATTTACTTTTAAAGAAATTTTAAATTCAACTGTTTTATTTTATATACTGTTGAATATCCAAACCACTTAAGTATTAGAAGTTATGGTTTTAAAGCTATGAATTTCGAAGTATTATGTTTTGAAAGCTATAATTCAAATATTTGGTTTCGAGATATTATAAATTTTAAAAGTGGCATGAGTTTGGAAAGAAACATATTTGAAATAAAATGATATCATATTATTTGGGTTTTAAAAGGAGATGGCATCGTATTTATGGGTTTTAAAATGGATAATTATATTTTGGTTTTGAAAGTATAATTATTTTTAAAATGACCGTGGTGTTATAATAACGTTTGGTTGTCGAAGAGACCGGGATCGGAAGTTGTCATACTTTCTGCCAACCCCGAAAACCACTTTAACAACCGTGTACGCGGTGGAGATTCCAGAATGAAGTAAGATGGTGGTGCGTTTCCTGTAAGGTAAATACGTGGACCCAACTCTCGTGAGTTGGCATAAGGTGGCTAAAACATGAGCGGTTGACGGGTTAATAAGGTAGCAGCTTTGATCGGACACATCCCTTCGATATTATACTTTGACATTTGGATTGATTCGGTGGCCACTTTTGATTTTATTTGGGGGTGTGGCTCGAGGTGGGCGGTAGCTGTGCGCTACGCGTTACCACCGACCCGGAAGCGTAATTGGTATATCTACCCTGTCATTGCCTAGTTGTGCCGTGTCACCTACCCTATCGCGCCTTGTACGAGTTTGGATTTCTCCCGTAGCCCATGTGGTATCCTCTGGTGGCTTCCCGATCAGGAGGGACTATGATATTGGATGGACTACTGGGAATATTACGTGTTAAGGTGGAAAATATAAAGCCTTAATGCTATTTAAAAGTAAGTTTATTTTACAATTAGACACTATTATAATAGCGCAATATACTATATAGTAAATAGTTTAACGGATCCTTAGGAGATGTAAATCCCGAGCATCTCTTGAGTTACTGCACTCATATTTATTTCTGTTAATTTAACTTACATAAGATCTTTTAGTTTTGACTCGAGTGTTTTGTCTTTTCAATTCGCTCGGGTCAGTCCGAGCGTTTTAGGATTTGAAGACATTATTTCTGGAGGAAGAAGGCGAAGATTTTATTATTATTATTATATATTATATGGTTCCACTACACTGTATTCCGCTGCATTGAGATTTATTGGTATGTGAACTCTGATATTTATTTTATAAAGAAGAATCAAATGTTTGTAAACAGTTTTATGAGCTGTATATTTATTATTATATTTTATCCTTCCGCTGTGAGATTCTATTTTGTTTTATTTCTTTCTTGTTTTCTTATTTACCCCATAACAATCCGTCCTTCCGTATGGTTTGAATTGACACGTGTGTCGGTTTAAAGCGTGCGAAAAGGTGGGATGTTACAGTTGGTATCAGAGCTTTGGTTTAGCGATAAACCTTAGCTTTGTGGGGTTTGACTCTTTATTAATAGGGTAGTAATACCCTATGAGAGTCGCTAAATGTATATATATGAGAGAGCGTATTTGTTAGTGTTATAAAAGATTTTATTATTGTGTTAATCTGTTCGGTTTTGTATTTATAAATTTTGATTGATGCATGGGACGTTATGACATCAATAGGGATTTCTAAACACTTAATAGGACAGACCGACATAATATTTGTTTTATATAGGTGAATGAAATAATTTTGCCTATTATATTTCTATATATAAAATAAAAAATTTCAAATAATATCTATATCTGGCTGAAATAGATTGGTTGTTAGGTAAATAAGTGTATAAATAATAATAGAAATAAGATTGGAAAATAAAATAAATGAAATTGGAAATTTAGAACTTAAGTTCCGGGGTTTTGAATTTTCTTTCAAATAAATTTTGGAATATGATAAATTTGTTTATAAGTATTTTCTGATATAAACATTTAATATAATTTGGAAAAATTTGTTTTAAAGAAGATTTTGGAGAAAATAAGTTTTATACTTTCCTCTCTGTCACTGGAAATTAATTTCAGTGATGGCGGCCGCATCATCGACTTTCATTTTCAAGTTTCGAAGGGGAAAGGCCACTGTAGTAGTTTTACCGCAGATTCATTTTTGAAAAAATATATAAATTTTGAATTGTTTTAAATATAATTTGAGATATATAAGTTGCAAGAATATATTTATCTATTGTTTTAAAATAAATTGAAAATTTAACCCGGTATTAAATTCTTAAATTTCCATTAATTAATTTTTTCAAATTAGTGTAGTGAAATGAAAGGCGAGTAATTAATAATTGAAACCTCTAATTTAGGTAAGAGATTTAAGGATAAGTTATAAAGGAAATAAAAAGGAAGTTGAAATGTTTTATAAGGGATTGTAATAGAATATTATACAAGTAGAAATTTGAAATAATGAAAGTATTTAATGAAATTGCTGTTAAATGAGAATTTAATGTTATAAACTAAAGTTATAATTGAAATTTTACCAAGTAAATATAATTAAAGGTAAGTATGACAATAGATGATTATAAACTTAAGTAATTAAAGTGTAAATAGACGAGGTCATGCAATTATAAATGAATGTAATATAATAAAGAGAAATTGTAAACTTAAGTAAATGTTATTAGTTATTTTAATAAACAGAAAGATGAACACTGTAATAAATGAAATTAAGTATAAAAAAAAGAAATGAAGCAAACATTTAATGAGTAAATGTAAATTAAAAAGATAAATCACTGTATAAATAAAAAGAAAATCAAACAACAAAGGTATGAAATGAGATTTATAATAAGTAAAGGTGATTATTGTTTGGATTCGTTGTTGTTTGGGCTATGGTTGTTTGGGTAAAATACTTTAAAATTTGGATTAGATGAATGAAAAATCCATTGTGTTTAATCTAAGACTGTTGAGTAAATGATGCACTTGATGGTTTATTCTTCATTCCGGATAATTTAAAAGTTTTGAAACCCGAACAACTATTTGTTATTTGATTGAATGATTGTTTTGTATTTGTTGGGTATGCTGTTTGTTGAAATTGATGGTTGTTGTATTGATTTGTTGTTAGTGATTGAAACCAAATAAATATTTCACTTTACATAAATTGTTAAACTTTTAGATTTTATAAGTGAAATGCAGGTTATGGAAGCAATTGCTACTGCTTTTGGTTCCATAAATTAAGCGTAAATTGCTTGACAAATAGGTACATTTCGGATTACGATGTATAGCGCTATTTTATATATTTTCCCGGGGTTGGGATATAATATTTTGGATAACATATGTAATATAATTTTTATATTTTTATATTATATTTTATCCCAAGCCTCTCCGTACAAGGGAGACTCTGCCGAAATTTTTCGAAAATTTTTGGACTTAGAAATTATTCTGAAAATGTTTTTCCAAACTTTATAATGATTATAAAATAGGTATATTTTATTTAAAGTAATAAATTTTGTAAATGAATGTTTATAAGTTAATATTTCAAGCATGATATATTGATGCCTAATTCTTCGTTTCCCTTCTTTTCCTTTTCGGGGACGAAAATTTTTGAGTGGGGGAGAGTGTAACGACCCGTATAAATTCGATGTTTAAAATGAATTGAATTAATAAGATTTCAATTTAAATTTAGAAGGAAATAAAAATCTTATTTATTTATACGAAAGCGAATGTTGAAATTGATGTATCAAGGTTAATTAAAATTTACAAATTAAATTATATATTGCAATTAATTGTAATAGTTGAAATTGTCGCCTTTGGATATAAAGTTAAAATAAGTAAATTAAGCCAAGTATTGGATTTATCAATGGAATAAAATATTGATTTATGGAAATTGAATGTAAATGGAGGTAATAAAGTAATGCAGGACAATAAATAATTTATTTAGTACAATCCCTTTTATTTGTAAACCCTTGTAAGCTATTAATTAATTGAAATATAAAAACTAGGAAATAGATTCAAAATTTATGTTAGATAAGCAATTGCAATAATTAAAGTTAGTAAATAATGGGTTAAATGGAATACCAATTTATTCATAAAGTGGATATAAGTGAATGTAACAAAATGAATAGGAAATGCTAATTATTCATAAAGTGATGGTGGATGTAAAAAAGAATGGAACCTAGATGGAATAATTGATTGGATTTAGAATCCTAATTTGTATGTGTGCATATATTTATAATGGAATATAAAAAGGTAAAATAATCATATACAAGTATATAAAAGGTATAATAGTGGGTTACTAGTAAATTCACTCATTTACCAATAAAGATAAATAGATTGTGCCTTGATGATAATTAATAACATAAAGGAAAGGAGTAAATGTATTCATTAAAATATTAATTGCAATTGGATAGGGATTTTAAGTAACAATGTTAATGCAAGGTAAGTAATGCTAAATTAAAGTCAATGATAATGAATAGTGATTAATTCAAAATTTGTAATATATATCATAAATTACCTGCTTATTGGTTAATAGCATTTGAATTTGAAATAAGTGATTATAAAATAAATGAATGTTACACTAATGGAAAATGAAATAAAGTTCGTTTAAATGTTGAGTAATTATAGGATCGTATTTATTTTAAGCGTTACTTTAATAATTATGATTTATTGTGAAATTAATACGGGAAGATGTAAAGTAATAACTAGGGAAGTAATACGTTATAAATTAAATATAACCTAAACTTAAGTGTTGGTAAAAGGTTGAAATTGAATTTTATCCATTGGAAACTTATTAAAATAAATTGGATTCAATTTATAATAAAGGGGTTATTTTAAGAAATTGAAATAAATTCTATAATGGGTAAATTAAGATGGGAATTGGTTTAAAGAATTTTAAATTATTAAGTAAATCAAGATGATGAAATATATGAATTATAGAATTTGAATTTTATAGTGAGTTAATTTATTTAATTTATAGTTGGATTTATTGCAATTTAATAAAAATCAAATATGTAATTATTACGTTAATTTAAAATTTTAGTTGAAAATTGGGAAATATTTATGTAATAATTTTAAATCAAATGGTAAACCCTTCTATTTGAGTTATGAATGAAATAATTATGGGTAAATTCAATTTAATGGAAATTTCGGAAATGTATCTATAATTGCGAATTTTATGAAATTGAAGATTTCTATTGGTTAATCTTTAGTAAAGTGACTTTTAAAAATTGTCAAATCATTGTAAATGTTTGAAATTTTATAAAGTGATAAGGATTGCAAATTTCAGGATTTTTAACGCGAAATTTGATTTAATTAATTTATTTTAAATTTATTTAATTAATATAAAAATAGCCATTTTGGTCACGGACTCGGTTTTCGACGAAAGCAGTTTCATAGGATCCGTATCAGTGAATTATTGTAGGGTTTCAAATTTCGTAGCGATCGGATTTGTCGTTTGATCGTACGAACGCGAAACGCCTTGAAATCGATTTAATTGAAATCAATTTGAAATCAATTTGAAAATATTGATTTCAGCATAACTTCTTCATACGATCGAATTTGGACGTGAAACTTTTTCCATCGCGTTCAGAATATTTTAAAACACCTATTTGGATATATAGATTTAACAAATTTTGTTCCGGGGTCAGAACGGGCTTTTTGGGCCACGTTAGCGGAAGCACGTATACTTATCCAACCTGAACCACCTATTCAAATCTCTAACCTACCTGTATAAACCCAGTTATAAACCCTACCTCCATCTATTCTCATTTGCTGTATGTTTATTTCCTCAGCTCCTCCTCTTCCCCATGGCTGCTAACCCTAGATCCATTTTCAAATTTCAAAAATCAAATCAAAAGCTGAAAATTCAATCACCTCGGAAAAATTCCAAAAAAATGTATATTGAAGTTTTTGACGAGCGCAACTCAGATCTGCAATTTTTTTCTCGATTGGAGTTATCTTTTGCTCAGAATTTTACCGTTTATTCTCGGCTGTTAAATGGTGGGTTTTGATCGTCGTCCGATCGTTAAATCTATGATACCATTGCGTAGAGATTGGCGAGTACTTCTCATCCATGGTGTTCACCCGTGAGGTCAACGGCTAGATCGCCTCGTAATATTCAACTAGGGTTTCTTCAAACCGGCGGTGGCGGCGGAGGTGCGTGGGGCAGCGTGGCCTCAGGTGGGGCGGGGTCGATGGGCGAGGGTTTTGGGTGTGGTCGGCAACGCCTAGGTGGCCGGAGGCGATCGAAATATAGGGTCAAACGGCAGGTCAAAAAGGGGATACAGCTGTGTTTCGAACGCGAGTTTGTCTCCGGGAAGAAGCGATGACGTGTCGGCAAAATTGGTATGCGGTGAGTATTTTTTTTTCTTTTATTTTAATTTCTATTTCCACGTATTCAAATACGAATAACTCTCGCATACGATGTCCGATTCACACGCGATTTTTTTATTAGGATTGTAATAAAATTCCAGACATTTTAGTGCTGGTTTGGAAGAATTTGGAGACGGTCAAATTTTAGGATTTAAATTGGATTTAAATTCAATTTAAATTCAAAAGGTGAGTGTTTTAACCCACTCACAACTTCTAAAATTTCTTATGTTTGTTAAATTGATTTTAGATATGAGTAGAAATTTATTTATGACTGTTTGGCATGTTTTATTCATTATCTCTGTTAAATCGCATTTATTTAATTTAACTGTTAATTAATTTTATTATTGCATAAATTTGATAGTTAAAATTTATTTATTTGCATAAAACTGCTAGTTAAACAGTTATTAAATTTATTTTGAATATAAACTGTTAGTTAATAACTGTCATTTATTTCCTGTTATATTGCATATGCTATATATTGATGTTTGTTTAAATTGACGATGATTGAAATAAATTAATGATGATTGAAATAAATTGGTTGATGATTGATATTGGGTGAATGGATGATGTGTTCTACCTTATATAAACTGCAAGTTATCATGCATTTTCATTTCATTCGGGATTGCGGTTTGAAATGATATACAACCGCATTTTTATTTTTAAATTGCGGATTTAAATGATAAATATCCGTATCACTTGACCGTAGGATAGAAAATTATATACAGGCACCGCGGTATATATATATATATATATAGAATTATTTTGAAATGATTTTTATGGTTTGGATATGATACGATTTATTAAATATTAAATTTGGATATGATACAAATAAATTATATATATATATATATATATATATACATACAAAGTTAAATTGTTGAATTGAAGCTATGTATAAATCTGCTAAATAAAATGAATAAGTTGAAAAATGGCATTTGACAATTTATATTATACGATTTAGTATGAGTTTAAGTTCTTGTGTATATATAGAGTTATAAATGATTCAAATAAATTAAGATTGAAAGATAAATTGGAGATTTAATTGGAATTGAGCTTATTTGAAAATTTAACTCCATAAGTTGATGTAAACTTATTAAAATTGGAAATTTTAAGGTATGATATTATAACTGGATTTAATAAATAATTCTAGTATAAATAAATGAAAGGAAATTTTAGGGTTAATAAATTTAGTTTATTCTAAATGGTTATGGATTTATCATATAAACCTTTCAAACTAAATAATAGGAAAATGAATTGTTGTTTTGAAATTTCCAACCTTAGTTTTGAAATTCATTAAATTCTCGAAGTTTTGAAATATTGAAATCGAAGCGTTTTATTTAAATTGAAAGTGAATCTAAAAGTTATGGGTTTAGATTGAATTTAAAGTGAAAAAAAGTGAAAGTGTGGAAATTATTTACTTTTAAAGAAATTTTAAATTCAACTGTTTTATTTTATATACTGTTGAATATCCAAACCACTTAAGTATTAGAAGTTATGGTTTTAAAGCTATGAATTTCGAAGTATTATGTTTTGAAAGCTATAATTCAAATATTTGGTTTCGAGATATTATAAATTTTAAAAGTGGCATGAGTTTGGAAAGAAATATATTTGAAATAAAATGATATCATATTATTTGGGTTTTAAAAGGAGATGGCATCGTATTTATGGGTTTTAAAATGGATAATTATATTTTGGTTTTGAAAGTATATTTATTTTTAAAATGACCGTGGTGTTATAATAACGTTTGGTTGTCGAAGAGACTGGGATCGGAAGTTGTCATACTCTCTGCCAACCCCGAAAACCACTTTAACAACCGTGTACGCGGTGGAGATTCCAGAATGAAGTAGGATGGTGGTGGCGTTTTCTGTAAGGTAAATACGTTGACCCAACTCTCGTGAGTTGGCATAAGGTGGCTAAAACAGGAGCGGTTGACGGGTTAATAAGGTAGCACCTTTGATCGGACACATCCCTTCGATATTATACTTTGACATTTGGATTGATTCGGTGGCCACTTTTGATTTTATTTGGGGGTGTGGCTCGAGGTGGGCGGTAGCTGTGCGCTACGCGTTACCACCGACCCGGAAGCGTAATTGGTATATCTACCCTGGCATTGCCTAGTTGTGCCGTGTCACCTACCCTATCGCGTCTTGTACGAGTTTGAATTTCTCCCGTAGCCCATGTGGTATCCTCTGGTGGCTTCCCGATCAGGAGGGACTATGATATTGGATGGACTACTGGGAATATTACGTGTTAAGGTGGAAAATGTAAAGCCTTAATGCTATTTAAAAGTAAGTTTATTTTACAATTAGACACTATTATAATAGCGCAATATACTACATAGTAAATAGTTTAACGGATCCTTAGGAGATGTAAATCCCGAGCATCTCTTGAGTTACTGCACTCATATTTATTTCTATTAATTTAACTTACATAAGATCTTTTAGTTCTGACTCGAGTGTTTTGTCTTTTCAATTCGCTCGGGTCAGTCCGAGCGTTTCAGGATTTGAAGACTTTATTTCTGGAGGAAGAAGACGAAGATTTTATTATTATTATTATATATTATATGGTTCCACTACACTGTATTCCGCTGCATTGAGATTTATTGGTATGTGAACTCTGATATTTATTCTATAAAGAAGAATCAAATGTTTGTAAATAGTTTTATGAACTGTATATTTATTATTATATTTTATCCTTCCGCTGTGAGATTCTATTTTGTTTTGTTTCTTCCTTGTTTTCTTATTTACCCCATAACAATCCGCCCTTCCTTATGGTTTGAATTGACACGTGTGTCGGTTTAAAGCGTGCAAAAAGACGGGATGTTACAGGAGTTCAGGTGGCGAGCTGGATGGCGGGAACGTATGGAGTTTATTCCACTGTATATTGAAGTTATATTGGTTGTATTCTGGGACAAGTTGATACAACCGTCCAGTTTTGATGAGCTCTGATGTATTTTATGTAAATTTGACAGATACAACTTTTCTTTGTATAAATGCTATTATTTGATATTATATTTTGATCTGCCGCGAATGTGAGATTCTGTGTTTTGTTTCTGTTTCTTCTTCTACCTCTTTTCTTTTTTACCATAATAATCTAGAATTTCCGATGTTCGATTGCTCGGCACTTCTACAACGAACGTATTAGTGTCGAATTTTCGAGACCGAAAATTTTGGGTCGTTACATTTTGGTATCAGAGCTGAAGTTTAAGCAAGAACCTTAGCTCTGGTGGATTTACTCATTAAGGATAGGGTCAGTAGTACCCTATAATGAGTTGAACGTGTGTGTGTACATATATGAGAGCGTACTTGTTATTTTCTTATATAATGATTTTAAAAATGGTTTTACAAATGATTGTTATATAAGCTTATATTTTGATATATATAAAGCAATAATTTTTCTAATTACTATATATTAAGATAATTGGTTGTTGGTTATCGAAATTGAATTAGATCATAAAAATTTAAGTGCATATATATTTATTGAAATTAGATAATATGAACTAAATGAATAAGATTAGCTTGAAATGAATTCAAACTAGAGAATAAAATCCTGAAATTTGTAAAAGTGTTTTCAGAATGCTGAATTAAGTTACCTGACTTTAATTTTTCCAACAAATTAAGAGATAAAATATAGTGAATTGGTTTCCAGATATGATAATCTTGGTTATTATCAAAAAATGGTTATGGTATCTAATAATGGAGAATTCAAATTTAGTAAGGTTGACTGGATTAAATGAATTGAATTTAACTTAGGGGAAGTTAAACAAGTTTAACAAACAACCTGAATTGGAAATTTCAAAATGAAATTGAGATTTAACTTAGGGAAGTTAAATGATTGGTTTGAATGGGAGTTATGTGCGATCTCAAAATGAGTTTGATTTCTGGTAATTGGAAATGGATCTTAATGTTTTAGATAATTTGGATGTTTATTTACCTTGACTTAACCTGATATCATCCAGTTGTTATCTATAATCTATGAAACCGAGAATTGGATTATTTTAATTGAATTAAGAAGTGGTTGAGATATTATATATATCCATTACTGAAATAAAAATGGAAATAAAACTTTAATTTAAAATTGTTTAATGATTTTGATTATTAGAGATAAAGATTGAACTTATGAGAATGAAACACTACACCACAAAAGGCTTTTAACAGGGTTTGATAAACGCTGTAATACGATACAATAGCATTAGTTCAAACGCTGTATAACGACATGCTGTCGTATATACAGAACTTACAACAACTTTTTGATAAACGTTGTTGAAACATCACTTTGACAACGTTTCGTACAAGCTGTCAATAATGTTTTTACAGCATTTTCAAACATGCCGTATTATGTTTCTACAGCGTTAATAATTTAGTTGTCGGAGATATTTTAATTCTACTTTAACTGTTTACAACAACTTTTTATAAACGCTGTTATTGAATCGTCAACTATTTCGACAGCATGTACTAAACGCCGTTATTGACTATTTAAAGATAATTACAGCACGAATTGAACGCTGTTGTTTCTTCATTGACAGCATTAATCGGACGCTGTCTTCTATTTATATAACAGCTTTAATATTCCACTCTATTTTTGAATCCAGAACTATATTTTGAGTATATTCAAGCAACTAGTATATATAACATGTTCTAATAACTATTAATTAGTTACATAAACTAGTTAAGACAATATTAATAAACAAAAGACATCCATAAACCAAGTTTCAATAATATCCATAAACAAAAATAACAAAGTAAACCAAGTTGCCACAAATTCTGTTAAACAAAGACACATTATATGTTAAGCAAAAACATAATATCAATACAGTAAGTCCGCACCAAATGCCAACAAAAAAACGTGCATCTAAAAAGTTTCATATGCTTGCTACTTGCTACGGAAGAAGAATGTGTCATCGCCATCTTTAATTACCTGCAATGAAGAAATTTGAAGTCGGTGAGTAAACGCCATCAAAAAATTTGAAGTTTCATATGCTAAAATGCTTAACTGCGCCAAAAAATCACTATATGGTATGTTAAGCCGAAACCTAACCAATATACGCATTAGTAGGTTAGCTCAGTTAACGAAGCTAAACTGCTCTACAATAACATAGTTATATTTCATGATCTAGTTGATCACCTAAATACTAAGTGAAGAAGCAGTCCTTCTTTATATAAACTCTATGCATGACCAAGATCAAACCAAATGCACAAAGACAAGTCAAAACGGAGGAACTGCACTATATTTACAAACTAAACTACACACATGCATCAGCAACTCCAAAGGAAGAAACCACTTCAATATGCAAATCTGTATAGCTATAATTTTATCGAAGCCTTGACTAAGTAGTACTGCTTCAAAGGAAGAAATCATGTTACATTGTTTACATACTTTTTCAGTTCATTGTTGCATTCTCATTTCCGTGTCCTGTCTTTGTTGCATTTCAAAACATCTTTGTTCTAAAAAAAATTCACTGTTATGTTATTTTCTTTTCTATTTGTTCATTGTCTACTGTCATCTCCACTCACAACAGTTCCACTTGCCCCTCCACTTCTTCTCACGGTCAAACCCTTGAAAATATTCTCTCTGACCATCCCAATACCACTACATCACATCCACCATCCCACTGTATTCAACTTGTCATCACTGCCAAAACATTCTTCCCCTGACCATCCCACATTTCAACAAAACCATATATTTTCCAAAACACCAACAGTTTCCACTAAAGCATTTACTACACACAAATCTTCCACTATCATACTTCATTTCCATCAGTTCACATTGTTTTGCCAGCAAAACAAAACAATTGCCTGACCATATTAAAACAATTGCCGTCAAATCAAAACCGTGCTGACCATATCACTTCTCTGGCCACTACTTTGACCTTCCCCCGCTTGTTGCTAATCACCATCCTCGCAAGTCACTGGCCATAACTCCATACTCCCACTAACAAACCATACTACAATTTCAAACCATTCATCCACCCTGCGACTTCATTCCTCTAACCAAAATCCACCACTGTCTGCTCGAAAACTTCCTCATAAACCAAAAAAATATACTGCTGCAACACCTTTGCAAAACTCCACTTCAACCAAACATCACCACTTGCTTCCATTACAAACATCACCCAGTGCCGACAGCTGTAACTAGTAACTACATCATCTCAATAAAACTCTACTCATCACTATAGCCAAAAACAGCCTGCAACATAACCACTTTCCATCACCAGCATTTCATCACATTTTTAACTACATCCAGCATATACTTTCCCCTCCCACAAATTGTTCCTCCATGACTACATAGTTCAATTGCTATCAAACCACTTAACAAAGTGACAGTCAAGCTCCTCCAGCAACACTTCACTTATATTAATACTACCATAAAAATGCTGCCCGAGCCACGACATCCAACTATCATCAACAACCCTGTCTTCCTTGTCACTGCCTTCCACTGTGAACATTGAACAACTGCTCACCAACCTTCCTTCCACCTACAACCTCCCACAGCACTGCCAGTCAGCACAGTCCCATCACATAACTCTAAAACAAATACCAGAACTACATAAAAACTTCACTTCACTCCAAAAAAAACAATGTCAGAATTTATATATCTCTATTAATAAAGAAAATGTCAGAATTTATATATCTCTATCAATAAAGAAAATGTCAGAATTTATATATCTCTATCAATAAAAAAAATGTCAGATTTTTTTTTAAATGGACATTTTTTCCCAAAGTCAGTGAGAATTAACAATGGATTTGAATTTGTGAGATTTAATAAAACCGCTCACGGCCAATCAATGCTCGTTTACACTAGCATATTTAATCAAATGAAACTATAGTAGTTTTTTTGTTGTCTATTGCATATAAATAGGATGTGAAACTTACATGGAAGTTGAGCCCATTCTAACATTCGCAACATGCCATGCTACAGTCGAGCCAATAGCATCTGATAAGCATTCCATGAAGGATGTAGGCCGCCATAGAGGTGCATTTGGGACTTTTACAACATCCACCCAAACTCTTATCGCATTTGGTCCCAGTGGAACAGAATGTACCAAAGCATTTGGATGTATTGAAGACACGGTTCCTTCTGCTACTATTTTTCCCGTACCGTCTAAATCAATCAACTTGCATTTGGTATTTGCAGAAAAATTTGCACTCTATCACATAACAAAAAAAATGGTAATACGCTATCAATAATTCTTTGAGAGGAATATTAGCAATATGAACATGTTACCGTAAGAGATGTTGGAGCATTGATTATAGGAGCAGGACATGTGCTAGCGTTAACCGTTTCAACAACCACTGTTGATTCTGGCCATGCTATTTTCTTACCGCGTTAACCGTTTCAACAACCACTGTTGATTCTGGCCATGCTATTTTCTTACCAATAGCTTCTCCAATACATGTCATGCCAACTATAGGCCTCCACAAAAATGCATCTTCTTTTTTCGGATTGTCCAACCAAACTATCTTGGCATCTAGTCCAAGAGGAATACCATTAATTATCTGATTTGGATCACTCGAGTACACTTGTCCTTCAGCAACCAGTTCTTTGCTCCCACCCCAATCATACAGCTTGTAATTGGTTTCCATTCTATTGGTTTTACTCTATCAAAAAAATACATTTGTTTAAGTTGAACATAGAAATATACAAAAACATTGCATGAATTTCAGTAATACATCTTTAAAGCGTTGTAGCAATAGAAATTAGGGGTAATCAAGTCTCTAATTTTCAGATAAACTGGCTTTGTATCTAGTCGCTAAACTGACATATGAAACCCAACCATGCTATCTTTGTTGTAGCAAAGATGTCATTGTAATTGATATATAATTTATTTTCTTTTCTTTTTTAACATTTTTTTCCCATCTTAAACATGTTTTTCATTATTTTACAAAGAGTATGCGATCAGTTGACAATTCATTCATCGCTTTGGAAATTAGTTACTTCAGAAACTTTGTTACCCGGAGCTTTGTCCCCCTTTCTACACAGATTTACATTAACAACATTACCAGCTAGAAAATAAAAAGTTTGATCAGAGCTTTGAAACTTGCAATTTATAAAGCAAATCTGATCATTATGTTCGGAGTATCCTTAGTTTTTTTTGCACATTCCGAGTCAGGTTTATTATTCTTATAAATTTATCAAACATTTCAATTTTTTAGTTAAAGTTTCATGTGATGAGAAAAAGACGCATGTGGCCAAAGTTGAAGTACCCAGACACATATAGTTAACTTTCATATCAGAAAAATATACAACGTGATAGCAACGCATCCACGATGGCCCACATAGAGATTATTATACCAGAAAATGATCGGTGGACCATAAAATGCTAAACCATACTACCATTAAAAAAATGCTAAACCATGCTACCATACTAGCATAAAATGCTGAATTTATGGATAGAGATTATTATCACGATGGCACTATATATTAAAAAAAATGCTAATTAGTGCTAAACTTACCTCGTTTTGTTTTCTGGAGTCCTCACTTTTGTGTATAACAACTTTATCAGCTGGCCATACTACTATCTCATCCTTGGCATCTCTTGTATATACCAAACTAGGAGAAGGCCTCCACAAGAAAACATCTAATTTTCTTGGATGGACAATCAATTTTTTTTTGGCATTTGGACCTAAAGGGACTTAATTGCACAGTTCTTTCGGATCGCTTGACACAATTTTTCCTTCGGCGACAACCTCGTCATCATCTCCATGCCAAGGCAGTAAACTACAATTATCACCTGTTTGACTATACTTACTCTGCAATTAACCAAAACTAGATTATATTGATTATTGATTTAGATATCAAATTATGTATGATGTTGCAACCGTCATATAGTTGATTTTTACCACTATGGATGTGTTCTCTTCTCCCCAACTTCCTTTATCCTGCCAAATCAATAATATTGCAAATTAAAGGTAAAAATAAATAGACGTTCATTTAACCAAAGTATAAATTGACTACTAGAATTCGATTTACGCAACTATTTGCATTCCCCAATTTATGTCAACATACAAAGAGATTATCTTTTCACAACTCAAGCCAAATAGAGAAATATTCTGAATAAATATTTAAGCAAGTAAAAACAAACTTTATTTGTCTAGTTTAATTAGTGTTGATATTGTCGAAATAATCACAGAAAAATAATCACAAAAACTTATAATAAAGCTTTGATACCAATTATTGCTGCAGAGTGCTTAAACAATGTATTTAAACTTGCACTAATATAGATTCCATGTACCCACAAATAATAGTACATAAAAATAACCAACATTAATAATATATCAAAGTTATAAAGTAGGAATCTGAAAAGAAAAGAAAAAAACTGAAAGCAAGATCTTTACTTTTTAAGTAGAAGAACAAGATAATATCAAATAGGAGAGGAAAATGAAATCGATGAGGGAAGAGTAATTAGGAAGATAATTTCATATTTTGATTAGTACTGTACTGTGCTATGCATGATTCAGATTTCAAATTTCACTTTCCATTTACTACTCCATACTCTAATTTGTTGCTGCAGTTAACAATTTCTACCCTCCGTTGAAATACATAACAAATTAGTCTTAAAGATATAGAATATTCAAATAATACATTATCGGTACATGAATCAAAGAATATTAAGCATGTTAAATGGTACAATTTTTTACCTTTAATTTTATAGTTCAAGTCCTGTTATATAGTTCAATTCTTGTTTCCAGATTTTTTTATGTACTTTTATATATGTTATTTTTACATTCTATATGATTCCATAATGTTTGTATACTTTTCTTAAACTCAGATCATTGCTAGAAGGTATTATACACGGTGCTTTTCCCCACTCTTTTTACAATTTTTTTCCTTTTTTAAGGACAATGGGTGCCAAAATATAGATATCTTGTTTTGTCATTTATGTTATCTCCATGAAATTAAAAATCATTCTCGAAATTTCTGAACCCCAAAAACATTTAAAATATAAATTAAAAGTCGTACCATACGCTTCATTAACATGTAAACCACTTGATTTAGTTCTGAAACACTATGTTGACATTGAGCTGCTTAAGTATCTTTGATTTACGAGAGAACCGCCTTGGCCGCAGTCATGCCTCTTCCCATTCCACGTAGTCATCCCGGTCTATCTTGTCCCAACACTTGTGAGAGAGCATCATCTTTGAAATTACATGTTAAGCTAGATTGTGATTCATTTTCCACCTTTTTTATTTTCTCCTACAAAAAATATATTTTAAATATAAGTTCTAATTTATATTATTTTCAAAATAATTACTTTAAAAAAGGTCAAAAGCACTTACAATAATTTTGGCAACATGTGTATTCACGGGTTCGCCATTCTTTTGAGTGTGAGATTTAACCCAAACATCAACTTTAGAAATGGAAGAAGGATTTACACTTTCCTCTTTCTGCATTAAAAATGACATAACATTAGATAAAACAACTAACCATAGTAAATTAATCAAATATTTTTTCTCACCATATCTTCAGTTAATCATGCCATTCCTCGACGACTACAAGTATGTGTCATTTGTTTACCCCTCATGGATTTGAATTTTTCGCTTCGTAACTATTTATAAAGATTTATCACATTTATTAGTTAATTTGCATTCTTTGTGCCCTTATATTTTATATATAGAAATGATTAAAACAATTACTATATAATTACCTTAAACTCATTACTTGTTCTGGACTCAACGAACCCTTTCCATTCCTTCATGGTTTTGACATTATCTGGTTTTAGTCGAAGCCGTTCCTCCGTGGTTTTTGCCTTTAATAACTTGTTAACTAGTTTGCTTTTTGAACACCTCCAAATACATCCCATTTTCCGAAGAATGGGAACCTTTTTCCATTCTTCATCCAGTTTAAATCTAGCCTGTAACAAAGAAAAATATCAAAATATAGTAACTTTATTTAAAAACTGAATAAAGAAATTAATAAGATTGCAAAATTTTGATAATCAACATTAGCCATGGACTACATATCAACACTTCTAATTACATGCTATCTAAAAGTGCATCTTTGATTTAAAGTAATCAATGTCAGGGTGTTATTATCCTGTTCAAAATTGTACATACGGATTATAGATGTATGGGCTGGATTATGGGTGTATGGGCTAATATTGGGAGTTACTGTTGATTTCTAACTGTCCATTTTCAATGTTGTGACAGTAGCCGGTTCACATAGCATTGTTGGTTAAATTTCATTGTAGGGTAACTCGTGTCTAGTGAGAAACGCTGAAGCAAACCGTCCTTGAACAGACCTTTATTTTATTTTTTAGGCGTTCATTAATTCACATAACATAACAAGTGAATTTGAAATCAATCACACAGCATATATCTACATCAAAGAATAAACATGAAATATGAAGCTATCGTTTCATATTTCAAAGCATCAACCTCGTGGATGATAAATTATTACAAAAACCGAAGCATCATGCATTCGAGTATAAAACAAAGTGGGGAAAAAGCGAGAAGGAGCATGGCTACAAAGAATGCCCTAACACTCAAACTTCTCATCGACACAAAAGAAAACAATGTACTGTTTGCCGAAGCAGGCAAAGACGTTGTGGATTTCCTGTTCAGTTTACTTGCATTGCCTATGGCAATCGTCATTAAACTTCTTACTAAAGAATCGATAGTTGGGTGCATTAGCAACCTCTACGAAAGCATAGAATCCCTTGATCAAACTTACATTGTTCCTAACCAAAACAAAAGCTCTCTTCTAAGCCCAAAGGCTAATGCAAGTAACACCCTTTTCTTTACTGATGCAAAAATCAAGACAGAAGCTGCTTTAGGAAATACTACAGATGTTTAACGACAAGTTATTATGATTACCGTATATACATCAATAATTAAATCCAGGCATTTTCAATAATTAAATCCAAAGTAATCAATCCGTATATACGTCAATAATTAAATATGTATTTTTTACATTACCCAGGTTACAATTTTGAAGATGGATAAATTTTGAAATAACTGGCCAGTAAGACTTGAAGAAGAGCAGCATTTTCAAGGTCAGCAGATACATGATAACACACAACCGGTTCAGAACCAACAAGGAAAGGTAACAAAATACGTAACACATTCCAGGCAGAAAGCTGAATAAAAAGAAAAGGTTAAAAAAACAACTACTAACGTACAGATCATAGTGCTTACAGCACACGTAATTGAAATGAAAATATCAGTAGCTTCTAAAATAAAAGACAGTGTTAGCTTCTAAAAGACAAAGACAATATACGTGATAAGGCAACGGATAAGATTGTATCAAAAGTTTGTATCAAAAGTTTGCTATTATATTAACTAAGAACATTGCAAGATAAGCAAACCTAAACGGATTCCCATAGAACTGATTTCAATTCTTTACCAAGTTGCCTCCAGTCCTCAAATGTAAATGGAACATGCTCACGCACAAGTGGCCCCACATAAGAAGATAGCTTCACCGACCCTTTTCCTATCGGTTCGCCCGATGAGTTAAACTCGACTTCGATTCGGCTTGCAACATCTGAAGGAAGTCTTTTCACTTTGGTTGGGCCTCTAGTTTTCTTTTTCGAAATCTGATTTGCATCAATGTCTTCAATTGTTCTATTGATTTCCATTGCTGTTTTAGAATTTCCATCGACTTGCATAGCAGTGTCTGCGATTGAGTTGTTTGCATTCCCAACATCATTGTTTTCCAAAGGTGGCTCAATATGCTCTCCTATTGTATTAGACCTATCGAATGCATATGTGGATTGTTCGAGTCTTTTTTGATTGCGCGTAATCCTTTTATCCATTGTCTTTTTCGTACTTCTAACCATTTTCTGCAAGCATAACATATCAACATATGAATTTCAAGTTATAAGAGCATATTAGTGAAATTACAAGCAATTTTTCACTAGGGGTATTCAAAGTGCGGTTTGATGCACAGTTTGGTTGTGGTATGACGTGTATGTTGAACTGAAGTCAGGTAAAGTTGTCGGTTAATGGAGGTAAATGAAACAAGTGGAAGGTAGGATAGGTGATGGTAATTGGCCTGTCGAAGCAAGGGGAATGGGGATATTTGTGCAGGCAGAGGTGCACAAAAACTGTGCACTGTTGTTGCACAGAATTGCACAGTGACAGTGTTGTTTTTTTTTTTAGAAAATTGTGAATGTAAAAAAAAGATGAGAATAGAAAAATGTTGATGCAAATGATAAAATATCTTTAATGCATGCCTATAGTGAAGAAGGAATGAGAAGACTTACTGCTTGAAAAATGCTTGAAATAAATGTCTTAAAGAACCGTTTATAGGTTGTCTTAAACATGCTGTTGATATATCAGCTTATCAGTTTATAAATGTCTTAAAGAAATGTGTCATTTTATACATACATCTCTGTCCATTTCCTATTTTTGCCTGCAAACCCCCTGCCACATTAACATCACACTGCTTGCTTGCTCGAAACCATCTCCACCCGACAAAACCACCCTCCACTCCTCTGACATACACACATCTTCCCTGCTCTTCCTGACCATAATACAACTTCATCATCACTATCATTATAAAATCATCCTCTGTACATATCTTCCATTCCAACACGTCAATCAAACAACTACCCACTGCTGTACTACACACATCATCCCTGACTGCTCCACCACTTCAAATTCTACTCAACCTCTTACACATTCACATCTCCATTAACCACCCACTGAAAACTACCCTGTCAACTCCCTAAACTACACCACAACATCCACATCATTGCCACAAACAAGAATGCCAAATTTCCACTGTTATAACACCTTCACCATTCATCGCTTCTCTAAACATCATCTTGCTTTCATCCACAACATGCCCATTCACCAACTCCCAGTCATACCCCTCTGCCTACTCACTGTCAACTACTTCTCACATTACCAGCAAACTACAAACACCACCATAAACTGTCTCATCATATCAGTTCATTTCCACTGCCTCAGACCACCCACCGAATTGCTACTGACATCACCATATACATACATCAAAGTTCAAACCAAAATTTCATATTTCAACATTTAATAAGACTTCAAATCTAACTTAAACTTCTCATAAGAAAACAAGACATCAAAACTACTCAAGTATGCCTTCGCAATCCTCCCTGACATAACTAACATTCTCAACTAAATCATTTGCATCCATATCATTTTCTTCAGGGCTGCTCGCAACATAATTAGCTTCTTCAACAAAATCATCTATCTCTAATTCATGAAAACCTCTTGGCGGTGCTTTCATTACAACATACCAATTAGAAGAATCATTTTCTCTTGAATAAAAGACTTGTTTCGCTTGAGATGCGAGGATATAAGGATCTTTTGAAAATGAAACCTGACTTTGATGTAAATTAACAAGAGTGAATCCATCTTCAACTTTTATCCCGTTTCCTATGTTCGCCCAATGACACTTAAAAACAGGAATATAAAAAACATTATAATCTAATAAAATTATTTCAGTCAGTATCCCATAGTACGTAACCACATCAACCACTTAAGAAATGTCTTTTGCACTTGCTCTACACATGGTAGTCGCGTCATAAGTCACTCCGCTATTCTGGGTTTCTCTATCAACATCTTTTGTATGAAATCATTGTCCATTAATAATATATCATTTGCAGGAGAATGCCGTCTTTTTAGGACCATATGCAATCCATTTTAATATTTTATCATGATCCTTTGAGTCAATAGGTATCTAAAGAAATATTCAAACATATTTTAAAAGTAATTTCATTAATTCATATATGAAAATATTGAAATTCTTTAACAAACCTTCCTTTTAATCCAATCAGCGAAGCTATCTCTATAGGTTTTCCACAGTAAGGTCGCATTTTTTTCTAAGCGCTTGTTTGAATTTTGCAACTCCTCCAAATGCCAACTAGTACGATAAAAGTGATGTTAAATTATAATTGCCAATACAAGAACATCAAATCAATGAAAGTGGGACATAACATATACTCACTCTAAAAATGGTTCCACCATAGCCATATTCATTAACACAGTTAAATGAGCAATTTCTTTCTCATTGGAAGACAATGTAATTGATTTGGACATTGAAATTGGATGCCCTTCAAGTATTGCGTTATCTTCATAATCTTCATTTCGATCTTTTTTTTCAATATCTACCGACTTACTCAAAAATTCACTAAAAATCTCATGCATTCTTCGGCAAGATATGATTCTGGAATGCACCCCTCAGGTCGTGCATAATTTCTTACGTAGTCTTTGAGTGTTTTCATATACCTTTCAAAAGGACACATCCAACGAAAATGAACTGGTCCGCACAATCGTGCTTCTCTTCCAAGATGAATTGTCAAGTGTATCATAATATCGAAAAATGAGGGTGGAAAATATCTTTCAAGTTCACACAATATTTTAACGATATCATCATCAAGTTGTTGCAACTTCTCCCTATCAAGAACACGTTGACATATTTTATTGAAAAATGAACATAGATGAATTATTGCATTTCGGGGTCTGGTTGGCAATAAACCTCTTCTGCAACCGATAATAATTGTTGCATTAAAACATGATAATCATGAGACTTCAAACCACTAATTTTACAACACCAACGACACGCATTTTTTTGAAATTTGAACAATAACCATCGGGGCCTTTGAAATCATACAACCTTTTGCAAAATATTTTTTTCTCCAATTTTGACAATGTATACGGAGCTGGTGGAAGATATGTTTTGGTTCCATGAGATTGTGCATAAAGACCATGCCGAATACCCCAATCCTCTAAATCATGTCTACAATTAATTCCATCTTTTGATTTGTTATCATGCAACATTGTGCTTAGTGTGCTTTCACAAACATTTTTCTCAACATGCATTACGTCCAAATTATGACGCAATGGAAGTTCCTACGAAAAAAAATTAGCATTTAAATTTTCTATATATTCTTTTTTTAGATTAATAAATAAAAATGAGATTTGAATACTAACCTCCCAATATGGAAAGTCAAAAAAAATTGATCTTTTTTTCCACCTTGATAGCTCCTTTTTTACAGAATTATCATCTTCATTATCTTCATCCTCACTACTGTCATCAATCTTCCTTTTCTTACTTTTTCCCTTGATCTGCCCTTTTCCAAAATCATTTGGAAAGTCCTTCAAAATAAGAGAGATGTTTTTACCTGTTAGGATTCTAGGCATCTTTACATCCTCTATAGTGTTATCAAACCAAGCTTTTTTTTCCTCAACGGATGTGAAGTAGGCAAAAATCTTCTATGACCCATATAAACATTCTTTCGACTATATTTCAACCATCGATGATGAGTATTGACACCACATAATGGACAAGCCTTTTTACCCTTTACACAACATCCAACAAGATTAGCATAAGCTGGAAAATCATTTATCGTCCATAATAAAATAGCTCTCATATTAAAAAGTGTCTTACTAAACGAATTGTACGTCTCAACTCCACTACTCCACAAGTAATGCAAATCTTCTACTAATGGTGCCATATATACATCAGTATCATTCCCCGGTTGCTTTGGACCTGGAATTAGAAGTGTTAGCATAATATTTTCCTTCTTCATGCACAACATAGGCGACAAATTATATGTCACAAGCATTATTGGCCAGCAACTATATTTGGAACTCAACATGGAAAATGGATTAAACCTATCTGTTGCAAGACCAAGTCTGAGACTACGTGGATCGGTTGAAAATGATTTCCAATTTTCATCAATTGTGCTCCATGTTACAGAATCTACGAGATGTCGCATCTTTCCATCACTGCTTTTATTATTGAAATGCCACCTTTATGCTTCTTCCATCTTTTCAGATCTGAACATTCTTCTGAATCTTAGAATTATTGGAAAATATTTCAACACCTTAACCGGGATACCTTGCATAATCTCATTTGTATCCTGATTCATTTTCCATTTTGAGGAACCACATTTCGGACAGTTATTCAAAATTTTATACTCTTTACGAAAAAGACAACAATCATTCTCACATTCATGAATCTTTTCAAACCTCATATCAAATAGTTTGAGGAATTTCTTTACTTCATATAAACTCTTAGAAAGTACATTATTCTTTGGCAAAAACAGTTGTTGCACATTAAGAAGCTTATCAAAACCAAAATCGGATAATCCAGTTTCGCATTTAAGGTTATACAAAATAGTGATGGCAGATAACTTTGTATAATCTATGCAGCCAGGATATAATGGGGTTTCTGCATCTTCCATGTTCATAAGTAAATCATCATGTCGTCTCTGTGCATCATTCTTATCTTTATCATCATCAATAAAATTATGATTAAAGTAGTCTTCATCTTCATAGTGAATTCTTTGAGTAAGTCATACGCCTTACTCTTTTTATTATTATTTTCAACATCTACTTGCTCGCCATGATTATACCACCTACCATCTTTGTACTTAGGATCCATTCCCTCTATAATTAAATGCTCAATGACGGTTTCACCATAATGATGACTAAGATTTCGACAATCTAAACAAGGACACAAAATTTTCTCTACATCCCCTAACTTTTTCTTCGCAACGCGTACAAAATTTTGAGCTCCTGTAACGATCCGAAATTTTCACACCCGAAAATTCCAGATAGTTATGAAAAAGAAGAAAGAGATAGAAGAAGAAGAACAGAAACACCAAACATCTCACAATCGCAGCGGATAAAATATAATAATAATAACGGTCTACAAAAGGATACTATATCTGTCGATTACATTTAATACATCAGAGTTTCACATTATATACAGTCACTGAATATTAACAATCAATTTATCACAGAATTTCAATAATATAATTACAGCAGAAATATTCTATGCGATCTTGCCATCCAGCTCGCTTCCTGAGCTCCAGAACGTCCTAACCTGAAAATCTGTAATACTCGGTCTGACCCGAGCATTACACCAAAGTAACACCTAGGTCAGGCTGGAAACCAGCGTGAGTAAACCCATCTAACATGAAATACCCAACAACAACTTATATAAACCTGGGTAACTTATATCAATTTAACCAATTCACAATTTGCTATAGACAATGCTGATTTCACCTATAAATTTCCAAGTACCAAACTTATATAAGATAATCTAACTTACTTAAATCATTTCATTCCAGCCTATTGATTTCACAAATCAATTTATAAAAATTCAAAGTGGTTTCGGGTATTTCCTAATACACGATCCTGCCCTCTTCGAGTCTCATGTCATCCTAACCCAAGTGATCCAAATGAAATACACAACATTTCATACCAGAGATATCAGCTAAATCAAGCATCCAAAACCATTTAATCATCCATAAGCAAAGCTTAATAAATTTAATTTCACTAATCCTGATTGAATTATTAACCTCAATCACTTAGATTTCTTCATTTAACATTAAATAAATTTCCAATCAATCAATCATTCTTTCATTATTCATCTTAATTAACCACACTGGATTAATTATCCTTTTATTACAATAAGTAATTAATTCTCACTTATTACAAAATTAATCAACCTTCACCCCTCCATATTACTTACATTGATCCTTAATTAGTTACTCAAATTAATTATCTTATAACCACTATTGATCGATTATCCTTAATTTAATCATACTTCTTAATTAATTTCTTTAATTAACCCATCCTGAATTAATTACTCTATGCAAATAATCCTTTTATTTGCTTTTATCAAATAATTATCCATTGGTTAATTATCCTTACTTAATTTAACCTTTAATTTTAAATTTAATTACTTAATCCTTAACACATCAATTCTTAATAAATTACTCTTTTAAATTTCTTACATTAAGTCATTATTACTTACTAATTTTCCCATTAATTACCTACCTTACTTAATGATATCTAGTGATTATTCTTTTATATAAGTGGTTATCATTAATAAATTCCAATTAAGAAATTTACTTTTAACTAAATTATCATCCTTAATTGCAGAAATTGAACACATTAATAAATTGTGACGACCCGCCCTTCTACGTCCAGAAAGACGTATCGTCTTGAAGAAAGAAAGGGATGAGAAAATAGAAAGGATAGAGAAGAAAGAACAACAACATCAGAATCTCACAGCGGAATGGAACAAAATATAATATATCCGATAACTATTACATAATATACAACATCCATCAGAGTTATACAGATAATACATCACATACTAGACAGTTATAAACACCTGTCTAGTTAACACAAGTCAATATACAATACAGATAAACAACTCAGGGATATCAACACAGCGGAACACTGTATATATATATCTATCTACAACGCTGAAGCCTCCTGCTCCATTGCTCCTCCAGAATTCATCAAAGCTAACCTGAATCCCTTGGCTACCCGTAAAAATTTGGGTACCCGAGAGTTTATGAAAAACAAAAATAAACTCCGGGTCAGACATGGGTCTGGTATGAGTAACAGGTTAAAGTTGCTTAACTTTGAAAAAACATTTGAAAACAAAAGGTATCACGTAAGACTTCCCACGAATAAATATGGGTAAGTTTTTACCTTACGCTAACCAAAACATTTGATAGGAAATTCCGTGATATTATAATAGGTCTAGGGTTTTCAAATAAATAGAAAATAGCCGAAATTGTTACATTCATTAAATTCCAGCTACTAGCCACAAAAGTGGGTAATACAATCAAAACCGATGGCACTTATTGGATTTTGGACTCCATACAATGGCAGGGCTACTGGGGTACCGCCCGTCACAGTACGTGGCCTAGATCAACGTACCGAGGATCACTCCCGACTCCCTGCAACACAAGGCCGGAACCATTCCTTACTGAACAGTCCCGAACAAGACAACCCCGACAGTTGGAGCTCACAACTGTCCACACAGCCGAATAAAAAGGGACATCTAGACAGGGGAAAATCTTGTCCTGCTTGGGCATGACCCACCTAACCTTGCTGCACCTCCCCTGTTTTAGCCATTCCCGGCTGATGAGGCTTGAGGCTACGATTACCTTTAGAGAACACATTTTCTTAGAATGCTCATCGTCCGCCTGACGATGGTTTGTAAGCATTCAATCCATACAAGTTCGTTCCGGGTTCGAACGAAACCGAAGGCATTATCTCGTTACACTCATTTTGGAATCACCCTCAGAGTTAACGACGATAACCCTTGCACTCTGAATCTTCATCTTCACTTCAGATTCACGACCTAACGTTAATTTGGAATCGATGTGGTTTTCGGTCTTCCAAATAAGGAATCCCGATCCCGGTCTCATCGAAATCCAAAACGTGTCTTTTAGGGCCAAGTTGTCTATTTAGTCTTAACAGTTTAATTCAAAATAATTCAATACACACACAGATAGATAATTCACAATATCATAATAGATAGTCAACATCAACATAACAGATAATCAATATTATCACTACAACAGATAATGCATATTATCAATCATAAAAGATAATTCATATTATCATCATATTCAAATTAAGCATCCATATCACATAGCATCATTTTCTCATATCTGAGATCTTAAATCATTCAAGGTAAACAATTTCATCCATCCATATATAAGCAATCATATAAGCTACAATTAATTTAAAATGAATTAAATTAATTATATCATCTCTAATTGATTTAAAGTAAATTAAATTAATTACTTCACCATTTAAAACTTGCTTACACAATTATTAATCAATTTCCAATCAATTAATAAATCATTCACTAATTACTCGTTTCAATTAATCATACTTGATTAATTAACATTTAATTATACACAAATAATCATTCTTAAATTATTTTCACAAATTAATTATCTTATCTAAATATAGAAATTAACCTTAAATTATAAACATTACATTACTTCTTAATTACACTAATTAATTATTCTTTAATTACTTATTATTGATTAATTAATCTAAATTTATCATCCCATCATTAATTATATCAATTAATGATTTCTAATTACATTTTAATTAATTCCCTGTTTTAAATTAATTACCTTTAGTAATTAATCTTCAATTAAACCATATTTATTAATCACCCCTGATTAATACCATTCAGTAATTAATTATCTTTAATTACTCATCAAATAAATTAATTACTCCTTAATTAATTACTCTAATTAATCCCCTGATTAATTATACAAAGTAATTATATTCCAATTACTTTCACTATTAAATCATTCCTGGGTAATTACATCCAGTAATTATCATTAATTACTTTCCTAAGTAATTATACTTATCACATCATCAAAATGGTTGTCTAAATTAATTAAACTTAATAAATTAACTTAAACAATTCATAGAATTAATTACAATGAGTAATTAATCCCTTAATTACTTCCATTAAGTAATTATACTTAACAATTCACAATTGCTTATCTTAAATAAATAATTTAATTAATTATTAAAAATAATCCCATTAATTTATTATTTCATAATTTTAGTTAATGACCTTCATTAACTAATTATAATCCTTTAATTACTTTCCTAAAGTAATTAACTAAAATTTATTATCAATTACATTTTAAGTTAATCTTAATAACTCATTAATTAATCCTTTATTAATTCATTAATTGATTACTAATCATTAATTGTAAATCAATCCATATTTAATCAATGATTCTTAATTACAAATTGATTTACCTTAAATTAATTAACTTATACCTTATTTAAATAAATTTAACTCTTAATTTCTAAGTAAATTTATTTTAGTCATTAATTATCCATTTAGTTAACTTGATAATTATAAGCCTTAAGTTTATAAAACCTTTTCCTATTTAATGTTCAATTTATCATTCATAAGGTATTTAATCAATTTAATTTAAATTTACTTTTAAATTCATTTTAAATATAAGATTTAAAATGAAATCAAATTAATCTTATCAATTCCAAACCCCTTTTATTTTACAACTTAAAAAAAATAATTTATCAAAAAATAGAAGATTAAAGAATTTAAAACACGATTTCATCAAATTTAAAATTCACTTTATCATTCAAATTTGTTTGAACAAATTTTAAATTTTAAATCTTTATTTATTTAAAAACGGAGATTCAAACTACGTTTTGAATCCAAACTTATCTTGTTTTAAAACTTTGTTTAAATACCTATTTTTTTTCCATTTTAAAAAAAACTCAGTTTTAAAAATTTATAAAACTTACCGGTTTTAAATCCTGTAAACAAAATACCCGAGATAAACAAACATTTCTTCGAGCAAAACCCCACATTTCTTCGAGTCCGACACTCGAATCACTCGAGTGAAACTCGAGCAACATTTCCCCTTTTTAAAGTGGTTTCAAATAATTTAAAATTTTAAACTTTATTTATTTTAAACTGAGATTCAAATTTCTTTTGAATCCAAACTTTTCTTTTATTTAAATAACTATGTTAAACATTCATATCTCATTTTTAAAAATCCCAGTTTAAAGAATATTAACTTTACAGGTTTTGAATAACCTGTTACAACTTACCCAGGTTTCCCCCTTCCCACTACTCCGAGTCAACAACGAACCTGCTCCGAGACGCGTGAAGTATTTTCCCGAGTCAAAATACTTAAAAACTCGGGTACCCCCCTTTTTCGTCAACAACCATTCCAGGTACAACATAGTGCACGTGCACATGTACCCTCACCGGAGCTCCCTCCGATCATCGACGATCACTCCACCTCATCGCCAAATCACGCAGCAACCCACAACGATCACCCAAACATTTGCTCGAGCCTTGAAATCGAAAATGAACACAAACCCAAACCTGGAAATGTACGAACACCACCTCCACGAAACCTGTCACCGCCTCTTCCACAACGCCTCGGCCACTAGAAAATCCCCTACTCCGGCTACGACTTCGACTACGACCCAACTATCATTCTCCAAAAAGTCGAAGCACTCGATCAACGTCACAGGTTGCAGTGGTCGATTCACTGAACACAAATAAAATTAGGGTAAAATAAAATTCTCTACCGCGATCTCCCTGATGAACTTCATCACCTTCATCCATTTTTCCTAGCATCTATGATCAGTCCTCCATCAACCATAAGAGTCCCGACCTCTCCAGTCCATTTGATCACCAGAAAGTCACGCATTTGCATATTATGCTCAAACCAGAATTTCCTCTAAACCCCTTTACTTAAATTTATAGTTTTAGTTTTAAAAATCATATTTTGACTTAAATATTCAATTTATAATACTGCAATTACATTTTTAAAGGTTTGAGTTTTCAATTGTATTTAGTATACTCAATTGTTTTCAATAGTTCCAGAAACAAGCAACTCAAAATTTAACTAATCTTAGATTTTAAAACTTAATCTAAATTGAATCAAACAATATTGGTTAGATAACCAGATTTTATCATGAGCAAGACCGTGTGGAAGGGAATAATAGTTAAAATTTGAGCCTGAGAAACATTTGCAGAGCACAACAAAATAACAGTACTTCACACATAAATATACAGGGACCTATTTATACATATGCATCACAACATTTTCTCATAGATGAGTATGCAACTGACAGTTATAACTTTAAACTATTTAATTTGTTATGTTACTCACCTGCAAATAAACAGAGAGCATCTTTGAAACTGGAAAAGGTATTTGCAGGCTTTTGTTTTGATTCCAGAAACATGTATTTTTGAAAACATGAGTGCTTGCTACAAATTAACTTGAAAACTTTATCTTGCTTTGATCTTTCTGTAAATCTTCTTGCCTTTGTTGTAGTATGATGTTGTTTAAGTTTGCAAATAAAAACTTACTTATGTTTTCTGGTTTATCCAGTTTTGAACAGAGAGTATTGCATATAGATATAAGTTAGGCAAGCTTATACAAGAAGATGTAGTTATTATATCATTTTTTTTTAAAGTCAGAGATATTTTGTTTACATTTCGGCTGAAATGATAAGTAAATATCTCTAGTAGACCAAATGGTGTGCTAATATTAAATGCAATGGTACTTATGTCTTCTTTTGTATGTGTGAAGATATTTCTTTTGCTTGCCTGGTTTGTATGTTTTCCTTACTTTATCTATTTCTGCCTTGAATCTACTCTACAAGTTACATAATATTTTCTTTTAAACTTTGTTCTTGCCTAAACTATTTTATAGGTAACATACATATTTTACTTGCCTAGCATATTAAACTTTACAGGCCTATACATATATTTCCACTTTCTTTTATTCTTACCTGCATATGCTTTTATTAAGTACAAAATGTTTTCCTTGTCTGACTTATAAATTTTGATGTTGATAAATTTTCCTTATGCTTTGTCTTGCCTACAGATTACAACCATTTCAAACTTGGTTTGTATTTTACTTATGTCCAATTCACATTACTGAATGTGCATTTTTGTTCTTTTGCTTTGTCTCACAGCTTGTTCACCACTTGAATGTATTATATTTTTGTTTTTATTTGTTGTACATGAATATACTTTGTAATATAAATGAATTTCTATAATTATTATGTGGTTAGATTTTAGCTAAATGTGTTATTTAATATTATAGAATTTATCTTATATGTATGTATTTCTATTTCTAACTTAAATACTTATTTCTAACTTAACTACTTATTATCTTGCATTTTTACATGTACATATAATTATTCTATTAATCGTATAAGTGTAGTTTGGGTGTATTTTATTTTTACTTCTTATATTGATTCTTACTTAAATATTTTTATTTTTATTATTATCAAGCTATATTTAGAAGAAAATAGAACAAATCTTTTTGTTAATAAATTCCAAATTTAAACTTAAACTAAAATCAATTTTAAATAATTAAGTTTTTAGCTTGGGTATTAAAATCATATGATTATTTATTTAATAGCTTAATATCAAATTAAATCCAATTTTTAATTTATCAAAAATGTTAGAATAAGAAAACAGGCCTATATATATATTAAATTTAAAACAAAGATTTATCTAGTTATAATATATAGAGATATGTATACATTACAAATATAAAACAATTTATTTGCCTATAGAAATAGATTATCAGTTTAAATATTTATTCTAAAGAAGATTATTACATTTAGTTCAAATTTGTTATTAACAATATGGTCAAATCAATTAAATTTTGACATAAATTATTAAATTGTTATTGTCAAAATTTCTGGGATATCACATAAATCAACCCCTTATATTGATTTCTCAAGTTAATTAACAACTTTATCCTAATAATTAAATCAATTATTTACCCCTTAAATTGATTACATTAATCAACTATCCTTCTCACTAAATAATTTGTATTTATTCCATTTGCATTATTTAATCATTTTATAAAACCTATCTATTCCAACTAGGATTCAAATTCACTTTGAAGCCATACTTTAAATTGACTTAACTGTTAAAAATCTTGTTTCCAGTTTAATTTTTTTACAGGTTTTTAAACCTGAAACCAACAATGTCCACGCCCAGACTTCGGAAAACCCCCAAGTCTTTCTTCCACTTTACTGATTATCAGTAATAAAGTTGAGAACCTAGTACTACACATTCACGCGAGCAACCAGAAGAGACTCGAGACAAATTTGAGAAAACTCACCTGCTATCACCACTGCAAGCCTCCAAAATCGAACGTGCTCTGCCATATCATCATTCTGCCTTCCTCCAGTCGCATTCGTCACTACCACCAGATCGTACGCGCCTCCTGTTGTTCACCAAAGCTTCACCGATGCTCAAGTCCGCGCCTGCTCAATCACCTCGCGGCATTGAAATGCCCAATTCCCCGAAACCCTACATGCGCCGCACCCAATTCGTATGTGCAATTGCTCGAGTTTGCCCCTCGAGCACCTCGATATCGCGCACACCCTCCATTGCTACCCACGTGAGTCGCCCCCCTTTCCCCTTTTCGGTCGCCATATTTTGTTTTTGTTTTTTTTAAACAAGATCGACTTTGAAAAAAAAGGGAAAGGCACGACTTTTGATTTCTGCTAGTTGATTAGAGAGGGGATGAAGAATAAATATCGGCTGGGAAGCTTCACGAGTACGCGTTGGATAAAAATATCTCTGACTGTTTGTACTTCAAATTTTATTATATTATAAAATTTCCAAAATGCCCTGTTAATTGCTACTAGAATTTCAAATTCCTGTTAAGGAATGCTGCTAGTCGATTACATGGTTTTACCCGCGTTCCGAACACAATAGAACATGTTTCGGAAGCTAATTCAATCATATACGCGAGTTACCGAAGAAAACGATCAATTTTAAATTAAATCGATTAAATAGTTCTACGCGTTTCGAGCTGCCAGGACCAAACGACAACTCCGATGGCTACGGAAATTAAAATCCGATAATAACTAACTATTACGGATCCAATGGAATTGGTTTCGTCGAATTCCAAGACTGTGCCTCGGAAGGCTATTTTTAAATATCGATTTAAACGATATATTATTAAAATTGAACGAATCACCTTTAATTTAAATCCCAACCATTCTATTATCTCTAGTATTATCATTATAAGCTTTATAAGCCTTCAAATTATTTAAACAGGCTTAGAAATTTCAAATTCAACACTTTACCCAATTTTCAATTATTAAATTCAATATTTAAACTATACAATTCAATGATTTAATTATCAAGTAAATATTGATATCCTGAAATTCAAGTTAAAATTAACTTTTAAATATTTTAAAATTAATTAATTATTCCAATTTAATTTGTCAAAATTTCCGGGTCGTTACATTCCTCCCCCCTTAAAAGAATTTCGTCCCCGAAATTACTAGTTAGGAAGAATGGACTAATACTCGTTTACCTTTCCCAAAACTCACATTTCAACCTCCTACCAGTTATCTGTTATTAAAGGCCCACTATCACATCAACCAACTTCCCCGAAACCTTCTATAGTATCAAATAATATCCCTTTGCTCAATTATCTAAATTTCAATGTAAAACTAATTTTGAACTATTAAAATTTCCTCAATTTTTTTCTAACTCTCTAAATTTATGAATTTTTTGCCAGCGTCTCCTTTGCGCGGCTAGCTCGGTACTACTACAAAAGGCCTCTACGGGCTCTCAAATTCCAAAAGAAACAAAAGCCAAGTGGCTACATAAAAAACCAAATCCAATTTCATCTAGAAATTTAAAATACATACCTTTTTCTCGGGCAATACAAATTTATCTTTTGGAATCAAATCCAATTCCTTTTTCCATTTAATACCTGCATATCTTGTTTAGCAACAATATTCAATCGTAAGTAACAAATCATTTTATACATTCTCTTATATAGGTTTCATACCTATTTCAAATTAGTCTTTCCCATCTTCATATGAATTCAATTCATCTTTAATTTGAGCATTAAATTTTAACTTTCATTTATAACTGATTCATAGTAGTTTCGTCTACTAATTTACTTTAATTTCCCATTTGAAATTGTTTTGTCGTTAACAAAATTTTTCCCAAAAATTTCAAAAATTTTCTAACTCCCAAAATTTTCGGAAAATTTTGGCAGAGTCCCCTTTGTACGGAGGAGCTTTTGCAACTTGACAAGAGATATAAATATATATACATCGACCCACACGGTCCAAAAAACCAAAAACAGTTCATATTTCCTATTTTTATTGCGTAGGCGTACCTTATTTAGCATTTTAAGTAAGCAGCTTATTTTAGCAATTAGTGCATCCAAATCCAGCCAAACGGCCTTCAGGTACCTGTACTTACTCAATTTAAATATGTAAGTGCCATATATAGAGAATTTATTAACATCTCACTTGCTTTTAATGGCTAAACACAAGCATTTCAAAAGAAACAAACACCAAACGCTTCCCATAAACGATTTATATAACTTTAAAGCTAATTCAATTGTTTTCAACCAATTCATAAGCCATTTCATTCAATTTTAATGGTTTGCAACTCAATTTCTTACGTTAAATTGATTTTTAAGCCAAACAAGCTCATATTCTCTTCAAATGATTCCAAATCAATTTCGTTTAATCTCTATCATCTCTTAGAATTTTAATTTCTTTTGTTTATGTCATACGATAATTCATTCTATACCAATTCAACAATATTCGCTTAATGAAGTGTTTATTTAGTTTATAACTACTTTAAATTAATTTCAACTCAATTTCAACTCACTCTGTAACTACTCCCATCCCCACATTGGATTCATTCAAAACCATTTATTAAGCTTAGCTCATTCAAACTTATAAATTAATAACCATTTTCAGATTAATTTAATCCAAGCTTTTATTTAATGGGCTTCCACTCTTATTCGAAGCCAAACTTCCATAAATTTTAAACTTAAGTTAATTTACTTTAATTTATTCCAACATCGAACTTAAGTTTCCTTCTATTTGATTCTCATTTAATAACCTTCTATTAAATTTAGTTAGCCCATCCATTTTAAATTTAATTTCAAATTCACCTTCTCAATTTATCAAAATAATATTCAAGCACAAACTCAACTCATTTACACTTCAAATTAATATGCCACCGAACTTAAGTTCAGTCTGATAATCCAATTCCAATCACAACTTAGGTTTAATTTTTATTCTATCAGACTTCATCCATTTATTATTTAACTCAATTAACCCATTTTAAATTTTCATTTATTTACTTAATTCATTATCGAGTTTATTTTATTAATACAAGGCCATTCTCAATTTATTTCTATTCACTTGAGTTTTGTTTTGCAACTCAAACCATTTCTATTATAATTCTCTTCCATTATATCCAATTTACTTACAAATTTCATTAAATATTATTCAAATCACACTTGAATTTTATTTGTAATTCAAACCATCTCATTTTCAATCCAACTCTATTTTATTTTTATTTTACAACATCTCTTCTTATTTATTTCATTATCAAATCCAAGTCAAATTCTATTTACAATTTGAATTCATTGTCAAATTCCATTATTAACTTACCATATATTTTATTTCCCCAAGTTAAATTTTATTAATATACTCAATCAAACAATTATTTAACCAATTAGCTTATTTCCAACTTCTAAATCAATATTCGATTTTAATTACAAAATTACTTCATTTAAAATTCCTGTTTGTATTTCCTTTTATTTCCCAAAAATTCTAACATCTTTATTTAAAAGTTTTAGAAATGCTTTTAAATTCACATCATACTTAATAATATAGCTCTTTATAAAAATACTTCCTATAACTCGATGTTTCAACCAGTCCATCCTTGTTCTCATAGAAATTCAGTCATATGTTGATCAGGCGTAGGATTGAAAATCTATAAGTACTTGGTAAACCCGTTTTCAACATCCAGTGAAAATACTTCGAAAATAATTTTATTAAAATATAGAAAACAGTTTTTAAAAATAGAGGAAATATTTTTGGTGAGAATGCTCTGGAAATCATCACCCCCATCCATGGTCACAGTTACATTCCAGGGTTACGTTGCCGTCACAGCAAAAGTCCATGCAACTGCAGGCTCTTCACGGCCTCTCGATTTCTCCATGGAATCCACAACAGATCACAGTTACATCCAGGGTTACGTTGCCGTCGCAGCAAAAGTCCATGTAACTGCAGACTCTCAGCGGCCTCTGATTTTTGCTATCGAAATGAAGCCTCTCCACTCCTACATAGTTCACAGTCTGCCGATATAAAATCAAACGCAGACTGTTGGCTCTCAGCGGCACACATGACTTTCGCTATGTTATACCATAGGTCGCAGTCTACTGATATAAATCAAGCGTGGACTGTTGGCTCTCAGCGGCACACACAACCTTCGCTATGGTATACACTACTCATAATCCACTGGAACTAGTTTTGTCCGGACTCCTCACAGGATCAACTTTAGAACCCCCTTGGGCTCAAGGCAGCACCACCCGGTGGCACTCCTGAGAAGTTCATTTCAAGGGAGCGCCTTTTTCCCCAGAGCCATCCTCAAAACATTTTATACTATAAACATATAGTGTCTTCGAATCATACACCTAGCATGATCTCATACAAAGCTCCTTTACACAAAATCGATTATTCCAAAAATCGATAATTCCCAAACTAGGCTTTTCAAATTCAATATTGGTTTTACCCAAAAATCAAAAGCCTTTCCAAATTCAAAGGTTCTCAAAACCTTTTCCAAAATCCTCATAAGATCCTTTATATATATACAGATATATATAATTTTTAAAACTTTGGATCATTTCCAACTTGTATAAAACTCCTTTTATACTTCAAACACTTTTCAAAAATCCTTTCTTCCGGCAGTAGATTTAACAAAGGGAGTTTCATCTTACATATAATAAAGATATATAACTTTGTTTATTCGAAATCAAACATTCCAATTTGATTACCTTTTTTCCAATATCACTTTCTTTTCCATTCACTTATCCACCTTTACATTAATCCTCATTTGGATTATCACTTCAATTCCTATCTCAGTTGGGTATTAATCAATAACAGTTTGAACTCCGACCGGTTTATATTTAGAAAATAGCTTGAAAATTTTAAAAATAGATAAGTAATTGAAAAATAATTATTAGTTTACAAAATAGCTATAAAATAGGCAACTAATTGTAAAATAGTCAGAAAATAGTTGAATAGTTTTAGGAGTTTCAAATAATTACAAAATAATTGTAAAATAGAAATTAGTTTGTGAAATAGTTGAAAAATAGTAATTAGTTTAGAAACAGATGAAAAATGGTTAAATAGCTCCAAAAATAATGGTAAACAATTATAAAATAAGTTAGCTTTTAGAAAAAAAGTTGTATATATTAAATAGCTTAAAAATAAGTTTATATCAAAACAATTTATATTGAAACTAGTCAAGAGTCAACCGTTCACTTCCCCAACTAATTTCCATTTAATCGACTCAATTCTAACTTGAATAACTTCAATTTCTGTTGAAATTTATTCCCGATTCAAGTTGAATCAATCTTGATTCCTTCCCCAATTTAAATCAAATTCTAGTTGATCTTAATCCTGTTCGATTTTAATTATAATTATAATTATAATTTCAAATTATTCCAATCAAGTTGAATTATCATCAATTGAACCCATTTCAAATTCAAATCATTTCAATATAATCCAATTTAATTTCTGAGTTCAATTCTCAAAATTCCATTTTAAATTATTTTTACTTTTGTATTACAAGGTTCAAATAAGAGTACAATTTTATTCGTTTCAAAATTTAATTTATTACTCAATTTTATCTTCCAGTTTAAAGCCGGTTCTTAAATAAGTTTATTTTACAATTCAATTATTCAAACCTATTTTATTTTATTTATACAATTCCATTCTTAATTTAAAGATTTTTATTTACAATAGGATGGTATCATCCAATTTATTTTTATTTTTTTTAAAAACGTCCATCCATTTTCAATTTTCAAATCTCAAACTCGTTTTGAGATCACACAAATTCCCCATTCACATCAACCATTTAACTTTCCAAGTTAAATTCCAATTTCATCTTAAAATTTCCAATTCAGGTTGCTTGTTCTACATTTATTTAACTTTCCCAAAGTTAAATTCCAATTTTACTTAATCCAATCAACCTCATTCAATCCTTAAACTTCACAATAATAATCCTCCCACTTAAAAACTTATATCACTTTGAGTTTTTACATCACACTTCAGGGAAAAAAAAATCAAAACTCAACCTCTTAGAGTTCATTTAACTATTTTTGATTTATGTATATTCATAAATATATACGTATTTATTTCTTGACCCTCCCAGCCATGTTTTAAAATTTTAAACCACCCTGGGTTTTAAATTCAAATCAATTTCAAACAACCCATTGTTTTCAACAAATCCCGGTTATCCAAATAATGCTTATTCATTATTTTCATTACTTTAAAACAAAATTTTCAAATTCTGAGATCAGATTTAGAATTTCATTTTCAATCACTTAAATTTTAATTTAGTTGTGTTTCTATTTCTACTTGATTTAATTCCAATACAAGACTTCAATTCGGTTGTATTATATTACTTCTTAATTTTAATTCCAATAATTTAACAACCAATCGCCTTAATATTTATTAGAAGGAAATATTGCTTTATATATATCAAAATATTTTTTATATAAAATCATTTAAAATCTTTTTATAAGAAAATAACAAGTACACGCTCATATATATTTATATACTCAACTCATTCTAGAGTACTACGAACTCTATTAAATGAGTAATCCCCATCAGAGCCAAGATTCTCGCTTAACCTTTCAGCTCCGATACCAAATGCAACGATCCGAAATTTTCACACCCGAAAATTCAAGATAGTTATGAAAAAGAAGAAAGAGATAGAAGAAGAAGAACACGAACACCAAACATCTGACAATCGCAGCGGATAAAATATAATAATAATAAATAATAACGGTCTACAAAAGGATACTATATCTGTCGATTACATTTAATACATCAGAGTTTCACATTATATACAGTCACTGAATATTTACAATCAATTTATCACAGAATTTCAATAATATAATTACAGCGGAAATATTCTACGCGATCTTGCCATCCAGCTCGCTTCCTGAGCTCCAGAACGTCCTAACCTGAAAATCTGTAATACTCGGTCTGACCCGAGCATTACACCAAAGTAACACCCGGGTCAGGCTGGAAACCGGCGTGAGTAAACCCATCTAACATGAAATACCCAACAACAACTTATATAAACTTGGGTAACTTATATCAATTTAACCAATTCACAATTTGCTATAGACAACGCTTATTTCACCTATAAATTTCCAAGCACCAAACTTAGATAAGATAATCCAACTTACTTAAATCATTTCATTCCAGCCTATTGATTTCACAAATCAATTTATAAAAATTCAAAGTGGTTTCAGGTATTTCCTAATACCCGATCCTGCCCTCTTCGAGTCTCATGTCATCCTAACCCAAGTGATCCAAATGAAATACACAACATTTCATACCAGAGATATCAGCTAAATCAAGAATCCAAAACCATTTAATCATCCATAAGCAAAGCTTAATAAATTTAATTTCATTAATCCTGATTGAATTATTAACCTCAATCGCTTAGATTTCTTCATTTACATTAAATAAATTTCCAATCAATCAATCATTCTTTCATTATTCATCTTAATTAACCACATTGGATTAATTATCCTTTTATTACAATAAGTAATTAATTCTCACTTATTACAAAATTAATTAACCTTTACCCCTCCATATTACTTACATTGATCCTTAATTAATTACTCAAATTAATTATCTTATAACCACTATTGATCGATTATCCTTAATTTAATCATACCCCTTAATTAATTTCTTTAATTAACCCATCCTGAATTAATTACTCTATGCAAATAATCCTTTTATTTTCTTTTATCAAATAATTATCCATCGGTTAATTATCCTTACTTAATTTAACCTTAAGTTTTAAATTTAATTACTTAATCCTTAACACATCAATTCTTTATAAATTACTCTTTTGAATTTCTTACATTAAGTCATTATTACTTACTAATTTTCCCATTAATTACCTACCTTACTTAATGATATCTAGTGATTATTCTTTTATATAAGTGGTTATCATTAATAAATTCCAATTAAGAAATTTACTTTTAATTAAATTATCATCCTTAATTGCAGAAATTGAACACATTGATAAATCAACCCCTTATATTGATTTCTCAAATTAATTAACAACTTTAGCCTAATAATTAAATCAATTATTTACCCCTTAAATTGATTACATTAATCAACTATCCTTCTCACTAAATAATTTGTATTTATTCCATTTGCATTATTTGATCATTTTATAAAACTTATCTATTCCAACTAGGATTCAAATTCACTTTGAAGCCATACCTTAAATTGACTTAACTGTTAAAAATCTAGTTTCCAGTTTAAATTCTTTATAGGTTTTTAAACCAGAAACCAACAATGTCCACGCCCAGACTTCGGAAAACCCCAAAGTCTTTCTTCCCCTTTACTGATTATCAGTAATAAAGTTGAGAACCTAGTACTACACATTCACGCGAGCAACCAGAAGAGACTCGAGACAAATTTGAGAAAAGTCACCTGCTATCACCACTGCAAGCCTCCAAAATCGAACGTGCTCTGCCATATCATCGTTCGTGCCTTCCTCCAGTCGCATTCGTCACTACCACCAGATCGTACGCGCCTCCAGTTGTTCACCGAAGCTTCACCGATGCTCAAGTCCGCGCCTGCTCAATCACCTCGCGGCATTGAAATGCCCAATTCCCCGAAACCCTACATGCGCCGCACCCAATTCGTACGTGCAATTGCTCGAGTTTGCCCCTCGAGCACCTCGATATCGCGCACACCCTCCATTGCTACGCACGCGAGTCGCCCCCTTTCCCCCTTTCGGTCGCCATATTTTATTTTTTTATTTTTTTTAAACAAGATCGACTTTGAAAAAAAATGGAAAGGCACGACTTTTGATTTCTGCTAGTTGATTAGAGAGGGGATGAAGAATAAATATCGGCTGGGAAGCTTCACGAGTACGCGTTGGATAAAAATATCTCCGACTGTTTGTACTTCAAATTTTATTATATTATAAATTTCCAAAACGCCCTGTTAATTGCTACTAGAATTTCAAATTCCTGTTAAGAAATGCTGCTAGTCGATTACAGGGTTTAACCCGCGTTCCAAACACAATGGAACATGTTTCGGAAGCTAATTCAATCATATGCGCGAGTTACAGAAGATAAAGATCAATTTTAAATTAAATCGATTAAATAGTTCTACGCGTTTCGAGCTGCCAGGGCCAAACGACAACTCCGATGGCTACGAAAATTGAAATCCGATAATAACTAACTATTACGGATCCAATGGAACTGGTTTCGTCGAATTCCGAGACTGAGCCTCGGAAGGCTATTTTTAAATATCGATTTAAACGATATATTATTAAAATTGAACGAATCACCTTTAATTTAAATCCCAACCATTCTATTATCTCTAGTATTGTCATTATAAGCTTTATAAGCCTTCAAATTATTTAAACAGGCTTAGAAATTTCAAATTCAATACTTTACGTTCAATATTTAAACTATACAATTCAATGATTTAATTGTCAAGTAAATATTGATATCCTGAAATTCAAGTTAAAATTAACTTTTAAATATTTTAAAATCAATTAATTATTCCAATTTAATTTGTCAAAATTTTCGGGTCGTCACAGCTCCTTTTCCATACTCTTTACTGGTTCTATGTTTAAAATTGAAAGCAACAAGAATGTTAGCTTTCATTTTCAAAACATGTTAAGTCTAAAGTTATATGTAAATTTACTTTTATATGATTACCTGTGTAGACGCAACCAGTCTTTCTCCATCATCATATGTAATATGGAAGCAATCAAGTATCTAAAATTCAAAATACTAATTGGTTTTACAACATATATGTAAATTTACATAAATTATAAAATAGTCAGATTGCCATTTTTTGGATAAGAAAGAAAATTATAAACTTAGATTTCGTGCAATTAAAAATAGCACTCTTACTTAAATTCAGGACACTTACATCATTGCTTCATTATTTTTTACTGTGAAGTACTCCAATTTTCAAATCCACATTTTAGGCATGGTAAGAAACAAAGAGCTATTACTTTATTAATATGTCAAAGTTACGTAAATTACACCTAAGATAGGCTTCATGATCTTTAAAGAGTATGGTTAATGGAAAAAAAATTTGTTGGCATCTGAAACTTCGGTGATTGGAAGAGAGATTTAATTTGTCAACGTATTACAAATTTGTAGGTTGTATCAACTTCTTTGAAATTTAAATTAAGTGTTCAAGAAGAAGTTATTGGTTAAGTCAAAATTTCGATGAAGTTGCTTATTACAGTACTCAATTAAGAAAAGTAGTATATGAAGTATGAACGGAAGTTGAATGGTAAAAATTAAGAACATATAGTTATATGGATAATATATGGGGTTCGATATTGAAGAACAAAGACGTTCATAGAAAAAAATACACCACTCATGTAATGAGTGCTAGAAGTGTTTCTAGGCCTTCTAGTTAGCTTTTTAATTGTGAATACTCATGAGTTTCTTCTTGAGACGTATAGAAAATAATTCAAATTAGACTCATCGTTAATCTATGAAATAATTATAACAACTGGACTAATAAAGTAGAGATGGTAGTTTATGTAAAATTATCAAGACAAGCTCAGTGCAAATAAGTTAGCAAAACTTAGGTCTGAATGAAAAGTTATTATGATTTTATGAAACTTACTATGCAAGCTATTTTTACAGCCATGTTTTCTTGGTCATGTTACCTTAAGCTTTGCCTTATTTTCTTTAACACTTGCTAAACTTAGTTATGAAAAGGACAGAATATATCCTAAGAAATCAAGTGTATATTGAACTCAAATTTTTGCTTGACTTTTTGTCTTAATTGTTGTCTTAGCTAATTACCTTCTACACACCTCAAAAATGCCTAACAGCAAATTGAAACCCTTGTTTCAACGAATATGATTAATAATTCTATTTATTTTGGAAAACAAATGAAGCAGAATATATTTATAATTACAAGATCATGTACATATCATGGAAGCTTGGATAAAAGTCATGTACGTATGGGATAGAGTTAATTATTATAGTACTTAAATTAAACACTAATGGGCTTGGATTAAAAGAGAATGGATAGAGTCAAATATTTCAACACAATAAACCAAACTGAACAAAATAAAATAGTATTAAGTTAAAATAATCTAACTAACTGTTCTAAGTTTAAGAATTAGAAATAAACTGAGTAAAACTTCACAAATATGGAATCTTTTCTCTAATCTAACGTGAGTTGAATGACGCGATTCAAAGACATATATGACAGTAAAATACCATATCTATATCGGCGACAACGGTGGCGAGGATGGTTAGGGTTATTACTTTATTAATATATCAACGATGAGGGCAGCGACGAAGGGAAACTTCGGTGATTGGAAGAGAGACTTAATTTGCTCTGGGTTGTGAAGGCGGTAATGAAATGAAAGGGTGATAGAATTAATTGGGGAAAGTGGGATAAAGTAGGCGGCAATTGATAATTAGGTTTTCCTCAGCGTTTAGGATGTAAACATTTTCTTTAGAAATTCTATGACCGCATATTAAGGAGAAACGCTGATATTGGATGTTGTTGATAGTATGTTTTCTTATAGTGAAATCACTTCGAACTTAAGATTTAAATGTTAAAAATGAACTTGCAAACTGAAAATTTGTTAAGAATTGGTTTCTAAGTTAAAATTGGGTAATAAATTGGATTCTAAAGATTAAATTGTTTAAAAAGTTTTGAACTCTTATTTGAACTTTGAAATAAGTTAAGTAAAGATAATTTAAAATGGAATTTTAAAATTTGGACTCAAAATTCAAATTATTTTAAAGATTTAGGTTGTTAAATTAAAAGTAAAGGTTAATTTGATTTAAAGGATTAAATCAACATTTCAAAATTTAACTCGAATTTATATAATTCGAGATGGTTTAAAGTTGAAATCGGAATTTAAATCAGTTCAAATTGAATTTGATTTGAATTAATTGGAAGTGAGTCTGAAGTTAAATTAAATTAAATTGAATATGAATCAATTTAAATGGAAGTGGAAATTGGGAAATCGATTAGAAATGGAGATTGGGAAATTGACTAGTTTGGCTCTGAATATTTTTCAAATAAATTATTTTAATATAAACTATTTAAATATAATTTTCCTAGCTATCTAATATACAATCTTTCTTTTAAAACCCAAACTATCTTATACTTATTTTATAACTATTTTGAAAACTAATTACTATTTTACATCTGCTTTACAAACTAATCACTATTTTGCAACTATCTAACTATTCTACAACTATTTGACTATTTTATAATTATTTTATAATTACTTAACTATTCTACTCTATTTATAACTAATAAACATTTTACAACTATTTATCTATTTTAAACTTTTCTAGCTATTTTCTAAATTCAAGTTGGTCAGAGTGCAAATTGTTTAGAATTGAAGTGATAACCCAAATGGGAATTGAAGCAATTGTGAATAAGTGAATAGAATCAAAATGAAAGTGAATAAAAAGGAAATTGATTTAGCTAATAATCAACGAAGGAAAATATGTAGAATGTACGTATGTTATTCTATTCGCATGATGATTTGATCCAGATTTCGAGCACATAATTTCGAGATAGTACATCGATCCGAGTGGGAATTTTTCACATGATTTTCGACGGCGAACCCTGGATATGGATTTTTGGTTGATTTTGGAAATTCTCTGTCATTGTTATGGCTATGCAAGGAGAATGACGGCTTCTGATCAAGAAACCAGATCTGAGTCCGCACTAGGAAGTCGGGTGGATGATACTAGTTCGGAAGTGAAATTGTGTGATCGAGTGAGCGATCAGATTTGATAGTGCATACAAATAGTATATGTACACCGTACGTGCTTAAATGAAATAGATATTGAAGGTTTTGAAAAAGAAATGAAAAATGATTTTTGAGAAGAAAAGTATATTTTGAAAAATATATGATGAATAAAAGTGGAAGTTTGGATATCACTATAACTGAAATTCATAAAAAGGTAGAATTGTGGCAAGTAACTTTATAAAAGAAATCAAACTTGAGTATTTGATTTTGCATAATAAAAGTTATATATATATATATGTATGTATATATGATAACTACCCTTGTGAATTTTTAACCAGAAGATGTGGTCTTTGAAATTATCTGAAGTATAAAAAGAATTTATATAAGTATGAAGTGATCCCAAGATTTTTCAAGATTTTATATATCTATATATACAAAAGATTTTATGAGAATGATTTTGGAAAAAAGGGTTTGGAAACCCACTGATTTTGAAAGGCTTTTGATTTTTGGAAAAAATCAATTTTGGAATTTGGAAAGCTAAGTTTGGAACTATCGATTTGAGATATCGATTTTGTGTTAAGGAGATTTTTATGTGAATTATAAAGAGTACGATTTGAAAGATACTACATGTATGTAGTGTGATGCCCCACCTCTATGCTCACAATAACAAAGGTTATTATAAGAAATAATGTCTGCTATTGCGAAGAATAAGGCTTGTTAAAAGCGACCATCTGTAAGCTATGCCTTAGACGAGTATTAATTACATCGATAGGAGTTGTGTAAATTACTCCCAAAGATATAAATCCAATCCAAATCTAAAATGAAACTACGGTGGCTAAAGAAAAATTCAGAACAACTCATAATAACAACAACACAGATAGTATAATCACATCAGAACGTAAATATCATATATATATATATATATATATATATATATATATATATATATATATAGCGGAAGATAAGTCTGGATACATGCTACAACAATCGATAGTTCACATGAACCGAATATACATATACAAAAACATCAACGTACATGAGATGAGAGTCAATACACCAAAAGTAACTCCTCGAAGACTAGATAAAAGATGATGTGAAATCCCAAAAGCCGAAGCGGCAACAAAATCAGAGATAGCGATTATGCTGAAATAACTCGGTCTGACCCAAGTATTATTTAAAAGAACATAATAAACGGATCAGTCTAATTTAAACTTAGAAGTGAATGTATCATAAACAACATCAAAGCAAATTAATTATAATCTCGAATGAGACTATTCAACATATGTAATCAGCATAGTTTAGAAGAAGAAATCTCATTCAACTCCATCAAATTCAACTCAATAAACTCCATCAAAATCAACTTTCAAATTCAAAATTGAATTCAAAACTGCAATTCAAAAAATCTAGAATTCAAAATAAGATAACTAGAAAAATCAGCATAAAAGTGGATCGATCCCATCATATGGCGAGTCTAAGCTACGCCGCACGTGCATCAACATATAGCCGAAGCCTACCAAGTACTGTCATCATAATTTTGGCTCCCAACTAATGACCCGAAGGTCCAACATATGACCCGAAGGTCTAGTACTGGTAATTGACCCGACTGTCCAACATATGACTCGAAAGTCCAACATATGACCCGAAGGTCCAGCATAGTGGCTCGAAAGCCCAACAAAATCATCAAAATCATCAAACAATAGCAAATATTTCAATTAACGAGTCCGGAATTAACCGAATTAGTAAAAGCGTGGTTCCATACTCTGCACTTTTGCTAAATCGTTTAAATCTCTTCATCGTTTCCTTGAAAGTGCAAAATTGTGTATTTTATATAAATAAAATTTACGTTCTCAAATACACAATTCCGGAATTAATCGGATCAGTAAAAGTAAGGGTTCATAATCCTTAATTTTTCTAAAGCATTTAAATTGCTTCCTCGATCTTTTGAAAGCGCAAACTATAATTTTTTTGGAAACAATTTTATTTTAAAACGATTTTTAAAACACGTGATTAAAACAGCAACAACTATAGCAATTTTGATGAGGAAATTGCGCTTCACAAAATACCGCAAAATGGATATCAAATCAGCGTTGCGGTATAACCGCTTTAAAATTCACTTTAAAATTGACGGTTACCGAAGTCAAAACAATAGTAATTTTTTATTCGTCAAAAATGTCATCAAAACAACACGATTCAAAAATTAAACACCGGAGTAAAAATTCTGTTATAAAAATAACGGCGCAAAATACGTTTTAAAACCAAATACCAGTTCAACATAAATTAAATAATGGACTGCACCACTATATTTTCATCGAAAATATTGCACTGCCTCAATATACACATGCACTACACTATACATGCAGGCACGTAAAAATGAAATAAACAAAAATGCCTGACTAATACGCTATAACCTGTCACGCATATAATGCAAAAAAAATAAAACGCCCGGCTATATTACTTTGCACGCAAGAATGAGGAAATAAAAATGACCTGGTACACACTCAATAATTATAATGCCTGGACAAATTTTTAATGTACACATAAGATGGATTGACACAGGTTCTTGGTCCAAACTATATATGCACTAGAAAAATATAACCTGGCAATATTTTCTCATACGCAAGGAACACGCACGCTACAAAATGCATACAAATGAAATAAAATGACCTGTACTGCACTTTTGTACACTTAAGACGCACCTTGAACTCAATACATGCACGCACATTAAAATTTTCAAGCATGAAGAAAAAATGGCCAGGAACTCATTTTCGTATGTAATATATTTTTGCACAGCAATTTTTTTTTACACACTCGGTGGTTCACCCTGTTTAAATAAAGTAATTAAAACAACACGACTTGGCTCATTTTGCACACACAAATAGACAAAAACATAATCTGACTATAGCTTCATGTTTTATATGAATACACTTGAAATTCTAGTCTGGACCAAAACTAAATTCATGTATGCACGAATTAATGTGCTAACAAGGTGGCCTGTGCTATTATATACGTACGCAAGAAGATAGGCCAACCCAAATAATGACCTGGTAATGCATTTCTAGGCACACAGAAATGTACTTTGAAATTTAATGCATGTAAATGAAGGCATTCCATTTGTGCTTTATACACACAATTAAAAAACGTATGCACGGAATGAAGAATACAACTTATACCCTTTTTTTCAACACATACGCATTGATTATAAAACAAGACCTGAAACTTGACTTTGTTTTCAATGCTACAACAGGTGTACACTTTAAAAATGAAAATAGCCTGGACGTGATTTCGAGTATGGCCTAAAATGAAGTCAATAAAACTATTACTCACAAAAATGAAATGGGTGCTACTTTGCACGCAAAATAAAAATATCAAACAAAGTGACCTGGGCGAAATTTGCATCATACAAAAATGCACGCAAGAAAAAAACTGGCAACAAAGTTTTCACACAAACATAAAGTCAAGAATAAATTAGAAATGTGAGTTTTTAAACTCACCTTAGGTTTGCTTCAAAGATCAATTAGCACTAAAAAATCTAAAAGAGAGCAAAATATTTGTGCGGCCATTAAAGCTTTCATTGAGCTTTTGAAAATGAGCAAAATATAATGTTGCAGTCTTCTTCTTTTCTTTTCACAAAATTTTTGTACAAGTCAATGGAAAATAATGTGCTGGCTAACACTATGTACACATTCATTTAATGCAAACGTGCACTAGAGGAGAGAAAGGACATGCTAGCACATAAAAATGATGGCAGTAAAAATGTTCACATGCTTTATAAAAATGAATGTGAAAGCAAGAAAAATTGTGTTCACACTTTGATTTACATTAGCATATATTCTAACGCACGTGAAGGCAAATGAAATATAGCACAACTTTGATATTTACTTCAAATGTGCTACCACATAAAAGGTATGCAACTGACTTAGAAATGGTTTGCACAATTTTTCTTTTCAAATTTCAATTAAAATTTTTTATTTTAATTTTTTATTATGACGGTAATAAAACAGGGTTGTTACAAACTCCCCCTTATAAAAATTGCGTCCCCGCAATTTTCATACTAGAAGTTATTTATAAAACAAATTATTCATCACAACAAATATTTATAATAGAAAAGATGGATAAAGAATGCTCACCCCCACCGGAAGAGGAGAGAAAACCAGGATAAGAATGCTCAATGAATTCTTTAGTTTCCCAAGTGCAATCTTTGAGATTTGCGGACCATTGAATTTTCACAAGCGGGACTTCTTTATTCCGAAGGCGTTTAACCTCCGAAGCTAGCACACGAATAAGATTTTTCACAGTAGACAAGTCGGGTGAGATCTCAAGATCTTGCAAGGAGGATCAATAATAGGATCTGAATCTCGAAGGCATCATCGACGAAACTGGGATACATGAAATACGTCATGAATTCCCGAAAACTGAATAGGTAGCGATACACGATAAACAACAGGGCCAATGCCTTCCGTAATTGGAAATGGTCCAATATATCGAGGAGCCAATTTCCCGGAGCTACTAAAACGCACGACACCTTTCATCGGAGAAACACGAATGAATACGAGGTCGCCAACAGAAAATTCCAAAGGCTTCCTACGATGATCGACATAAGATTTGTGCCTATTCTGAGCCTCTTTCATTCTCTGTCTAATAATATCAATCCTCTCAGAAGATTCACGAATATAATCGGGGCCGCGAACTAACTTTTCCCTCGATTCCAACCAACATGATGGTATCGACACGGCCTTCCATAAAGGGCTTCGAAAGGAGCCATACCGATACTGGGTTGGAAACTGTTGTTATAAGAAAATTAAACAAGAGATAAGTGGTCTTCCCAACTACCACCAAAATCAAGAATACAAGCACGAAGGAGATCTTCTAAGACCTGATTCACCCTTTCAGTTCAACTATCAGACCGTGGATGATAAGCTGTACTGAGATTGAGCTTAGTCTCTAAATCTTTTTGAAGGCTCTGCCAAAAACCACTTGTAAAAAGCGGATCTCTGTCACTAACAATAGAACTAGGCACACCATGAAGTCGAACGACTTCTTTAATAAACAGCTTAGCCAACAAAGGAGCAGTCCGATTGGACTTGATAGGAATAAAATGGGCTGATTTGGTCAATCGGTCAACAATCACCAAATACTAGTATGTCCCGACCTCGAACGAGGTAGACCATCAATGAATTCCATAGAAATCCGATCCCATTTCCATAATGGAATCTCAAGAGGCTGCAAAAGACCACTAGGACGATGGTGTTCAGCTTTAATTAGTTGACAAGTCATGCAACAACTTACATAACTTGCAACATCGCACTTCATACCCTTCCAAAAGTATAAGCATTTCATATTAGCATACATCTTACTACTACCCAGAAGAATAGTATACTTAGAACGATGACAGTCCTCAAGAATGTCATTTCTAAGACTAGGAACATTAGGCACAATCAACCTTCCCTTCTTCCGAATACAACCATGAATATCAATTTCGAAATCCTTTAAATCATCACTTCAAGATTTCGATTTACAACTCTGAATAAGATAAGCAAGATCTGGATCTTGTTTCTGGGCATCGGCAATTCGATCCAACAAACTAGGACGAGCTTTCATGCTAAATAAAAGCGCGGGAGAATCAAAAACTGAAGGACGGTCTCTAATATCACAAAGAGATAAAGCTTCCAACATATTCCACTCTGCTAGCATCATGGAAACAACAACTTGCTGCTTGCGATTGAGCGCATCAGCAACTCGATTACACTTACCAGGGGTATACTGAATATCAAAATCATATGAAGCAAGAAATTCGAGCCAACGCTGTTACCTCATATTAAGTTCTTTCTGAGTGAATAAATATTTCAGAGATTTGTGATCAGTGAAAAGAACAAAATGCTCGCCCAATAAATAAATCGCCAAATCTTTAGAGCAAAGACTATAGCGGCTAACTCCAAATCATGGGTAGCATAACGAATCTCGTTAGGCTTTAGTTGTTTAGAAGCATAGGCAACTACTCTATCCTTTTGCATGAGAACCGCACCGAGTCCATAACCACTGGCATTGGTATAAACAACAAGATCATGATTCCCTTCGGAAACCACTAAGATAGGAGAATGAGTAAGGAGGTCTTTTAACTTCATGAAAGATGTCTCATACTTATCCGACCAAATAAAAGGAACAACTTTTCTCGTGAGAGTGGTAAGCGGTAAGGTAATACGAAAAAAGTCCTTAATGAACCGGTAATAATAACCCGCCAATCCAAGGAAACTACGGATCTCAGTAACAGTCTCGGGCCTCTTCCAATTCTGAATAGATTTGATCTTGGAAGGATCGACAGAGATACCATTGAAATAAACAATATGACCGAGAAACTTCACCTTATTCTCCCAGAAGTGACAATTGGAGAATTTGACATAAAGCTGATGCTGACGAAGAGTGCTCAAAACAATCTCCAAATGCTGAATATGACCGGCTTCATAATTGGAATACATAAGAATATCATCAATGAAAACCAAGACGAACTTATCGAAATATTCTCGGAATATCCGATTCATAAGATCTACAAAATACGCTGGAGTGTTCGTCAAACCGAATGGCATAACAAGCCATTCGTAAGAACCATAACGAGCACGAATGCGGTAAGAGGAATGCTATCTTCCACGACTCGTACTAATGAAAACCGGTAGCAAGATCGAGTTGGGAGAAGAGTTTAGCGCCACTTAATTGATCGAATATGTCATCAATCCTAGGTAATGGATACCTATTTTTGATAGTGAGCTCGTTAATCTTGCGATAATCAATGCAAAGCCTAAGAGTACCATCTGGCTTCTTAACAAAGACAACGACGGCGCCCCAAGGAGATGAGCTAGAACGAATAAATCGCTTGGCTTCCAACTCAGATAATTGCTGCTTGAGTTCCTCATTTTCCTTAGCAGACATCCTCGTGGGAGGACGACTGACAGGATGAGCACCAAAGATAAGTTCAATACAGAACTCAATTGCCCTCTTCGACGGCAAACATGAAATAGGCTCGAAGACATCAGAAAAATCACAAACAACCGAAATACTAGCAATGACATCTTCCGATTCGAAGGAAGAAATGAGAGCATTCGAAGTATGATCCATGCTTCGAAATATAATAGATAACTGCTCGATAGCGTCTGGATGCTTGAGATATAAAGTTCTTTCAGGACATAGGATTTGAAGTTCATAACGGACGAGCCAATCCATACCCAAAATCATATCAAAACCAAGATGATCCATAACACGCAGATTCGCATGAAAGGAGAAACCACATAGAATAATCTCAACATCAACACACAACAAACCAAGAGTAGCGAATCCACCAATAGGATTCACAATCCTCAAAGGATCGCAAAGAGTAATAACATCCAAAGGAATAACATCAACAAGCTCCTTTGACACAATGAATGTGATGCACCCGTATTGAAAAGAACTCTAATAGAACAGCCATGAAATAAAATAAAACCTTCCAAAACAAAAGGAGTAATACCTTTGGGCTTAGAAGAATCACCAGAAGCTTTAGCAACATTAAGCTTTCCAGATTTGAAACCCTTTGGAGCAGTAGGACAATTAGAAACCCAATGACCCTCTTTCTTGCAATAACAACAAATGCGAGGCTTAGGACAGTTACGAAGAAAATGATCCAAAGAACCACAATTATAGCACGCCCTTTGAATAGTAGGTGCACTACTAGGCTGAGAACTAGAGGTGGCTTGCTTCTTCTTCTTCTTGTTGGAAGAAGAATTAGGCCTATGAAATGGGAACCTCTTCTAATTGGGGTTCTTAGAAACCTCAACCTCATCACAACCATCACGTTCCTTTTCAACAGCTTCAAGACAAAGAGCCAAATCAACAAGCTCCTCAAAAGGAAGCTTAAACTGAAGCAAAATAACTTTCTTTAAATACTTCTTCAAACCATCAACAAAACGAAGATTCTTCTTACGCGGAGTGTAAATGAACTCAACTCCGTATTTGGATAAGGCCACGAGAACGCGATGATGATCAGAAAGATCCATCCGAGAAAATATGCACTCATAAGCACGCAACCAAGTCTGAACCTCCAATACACTTTCTGATCCCTTGAAAGGCTTGCCTTCAAGGTAGGAATAGTCACTACACATGCAGGCGAAGGCAGACTTATGAGTAGGAGCTGCGGAAGTAGCAACAGAAAGCTGAGTACCCCAAAATAGCTCCATAAACTGATCAGCTGACATATAGACTCCGTCCGGATGAGAATCACTAGACGGGCCTGTAGAAGAACGCTTCCCTCTACCTCTTCAAGCCATAGGCTGAGAGAACAAGAGAAGAAAATGATTAGTTAAACAGCTCACAATTGATAAGAATTTTAACAAATGGAATACTACGGAATATGAGATTCATTCCTAGACATACTCTAACATGTTAAAATGGAAGGAATAGATTTGAAAGGCACGAATAAAACCCTCGAATAGTTATAACGCATGTTCCATTCTACTTCTGTTCTGTGTTTATTATAATTTGTTCTGAATTTTAGCTCTGATACTAAGATGTGACGCCCCACCTCTATACTCATAATAACAAAGGTTATTATAAGGAATAACGTCCGCTATTGCGAAGAATAAGGCTTGTTAGAAGCGATCGTCCGTAAGTTATGCCTTAGACGAGTATTGATTACATCGATAGAAGTTGTGTAAATTACTCCCAAAGATATAAATTCTATCCAAATCTAAAACGAAACTACTGTGGCAAAAGAAAAATTCAGAACAACTCATAACAACAACAACACAGATAGTATAATCATACCAGAACAGAAATATCAGATATATATAGCGGAAGATAAGTCTGGATACATGCTACAACAATCGATAGTTCACATGAACCGGATATACATATACAAAAACATCAACATACATGAGATGAGAGTCAATACACCAAAAGTAACTCCTCGAAGACTAGACAAAAGATGATGTGAAATCCCAAAAGCTGAAGCGGCAACAGAATCAGAGATAGCGATTATCTTGAAATAACTCAATCTGACCCGAGTATTATTTAAAAGAAAATAATAAACGGATCAGTCAAATTTAAACTTAGAAGTGAATGTATCATAAACAACATCAAAGCAAATTAATTATAATCTCGAATGAGACTATTCAACATATGTAATCAACATAGTTTAAATGAAGAAATCTTATTCAACTCCATCAAATTCAACTCATTAAACTCCATCAAAATCAATTTTCAAATTCAAAATTGAATTCAAAACTGCAATTCACAAAATCTAGAAATCAAAATAAGATAAGTAGAAAAATCAGCATAAAAGTGGATTGATCCCATCATATGGCGAGTCTAAGCTACGCCGCACGTGCATCAACATATGGCTGAAGCCTACCAAGCACTATCATCATAATTTTGGCGTCCAACAAATGACCCAAAGGTCCAACATATGACCCGAAGGTCTAGTACTGGTAATTAACCTAAAGGTCCAACATATGACTCGAAGGTCCAACATAGTGGCTCGAAAGCCCAACAAAATCATCAAAATCGTCAAACAACAGCAAATATTTCAATTAACGAGTTCGGAATTAACCAAATTAGTAAAAGCGTGGTTCCATACTCCACATTTTTGCTAAATCATTTAAATGTCTTCATCGTTTCCTTGAAAGTGCAAAATTGTGTATTTTATATAAATAAAATTTACGTTCTCAAATGGACAAGTTCGGAATTAATCGGATCGGTAAAAGTAAGGGTTCATAGATCTTAATTTTGCCGAAGCGTTTAAATCGCTTCCTCATTCTTTTGAAAGTGCAAACTTTAAATTTTTGGGAAACAATTTTATTTTAAAACGATTTTTAAAACACATGATTAAAACAGCAACAACTATAACAATTTCGACGAGAAATTTGCGCTTCACAAAACACCGTAAAAACGGATATCAAATCAGCGTTGCGGGATAACTGCTTGAAAATTCACTTTAAAATTGATGGTTACTGAAGTCAAAGCAACAGTAATTTTTTATTCGTAAAAAATGTCACCAAAACAACACGCTTCAAAAGTTTAACACCGAAATAAAAATTCCGTTACAAAACTTACAACGCAAAATACGTTTTAAAGCCAAACACCGGTTCAACATAAATTAAATATGGACTGCACCACTACATTTTCATCAAAAATATTGCACTGCCTCAATATACATGTGCACTACACTGCACATGCAGGCACTTAAAATTGAAGTAAACAAAAGTGCCCGACTAATATACACTATAACTTGGCACGCAAATAATGCAAAAAAAAAACACCTGGCCATATTACTTTGCACGCAAGAATGAGGAAATAAAAATGACCTGGAACACACTCAACAATTATAATGCCTGGACAAATTTTTAATGTACACGTAAGATGGATTAACACAAGTTCCTGGTCCAAAACTATATATTCACTAGAAAAATATAACCTGGCAATATTTTCTCACACGCAAGGAACACGCACACTACAAAATGCATACAAATGAAATAAAATGACCTGTACTACACTTTTGTACACTTAAGACGCACCTTGAACTTAATACATGCACGCACATTAAAACTTTCAAGCATAAAGAAAAAACGGCCAGGAACTCATTTTCTTATGTAATATATTTTTGCACAGCAATTTTTTTACACACACTCGGTGGTTCACCTTGTTTAAATAAAGTTATTAAAACAACACGACTTGGCTCATTTTGCACACACAAATAGACAAAAACATAATCTGACTATAGCTTCGTGTATTATATGAATACACTTGAAATGCTGGTCTGGACCAAAACTAAATTCATGTATGCACGAATTAATGTGCTAACAAGGTGGCCTGTGCCATTATATACGCATGCAAGAAGATAGGCCAACCCAAATAATGACCTGGCAATGCATTTCTGGACACACGGAAATGTACTTTGAAATTTAATGCATGCAAATGAAGGCATTCCATTTGTGCATTATATGCACAATTAAAACAAAGTATGCACGGAATGAAGAATGCAACATATGCCCCTTTTTTTCAACACGTACGCATTGATTTTAAAACAAGACCTGGAACTTGACTTTGTTTTCAATGCTACAACAGGTGTACACTTTAAAAATGAAAATAGCCTGGATGTGATTTCGAGTATGGCCTAAAATGAAGTCAATAAAACTATTACTCACAAAAATGAAATGGATGCTACTTTGCACGCAAAATAAAAATATCAAACAAGGTGACCTGGGCGAAATTTGCATCATACAAACATGCACGCAATAAAAAAACTAGCAGCAAGGTTTTCACACAAAAATAAAGTCAGGAATAAATTAGAAACGTGAGTATTTGAACTCTTCTTAAATTTGCTTCAAAAATCAGTTAGCACTAAAAAATCCAAAAGAGAGCAAAATATTTGAGCGGCCATTAAAGCTTTCACCGAGCTTCTTAAAATGAGCAAAATATAATGTTGCAGTCTTCTTCTTTTCTTTTTGAAAATTTTTTGTACAAATCAATGGAAAATAATGTGCTGGCTAACACTATGTACACATTCATTGAATGCAAACATGCACTAGAGGAGAGAAAGGACATGCTAGCACATAAAAATGATGGCAGTAAAAATGTTCACATGCTTTATAAAAGTGAATGTGACAGCAAGACAAATTGTGTTCACACTTTGATTTACATTAGCCTATATTCTGACGCACGTGAAGGCAAATGAAATATAGCACAACTTTGATATTTACTTCAGATGTGCTACCACATAAAAGGTATGCAACTGACGTAGAAATGGTTTGCACAATTTTTCTTTTCAAATTTCAATTTAAATTTTTTATTTTAAATTTTTATTATGACGGTAATAAAATAGGGTTGTTAGATATAGTATAAAATGTTTTGAGATTGGCTTTGGGAAAAAAGCGATACCATGAAATGAACTTCATAGGAGATCCACTTAGTGGTTCTGCCTTGGGCCCTAAGGGGGACTCTAAATTCGATCCTGGGAGGAAGTCCGGACAAACTGGAGTTCCTACGGATTATGTGTTGGTAACGAAAGTCGAGGGTGCTGATGCCTACAGAGACATTTGGGTTATGTTGTGACGATAGTGTAACACGATGTCACTGCGATCTTTTGCGGACCATAGCGAAAGTCGAGGGCAGTGAGTGCCTACGGTCTACGTTTGATTTCGTCGGGAGGGCGACGTAACATTGGTAGACTGCGATCTATGAAGACATAACGAAAATCGTGTAGCAGTGAGTGCCTACAGGCTACATTGGGACTTGACTGATGTAGTCTGCGATCTATGTAGGAGTGGTGAAGTTTCATTTGGCAGTGAAATTCGAGGGCGCTTATGCCTACAGTTACATGAGTTTTTGCCTCAATGGCGACGTAAAACCTGGGTGCAGCTTCGATCTGTGGCGGGTTCCATGGTGTAATCGAGGGGTGCGGAGTGCCTACAGCTTTCTATGGATTTTGCCGGGATGGCAACGTAACCATCGGGCTAACTACGACCATGGAGGGGGTGATGATTTCCAGAGCATTCTCACCAAAAATGTTTTCTATCTCTATTAAAATATTTTCTATATTTTGCACAAAAACATTTTCCAAGTAGTTTCACTGGGTGTTGAAAACGGGTTTACCAAGTACTTATTGGTTTTCAATCCTACGTCTGATCAACGTATGGCCGAATTTCTATGAGAATAAGGATGGACTTGTTGAAACATCGAGTTATAAAAAGTATTTTTTTATAAAAACTATTTTGATAATATTATGTAGATTTTTAAAGTGTTTTAAAAATTTAAAATAAAAAGAATAGAGAGTTAAGAATGCTAAAGGATAATTTAACTGATAATTAACAGTATAATTTAAATTCTTGCTTCATTCCTTTTCCAGGACGAAAAGATTTAAAGGGGGAGGAATGTGATATCCCGGATTTTTGGACTGTTGTTAATTGATAATTAACTGGATTTAATTTTTAGAAAATACTGATTTATATGTTGAGCAAATAAAATTCTAATAAATATCTGGATATACATACATATATACATATATATATATATATATATATATATATATATATATATATATATTTGAAACTATTAAATGCTGAATTATAAATCTCTAGAGATGATAAATTTTATAGTAAATAAATAGATAATATATTTCATTAATTAATTCAAGATAAAATATCCATATATATATATATAAATAGAGATATACAAGCTTTATAATGTATATGAGTATATATATGCCTCTGGACTGAAATATAAGGAAGTTTGTAATAATATTGATATATATAATATCAAAATCCATAACATATTCTATTTATTCCAAAGTTATATTTTTATTTTCAAATTTTCAAAAATAAATTAGACTAAACTCCACATTTTTAATACTGGTATACATATTTAGATATTGATTTAAAATATTTATAATCTTAGTTTAAAATTTAAAAAAAATATGTAAAAAAGGAAATGTATTAATAAAAATAGGAAATATAATATAAAAGCATATAAAAACAATAAAATATAAATATAAAAAATATGGAAATATTAATGCATGCAATTTTACAAGCGGAAGTTAATTATAACATGCAAATAACAAGTGGCATAATTTTTTTCTTTAAAATTTAATATAAATAATAAAAGAAAAAAAAGAAGGTTTTTTAAAGCATTTTCTTAATACATTTCTCAATCTCTTCTTTCTTTCATCTTCTAAAATCTAAAAAAAAGAAAACCAAATCAAAATAATTACAACAACTTCTAGCTTTTAACCCGAGCAAAAGCAAGCAATTCAGATTCAAGTTCAAACCAATAATCAAGTTACAGATCAAGAACATTAAGTTGCAATTCAAAATCCACTCAAGTTCATCTTAAAAATCAAGTTCAGTTCCAAATAAAGCTATTCTCTGTTTTTCAAATCAAATGAGTAAACTATTTTCAAAACCTAATCTTTTTTTTAGATTATGTTTAATTATAGTTGAAAGTAAGGATATCAGTTTAAAAAGTATGTATATGCCTGTATTTATGTGTGTAAATGCCTGTATAAATCTTCTTCCCTTTGTTCTTGCTTCTGACAGTTTCAAAGTCTTTCAAAAATTTAAACTCTCTTAATCCAACTAGTTATAGATTATGTTTCTTGAAGGAGATGTGCTTATATTTGGGTATACCATTTTTTAAAATTGATTACAGGAAGTTTTAGCAAACAATGTCTCGGGAAGAGGGTTTTTACAGTAGATGATCAAAATTTCAAGGAAAATAAATTGTTTTAATTCACATTTTCATCTACATAAATGAACCCGACTTGGAAAATTATAAATTTTAGTGGTTAAATTATAAATTTTAGTTGGGGAATTGTTTGGATTTTCGGAAGTTGAATGGGAAACGGGTTTTGGGTGTTTTCTAGCGACCGCGGGTGTTTCAAGGGTCGAGGTTTGGTCAGAAGGAGGCTCGGGGAAGGAGAAGCATAGGAAAAATGGAGCGACACTGGCTAATGTAGTGGGGCGCCGAGACAAGGCAAGGGTAGGGTTTAAGGTGGTGTTTCAATGGCCTCGGTCGTGTGGCAAAAAGGAAGGGAATTGGAGAGGTAGGGTGTTGCGCATGGAGGGGAAATGGTAGAGGAGATCTTGGTGTAGCTCGTGACAAGTTTTGGTGTGTGATGATGGTCGGGGTGACCGAGGCGAGGCGGATGTAGGTCGGAGGCACTTTCCCAAAAAGGACAGAGATGTTTGTTTTTGATTCGAGCTAATTCGAATGGGACTGGGTAGCTGAGGAGTTTGGTGGGGTCGCCGGCGATGGGAAGACGGTGACGATTGATCGAAGTCGCTCCGACCGTGTGTGCACGTGCACGATACATTGATATTTTTGGGTTGGGTTGTTGCTGTAATAGGATTAGGGAAGAGAAAGAGAGAAAGAGGGGGAAAAGGAAGAATGTGGGCTGGAAGAAAGGGGTTGGGCCAGAGAAATAAAAGGGAGGTGAGAGAGAAAAAAATAGAATAAAAGTAAAAGTAAAGTAAAAGAAATAAGGAAAGAAAATAGAAAAGAAAAAGTAAAAGTAAAAGAAAAGTGGAAGGAAGAAATAAAGGAAAATATGGAAAGAGAAAGGTAAAATAAAGGAAGATTTTTTTAACAAGCTTTAAAGTAAAAGCATAAAAGAAAAATGGAAATGTATTAGCAAGGTTAATTATTGATTAAGATAAGAGTATTAAACTTTAACCAAAAAGTCTCAGGAGATTTTGTATAAATTAATTTCAAGAATTTAATTTAATAAAGATTTAAATGATAATTAAGTAGTTGATTAAGGTAAATGATTTATCTTAATTAATTAAGGTCTTAGTAATTAAAGTATAATTTCTTAAAGTAATTAATTAAGGGATTGTTAATTATTAATTAATGGAAGTAATTAAAAGGATGATTACTTAATTAAAGGATTAATTACTTAATGTAATTAATTAAAGGGTTAGTTAATTAATGTAAGTAATTTAAAGAATAATAAATTAATGTAATTAATTAAAACATAATTAATTAATGTAAGTGATATAGAATAATTACTTAATGTAATAAATTAAGGATCATTAATTAATGTAATTAATTATAGTATTATTAACTAATGTGAATAATTAAGGATGATTAATTAATTTCATTAAATATAAATGAGTTGTAATTAATTAATGTTAAGTAAGCAAGATTTAAAAGTAATTAGAGTTAAATTAAATTAATTACTCTTTGTATGACTATTAATCTTGCTTATGAATGATGATCCAAAATTTGATGCCTTGGTTTGGTTGATATCTCTGTGTAATTTGTTATGTGCTGTGATATGAGATGGCTGGATAGATCTGTAAATAAATGTGAATCATTTATTTAATTAGATATCTGTGATAGATTTCTATGTGCATATGTTATTTTTAATTTAATTAAACTGTTTACTTAAACAACTTGACCTAAAGGATGACATTGGATTCGAAGAGACCGAGGTCGGGTATCAGCAAATACCCGAAACCGCTTCGATTTGTAATCTACAATAATTATTTTTAGATTAGAGTTTAGAATCAAATAGGATGGACTGAAATAAATTAAGTAACATGGACGTTTAACCGAGTAATATATTATTTTGTAATAAGTATTGATTATAAACAAGATAAGAACTCGTAGTGAGGTACGAGTTACCCCGAGATTTCAACCAAGTTTTGTACCTTGGTATTTCATGTTATATGGGTTTACTCACGCTGAATTCCAGCCTGACTCAGGTGTTACTTTAATGTAATGCTCGGGTCAGACCGAGTATTACAAATTTTCAGGTTAGGACGTTCTGGAGTTCAGGTGGCGAGCTGGATGGCGGGAATGTATGGAGTTTATTCCGCTGTGTATTGAAGTTATATTGGTTGTATTCTGGGACAAGTTGTTACAACTGTCCAGTTTTGATGAGCTCTGATGTATCGTATGTAAATTTGACAAATCATCTTTTCTTTGTATAAATGTTATTATTTGATATTATATTTTGATCTGCTGTGAATGTGAGATTCTGTGTTTTGTTTTTGTTTCTTCTTCTACCTCTTTTCTTCTTTACCCTAAAAATCTAGAATTTCTGGCATTCGATTGCTCAACACTTCTACAGTGGATGTATTAGTGTCGAATTTTCGAGGTCGAAAATTCCGGGTCACTACATAAGTGGAAAATAGGGCATTGTTTGGCTCAATGATTTTTCTATTTTGAAAATTTAAAAATTCTTTCTAATAAATGGATAAAGAAACGGTTCTTGATTCATATGGAGTAAAAAGAATGGAAGGGTAATAATATCTGATAGTAAAAGTGGAAAAATATTTCCATATAAGGAAAATACAAAGAAAAGTAATTGAAATAGATTTAGACATTTGATTTCTCTTTTCATATTAATAATGAAAATCTCAGTTGCTAAAGCAGTAGGCAAATGCTCTATAATAATCTAATAAAGGAAACGATCAAATAAAAGAGAAAAATAGCTGTATGAGCAGAAGTTATTTAGGTAGAAGGAATTCAAATAGTAGTAATATTAGGAAATTTAATTAAGAACAATGTTAGGAATTTATATTAAAGAAATATTAGTAATCAATTTAGGAATAATGTAAGAAATTAAAGGTAAAGAAAAGGGAAAACATATAGTTTCCACGTAAATATGTGCAGTAATTGCACGTATCTTTTAAAGTCTCCCTCATATATTATTGGAGTCTTTACTTAAGGTTAAAAGAGGAAATAGTATGAGTAACAGGAAAGTAATAGGTTGAAGTTGTCTTTGTCTACTCCAGTTTTTAAAGTTAAAAAAAATGTTCTAGAAACACTGTAGTTGTGCATGTTTTAAAAATGATTTGGTATAAAAATTGAGTTTTTGAATACAAAACTTAATAAATGGTTTGAAAACAAGGGGCTTTAAAAGGAAAAAGATTTAATTAATATTCATATTTGAAAAAGGAAATAATGTGTCATTTTAAGAAAATGATCTTTTTAAATTGCTAACATTGACTTTTGAACTTAATAAATAAACTTACTTCTTAAGCCCTAAATTATAGCACTAAAAGTTATGACATCTATATTTAAAGTTGGTTAAATTGAGAAAATTTCAAGCCTTCTCTTGGAAACCAAGCAATTGTTGAATTTATTGAAAAGTTTCTAAGTCTATATTTACAAAGATAATTTTTTTGGATAAAGTACTTCATGATTGCGAAGTTTAATAATTATATAAAGAGTGGTGGAAACCAAACCAACTTTGATATAAAGTAGATAGGGATGATTGCCTAGGTAAGATGGGATAAAAGCTAAGGCTATGGATAAAATACTCGTAGAGTAGCAACAAGGAATCCCTGTAGGATATAAGAAATATTGGTATGAACCTATAATGTTTTATTAGGCATGCATGAAACCTATACGAAGGACCTACGAAGTAATAAGGAATTGTATAAAGTTCGCTTTTACGAGTCCTAGAATATACTCACACGAAATACCAAAGATAAAGAAAATAAATACCGAAATTTAAATAGTATCAACAGATTTAGACTAAAATAAGGTAGTAATATGATTTGGAGAAGAGAGTATTGAGATGGAAAACACACATTGATGGTGGGAAAGTTGTTCTGCTAAGCCAATTTTTTGATGAGTTATTCTCGATGTGCATAGTTTATATTTCTTACCTATTGCAGTGTGGAAATGCACAATTTATCTCATAGTCTGGTGTAATAATTGAAGTATGGGTGAAATTTATTTATTAGAAGTCAATAAAGGTAAGTTAATATGTGTGGATATAGAAGAATAGCATGCTATAGTTGTCCATCTTAATTAAGTAAGAAGTGATATGACCACAACATAATTAATACCAGTTGATGTTGAAGGGCAGGTTCCAACAATTATTTCTTTTAGATTATTTGTTTTGCAATCGCTATTTATCTCTTTTTGGGTATTGAAAAAGAATATGATATGATATAAGATATGTTCCAATTTTATTATTTTTTTGATTTTTTGTATGAGCTCCGACCACTATATATATATAGGAAACAATGTAAATAAAGAAATCTCATAAAGAAACTTGACTAGCAATGAATCTAAATTAAGGCGGGAAGTTTATAAAATAAATTTGGAAATTAATTAAATTAGCAACAGTAAAAGAATGCTTAATTTTCAAAAACTTTAAAATTTTGGAATTAATAAATTTTTGCAAACGAAAGACTGGAAATGGTTTTCATGATACCAAGGATCACCATCTCTATGTCTTAAAAGCTAAAAAATTTAAATATACTTCTGTATTGTTTGTTATTTTGAAATAAAAGAAAATGTTTTCAAAATCTAAGATTAACGGCGCAATGCTAAGGTTAATCATATGCATTAAATCATTTATTGAATCTCGATTACGTTAAGATGTGGTTTGATTTGTTTGAAGAATGTAAAGGAAAATGCTCTTGAAACTTATGTTCAAATGCTTTTGAAAATTTAATTTTCAAAGTATTTTATAAATTCGACTAAATGAGAAAAAGATTTTTAGTGGAAAAGATAAAATTTCTAATTTTCAAGTGCCACATGCTTAACATAGGGAAAATCTTTGTATTAATGAATATGACTTTTATTGTTCAATATGTGTTATAGTATATAAAACGCAGATAATAATAAGGGAAAAAGGTGTTTTAGCTTTGGAATTTCTATTTATACCTTATTGATAGTAAACAAAACTTGCTTTAAAAATAATTCTATTTTAAAGTTTAAAATTAAACCCACTTATGTGAACTGTACTAGAAAAATTGAAAAAGATTTGGGAGTAAAAGAAAAGGTTTCTAGGTACAACAGAATTGGTATAAAAAGAAGGGTGATTCTTCATCTAAATACTTTTTCTGGCATAAGATATAGATTTATAAAAACTAGATTTTCAAATTTTTGAATGTTAGAAATTGTTTATTAGTTATTGATTGGTAGGGTTTAGATGCAAAATTGGTTGAACCAATCTTCTATTCGTAGGAGTGTGGAAATTGACGCATGAAAACAAAGATTTTTTTTACTTTTGTAAGCTTGCATTCATATAGAACTGTCAGTATACAAATATAGAGGATATTTGCATCGTATTTTCTGAATTATTTTAAAGAAGCATACATATAGGAGACATCGATTTGGTATTATTCAGCATACATATCATATTTGTTATAGCACACTGTGCACTTGCACACAATTGACTGCAAAATTGGTTGTACACTAATTAGTTTGATGATTTAGAATGGTTGTGCTCTATGTAACATGATTCAATCCTTAATGAATTTTCGGGATGAATTCTTTTAAGAGAGGGAGAATGTAGCACCCTGTAAAATAAAAGCAACTAATTTAAAAAAATTAATAAATAATTATTAATGCTTAAAAATGGAATTTGAGCAAACTTTAAAATCTAGTCACGAGACTTGCACCATTGTGGTGGTGATTCTTTTCCGATCGACTTTCATATATAAAACTTCGCGATCGGAGTTCAAAAAAGAAATTACGAAAGTTTGAAGATTTTAGATCGAAAATATTCAAAGGAATCAAGGAAATAAATATTAATTAACGATGAAATTAAAACTGTTGGCCAATGACCGGTCGAACAGCCTCATTGGACCTTTAACGATCCGCATTTTCGACCCTCGAATGTCTACACCTATACGTTCACGGTATTCATGTGTCGAACACCCAAGCGGAAAGACAAATTATTAGGGTAAAAATAAAAACAAAAGGAAACAAAACAAGAAAGAAGCAACACAATATCAAAATCTCATTGCAGAACGATAAAATATAATATCAAAAGGCAGTAGAAAACTGTCACTCTAGGGTACAAAGCGTTGTAGAATTACAATTCTAAATACTATCATCAACTGGATAGTTATAGCAACTTGTCCTCGTAAATGCTGATATATATAATGGCAATGCAGCGGAAATAAGAACATAATGGTTGGTGAAACATCCAGCTCATCTCCTCAAGCTCCAATAAACATCCAACTAAAATTTTCCTTTCTCAGACCGCTCGAAATAACATATCAGGAATTTAGGTAAAATAAAAATCACGTGTCAGACCTACATCTGGTGTGAGAAACTCAAGAAATATGTGATCAACATAAAACAACACTTTTGGGACCCACGACATGCTGTGATGGCTATCCTTTCAAAAGAACCACACATCTAATAATCACATATGGTGATATAATAGATAATGTCTAGGGTGTAGAATGTAAATAAGAAAATAGTTATTCCATGTGTACACCTCAACAACAATAGTTATACAATCAATACCACTAGGGGGCATTCGTGTATGTGTAAGGGTTTCCGTGAAGGCGCACTAGATACAACTAGAACGGTCCTCATGCACAAGGATCAGTGATATCCTTCTGAGCAACGTACATCTTAAGGGAGTGTACTATAGGAAATACATAGCTAGCCCACGCCCAAATGCTCATGGATCCGAATGCGTCACTCTCGCATGCAAATCCGTAAGCAACACTAGGTGGGTCGCCTGCACTCTAAGGTTAGCTAAACCTATGCATCCTACTTTTTTTCATTACCAATGATGAAGTCAAGTTTAGCATCCCAACGCATGAGCTACAACTCGAACAGGTCTCGAAAACACACATGGATTCCAGCATGTGGAACAGTTCACGAATCTCTACATGGATTTGGGCATCTCAAACAGATCATAAATCTTTACATAGATTCCAGCATATCGAACAGATCACGAACCTCTTCCAAAGCATAGATCACGTATATGGTTTTGAAGTGGTTACAATTTCGACTCTTCTAGGGGTGTTAGTTTTGTACGAGTGTCCGTTGACCGAATTGGTTCAAAGATGAAAACCGTCCATCTATATTAGTTCATTTCACATTTAGGATATGAGTTAAGACAAGAAAATTTTACGATATTTCGTTTGTACAAACTGTTCACATAATTTTCTATTGTTCGTACATCATCCATTCGCTATCCATCTTGTACGTAGAGTGTTCGAGCCAAAGTCTCGTCTGATCCATGTCCGTCCAAAACTCTTATAGGATAGGACACGAACATCCCTACGTCCGGTCTTGTCCGCCCATTTAACACCACTAGACTCATCTCATATAAGTATACTCCTACTGTAACGACTCATAATTTTAGCTATTTTAATTTAATAAATTTAAATACAATTATTGAATAAAAATGGTTAAAAATAAAAATTTAATGATTATGAATGTAAGTAATTGAATATGAACTTGAATAAAATTTTGAAATAGTTAATTTTGAAGATTTAGATGATAACAAGTATTGGAATAAATTCTATGAATTAACTATGTTTAGAATCAATAGTGAAATTGAATAATAAATATGGATGACTGTACAATGGAAATAGTCATTTTACAATTTGAATTCGTTTTAAAAGTTAAATTTGATACAATAACTTATATTTCAATTATAGTGATTTATTGGATAATCAAATTTTTTAAAATTGAATACTGGAAATTATTTGAAAAATTAGATTCTGAATTTAATGTGAATGAAAATGATTTGGATGTCGATCTAAATTTTATTTAAATAACAACGAAGATTGTTAACATTTAAAATTGGATTTAAAAGTGAATAATTAGAAATTGAAAATTTTATAATTAATGAGTAAAAATAGCCATTTTGGAAACAGTCTCAAATTTCAACGAAACTGGTTCCATTAGACCCATAATTGTGTATTGTTATCAGATTTCAAATTTCGCAGTGTTTAGAGTTATCGTTTGGTCGTATGGAATAGAAACGCATCGAAATTAGTACCGAAAATTTAATATTTTTATTGGGTTCAAAAGAGATTTCTTCTCCATACGATCGAATTGAGACTCGAGACCTTTTCCAATACATTTGGAATAGAGATATAACTTTAGGAATGCCTGGCGGGCGGCATGTCTCGACCGGAGTCAGAATAAATATCTAGATATTTTAGGAATTTTAAATATATACATTATCATCATCATTCACATTAGCTTTCATTTCTAACGATCAGCCACCCTATTTTTCAAAAATTCTAGCCCACTCTACAAGCCACCCTATCATTCCTCTTTCTTTTATATACTGCAGCTACCAGAGGGCACTAGAAGAAAAAAATTGACAATGAGAACTTCAAAAAATAATATTTCAATTTGTGATCGATGAAAAATTATCGAACCTCTTCTAAAAATCTTATTTCAACGCGAAATTCGATCTGATATATTGTTTGAGGGGTGCGATTGAGATTGGGGAGACTCGAATATATTGAACAATACCTATGAACTAGGGTTCCACTTTTCTTGGTCTACGAGCGACGATTGAAGACGTGGATGGTGTTTTCGAGTTCGGAAAGTTGAATGGCATGTTCGACCGGAGTTAGCGAAAGTCCGGTTGCCAATTATGATGTGCGACGGTTGCTACAATGGAGGTCGTGCGTGGCCAGGTCGCGTTGCAGCGAGGAGGTTTGATCTTGAAGTTTTGGCATCTGGTAGGTGGAGATTTTGGTGTAGAGTGCGATGGCGGAGTCGTTTCGTTGAAATGTGAATTGGATTGTCGGTGGAGGCTCGTGCATGATGTGTCGTGCATGTACTGGGAGGGCACGAAATTGGAGAAGAAGGAATGTTCATTGTTTAGGACGGGCTTTAGTTTTGGTGTGGGTAATAAATTTGAATAAATTAAATTATATAAAATGTTTTATAAAAATCCAGTTTCTTATAAATTGCGTAACTCATTCGTTTTAGGTCAAAATTCAATGCGGTTAGTTGCGTTGGATCTGTATTACCAAGGTCTTTGCTATGGAACCAGTTTTGCTGAATTTAAAGCTTCTAGAATTTTTAGTTAATCAGAATCAGAACATGACATCGGCAACAAAAATAAAAGGTGAGTGTTTTTAATGCTCACGATATATTATAATATGTTTATGTTTGTAAAATTGAATCGTGGAGTTATCTAATTTTATCGACTGTTATTTGAAAATAAAACCGACATATGAATTAACTGTAGTATTAAAATTGATAGTGAAATTTGAAATTGGAATTTAATTGCTAGTAAAATACCTAATACTGATAACTATGGAATTATTGTGAATTATTGGCTGATTTGGATGTTGATTGTAATGGATGCTATTAATTTATGTTTTAGATGATTTGGATGTTTATTTATTATGATATATCTTGTTATCATCCTATATATTATCTAAAGTATATAAAATTATAAATTGAATTATTTCAAATAAATTAAGAAATAGGTTGAAATGATATATACCTATGACACTGTGATTTAGGTCGAAATGATATATATTCATCCCAGAAACTAAATTGACATAACCGGTCACTTGGCCATAAGATAGAATATACAAACACCGGATTAGTTAAATTAAATTATTTTAAAAATTTTGATTTGAAATTACTTAAATGATTTGATTTTATAGAATAAAAATCGAATTTATGGAAATCGAACTATTTCGAAATTGAGCTCGGAATTGAATTATATTTGAGGTTTGGATTTCAATTTGGGTATTGAAGGTAAATTTGATTTAAGTGTTTTTGGATCGATGTTTTGAAATCGAACTCGGAATCGATATAAATCGAAATGGTTTTAATTTGGAGTTGGAATGGTTTTAATTTGAAATTTAAATTGAAGTCGAGTGGAATTGAAAGTAAAATTGATTTAATTTGAAATCAAAGTTGAAATTGATTAGAATTGAATTTGGAATTGGAGTTAATTCGAATTGAAATCAGAATTAAATCAATTTAAATGTTTTAAATATGGAATTGAAATCAATTCGAATTGAGAAGATTTGAAAAGTGAATCAGTTTAGCTTTGAAACTATTTTCAAATAAATTATTTTAATATAAAACTATTTAAAATCTACTTTTTACATATTCAATTTATTTTGATTTTCCAAACTATTTTACCTTATAAAACATTTTAAAAACTTAAATAATTTTATATCAAACTATTTAATTATTTAAGCTATTTTTAAACAATTTAAATTCTCAAACTATTTTTCAAAAATTCAAACTGGTCAAAGGCTGGAAGCTTTATTTTTAAATCATGGATTTAAATACGAATTAGGTAAAATGTAGTTATAACCCAAATGGAAATTTGAAACAATTTTGGAACTGAAATCAAGATATTAAGGTGAAAATGATTTTGAAATGGAATGGTATATTTTAAGTAAATATGATTATTTCAAAATGGATTTGATTTTGAAGTGAATATGATATTTTGATTATCAAGTATGAACTGTTTTCAAAATGTAAAAGTACCAACCGGTGTATAAAACAACGTTTAGTTGTTAAAAAGACCGGGGCTGGATATTGGCATACTCTCTGTCGATACCGAAACCACACTAACAGCCGTGTACGTGGAGTGATGGTGCAGAACGAAGTGTTTGGATTTGGGTACATTTGCTGGATTTGATCAAAGATAACAATGATGGATTGGCCTGACACTTGTGTCAATTTGAAATGACTAAAACAGGAGTCGTACCGGTCAAGCGGGCTAGCTATCCCTAGCGGACACACTTCTTCGTATTACTATCATTTATATTGTGATTGATTAGTGTGCAGCCTCGGATTTTGAGAGTGTTGGACACGGTAGGCGATCATGGCTATGTTACAATACCACCAGCCGAGAAGGATAAACTGGTGGTATCCTACCTTAGGCATTGCCTCACGTGCCTTGTCATACTTTTATCCCTATACAAGACCACTACGTTTTTAGTTTAATGTTTTCGTATCACGGCACATCCCTATCCGCCGACGGTTTACTGGTGTTTTATATGCAAAATGTATGACAATGCTTAAAAACGCATTAAGTGGGATTAATGTAAAAACCTAAATGCTAAGAAAAATATTTATTTTATTGATTATACATTTTATATATGCGTATTATACTACATATAAATATTTTGACAGATCCATAAGAGATGGAAAATCTCATAACATCTCTTGAGTTATTGCACGTACATTGTACACTGGATTGGAGATGTGAAACCCCGTAAACATCTCTAATGCCACGACACTCATGTTATATGTGATATCGATTTGACTTACATAAGGATATTTTAGTCCCGACTCGAGCGTATTGTCTTTTCATTACACTTGGGGTCAACCCTGAGTATTTCAGCGCATTGAAGATCATTTTCTATAGGACGAAGATGAAGATTTGGTGTATTATTACTATTATTATTCCCTGCATCATGCTATTCTGCTACATTTATTTATTTATCCCTGATGTGTATATAACTCTGATAAATGTTGTATAAATTATAATCAAATGTATAATATAAACAGCTTCATGAACTGTTTATTTGATCATTATATTTTGTCATTCCGCTGCGAGATTCTGTGTTTGTTTCTTCTTCTTTTTTAATTTTCTTAATTAACCCTATTGATTATCTATGTTCTGGATTGTGTGAGTTGGACATATGCGATTTATTATCGATTTAAACCTTCTGAAATGTGGGTCGTCACACCCACGCTTACTGGACGCTCCAAAACCAATTGATAGATTTTCGGTTAACTCAACCCCGGTTGTTTTAGAAATACACAAATAATACAGAAGGGTGGAGATCATCTCCTATTCAGACGGATTCCCTTATCATTTGTCCTAGAATAGCAAGATGAGTTTATATGTAGATTATACCATCATCGAGTGAATAACCGTACCATATAACTCACATGTTTCTTCTAGATATTTCCAAAGTTAATTTGCATAAATTCAACAATAATGAGAATGATTGCATATGGAAACCAAGTCTCGTATACTTATCACATTTCCAAACTTCTCAACTTTAGTTATCCCTCGGTCAAGAGTGAAGTCCGTTAGGTTAAAGCAATATTGCTTCTACACCCTACATGAATCGTCAATTTAACTCCCATAGATAAAAGAAGTCTACTTTATCAGCTTAAGTGAAGTACATGACTAAATACTTTTCATAAACAAGTAAACAAATAAGGCATAATTAACACACACAAAATACGATCAAGTCACATGAGCGATTTATAATCCTTGTTTCATTTAATTAATATTTTATTATTTATACCCTTTTTTATTAGTAAAACTCCTTTTTATTTAATAAAACTTCTTTCATTGATCAAAACTTCTAATAGATTAAGCTCCTAACTAATTAAGCTCCTAATTAATTCCTTTATTAATTAAACTCTCCTTATGTTAATTAATATTCCTTTATTAATTAAAACTTCCTTTATTAAATAAGATATCTTTAGTAATTAAAACTTCCTTTATATATTATTATTCCTTTATTAATTAAATCTTCCTTTATATACTTTCATATATTTTTAGTTTCTCTTTATAAAAAATATGTACTTGTATTATGTTATTTCACTATTCATTTCTACTCTTTTCAAAACTTCATAACGTAATCATGTACTTAGCTTGACGACATATGTATATTCACAAATCAGTTAACAAGGTTTACGTTAAAAATATAATCATAGAGGTTAAAAACAAATGTTACTAAAAACATTATTACCTAAACCCCTTCTCTCTTTTATATTTTAAACGTATACTTTCGTATCTTTATTCCAAAAGATTTCATACTTGTTATTACCTTTAAAATTACACTATTAAAAATCTAAGTATATTCATAATCATATAACAATAATTTTCCACTTTAAAATATAGTTTGAGAGCTTAAAAACAAATGTTACTAAACCAAAGTTTACTACAAACCCTAAACACTTCACGCTTGATCGTTATCTTTCTCTTTTAAAGATTATATATATATATATATATATATATATATATAAGGGTTGAAAAATAAATGTTACTTAAACATCGTTATAACAACCCAAAACTGTTCACTTATAATTATCTTTAAAATATCTGTTATTAATATCTAATTATATTACTAAGTATAATTAATAAGGATTAAAAGCAACGTTGCTTAGACATTGTACAATACAACCCAAAACGATTTTTGTGCTAAACATTAACGTTAGGATATTCATTTTAAAGATCAAAGTACATCCACACTTGTTAATTAAGGTGATACACTTTTAATTGAACATCTCAAAATAATTTATTTTAACTTAAGTGTAAGAATCCACACTTCCTTTACTATATTTATAAATACTTAAACTTACTTATTGAAACTTATATGTGTATTTTCGAAAAACTATGTTTATTTAAAAATACTTTAAAAATATTTATACCATGGATTAAAACATTTATTTTATATATTACTTAAAAATATTTATTTTATTTAAAAACCATATAAATATGTTTTATAATTTAGAAACCTTTACTTTAAATTCATAAATAATTATTAAAAATCTATTTAAACCATCAGAGTTTTCCATTAATAAGTACAATTATAGCACTTCTTAAAAATGCAAAGAAGCCCTTACGATTTGTAACAATTCGTGATTTTCAACCCTAAAAAATCGACACTAATACGTTCACTGTATTGCATGCCGGACAGTCAAATACCAGAGCTCGACTGTTAGGGGAAAAAAGAACGATGAAAGAAGAGGAGAAAGAAAGTGAAAAAGAAGAGAAAAGAACTAAAACAACACAGAATCTTACAATCACTGCGGGACAATATATAATATAATATCAATTATCTTTACAAAGAAAGAGATTTATATGCATACATCCATCAGAGTGCAACAACAAATCACAACCATCAACCTAGACAGTTATAATAACCTGTCCTTACAAATGCTGATGATTTCAACAATAGAGCGGCGAAAAATAAACATGTACGTGAATATGACTTGAAGACCTCCAACTCGTTTCCTAAGCTCCAATACCTTTAAAGCAATATGTAAATATACTCGGTTTGATGCGAGCATTATAATAAAATAACACATAAGTTAGTTTGGAAAACCAGCGTGAGAAAACACACCCATCTAGATTTTTATGTTATAAAATACTTCAAAATCGAAAGTTTCTCATAAGACCACGCCGCACATAAACACGAATGGCTTTTTACCTTACGATAACCAAAATATTTTCAATAGAAAATCCATTTATATTATAGTAATGTATAGGGGTCAAAGTAAAATATGAATATAGCAAAACGCTTGCATCTCACATTTCATCATAGCTGGGCACAAATAAGTCCATACGGCGTTTATTGGAGAATGGATTCCATACAATGACAGGGTTACTGGGGTACCACCCATCATGGTGCATCTCTAGATAAAATAATACCAGGGTTGAATCTATAGACCCCTGCCAACACAAAACCAGCCTATTTCTTACTGGATAGTACCGAATATGATCACCCCTCTGTTCATGGCCCTGAAGCATACAAATAAGAGATAATATCGACTCTAGATAGGGATGATCATACCCTACCGGGGAGCGACCCACTTATCCCTACTGTACCTGCCTTGTTTTAGTCATTCCCGATTGATTAGGCCTGGGGCTAAGTTTTACCTTTTATACAACACTTCCTACTTGGAATGCTAACACTACCCTCTAGGTAGCAATGCCATTCCAGCATTCATCCATACAAGTTTGTTCTAGGACTGAACAATACGCTTAAGAGCTCCGTCTTCAATTCCATCATCTTTAAGATGTCTTCACTTCGGACGCTTGAGTTGGATCTAAGTGGTTTTCAGATAACATGTCTGATCCCGGTCACTTGGAAACAACTTCCGATAGTTTTCGGTAAATTCAACCTCGGTTCTTTTGGAAATAAACAGTCAAATATAAGAGCGGAGATGACCTCCTAAGTGTTAATGGACGGATTTCCTTATCATTTGTCCTATGAGAACGAAATGAGACTTATCCACACAATACAGCATCATCGGAGATGACTATGCCATAACTCACGTGTGTCTCCTAGGTATCTCCAAATTTACGTTTGGGTCCATATTCGATAGTCGGCTCTTTAACTATCAATAAACACACATTCAAATCATGGATTCAATTCCATTGGAAAAAAACCTTGGTTAAGCATATAAGTAACTACTAGCCCTTTAATTAATCTTTTTGTTAATATATTCACTTTATAAATATTTGTATCAAAATTCTTTTGCAAAGATATATATGCACACATCTTTATATTTCAATACTTGGAAAAATATCTGTATACTTATCTCAACAGCATAAGTATATTCACCATACACTAAGGGATATTTCCTTCTTATACAATTCTAAATTATTTATAAATTCCATTATAATTGCTAAAACCATTCATAACTATTTTATAAATCTCTAGAACTATTTATAAAACTCTTTTATGCATTTATCAAATCCTTAGGACCCATTTATAAATCGATAATCCATTCATAAAACTCTTCTTATAAATCTATAAACTCATTTCTAAAACCTCTTTATAAATATCTAAAACCATTTATAAAACACTTTTCACCTTAACTAATCTTCCTTTAAGTTTCCAGACCATATTGTAAAACTTCTCTTATAAACTCACATTTGTTTATAAAAGCCTATTTATAAATCTTAGAACATTTATATAAAAATTATAACCATTTACTTCAAAAAAATATTATATAATAATAATTATTAGCAATAAATGTAATAAGTAAATAATTATTATTAATTTCAAAACATCATAAAAATAATAAATAATTATTTCCAAAGATTATTACATAAAAAATAATAATTAATCTATACCATGACTATAAATATTAATAATTAACTTCCAGATTACTATTAATAATGATTTTTATTAATCTCATACCATATAATTAATTGAATAATTAACTTTTCAAAATAGTAAAATATTAATAAATATCTTTGAAATAATAATAATATAAATAAATAACTTTAAAAAATATTAATTATAAACAAATAAATTTAAAACGATATAATTATAAATAAATAATTTCAAAACAATATTAAATATAAATAATTTTAAACAATAGTAATTATAAAAAAATAATTTTAAACAATATAAATTATAAATAAATAATTTTAAAATAATATTAAATATAAATAAATAATTTCAAACAATATTCATAACTTTAAAACAATATAATTATAAATAAATAATTTTAGAACAATATTAAATACAAATAATTTTAAACAATAGTAATTATAAATAAATAACTTTAAAACAATATAAATTATAAGTAAATAATTTTAAAACAATATTAAATATAAATAAATAATTTTAAATAATATAAATTATAAAAAAATAATTTTAAAGCAATATTAAATATAGGTAAATAATTTTAAACAATAATAATTATAAATAAATAACTTTAAAACAATATAAATTATAATTAAATAATTTTAAAACAATATTAAATATAAATAAATAATTTTAGAAAGAGATAGAAAAACGGGTTGAAATATACGAGAAATTAAATTCTTTGAAACAAAATATTCTCGAAACCCAATCTCGGATGTAAAATAATCTCGCATGTCAAAAACCAATTCAAATTCAAATAGAAATTTATAGTGTTTTAAAAATACCAATTCAAGGTCAATAGCCACCAAATGCTCAATCAATATTGATATTCATTTTCTATCACTACGGGGTTTAAGTTTCGGACATATAACAATGTCACAACCAAAGAGCTAGAAATCAGGTTTAATACCCAATAATTCATATTACAGGAATATTATTGAAATTAAAATCAACAATGGCGAGAAATCTTGTTGGATCCCTCCAACCTGTCCCCCTACATCACAACTCATATATATCAGCGCTCGCACGCAGGCGTGCACGCGTGCACACACGCACATATATGTAAATAAAATAAAAAATGGTGAGAAATCCTGTCGAGTCCCTCCAGCATGTTTTCCTGCATCACATACATTATATAACTATATGATATGGGCCATCCGCTTCTAAGTCGGTATGTATAAAAAGTCAACCGCTCCAGGGGCGGGAATAAATCCAAACCAACCGATAAAACAGCAAATCATCCAAACATTCAACCAGTAACTTTTATCGACTATATAATATTACTAGTTAACCCAAAAAGTGAGTCTAATTCACCGCAATCTTTGTTGTCGCTGAGGCGTTCCTGCTTGACTAAAATCGAATAGCATTCAATTTTAACCCAAATTCCCACTTGCTCCAATCTCCACCAAACCAATTCCATATCACAATACTCGCCGATATGATTGAAACGCAACTCGTCGCATTCGATTTGGACCTCATATGAATTCGATATGGATTAATGAACTTTTCAATTAATAAATTATAATTAACTTGAAATTGATTAACGTTTAAACTAATTACCTTTCCTCCCATTCACGCGCGTTCGCTTCGCTCAACCCAGGCATATAACGACCGTGCTTCCACCAAGTTTGACACCGCACACCGCCGTCGCGCGCAACGCTTATCGCTGTTCACCATTCCGACCCCCTGCCTCCCGACCTCGCGCGCCGCCGCCGTACGCCCCAAAAAACCCAATTTACCATTCGCCGTTCAAATGAGATTTTCCCCCACCCACGACCACCATAGATGATCTATCCAGTAAATAAACCCGTCTTGTTGAGACAAGCAACTTTTATGTTAGGACCAAGGCTTGTAAATGCTCGTAGTGGCTCCGACGATTATAGGCCATTAGATGAAGGGAAGGTTCTATCTGAAAATTTTCGAACTTTTTTCCTTTGATTTCTGGAGGCACGATTTTAAAGAAAAGCAGATGATATGGGTAGGCATGCTTGGGTATGGGTTGGAGTGTTAGGCACGGCTAAAGCAAGGTTAACATATACATATACATACATACATATGCTAATATTCAAAAACATCTAGCTTAAAACGTTCAAAAATCTCGAACTCTAAATAAGGCATGCCGCCTGGCTTTCTATATGTTATACTTACATTCTGAACACAATAGAACTAGTCTCGAGGCCCAGTTCGATCGTATACAGAAGATAGCTTTTCAAACCCAATTACACTATATGAATTTCTGAAACTAATTTATACGCGTTTCGAACTTGCACAACCAAACAATAAGTCCAATTATTAAGAAATTAGAACTATTATGGATCCAACGAAACTGGCTTTGTCAAAATCCGAGACTGTGCCCTAGAAAGCTATTCTTTACATGTTAATTAAAACGAGTTATTTCCAAAATCAGTTAATCCCTTTTTATCCCAATTTAAAAGTTTACTATCTTCATTCTTATCAATAAAATTAAATCAACTTCCAAAATCATTTTCATTCATATCGAATTCAAGCTTTAATTATTTTTAATACTTCCAAATATTAATTTTAAATATTTAATTATCAATTAAATAGCTATATTTTGAAATCATAGTTATTTAATTTATAAAATTAAATTTTCAATGATTAAAATCAACTAAATATTTCAAATTCAAATGACCGAAATTATGGGTCCTTATAGGATGACTTTTAGAGCCGACTTTACGATTCGCCGAACACAAGGCACTTTTAAAGTATATCCATGGCGACCATTTTACTTCTAACTTTCACAAATGTATTTCACAATTTCTATAATTTCCAAACCGATTCCTTGCTGCTCATACACCAAATAACGTGTAGAGAACAACCAAATATACACTTCCACGTTATATTCACATTTTAACCAATTTAACTTATTATACGTTAAATACAAGGGATTTCAAAGTGCTTTTATAGCGACTCTATCGCTTCAAACGTTCACAACACACTTCAACTTGATATATAACAATATCAAACATGCAATGTTTTAGAGGGTTGAAAGGGATATTATACTACATATAACATTGTCGCTTGCTTTTCAAAGCATGGAAAGATCCAAAAGTAATAACTTGCTTTGTTATCTAATTTTACTTATATTTAACACAACAACACTATGTACACAACACATACAATTTGATGGTGAGTAAACTCATCTAAGCCAAAGCTAAAACAAGACATAGATGGTCTCATTACGACTGTAATGGTGAAAACGGTATCACTATTGGACCTCGTATGCAAAAATATGAATTTAATAAGACTTCGGATTAAAAATATTAATTAATTAATTAAATTAATTCGCTATAACCTATTCCTCTCCCTTAATCATCTTCCTAAATTAGCACCTCTCTGTATACAAAAAGGTGCACATTGATACCCATCAACACGTAAGCTTCCATCGCCAAATTCTCCTCCTATACCAAACGATTCGACAAACCATCACTTGCTACACACTCCCTTTGCCCACTCTCTACCTCGGATATAACCGCATGAGCCTTGGCTCCTATAGTGAAAGCGACCTACTGCTCCCCCGAGCAGATTCATGAAAACACATTTTGTCCCGGCCTACACAAACTCATCCGATCAATGCCAAAACTACTCTCCTTCGAACCAATTTCACAACGGCGGTCTTTATTCCTCCAACCATGGACCCTAGCTCCGCCAACCTTCAACCCTAATCATTGCAACCCAAAGTCATGTCAGCCAAATTTAACTGCACTTATCATCGAGATATGGGTATGAAGCCCTCCTCACCACTATCTCAACAGATCTAACATCATCAATGTCATTGATTATAGCACTTAAAACAATTCAACGATGGTGGTGGCTACTTTTATTTTCCATAATTGGAAGGAAGAGGAAAATAAAAGAAAGAAGAAGGAATAGATCTCAAAGTAGGGTGAGTGTGTATACATAATAACATATATATATCATATTTAATTGCTAAAATAAATCGCAACACATTCAGCTCGCACGATCACATGGAATGTAAGATCGTGGACATACATCACCTCATTATTCCGGTCTCGATGACATTAGTTTCATCAAAATCTGAGAAAGTGCCATGGGATGACAATTTCATGTGCTTTGATGTCGTTTATCGATAAAATGATTTTCGAACACATTATCGATATTTGAACTATTTATTTTTATAAACAAATTCTAGAAAAAATTATTATCATTAAATATTATTTAAAACGGGTTAATAAGGTTATTAAATCAATTTAGTCACATTAAATCCAAATTCAGATATTTAAATACAAAGTGTTCGAAATTCCAAGTCGTTACATTCTCCCCCACTTAGAATATTTCATCCTTGAAATTCCAACATGAGCAATAAAAGAAACAACCATACATCATACTTAATAGTATTCTAAATTACTAGCAAAAGCTTAAGATTGCCCAGGTTCAGAAACCTTCTCAACACACAAAGACGATAGGGAGTCTACTATGCGTACCTTACATTCAACAGCCATAGGTTATTATGTAGTCGATTATTCATACTGCCTTAATCAATTCAAAGAGTTCTCACCTCAACTCCTTATACCAACAAAACATAGCTTTCAATTATACCAAAGTCCGTACGATGTACATACATCATTCATATGCAATATTAATTCAGATCACTTGCTCGATCATATAGATTTCACTTCCAAACTAGTATAGATCACTTGATCTCTCTAGTGCGAACTCTGATTTGGTTCCTTGATTAGAAACCTATGCTTCTCTTACATAACCATATACTATGGTAGATACTTTGGGATTGTATTAAGAATCTGTATCAAGCGTTCACAATCAAGAATCTATTGAAAAATCCTTGTTCGTACCAGTGTAAATCACCTCGATAATTCGATATCATGTACTCGAATCCTAGGTCAAGTACTGCCATGTGAATAAAATAATCTACGTACAACTTACATACTTTATGTAGGATCGATTTCACCCTAGAGGGGGAGGGGGTGAATAGGGTGATTATAAAAATTAATGCGAAAATATATAAAATAATTGCGGCACAGATAATAGCAGAATAATAAAAGCAAAAGTAGGACAACACAGATTAACCCAGCTTTGGCTAAACCCAGCCTACGTGCTGCCTCTAAGATTTCTACTAGAAATTAAGTAGTCAGACGCTTACACACGTGAACTTGCGATACCGCTATCGACTAACCTAACTCTATGCTCAAAACCCTATCACAACTCACTCACTGAGTTGCGAATTCTCAAACTGCACCACCGTAGTTCGTCCCCTAATCACACGACTAGAATTTTATAAAAGTTTGAAAGTAAATTACAAAATAAAAAACAACTCAAAACAATAAAACCCTAATTTTGAAATCTAAAGCCCAAAAGCAATTATATGTCGGCCCAAAAGAAAAGAATGCAGTGACAAAAAAATTGTCTCCCTTTTCTCTTTTTATTTCTTCGGCCTGTCTCCTTTACTTCATGAAAATGGCTGCCTCGTTCCTTCCTCTTTCTTTCTGAAAAATTAGGGTTTTGGGAATTGAAACATCGCGATTCCAATTGATCGATTAAATAGACATGTTCGCGTTGATTGCTTTGTCGATCAATCGTCTTGCTTTGACTTCTGGTTGCTTCAATTCGTCGAGTTGGATTTGAATAAATCTGGTATATGATTTCCTTTGTTATTCTCATTGATATGCTTGAACTTGATGATTTCATTTCTAATGATGTTAATGGTATTTATAGGGTTTAATTCCCTAAATTATCGTTTGAATAAACCTTTTGAATTCATCTGTTACTTTAGCTTAGTCGTTCGATTTAACTTGAATGTTGGTGATGTTTTCTGATTTTTTCAATTCGTATATTTCCTTTTTCTTGATTACCACGGCTTGCATTTGCTTTGAATTTGGTTTCGTTCTTTTCTCTATTGACATTCTTTGCTGGCGATTAATCTTGACTAGTTCAATTCATATATTTTCTGTTACACTTGCTTGGTCACCACAGCTTCATGAATTTGAAATTGCTTCGTGAATTTTATCCCGTGACTTTGTTATTTGAATTTTCTAACTTTGTGATAAAAATTGAGTTCGACTTGTTTAACTCATGTTATCACTTGGCTTTGACTCTGACTTTTTCGAATTCTACCTTGTTCACTACGGTTTTGATTCAAATTTTCATTGACTTCTGTTCTTTCATTTTCTTTCGAAACTTCACTTTGTTACTGCAAATGGTTACGTGTATACATATATAAGTATATATGTATACATGTGCGTTTGTGAGAAAATAATAATTGCTGCATCCTTATGTTGCCATGTTCACTTTGGTCTTGTAGTGGGTTGTTGCTTCGAGCCAGTTCATTGTTTGCTTGAAGTAGTAGCCTCATATTGAACTGCATCTATGATTATTGTGCACTATATATGTATGTATGTAGCCTTCATCTCATGCTTTGTGTACATTGATTTGAAAATCTGCCTTGTATTTGCATGCTCAATATGCATTGTTCTGTTGTATGGTTGAGTTCATTTGTTTGGAGTCTATTCTGGTTCCACTGGCTTCATCTTGATTTTGGAATTTGTCTGCACTTTGAAAGCTGGTCATCTACACTTGTATACATACATACATTTATGTATGTATATATATATGTGTGTCCATGGGGTCTGATTTTGTATATACTATGAACTTATTCCATTTGAGTCTGGTTGTATTGTTTGTTGGTTTGTATGTGGTCAGTGGTCTAGGCACAACTATGTTCACATTTGAATTTGGTTTAGAGCTAATTCTTGTTTGGTTGCCACTGTTACTTTAAGTGGTCTTGGTTGAGGTTTCACTTGCATGCTCTAACGGGTCTTTGTTGCTTATGTATGCACTGTGTATATACATGTGTGAACATACATGTATATACGTATGTTGTATATATGGGTCTAGTCTTGTTTCACTTATTTGGTTTAGCTGCATTCCACTCATGTAAATGTTGAGGCTTGAGCTGTATGTATGTTGTCACATGTATGCATTCATGTATACAATTATTGTCGAGTTGTTTGAATGTGCACCAGTACTGTTCCATATGAATTCTTCATTGTTTATGCCTTTGGTCATTGCATTCATATTCCCAGGCCTGGTTGCATTTTCTTTCTTTCACTGTTCACTAGTCCTGGTACCTTTTGCTGTTTGCTGGTCTTCATGTATACTTGAATCTTGTTGTAGTCCTTTGTACATGTTGCACTACCCTGGTGCCATTGATATTTGCGTTCATTTGAGTCTATTGTTGTGTTGCAGTCTGGTTTGAATTTCAGGCCGCCTTATATTTATCTTGAGTTCCACTTCAGTCTAAGTTGCCTTCATTCCAAATCCATTGCCACATGAGGTCTGGTTCTAGTTCTAGTCTGATTTGATGTACTTTGATTTTCATGTCCAACTTGGTTGCATATATTTATATGTTGTTTGTCATGTTGCTTCTCTCCTGATCTCTATTGCAATGTTGTACTTACCTGGTTGAAGTTGTTTCATGACTCGATTGTCGAGTCTGTTCTCAAGTGTACACATTTGTGCACTTTTTAGCATGATCTGGTTTTGGATTCTTGTTGCATGAGAACTTGTACTCGACAATTTTGTGATGCTTTTGTATTCTACCTAAGTTGAATCCAGCCTCGGCTTGGGTTTGACCTTGTGCTTGCTTGTCCCTGTGATTTTAACAAGCAAGTATATATCGGTGTGTACGGCCTTGTGGCATGTACAGTGATACACTGTGCATGTCACAAGTTTTTCGTGTAGATGAATTCAAAAATAAATATGATGATGAACAAACCAAATAACCAGGCAAATAATATTTTCAAAAACACATTCTATTTTGCACTACAAAAATATTTCTTTTCAATTTTACCGCGTCAGTGTTTATTTTTCAAATAGCTCAGATGCTGGATTCAAGCTGGAATAGAATTGAAGATCAAATACGAGTGAACAGTTGATATGTAGTGAGGTGCAATTATATGTAACAATTGTATAGTGAAAGATTGTGTTGTAGTTTGAAATTGTATCGTAATTAAAATTTTGTATATATAGTGAGAGCTCAAATTTTGTACTGTTCAAAAATTAATTTTAATAAAATATTTGTTTGAAAAAAATATCTGTTTGAATTTAAATTCTGTGTTATTTATTTTATTCAGCAAATATTTATTTAATTATGTTAGAAATAAAATAGCATAATAACAAATACATTTAAATTAATATATATATGCTTATTATCATCAAACAAAAATCATATACTAGCATATTCAACAATCTCCCCTTTTTGATGATAACAAATATATATTTAAGATTTTGAATTTATTAAATGTATTTGGTCATTGGTGAAATTTATTTGTTCCCTCTATTTGAATGCTCCCTCTCTACAACAAAGCTCCCCCTTCATATATGCATAAACATAAGTAAAAATATGCAAATGAACCTAGATGCAAATAAAAAATAAAAAATAAATTATTTGACTTTTATTTGTCAAAATCTTAATTTTTCTCTCCCCCTTTGTTATCGACAAAAGAGTAATAATGTTAGAAAAATAGAGATAAAGTGATAAACGTTAATACAACATTAATACCCAACTAGTATAAATATTAAATTTCAATAAAAAAATCAAACGAAAATCATAAATACTCGGTTGGGCGCATATTCCACTTTAGAATGATATGGATGATGTCGGCATATAAAACCATATAGTTGTGTCTATTTGTGGTATATTTATATCAAGAATTTGAATATCAAATAACCATGCATAACCGTTAGAACTTTTAAATGAGATTACTATATTACTAATTTTTATATAAAAAATGAATTTCAAGTATCTTCTAACCCAACATAACCGTGAGGACTTTTAAATGAGATTAGCATCAACTTGTTTATTTAATAATCAATTTTGATATGTGTTCCATATATGCATAACCGTGAGGACTTTTAAATGAGCATGGAAGCACATAATCAAAAATTGCTAGTAATCCACCCATGCATAAGTAGAGAGTCAGATTAGTTAATGTAGTCATTTAAGGTCAAATTCAAAAATAATTATAAAATCAAATTTTCTAAAATGACTAATCTGAAACAAGGTCAACTAAAAACATTTTTCAGAAGGGGTTTCATAAAAGAAAATGTTTGCTAATTTAAATTATTTGAAATGAAAAATATGCAGATTTTTTCTCTGAAAATGTGAAGTAACTAATGGATGTCTCTACATAAAACACGCTTCATTAGTAGTTTTTCTATCAACTAAATTACTAGTGTAATCTGCATCTGAATTTCCCTTTGACTCAAGATTATTACTAGTTGGACGTTATAGACCAGATCATAGAGTGTGCAACAAATACCTTAAAATCCTTTTTACAGCTTTTAAATGAAATTATTTTGGATTTTGAATTGAACCCGTGCAAATAAACAATGAACATAGTGTTAGATATAGGAGTTGCAAGATAAACAAATATATGCACGTGTATCTTGAGTAATCATCAATCAATAAAAAACAAAATCTCTTATCACCTAAAATTGTAATATCATTAGTCCAAAAAAAATGTATATGAAATATTTCAGAGATTCAGAGGTACTGTGTTCTCGGCATAAAAGGATAACTGGCCAACAATTTTCATAATTCAGGATCAAAATCAACATTTATTTCTTTAATACATAACTGGCTGAACTAAATCAGATTATGGTGCAAATTTTCACATTTAATATATCGTTCAAGATAAATGTACCGTTACCTATTTTACCTTCACGATAATTTTTCGTTGTTGCCCATTGTGACTCTGCCACCTTTGTACTAGGCTAAAGAACTTTGATTTGTCACCCGTCGTGTGCCTGGAACAGCCCAAATCCAGGTGTTGTTCCTTAGCCTGCCACCACATCTACACGAGAAAAGATTTTTGTGACCTATTTGTTTTTATAGGTCCATGGTTGTTAGTGGAAAAAGGTTTTGAAAAATATGTTTGTTTAGACCCAAGACTATTTATATTTGTTCCTTTTGGCACCCAGATTTGTTTGATTTTAAGGGATTTTATATTCGTGCCTTTAGGAGCCCAAATTGGTATGATTTTCATGTTTTTGGGCCTATACCAACAATTATTTTGATTGTGTCTAATTTTTGTACAAATTGTGCACTCGGATTTGACTTGATCAATTTTGCTTCTAATACTTTTAGATTGATTATACCCAAGTCCTTGTCTAGCAATATTAACGGTTTGTTTCCCTAATAGCAATTTAGCAATCCTTTTCCTTTGGAAAGTTTTCCTAAAGTTGTAGACAATTGTTGGACTTGTGTTTTGAGAGATTCATTTTCATTGAATAATTGAGTGCACTTTTTGATAGAATTTTCTCTCATAGTATTTTCACTTTCTTTCAATATCAGAATTTTATTTTCAAGTGATTTAGTTTTAATTTTTGATTTTTTTAATCTCTTTTTCAAATGATGGACACTTATCACACTTAGGGCTCTTATTTCGATAGTTTTTAACCAATTGATCAAGCTGTTTATTTAGTTCTATCAAACTATCTCTTTGTGATTCAATTTTAGTGTATTTATCCCTATGTCTTTCAAAACAGCCATTTACTTCGTGAAAATTTATAAGTAATTCTAAATGAGTAATTTTTGATACCTCGCTTAGCTCATCATTATCACTGTTAGTTGTTTCTCCTTAAAGACACTGATATGCTTTTCCACTCTCACTGCTAGTGCTTTTATCATCTTCATCAGTTTCATCCCAAGTGGCTGCAACACTTCTCATTTTTTGTTTCTTTCCTTGGCTGAGTCGATTCTGAGGATAATTTGGCTTGATATGACTAGGTTTATTGCATTAGTGACAAATGATCTCCTGTCTTTTGAGTTGTCTAGTGCTTTGACTATTCTGCTTTTCAATTGTTGATTTAGAGCTGGATTTCCATATTTGCGGTTCCACTTTTTGAATCTCTTTATTAGTAGTGCCAATTCAGCTGTTCCATCATCATCATTGCCATTATCACTTTCTGTTGTTCCTTTAAGAGCTATTGATTTATTTCATGTATCACCTCCTTCGTGTTCTTCCTTAAATTTTATTTCTAGCTTATAAGTGGTAAGATTTCCAATGAGTTCTTTGACTTTAATCTGTTTCAAATCCTTCGATTCTTGAATAGCAGTGGCTTTTGCTTCAAAACTTCGTGGAAGGACTCTGAGGATTTTCAGACTATTTCCATCTTTGTGTATGATTTTCCGTGAGCTTTTGATTTGTATACAAGATAAGAAAGTCATTCATACATCTCTTTGGCATTTTCATCCTTGGCCACTGTGAAGTTCTTGTATTGACTACTAAGCATAGCAAGGCGAGATTCTTTGACTTGAGATGTTCCTTCATGAGTCACTTCAAGTGTGCGCTAGATTTCCTACGTAGTTAGACAATGTGTGACACGATTACATTCAATTTGATCCAATGAACAAATAATAGAATTCATAGCTTTAGCATTAGCATTTTGTAGCTTATTTTCAAAATCTATCAATTGATCCGTCGGTTTTTCAATTTTCTGATTATCTACCATTATAGTTGGTGTCCTATAACATGTCTCGACAATATTCCAAGCATCATTGGTTTTCAGAAAAAATTTCATTCTATTTTTCCAGTAAGCATATTCACAATTGAACATAGTGGTCTAACTATGGTCTGACCCTCAGCAAAAGCATTATTAAAAGAAGCCATTTAAAAAAATTTAAAACAAAAATTGGCTTTTGTTCCTAGCTTTGATACCGCTTGTAGGATCGATTTTACCTTAGAGGGGAGGGAGGGGGGGGGGGTGAATAGGGTGATTACAAAAATTAATACGGAAATATATGAAATAATTGCAGCATAGATAATAGCAGAATAATAAAAGAAGAAATAGAATATCACAGATTTATCCTGCTTTGGCAAAACCCTGCCTACGTGCCGCCCAAAGTTTCTACTAGAAATTAAGTAGTCAGACACTTACACACGTAAACTTGTGAAATCCGCTATCGACTAACCTAACTCAATGCTCAAAACCCTACACAACTCATCCACTGAGTTGTGAATTCTCGAACTACACCACCATAATTTGTCCCTAGGTTACACGACTAGAATTTTATAAAAGTTTGAAAGTAAATTACAAAATAAAAAATAACTCAAAACAATAAAACCCTAATTGTAATATTGAAATCCCAAAAGCAATTATATGACGTCCCAAAAGAAAAGAATGCAATGATAAAAAAATTGTCCCCCTTTTCTCTTTTCATTTCTTCGGACCGTATCCTTTGGTTTGTGAAAATGGCTGCCACATTCGTTCCTCTTTCTTTCTGAAAAATTAGGGTTCTAGGAATTGAAACGCCGCGATCCCAGTTGATCGATTGAATAGATATGTTCGCTTTGATTTCTTTGTCGATCGATCATCTTGCTTTGACTTTGCTCGGCTGCTTCAATTCATCAAGTTCAATTTGAATAAATCTGGTATGTGATTTCCTTTGTTATTCTCGTTGATGTGCTTGAACTCGATGATTTGATTGTCAATGATGTTAGTCGTATTTATAGGGTTTAATTCCCTAAATTATCGTTCGAATAAATCTTTTGAATTCGTCTGTTACTTTAGCTTGGCCATTTGATTTAACTTGAATGTTGGTGATGTTTTCTGATATTTCCAATTCATATATTTTCTTTTTCTTGATTATCAGAACTTGCATTTGCTTTGAATTTAGTTCTGTTTTTTTCTCTGTTGACATTCTTTGCTAGCGATTAATCCTGATTAGTTCAATTTATATATTTTCTGCTATGCTTGCTTGGTCACCGCGGCTTCATGAATTTGAACTTGCTCCGTGAATTTCTTTTCTCTGGTGATTTGTTATTTGAATTTTCTGACTTTGTGATAAAAATTGAGTTCGACTTGTTTAACTCGTGTTATCACTTGGCTTTGACTCTGACTTGTTCGAACTCTACCTTATTCACCAGGGTTTTGATTCAAATTTTTGTTGACTACTGTTCTTTCATTTTCTTTCGAAACTTCACTTTGTTACTGCAACTGGTTATGCGTATGCATATATAAGTATATATTTATACATGTTTGTTTGTGAGAAAAATATAATTGCTACATCCTTATGTTCCCATGTTCACTTAAGTCTTATAATGGATTGTTGGTTCGAGCCAGTTCATTGTTTACTTGAAGTTTTTGCCTCATATTGAACTGCATCTATGATTGCTGTGCACTACATATGTATGTGCGTAGCCTTCATCTCTTGCTTTGTGTACATTGATTTGACAAACTTCCTTGTATTTGCATGCTCAATATGCATTGTTTTGGTCTTTGTATGCTTGAGTTCATTTGTTTGGAGTCTATTCTGGTTTCACTAGCTTCATCTTGATTTTGGAATTTGTCTACACTTTGAATGTTTGTCATCTCCACTTGTATACATACATACATTTATGTATGTATATATACGTTTGTGTTCATGTGGTCTGGTTTCGTATATACTATGAACTTATTCCACTTGAATCTGGTTGTATTGTTTGTTGGTTTGTATGTAGTCAGTGGTCTAGGCACAACTATGTTCACATTTGAATTTGGTCAGGAGCTAATTCTTGTTTGGTTGCCACTGTTACTTGAAGTGGTATTGGTTGAGGTTTCACTTGCATGCTCTGACTGGTCTTTATTTCTTATTTATGCACCGTGTATATACGTGTGGGAACATATGTGTATGTATGTATGTATGTTGTATATGTGGATCTGGTCTTGTTTCACTTATTTGGTTTAGCTGCATTCCACTCATGTTGAGGCTTGAACTGTATGTATGTTTTCAAATGTATGTATTCATGTATACAGTTATTGTTGAGTTGTGTGCATTGCAATAGTACTATTCCATATGAATTCTTCATTGTTTATGCCTGTAATGACCTGGTAAATTTAACAGTTTTTATAACGTAATTAACTAAAATTTTGCTTGAAATAAAATAGTATATTTTTGAAATGAAAATTTGATATTTGGAATACGTTTATTTTAACATAGCAACTGGTAAATTTTTATCAGAAAATATGGAAGTTAGTTTTGCTGTGTAATTTTCAATTTCAATTTAAATCAGTTGAAGTTGATGAAAATTAAATATTTTTGAAATCTGAATATTTTTATATAATAAAAATGTAAATTATTTTCCGAGTGAGAAGCCGTAATTCGTTTTACCAAATTTAGACTGTTATAGCCACGTTTATCTTATTTTCGGCGTTTTAGCAACATTTTCGGTACCAAATATCGACTTTTGATAGGATGGCTGTATTGTCGATATCTGTGTACCATTCTGATCATCTCGTAGTAATGATCTTCATAGTATATTCATCTGTGTGTCTTGATGTCCGGTATGCGGCGAAGCACGTGAAACGGCTAACGTAATGGTACGTCTCTTTGTTTTTTGTGACTGTTCATTGTCCGTCGAGAAAAAAATAGCCACTGGCTATTAGTATTCATTGAATTCAATAATTTGGCCATCATTATTCCCATTATTGTCACTGTTCCATTGGTTGATATTTTGTTGCTGGTTAGGTTGCTCTTTTCCTCTTCCCCTCTTCAATTTGGTTCTGTCTTCTTCATATGTATAAGTTATAATATAAAATTTATATATATGAGAGAAAACAAGTTATATATGTATATATCGTTTAACAATCTTGTCGTTTCTATTTTTACTTTGGATATATATAAGTTATGACAAAAAAATTTCCTGAGAAGTTTGTACGTCTTCCTTCTTCTTCTCGCCTGAGAATTTTTTTTGCTCGACCCTTCATTTTCGAACTACGCCCATCCAAAACTCGACCGACCCAAGCACCGACCCTCCCTCCACATCCATCACTTTACTTCGTCACTGCCGCACACCTAGGTCGTTCAACCTAAACAGAACCCTCCCCGAACCCACTGCGAAACCGAACGCCTATCACTGCCTATCACCATTTACTTCGACCACTAATCTCATCAGCTCGCCGCCTTACTTTCTGTTGAAATGCTCTCAGCCTTCCACAACGCGTCCCCTGCTGTAGCCGTGATGATCAAGGCTGCCTCTCTTCTTTCGTATGTAGATATATTCATAGGTATAGATTTGTTTATATACGTTGATCTGTTGGTTTTATTTTATAAGTTATATTAGTTTATATATATCTGTCTGTTTTATATACGTGTAAATCATATAAGTTTAGATATAAAGTCTGTTTGAATATATGTATATGTGTATATATATATATATACACACATACATACATATATAATGTTATGTTGTATTTTTGAATGTACACATATATAATATGTTTTGTTTTAATCCAGGTGAAGCCCTTTTACTTCATATTTTATAATAGTAAAATAATGACAAAGTATGTTTTTATACATAGACGAGTTGCGATTTTTGTTTAGTCGTCTTTTTTTACAGTTTTAATATATGTTTTGGGCAACGTTGAATGTAAGTATTGGTTTAAAAGAAAATGTGTACATCTATAATTCTGATTTTGAGAACATAGGTTTTAGGAATGATGATTTTGTAATAGAACATATATATACACATACTTTATTATATATGTGGTTAAAATTTGATATTGATTTTTACATGTGTGTGTGTACATGTTTTAATTTTTTTTATACGTTTTCAAATTTAATACTGATTTTAAATTATAATATGTATGTAAGTTATACATATGTTTATATATTTGTCTATGTAGATAAGTAGATATGAGTTTGGTTTTTCATATATATATATATATATATATATATATTTTATATGTGTTTAAATTAAATATTGATTTGGAAATATATATATATATAAAGATTTTATTTTTAGATATATGTTTTAAAGTTTATTTTTGAAATATAAATGTATATAAGACATATTTCGTTTCAGTTTATATCAAGTTGATTCTGATATATTTCATCGATTCCTTTTTATCGGCCTTGTCGTCGGAACCGTGTTCATCTTGCTTTACTTTGAGATTTGTCATTTGGATTGGTCGATTGTCGACTTCGTGATTCTACTCGTAGCTTATCATATCTAATTTCTCTAGTCTCGAAAAGTGAGCAATCACTCACGATTAACATTCTTATATATAGTAAATTTAATTCACATTGAAATGACAATTGAAATATGCTGTTAAATTTGAATTATTAAATTATTTAATTATTAAAAATGATTTTCCATTATCTATAACCGTTCATCTATGACATATGTCAACATAACTTATTAATTTATTTTATTTAAATTAGTTACTGATGATATATGCCTCTTGTTGATATGTTATATTTTATTATATTTGTTCCCACTCTGTAAGTTCCCTGTTAGTTTAGAATTCCCTATGGGTTGAAATGACACATACCCGAACGATCTTGCAGAATAGGGGAAAATCGTCGTGGGTTGAAATGATAAACCCAAGCGATTTTCATTTATTTTAAAACTCTGGGATTGTGGGTTGAAAAGATATATACCCCTGAATAATTAAATTGCGGATTGAAATGAAAAATATCCATATCACTTGATCATAGGATAGAAAATTATATATCGACAATGTTGGTCCATATTTTGAAAATTATTTCCAAAGTTTGAAAGGAAATATATGAGTTTTATTGAATATTGATTTTTTAAAAATAAAATATAAATGCTATATATATATAAAATTTGGATTTTTAAATTAATATGTTTTGGAAATTTTTATTTATAAGTTAGTTCTGAAAAATACACAACTTTAGATTTGACTTACAAATTTTATTATTTTTAAAAATATATAAAATTATATTTAATGTAAAATAAATTTAATAATCAGATTTAATTTAATAAAATTTAATTTAGTTAATATATAACATGTTTAAGAATTTACTTAGATTTATATTAATATTTTAAAATAAATTTTTATAACATTAATAATATAGGTTGGGAAGAATAAAATAATGTTGAATTGGAATTTAAATTGGGTAACAATTGATTTTGAAAAAAAAAATTGATTTAAACTAGTTAATTTTTTTAAGGTTTTGAAAGATATGATTTATAACTTGATTTGATCAAAAAGTGATTTAATGAATATTCTCAAATTTTAAATAAAATTTAGACTGAACATTTAATATTGATTTAAATTATAAATTGAGATTTTATTTAATTGTTATTAAATTGATTTAAGTGAATATTTTCAAATCTGAATAAAATTAAAGTTAAATGTTGAAATATAAACGAAACGTATATTGAAATTATTTGAATATATAGACTTTGAGTCTTATAGGAATTTAAAGGATAGTTCAAACCTGGATTTGAAATCGATAACAATTGAAATGATTTATTGAGAATTTGAATTGAATCTTTAACCTTTAAATTTAAAGCGTTGAACAAGGATTGATTTAAATTGAATTTTGAATTTAAGTTGAATTGAATTGATTTGTAGAATTGGATGAAAAATTTCTAATTGGGAAACTATTGCGGTAAAATCTCTTTAAACAAATACAAACTATTTTACAACTATTTTAATATATATATTTTCAATATCTAAACTGTTTAAGTAAAAAGTGTTATGATTTCAAGAGTGTTATGATTTCGAAAGTGTTATAATCTAAAAGTGTTACGACCCTGGAAATGAATATTATTCGAAGTGAATAATGATATTGAATTGATATGATTTCAAAATAAATATGATATTTTGATAAAAAGTATGAGCTATTTGAAATGAAATGATTATGGTGTGAAATGATACTTTTGTGTCTAAATTAACATAAATCGAAAAAGATTTAGTAATTCTTTATTAATACTATTCACCCCCCTCTAGTGTTAATCTTAGCCTTAAGATCCGTAATCCGCATTTCTCACAATTGGTATCAGAGCAAGATTTTCAAAGTTTCATAATCTGATTTTTGAAAAGTTTTCAAAATGGCTACCAACACTGGTACTGTTATTAACACTAGTATCCCTGTCACTAGTTCATTTGTAGAGGGTCAGTCTACTGTCAGACCACCACTTTTTAATGGCAGTAACTATGCATATTGGGCATGTAGGATGAAAATATATTTACAATCTATAGGATTAGACAGTTGGAATATCACACAAACTGAATATTCTGAACCCACAATTGATTTTGCACAGTGGACTATTGAGCAAAAAACTGTTGCACAAAATAATTCTAAGGCAATGAATATTCTGTTTTGTTCTCTAGATAGAAATGCATTCAATAGAGTGTTAGTTTGTAAGTCTACATATGAAATTTGGAAAACTTTGCAAGTTACTCACGAAGGAACAAGCAAAGTTAAACAGACCAAAATTTCCATGCTCACAAATCAGTTTCAATTATTTAAAATGAATGCTAATGAGTCTATTTTAGATATGTATAGTAGATTTCAGGATATTGTGCATTCTCTAATATCTTTGGGAAAGGAATTTCCTGATGAAGATCAAGTCAAATTTTTTTTAAATTCTCTAACTCCAGAATGGGATCAAAAGACACTTGCGATCGAAGAGGCAAATGACATCAGTAGTTTGAAGATAGAAGAATTAATTGGAAATCTAATGTCGTATGAAGTTCAAATGATCGGGAGAAGAGAAAGTAAAGCAACTGAAAAGAAATCAATGGTATTCAATGCATTGACCGATGGATCAGAATCAAACAGCGATAATGAAGAGATAGCCTTTATGACCAAAAATTTTAGGAGATTCCTGAAATATAGAAAGATAAATAATCTCAAGAGAAACAACTATAAGAATTCTGGAAATCAAAATATAGTGCTAAATAATGACAAGTGTTACAACTGTGATAAACCAGGCCACTTCAAAAGAGATCGTCCGTATCCAGAAAATCAGAATCCTCCTATGAACAATGAACCAGCAAAGAAACGAAAGCGTGCATTTACTGCTACTCTAGATGACTCAGACTCGTCCTCAAGTGATGATGATCAGAAGACGGATAATTTGAATTTGTGTTTCACAGCTGTTCACGACTCCGACGAATTCAGAGAAACGAACTCAGAAAAAAGTACACGTTTACAATACAATTGGTTGAAATTGATTGCTTAGAATTAGTTGCTTGCTTGTTTGATTGATTGTTTTTTGATTTGGCGTGTTGTTTGAATTTTAAAATTTATTTTCTATTTTTTTTTGTTTTTATTATTTTTAATACTTTCTGAAATATATTATAAGTATAATAATATTTCAAAAATATATAATAGACATTAGTAATAATATATATATATATATATATTAGAGATCTTATAAAAATAAATTCATGAAAATTCAAAAGCACATGTCGACATGGTCCCTACCATGATGTCGACATGGCCACCTAATTTGAGTTTCAAAATTTGAATTCAAATGCTTGGATTTCCCTCCACCTTTTCACTTCATTCAATTCTCTGAAAAGATACCTTTTGACCAGAGAATATGTCCTTTGAGAATCTATTTATGCACTACCTTTTATCATATCTTTTCACTTTCATTTTCAAATTCAAACTCTCTCTTCATAACTTCAAGCTCTCTACTCTAATGGCTTCTTCAAACAACCCCTCAACCATGAGAATTTCTAGAAAAATCAAAGAGCAATTGTTCAATGATCCGGAGGCAATTAAAGCATACATCAATTATGCTAACTATGCCAAAGTCCATCCCCAAAAATTTGCTATTTTTCAAGATTTTTCTTCTTATGAAATTGATTCTCTTTTTGCAAACAATGGTGTTCTTAATCTTATTGATGCTTCTCAAAATGATTTTGTTTGCTATCCTAATCTTGTCAAAATTTTCTACGCGAATTTAAATCGCGGATTATATGTTGGAAATGAAGATGAAATTTGGAGTAGTGTCAAAGGCACTCAAATTGTTTTGAATTGTGATCTTTTGGGTACCATTCTCAATTGCAAGAGTTCGGGAATGGACCTTTTTAGCTTTAAAATCGATAAACATGATCGTGAGACATTTCATCACATTTTCGAAAGAGATGATGATTTTGATTTTAAAAATAGAAATTTTCGACCAAAAACAAGAATTGTTAATCTTCTTTTGCAACATACTTTGACCCCAAGATCGGGAAATTTTAACAATCCTACTTCAAAAGTTTGCAAAGCTCTTTTTGCTATTTTCGGAAACTATGACATAAATTGGGCGCAAGTTATTTTGAATGAACTTAGTCCTAAAAATCTTGAAATGGGTGAGAATACTTTATACCATAGAATTTATCTCACTCGGATTTTTAACTATTTTGGAGTGGATTTCAAAGGCAAAGAATTTGTTTCTAGAAAATTTTTCAATCATTCCAACATTTTGCTTATGAAAATTCCATTTGTTTTTCAACCTTATGAGACACTTACCGAAAAGGAAGAGCGGTTGGCTCATGAGGAAATGGAAGAAGAGGAAGTTGAAGAAGAAGAAGAAGGGGTTGAAATGGAAATTGAAGAAAAAGAAGAAGGAGAAACGTCTTTGGAAAGCATTGAATATCCTTCAATCCATCCAATAAAACCCTTCTCAAAAACCAAAAGATAATTGTGGAGAATCAACGGATTCTACGATCCGTTAGTAAAAAGTTGGATAACATTTCTTCGAAGATGAACAAGTTCTTTTCAAAAGTCAGCAAGAAACTTGGACTATTTTCATCATCTTCATCCTCTAACTAGTTTTATCTTTTCGAATCTTGTTGTATTTGTTTTAGTTTGCTTTATTTCGAATGTTCATGTAGTTTGTTGTGTGCTTAATCATTGTATTGTCGTAGTATGCAATGAAATGAATTTTTCTTTCTGTTATCTCCTTATCTTATCTCTAGAATAAATGTTAGTATATTATATATACACACAATTATTCAAAAAATCAAAATTAGTCATAACATTTCACTAAACTATGTCGACATCCCCTATGTAATCATGTCGACATGTGCTGGTCAGAAATGACAATTGATTTTGAATTTGAAATTTGAATAACTACCACATGTCTATTCAATTCAAACGAATTTCTACACCTATATATACCTGTTTCTTCCTGAATTCTTCACTGAAATTTATTTCTTATCATCTATATCCTCCATTTCTTTCACAAATTCAACTATGGCTAATCCTATTCACAATTTATCCGAAAATCTTGATGAAACTCTTAATTCGTTTAAGAATATTCTCTCATTTATTCTACGAAACTAGCGTCATTTAGAATTAAGTCAAATGTAGATGATAAAAGAACAAGAAAGGCACTTCGATGCGATATGATGGATGATCTCCTCTCTGCACAAGGATGATAAAGAAGCACATCCTCCTGCCTCTCTCACCAGTGACAATGATAATTAGGATGCTATTAAGGCAGACCCAATCTTTGGAGAAGAAGGATGGGTGGAAGTTCCACGTAACGTTTGATTTTTTATTTACATTTTGATTTGTTTGAATGGATTTGGTTTGAATTGATACTTTGTGTGGATTGATTTCTTATTGATTTGAAGAATGGTGTGTAAAACATATATATATATATATATTGAATTAGTTATCATGCTTAGAAGTATAATTATTTCCTACTTTATATATATTCCGTTGTATAGTTTATCAATGCAGGTACTGAAGTCCAAGAATGAGGGGGAGTAAGTTTTTGTTGATGACAAAGGGGGAGAAATATAAAATAGGGTAGTTAGGTATAGATTAAGGGGGAGTTGTTAGTTTTAGGGGGAGTTATTAGGATAGAAATAATATTTTATAAACAAAGGTTGTCATCATCAAAAAGGGGGAGATTGTTAGTCCGTGAGATGATGGTTTTGATGATAAAAACCTTAAAATAGATTATAAAATATAAATACTAACATTATAAGTTTAGATATATATGTATATGCAGGATTTAACCATGCAGGTACTGAGAATGAAGACTGTACAGTATAGAGATTCAAGATATCAAGATAAAATATCAAGATAGAAGACTCATGAGTATCGAGACTATCAAGAGTTCAAGATTTCAAGGATAAGTATTTTTACTATTATTAGGAATTTTTGTTAAAACTCATAGAAAAGCACTGACATCTTAAAATCCAATTTATTCGTGGAATGGAATCCACTTCGAGCCCGTTAAAGGGATGGAACCTTAAGTAGGATGGAACCTACGAAAAATCTAATGGAACATTGTTTGGTATCCGCTAACTTTTATTCAAAATGATTTTTCAAAATTATATCCTGTTTTCATAACTTTTCTTTTAAAAGATTCGAAACCCTTGATCCTGATTTTAAATAATTTTAGCCTCAAAAACATCTTTATTTTCAAAGTCAAATTACTCCTGATTTTAAACTATATATTTAATAATATATTTAACTTTTAAATATTTATACTTAGATTTAAATATAAAATTATGGTTAAATTCTATATATATTATTCTTTATATTTACTTAAGAATTTCAACTACAGTCAAGTATATTTATAAAGTTTAAATTAGTTTTTATGTAAGATAAAGGTTATTTTCAAAGAAATTCAAAACATCATAAAAAGCTTTGGGATGTCGACATGCCTATGGGTACCATGTCGACATGGTGACAGTTTGATTCAAAAATTCAAACTTCAAAAGAAGTGTCTATTTGCCATAACTCTTCATGAATGGACATGGCTGTTGTTCTTCTATAAATAGGGGTCAGTTTCAACGAATTTTTAATCACTTTTTTTGGTTTTCACTCCTCTTCATCTTCCTCATTTCTTAATACATATTCTTATCATTACTCTGCCGAAATCAACATTGAATCATACTCGATTAGTTTTAGTTTGATTCTCTATCACTATCTCTACAAGATTCTCAGTGCTATTCAGAGTTATAGACTTCTTTGTAATCTAATAAGTGAGAAAAGGTGTGATTGTAGCCTTGGAAATCAACCAAAAGGGAAAAGGTGTAATTGTAGCCTTGGTAAATCAATTGGGTAAACTTGTGGCCTGGAAATCAAGTATCTCTACCCAAAGGATCGAAATTATGGAGGGTGTACCTCGTAGCCTTGAAACCGAGGGTGTAATTGTACAATTGCTTTTGAAAGGAAATCCGTACTTGTGTTGCGGGACTGGATGTAGGTAACTCCGAACCAGTATAAAATCCGATGTGTTCTTTCCTTTACTGCTTTTATTTTATTTCTGTATCTGTGATTGTTTCTGTGATCATATCTGTGTCTGTATATTGCATACTTTTGTGTCTAAATTAACATAAATCGAAAAAGATTTAGTAATTCTTTATTAACACTATTCACCCCTCTCTAGTGTTAATCTTAGCCTTAAGATCTGTAATCCGCATTTCTCATAGGTTTGTGTCATACCTATGCAGTGCTCCCTGATAGCCCACCGGTTTGGTGGAGTTTCCAGTACTGTATAGACTACGACATTATATAAAATGTGTTAAGGGAGATATGGGTAATGCCTTAACGCTATTTTAATACTTTACTGGTAGACATATTATAATAGTGTATATTATTACATAGTAGATAGTTCCACGGATCCTTAAAGGATAGGTATACCAAACATCCTTTAAGTTACTTGTATTTCAGTTGACACTTCACTTGAGTTGAATTGATTGGTATAAGAATGTTAATCCTGACTTGAATGTTTTATGTTTTGCTTTATGCTCGGGTCAGACTGAGTGTTACAGTATTTGCGACTCACCTTTGGAGCTTTGCTTGAAGATCTATCTTATCTATTTAGCCTTCTGTCATTTCCAGTTACTTATGATTAGTCTTGTCAGTTACTTTTGTATTTGAGGCTACTTTGTATCTTGATTTGTTGTATTTTGTTTCATACTCTGTTGTTCATATAACAGCTTCATGAACTACTATTTATTTATCTTTGCTGCTTATTGTTATATTACTTTGTGTATAAGATTCTATGATTGATTTATTTACTGTATGTACTAAGTTTTTCCAAATATAAAATTATCAATCTATTTTTTCGAGCAATTCAAGTCTGACAGTGTAGATGATTATCGATTTGAGCAGTTCAAAATAGCGGGTCGTTACAATGCCTTTGGTCATTGCATTCATGTTGCCAGGTCTGGTTGCATTTACTTCCTTTACTGTTCACTGGTCCTGGTACCTTTTGTTGTTTGCTGGTCTTCATGTATACTTGAATCTTGTTGTAGCCCTTTTACATGTTGTACTGCCCTAGTGCTATTGATATTTGCGTTCATTTGAGTACGTTGTTGTGTTGCAGTCTGGTTTGAGTTTCATGTCACTTTATATTTATCTCGAGTTCCACTTCAGTCTGAGTTGCCATCATGCCAAATCCATTGTCACATGAGGTCTAGTTCTGGTTGGAGTTCTGGTTCTGTTCTTATTTGATGTACTTTAATTTTCATGTCCAACTTGGTTGCATATATGTATATGTTGTTTGTCATGTTGCTTCTCTCTTGATCTCTGTTGCAATGTTGTACTTACACTTTATTCCATTGTTTTTTTTAAAAGACATTCCATAACTTTAGTTCATATAATACTATACTAGTATATACAAAAAATTCATATTTATTTTACTTAACAAGGATATTCTATAAATTTTAAACTATTTTAACTTACTATATTTTTAAATTAAGAGTTACAAAAGTCATCTTTGATATTTTTAAAAATTACTTAGCTTTAAATTTTTGTATCAATTCGAAAGTTTCCAATTGTCTAAAATTGCCGAAAATTCCATTTTATTCTCATAATCAACATATCATAACATGATGCACAAACCTAACTATCCTAATGCATAGGATACATGTGTCTATAAATAACTTAATAAAAAAAACTAAAACTTAACATCAGATTTTATTTCGAGTCATTTAGAATAATAATATATACTTTTAACTTTTATATATCAAATAATCCTTTCGAGATTTAAATCAAATCTGTTTTACCAAAACAACTTTGTACCAAACTACTGTAGTATCATCCTCCACTTAGAAACTCGAAAATAAATGTCAATGATGTTGTAGTCGTCACCAGAATCATTTTCTAATGATAGAAGCAAGTTCAGTACTTTCTATCTCCTTCAAAATCCTTTTTAAAATATTTCTATTCATAATTTTATAAATAATACTATAATTATTTTCTAAAAAACCTTGAAAAATAATTTCAAAACACTGGGGTTTAAGTTCTCGAATCCTCAGTTTAAATTCCTTTTTATTTGTAAACCATACTTTATAAACCATATATTTATATAACGCCACTTTCTTATATAAAATCATTTCACACATATTTATTCTTAGAATACCTTATCTTTCTTTTATATTATAACACACATATTTTATTACGGCTAACTTTTTAACCCAACATTATCACAGAATGCCTTATAAGTGAAACTTAATTCACAAGGTGTTTGTTTTAATGATCCCACGATTACTATATGCCTAACCTATGTAGTACAATGGTAAACTTATTATAAATCAATAAACAATAGTAAATGCTCATAAACTTGCTGAGCATGACTAAGCTAATAAATGAGGGGTAATAGTGAACATCACCAATCTCTACATCAATTAACTACACTATCAACTTACTTATATATATATATATATATATATATATTAGTAATATATAACAATACATATATGCACTCGTACATATTACTAATATTTAACGAATATATATACACTCCCATAATGATATTAATACACTCAACTCATAATAGGGCATTACATTACCTTATCTCTTAATGAGTTATACCCAACCCAAGTTAAGGTTGTCGCTTAACCTTTAGCTCCGATACCATGTGTAACCACCCACCTTTTTAACCACCAAATAACGAAATCAATACATCCACAGTATTCACGCACTGAGCATCCAAGTAGAGGAGAGTCAAATTGTTAGTGTGAACATAAAAAGAAAAGGAAACAGAACAAGAAAGAAGTAATACGATATCAGAATCTTACAATGGAACGATAACATACAATATCAAAAAAAGTATAAAACTATCAATCTAGGATACAAAGCATTTCAAAGTTATAATTCTAAATACCATCATTAGGATGGACAGTCATAATAACCTGTCCTCACAAATGCTGATATGTACATAATAATAATGCAGCGGAAATAAAATCACTATGGTAGGTGAAACATCCAGCTCTTCTCCTCAAGCTTCAATGAACATTCAACTAAAACCTTCCTTTCTCAGACTACTCGAAAGAGCACATAAGGATCTTAATCTGGTGTGAGAAACTCAAGAAATATGCAATCAACATATAAAGTGCTTTTGAGACTGCATTGAAGCAGTAACAGTTATCCCTTCAAAAAAACCACACATCCAATAAGTACGTATGGTGATACAATAGATAATGTCTAGGGTGTATTATATAAATCAGTAAATAGCTATGTCGCATGTATGCCACAACAATAATAGCTATACAAGCAATACCATTAAGTCGCGTTCGTATATATGTAAGTATTTCCATGGAGGTGCCCTCGATAAAGCAAAAGCGGTCCTCCTGCACAAGGATCCAAGATATCCTTTCGAGAAACTTACATCTATAGGGAATAAACCATAAGAAGTACATATAATGGAATATGCCCAAAACTCGTGGCTTCAAATGCATTACTCTTGCATGCATATACATAAGCAACACTAGATGGAGTCGCCTGCAACCTATAGGTTAGCTAAACCATCTTGGCTATGCACTCTACCTCTTGTTTTGTCATTATTGATGACGAAGTCACATTCAACATCCCAACGCATAAGTCACAACTCGAATAGGTCTCGAAACCACACATGGGTTCAAGCATTTCGAATAGTCCATGATTCTCTATATGGATTTGAGCATCTCGAACAGATTACAAGTCTTCACATATATTCCATCATATCGAACAGATCATGAGCCTCTTTTAAAGCATAGATCATGTATATGGTTTTGATGTGGTTACAGTTTGAATCATCTCATATGAACTCCCCTACTTAGTGGATGCTCCAAAACCAATCGATAGATTTTCGGTTAACTCAACCTCGGTTCTTCATAAATAAATAGATAATACATAGGGTGGAGATCATTTCCTATTCGGATGGATTTTCATATCATTTGTCCTAGAAAAATAAGATTGTAACAATCCAAAATTTTGGATTTTGGAATTGAAACATTTAATTGATTTTGAATATTTGAAAGTTAATTGTATAGATTTGATAACTTAATTTTCAAATATAACGATTTATTAGGTAAACTAATTATTGAATTTAATAATTTAAATATTGTAATTAACAGAACCTTGGGTTTTTATTTGGGTAAAAATAGTTTAAAGGCTTATTAAATTTCTATTAATAAGAATGAAGGTAAATAAAATTTAATTTGGATTTAAAAATGATTTACTCGATTTGAAAATATATTGTTTTAATGAACAAGTAAAAATAGTCTTCCAAGGCACGGTCTCGGATTTCAACGAAACCAATATCATTGGATCCGTAATAGTGTATTATTATCAGATTTTAATAATGGCATTTGGAGTTGTAGTTTGGTCAAACGGGGTAGAAACGTGTTGAAATTAATATTGAAAATTTAATATAATAATAGGGTTCAAAAAGCTATCTTCTCCATGCAATCGAATTAGTCTCAAAACTTATTCCGTTGGGTTCGAGATAGGGGTATACCATTATAAACGCCTAGCGGCATGCCTCGATCGGGGTTCGAAACTAATTCTAGATATTATTGAATTTTAAATAATTTATTTCCATCGAATTGATTAGGAAGTCACTTTCTTTCACTCACGTACGAGCCTATTTTGTTTCTTATTTAAAAATAGCGTGCCTCTCTTTCCTTCGTTCATGTAGGCTAGAAAATAATAATATAAAAGGTTGAATTCAAAAATCCACATATCAAAATCCGGTTAATATAAAAAATTGAAATTAGTTTCAAAATTCAAGTTTTAGCCTGAGCGTTGATCTGGTATAGCAGTTGTGGGGTGCCATCGAGATTAGGGAAGCCCAACAGTTAGTCGAACGGTTGATTTCTAACTAGGGGTGGAAATTTATCTTGATTTTTGGGTCGGTATGGAGATTCAAGGTTAGAATCGAGTTCGTGGTGGTGAGAAGCATCTCAAGTTGAAGTCTAGAAGGCCGTGTCACCTTGGAGGTAGTAGCGACAATGTGCTACAGTGGTAGGATGTTGGGTGTCGCATTTCGATGAAGAGGCTCGGACGAGGCGCGAAGGAGGTAGGCAAGTCGAGTTTGATGAGGAGAGTTTGTCAGCGCTGTTTATTCGTGATTTCTTCGAGCGAACCATGGTGTCAGTTGAGCTGGTGCACAGCCATGGTGTCAGCATGCATATTGTTGAGCTGGAAACGGAAAAGGGGGAAGAGGAAGGATAGGTGGGCTAGGCCAGAATGTTTTAAGGTAATGGGTTTAATAAAAAAAAGTAATTAGTGTTAAATTTTATTTTATTTAAATCGACGAATGGGAAATTTAATAACTCTCCCATACAAGGTCGAATCAAGGCATACATTTTTGCATTGCGATCATGATGACGAGAGCTTCGCAATGAAACTGGTTTAGATTGATTTGGAGCTTTTCTGAATTTTGGGTTAAAAATTGAATGCCGATTCAATTTTAATTCAAAAATGAAACTTTGGCGAATTAAAAATCAAGGTGAGTGTTTTAACACTTACAAATACTAAAATATTTTTATAGTTAGTTAAATTAAAAAATTCCTGAAGTGATTTAATTTTATTGATTGTTGTTTGATAATGTAACTGACATAGAAATCGATATAGAAATTCATATATTAGGAATTTTGAATTAACAGTTAAATTGAAATTAATTGCTAGTTAAATTCTCGATTGCTAATAAATAGATAACTGTTGAGATTTATTGGCTGTTTGGATGATTTTTTGTGATGGATGCCAATTTGTTGATATTTGGATGACTGGATGTTTATTTATTTTTTATATATCTAGTTATCACCCTGTAAATTATTCATGGTATATAAACTGGAAATTGAATTATTTCGAATAAATTAAGAAATTGGTTAAGATGATATACACCTATGACATTTATTTTGGATAGAAATGATATATATCCATCCCTGAAATTAAAATTAAAATAACTAATCACTTGGAAAAAACTATATGCGGACACCGGATTTGTTAAATTAAATAATTTTAAAAGTCTTAGTTTAGAAATTATTTAAATGATTTTGATTTAAAGAAATGAAAATTGAATTTATGAAGTTTGAATTAATCATGAATTCGAGTTTGAAATGTTGAAATTAATTTTGGTTAAAAGAAATTGTTTTAAAGATTAATTGAAATTTGAAGTCAAGATTGAAATATAACTTGAATTATCGAAATTGAATTGTTTAAAAAGATATGAACTTTTACTTAAACTTTAAGTTATCGAAGTAAAGGTAAATGTAAATGGATATTCCAAATTTGAGGTCGGAATTCAATTATTTCAAAGATTTGAATCTAAATTCAAACAATGAAGTTTAATTTGAATTAAATGATTTAGGTCGATATTTTAAAGTTGAACTCGAAATCGATAAACTTAAAGGGTGTTAAATTTGAGAATTGTATTGGAACATATTCCAAATTGGAAGTGAGATGAAATTAATTAATTTGAAATTGACATTAATCAATTTAAAATCAAATTAAATTAATGTGAAAAATCGAAGTTGAAATCGATTTGAAATCGAAATTGAAATTAATTGGAATTGAATAGAATTGAAATCGATTGGATAAAAATTAGGATCGATCGAATTGAAATTGAATCGATTTAAATTGAAATGGAATGGAAGTTGATTTGAATTTGAATATTTGGAATTGAATCAGTTTGACTTTGAAACCATTTAATAATTATTATTTTGATATAAATTGTTAAAATCCGTCTTCTTAAATATTTTGATTATTTTGATTTTCCAAGTTATTTTATATAAACCATTTTCAATACTCAAACTATTTTATATTAAACTATTTTAAAATTTTAAAATATTTTAAAATTTTCAAACTATTTTCAAAAAAATTCAAATTGAATAGTTGGGGAATCTTTAATATTTAAATCATGGATTTAAATATGAATTGGGTTAAATTGAAATTGTAACCTAAATGGAAATTCGAATCAATTTAAGATCGAGAGATTGAGGCTAAAATGATTTTCTAGTGGAACAGCGTATTTTGAGTAAATATGATGATTTCGAAATGGATTTGGTTTTAAGCGAATATGATATTTTGATATCAAGTATGAATTGTTTTCGAAATATAAAAGTACCAACCGATGTGTGAAAGGACGTTTGGTTGTTAAAGAGACCGGTGCCTCTTATTGGCATACTCTCTGTCAATATTGGAATCACTTTAACAGTTGTGTATGTGGAGGAGACTCCAGAACGAAGTGGTTAGAGTCGTTTGTTGGATTCAAGAAAGAGAGCGATGATAGAAGGACCTCGGCCCTTGTGCCAATTTGAAATGACTAAAATAGGACGGCTTGACAGGGCTAAGTGGGCTATTACCCTTAGTGGACACCCGTTCTTCAATTTTCTTGGACTCGGTCCATACTATTACTCTTGTTGTTGGTTTCAATTGGTGCACCTTGATTTGGGATAGCCTACCTTTGACCCGATATGGGATGGATGGACGCAGTGGGAGGTCATGTCTATAATGCATTACCACTTGCCTTGTGACCCGAACTAGTAGTATCCTACCTTGGATATTGCCTCATGTGCATTGTCATACTTTTATCCCTATACAAGGCCTCTATAATTTTGGTTTAGTTTTGTCATATCATGGTGCATCACTGATTGTGTCAAAAGCAAACTGTACGCTAATGCTTAAAATGCATTAACGGGGATAAATGTAAAGCCTTAACGCTAATAAAAATATTTATTTTTACTGATTATACATCATATATGTAGCGTATCTACTACATATAAATATTTTAACGGATCCTTAAGAGATGGAAAATCCTGTAACATCTCTTGAGTTATTGCACACACGTTATACACTAGATAGGAGATGTGAAAACCTATAGACATCTTTGACACCATGACACTTATGTTATATGCGATGTAGATTTGACTCACATAAGAATACTTTAGTCTTGACTCGAGTGTTTTGTCTTTTCATTACGCTCGGGTCAACCTTGAGTTTTCAACTTTGAAGATCATTTTATGAAGGACGAAGGTAAAGATGTGGTATATTATTACTATTATTATTCCCTACATCATGTTGTTTTGCTGCATTATATTTTGTTTTTGTTGTATATATAATTCTGATAAATGTTGTATAGTTATAATCAAATGTATAATAAACAGCTTCATTGTAACATTCCTGGAATTTATCAAGTTTAATTTGGAAACTAAATTTATTTTTGAAAATAAATTATGCATTAATTAGAGATTTCTAGAATAAATGAATAATTTTTGATTATAAATAGGAATTTAATTAGAAATTTAAGTGTAACTATCTTACAAACAAATATTGGATTTAGGAAAAATAAGATGTATATTTATATAAATGAATTATAAATGGGAATTTGAGATTTATAAAAAGGTTAATGATAATTGTTTCCTAAATTTTTAATATATTAATAATTGGAAGTTGCAATTTAAAATAGAAATTAATGTACATACTTTCTAAAATATTATTTTTAAGTCAAATTTTCTTATATAAATAAAAGTAATCCTTTGTTAATATGAAATCAAAGTATTTAAATCCATTCTTTTCTTTTAAAAGTTGTATAAATAAAATAAAGAAATAAATAAATAAATAAAAGGAAAATGTATGAATATATGTATATAAATAGAAATAAATAAATTTAATTCAAATAAATTGGGGATTTGAACCTACATTTGAGATAAATGTTTTTAAAATAAACATTTGGCCTTTAAAATCATTAAGGTGAAATTTATGTAAGGTAGATGTTGACTAAAAACAATTCTTTTAACATTATATATACACATATACAAATGTAAACAAACATGAAGGAGATAGAGTAGGGAAGTGAACCTTGCATTGGAATTTCACAATCATGATAATTTTTACACATGGCATTCACCATATCTAATAAAATAAAATAACGAGATTTAAAATTACAAAGAAACTTTTGAGTTTCCCATATGCCATTATTTAACATCTCAGAAAAAAATCTTAAGCAACAGTAGACAACAGATTTGAGAATCTCAAATCTCAACATTCAAGAAATCAAAATATACAAAACTAGGAAATAAAAGTAAGGTGCAAACAAGAATCAAAAATCAAAGCTACAACCTGAAGCAATATCTCAAACAACAGGATATAAATCAAATCTGAAAGTATACAAGTTCAAAACTTCAACAAGTTTCAGATGTCAAAAGCTTTTACCTGGGATAGCTTCAGTTTGTTAAGTGCAGTTGGTTTCTGAAATAATTTAAGGCAAGTCACTTCCTTTTTAAGAATTGAATTTTGTGTTATGAATCAATAATAAAAATAAAGATTTAAACAATCTTATCCATCAGTTACAGAAAGAAATTCAAGGCAAATGTAGATCTGAAGTCTGCAGCTTTGAAAATAAAAAGAGTTTGAAGCTTTAAACGAAAATTCAAAAAAAAAAAACTGTAAGTAAATGAATTCTTTTGTTTGTTATTAATGGGGAAAGTAACAGATACAATAGAAATTTGAACAAAGTTTTGTATTTACAAACTTTTGCAGATTTAAGCTTCAAGAGAAATTAAAAGAAAAAATATACAGGCTCAAAGAAATTCTTCTCTGCCTTCAAACATTTAATTCCAGGTGAGCAAGCTTGGCCTTAAATCTGTCATGCATGAGTGCCTGCATTTACCTTCCTCTCTGATATATATATTATTCTGCTTGATATATGTGTGAAGTGGTTTGCATGCATTTTTTTTTATCTGAATATATGTGTGGGAATGCTTGATGTATGTGTGAAAATTTGAATATGATGCATGTCTGTTTTTTTTATACAGAGTCTACTTTGTTATACTTCCCAGTTGTTGATCTGTTCAAATTCAAACCTCTTGATCTAATCACTGTTTAAACTTGAGTCTCAAATGAAACTTGTTAGTTTAACTATAAACTTTAGTTTAGAATTTTTCATAGGTTAAAATAACCCAGTATCATCTTTGGATTTTATAAACAGTTGATCAAACAATAAATTAGTGAAAATTCAAATACATTGATTCTGTGTTTCAGGGTTCTAATCTGAAACATCATACAAAATCATGAATTTTAAACCTAAAATTATAATTTATAGTGTTGAGAAACAAGTGAAGTAATGAATGCACTGTATTTTACATTTTGATTAAGTACAGTTTATACATGCAAATGGATTTGGTTCGAATTGTTTATGAAGATAGTGTATCTATCAGGGATTATAGGGAATTATAAAGTTTGGGTTACTTTCCATTATTTAGACTGTAATTTGGAATTTACAGAATGAACCCTAGTCTATTTGGGTCACTGATTTTGTTTGACTGTGGGTTCATAACTGGATCGAGCTCAATGATCTTTTGGGTGATGGTAGATGGTGGGTTGGCGAATTCATTGACGAGGTTTCAAAATTGTTAGTGGTCGGAGTTGGCAGAGCTCGCCGTTGACAGGTCGAGCATGAAAGGGGGGGGGGTGCTGTTCCAGGTTTCTGTTATGAAACTTGAATTCAAATTCAAGTTGTATTATGGGATTTTGGAGTGTTGAAGTGTGATGTGGTGTTGGTGGTCGATGGGGAATGATAGTTGATAATGGCCGGAGATGGTCGGAGATGGGGAATGGATGCACAGTGAGGTGTGTGCATGGTTGTGATGTTGTGTTGCAGGATTTAGGGAAGCTCGTGACTGTCTCGGGGAATTTGGGAAGAAACTCGAAGCAGAGCAAGGATTTACTCGAAGTAAATCAGAGGGAAACTCGGGGCATTCTCTAATGTTAACAGGTTTCTTTGAAAACCTGTATAAGTTCCAAATTCAATTTAGTTTGAATCTAAAGCAGCTTTAAATCAAGAAAATTAAAATTAAAATTTAAAAAGGGTATGGTTTTCAATCTAAGTTGAATTCCAGTTTTAAATTAATTCAAATTCTTTTAAAATAAATGTTTACAGGCTTCTTTGGGAAAACTGTATATTTCCAGATCATAAGGAAATTTAGTTTTAAAATCTGGAACAGTTCTGTTTTTTTTTTAAAACAGGAATTTAAAATTTAAATAAAAAAAAGGGGAGTTTTCAAACTAAGTTTGGATTCCAGTTTTAAAATGTAATTTAAATTTTATAAATTAAAATATTCAAACAATTTCAAAGAGGGTTTAAATAGTTTAAGTTTAAAGTAAAGTTTTAAAGAAAGAAGAGATTTAACTTTAGTTTAAATCTAGATTCAAATTCAGATTTGAATCATAATTTAGAAATAAGGGAAGTTTCTAAAATTTAAACGGTTTAAATACAACTTTGAATGTTAAAGCTAATTTTAAAATATGATTTGTAATTTTAAATGAATTTGGAGTTTAAATTTCTTATAACTTCTTTTATAAAATAAGGATAAAGTTTTAAAGGTTTTAAAATGTTTTTAAACTTTGTTTAAGTTAAGTTTGATTTCTTTTTAAGTTTTAAATTTAAAATGTAATTTGAAAACAATTTTAAGTTAGAATTGTTTAAAGTTACTTTATTAATGATAAAGTAATCATGAATAAGAAATGTTTTATTTTTAAAAGTAAATTTAAGATTTAATGATCTTTGTTTCATTAAATTAGTAAGGTAATTTAATTAATTTAATTAATTAATTTGTTTAATTAAATAAAGATTGGAATTAATTAAGGTTAATTAAATTAGTAATTAGTTTAAGTCAATTACTTAAGAAAGGTAATTAAGAATTTGTTAATAAGTTAATGATGGTCATTAACTTGTGATTATTTATTTATTAATTAATATAATTAATTTTGATAATTAATTGGATTAATTAATTTAAATAATCAATTTATGGAACTTAATTAAGTATGATTACTTCATGGAAATAATCAAAGATATTAATTACTCTTTGTAATTAATTTATTAATTGGTTTAGTTTAAATTAATTAATTAACTTTAATTAATTTAGGATAATCATTAAATGGGTTGATAAGTAATCAATGATGAATAATTACTTAAAGAAGTAATTAAGATAAGTAAATACTGGGGTAATTAATTAAAGTAGAGAAGAGTTTTGGGAATTAATTACTTGTGTAATTAATATGGAAGGAAATTTCTTTGTGAACTTAGTGTAATTAATTTAAGCATGGGTTGATTAAGTCTTTTGAAATGATTAAGTGATGTAATTAATTAAGAGTAATTAATTACTAAGGAGATTAATCAGGGATGGTTAATAAATATAATTAATTATTAAATGTAATTAATTTAGAAGTAATTAAAGAAGCAATTAAGGGTAGTTAATTACTAATGAAAGTGATTATGTGAGGAATAGATTTAAAACCACATAGATTTATTCATCTTAATTGTAGATGTTTGATTGCCAATTGAATGCTTCATGATGGATTGATATGTTTTGTGATGCTATGTAATGCTTTGTGCTGGGCTATTTTATTTGTGACGTATATATTGTTATATGTATATGCAACCCCTTGACCCATAGAACGACATTTGAATTTCGATGCGACAGGGAGTCGGATTCCAGTTGGTTATCCGAAACCCACATCGAAACATGTTAGTGAATCTTTGTGATTGATAAATTTACTTTATCTATGAATCTGTTGATGAAGATAAGCGTTATGGGTTATACCGCTTATCGATATGGTTGAATCTGTGATGATGATGTTGTGCACTATTGTGTTAAACCCCTGGACCACACGTATACACACACAAATATGGATTGCACGTGGTAATGGGTTAAGTCACAGATTTTTGAAATATATTTAAAATTGTATTTTTGAATCCAAAATAGTTTTGGAATTAGAATTGAAGCTTTTGAAAATAAAAGTTATTTTGAATAACTCGAATTGAGTTTTGAAATTTAAATAATTTGATTTGAATTCAATATTTGAATTGAATTCTATGATTTTGAAAACTATGTTTAAAAAGGGTATTCAACTTATAAATGGGTTTATATGGGTTTTTAAAACCATTTTAAAAGTGACGTTTTGGAATTTAAATTTAACCCAAGATTTCAACTTGTATAAATCGGATTTTTTCCAAAATAAAAAAATATTTTTGTTTCAAATAATAAAAGCTTTCGCATATGAAATGAACTTCCACTTTGTGTTAGAAGGTTTTCAAGTCTAAAATGGAAAATAGTTTTCCAAATTATGAATAAATCTTTGGGAACATGTTTTGAAAGCTATAAATCTTTAAATTAAAGATTTCATTGAGTTAATCCAATTAAAATGGAAATTGTTTTGGAAATCTATAAATAGATCTTTGTGAATCTAGGTGAACTTTGTGAAATGAATCTTTTTATTTAAAGATTTAAAATGGTAATTTGTTTAACCATTTAAAAGAAATATTTTGGGTTTTATAAGTTGTGACTTAACTGAAATCCCATATCCATATGTTTTTAAATATCGCGCTCGCTATTCGGTTTAGCCGGGAGAGGACCTTGTGTCATATAACCCATTCCAAATAGTGATACGACGTTATGGATTGCAATTGAAGACCGGTGTTGAAGACCGGGTGTCTTCGAGAGCGGTAGGATAACCTGTCGATTGACTCTGCACTGAGTTGCTCCGGTATAGAGTTCTCCCTATGTGATGGGAAGTCCGATCGGGATTGTGGATACCCGGATTGGCAAGGGCTTCTTCGGAAGTGCCTTCGGTTCTGTTCGAACCCGGAACAGACTTGTATGGTTGTATGTCTGACACTACGCTTTGAGATATTAAACTGATCTCTATCAAATACATTTCTGCTTGGTGGCGGAGAATTTATTCTCTTAGCTTAACACCCTTCTCTGAGACGTACGAGCTCAGAGGTTATGTAGTTGATATTTATCAGTGATATACTCCCAAATTTGGTAGTGTGGCATGCTAAGTGCTGCTGTGTGTTGATGATCATTTGTTGATCATTTGTGATCAAAGCATGGCTTTTGTATAAAGCGTAGCTTTGTGGACGAGACTGCATCAGGACCTCACACCCCGGAAATGGTCGAAACAGGAAAGATGCGGCAAGGTTATGAGGGTCGCGCCCTTTAGGGTTTGTCATTCCCTTCTGGTAAAGGGTGGTATCATGGTATGGAGCCCAGATACTTACTCATGTGGATACTGCAGATCTATTACTTTGTGATTGCTTTGTGGTTGTTGGATTAGAGGTACCTCGGATAAAGGTCCCAAAGGACCGGGGGATGGCACGCTCGTGTAGTAGTTACCTAGTTACAGAGGTAACCCGGCCTTGTGTTGGCAGAGATCTAACCGTAATGTTAGTTTCTCGGGACGTCCCGCCAGAGGCGATCCCATGTGGCAGTAGGAAGTTCCTTAGCCTGACCATTTGTTGGAAATCCATTCTTCAAATACGAGCCTTGTACGGTTTTAGTTGTAGAACCTGCCATTTAACATGGCAGCTATAGTAGGCATAGCATCATGGTACCTATGCTGGCTAGGATTTATATTATACTTTCAAAAGATTTTCCACTATGCACTAGTAATAATATCAAAGAATTTTCTCGTATTAAGCATATTTGACTATCATAAGGAGAAATCTCCCCCATGTGTGCGTTTGCATTGTGTGTGTGCCGGGAGGCCTTATGGTAGTTTCATTTTTCAAAAAGCATTACGGATTTATTTTAAATTCCTTGTTGCTTGTTTTTAAAGACCAATTCTTTTGTTTGCTCACACCAGTCCCATGACTGACCTGGAGTTTATTGTTCTTTTCCTAAACTCTGGGTGCCCACTATTTTCCCACACGGGCAGTCTAGAGTTGGGTTTTTCAGATAGTCGGGTTTAGTAAATTATCTGGAGCTAGTTCGGTCTTTGGATCGGGACTGCACGTACTTAGCTTTGTGTATCGTTATTGCGAGTTCGAGCTATCGCTGGATTGGTGATTTGGAGATGGAGATTACCGATGCTGGAGTTCTTTCTTGAAGACCATAATTAGAGTTGTTGTTCCGCTGCTGTGTTATCTTTTCTTTCCGCTGTTATTATCTTGTATCATATCTCTGATGTATATTCATTGTATCATCTGTTGTATCATATTGTATCAGTTATTGTATCAAATGTTGTATATTGATATATGCTATTCTTTTTCTTCCGCTGTGTTGTACTTAATGTGTTATAAGCTCCGGCGAACCAGATTCGACGTTTGGATCTGCGGCATTTGAATACGAGTGTCGTATTCGGTGCCGATTTTCGAAGGTCGAGTCAGGATCGTTACAGTGGTATCAGAGCTGAAGGTTAAAACTTTAGCTCAGGAGTATAACACATTAAGTAACTCATTAGAGATAGGGTGAAGTAAACCCTAGAATGAGTATATCCTTAAGATATCCGTTCGAATGCCTCAGTAAATTCTCTTACTATCCACTGATAGTGAGTATGAGTGCGAGAAGAGGACGAGATAGGGGACAGGGAAATACCAGTACAAATGGTCAATACCCTGCAACGGCGGAATAAACTTTCTCTATCAATCTCCTTTGATTCGATTTCGGAATTCTTTTGATTGCTTCGTGACTGCTCCAAAAGAAGTTTTGGTGTGATGGTGGCCTTACGTATCGTCGTAGAGAATCCTTACTTTGTATCTTCGTCGGTTTCTTATCAGCTTTTCGTTCTAAACTCTGATGAATTTGAAGATTTGAATTAAATAAAAAAAAAAAATTAAATTAAGTTAAATTGGTTAATAGAATGTAAGGATAAATTTGAATTGTATCAATAAAACGATATCGGTTAAAATCAAATTCAAAATTCTATTGTAATTTCTTGTGTATATCAAAGTCCGAAGAGGGACAAGTTATATATATACTTTGGGGTATTCCAACCTGAATTTGGAATCCATATCTAGTGTTTGAGAATTACGGAAAATTAAATCCGTCTATCTATTCTCTGGGATCCGATATATTCTACGAACGATTAGTTATCACTTCGAACTAATCAATGCCCTTGCATATTCGTAGACTGGTGGACCCAAATATCTTGTGTAATAATTGTATGAGTTCGTACTCATATTATTGATATTCTGATTTGGGTAAACCGAACGCAGAATAAATATTCCGATCTGATTTGATCAATCGTTTCTTTATCTATCATCTTTTCTTTCTCGTCTCTCTTGTAAATTTCGAGGACGAATTTTTTTTAAGGGGGGAAATCTGTAACATTCCTGGAATTTATCAAGTTTAATTTGGCAACTAAATTTATTTTTGAAAATAAATTATGCATTAATTAGAGATTTCTAGAATAAATGAATAATTTTTTATTATAAATAGGAATTTAATTAGAAATTTAAGTGTAACTATCTTACAAACAAATATTGGATTTAGGAAAAATAAGATGTATATTTCTATAAATGAATTATAAATGGGAATTTGAGATTTATAAAAAGGTTAATGATAATTGTTTCCTAAATTTTTAATATATTAATAATTGGAAGTTGCAATTTAAAATAGAAATTAATGTACATACTTTCTAAAATATTATTTTTAAGTCAAATTTTCTTATATAAATAAAAGTAATCCTTTGTTAATATGAAATCAAAGTATTTAAATCCATTCTTTTCTTTTAAAAGTTGTATAAATAAAATAAAGAAATAAATAAATAAATAAAAGGAAAATGTATGAATATATGTATATAAATAGAAATAAATAAATTTAATTCAAATAAATTGGGGATTTGAACCTACATTTGAGATAAATGTTTTTAAAATAAACATTTGGCCTTTAAAATCATTAAGGTGAAATTTATGTAAGGTAGATGTTGACTAAAAACAATTCTTTTAACATTATATACACACATATACAAATGTAAACAAACATGAAGGAGATAGAGTAGGGAAGTGAACCTTGCATTGGAATTTCACAATCATGATAATTTTTACACATGGCATTCACCATATCTAATAAAATAAAATAACGAGATTTAAAATTACAAAGAAACTTTTGAGTTTCCCATATGCCATTATTTAACATCTCAGAAAAAAATCTTAAGCAACAGTAGACAACAGATTTGAGAATCTCAAATCTCAACATTCAAGAAATCAAAATATACAAAACTAGGAAATAAAAGTAAGGTGCAAACAAGAATCAAAAATCAAAGCTACAACCTGAAGCAATATCTCAAACAACAGGATATAAATCAAATCTGAAAGTATACAAGTTCAAAACTTCAACAAGTTTCAGATGTCAAAAGCTTTTACCTGGGATAGCTTCAGTTTGTTAAGTGCAGTTGGTTTCTGAAATAATTTAAGGCAAGTCACTTCCTTTTTAAGAATTGAATTTTGTGTTATGAATCAATAATAAAAATAAAGATTTAAACAATCTTATCCATCAGTTACAGAAAGAAATTCAAGGCAAATGTAGATCTGAAGTCTGCAGCTTTGAAAATAAAAAGAGTTTGAAGCTTTAAACGAAAATTCAAAAAAAAAAAACTGTAAGTAAATGAATTCTTTTGTTTGTTATTAATGGGGAAAGTAACAGATACAATAGAAATTTGAACAAAGTTTTGTATTTACAAACTTTTGCAGATTTAAGCTTCAAGAGAAATTAAAAGAAAAAATATACAGGCTCAAAGAAATTCTTCTCTGCCTTCAAACATTTAATTCCAGGTGAGCAAGCTTGGCCTTAAATCTGTCATGCATGAGTGCCTGCATTTACCTTCCTCTCTGATATATATATTATTCTGCTTGATATATGTGTGAAGTGGTTTGCATGCATTTTTTTTTATCTGAATATATGTGTGGGAATGCTTGATGTATGTGTGAAAATTTGAATATGATGCATGTCTGTTTTTTTTATACAGAGTCTACTTTGTTATACTTCCCAGTTGTTGATCTGTTCAAATTCAAACCTCTTGATCTAATCACTGTTTAAACTTGAGTCTCAAATGAAACTTGTTAGTTTAACTATAAACTTTAGTTTAGAATTTTTCATAGGTTAAAATAACCCAGTATCATCTTTGGATTTTATAAACAGTTGATCAAACAATAAATTAGTGAAAATTCAAATACATTGATTCTGTGTTTCAGGGTTCTAATCTGAAACATCATACAAAATCATGAATTTTAAACCTAAAATTATAATTTATAGTGTTGAGAAACAAGTGAAGTAATGAATGCACTGTATTTTACATTTTGATTAAGTACAGTTTATACATGCAAATGGATTTGGTTCGAATTGTTTATGAAGATAGTGTATCTATCAGGGATTATAGGGAATTATAAAGTTTGGGTTACTTTCCATTATTTAGACTGTAATTTGGAATTTACAGAATGAACCCTAGTCTATTTGGGTCACTGATTTTGTTTGACTGTGGGTTCATAACTGGATCGAGCTCAATGATCTTTTGGGTGATGGTAGATGGTGGGTTGGCGAATTCATTGACGAGGTTTCAAAATTGTTAGTGGTCGGAGTTGGCAGAGCTCGCCGTTGACAGGTCGAGCATGAAAGGGGGGGGGGTGCTGTTCCAGGTTTCTGTTATGAAACTTGAATTCAAATTCAAGTTGTATTATGGGATTTTGGAGTGTTGAAGTGTGATGTGGTGTTGGTGGTCGATGGGGAATGATAGTTGATAATGGCCGGAGATGGTCGGAGATGGGGAATGGATGCACAGTGAGGTGTGTGCATGGTTGTGATGTTGTGTTGCAGGATTTAGGGAAGCTCGTGACTGTCTCGGGGAATTTGGGAAGAAACTCGAAGCAGAGCAAGGATTTACTCGAAGTAAATCAGAGGGAAACTCGGGGCATTCTCTAATGTTAACAGGTTTCTTTGAAAACCTGTATAAGTTCCAAATTCAATTTAGTTTGAATCTAAAGCAGCTTTAAATCAAGAAAATTAAAATTAAAATTTAAAAAGGGTATGGTTTTCAATCTAAGTTGAATTCCAGTTTTAAATTAATTCAAATTCTTTTAAAATAAATGTTTACAGGCTTCTTTGGGAAAACTGTATATTTCCAGATCATAAGGAAATTTAGTTTTAAAATCTGGAACAGTTCTGTTTTTTTTTTAAAACAGGAATTTAAAATTTAAATAAAAAAAAAGGGGAGTTTTCAAACTAAGTTTGGATTCCAGTTTTAAAATGTAATTTAAATTTTATAAATTAAAATATTCAAACAATTTCAAAGAGGGTTTAAATAGTTTAAGTTTAAAGTAAAGTTTTAAAGAAAGAAGAGATTTAACTTTAGTTTAAATCTAGATTCAAATTCAGATTTGAATCATAATTTAGAAATAAGGGAAGTTTCTAAAATTTAAACGGTTTAAATACAACTTTGAATGTTAAAGCTAATTTTAAAATATGATTTGTAATTTTAAATGAATTTGGAGTTTAAATTTCTTATAACTTCTTTTATAAAATAAGGATAAAGTTTTAAAGGTTTTAAAATGTTTTTAAACTTTGTTTAAGTTAAGTTTGATTTCTTTTTAAGTTTTAAATTTAAAATGTAATTTGAAAACAATTTTAAGTTAGAATTGTTTAAAGTTACTTTATTAATGATAAAGTAATCATGAATAAGAAATGTTTTATTTTTAAAAGTAAATTTAAGATTTAATGATCTTTGTTTCATTAAATTAGTAAGGTAATTTAATTAATTTAATTAATTAATTTGTTTAATTAAATAAAGATTGGAATTAATTAAGGTTAATTAAATTAGTAATTAGTTTAAGTCAATTACTTAAGAAAGGTAATTAAGAATTTGTTAATAAGTTAATGATGGTCATTAACTTGTGATTATTTATTTATTAATTAATATAATTAATTTTGATAATTAATTGGATTAATTAATTTAAATAATCAATTTATGGAACTTAATTAAGTATGATTACTTCATGGAAATAATCAAAGATATTAATTACTCTTTGTAATTAATTTATTAATTGGTTTAGTTTAAATTAATTAATTAACTTTAATTAATTTAGGATAATCATTAAATGGGTTGATAAGTAATCAATGATGAATAATTACTTAAAGAAGTAATTAAGATAAGTAAATACTGGGGTAATTAATTAAAGTAGAGAAGAGTTTTGGGAATTAATTACTTGTGTAATTAATATGGAAGGAAATTTCTTTGTGAACTTAGTGTAATTAATTTAAGCATGGGTTGATTAAGTCTTTTGAAATGATTAAGTGATGTAATTAATTAAGAGTAATTAATTACTAAGGAGATTAATCAGGGATGGTTAATAAATATAATTAATTATTAAATGTAATTAATTTAGAAGTAATTAAAGAAGCAATTAAGGGTAGTTAATTACTAATGAAAGTGATTATGTGAGGAATAGATTTAAAACCACATAGATTTATTCATCTTAATTGTAGATGTTTGATTGCCAATTGAATGCTTCATGATGGATTGATATGTTTTGTGATGCTATGTAATGCTTTGTGCTGGGCTATTTTATTTGTGACGTATATATTGTTATATGTATATGCAACCCCTTGACCCATAGAACGACATTTGAATTTCGATGCGACAGGGAGTCGGATTCCAGTTGGTTATCCGAAACCCACATCGAAACATGTTAGTGAATCTTTGTGATTGATAAATTTACTTTATCTATGAATCTGTTGATGAAGATAAGCGTTATGGGTTATACCGCTTATCGATATGGTTGAATCTGTGATGATGATGTTGTGCACTATTGTGTTAAACCCCTGGACCACACGTATACACACACAAATATGGATTGCACGTGGTAATGGGTTAAGTCACAGATTTTTGAAATATATTTAAAATTGTATTTTTGAATCCAAAATAGTTTTGGAATTAGAATTGAAGCTTTTGAAAATAAAAGTTATTTTGAATAACTCGAATTGAGTTTTGAAATTTAAATAATTTGATTTGAATTCAATATTTGAATTGAATTCTATGATTTTGAAAACTATGTTTAAAAAGGGTATTCAACTTATAAATGGGTTTATATGGGTTTTTAAAACCATTTTAAAAGTGACGTTTTGGAATTTAAATTTAACCCAAGATTTCAACTTGTATAAATCGGATTTTTTCCAAAATAAAAAAATATTTTTGTTTCAAATAATAAAAGCTTTCGCATATGAAATGAACTTCCACTTTGTGTTAGAAGGTTTTCAAGTCTAAAATGGAAAATAGTTTTCCAAATTATGAATAAATCTTTGGGAACATGTTTTGAAAGCTATAAATCTTTAAATTAAAGATTTCATTGAGTTAATCCAATTAAAATGGAAATTGTTTTGGAAATCTATAAATAGATCTTTGTGAATCTAGGTGAACTTTGTGAAATGAATCTTTTTATTTAAAGATTTAAAATGGTAATTTGTTTAACCATTTAAAAGAAATATTTTGGGTTTTATAAGTTGTGACTTAACTGAAATCCCATATCCATATGTTTTTAAATATCGCGCTCGCTATTCGGTTTAGCCGGGAGAGGACCTTGTGTCATATAACCCATTCCAAATAGTGATACGACGTTATGGATTGCAATTGAAGACCGGTGTTGAAGACCGGGTGTCTTCGAGAGCGGTAGGATAACCTGTCGATTGACTCTGCACTGAGTTGCTCCGGTATAGAGTTCTCCCTATGTGATGGGAAGTCCGATCGGGATTGTGGATACCCGGATTGGCAAGGGCTTCTTCGGAAGTGCCTTCGGTTCTGTTCGAACCCGGAACAGACTTGTATGGTTGTATGTCTGACACTACGCTTTGAGATATTAAACTGATCTCTATCAAATACATTTCTGCTTGGTGGCGGAGAATTTATTCTCTTAGCTTAACACCCTTCTCTGAGACGTACGAGCTCAGAGGTTATGTAGTTGATATTTATCAGTGATATACTCCCAAATTTGGTAGTGTGGCATGCTAAGTGCTGCTGTGTGTTGATGATCATTTGTTGATCATTTGTGATCAAAGCATGGCTTTTGTATAAAGCGTAGCTTTGTGGACGAGACTGCATCAGGACCTCACACCCCGGAAATGGTCGAAACAGGAAAGATGCGGCAAGGTTATGAGGGTCGCGCCCTTTAGGGTTTGTCATTCCCTTCTGGTAAAGGGTGGTATCATGGTATGGAGCCCAGATACTTACTCATGTGGATACTGCAGATCTATTACTTTGTGATTGCTTTGTGGTTGTTGGATTAGAGGTACCTCGGATAAAGGTCCCAAAGGACCGGGGGATGGCACGCTCGTGTAGTAGTTACCTAGTTACAGAGGTAACCCGGCCTTGTGTTGGCAGAGATCTAACCGTAATGTTAGTTTCTCGGGACGTCCCGCCAGAGGCGATCCCATGTGGCAGTAGGAAGTTCCTTAGCCTGACCATTTGTTGGAAATCCATTCTTCAAATACGAGCCTTGTACGGTTTTAGTTGTAGAACCTGCCATTTAACATGGCAGCTATAGTAGGCATAGCATCATGGTACCTATGCTGGCTAGGATTTATATTATACTTTCAAAAGATTTTCCACTATGCACTAGTAATAATATCAAAGAATTTTCTCGTATTAAGCATATTTGACTATCATAAGGAGAAATCTCCCCCATGTGTGCGTTTGCATTGTGTGTGTGCCGGGAGGCCTTATGGTAGTTTCATTTTTCAAAAAGCATTACGGATTTATTTTAAATTCCTTGTTGCTTGTTTTTAAAGACCAATTCTTTTGTTTGCTCACACCAGTCCCATGACTGACCTGGAGTTTATTGTTCTTTTCCTAAACTCTGGGTGCCCACTATTTTCCCACACGGGCAGTCTAGAGTTGGGTTTTTCAGATAGTCGGGTTTAGTAAATTATCTGGAGCTAGTTCGGTCTTTGGATCGGGACTGCACGTACTTAGCTTTGTGTATCGTTATTGCGAGTTCGAGCTATCGCTGGATTGGTGATTTGGAGATGGAGATTACCGATGCTGGAGTTCTTTCTTGAAGACCATAATTAGAGTTGTTGTTCCGCTGCTGTGTTATCTTTTCTTTCCGCTGTTATTATCTTGTATCATATCTCTGATGTATATTCATTGTATCATCTGTTGTATCATATTGTATCAGTTATTGTATCAAATGTTGTATATTGATATATGCTATTCTTTTTCTTCCGCTGTGTTGTACTTAATGTGTTATAAGCTCCGGCGAACCAGATTCGACGTTTGGATCTGCGGCATTTGAATACGAGTGTCGTATTCGGTGCCGATTTTCGAAGGTCGAGTCAGGATCGTTACAGTGGTATCAGAGCTGAAGGTTAAAACTTTAGCTCAGGAGTATAACACATTAAGTAACTCATTAGAGATAGGGTGAAGTAAACCCTAGAATGAGTATATCCTTAAGATATCCGTTCGAATGCCTCAGTAAATTCTCTTACTATCCACTGATAGTGAGTATGAGTGCGAGAAGAGGACGAGATAGGGGACAGGGAAATACCAGTACAAATGGTCAATACCCTGCAACGGCGGAATAAACTTTCTCTATCAATCTCCTTTGATTCGATTTCGGAATTCTTTTGATTGCTTCGTGACTGCTCCAAAAGAAGTTTTGGTGTGATGGTGGCCTTACGTATCGTCGTAGAGAATCCTTACTTTGTATCTTCGTCGGTTTCTTATCAGCTTTTCGTTCTAAACTCTGATGAATTTGAAGATTTGAATTAAATAAAAAAAAAAATTAAATTAAGTTAAATTGGTTAATAGAATGTAAGGATAAATTTGAATTGTATCAATAAAACGATATCGGTTAAAATCAAATTCAAAATTCTATTGTAATTTCTTGTGTATATCAAAGTCCGAAGAGGGACAAGTTATATATATACTTTGGGGTATTCCAACCTGAATTTGGAATCCATATCTAGTGTTTGAGAATTACGGAAAATTAAATCCGTCTATCTATTCTCTGGGATCCGATATATTCTACGAACGATTAGTTATCACTTCGAACTAATCAATGCCCTTGCATATTCGTAGACTGGTGGACCCAAATATCTTGTGTAATAATTGTATGAGTTCGTACTCATATTATTGATATTCTGATTTGGGTAAACCGAACGCAGAATAAATATTCCGATCTGATTTGATCAATCGTTTCTTTATCTATCATCTTTTCTTTCTCGTCTCTCTTGTAAATTTCGAGGACGAATTTTTTTTAAGGGGGGAAATCTGTAACATTCCTGGAATTTATCAAGTTTAATTTGGCAACTAAATTTATTTTTGAAAATAAATTATGCATTAATTAGAGATTTCTAGAATAAATGAATAATTTTTTATTATAAATAGGAATTTAATTAGAAATTTAAGTGTAACTATCTTACAAACAAATATTGGATTTAGGAAAAATAAGATGTATATTTCTATAAATGAATTATAAATGGGAATTTGAGATTTATAAAAAGGTTAATGATAATTGTTTCCTAAATTTTTAATATATTAATAATTGGAAGTTGCAATTTAAAATAGAAATTAATGTACATACTTTCTAAAATATTATTTTTAAGTCAAATTTTCTTATATAAATAAAAGTAATCCTTTGTTAATATGAAATCAAAGTATTTAAATCCATTCTTTTCTTTTAAAAGTTGTATAAATAAAATAAAGAAATAAATAAATAAATAAAAGGAAAATGTATGAATATATGTATATAAATAGAAATAAATAAATTTAATTCAAATAAATTGGGGATTTGAACCTACATTTGAGATAAATGTTTTTAAAATAAACATTTGGCCTTTAAAATCATTAAGGTGAAATTTATGTAAGGTAGATGTTGACTAAAAACAATTCTTTTAACATTATATATACACATATACAAATGTAAACAAACATGAAGGAGATAGAGTAGGGAAGTGAACCTTGCATTGGAATTTCACAATCATGATAATTTTTACACATGGCATTCACCATATCTAATAAAATAAAATAACGAGATTTAAAATTACAAAGAAACTTTTGAGTTTCCCATATGCCATTATTTAACATCTCAGAAAAAAATCTTAAGCAACAGTAGACAACAGATTTGAGAATCTCAAATCTCAACATTCAAGAAATCAAAATATACAAAACTAGGAAATAAAAGTAAGGTGCAAACAAGAATCAAAAATCAAAGCTACAACCTGAAGTAATATCTCAAACAACAGGATATAAATCAAATCTGAAAGTATACAAGTTCAAAACTTCAACAAGTTTCAGATGTCAAAAGCTTTTACCTGGGATAGCTTCAGTTTGTTAAGTGCAGTTGGTTTCTGAAATAATTTAAGGCAAGTCACTTCCTTTTTAAGAATTGAATTTTGTGTTATGAATCAATAATAAAAATAAAGATTTAAACAATCTTATCCATCAGTTACAGAAAGAAATTCAAGGCAAATGTAGATCTGAAGTCTGCAGCTTTGAAAATAAAAAGAGTTTGAAGCTTTAAACGAAAATTCAAAAAAAAAAAACTGTAAGTAAATGAATTCTTTTGTTTGTTATTAATGGGGAAAGTAACAGATACAATAGAAATTTGAACAAAGTTTTGTATTTACAAACTTTTGCAGATTTAAGCTTCAAGAGAAATTAAAAGAAAAAATATACAGGCTCAAAGAAATTCTTCTCTGCCTTCAAACATTTAATTCCAGGTGAGCAAGCTTGGCCTTAAATCTGTCATGCATGAGTGCCTGCATTTACCTTCCTCTCTGATATATATATTATTCTGCTTGATATATGTGTGAAGTGGTTTGCATTTTTTTTTTATCTGAATATATGTGTGGGAATGCTTGATGTATGTGTGAAAATTTGAATATGATGCATGTCTGTTTTTTTTATACAAAGTCTACTTTGTTATACTTCCCAGTTGTTGATCTGTTCAAATTCAAACCTCTTGATCTAATCACTGTTTAAACTTGAGTCTCAAATGAAACTTGTTAGTTTAACTATAAACTTTAGTTTAGAATTTTTCATAGGTTAAAATAACCCAGTATCATCTCTGGATTTTATAAACAGTTGATCAAACAATAAATTAGTGAAAATTCAAATACATTGATTCTGTGTTTCAGGGTTCTAATCTGAAACATCATACAAAATCATGAATTTTAAACCTAAAATTATAATTTATAGTGTTGAGAAACAAGTGAAGTAATGAATGCACTGTATTTTACATTTTGATTAAGTACAGTTTATACATGCAAATGGATTTGGTTCGAATTGTTTATGAAGATAGTGTATCTATCAGGGATTATAGGGAATTATAAAGTTTGGGTTACTTTCCATTATTTAGACTGTAATTTGGAATTTACAGAATGAACCCTAGTCTATTTGGGTCACTGATTTTGTTTGACTGTGGGTTCATAACTGGATCGAGCTCAATGATCTTTTGGGTGATGGTAGATGGTGGGTTGGCGAATTCATTGACGAGGTTTCAAAATTGTTAGTGGTCGGAGTTGGCAGAGCTCGCCGTTGACAGGTCGAGCATGAAAGGGGGGGTGCTGTTCCAGGTTTCTGTTATGAAACTTGAATTCAAATTCAAGTTGTATTATGGGATTTTGGAGTGTTGAAGTGTGATGTGGTGTTGGTGGTCGATGGGGAATGATAGTTGATAATGGCCGGAGATGGTCGGAGATGGGGAATGGATGCACAGTGAGGTGTGTGCATGGTTGTGATGTTGTGTTGCAGGATTTAGGGAAGCTCGTGACTGTCTCGGGGAATTTGGGAAGAAACTCGAAGCAGAGCAAGGATTTACTCGAAGTAAATCAGAGGGAAACTCGGGGCATTCTCTAATGTTAACAGGTTTCTTTGAAAACCTGTATAAGTTCCAAATTCAATTTAGTTTGAATCTAAAGCAGCTTTAAATCAAGAAAATTAAAATTAAAATTTAAAAAGGGTATGGTTTTCAATCTAAGTTGAATTCCAGTTTTAAATTAATTCAAATTCTTTTAAAATAAATGTTTACAGGCTTCTTTGGGAAAACTGTATATTTCCAGATCATAAGGAAATTTAGTTTTAAAATCTGGAACAGTTCTGTTTTTTTTTAAAACAGGAATTTAAAATTTAAATAAAAAAAAAGGGAGTTTTCAAACTAAGTTTGGATTCCAGTTTTAAAATGTAATTTAAATTTTATAAATTAAAATATTCAAACAATTTCAAAGAGGGTTTAAATAGTTTAAGTTTAAAGTAAAGTTTTAAAGAAAGAAGAGATTTAACTTTAGTTTAAATCTAGATTCAAATTCAGATTTGAATCATAATTTAGAAATAAGGGAAGTTTCTAAAATTTAAACGGTTTAAATACAACTTTGAATGTTAAAGCTAATTTTAAAATATGATTTGTAATTTTAAATGAATTTGGAGTTTAAATTTCTTATAACTTCTTTTATAAAATAAGGATAAAGTTTTAAAGGTTTTAAAATGTTTTTAAACTTTGTTTAAGTTAAGTTTGATTTCTTTTTAAGTTTTAAATTTAAAATGTAATTTGAAAACAATTTTAAGTTAGAATTGTTTAAAGTTACTTTATTAATGATAAAGTAATCATGAATAAGAAATGTTTTATTTTTAAAAGTAAATTTAAGATTTAATGATCTTTGTTTCATTAAATTAGTAAGGTAATTTAATTAATTTAATTAATTAATTTGTTTAATTAAATAAAGATTGGAATTAATTAAGGTTAATTAAATTAGTAATTAGTTTAAGTCAATTACTTAAGAAAGGTAATTAAGAATTTGTTAATAAGTTAATGATGGTCATTAACTTGTGATTATTTATTTATTAATTAATATAATTAATTTTGATAATTAATTGGATTAATTAATTTAAATAATCAATTTATGGAACTTAATTAAGTATGATTACTTCATGGAAATAATCAAAGATATTAATTACTCTTTGTAATTAATTTATTAATTGGTTTAGTTTAAATTAATTAATTAACTTTAATTAATTTAGGATAATCATTAAATGGGTTGATAAGTAATCAATAATGAATAATTACTTAAAGAAGTAATTAAGATAAGTAAATACTGGGGTAATTAATTAAAGTAGAGAAGATTTTTGGGAATTAATTACTTGTGTAATTAATATGGAAGGAAATTTCTTTGTGAACTTAGTGTAATTAATTTAAGCATGGGTTGATTAAGTCTTTTGAAATGATTAAGTGATGTAATTAATTAAGAGTAATTAATTACTAAGGAGATTAATCAGGGATGGTTAATAAATATAATTAATTATTAAATGTAATTAATTTAGAAGTAATTAAAGAAGCAATTAAGGGTAGTTAATTACTAATGAAAGTGATTATGTGAGGAATAGATTTAAAACCACATAGATTTATTCATCTTAATTGTAGATGTTTGATTGCCAATTGAATGCTTCATGATGGATTGATATGTTTTGTGATGCTATGTAATGCTTTGTGCTGGGCTATTTTATTTGTGACGTATATATTGTTATATGTATATGCAACCCCTTGACCCATAGAACGACATTTGAATTTCGATGCGACAGGGAGTCGGATTCCAGTTGGTTATCCGAAACCCACATCGAAACATGTTAGTGAATCTTTGTGATTGATAAATTTACTTTATCTATGAATCTGTTGATGAAGATAAGCGTTATGGGTTATACCGCTTATCGATATGGTTGAATCTGTGATGATGATGTTGTGCACTATTGTGTTAAACCCCTGGACCACACGTATACACACACAAATATGGATTGCACGTGGTAATGGGTTAAGTCACAGATTTTTGAAATATATTTAAAATTGTATTTTTGAATCCAAAATAGTTTTGGAATTAGAATTGAAGCTTTTGAAAATAAAAGTTATTTTGAATAACTCGAATTGAGTTTTGAAATTTAAATAATTTGATTTGAATTCAATATTTGAATTGAATTCTATGATTTTGAAAACTATGTTTAAAAAGGGTATTCAACTTATAAATGGGTTTATATGGGTTTTTAAAACCATTTTAAAAGTGACGTTTTGGAATTTAAATTTAACCCAAGATTTCAACTTGTATAAATCGGATTTTTTCCAAAATAAAAAAATATTTTTGTTTCAAATAATAAAAGCTTTCGCATATGAAATGAACTTCCACTTTGTGTTAGAAGGTTTTCAAGTCTAAAATGGAAAATAGTTTTCCAAATTATGAATAAATCTTTGGGAACATGTTTTGAAAGCTATAAATCTTTAAATTAAAGATTTCATTGAGTTAATCCAATTAAAATGGAAATTGTTTTGGAAATCTATAAATAGATCTTTGTGAATCTAGGTGAACTTTGTGAAATGAATCTTTTTATTTAAAGATTTAAAATGGTAATTTGTTTAACCATTTCAAAGAAATATTTTGGGTTTTATAAGTTGTGACTTAACTGAAATCCCATATCCATATGTTTTTAAATATCGCGCTCGCTATTCGGTTTAGCCGGGAGAGGACCTTGTGTCATATAACCCATTCCAAATAGTGATACGACGTTATGGATTGCAATTGAAGACCGGTGTTGAAGACCGGGTGTCTTCGAGAGCGGTAGGATAACCTGTCGATTGACTCTGCACTGAGTTGCTCCGGTATAGAGTTCTCCCTATGTGATGGGAAGTCCGATCGGGATTGTGGATACCCGGATTGGCAAGGGCTTCTTCGGAAGTGCCTTCGGTTCTGTTCGAACCCGGAACAAACTTGTATGGTTGTATGTCTGACACTACGCTTTGAGATATTAAACTGATCTCTATCAAATACATTTCTGCTTGGTGGCGGAGAATTTATTCTCTTAGCTTAACACCCTTCTCTGAGACGTACGAGCTCAGAGGTTATGTAGTTGATATTTATCAGTGATATACTCCCAAATTTGGTAGTGTGGCATGCTAAGTGCTGCTGTGTGTTGATGATCATTTGTGATCAAAGCATGGCTTTTGTATAAAGCGTAGCTTTGTGGACGAGACTGCATCAGGACCTCACACCCCGGAAATGGTCGAAACAGGAAAGATGCGGCAAGGTTATGAGGGTCGCGCCCTTTAGGGTTTGTCATTCCCTTCTGGTAAAGGGTGGTATCATGGTATGGAGCCCAGATACTTACTCATGTGGATACTGCAGATCTATTACTTTGTGATTGCTTTGTGGTTGTTGGATTAGAGGTACCTCGGATAAAGGTCCCAAAGGACCGGGGGATGGCACGCTCGTGTAGTAGTTACCTAGTTACAGAGGTAACCCGACCTTGTGTTGGCAGAGATCTAACCGTAACGTTAGTTTCTCGGGACGTCCCGCCAGAGGCGATCCCATGTGGCAGTAGGAAGTTCCTTAGCCTGACCATTTGTTGGAAATCCATTCTTCAAATACGAGCCTTGTACGGTTTTAGTTGTAGAACCTGCCATTTAACATGGCAGCTATAGTAGGCATAGCATCATGGTACCTATGCTGGCTAGGATTTATATTATACTTTCAAAAGATTTTCCACTATGCACTAGTAATAATATCAAAGAATTTTCTCGTATTAAGCATATTTGACTATCATAAGGAGAAATCTCCCCCATGTGTGCGTTTGCATTGTGTGTGTGCCGGGAGGCCTTATGGTAGTTTCATTTTTCAAAAAGCATTACGGATTTATTTTAAATTCCTTGTTGCTTGTTTTTAAAGACCAATTCTTTTGTTTGCTCACACCAGTCCCATGACTGACCTGGAGTTTATTGTTCTTTTCCTAAACTCTGGGTGCCCACTATTTTCCCACACGGGCAGTCTAGAGTTGGGTTTTTCAGATAGTCGGGTTTAGTAAATTATCTGGAGCTAGTTCGGTCTTTGGATCGGGACTGCACGTACTTAGCTTTGTGTATCGTTATTGCGAGTTCGAGCTATCGCTGGATTGGTGATTTGGAGATGGAGATTACCGATGCTGGAGTTCTTTCTTGAAGACCATAATTAGAGTTGTTGTTCCGCTGCTGTGTTATCTTTTCTTTCCGCTGTTATTATCTTGTATCATCTGTTGTATCATATTGTATCAGTTATTGTATCAAATGTTGTATATTGATATATGCTATTCTTTTTCTTCCGCTGTGTTGTACTTAATGTGTTATAAGCTCCGGCGAACCGGATTCGACGTTTGGATCTGCGGCATTTGAATACGAGTGTCGTATTCGGTGCCGATTTTCGAAGGTCGAGTCAGGATCGTTACATTCATGAACTGTTTATTTGATTGTTATATTTTATCGTTCCGCTGCGAGATTATGTGTTTGTTTTTTCTGCTCTTCTTATTTTTCTAAATTTACCCCAACGATTACCTATGTTCCAGATTGTTTATGTTGGACATGTGCGGATTATTGTCGATTTAAACCTTTCGAAATGTGGGTCTTTACAGTTGGTATCGGAGCTGAAAGTTAAGCGAGAACTTTGGCTTTGATGGGGCAACTTGTTGAGATAAGGTTAGTAGTACCCTAGAATGAGTTTGAGTGTATTAATAGATATGAGCACGTATTTGTTAGTGAATATAAAATATTTTATATTGTATTGGTTGATTTGTTGAGTGCCTTATAGATTCTGGTCAATAGGAGTTATTAACTCATTGATAGGGATCTCTAAACACTTGACAAAGTGATTCGGCATAGTATTGTTTTGAAATTGGGTAAATGAAATAATTTTACCTCGATTATATTTTTATATATAAAGGAATAATTTTTTTTTCAAAAATTATTATAGTTGCATATGGAGTGCTTGGTTGTTAGTAAATAATAATATTTGACTATTATCATTATTGTTTATTGTCGTGATCAAATAAAAGTTGATATTATAATGAAAATAAGATTAAACGTTAAGAAATGATTTCATGTAAAAAAATAAAGATATGAAAATATGATTTGTAAATGTAATTTATAAATTGAGATGAAATGAAATTCCTGAAGTATATTATATAAATATGGATTATAAAAACAACTTATAAAGGATTTAAAGGATGGAAATTTGGGAATTCAAATCCCATTGGTTTTGAATTTTTTTTTCAAAGCTTTGGAAAATAGTATTATTTGGAAAATATTTTTGAATAGAAATATATAAAGGAAATAAAAGCACTAAAATCACTTCGGTCGCTGGAAAATAATTTCGATGATAACTGCAGCATCATCAACATTCATTTTTGAGTTTTCAAGAGAGCAATTGCTACCAATTGGAGTTTTGTTTTGGTAAAACTGGTTTTGGTTTTGAAATTAAAAATAATGATTTGATATATCAAGGGATTTTGTGTGTGTGTGTGTATTTGATTTCTAATTGATTTGAAATACTTTAGAACATGTGTTTAGACTCTGAGATTTTCATTTAAAATGTTTTATTGAAAATATGAGAAAATAGGTTTGATAACTTACAAAAATTTTAAATTGCAAGTTAAAGCGATGTTTAAAATCGTTAAATGTGAATGCAAGAATGGGAAACTTTGAAATTTAATTATGGAATGAAATTTAACTTAAGTTAAGTTAAATAAAGTGAAACTGAAAATTTAGCCTAAGTTGGACCGAATATAGTAATTGTTGGAAATGAAATTTATTGTGATTGAAATAAATTAGCGAATGGACTAATTTAATTAATTAGTTAATTGAATTTGGTTTGGAATGTGGATGGATAAAATTGAATGTTGAAGTTGGGAAATGAAAATAAATTTGGTTAAAAATGGGTAAGGACTTAAGTGGTAAGTGGTAATAAACATAAGAACTTTTGTATAATTTTTTTTACAATAGACTCAAGAAAATTTTAATGGAATCATTCTTAAGAGATAATTAGTATTGAAAGAATATACTAAGTAAATAACGTATGCGAATTGAGCAATGTGAATAGTGATTGTAAATAAGTGAATACAAATGTAATGAATGTGAATAAAAAAGAATTGGGTTAGATAAGAATAAATGAAAAGGGTTGTGTGCATACGCATAACGATTTGATTCAGATTTGAGCATAGAATTTCGAGATAAATTATGTCTATCCGATTTAGGATTTTACACTCGATTTTCGACGGCAAACACTGGATATGGATTTTTGATTGATTTTGTAATTCTCTATCATAGTGTATGGCTATGTAAGGAGAATAACGGTTTTTGATCAAGGAACTAGATTTGAGTCTGCACTAGAGGATTGTGTGAACAATATTAGTTCGGAAGTGAAATGGTGTGATCGAGCGAACGATTAGATTCGATATTGCGTACGGATGATGTATGTACATCATGCAGGCTTAAGTAAAGGAAATGTAGAAAACTGAAATTATAGAATAATATGATTTTGAATTATATGGTTGGATATCATTGGTAAAGAAGATGCAGGTATTTAAAAGCAAAAACTAATTTGATGCCTTTGGTTTTATAAGAAAAATTGGGTTGCCCGACAAAAAGGTCCATGTTTAAATTCTTGTTTGATTTGATGGTTTTATGATTGATCCACTTGGCTTCTATTTTCTTTTGATGATTTGGGACCATAGTGGTGATTTGTAGTTGTTCTGATCTAGTCGCGCAAAGGAGATGCTGGTGAAATTTTTTGAAAATTTAAAGAGTTATAAATTTTAAAGGATTTTATGACAATTAAAATTTGGGTTTGAATTATAATTTGAAACGATTGAATGAATACTATTATTTGGAATCTATGGATGAATTTGGGGATTAGTAAAAGTGATAATGTGGTTTCGACAAATTGATTTTGGGAAGTTGTTTCAATTGATTGGTTTTGGGAAAGTTATTGGGTTTGGGACCATCCTTCTAATCTTGGCAATTTCGGGGACGAAATTCTTTTAGGGGGGAAGAATGTAATGACCCAAAATTTTGGATTTTTGAAATTGGAATATTAAATTGATTTTAAATATTTCAAAGCTAATTGTATAGTTTGATAAATTGAATTTCAAATATAACGATTTACTGGGTAAACTAATTGTTGAATTTAATAATTTAAATTTTGTAAATAACTGAATCTTGGATTTTTATTTGGGTAAAAATAGTTTAAAGGCTTATTAAATTTCTATTAATAAGAATGAAGGTAAATAAAATTTTAATTTGGATTTAAAATTGATTCACTCAACTTTGAAAATATCTCATTTTAATCAATAAGTAAAAATAGTCTTCCGGGCAGTCTCGGATTGTGACGACCGAGAATTGTGCGCTGGAAAATTGACATTCATACTTCACCCGTATCCGAATGCCGAAGATTCAAACGTTGAAATCTGATTCGTCAGAGCTTATAACAACATTAGCGATAACAACATAGCGGAGTAGAAGAATAATCTTATTGGTACACAATAATTGATACAACAATGATACAAATGATTATCAACGTAATCAGAGATAGATATAACAACGGAAAATAAAGCGATAGCAGCAGAAAGATAACATCTTCAATGCCAAAGCTGCAAAGCTCCAAACCAGAAACTCAAACCACCATCATGCTGAAGTGAAACACAATGCGATCCTAAATCCACAGACTCCAAAGACTTCCAAAGCTACACCTTCTAGACAACTATCAGATAACCTGACTCTAGGCTGCCCGTATGGAAAATTGTGGGCACCCAGAGTTTAAAAGGGAACAATAAACTCCAAGTCTGTCATGGGATTGGTGTGAGCAAACAAAAACAGTTTGTTTGAATAAAAAGAAACAACAAAAAGAAATAAAAGAAATTCGCTATGCTTTTTGAAAAATGAAACTACCATAAGGCCTCCTGCCACACACACAATACAAACACACAATTATAGGAGATTTCTCCTTATGATAGTCAAACATGCTTGATACATGAAAATCCTTTCAATATTATTATTAGTGCATAGTGCAGGAAACATTTTGAAGTATAATGTTAATCTTAGCCAGCATACGTACCATTATAGTATGCCTACTATAGCTACCATGTTAAATGGTAGGTTCTACAACTAAAACAGTACAGGGCGCGTATTGGGTGATTGGATTTCCAACAAATGGTCAAGGCTAAAGAACTTCTTTCACCGAATGGGTACGCCTTTGGAGGGATGCCCTGAGAACTTAACCAGCTCTCTGCCAACAAAAGTTCGGGTTACCTCTGTAACTAGGTAACCACTGACACGAGTATGCCATTCCCCGGTCGTCACCGACCTTTATCCTGGGATTCACCAACACAATTCCAACAACCACATAAGTTAAATATCTGGGCTCCATACCATGATACCACTTTTTATCCAAAAGGAAATGCACATGCCCTAAAGGGCGTGACCCTCATAACCTTGCTGCATCCTTCCTGTTTCGATCATTTCCAAGGTGTGAGGTCCGATGAGGTCTCATCCACAAAGCTACGCTTTTCACAAAAGCCATGCTTTGATCAACAAATGATCATCCCTTAGTATGCCACATTACCAAATTTGGAATACATCATTAGTAACCATCAACTATATAACCTCTGAGCTCGTACGTTTCAGAGAAGGGTGTAAAGCTAAGAGAATAAATTCTCCGCCACCAATCAGAAGTGTATTTGATAGAAACCAGCTTTACATCTCAAAGTGTAATGTCAGACATACGTCCATACAAGTCCATTCTGGGTTTGAATGGAACCGAAAGCACTTCAAAAGAAGCCCTTGCAAATCCGGATAATCACAATCACGTCCGGACTCCCCATCTCATAGGGAAATCTCTATACCGGGGATATTCGGTGCAGAGACATTCGACAGGTAATCCTTTTGCTTTCGAAAATACCCATCTTCAGCACTGTCTTCAAATGCTATCCATTTTGTCATATCACTAATTCGAAATGGGTTTTATGACATAAAGTCCTCTCCCGGCTAAACTGAATAATGAACGCTTATTTTAAAAATGCATATGGATATATTAGGATCTTAGTTAAGTCACAACCTTTAACCCAAAACCTTTTCTTTTTGAATAGTTTAAACAATTTTCCACTTTTAATCTTTTAAACAAGAGATTCACTCTTGAATATCCTCTTCAATTTGAAACAAAGTTCACCAATCTTTAACAAAGATTCATTCATAGCTTTCAAAACTATTTCCATTTCAAATTCGGTTTGCACACAACTTGAAATCCATTCAACAAAAAAGCTATTATCATTTGAAGACAAAGGTTTTCGTTTCAGAAAAATTCGATCAAATATGCATAAGTTATAGCCTTTTAAAGGAAAATCAGCGAATTGCCGTATCCTTGGCAAGTTCTATTTATATTTAAATTTAAATCCCCAAAATAATTTTAATTTAAAATATTCCTTTTCAAAATATCTAACCCAATTTCACTTCCAAACCAATTTGGATTCAAAATTCAATTTGAAATAAAATAATATTAATTTTCAAAATATCCGTGACTTAACCAACTTCCTGTGATATCCATATTTGTGTGTGTGTGGTGTAGTCCGGAGGTTTTACACACAACAATAACATATAACAACCATCATCAATTCAAGCACAATAATGTCGATAAGCGGTATAATCTTATAATGCTTACCTTTCATTCACAGATTCACAAATAAATATGTAGATTCATCATAGATAAATAAATCACAGTTCACAACACAATCCAAAGCAATTCATGTCACAGAACAATCACATATCAGAGTTAACAAACAATTCAAGGCATCCAAGATAATCCAATCAACCATAAGCAAGATTAGATAATCACATGATATAATTAATTTAATTAACTCAAAATAAATTACTTATGGATTAATCACCTAAACCTGATTAATTATTAATTAATTTCAAACCATTTGTTATTATATAAATTTATTAATGAAATTAATTAATCCAAGTTAATTATTCATCTTAAGTAATTATCCTCAGTTACTTACATTAATTAATTATCCCTTCATTAACCACATTAATTAACCTTAATTTAATTAATTAACTAACCCTTAATTAATTATATTTTAATTAATTATATTTTAATTAATTAATTATCCTTAATTAATAATGCTTAATTAATTATCCTTAATTAGTCACATAAATTAATTAACCTTAAGTTAATTACATTAATTAATTTACCCTTAATTAATTAACAAATTAACTCTTTAATCACTTACCTTAAGTAATTATCTTTTAATCATTTGATTATTTTGCCTTTAATCATTAATTAATTCCCTTAATTACATACATTAAGTAATTAACCGTTAATAATTAATTAATCTTTAATTAATCAAGTGATTAACCTTAATTTCTTACAATAAGAAATTAATCTTTAATTACTAATTAATGATCCTTTAATCACATAAGACCTTTATAAATTTAAGGTAATCCATTTATCTTAATTAATTACTTTATCATTTGAATCTCATTAAATAAACATTTTGAAACAAATACATAATCTTAACTTAAAACCTTTAAGTTAATTATAAAAAAAACATTCAATCTTCTAAATTAAATTCTTAATTATACTATTACATTTATTTAAAATAAAATTTAAAAATAAATTTAAAATAAAGATATATATATATATATATATATTGAAACATTTCAAACTTTATTAATTAAAATATTTTAAAAACCCTTAACTAATTCAAAACTGAAAACAATCATTTATTATTTTACAAGAATTAATCAATAAAAAGTTTAAAACTTGATTTAATTTAAATTTGAAAAATTTGTTTTATTTTTAAAATCTAAAACTGCTTCATGAGATCAACCCGAGTGCTAACCCGAGCTCAATATACAAAATTTCCCCAAGCAATCCCCGAGTCCTCTTTCTTTTATTCTTTTTAATTTTATTTTGTATTAAATTTTAAAATTGTCGTAACCACTCACGAGCTACCTGATAACCCACCCGAGCCCCAACACCAAATTCCCGGGACCATCTTCGAGTCAACTCCATCTTCTTCCCAATGCATCACAACACAACAACACCACTGACACCATCAATTGCTTGTGCACGTGTACACCAGATCCAAACCCTTCCAGTTAACGTTCTAATCGCCAGCGAGTCGTCGACCATCTAGACTAAACTTCCGATCACCTAGATTGATGAATCAACGATGAACTCAAAATCAAGTCATTCGACTACCTACTGGAACTAACTAGATCACCCAAAAATGCCTTGCTTTGTTGCCTCAGGCCACCAGAAGCGTCGAGACTTCCGCCAGAGCTTCGTCGAACTCCTACGCTTCGATTCCCACTACAGCGATCAACTCCGGTTCATCCACGACGACGCAGCTACTCGAATTCCGACCACCACCAAAACTTGGCTTTAAACCCTAAAAACTCACCGCGCCATCGCCATGATGATCGGAAAAATCTCCGATCATTTTTTCCTAGCTCGACAACCACCCAGGCAACTTCAGAAGCAACCCCGACCCCTAACTATTCACCGACCGCCTGAAATTGGTCAAACCCAATTCTCGTTCAACTTGCAAATTCTCGTAATTTACTATATTAAAAATCATGAATTTTATTTTAGAAATCATGGTTTTCGATGCGAACCCAGTTATGTAGGTGAATCAAGAGGATGTAACACTTGGATTTTTACATGATTTTGAATTTCACTGTAAATCTTATTCCCAGTCAAAATTTCTTCGTTTTTAAATCTTAAAAATAATTTTTGAAGTTAGATCTTGATTATACAAACGAGTTTCATTCAGATCTTAAAGCCTAATAAGAATTAGAGAAGAAGAATTCGATTTTTTAAACAAGTTTTTCAATCCTGTAACCAACAGAGGCAAACATCGCCTGTATATCAGAAATGCACATATATGTATATCCATTTTTGTATACATACAATATATTTTCACATATTCAAGTATTTGCATAGATTTATTTCATAAAATAACAAGTTATAGATCAAATAAAAAAGGAGTTTACTTGCAAATTTTATTGAATAGAGGAGAAGGCTTTGATAGACAGAGAAAAGACTTTGATCTGAAACTGGAATATGGATCCTTGTTTGATGATGATTTGATCTTCAGATTGTTTGAGTTGAATGCTTGATATTGCTTAGTTGAATTTGTGAAGAAGTTGAAGTTGAAACAGTTAAAATTGTTATAGAATTTTTTTATTTTTTTCTCTGGTTTCTTTTATTCTCAGGTTCCCTTTTTTTCTTTGATTTTTGTTTTATCAGTTTTGGTTTGTTTCTCAAGTTTTTGTTTCTTTGAAAATGAAGAATAAAGAAATGAGAAAGAGGAGAGTAAAGATATTATATAACCTGATTTTTCCCCTTTTATTTATTATTTTAAAAATAAAGAAAATTTATGACACTTGTTCACATTCATAATAATATTGCTACACTTGTTAATTCATATGTTAAAAACCTAACACTTGTATTTTTGTATGAGAATACATTTTAATGAGTATTAATAAATTTTATACTTGTAATTTATATGTATTTATACCCTTTTTACATTTATGTTCATATATATACATGTGTGTGTTATTAAATTTATTGTAACAACCCGCATATTTATCGAGTTTGTATTTAAATATTTTATTTAAATATTGACTCGTTAATCGGATTTTGGTCCGAAAAGCTACTTTTTGCAAACGGTCAAATTAGGACTCGAGACCACTTCCATTGAGTTCGAAATGTCGTTTACAACTTTTTTAAGTATAAACATCGATAGGTTTGGAGTTAGTGAAATTTCACTAACTTTTCCCGCTTTGGACTTTGGGTTAGTTTAGCCTATTAAGCCCAAGTTCCAACCCTCTTCTCCTCACTCTTCATAAATTTCCTAACTAATCAAGCTTTGGCATTAATGGTGGAGGGAATGGGAAATTAAAATTCCAAAACTCAAATTCAATTGCAATCCATCTTTCTACTCCAAATTCAAGAAGAAGACATTGGATTCAAGCTTCTTGTGCGTAGATAGAAGAAGGATTGATTCTTGCTTGCTTAAAACTTCATTTTCATTGATATTTGGTGCAAAGGTGAGATTTTTATCTCACAAATCTAGTCTATAACTATATTGGACTGTTGGGAATGATTCCCTATCACTTTTGCATGCACATTTGCATTTGGTTTGGATTGGATTGGCGAAAAACTCCAATTTTTAGTGTTTTTGGTGAAAAACTGCTCTTAGGTCGTTCTGTCTTCATTAGGTCGCTCGGGGTGGAAAAGTCACGGCCTTCGTATTTGACTCACTCGGTTTTAGGTCGTAGGTCGCAAGCCTTTTAGGTCGTAGGTCGTATGGTCGTTAGGTCGCTCTTCTTTGACTCTGGCCATTTTTGCTCACTCGCAGTTAGGTCGCTCGCGACCTAACCCTTAGGTCGTTCGCGTGTTATCGCGCTAGGTCGCACTGCCTTGAATTTTCATTTCGGAGTTAGGTCGTTTCACGTTAGGTCGTATGGGGTTTAGGTCGTAGGTCGTTTCTGGCCTTAAATCCCCTCTGCAGCGTTAGGTCGCTCAGCCTCTCCTTGTTAGGTCGTCACCACTTAGGTCGCGACAAATGTTAGTACGTTAGGGCTTTAGGTCGTTGGCCTTAGCTCGCATTTGAGCTTAGGTCGTAGGTCGCTAGCTCGTAGCTCGTATTTGAGCTTAGGTCGTAGGTCGCATCACCCATAAGTCGTTCGACCTGATGCCTCTCTTAGGTCGCGCATCCCTTTAGGTCGCTAGGCCTTAGGTCGCGCATCGCCTTAAGTCGCTCGACCTGCTCTCACCTTAGGTCGCGCCATCTTTTAGGTCGTGTACCATACTTTAGCCTGCTGTCCCTTAGGTCGCTTGCACCTTAGGTCGGCCTCGTTAGCTCGTAGATCCTCTAGGTCGCGTGGCCTTTAGACCGTAGGTCGTTAGGTCGTAAGACCTTAGGTCGCCTGACCACTTAGGTCGCTTGACCTATTCAAATGTTAGGTCGTGAGTTCCTTAAGTCGCTTGACCTATTCAAATGTTAGGTCGAACCCCGTAAGCGGTGGCGTTGCCCCCGCACCCCCACCTTGGGGGGTTGCCACCCCCCCTGGACACCCCCCTCCGTAGGGGATCTTATCTGAAAAATATTCAACAGAACTTGCTGAGCTGATTTCCTTGGATTTTTATCACATCTTCGAATGTGACCTTTGTGATTGATTGTTTCTACAATCGCTTCTGTGATTTGTCACTTTAAAATATAAAGGTTTCAAAACTAGTAGTAAATATCAAAACTCTTTCAACAAAATGATTTCAACTCTATTTTTAATAACAAAGCTCTTTTCTTAAACTGTTTTCCAATCTATTAGTATATACAAGCCTTTACCTCACTCGGATGAGAAATCTAATTAAACGACTTAGTAAAACAAGTGGTATGAAACGCTTGCGTTCACTTCGTCGGTTAATTCTTGGACTTGTTCGATTGAACCTCTTGTGACAATTTTATTAGTGAAGATTTACAGTTTGTTCGTAAATATTTAAGTTAAGTAAGTGGTTATGGGACATGAAGCTAAACTTCTATATTTACTAGCTTAGTGTAATTGACACTTCTCGTTGATCTTGATGATCGCTTTATGAATTAGACTAGCAATTGCGCGATGTCTCTTTCATTGCAAGGTTAGACTAGACACCACTTGTGTGATTCCATTCACACATACCTTTCTTCTTTTTGGTTAGTCTTGACCTCAATCTGTGTGATTCCATTCACACATGTGGGGTAGCTCCCCATGGTCTTCGGACCGTCATGTGATAGGCCTCTTTCCCTTTTTCTGTGATTTCTGGATTTCTTGTGTTGATTTCTGGAATTTATCTCTTTGACTTGTCATGAGTACAAGTTTAGGGTATGATGCCCTCTTTGGATCTTTGAGAAGATTCTTGTGATATTGATTTATCTCTTATCGGTTGATCTCCTGTTGATCATTATTTGCATACTTATAGTAGTATGTCAGTATGGATATTTTTTGTTTATGCCATATCTTTTATTTTATATCATGTCATCTGATATTTATAGCTAGACTGATCCGTTTATTATTTTCTTATAAATAATACTCGGGTCAGACCGAGATGTTACAGGCGCTACTGCTTGACTCCTCCCCCAGTGATTCACTACTCAGACTTTTGGCTACTTGTTTAGATTAGCAGCTTTTGTTGTTTACACTTGATATATAGACTCATAGTTGTATTCTTTTGTATAGCACGCGTTGCTATTCTTTTGTATTATCGTGGATCTTTTTAGACCACTACTCTGATGTACACTTTTATGTGATATATATATATTCATATCTCTTTCCGCCTTTGTGATATGGATATCTGTGATTGATTCGCATGTTATGCTTACTTCTATATTTGTTTCCGAAGATTATTTTATAGCCACCGTGTAATAAGAAATTACATGGATGGTCGCTCCTCAACAGCCTTATTCTCCGCGCTAGTTGACAGCACTACACCGTAGTGTTCTTGGCTAGCGTGGGTATAGAGGTGGGGCGTCACATTTATATTCATACTTTTCCTTTATTAATATTTATATAACCTTTTAGAGAAAATAATTTGAAACTTATTTATACATTAATAAATAATCACATTCATTTATATATTCAAAATATAAAATTCTAAATTCAATTTATTTTTGAGTTTCAAATCACAATTTATACACACACGCACACACATAAACAACACAAATTCTATTCATATTTGAATTTTAATTCCAAAATTCAATTTATAATCAATTTATATACATAAATATAAATAAACAAACAAATATCTTATTTTATTTTGGAAAAAATCCAAATTAATTCCCAAATTAATCCAAAAATTTATATTAATTACCCATTTAAATTTGACTTAAAAATAGGATTGTTACACGGATTTCGAAAACCAGTGTCATTGGATTCGTAATAGTGTATTATTATCATATTTTAAATTTTGTACCATTTGGAGTTATCGTTTGGTCATACGGGATAGAAACACGTTGAAATTAATATCGAAAATTTAATATAATAATTGGTTTCAAAAAGCTATCTTCTCCATACGATCGTATTAGGTCTCGAAACTTGTTTCATTTGGTTCGAGATAGGGGTATTACATTATGAACGCCTGGCGGCATGCCTCGATCGGAATTCGAAATTAATATCCAGATATTTTTGAATTTTAAATAATTTATTTTCATCGAATTGACTAGGTGGTCACTTTCTTTCACTCAGCCATAAGCCACCCTACATCAACCACTATATATACATATAAGCCTATTTTGTTTCTTATTTGAAAATAGCGTCCCTCTCTTTTCTTTGTTCACGTAGGCTAGAAAGAAAAAACTATAGAAAAGTATGAATTCAAAAATCCACATATCAAAATCCACTTAATATAAAAATTTGAAATTAGTTTCAAAATTCATGTTTTAGCCTGAGCGTCGATCTGGCATAGCAGTTGTGGGGTGCGATCGAGATTGAGGAAGCTTGACAGTTAGTCGTATAGTTGATTTCTAACTAAGGTTGGAAATTTATCTTGATTTTGGGGTCAATGTGGGGATTCGAGGTTTGAATTGATTTCGTGGCGGTGAGAAGCATCTCGAGTTGAAGTCTGGAAGGCCATGTCACCTTGGAGGAGGTCACGACACAGTTCTACAGTTGTGGGATGCTGGGTGTCACATTTCGATGGTGTGGCTCGAGCGAGGCTTGAAGGAGGCATGTGACAACCCTAGATTTTGCTTATATTTTTAAATTGACTTTATTTTTATTTTTATTTATTTTAAATTTGTTTTATTTCAAACATTTCATTTTTAAATATAAATGTTGATTATTAAGTGATTTATAGTTCAAACTAGTATAATTTGAATATTTTACTGTAAAGTGAATTTCTGCTCAAACTGTTCAAACTTTGACTTCTAAACTTCAAATTTAAATTATTTTAAATCATAAATTATATATTTTTTATGAAAATAGATGTAATAACTTGAACACTGCTTTTCGTTTCGTTGAAAACGGAGTTAAACTGTGAAAGTTATGTACATTTCAATTTTGAGTGTAATTTGATTTATTTAACAATTTTATCTATTTTAAATTATATAAATTATATTTTCAATGTCATATTTTATTTTAATATGTGTTAATATGTTATTTTATGTATATTTTTGTCTTTTAATATTTTTGTAGTGATAGTATAATTTTTCTAAGAATTTATTTCAATTTTTAAAGCCTAGTTTCCATTTCTCTGCTAATTTCTTCATTAAATTATATATAATTAAAATATTTTTTTTGGAATTCATTTTTATTTTGTGTTCTTATCTTTATTTATAAATATTTTTCAAGTACATAAAGATTTTCTAAAGTTTATTTGAATTTGTTTCAAATTTATAAAGCCTAGTTATGTATATACTGCCATTTTCTTTATTTATTTTATTTTATTTAATTTAATTATTTCTTTTTCTTATTTATTTTATTTTATTTTATGAGTTTGTTTATCTTTATTATCATCCGTGTTATGTATTTATAAATTTAAAATAAATTTATGGAAATTTGAAAAGACTTGAAACTCTTTATCTTCTTTTGACTTAGTCTCTTCCACCTCTTCATCTTCCCAACATACATCATTTATTTTTATTTTTTTGCCGTATGTTTCTTCATCCTCTTAGCCACTTTCTCATTTTTCATGTGGATCTCAAATCCACTTCTCATCTAAAAAAAAAATACGGCAATTTCTTGAAGGAGTTGAGGTAAATTTCACCTTCTTCTTCCTTTGTTTTTCTACTTTTCTATTTGAATTTTGTACTTGTACTCACCTTCATAGCTTGGCTCCTCCTCAACCAGATCTGACCTGACCTCTACCACCCCTTTTCTCTGATAGTCACCCAACCTATTTCATCACCAAGGCAGGCCGAGCCCATCCATGGCAAGGAGCACCACCAAAATCCACTTAGACCATCACATATGTTGCAAACCGAGCTACTTTTGCATCCCGCTCCTTCTACCACCTCTAGCCGCCACATCCTCCACCACCACCACCTCTGACCTGACCTCCACCCTCTGCCACATCACCCACCACCACCTGCACCACTGGTTGGGCCCACCTAGCCTCTGGCCGAGCACATTAGGAGCTTAGAGATGAAGTCGTTGCCTTGTATTTGCCTTGTTTTTGTAAATTGTTGCACCTATATTCATCACCATTCAAATCAACCTAGGACGACCACTATAGATCCAAACCCAGCACCAAATTCATGAATTGGCTAAGCTTATCCAACCTATAACCGATCCATATGAAGTTGAGAACAAGTGCGATGAATTTGACATCGTTTTGGGCTTTGATTTCTAGTGTTGTTCTAGTGTAATCCGTGTTAAAACTTATATAAGGTTGCATTGTTTTGTGTAAATGTTTGAACAAGTCCAATTGCTTTGGCTCTCCACTCTCAAGTCATATCCATGTCATCGTGCCTTCATTGTGTTGTGTTGTGTGCTTTGGTGGATATCTCCAGCTCTGAACAGGTGAGTTAGTCTCACCGGACAATTTGTACTTATATAACTAGTAAACTGACCCCTTTTGAATCTGTAAAATGCATTATCATGTTACACCTGCTATACTATGATCATATGATGTTCACCCATGCTTAAACACCAGTTATTTCATCTGTTACTATTATATTATGATGTTCTGTTACTTATATCAGTTTATCACACTGCAAGTTCCCTTTAGATTAGAATCAGTATGGGTTGAAATGATACATACCCGAACGGACTTTAGAATAAGGGAAAATCGTTATGGGATGAAATGATAGGCCTGAATGATTTTCAATTATTTTCAATTGCTTGGGACTGTGGGTTTGAAATGATAGAACCCGGATTTTTCTTTGTAAATTACGGGTTGAAATGATATATTACCCGTATCACTTTACCTAGCGTAGAAAATTATATAGAGACCCGTAGTTAAAATATGTTTTTCTATTTTTTTTTAAATATTTTAGAAATTTAAATATTTCTATATTTTGATTTAAACTTAATTAAAAATTATTTTTTAAGGTATTATTGATTTTTTGGAAATTTATAAGTTAAATTAATAATGGAAAAGTTAGAAAATTTGAATGTAAGTTATATTGGAAATTTTGATTTAATTATAATTGAAAGTTAAATTAAATATGAAATTATGATAAATTTATGATAATTCGAATTAAAATGAATTTAAAGTGATTTTATAATATATTAATGATTTTTGAATAAAGTTAAAATGTGAAATGAATGATTATTTAAGTTGAAATTTTGAAATATAACCAAAATGGGAATTTGTGAATTTGGCTTAAAAGTGAATTTTAAGTTAAGTAAATAAAATTGAAATTAAGTCATATTTTGAAATTTTAACTTAAGTGTTAAGTTGAAATTTAATTTAATGAATTTAAAATTGAATGTTGAAATTTAATAAGTGAATTATTATTAAATCTTGATTTTTGAATGGAAATTTAACTTTATAAAATCATGAACTTAAGGAAAATTAAATGATGTTTATAAATGTGAAAATGTATGATTTTATAAGTTAAAATGTTTTAAATAAAAATATAATTGGTTGTGAAATTTTGTTGAATATTTGAAGTTAATTAACTGCATTTTTGAAATGCTATTAATTGTAATGTAAATGATACTCAGCATTTGTAAATGTTGTAGTTGATGATAATGAACTAAAAAGCTAAATTGAATTAAAGTCTATTATAGCAATTTATGTAAGTTCTATAATTGTATAATTTAACTAAGTTTATTTGAAATATAAGTAAACCCTATTACAACATATTAAAATGCTATCTTTTGTTAAATTGAACTGTTTTGAATGTAACTTTCCGTAGCGTTTTCTAAATGCCGCGAAAAGTAAATTTTCACTGTTGTGATAAACTCAAGTGAATAAATGAACTATGAAAGTTGAAAATTTTGTAAATTTAATTATTTAATTATTAAATATAAAAGCTTCATTTTTTTATGATTTAAAATGAAGTAATTTGTTTTGAAATATAAACTATTTTGAAATGTGTGTTGAAATGGTATTTTAAATAAAATGAATGTGGTTTTGAAAAGATATGATATTTTGATATATTAAAATGATTTGAAATGTGGTTTTGAAAAGATATGATATTTTGATATATTAAAATGATTTGAAATGTGGTTTTGAAAAGATATTGATATTTTGATATATTAAAATGATTTGAAATGTGGTTTTGAAAAGATATGATATTTTGATATATTAAAATGATTTGAAATGTTGTTTTGTAAATATACGATATTTTGATATATTAAAATGATTTGAAATGTGATTTTGAAAAGATATGATATTTTGATATACTAAAATAATTGGAAATGAAGTTTTGTAAAGATATGATATTTTGATATATTAAAATGATTGGAAATGAAGTTTTGTAAAGATATGATATTTTGATATATTGAAATGATTTGACAGGAAGTTTTGGAAAGATATGATGTTTTTGAAATGGTTTGGAATTAATTTAATCTTTATTTTGATAAAGATTTGGATTTGAAATGATATTCTGTTTTGAAGTATAAATACCATTTCAAATTATAACTACGGGTTATAATAACGATTGGTTGGCAAAGAGACCGGGATCAGATATCTGACATACTCTTTGTCGATACCGAAAACCACTTTGACAACCATGTACGCGGTGGAGATTCCAGAATGAATTAGGATGGTGGCGACGTTCTTGAGGTATATTACGTGATCCCAACTCCCGTGAGTTGGCATAAGGTGGCTAAAACAGGAGCGATCTTGGGCCAAGTGAGGTCATTCCTCCAATCGGACACATTCCTTCGATACTATACTCTTATTTGTGATTGATTAGATGGTCATTCTTCGATTTTGGTTTGGAGTGTGTTCCGAGGTGGGCGTATGTGGCTGCTACGTTACCACCAGTCCGTGTGCGTAATTGGTATATCTACCCTTGCATTGCCTTGTGTGCTGTGTCACCTACCATATCGAGCCTTTACTACGAGTTTGTTTTTCTCCCGTAGCCCATGGAGTATTTAGGGTAGTCTCTCGGAGTTATGCTGATACTGGATGGACTACTGGGACTATTATGTGTGAAGGGTGATATGGGTAGCCCGGAACGCTATTTAAAAGTATGTTTATTTTACTATAGACATTATTATAATAGCGAAATATTACTATATAGTAAATAGTTTAATGGATCCTTAGAGGATGTGCGGTCCCAGGCATCCTTTAAGTTACTTGTACTTTATTACAGTTCACTTGAGTTGGTTTACATTATATAAGTATATATTGTCCTGACTCGATTGTTTGTATTTTATTTACGCTCGGGTCAGCCTGAGTTATTCACAGATTTGGATTCCACTTTCTGGAGATTGGAATTGCTGGAGATCATCTGCTTATCTAGTTTTATCTATTCCAGTTCTATTGTTCTATTCAGCTTGTACTTGGTTACCATCTTGAGACTTCTGTTGTACTTTATTTATTCTGTTGTATTTTATTTAACTCTGATATATTTTCATAGTAGCTTCATGAACTACTATCTCTTTTACTTCCGCTGCATTTCTTACTCTGTGTCTGTGTTCTATGATTTTTATATACTGCATGTCCTGAGATTTGCCAAATTTTATTTACAACGCGGTATTTTGAGCAATTCAAGTCCGGCATGTGCTTATGCGAATGGTTGAAAATATCGGGTTGTTATAGTTGGTATCAGAGCTTTGGCTTTGAGGCAAAAATTAGAATGTATGGTAAATTTAGTTACAGAATCACTTTCATCCAAACTTGAATCTCTTCCTCTTTGATTCAAATTTCATTTGAATTCTGGAACATTCCCTGCGGTTCCAAAATCCATTCATGTCCCTCACTATTCATCTCCTTTTCATTCTGGAGTATCCCATAACTCCACTTCTAATGAGCTTTATAGTGAATTGGCAGTCCTGCCAATCTCAAAGAATTCATTTGTAAAGGGGGAAACTCCTTTATAATTAGCATCGATTAACCATGAGATTTATATCTATCCTTGGTTGAGATGCTAATATCTTTTGTTTTTCCGAACTCTATCTCCTGAGGTCGAATGTAGATTTACCCCAGAAAATCCACATCGATCTTATTCTTTAAGTCACGGTTGACCAGTTAAAGTTACCTGCGATTTATATAAGCTTATCCATCTTCCTATTCTGTTATTTAAGCATCTCATTCTTGTTTCCAACATATTTTCAAATCAGAATTTCCTTTGATTTAAGTTAATCATATTTGAATCTCTATCCTTCTTTGAAAATCTATTCATGTATAGTGTATTTGTAAACTAATATTTAAAATTTAAATGTTTTATATATTGTGTTGTTTGAGTTGTCGATGTTGAATTGGGTTTTTGATCGATTCGTCTGATCAACGTTATCAATAGGATTTCTAAAACACTTTGACAGAACAAACTAACACAATATTATTTTAAAATTTGGTTAATGACATAAATTTCGATATATAAGTAAATTTGTGGAACTTATTAAACTGATTTAAATTGATTATTTGAAATGATAATACTTTATTTATCATTTATTGTTCTATAAATGTATTTATAAATAGTTGTTTATAAATTGATTTGGGAACTGAAATGAATTTAAAACGAGAAATTTGAGACTTCAATTTCCGATGGTTTCAAACCTTGTGTTTAAAGTTTTAAAAGGTTATATTATCTAAAGTATTTTCGAATAGAAATTTGTTTTCAAAGAACTTGAAAGTTTAGAAATTAGTGCTCTTCTCTTTGTCGCTGGAAAATAACTTCGGTGATGACCGTGACATCATCAACGTCCATTTTCGAGTTTCGAAGTGAAGAGACCGTTATGTAGTCTTGCTATAGCTTTGTTTTGGGAAATTTAATTGATTTGAATTTCTAAAATAAGACTGGATTTATAATATATATATATATATATATATATATATATATATGATTTAAATATGATTTGACTTATTATGTTTATATATTTATTTATCTCTAAATGGTTTGAAGAAATCGAAAATTTAATTCTTGAATGTTATTTTAAAGAATCATTTCAATTATAAAAAGAAAATCAAAATTTTTGATAAATGATTCAAACTTGAGATGAGGAAATTAGAAAGTTTTATTTGTATAATACAATCGCATTCAAATATAACTTGCTTTAATTTCATAAGTTAACAATGTAATTGGATAATATACAATATAAAAAGACTTTATAAATAAAATTTGAGTGGTTATAATAAATGTTATACACTTTAATTTTAGTTATAAAATGATTAACAGAGGTAAATATAATAAAGGGTAATTGAATAACTTACAATAAAATAATGTTAGAAGAACTAAGAATAAAATAAAGTAGTTATAATAGGTGTAAGTATATTTCACATAAGTGATAAATGTATTAAGGAGGAATAAATTTTAATTTTAGTTTAGAAATAAAGAAGAATTAAATTTATTAAGTACCTTATAGGTATAATAAATGATTAATTTTTTTCAAACCCATGTTTTAAAATTGTTAATTTAAGATGATTGGATAATAAGATAATGAAATTTGAGATAGTTAAAGATTTATTTAACTTACGGAAAAAAAAATTAAGTTGAAATTTCCATGGTTTCAAATTTATTTCCTATTTTGTTTTCAAATTGTCTTTAGTTGTCCTTATTTTTACTCATCTTGCTATAGACTGGTATAGGCATCTACTTATAATCTTTCTGTTTAGAAATCTTTCTATAATCTTTGATAATCTTTTAATCTGAGCACTGCTTTCCATCCACGGACCATCAGTCAAGCGGAAAGAGTAAATTAGATTCTAGAGGATCTTTTCATGCTTGTGTTCCTCCATCTAGAGAATCTTGGGAAGATCATCTCCACCTTGTTAAGCTTACCTATAACAACAGCTATCAGGGATAATTCCAATCTTCTTGTCATCTTGTCTTAATCTTATTTCACTCTATCTTTTTCTGTGCTTTTCCGTACCTCATTCCTTTTCGGGGACGAAAAGTTTTGAGTGGGGGAGAGTGTAACAACCCTAGATTTTGCTTATATTTCTAAATTGACTTTATTTTTATTTTAAGTTATTTTAAAAAAAATTATTTCAAACATTTCATTTTTAAATATAAATGTTGATTATTAAGTGATTTATAGTTCAAACAAGTATAATTTGAATATTTTACTGTAAAGTGAATTTCTGGTCAAACTGTTCAAACTTTGACTTCTAAACTTCAAATTTAAATTATTTTAAATCTTAAATTTTATATTTTGTTATGAAAATAGATGTACTAACTTGAACACTGCTTTTCGTTTCGTTTAAAACGGAGTTAAACTGTAAAAGTTATGTACATTTCAATTTTGAGTGTAATTTGATTTATTTAACAATTTTGTCTATTTTAAATTATATAAATTATATTTTCTTTGTCATGTTTTATTTTAATATGTGTTAATATGTTATTTTATGTATATTTTTGTCTTTTAATATTTTTGAAGTGGTAGTATAATTTTTCTAAAGTTTACTTGAATTTATTTCAATTTTAAAGCCTAGTTTCCATTTCTCTGCTAATTTCTTCAATAAATTATTTTTAATTAATATATATATATATATATATATATATATGGATTTCATTTTTATTTTTTGTTCTTACCTTTATTTATAAATATTTTTCAAGTACATAAAGATTTTCTAAAGTTCATTTGAATTTGTTTCAAATTTATAAAGCCTAGTTATGTATATATTGCCATTTTCTTTATTTATTTGATTTTATTTAAATTTATTTATTTCTTTTTCTTATTTATTTTATTTTTTGAGTTTATTTATCTTTTTTATCAGCCTTGTTATGTATTTATAAATTTAAAATAAATTTGTGGAAATTTGAAAAGACTAGAAACTCTTCATTTTCCCAACATACATCATTTATTTTTATTTTTTTGCCGTATGTTTCTTCATCCTTTCAGCCACTTTCTCCTTTTTCACGTGGATCTCAAATCCACTTCTCATCTAAAAAAAAAATACGAAAATTGCTTGAAGGAGTTGAGGTAAATTTCACCTTCTTCTTCCTTTGTTTTTCTACTTTTCTATTTGAATTTTGTACTTGTTCTTAACCTTCATAGCTTGGCTCCTCCTCAACCAGATCTGACCTGACCTCTACCACCCCTTTTTTCTAACAATCACCCACCCTATTTCATCACCAAAGCAGGCCGAGCCCATCCATGGCAAGGAGCACCACCAAAATCCACTTAGACCATCACATATGTTGCAAACCGAGCTACTTTTGCATCCCGCTCCTTCTACCACCTCTAGCCGCCACATCCTCCACCACCACCACCTCTGACCTGACCTCCACCCTCTGCCACATCACCCACCACCACCTGCACCACTGGTTGGGCCCACCTAGCCTTTTGCCGAGCACATTAGGAGCTTAGAGATGAAGTTGTTGCCTTGTATTTGCCTTGTTTTTGTAAATTGTTGCACCTATATTCATCACCATTCAAATCAACCTAGCCCGCCCACTATAGATCCAAACCCAGCACCAAATTCATGAATTGGCTAAGCTTATCCAACCTATAACCGATCCATATGAAGTTGAGAACAAGTGCGATGAATTTGACATCGTTTTGGGCTTCCATTTCTAGTGTTGTTCTAGTGTAATCCGTGTTAAAACTTATATAAGGTTGCATTGTTTTGTGTAAATGTTTGAACAAGTCCAATTGCTTTGGCTCTCCACTCTCAAGTCATATCCATGTCATCGTGCCTTCATTGTGTTGTGTTGTGTGCTTTGGTGGATATCTCCAGCTCTGAACAGGTGAGTTAGTCTCACCGGACAATTTGTACTTATATAACTAGTAAACTGACCCCTTTTGAATCTGTAAAATGCATTATCATGTTACACCTGCTATACTATGATCATATGATGTTCACCCATGCTTAAACACCAGTTATTTCATCTGTTACTATTATATTATGATGTTCTGTTACTTATATCAGTTTATCACACTGCAAGTTCCCTTTAGATTAGAATCAGTATGGGTTGAAATGATACATACCCGAACGGACTTTAGAATAAGGGAAAATCATTATGGGATGAAATGATAGGCCTGAATGATATTCAATTATTTTCAATTTCTTGGGACCGCGGGTTTGAAATGATAGAACCCGGATTTTTCTTTGTAAATTACGGGTTGAAATGATATATTACCCGTATCACTTTACCTAGCGTAGAAAATTATATACAAACCCGTAGTTAAAATATGTTTTTCTAATTTTTTTGAAATATTTTAGAAATTTAAATATTTCTATATTTTGATTTAAACTTAATTAAAAATTATTTTTTAAGGTATTATTGATTTTTTGGAAATTTATAAGTTAAATTAATAATGGAAAAGTTAGAAAATTTGAATGTAAGTTATATTGGAAATTTTGATTTAATTATAATTGGAAATTAAATTAAATATGAAATTATGATAATTTGAATTAAAATGAATTTAAAGTGATTTTAATATATTAATGATTTTTGAATAAAGTTAAAATGTGAAATGAATGATTATTTAAGTTGAAATTTTGAAATATAACCAAAATGGGAATTTGTGAATTTGGCTTAAAAGTGAATTTTAAGTTAAGTAAATAAAATTGAAATTAAGTCATATTTTGAAATTTTAACTTAAGTGTTAAGTTGAAATTTAATTTAATGAATTTAAACTTGAATGTTGAGATTTAATAAGTGTATTATTATTAAATCTTGATTTTTGAATGGAAATTTAACTTTATAAAATCATGAACTTAAGGAAAATTAAATGATGTTTATAAATGTGAAAATGTATGATTTTATAAGTTAAAATGTTTTACATAAAAATATAATTGGTTGTGAAATTTTATTGAATTTTTGAAGTTAATTAACTGCATTTTTGAAATGCTATTAATTGTAACGTAAATGATATTTAGCATTTGTAAATGTTGTAGTTGATGATAATGAACTAAAAAGCTAAATTGAATTAAAGGCTATTATAGCAATTTATGTAAGTTCTATAATTGTAGAATTTAACTAAGTTTATATGAAATTTAAGTAAACACTATTACAACATCTTAAAATGCTATCTTTTGCTAAATTGAACTGTTTTGAATGTAACTTTCCGTAGCGTTTTCTAAATGCTGCGAAAAGTGAATTTTCACTTTTTGATAAACTTAAGTGAATAAATGAACTATGAAAGTTAAAACTTTGGAAATTTAATAATTTAATTATTAAATATAAAAGCTTCATTTTTTTATGATTTAAAATGAAGTAATTTGTTTTGAAATATAAACTATTTTGAAATGTGTGTTGAAATGGTATTTTAAATAAAATGAATGTGGTTTCGAAAAGATATGATATTTTGATATATTAAAATGATTTGAAATGTGGTTTTGAAAAGATATGATACTTTGATATATTAAAATGATTTGAAATGTGGTTTTGAAAAGATACGATACTTTGATATATTAAAATGATTTGAAATGTGGTTTTGAAAAGATATTGATATTTTGATATATTAAAATGATTTGAAATGTGGTTTTGAAAAGATATGATATTTTGATATATTAAAGTGATTTGAAATGTGGTTTTGTAAAGATACGATATTTTGATATATTAAAATGATTTGAAATGTGGTTTTGAAAAGATACGATATTTTGATATACTAAAATGATTGGAAATGAAGTTTTGTAAAGATATGATATTTTGATGTATTGAAATGATTTGACAGGAAGTTTTGGAAAGGTATGATGTTTTTGAAATGATTTGGAAATTAATTTAATCTTTATTTTGATAAAGATTTGGATTTGAAATGATATTCTATTTTGAAGTATAAATACCATTTTAAATTATAACTAAGGGTTATAACAACGATTGGTTGGCAAAGAGACCAGGATCGGATATCTGGCATACTCTCTGTCGATACCGAAAACCACTTTGACAACCGTGTACACGGTGGAGATTCCAGAATGAAGTAGGATGGTGGCGACGTTCTTGAGGTATATTACGTGAACCCAACTCCCGTGAGTTGGCATAAGGTGGCTAAAACAGGAGCGATCTCGGGCCAAGTGAGGTCATTCCTCCGATCGGACACATTCCTTCGATACTATACTCTTACTTGTAATTGATTAGATGGCCATCCTTCGATTTTGGTTTGGAGTGTGTTCCGAGGTGGGCGTATGTGGCTGCTACGTTACCACCAGCCCGTGTGCGTAATTGGTATATCTACCCTTGCATTGCCTTGTGTGCTGTGTCACCTACCATATCGAGCCTTTACTACGAGTTTGTTTTTCTCCCGTAGCCCATGGAGTATTTAGGGTAGTCTCTCGGAGATATGCTGATACTGGATGGACTACTGGGACTATTATGTGTGAAGGGTGATATCGGTAGCCCGGAACGCTATTTAAAAGTATGGTTATTTTACTGTAGACATTATTATAATAGCGAAATATTACTACGTAGTAAATAGTTTAACGGATCCTTAGAGGATGGGCGGTCCCAGGCATCCTTTAAGTTACTTGTACTTTATTACAGTTCACTTGAGTTGGTTTACATTATATAAGTATATATTGTCCTGACTCGAGTGTTTGTATTTTATTTACGCTCGGGTCATCCTGAGTTATTCACAGATTTGGATTCCACTTTCTGGAGATTGGAATCGCTGGAGATCATCTGCTTATCTAGTTTTATCTATTCCAGTTCTGTTCTTCTATTCAGCTTGTACCTGGTTATCATCTTAAGACTTCTGTTGTACTTTATTTATTCTGTTGTATTTTATTTAACTCTGATACATTTTCATAGTAGCTTCATGAACTACTATCTCTTTTACTTACGCTGCATTTTTTACTCTGTGTCTGTGTTATGTGATTTTTATATACTGCATGTCCTGAGATTTGCCAAATTTTATTTACAACGTGGTATTTTGAGCAATTCAAGTCCGGCATGTGCGAATGCGACTGGTTGAAAATATCGGGTTGTTACAAGGCAGGCGAGTCGAGTTCAACGAGGACTGTTTTTCGACGGTGTTTATTCATGATTTTGTCGAGCGAATCATGGTGTTAGTGGAGCTCGTGCACGGCCATGGTGTCAACGTGCATATTATTGAGCTGGAAAAAGAAAAGGTGGAAGAAGAAGGATAGGTGGGCCGGGCCAGAATGTTTTAAGGTAATGGGTTTAATAAAAAGAGTAATTAGTGTTAAATTTAATTTTATTTAAATCGATGAATTGGAAATTTAATAACTCTCCCATACGAGGTCGAATTGAGGCATTGATTTTTGTGTTGCAATCGTGATGACGGGAGCTTCGTAATGAAACAGCTTTGGATGGATTTGGAGCTTGTCTGAATTTTGGGTTAAAAATTGATTGCCAATTCAATTTTAATTCAAAAACGAAATTTTGGCGAATTAAAAATCAAGATGGGTGTTTTAACACTCACAAGTACTAAAATATTTTTATGATTAGTTAAATTAAAAATCATGAAGTGATTTAACTTTATTGATTGCTGTTTGATAATGTAAATGACATAGAAACCGATATAGAAATTCATATGCTAGGAATTTTGAATTAACCGTTAAATTGAAATTAACTGCTAGTTAAATTCCCGATTGCTAATAAATAGATAACAGTGAGATTTATTGGCTGTTTGGATGATTGTTTGTGATGAATGCCAATTGGTTGATATTTGGATAATTGGATGTTTATTTATTTTTTTATATATCTTGTTATCACTTAGTAAATTGTTTACAGTATATAAACTGTAAACTGAATTATTTCGAATAAACTAAGAAATAGATTGAAATGATATATACCTATGACATTTATTTTGGATTGAAATTATATATATCCATCCCTGAAATTAAGATAAAAATAACTGATCACTTGGCCATAGGATAGAAAACTATATACAGACACCGGATTAGTTAAAGTAAATAATTTTAAAAGCCTTGGTTTTGAAATTATTTAAATGATTTTGATTTAAAGAAATGAAAATCGAATTTATGAAGTTTGAATTAATCATGAATTCGATGTTGAAATTAATTTTTCTTAAAAGAAATTGTTTTAAAGAATTTAATTGGAATTTGAAGCATGATTTAAATATAATTTAAATGATCGAAATTGAATTGTTCAGAAAGGTTTGAACTTTTACTCAAACTTTGAAGTTATTTAAGTAAAGGTAAATTTAAGTGGATATTCCAAACTTGAGTCGGAATTGAATTATTTCGAAGATTTGAATCTAAATTCATACAGTGAAGTTTAGTTTGAATTAAATGGTTCAAGTCGATATTTTGAATTGGACTCGAAATCGATAAACTTAAAGCGTTTTAAATTTAAGAATTGAATTGAAACTAAACCCAAATAGTAGGTGAGATGAAATTAATTAATTTTAAAGTGAAATTAGTTAGTTGAAACTGAAATTAATTAATTTAAAATCAAAATTGAATTAATGTGAAAAATCGCAGTTGAAATTGATTTGAAATCGAAATTAATTGGAATCGAAATCGAAATCGAAATCAAAATTTATTGGATAAAAATTAGGATCAAAGTTAATTTAAATTGAATTCGGAATTGAATCGATTTAAATTGAAATGGAATATAAGTTGATTTGAATTGGAATATTGGGAATTGAATCAATTTGACTTTGAAATCATTTTCAAATAAACTATGTTGATATAAACTGTTAAAATCTATCTTCTTAAATATTTAAATTATTTTGATTTTCCAGGTTATTTTATTATATAAACCATTTTCAGTACTCAAACTATTTTATATTAAACTATTTTAAACTTTTAAACTATTTAGAAGATTTCAAACTATTTTCAAGAAAATTTAAAATGGTCAGAGTGGGAGTCTTCTATATTTAAATCATGGATTTAAATGCGAATTGGGTTAAATTGAAGCCATAACCCAAATGGAAATTCTAATCAATTTAGGAAGCGAAATAAAGAGATTGAGGCAAAATGATTTTGAAATGGAAAAGCGTATTTTGAGTAAATACTATGATTTCGAAATGGATTTGATTTGAAGCGAATATGATATTTTGATATCAAGTATGAATTGTTTTCAAAAGATAAAAGTATCATCTGGTGTGTAAAATGACATTTGGTTGTTAAAGAGACCGAGGCCTCTTATTGGCATATTCTTTGTCAATATTGGAACCACTTTAACAAATATGTTCGTGGAGGAGACTTCAAAACGAAGTGGTTAGATTTTGCATCGTTTACTGGACTTCAAGAAAGAGAATGATGATGGATAGACCCCGACACTTGTGCCAATTTGAAATGACTAAAACATGATGGCTTAACAGGGCCAAGTGGGCTAATTACTTCTAGCGGACATCCGTTCTTTGATTTTCTTAGACTCGGTCCATATTGTTACTCTTGTTGTTGGTCTTGATTGGTGCACCGTGTTTTAGGATAACCTCCCTCTGACTCGATATGGGATGGATGGACGCGGTGGGTGGTCATGGCTATGATGCGTTACCACCGGCCCTGCGACCCGAATTGGTAGTATCATATCTTGGGCATTGCCTCATGTGCCTTGTCATACTTTTATCCATATACGAGACCCCTACGATTTTGATTTAGTGTTGTTATATCACGGTGCATCACTGACTGCCGACATGCTACTGGTTGTGTCAAATGCTAACTGTACATATAAATATTTTGATGGATCCTTAAGAGATGGAAAATCTCGTACATCTCTTGAGTTATTGCATGCACATGATACGCTGGATATGAGATGTGAAACCCTATAAACATCTCTGATGCTACGACACTTATGTTATATGCGATATCAATTTAACTCACATAAGAATATTTAGTCCTGACTCGAGTATTTTAGTTCTGCTGCGATATATTTTGTTTCTATTTTATATATAACTCTAATAAATGTTGCATAAATTATAGTCAAATGTATAATAAACAGCTTCATGGATTATTTATTTGATTATTATATTTTATCGTTCCGCTACGAAATGCTGTGTTTGTTTTCTTCTTCTTTTCTTATTTTTCTAAATGAACCCCAATTATTATCTGTGTTCCAGATTGTTTATGTTGGACACGTATGGATTATTATCGATTTAAACCTTCTGAAATGTGGGTCTTTACAAAGATGATTATATACGTAGGTTATATCATCACTAAGTGAATAACCATACTGTATAATTCCCACGTTTTTTTAAGATATTTCCTAATTTAATTTGGTCAATGTCAACAACAATGAGAAGAATCACATACGGAAATCGAGTTTCATATACTTATTATGTTTCCAAACTTCTCAACTTCAGCTATCCCTTGGTGAAGTGTGAAGCCCGATAGATTAGAGAACTATTGCTTCTACACCGATACTCGAATCATCATTCTTAACTCTCACAGAAAGAAACAAGTCTACTATGTCGTCTTAAGTGCTAAGTATGCGACTAAATACTTTCCATAAACAAGTAAACACACAAAGCATGTTCAATACACACAAAGCATGATCAAGTCACCTAAACAAATTCTAATGCCCATTTTATTTAATTAATCCTTTATTACTAAACCCCATTTATTAGTAAAACTTCTTTTTATCTAATAAAACTTGTTTCATTAATCAAAATTTCTAATAGTTCAAGCTCCTAACTAATTAAACTCCTAATTAACTAGAACTTCCTTATTAATTAATTCTCCTTTATTAATTAAAACTTCCTTTGTTAATTATATATTCCTTTATTAATTAAAACTTCCTTTATTAATTAATATTCCTTTATTAATTAATCTTGCTTTATTAATTAACTTCCTTTATATATTAATATTCCTTTATTAATTAAAACAACCTTTATATACTTATATATATTTTTAATTTCTCATTACAAAAGATATATACTTGTATTATACTATTTCACTATTTATTTCTACTCTTTTTAAAACTTCAAAAGTATCCATATACTTATCTCGATGGTATAAGTATATTCACAAATTAATCAACAAGGTTTAATTACATTAAAATATAATCAAAGAGGTCAAAAACAAATGTTACTAAAACATTGTTACTATAAAAACCTTCTCTCTTTCATATTTTAAACATATACTTTTTGCATCTTTATTCCAAAAGATTACATACTTGTTATTATATCTAAAATTCCATTGTTAAAGGTCTAACTATATTTATAATTATTTAACAATATTGTTCCACATTAAAATATAATTTGAGGGTTAAAAAAATGTTACAAAAATATTGTTTACTACAAATCCAAAACACTTCACACTTAATCATTACCTCTAAAACTTTCTTTTAAAGATTTATTTATAAATTTATAAGGGTTAAAAACAAATGTTACTTAAAAATTGTCACAACAACTTAAAACTGTTCACTTATAATTATCTTTAAATATTATTATCAAATATCTAATTATAATCCTAAGTATAATTAATAACGGTTAAAATCAATATTGCTTAGACATTGTTTACTACAACCCAAAACCATTTGTATACTTATCATTAACTTTAAAACATTTATTTTAAAGAGCAAAGCATATCCACACTTATTAATTAAGGTAATACACATTGAACTACCCAAAATAATTTATTTTAATTTAAGTGTTAAAAATCCAAACTTCCTTTACTACATTTCTATATACTTAACTTGCTTTTAAACTTTTATATTTTGTAACAACCCGGTATTTCGCGTCGATTTATAATCGACATTTAAACGATTAATATGTTGCAAATTTCCAAATTGAAGTTTTTAAATTGAGTTAAAACTCTTTTATAAATTGTTAAAAGGAATTGCGGGCTTTGAAAATTAAATTTTTGGCCCATGTTTTAATTATGGCCGTGAAAATTTACAAAATAACCCGTTCTCTTTTTATTTCTTTCAAACCCGTTCCCCCCTTTTTCTTTCATACTTCCCATTCACGAACCCTAAAAAGTAAAATCGAACGAAGAAATAGCAATGGCGGCTCCAATTTCGTTCGTCCCTCTTTGGCCCCCTCGTAGATTGCTTCGACTACTTCGACTCGTGAAAAGGTGAGTAACTCACATCTAATTCAAAGCTTCAGTTTAGAGTTTGAATCATTGTTTGAGTTGGTCGATTCATTTTGCTCGCTGTACGCTTTCGGTTCCTGTTGAATTTGGTCACTTGAATTGAGTATGTTGATTTATGTAAATGTTTGGTACCGCTATTACTTTTAATCCTCTGATGCCATGGCTTTGATTCAGTTAGTATTAATTTCGGGCTTGCTGTGTTTTCGATGCCACGGCTTCGACTTTTCTGTGATGATGTTGATTTACTTGGCCAGTGATTTGAGTTTGTTCGTATGACTTGTTCAAATTTTTCATTGTTTGATTTATTCAGTTTTCAGGTGATATGGCTTTGACTTGTTTAAATATGATTTTTTAAACCATTGATTTCTAAACTTGAACTGTGCTTTCATTGCTATTGATCCTTGTTCTTGTGTGAGTGTTCCCTGATGATTCCCTTGGAGCATTTACATTTTTATCGTATCTTGTTGTTCTGCCTAAATGGTACGTGTGAACCTCATGCCTGTCCTTGCCGACTTCATTTTTTGCTGGTGTACTAATATACACATATCCTCTTGCTAGTTGGTTGTGTGTTTGAACATCCTTCATTTGTACATGTGTATACCCTCTTGTTTGGTATTGGTTCACTTTGACCTGATCTGTAGCATGAGCTATTAGCTTGTATTTCTTTGTCTTTGTACTTGTAGTACATGGTTCAGGTTGCATAGCATGTTGAATATCATCATGCAGTCTTCATTTGCCTATGCTTCTGTTGTCGCTGACTTGAGTTCGAGCCTCTGGTTTGACTGTCTTGTTCAAGACTGATACATTCATTTGTTGCATTGTATTCATTGTGTAGTCTGGTCCTCATGTGAATTCATGTGGTCTGGTTGTTGCTTGATCTGTAGTACTGTGCTATAGCTTGAGCTTCGTAGCTTAATGTCTATATGTTTTGTTTTCGAGTGTGTACTGGGTCTCTGAGCTGATGGCAATCGACCCATATTACTTCTGCTCTTTGGTCTGCATATCTAATGTGTTCACTGACTTGAAGTCTGATAGCACTCGAGTCTTGTTCGAACTTGCACTTGCACCATTCTGTTTTCACTTGAATTCTCTGTTGGTTCATGTCGTGACATTGATTGTCGATCGACCTATTTTGTTCATGTGATCTGCTGTTTTAATAACAGTTCGTAGTTTGTCGTGCATCATTTACATGCCTGCATATATATGCCCCATTGTTGATTCATTGACTTCGGCATTTATTTGAATTGCCGCTGGTTATTGCAATTGTCTTTGAGTGACTTTGCATTATCTTTCTGTATTCCCATCGGCCCCTATGTCTTTAACCTATAGCTTGAATATCACTGCATGTTATACCTGTTATGAGTGGTGATATTGAACTGCTTCATTTTCATATACATCATTCTGCTATTTTCATGTATTTGTACCACTGCCTTTGTGCACTTGGTCATTTGAGTGATGTTGATTTGCAGTTGTGTTGAGTCATGATAGACGTGACTTGACCTCCGCAGTATTGATTTGCTGTCAATAGTTGGAGTTATGATGACGTCTTGTACTGTAGTGGCACGGCAGTGTACGCAAGCGTGAACTGCAGCCACACGGTATTCAATGGGTACATCATCACTGTAGTGGCAAGGCAGTGCACGCAGGCGTGAACTGCAGCTACACGGTATGGTTTTATGATATCTATCTTGTTTTGATTAATTGATCTTTTGCATATTCCATATGCTGTAGTGGCGAGGCAGTGCACGCGTGCGTGTACTGCAGCCCTACTCGACTTAATATTTTAATTGATATTTAAATGTTTTGAGCTGTTTTGTTTATTTCAATTTAATATTCTGAATTGCATTCTGATTTGGTTTAATTACTGTCGTCTATTCATTATTTAATTATTATTGCTTCTGTGCACTAATAACTGAGTTTGAATTAGACTGACCCGGGTATTATTTTCTTTTGAATTTAATACTCGGGTCAGACCGAGTATTTCAGGTTGTAGATATTCTGCTTTGGGTTGCTGCTAGAGCTATGAAGTTCTTTCATATCTTTTGGAGTAGTCGTCGTCATTTGTAGTAGTCTGTAAAATTGTATAGGAAGATATGTGTTCATGTATATTAAATACGTTAATGTACTTGTATATGTAACTTCCTTAGTCGACTGTTGTAGTTGTATCATATGTACCGTGTGAATGTAATGTAACTGACATCAGTTATTATATATATATATATATGAGACTTTCTGTTTCATCTGTGTTCCGCATTTATATTATCTGTGTTGTTATTTTATATTTTTGTCCTAGACTATTATAGCCACTGTGTAGTAGCTTTGAGTTTGCATCGGCATGTCGGATTTTCTCCTGAAATGAAATGCACGTTTTTACTATCTGGCATATCGGTGCTCGCACAAAGCAATTACACGGATAATCGCTCCTCAACAGCCTTATTCTCCGTGCTAGTTGACAGCACTACACCGTAGTGTTCTTGGCTAGCGTGGGTATAGAGGTGGGGCGTCACAGCTTGGTATCAGAGCTTGGGGTTTAGAACAAATATAAAACGTAACTTAGATAGTACATGTGTTACAACTTTTTGTCGATGTTTTCTCTCTCATCTTTGCTTAAGATCATCTTTGATTTGTTAGGTATGAATTCCTAACTCTTATTCATGAGCATTGCTGCTATTCTCTATTGCACTTGCTCATTTTAGTATGCACTGCTAAGTATCATTGCGTATATGCTTTACCAAGTTGCATATTGCTGCAACTCGTACCTACTTCGATTTGAACTCGCAATTGTTTATTCGAACTGCTGTATATATGCATTCTTATCTCTAATTCGTGTACTTAATGCAGTCTCCATACAATTGGGTTTTGGGTATCAATTTTTGAGACATATTGCATTTCAATTGTCGACTCTGTCTGTTTACCCATGGTTTGTTGGCTTTCATGTGCCTCTCTCTGATTGTTTTAAAATTTCTTTGGTATAAAAGAAATTGTCTTGGACTTTGCCTTGTCGATATCGACATTGACTTGACTTTTACTTTTGCTAAAGTCATTCAAGCATTTATGCTCGTTCTGCTTTGTTTTTTCAATTGTTGATCAATTCTTCTTTTCCAGATAGTTGTTATCACCTTTGTCGACTTTGATAACTTCTATTTCAGGAATTTTTGGGTATTCCTACTTTGATGGATTGGAATCGAATTCTTCGGATTTTATTCATGTCTTCGAATGTGAATCTTAGTGAGTTGATTTGGTTTTCGAATTTAATCGATTCTTGATTATTTCCCGATTTGTTGCTATCATTTATTAGCAACTTTGATGACCTTTTCTTTGGGATTTTTGTGAACATACCTTTCGATGAATTCGGTATCAATTTCTTTGGATTCTATTCACGTCTTCGTATGTGAAATTCTTGTGATTGATTGTTTCTACAATCATTTTTGTGATTTGTCACTTTAAAAATATAAAGGTTTTCTATACTAGTAGTAAATATCAAAACTCTTTTATCAAAATGTTTTTGACTCTATTTTCAATACAAAACTCTTTTTCTCAAACCGTTTCCTAATCTACTAGTATATACAGGCCTTTACCTCACTCGGATGAGAAATCTAATTAAACGGCTTAGTAAAACAAGTGGTATGAAACGCTTGCGGTTGCTTCGTCGGTTAATTCTTGGACTTGTTCGATTGAACCTCATGTGACAATTTTCTAGTGAAGATTTACAATTTGTTCGTAAATATTTAAGTTAAGCAAGTGGTTATGGGACATGAAGCTAAACTTTTATATTTACTAACTTAGTGTAATTGACACTTCTCGTTGATCATGACGATCATTTTTACGGTTAGACTAGGCCTCATCGGTGTGATTTCGTCTCACACATATCTCTTGGGCTTTGAGGATTGTCTAGACACCATTTGTGTGATTTCGTTCACACATACCTTTTCGGTTAGACTAGGCCTCATCGGTGTGATTTCGTCTCACACATATCTCTTGGGCTTTGAGGATTGTCTAGACACCACTTGGGTGATTTCATTCACACCTACCTTTCTTTTGATTGTGAGGTTAGTTTTGACCTCAATCTGTGTGATTTCGACTCACACATGTGGGGTAGCTCCCCACGGTCTTCGGACCATTCGTGTGTCAAAATTAATGGCTTGCAACCATGAGATAGCGTCTCGTTATGCGTTGCACGTGTTGATGATTTTCATGCTCATGTGTAGGTGAGATTCCGTGCTCCCGTTCTCGCTTTGCGTTGCACGTGTTGATGATTTTTCATGCTCGCGTGTAGGTGAGATTCCGTGCTCCCGTTCTCGCTTTGCGTTGCACGTGTTGATGATTTTTCATGCTCGCGTGTAGGTGAGATTCCGTGCTCCCGTTCTCGCTTTGCATTGCACGTGTTGGTGAGTTTTCATGCTTGCATGTAGGTGAGTTTTCGTGCTCCCGTTCTCGTTATGCGTTGCACGTGCTGATGAATTTTCATGCTCGCATGTAGGTGAGTTTTCGTGCTCCCGTTCTCGCTTTGCGTTACATGTGCTGATGAGTTTTCATGCTCGCGTGTAGGTGAGTTTTCGTGCTCCCATTCTCGTTATGCGTTACATGTGTTGATGAATTTTCATGCTCGCGTGTAGGTGATTTTTCATACTCTCCTTCGAGTTTTCATACTCCGTTTGAGTTTTCATACTCTACTTCGAGTTTTCATACTCCGTTCGAGTTTTCATACTCCGTTCGAGGTTTCATACTCCGTTCGAGTTTCATACTCCGTTCGAGTTTTCATACTCTCTTTCGAGTTTTCATACTCCGTTCGAGTTTTCATACTCCGTTCGAGTTTTCATACTCCGTTCGAGTTTTCATACTCCGTTCGAGTTTTCATACTCTCCTTCGAATTTTCATACTCCCGTTTGAGTTTTCATACTCTTATCTTGTGATTTCTGGATTTCTTGTGTAGATTTCTAGAATTTGTGCTTCACCAATTTTCGTAATTTCTATTGATAAGTTTTATCAATTCTTGTGCATTGGTGAATTCGTGTGTCATTGACTTGTTATGAGTACAAGTTTAGGGTATGATATCCCTTTCTATCTTTGAGAAGATTCTTGTGACACTTTTGATGAATGAAAATCCACTTATCGAAGTTGCTACTGATATCGCTGTTTTAATCACGTGTTTTAAAAATTGTTTCAAAATAAAAATCGTTTTCAAAATTTTTATAGTTTACGCTTTCAAAAGAATGAGGAAGCGATTTAAACGTTTCAGCAAAATCGAGGACTATGACCCCTTTCTTTTACTGATTCGTTTAATTCCGGACTTGTCCGTTTGAGGGTGAAAATTTGTAAATTCCTTTTATGAAATTAAGAGAATATTTTGTGATTGTATTGCCCATTGAGTGCTTTAAGAATTCTGGTCAATGCGCTTGATCAACGTTATCGATAGGAATCTCCTAGACGCTTTGATGAGACAATCAGACACAGTAAATTGAATTTTAAAATGAAAATTTTTCTGAAAAGATAATTACATAAAGTAAATCGTAAATTTCGAAAGTTTTAACTTTTCGAGAAAGGGTATTATTTAAAACAACTCTTTTCCGATACTTCTATTCTTGTGATTCCCGAGGGAACCAAGACTTTATCGTTTGTACCAATGCTAATCGTATTGGTTTGCATGCCATTATCTTGCATAAGAGAACGTGTTGTCTCTTGTGTTTCTAAATCATAAATGCCTATTGAGACTAGATATGTCACTCATGTCTAGTGCTCTTGGCTATTGATTTTGTACTTAGAAATTTGGCATCATTATTTTGGGTGAGAAATTTGTTCTCTACCCTGATCATGTATCTTGGGAATATTTATTTTCTCATAAGGAACATGATTTGCGTCAACCACGTTGACTCGAGTTCCTTACATCTTATGATCTTGATATTCTTTACCACTCCCGGATGGGAAATCGTATTACCGATGCACTTGTCGTTGGCAACAAGTGGTTGTTTCTTTGATGATGTCCGAATGGAATCATCTTTTTACCAAGTTCATCAGACTTTTCGATGTACTTCGTTTTGTTGAGCTTCATCTCATTCCTTTTATGGACTTACGTCTGATGTTCTTTTATGTTGATCGATTCATTGGACGTACCGTTATTGTACTACGCTGTTGTTCTAAATTATTCGTGTCTCACTATGATAGGTGTTGTGCGTTTCAGTCGGTCGGGAAAGTTAGCGCCTCGTTATGTTGGGCCATTTCCTATCACTGAGCGTATTGGTTTCTTGGCTTATCGCCTTTTATTACCGGCTCAATTTTTTGTTATTCATGACGTTTCCTACGTCTTCCAATTACGGAAATGCCTTAGGGATTTCCGATCCTTATTCTTGAGCAACCTTCTATTCACATCATTGCTTCGGAGGTTCAGCACCCTTGAAATAAAGGTGTTTGTTCTTGTGAAAGCTCAGTGGTTCTCAAATTCTATGGATTTCACTTTGGAATCCAGAGAATTCATCGAGCAAACACGTTCAAGCTTACTCTTTCATGCTCTTGTGGATGTTACCTTTTGTCCATTTATTCCTTATGATTGCGAGGACGCAATTTCTTTAAGGAGGGAAGTCTGTAACAACCCGGTATTTTGCGTCGATTTATAATCGACATTTAAACGATTAATATGTTGCAAATTTCCAAATTGAAGTTTTTAAATTGAGTTAAAACTCTTTTATAAATTGTTAAAAGGAATTGCGGGCTTTGAAAATTAAATTTTTGGCCCATGTTTTAATTATGGCCGTGAAAATTTACAAAATAACCCGTTCTCTTTTTATTTCTTTCAAACCCGTTCCCCCCTTTTTCTTTCATACTTCCCATTCACGAACCCTAAAAAGTAAAATCGAACGAAGAAATAGCAATGGCGGCTCCAATTTCGTTCGTCCCTCTTTGGCCCCCTCGTAGATTGCTTCGACTACTTCGACTCGTGAAAAGGTGAGTAACTCACATCTAATTCAAAGCTTCAGTTTAGAGTTTGAATCATTGTTTGAGTTGGTCGATTCATTTTGCTCGCTGTACGCTTTCGGTTCCTGTTGAATTTGGTCACTTGAATTGAGTATGTTGATTTATGTAAATGTTTGGTACCGCTATTACTTTTAATCCTCTGATGCCATGGCTTTGATTCAGTTAGTATTAATTTCGGGCTTGCTGTGTTTTCGATGCCACGGCTTCGACTTTTCTGTGATGATGTTGATTTACTTGGCCAGTGATTTGAGTTTGTTCATATGACTTGTTCAAATTTTTCATTGTTTGATTTATTCAGTTTTCAGGTGATATGGCTTTGACTTGTTTAAATATGATTTTTTAAACCATTGATTTCTAAACTTGAACTGTGCTTTCATTGCTATTGATCCTTGTTCTTGTGTGAGTGTTCCCTGATGATTCCCTTGGAGCATTTACATTTTTATCGTATCTTGTTGTTCTGCCTAAATGGTACGTGTGAACCTCATGCCTGTCCTTGCCGACTTCATTTTGTGCTGGTGTACTAATATACACATATCCTCTTGCTAGTTGGTTGTGTGTTTGAACATCCTTCATTTGTACATGTGTATACCCTCTTGTTTGGTATTGGTTCACTTTGACCTGATCTATAGCATGAGCTATTAGCTTGTATTTCTTTGTCTTTGTACTTGTAGTACATGGTTCAGGTTGCATAGCATGTTGAATATCATCATGCAGTCTTCATTTGCCTATGCTTCTGTTGTCGCTGACTTGAGTTCGAGCCTCTGGTTTGACTGTCTTGTTCAAGACTGATACATTCATTTGTTGCATTGTATTCATTGTGTAGTCTGGTCCTCATGTGAATTCATGTGGTCTGGTTGTTGCTTGATCTGTAGTACTGTGCTATAGCTTGAGCTTCGTAGCTTAATGTCTATATGTTTTGTTTTCGAGTGTGTACTGGGTCTCTGAGCTGATGGCAATCGACCCATATTACTTCTGCTCTTTGGTCTGCATATTTAATGTGTTCACTGACTTGAAGTCTGATAGCACTCGAGTCTTGTTCGAACTTGCACTTGCACCATTCTGTTTTCACTTGAATTCTCTGTTGGTTCATGTCGTGACATTGATTGTCGATCGACCTATTTTGTTCATGTGATCTGCTGTTTTAATAACAGTTCGTAGTTTGTCGTGCATCATTTACATGCCTGCATATATATGCCCCATTGTTGATTCATTGACTTCGGCATTTATTTGAATTGCCGCTGGTTATTGCAATTGTCTTTGAGTGACTTTGCATTATCTTTCTGTATTCCCATCGGCCCCTATGTCTTTAACCTATAGCTTGAATATCACTGCATGTTATACCTGTTATGAGTGGTGATATTGAACTGCTTCATTTTCATATACATCATTCTGCTGTTTTCATGTATTTGTACCACTGCCTTTGTGCACTTGGTCATTTGAGTGATGTTGATTTGCAGTTGTGTTGAGTCATGATAGACGTGACTTGACCTCCGCAGTATTGATTTGCTGTCAATAGTTGGAGTTATGATGACGTCTTGTACTGTAGTGGCACGGCAGTGCACGCAAGCGTGAACTGCAGCCACACGGTATTCAATGGGTACATCATCACTGTAGTGGCAAGGCAGTGCACGCAGGCGTGAACTGCAGCCACACGGTATGGTTTTATGATATCTATCTTGTTTTGATTAATTGATCTTTTGCATATTCCATATGCTGTAGTGGCGAGGCAGTGCACGCGTGCGTGTACTGCAGCCCTACTCGACTTAATATTTTAATTGATATTTAAATGTTTTGAGCTGTTTTGTTTATTTCAATTCAATATTCTGAATTGCATTCTGATTTGGTTTAATTACTGTCGTCTATTCATTATTTAATTATTATTGTTTCTGTGCACTAATAACTGAGTTTGAATTAGACTGACCCGGGTATTATTTTCTTTTGAATTTAATACTCGGGTCAGACCGAGTATTTCAGATTGTAGATATTCTGCTTTGGGTTGCTGCTAGAGCTATGAAGTTCTTTCATATCTTTTGGAGTAGTCGTCGTCATTTGTAGTAGTCTGTAAAATTGTATAGGAAGATATGTGTTCATGTATATTAAATACGTTAATGTACTTGTATATGTAACTTCCTTAGTCGACTGTTGTAGTTGTATCATATGTACCGTGTGAATGTATTGTAACTGACATCAGTTATTATATATATATATGAGACTTTCTGTTTCATCTGTGTTCCGCATTTATATTATCTGTGTTGTTATTTTATATTTTTGTCCTAGACTATTATAGCCACTGTGTAGTAGCTTTGAGTTTGCATCGGCATGTCGGATTTCCTCCTGAAATGAAATGCACGTTTTTACTATCTGGCATATCGGTGCTCGCACAAAGCAATTACACGGATGGTCGCTCCTCAACAGCCTTATTCTCCGTGCTAGTTGACAGCACTACACCGTAGTGTTCTTGGCTAGCGTGGGTATAGAGGTGGGGCGTCACATATTTTTTTTTCTAAAAATTATAAATATATTTTAAAATTCCAATACCATGGCTTAAAATTTTTATTCTAAATATTGCTTAAAAATACTTAATTATTGTAAAAACCATGAAAACATGTTTTATAATTTAAAAACCTTTACTTTAAAAATTCATAAATAATTATAAAACATCTATTATAAACTTGATATTTTTCCATTAATAAGTACACTTATAGTACCTATTAAAAATGTAAAGAAGCACCTAGGTGTCTTTCAAAGTTGACTTTAAAATTCGGCGAACACAAGGCATTTTCGAGGTGCATCTACAGCGATCTCTTCACTTCTAACTTTCACAACTGTGTTTCATAATTTCTATAACTTTCTAAACCAATTCCTTCCTGCTTATACACCAAATTATGTATATAGAAGAACTAAATATATACTTCATAACGTACTCACATTTTAACCTATTTAACACATGTTAAATAAAAGGGATTTCAAGGTACATTTATAGCGACTATTTCTCTTCAAACATTTACATCACATTTCAACTTCATAAATAATAATATCAAATACGTAATAATAAGTCTTGGCCAAGATACATGTTTTAGAGGGTTATAAGGGAGATTTTACTATATATATTGTTATCACTTGCTTTTCAAAGTAAGGAGGGATCCAAAAGTAATAATTTGCTTTATTATCTACTTTTACCTATACTTAACACAAAAAACATTACACAAACAACATATACAATCCTATGGCGAGTAAAACCACCTAACACATAAGCCTAAGCCAAATCAAGACAATGCCAGTCTCATAACGAGCGTAACGGTGAAGATGGCGTATCGATTGGACCTTGTATGCGAAAGATACGGATTTAATAAGCATTCGCATTAAATTATTAATTAATTAACTATTACATATCATCATCTTCAAATTAACACCTCCCTATACACAAAATCTTGCCTGTTGATACTCATCAACACTCAAACTTCCATTGACGAATTATCCTCCTACACCCAACGATTCGACGAACCGTCGCTTGCTACATACTTCTCTTCGTGCTATCTACGCCTTGGACATAACTTATGAATCTTAACTCCACCACAGAAAAAGTGACCTGCTGCTTCCTCTAGTGGTTTCATGAAAATGCGATTTTCCTTGGCCTACATAAGCTCCTCCAACCAACGCCAAACTACTCTCGTTCGAACCAATTACAAAACGGCGGTCTCTATTCCTCCAAACTTGGCCCCTATCTCCACCCACCTTCAACCTAATCATAGCAACCCAAAGCCACGTTCGACCAAGGTCAATCGCAGCCATCAGCGAGACTATGGATGTGAAGCCCTACTCACCATGATCTCAAAGAATCCAACATTGTTGATTATCATTGATTATAGCTCTCAAAACATTTCAATAATTGTTGCAGCTGCTTTTTTTAACTATAATGGGGAGGAAGAGGAAAATAAAAGAAAGGAGAAGGAATAGGTTTCCATGTGGGGTGAATATGTATATATAATAAAAAAAATTATATTTAATTTCTAAAATAAATCGCAACACATTCGAGCTTGCAAGATCACATGGGATATTGGATCGCTACGAAACTCGTAGGTGTACATCACCTTATTATTCTAGTCTTGATAACACTAGTTTTGTCAAAATCCGAGACAGTGCCCCAGATATAAATTTCACGCTTTATAATGTTGTTAAACGGTAAAACATTTTTCGCTCACATTATTGATATTTATTCAAACTATTAATTTTTGTAAACAAATATGGAAAACAAATTTCTTATCTTTAGTTATTTTTAAAAAGAAGGTGATATGGTTATGAAATCAATTTTATCACATTAAATCCAAGATTCAAATATTTTAATAATTCAGATATTCAAATACAATGTGTTCGAAATTCCGGGTCAATACAAGATCAGTGAACGGCCTATGGGAAGCGGTTGACCAGTTTGTGTTATGGCAGCCATGGTTGAACTTTGGCCTAACAACTCAGATTTAATAAATTATAATCTAACGAGTAGAATTGATTTAAGCGCCTATAAGTATGAGCTTAGTTCCTCACTTTTCTTCGCATATTTCTTGAATAGAGCAGAAGAGCTCTGTCATTCTCCCTTCTCCACTATTTCTAGAAATTATAATAATATTATATATATGTATATGTTGGAGAAGGTCAGAAAATAAAAGAGAAGAAGAAAAGGAGTGATTCTATTCTGTGAGAAAAGGTAAACTCTATAATTATAAATCTAAGTTCTACTTAACTCGAATCTCTTGTTAGATCTGCAGTTCTAATATGTATTCATATATCTTTTTACATATATTTTTAGGTTGGAAAGGAAAAAGGAGTCAATTAAAGGATTGAATTCAAATTTGGAGATTCGGAAAGCTAGAAAGGTAAGTGAAATTATATGTTTTGTATATAACACTGAAATTTGTATCACTGAATTTTATTAATTATTATGCCTATGCAAGACTCGCTAAATTGTAGACTTAAAACTAATGTATTTAATTGAAATCTCGTCTATTCTATAAGTTATGTAATTTCAATGGAATGGGCATATACACCCTAATTTGGAAATTTAGGGAAATTAGTCCCTTAAAGTTTTTAAGTATAATGTTGATAGGATTGTAAAGTTTAAATCCAGATTTACATTAATTGGGTTGTAAATTGTTTAGTATTCATTTAGAATGCAATAATTTGATTGAGAATTTAAATTCTTATATTTTAATTTATTGAAAGTGTTGAATGTATAATTTAATTGTATCTATTTCCGTATAAATTTCCACTGTCTAACTTCACAACTAAGTATAAAAAGTGCGTCGTTTGGAATAATAAGGAATAAACATAAATGAAAGAGATGTGTAAAGTAGCGATGTCCTTCTTTATAGTTTGCACTGCCTATATCGATAGAAATGAAAAGTAATAATTCTTTGTAACTGCAAATGGAGGAAAAGTACCGCATTTGCTAGTTTATGGAAAGTTATAATAGTAATAATTTCTTTTCTTTGGAAGGATGGCTCTGATGTATTAAAATGTGAAAACCAATATTTTTGTAGAATGTACACATATGGGTACAATCTGAAATTCCTAAACGTAGAAATTAAAGAGTTAAAAATATAAATAAATAAATAAATAAATATATGTATAATTGCATCTACTAATTAAAAATATAATTATATATAAGGTAAAGGACAAAACATAATTAATAAATGTACGTCGATTCTCATATTAATTACGATTAAAACATTTAAATATTAATAACGTATTAAATCAAAGGGTTGGGAGGTTGCAATGAAAAATGGGCAATAACTCTAATACTAATGAATAATGATTGTAATATTAATAGGAAATGAATATGCAGTTTATAGGAGCTTATAGAAATCAAATGAGGACATAAATGCATTTAATGAGAGTAATTATAGAACTAAACATGATGTTTATTGGGAAAACGGAATATGCATGATAATTTGATTTAAAGTGACTAAATAAATGTCATTAGTAGTTGTTCAATTTGAATAATAATGAACATTTGTAAAGGATAATCTATTGGAAGTAAAGAAAGAAATGACATTTAGGTGATATAAAAGAAAATGAAAAATAAAGGAAATAAGATAAAAATAAGTTCATAGCAAGTGAATAAATGAACCTAATAAACTTAAGAGGCATAATAATATCCATAAGTGAAAATTATATGGATTTAGTAATACATTTATATGGACGTGAATTAGTGGGCCTAGCTAATATTTATATTAATTATAAATGACTAAGTTTAGTATGGTTAGGATGCGAGGTCAGTCGAGTTACAAAATGGAAGTCTGTCCTTTACCTAGAGGCTATCAACAATTATGTATACAAATTATACGTGGGACATCTCCAACTGTAGGACCCATTGAGGGGATATACGTTCGTATATAGGTTTAAGGGAAAATATAACAAGGGTTCACCTTAGATTTGATGTATTAAATAGTTTAGTATCTTAAGGGATGTCAAGGGGTTTACTTCGGGGATTAAGGTATAAAATGGCCATTGCCTCTGCACCCTTCCTATTTAAGAAGTCTTAAATAACCTATGTAGTTCACAATTAGGAAATGTGGTCTATTTCATTTCCAAAGCAGAGGTATTAAGTAATCAAAGTGGGCATTTTCGTTAACTTATGTTCGGTAAGTCTTAATGGGATCCTGACTATGGGGGTTGGTAGGCTATGTTAGTATTTTTTATAAATCGGCATTTAGAAGTAGGGTAGGCATATAGTCTTTGACTACCAACGGTTAAGAGTGGTCGTTAGCCAAGTCTTGGATTATGCCTTAACAGATTTCACTTCCTACTAGCGTAGAATCTATGTGGCATACATAAGGACCTCAAAGTTTAATTAATTAATTGTTTATCAGAGGTAGGCTAGTTAACCATTTGATAAGCGTTTGGGATACATTAGTACTATGGCTAATTAAACTATAAACTATATCTTAGGGTCATCGACCATTATAGCTAGGGTCGGTTGACTACCGGTTTTGTTATGTAGGACCCGCTTTGGGGTTGAGTTGTTAAATGGCCGTTGGGTCTGCCTCCTTCCTATTTAAGAAGTATTAAGTGGTCATGGTTTCCTTTTGGGTAGTACAATGCTTATACACACATGCACGCATATACATAGTTATGCACCGAAGGAGGTTGGATGTATTGTATGCACAAGTGGAATCCAAATGATTTATCCCATGAATAGTAGGCATAACACTTAAATAGAAATCAATTGGGATAAACAAATATTATAGATAAAGCATGTAATTTTCCAGTTACTAGAATGTTATTCTGATTCCCTCCTTATTACAACCCATATAATAGATTTAGAGGGACATACTACTGGTGTAAGATGGGAATGGTAGATGGAGAGGTCTTCTCATTCATATTCCGCACAAACAATGCAACTAAATATCTAAGGAATAATATTGATTCAAAGGTATTAGCCTTAGACAGTATATATGTTTCATTATATTTTGCCATTTTGTTGTAAGTTCGCTCTTTGATATACTTTTGTTTATTGCAGGTTACCAACACTAACGATCCATATCCTAATGGACTTGGGTTTTGATTTAGTTGAAATTCGAGTCCATTGAGGTGAGCTGTTATAATTACATATGTACGAAATCCTGATCGATCCCATGGGCATGCTCTAAGTTTAAGGCCAAGAATGATCCTTAACTATATTAGATGTTTTAATTTCGATGCACTTTGACTTAAGTAGTGATGTCTGAATGATCTAATGATAGATGTTGATTGAATGTGGTATATGACTTTGATATTGTTATGGGACACTAACGGGACTTAGTCATCCCTTACATTTATTAATGAACTAATAGATTGTGATTCTCCCTAACTGGATAAATGGGGTGATGAACCATGAAATGCAAGTCCCATCATCAAAGAGTGAGCATATAGACTTGTATAGGATAGCAATTCCCCTCATAGAAGAGTGAGTAGATGGATTGCTCTAAACATTGAGCTCCTCGTTGGAAAGCGGGGTGATGAGCTAAGTATAAATTACCGATTATGTAATCCGAAGAGATCATAACTTAGTTTTAAGGTTTAAATGCCTTTACATTTGAAATGATTTGATGATGATTAGTGAATGATTGATAAATGTCATTGCCTTGATTCGATTGGACCTACCTATGATGAGATGTTAGGCGATACAAGATGACTCATAAGTAATGCTCTGATCGGGGGCAATATACCATTGTGGTGAATGATACGTGATAACGAAAATAATTTACATTCAAAACCAACAAATATACAAAACCAACCTTCAACATTATTTCAATACTTATGTATGTGATAATTACAAAATTATAACAATCAATAAAAATTAGTTTCAATTGCAATTTTTTTAAACATCAATTTTAAAATAACAAAAATAGATCATACAACTTAAACATATATGAATTTGTTGAAAATGGTAGGAACTAAAACTATACATAAAAGGCAAGCAAATAATCAAAAGATATACAACATATATGAGATCTAACTGTATTTTCATCATGTATTTCATAATCAAATTAAATTAGAAATTATTTTATAGATGTATCCAAATATCCCACCTTAAATAAAGATACAACTCCTCAATCCAATTGAATCATCTCCAGATTTTGCAACTATCTCAAGCACCACCTTTTGTTTGTTTTGTTGTTTGTTTTGTTTTGATTTTTTTCGATTTTGTATTGGAATTTACTACTAGAAAGCAATTCACTTTTGTCCATGAGAGAGAGGAGGAAAAATGAAAAATTAATTGTCTGGAGATCACTGAATGAATGAATGAGAATTTTTTTAAATGAAACATTGAAACATTTTCAATTCTCTCTTTTAAAACCTTTCTTTTTTATGGCTTAGGCATCTTTTCAGTTAGCTATTAATATCAAATAGTTTGAATATTAATGTTCACACATCAACTATTACTAGTGTTATGATGTTTTGGTTAAATTTATGGATTACACACCTTTTCAGTAAAATCTAATTTTATTATTATATGCAGTTCCCGGTAGCGACGATTATTTAAACCAATTCTATTTGTCAACAATATATCAAATTCAAACTTATAAAATATAGTTTTTGACAAAATTCCAACTCCACATTAAACTGGATTAGTCCGAACACAAAATTCTCAATGCAATAATAACAATTGTTATTAACAAGACTGCTCTGGCCAAAGACTTTGACTTTGAGTTGACTACAGTTGATCGAGATACTAAACTCGTATAACCAAGGAGACGAATTCTCTATTGAATAGTGTTTCAATTCCATTACTTCAACTCAAACCAACTTTAGTTGTTTAATTGACCCCACGCTATGATTTAACTATATTTAAAGTAAAGTGTTAATATTAAAGTTTAATAATATTCTCAAGTCGAGAGATTTGTGTAATATCATCACTTTGAGACTCTTTATTTAACTTAGTTATATTAACTAATAGAAAACCCTTAAGTGCATCTTTCCATACCTAAACAATATCTGTCAGTACATAATCCTTGGTGCTCCTAACAAGCATGAGTAGTACACCGCCTAAAATTTGGAGAGCATCACATACTTTATTTTCAACAGATGAATCAACATTCTTTCTTGAAACATCTTGGCTAGGAATATTTAGAACAATATGCTATTTTTTAATATGATTAAATTCTCATGATTAGAATGCATTACAATTACTGTTACATAACATATCATTTAAGGATTTTATGTTTATATACTTCAAATTAATTACGTAATTAATCACACCACATTATAACAAATTATATAATAGAAAACAAATACCTTTATTATTAACAAGATTGACCGTAGAGTTAGATACATGTAATAATTACATAATTTCCCTAGGGCATATCCCTATCTATATTAGGTTAGTCCTTAAACGAAGTCCTTGGTTCAATAATAACATTTATTATTAACCGTATTGCTCATGCTAAAGATTTTGACTTTGACTTGACTACAGTTGATACGAAAACTAATCTCATATAACCGAGGAGAAGAATTCTCCATTGAATAATATTTCACTTCCAATGCTTTAACTCAGATCCAGCTATAGTCTTTCGATAGAGGCCATGCCATGATTTAACTATAACTAAAGTGGAGTATAATATTAAAGTTCTAGAGCAATCTTAAGTCAAGAGAATAGTGTAATATCATCAGTTCGAGATTTCTTGTTTGACCTTAGTTATCATTAACCAACATGAAACTCTCAAGTGAGTCATTCCATAGCTATCCAATAACTATCAATATTTATGTCCTTATTACTCATGGTAATCATGAGTAATACACTGCCAACATTTAAAGAGTTTTACGTATTCAAATCTCAATGGATGTACTGATATTCTTTCTCGAAACATCTTTTTTGGTATTATTTAAAATAATATGTTATTTTATTTGCGATAATCTTTTCGTGATTGCAACTCCATGTACTTATTCCAACATAGCACATCGTTTAAGGATTTTCTAATTAATATACTTTAAATTAATTACTTAATCAATATGTTATAATTTAGCAAGGCATATAATACAAATTAAATTCCTTTATTATGAATAAGATGGTTATAGAGTTATATATATATATATATATATATATATAACAAATTATGTAATTGGCCGTAAGGCATACCCCTAACTCTCTCAGGCATCAGGTTATACGTTTAAACTGAACGATGGAGTGGTAAGTTGTAAAAGATCTAATCAAGAGGTAACAGTCGAGTTAACCACGGAAGCTGAGTACATCACCTTAATTGAAGCAGTTAAAGAAGTGATCTGGATGCGTAAATTTGTGAATGAGCTAATGGTGAATTACAAATGTTGACAATCCCATGGCATTATTTTGTGACAACAATGTTATGGTATAGATTGTAAAAGAACTTATAGTTCAGAAGAAACCAATACACATACCTCGGAAGTTAAAAGAACTTGTCAGCAATGGAGAAGTGGTAATTAGTAAAATAGATGATAAAAAGAAAATAACAAATTCATTCATGAAGGGACCTGTTCGATCAGCTTTGAGAAAATAATTGATGGAATGAGATTAAGAATCCATAATTGGCCCTACGTGCAAGTGGGGGATTAAGAGAGTTAGAGCTATTCCCCATAGCCAGTTATGTAATTTATTATAAAGTACCTAACTTTTAATAAATCTCGTTCGAAATAAAAGTTGTTTGATTTCTTTTATGTGCTTTATTATATTATGATATGAAGTAATTAATTAAAAGTATATAAATATGAAAGTCCTTATATAAAATGTTATATGATTATAATTACTTAATCACAAATAGTTGCCATTGTGAGTTATAAATCTTAATACAAAAATAAAATTTTATTTCCAATATTGCCAGTCAAGATGATTCAAGAAAGGACATCAATACGTCCATTGCGGCCAGAGTTCATAACACTCTCCAAATGTTGGATAGTGCATTAATCATGGTTGATGGGACTACCAAATATTTACACACCCATAGTTATATAATTATGGAATGCAATGAATCGTCCCAAAGTTTTCTATTGGTTAATAACAACTAGGTCAAATAATAAATCTCAGAATGACGATATTACAAAGTTCTCTCGACCTAAGAATACCATTAAACTTCAATGTGGACACTTCACATTGATTTTACATAAATCATGCCATGGTGATCATCGAACGACTATAGTTCAGACTGAGTTGAAGCATTTGTCGTGAAACACTATTCAATAGAGAATTTGTCTTCTATATTGTATTAGCTTGGTATCATAGTCAATTACACTTAACTTCATTCAAAATTTCTAATCAGAGTAATACGATTAATAGTATATGTTATTATTGACCAAAGACATTGTTTATGGACTAATCGATTTGAATATGGATAATATTAGAATTTGACTAACACCAAATTCCATACATCCTAAAGTGATATATTTTTTACGACGAGAACGTGTGTAAATAACCATTTCTAAAAGGTGCTTCTTAAGAAGTTGTTAAATTTGATTTTATAAATGAGATCAATAAGTGATGAGTTAAGCCAAACTGTCGCATCACTAGCTAAGGTGATACGTGAAGGTTAATAATTGAAAATTTTCAATTAATCACCGACTGAATTCACACCCATGAATCGTGTAATTTAATCCATTCAGTCTACGAAACACCAACCGATTTGACTAGTTTATAATATTTATAAATTAATTAACATTTAAGAAATATTAATTATTGTTGTCTTTTATGTTTGGTTGTATAGTAAATGGAGTGGTCATTAGAAATGTTCTGGATGCTCTTAGTAATAATTGGATACGTATATAAAAGCTACATACATACATATTGCTATACGTTATCAGCATACATTTAATATGGATTTAAATGGAATCAACTGTAATTGGGTTTTGTAGTTCATTAGTCCATTAAAGGACCCCTAAGGGGTCGGGCATAAGGGGATAAAGAAGAGATCTTAGAAGTTTGACTTAACAAGAGAGAATAGTGGAAGATATATTCCACATGTTCCTCTATATAGGCAACTCAAACCAAAATTGTTTTGGTTCATACTTCCTCCCATCACTGGCCTCCATTTACATTAATCCTCCCTTATCATAGTCAGTCTCCATTTAACCTTAGAAAACTCAATTCAAGTGATGATAAACTAAAGCCAACTTTAGTTGGGGATCTAAGAGATCTAGGAGATTTTTTGAATCAACGTGTATCTCTAAGGCGGCATCTCAATCAGTGGATTTTAACTGTAACAACCCGTGATTGCAGTTACCAAATATAAATTAAAATTGTGATTTTAATTTAATTGTAGCTATTAATGAATTTTTAATGTGGCTAATTTGTTCAAAATTTAGTTATTTTGAAGAAATTAATATTTTTGGGCTTAAGTGTAAAATGGAGCATTTTATGGAAATTAATTAGGAAAATTTGAAATTTATAAAATTGCAAAATTTTATATGTGCAAATAATTTGCAATTTATTTGCAAAATGATGGTTTTTGGCTAATATTAACTATAAACGGTGTTTTGGGGAAATTAGGGGTTAAAATGTAAATTATTGTTGATATAGGATTTTATGAAATGGCTAAAAATAATTGTTAATATCTTTTCATAATTTTCTATGGTTTGAATTGTATTTAGTAATTTGTATGCAGATTGTACTTAGAGAAAATTGTCTAACTATATACACATGAATAATACTAAGTCCTAATGGGTATTAGACCCAATAACCCTAACCATTAGCCTATAAATTATCTTTTACTCTCCCATTTCAGCCAACACTTCATTTCATTACCACTAAACCCTAATTAGAAAGCTCCTAAACCTAGCCATGGCGTCCGAAGCAAAACTCCAACCTACACCAAATCAAAGAGAGTTAATCCAAACCATTAAAAGAGGTAATAGCAATCACAAAACCCATCTCTAATTCATTCTTTGATTTCTGAAATACAATAATCATTGTTTTTGTGCATTTTCATTGACTCAAGCTCTTGATCTTCATCTTCTTGCTTGGGGATTGCTAATCTTTGTGTTTGATCATTATCTTGCTTGGTGAAAGGTAATAAATGCTAGCTAGAAACCCATTTGATGTTTGCTATGGTTGGAATGTTGGTTAGCAAGTTTCTGAAATTGTTTTGGAAAAAAACAGTGACTAATTTTAGTTCAAACATCCAACTTCGTGACCTCGCTGCGAGCAGGTCCGTTGTCGGATTTCATCGATTTCGGTCTCATGAGGTCAAGATCTTCAACTCTGCAAAATTTGGTTAAGATCTGCATGCGTTTGATACTTCGTTTTTATTGCCGAAGTAGCACCCAGAAACGGTTTTGAAAAACGGTGATTAATTTTAGTTCAAACATCCAACTTCACGATCTCGCTGCGAGCACATCCGATGTTGGATTTCATCGATTTTGATCTCGTTAGAAATATGAGATCGAGATCTTCCACCCTATAAAGTTTGGTTTAGATCTGGCTGAGTTAGATACTTCGTTTCTATTGCCGAAGTAGCATCCAGAAACTGTTTTACAACAATGATCATTTTCGGTTATCGTCGGACCAACTTTGGGACGTTGCCATTTCTTCGTTTCAAGTCGGAACCGTACAATTATTGTTGCATGTCAAAATAGGAATACTATATTATGCTCCTACAAATTTTCATCTAGATCTGGATTTATATGACCCTTCGACCATGTCGTCGAAGTTGGACCTTTGCACTGTTTTGACAGAGCAGAGTTTTGTGATTTTTGTTTGACTTTGGGACGATTCGTTTCTTCATTTCAAGCTGGAATTTTCTGATTCTTTTGGCAATTTGGAGCAGGGATGTTGATCTACATGCCGGCCAATTTTCATGCCATTTGGACTCTGTTTACAGGTTCAAATCTGCCGTCAAATTAGTGACTTCGACTTGTTTTCAGCGATTTTATACTTGGTATAATTTCGACTATTTTTCTGAGATTTTCCGATTTCTTTGAGATTTGTATCTAGATTTCGTGCACGCATTTTATAAATCATTTTAAAGTGATTTTGCATGAAATTAAATTTTGAAACTATTATTTAGTATTATTTTAAATATTAAATTAATTACTCCATAATAGAAGAATTTCAAAGGCTATTTCTAAAAAGGTTTTCAAACGATTAAAAAATCTGCTTTCTCCAACTATTTTCTAAGTAAAATATACACTATTCTGCACTTCGAGTGAAGTGGAAAGGTGATTAAATGGTTAGATAAAACACAGACCATGAATCCACGCGTTTATCTTTCCGATTAATCCATGTCCCATTCGATTGATCGCTTTGGCCTTTTGGTCTAGTTTACCGATGACATGAGGTGAACTTTTTACTGATTTGAGTGTGGAAGCTTACGATTGGTTAGTAAACCGTTTAGTGTGAACGTTGGGGTATGGGACTCATGTTATTACTTTACGGGTTCCTTGTTAAGAGTTCGTGACACATTCCTACTGTTAGTGGTAAACAAGTACTGGGCCTACGAGCCTTTACCACTATGGCGTGTTTCCTGAGTGATACCTTTGGGATAGTGTGCTCGGACTGTCTCCCTTAGGTTTATTGCCTTTAGGATGGTGTCTTCGGATTGTCTCCTTTTGGCTCATTACCTTCTGGATAGTGTCTTTGGACTGTCTCCTTTAGGTGTTGCCCCTTAGCTAAAGTGATGGGTGTGTCACTAGGGTATATTTCCTGTGTGATTGAGTACAGTACTATCGCGCTAATTTTTTCCTGTGTGATTTATATTTCCTCGTGTAGCGCCATTCGGTGGTGGTTTTATGCAACCACACGATATAAGCGCGACTACCTTGTGGAACTTGTTTTATGCCTACACTCTAACTTGTGCTTATGTTATGCCGATGATATGAGCTTGTTATACATCTCTACTTAGATGTTTGTTTCTTCTCTATGTGAGAGATTTTGGTCTTTATTACCATAATATATGTTTCTCTTTTGGACATTATTATGTTATATGTTGCCTCATTATCTTATCATGATCATTGTTCAGTTTATCGAACTGATTTGTTTAGTTAGCCTGACCCAAGTATTTTATGCTCGAGTCAGACCGAGTTGTTTCAGGTTAGGTCGCTTTGGACTTAGCTTGCTTTGTGCTTCCGCTTTGGACATATCTGCTATACTATAGATAGTTTTACTTGTTATCCATCCTTTACGATACTTTGATATTATGACTATCTTGTGTATATTCTTTTGACTCATGGATGTGTGAGTAGTGGCTTTGCACCCACTTTTATATTTGGATATGTACTTGATGTTGTATTGTGCTGAGACTATTAGCTTATTATCTGATGTGTTCTGTGATAATGTTCATTTTGCTATTATGCTTTGTTCTGATAGATCTTTTAGCCACTGTAGTTTTGCTTTAAGTATTTATTGAATATGTCGAACCCATGAGATGGAAAAAAATAGATTCCACTTTTCGACGTGTTCATTAGATAATTAAAGTAAGATTACACATGATCGCTTCCATTATACTCTATTGTCCGCATTAGCAGACGGTATTATCTATATAATACTCTTTGTTAATGAGGCTCTCGGAGTGGGGCGTAACATTAACTTACATATGTATTATTATTTTATGCTATTTAGAACCATTTTATATACACTGACTGCCATGCTCTGTTTATAATTTAATTTATTAATTTAATAGTAAGTTAAATGCATTTTTTCATTTTAATATAATAGTATAAATGATATATATATATATATATATATATTATTTCGGCCATAATATCATTTTAAAGTACATAGATAATTTTATGAATTTGAAATATATTTTTGTACTAATTTTAAATAATTATTTATTAAAATCAAATTATAATAAAGATATATATCAAATCCGATTTGAAATAATCTATATGATAATTTGAATTAAATTGCTCTCAAAAATTAAAATAAACTTGGTCAAAATATATTTATATTTCTTTTACAGGTAAATAGGCACAAGGAAGAAGTTGAAAAAAAATTAGTCTCAGGCACAACGAATTTGCTTTTTAGTCTAAAGGACACTTTTTAGTGTGAACTGAAAATGACAGTCATAACTATCATTCTGTGATTTACACTAAAAAGTGTCCTTCAGCCTAAAAAGCAAACTTCTTGTCCTTAAAACTAACTTTTTCTTTAACTTATTCCTTGAGCCTAAAAACCCATTTCTTTTACATATTTCTATAATATAATTGAAAGGGTAATTTTAAGTTAAATGTTAATATATATATATATATATATATATATCGAATTACGCATTTAATAAATTTAAAAAAATATTACCAAAAGTATATTTATACACACACACACATATGATTTTTATAATATTTTTTTATACTTAAGATATTTAAATGCAAATATACGTATTTATAAATTAATTAAAAAATAATATTTAAATCAATATATTTGAAAATATTACATGGTCAAATATAAAATACTTTACAATTTTGAATTAATATCTTAGATCCAGATTTGAATTTAAATTTTTATATTTATTATTTTTTATCAAATTTTTTGATATATATATATTATAAATATATTTTTATATCAAACAATTGAATCATGGTAGTACATACATACATACATATATACATACATATACACACACACAAATGTTATGTATATAGGTGGTTGATTTAAATCATAATACCCATGCATATATATACTTAACCATGTGTTTGCCTTATATTGTGGACGCCATACGCATATGTCATTTTACATATGCATGAATATATATATATATATATATATATATATATATATATATATATATATATATATTCATAATTATACACGCATTATATTTAATTAATATATAATAATTAAATAAAATAAAACAACAAATAGAATATGATTTTATTAAAAAAATCAGATTGGATCTGATGTTGAATATTAGATTTCATTCACCAACTAAGGTCCTATCAGGTAAATTTTCTGAAATTTACCAACTTCACTTGCTGCCAAATAGGTCGGATCTAGCACTTTTCATGTTTTCGACCACCAAAATCATACTTCTAATAATTTAGCACTTTATATAGTTGATAGCTACTCCCTTCATATTCAAACGACTAATGACTATAATTTTTGTATAACATCAGAATTTATAAAGTATTTACATTATTAGTGCACATACTAGTGTAACATACTTACTTATGGACATATACGTTACATAAATGTTTTAGCTAACCTTTTTGATGGCTAGGCGATTTGATGTTGTATTTATTTAGCTATGGACCATGAATCCCCTTTTTAACAACAACCAAATGTGTTTATAGATCTTCTTTTATAGTGCAAAAAATGGATTGTAAGTTTTCTTGAATGAGTATACTCTATTTTCACAATTATTCTTCCATCAATCAAAAAAGGGAGTATAGAATTTCACATACAAGTACTCTATTTTTGTGACTTACAATTTAAATCCAGCTCAGATCTAAGATTCACGATTCAGATCCGATTTCGGTTCAAAATTTAAACTTTACGATTTAATATTTGAATCTCTTATTGTAATTAATGCTCCATAACATAATTATCGAAGATCGTGTCAAATGCCACTCAATCTTGATATTGTAAAATTGAATGTAAGCCATTTTTTCTATCTAACATTTTGATCTTAAAAACAGTTGTTGTCATTATATAAGGCTACATGTCACAAACATATAATGAAGTATCATTATGCTATCAATAACAAACCAATAATGCATGTGTAGTTTCACATAGATTACTCATATACCATGTGCAAAAGCTAGCTAAGAAAAAGTCTTTTGTCGAATAAGTAATAAATTTCTTCAAACCACAAATATAAAGTAACTACAATATAATAATGGATATCAAATGATTATCAATTTAATTAACCACATGAATTTTTATGTACACCGTATATCATAACAAATCAAGAAGATCTTAAAAGAAAGATGAATCTCAAATAAACCACGGTTGAGCTGGTGCTGGGAAAGTAATACATACCAAAGTAGAAAAAAATTGATTCAATCTAGGGAACCTTTTAAATGAAACCTATAAATTAAGATTTTATAGCTAAGTTAGGTTTCCAAAACTCGCTTTTGAAATTGAACGAAAGAGTGACCTGTGTTATTGTGCCACGAAATTGTCAATCCTCAATGATTTATTTTAGTTTTATATAAGTTCAGAAAATACAAATCTTTATATGTCACTATATTTGCAAATAAATCCCATGTAAAATTATATTACAAATAAAGTTCAAAGACATAATTAGGTTGAGAAGCTATCCTGCAAAAATTATTTTGCATAATGAGTAAATATCTTAGCTACAAAATATTTTGTGTTAGTTAATTGAATTACCGGCAGTAAAAGTTCATCTTTGAATGTAGAATAACGATTTCTGAATAGCCTTATCACATCAAAAATCATGTTGAAACAAAGAATTACAAAAGTTTCACTCTGAATGAAAATATAGTATTTAGTAATAAATATTGTATAAGAATATTAATATCTATTGATTTTTGTACTAGCCAGAAGCAATATATTATGTTAGGCCTTGAATATGGGATTGAATTCTTAGACATTTCTTCGATCATCAAATCCATGAACCCTGTAACAGATATCCTTTTCTGTTAGTCCTTGAGATGATGGTTTTGATGAAAACAACCTTAGAATAAGATTATAAAATATAAATACTAACATTATAGTTTATATATATATATATATATATATATATATATATATATATATATGCAGGATTTAACCATGCAGATACCAAGAATGAAGACTGTACAGTATAGAGATTCAAGATATCAAGATTGAAAACTCATGAGTATCAAGATTATCAAGAGCTCAAGATTTCAATAATAAGTAATCTAATTAGGAATTTTGTTAAAACTCCTAGAAAAGCACTCGCATCTTAAAATCCAATTTATTCGTGGAATGGAATCCACTTTGAGCATGTTAAAGGGATAGAACCCTAAGTAGGAAAGAACCTACGAAAAATCTAGTGGAACATTGTTTTGTATCTGCTAGCCTTTTATTCAAATGTTTTTACAATATTATATCTTGTTTTCAAAATGATTTCAAAACCTTCCTTTTAAAACAATCAAAAACATCTATCCTGGTTTTAAATACTTTTAGCCTTAAAATAATCTTTATTTTCAAAATCAAATTATAAACTATCTTTTAATAATAATATATTTAACTTTTAATATTTATACTTATATTTAAATATAAAATTATAGTAAAATTTTATATATATACCAAAATATTATTCTCTATATTTACTTATGTATTTTAACTATAGTTAAGTGTATTTATAAAGTTTAAAATAGTTTTAATATAAGTAGAAGTTATTTTCAAAGAAAAGCAAATTACTAAAAATACCTTAGGCATGTCGACATCCTCAAGTACCCCTTGTTGACATGGTAGCAGTTTAGCTTAAAAATTTGAATTTCAAAGGAAGTGTGTATTCATCATATCCTTTCACGAATGGACATGGCTGTTGTTCTACTATAAATAAGGGTAGCTTTTAACGATTTATATTCATATTTTCTCTGATTTCACTCCTCTTCTTCTTCTTCCACATTTCTTTATATATATTTTTACCATTACTCTGTCGAAATCAACACTGAATCTAACTAGATAATCTCTGCTTTGATTCTCTATCACTATCTCAACAAGATCTTAGTGCTATTCAGAGTTATAGGCTTCTTTGTAATGAACTAAGCGAGAAAAGGTGTGGTTGTAGCCTGTGAAATCAATCAAGTGAGAAAAGGTGTGATTGTAGCCTTGGAAATCAATTGGGTGAACTTGTTGCCCGTGAAATCAAGTATCACTACCCAGAGGATTGTGAATCTGGAGTGGTGTACCTCGTGGCCTTGAAATCGAGGGTGTAGTTGTACAATTTCTTTTGAAAGGAAATCCGTACTTGTGTGCGGGACTGGATGTAGCGTAACTCTGGACCAGTATAAAACCCAGTGTGTTCTTTCCTTTATTGCTTTTTCTTTATTTCTGCATCTATGTTTGTTTCTGTGATCATATCTGTGTCTGAATATTGCATACATTTGTGTTCAAATTAACAAAAACTCAAAAAGATTTAGTGATTCCTTAAAACACTATTCACCCTTCTAGTGTTAATCCTAGCCTTAAGATCCGTATTCCGCATTTCTCACATTTGGTACCAGAGCAAGGTTTTTAAAGTTTTCATAATCTGAATTTTGAAATTTTTTCAAAATGGCTACCAACACTGGTACCGTTAACACTACCAACACTGGTTCTATTATCCCTATCACTAGTTCATTTGTAGAAGGTCAGTCTACTATCAGACCACCACTTTTTAATGGCAGTAACTATGCATATTGCGCATGTAGGATGAAAATATATTTACAATCTATAGGACTAGACAGTTGAAATGTCACACAGACTGAATATTCTGAACCCACAACTGATTTTGCACAGTGGACTGCTGAGCAAAAGACTATTGCACAAAATAACTCTAAAGGTATGAATATTCTATTTTGTTCACTTGATAGAAATGAATTTAATAGAGTGTCAATTTGTAAGTCTGCATATGAAATCTGGAAAACTTTGCAAGTTACTCACGAAGGAACAAGCAAAGTTAAACAAACCAAAATTTCTATGCTCACAAACCAGTTTCAATTATTTAAAATGAATTCTAATGAGTAATTTCGAATATGTATAGTAGATTTTAGAACATTGTGCATTCTCTAATATCCTTGGGAAAAGAATTTTCGGAAGAAGATCAAGTCAGAAAAATCTTAAATTCTCTTACTCCAGAATGGGATCAAAAGACACTTACGATCGAAGAGGCAAATGACATCAGTACCTTAAAGATAGAAGAATTAATTGGAAATCTAATGTCATTTGAAGTCGAAATGATTGAGAGAAGAGAAAGCAAAGCTTCTAAACAGAAATCAACGGCGTTCAATGCATTGACCGATGGATCAGACTCAAACAGCGATAATGATGAAGAGATTGACCTTATGACCAAGAATTTTCGAAAATTCCTGAAATACAAAAAGATGAACATTCTCCAGAAAAACAACTATAAGAACTCTAGAAATCAGAATGTAGTGCCAAACAATATCAAATGTTTCAACTGTGATGAATCATACCATATCAAAAGAGACTGTCCTTATCCAGATAGGCAAAATCTTCCTATAAACAATGATTCCGTAAAGAAATGAAAATGTGCATTTACTGCTACTCTAGATGACTCAGACTCGTCCTTAAGCGATGATGATCAGAAGACAGATAATTCAAATATGTGTTTCACGGCATTTCACGACTCTGACGAATTCAGAGAAACGGACTCAGAAAAAAGATACACATTTACATACAATTGGTTGAAATTGCATGCTTAGAATTGGATGCTTGATTATTTGATTTTGAATTGGTCCGTTGTTTGAATTTTAATTTTTTAATTTTTTACTATTATTTTATTTTTAATAGTATCATAATATTTTATGGAATATACTATAATTCTAGCAATATTCCAGATATATATATATATATATAGACATTAAAAATAATATATATATATATATATAGACATTAAAAATAATATATATATATATATATATAAGAATACTTAAGAAAAACAATCATGGAAATTCAAAGACACATGTCGACATGGTCCCCACCATGATGTCGACATGGGTACCGAAATTTTAAATTCAAAATTTGAGTTCAAATATTGAATTTCCCTTCATCTTTTCAGTTCATTCAATTCTCTGAAAAACCACCTTTTGATAAGAGAATATGTCCTTTGAGAATCTATTTATTCACTATCTCTTATTACAACTTTTCACTTTCATTTTCAAATTTAAACTCTTATCTCAATACTTTAAGCTCTCTACTCTCTACTCTAATGGCTTCTTCAAGCAACCCTTCCACAATGAGAATTTTCATAAGATAAAAGAGCAACTCTATAATGATCCGGAGGCTATAAAAGCATATATCAACTATGCTAACTATGAAAAGTCCATCCTGGGAAGTTTGCTTTATTTCAAGATTTCTGTACTTATGAAATCGATTCTCTTTTTGCAAGTAACCAAGTTCTTAGTCTTGTTGATGCTTCTCAAAATGATTTTATTTGTTATCCAAGTCTTGTTAAAATTTTCTATGCAAATCTTAACCGTGGATTTTATAATGGAAATGACGATGAAATTTGGAGTAGTGTCAAAGGTGCACTAGAATCGTTTTAAATTGTGATCTTTTGGGTACCATTCTCAATTACAAAAGCACGGAAATGGATCTTTCTAGTTTTAATATCGATGAAAATGATCGTGAGACATTTCATCACATTTTCGAAGGAAATTATAATTTTGAATTTAAAAATCGAAATTTTTGACCAAAAGCTAGAATTGTTAATCTTTTTTTACAACATACTTTGACCCCAAGATCAGGGAATTTTAACAATCCAACTTCAAAAGTTTACAAAGCACTTTTGGCTATTTTTGGAAATTAAGATATTAATTGGACGCAAGTTATTTTGGATGAATTCGTCCCAAATGTCTTGAAATGGGTGAAAACACTTCGTATCATGGAATCTATCTCAGTTGGATTTTTAACTATTTTGGAGTAGATTTCAAAGGAGAAGAATTTATTTCAAGAAAGGTTTTTAATCACTCAAACATTTCTCTTATGAAAATTCCATTTGTTTTTCAACCTTGTGAGACTCTTGCCGAAAAGGAAGAGCGTTTGGCTTAAGAGGAGGCGGAAGAGGAGGATGAAGAAGAAGAAGAAGGGGATGAAATGGAAATAGAAGAAGAAGAAGAAGGTGAAACTTCTTTGGAAAGCATTGACTATCCTCCTAATCCAACCAACAAAACCTTACTCAAAAATCAAAAGACTATTGTCGAGAATCAACGGATTCTTAAACGGTCCGTTAGTAAGAAATTGGATAAAATGTCATCGAAGATGAACAAGTTTTTCTCTAAAGTCAGCAAGAAGCTAGGATTGTCTTCATCTTCATCATCCTCTAACTAGTTCTACCTTTTCATGTCTTGTTGTATTTGTTTTGGTTTGTTTTGATTTGAATGTTCGTGTAGTTCTTAATGTTTAATCATTGTATTATTCTATTATGAAATGAAATGAAATTACTTTTCTATTATCTAGCTTATCTTATCTCCGGAATAAATGTTACTATATTATATATATACACACAATTATTCACAAAATCAAAATAAATCATCAAAATTCACTGAACCATGTCGACAACCCCCCGGACCATGTCGACATGTACTGGTCAGAAATAACTTTTCATTTTAAATTTGAAATTTGAATACCTACTTTATATCTATTCATTTCAAACGAATTTCTACACCTATAAATACCTGTTTCTTCCAGAATTCATCACTTAAAATCATTTCTTATCTACTTTATCTACATTTCTTCTCATAAACTCAAAAATGGCCAATCCAATTCATAATTTAACCGAGAATCTTGAAGAAACCCTTATCTTTCAAGAATATTCTCTCTTTCATTCTTCGTAACCAGCGACACTTAGAGTTGAGTCAAATGCAGATGATCAAGGAGCAAGAAAAGCATTTCGATGCGATACGATGGATGATTTCCTCCTTGCACAAAGATGATAATGAAGCACATCCTCCTATATCTCTCACCAACGATAATGAAAATTGGGATGCCATTAAAGCACGCCCTATATTTGGAGAAGAAGGATGTGTGGAAGTTCCTCATAATGTTTTATTTTATTTGATTGCTTTGTTTGATTGCTTGGATTGATTTGATTTGATTTGTTTTGATTTGGTTTGGTACGGGTTGATATTTGGTGTGGATTGATGTTTGGAAAACACATTGATATTTATATGATCTTTGATTAGTTATCGGTATAATTATCTCTTAATCTATCTATTATATACTCCATTGAGTATAATATTAATGCAGGTATTTTAGTACAAAAATAAGGGAGAGTTCTTTAGTTTGGAGTTAGTTTTTGTTGATGACAAAGGGGGAGAAGTATAAAATAGGATAGTTAGGCATAGATTAAGGGGGAATTATTAGTTTTAGGGGGGGTTATTAGGATAGTAGTAATATTTTATAAACAAAGGTTGTCATCATCAAAAAGGAGGAGATTGTTAGTCCTTGAGATGATGGTTTTGATGACAACAACCTTAGAATAAGATTATAAAATATAAATACTAACATTATAGTTTAGATATATATGTATATGCAGGATTTAACCATGCAGGTACCAAGAATGAAGACTATGCAGCATAGAGATTCAAGATATCAAGATTGAAGACTCATGAGTATCAAGATTATCAAGAGCTCAAGATTTCAATAATAAGTAATCTAATTAGGAATTTTGTTAAAACTCCTAGAAATGCACTGGCATCTTAAAATCCAATTTATTCGTGGAATGGAATCCGTTCGAGCCTGTTAAAGGGATGGAACTTATGAAAAATCTAGTGGAACATTGTTTTGTATCCGCTATCCTTTTATTCAAATGTTTTTACAAAATTATATCTTGTTTTCAAAATGATTTCAAAACCTTCGTTTTAAAAGAATCAAAAACATCTATCCTGGTTTTAAATACTTTTAGCCTCAAAATAATCTTTATTTTCAAAATCAAATTATCCTTAGTTTTAAACTATCTTTTAATAATAATATATTTAACTTTTAATATTTATACATAGAGTTAAATAAAAAATTATAGTAAAATTTTATTATGTACCAAAATATTGTTCTCTATATTTACTTATGTGTTTTAGCTATAATTAAGTGTATTTATATAGTTTAAAATAGTTTTAATACAAGATAGAAGTTATTTTCAAAGAAAAGCAAATTACCAGAAATACCTTAGGCATGTCGACATCCTCAAGTACCCCTTGTCGACTTAGTAGCAGTTTATTTCAAAAATTTGAATTTCAAAGGAAGTGTGTATTCGTCGTATCATTTCATTAATGGGTTGTCGTTCTATTGTAAATAGGAGTAGTTTTGAACGAATTGTATTCATATTTTCTCTGAATTCACTCCTCTTCTTCTTCCGCATTTCTTTATATATATTTTTACCATTACTCTGCCGAAATCAACATTGAATCTAACTAGATCATCTCTGGTTTGATTTTCTATCACTATCTCAATAAGATCTCAGTGCTATTCAGAGTTATAGGCTTCTTTGTAATAAACTATGTGAGAAAAGGTGTGATTGTAGCCTATGAAATTAATCAAGTGAGAAAAGGTGTGATTCTAGCCTTGGAAATCAATTGGGTGAACTTGTTTCCCGTGAAATCAAGAATCTCTACCCAGAGGATTGTGAATCTAGAGTGGTGTACCTCGTGGCCTTAAAATCGAGGGTGTAATTGTACAATTGCTTTTGAAAGGAAATCCGTACTTTTGTGCAGGACTGGATGTAGGGTAACTCCGAACAAATATAAAATCCGGTGTGTTCTTTCCTTTATGGCTTTTACTTTATTTCTACATCTGTGTTTGTTTCTGTGATCATATCTGTGTTTGAATATTGCATACATTTGTGTTCAAATTAACAAAAACTCAAAAAGATTTAGTAATTCCTTAAAGGGGCATTTCACTAGAAGGACAAACTTTGCAGTCCAATTAGTTTCTATGACACACATCCACATAAATTAATTTCAAGGCCAAAGTCAACAGAATAATTACTTTTACGGACAAAGTCAGTAGTCCAATTACTTTCAAGGACATAATTTCAAAGGATTTTAGACCTTACAAACTAATTATTTTGTATTTTGTCCTTAAAAGTAATTATTTCAGTTGTGTGTCCTAGAAAATAATTGCACTTACTAAAAAGGCCATTGTGGCTAATTTCCACTTCCTTAAAACACTATTCACCCTCCTTTAGTGTTAATCCTAGCCTTAAGATCGTATTCCGCATTTCTCACATTTTCAATCGTCGAATGTCGACACTAATACATCCATGATATTCATATGTCGAGGACCTAAATGCCAAAAAGATAGAACGATAGGGTAAAAAAGAACTAGAAAGAGGTGAACAACATCAGAATCTCACATGAGAAATGATAACATATAATATCAAAAGACAGTATAAATAACTACTCTAATACACATAGCATCTTCAAAGTAACTAATTTAAGCAGTATAATCAGCTTGGACAGTTATAATAGCATGTCCTTACAATTGCATATATATACACATAAGTAATGCAGTAGAAATAAGAATATTATGATAGGTAAACATCCGACTCCTCTTCAAGAGCTGAATGAACATTAACAAAAACCTGCCTTTCTCGGACTACTTGAAAGTGTACACATGGAAATAAGGGAAATATATAACTACGAGTCAGTCAAAATTCTTGTCACGACCCGTCTTCCACTAACCAGAAAGACGTATCATGAATTAAGAAAGAAAGGGATAGAAGAAGAAAAGAAAGAAGAGAAAGAAGAAACAATACTAGAATCTCAACAACGGAACGAATAAATTATATTAATAACATAAGTATTTACATAATATACAATATCAATCAAAGATACACAACATACACATCACATATACTAGATAGTTATAAACACCTGTCCAGTATTTACAACTAAATACACACACAACACAGAGAACACACAGCGGAAACTATATATCCATGACACCGAAGCCTCCTGCTCCATTGCTCCTCCAATATTCGTCAAAGCCAATCTGAATCCCTTGGCTACTCGTAAAAATTTAAGTACCCAAGAGTTTAAGAAAACAAAGATAAACTCCAGGTCAGACATGGGTCTGGTGTGAGTAACAGTTTAAGGTTGCTTAACTTTAAAAACCTTTTGAAAAGAAAGGTATCACGTAAGACTTCCCACACATAAACATGGAAAAGTTTTTACCTTACGCTAACCAAATCACTTGATAGGAAATCCGATGATATTATAATAGTGTCTAGGATTTTCAAGTAAATATGAAATAGCCGAAATTGTTACATGATCAAATTCCATCTACTAGCCACAAAAGTGGGTAATACAATCAAAACCGTTGGCACTTTTTGGATTTTGGATTCCATACAATGGCAGGGCTACCGGGGTACCGCCCGTCATAGTACGTGGCCTAGATCACCGTACCGAGGAGTACGCTCACTCCCCTGCAACACAAGGCCGGGACCATTCCTTACTGAACAGTCCCGAACAAGACAACCCCACATTTGTTTGCAACCAACTGCCCACACAGCCGAATATAAAGGGACCTCTAGACAGGGGTAAATCTCAGTCTCAAGTGGGGGCTACCCACGAAGCCTTGCTGCACCTCCCCTGTTTTAGCCATTCCCGGTTGATGAGGCTTGAGGCTACGATTACCTTTAGAGAACACATCTCTTAGAATGCTCATCGTCCACCTGACGATATTCTGAAAGCATTCAATCCATACAAGTTCGTTCAGGGTTTGAACGAAACCGAAGGCATTATCTCGTTACACTCATTTTGGAATCACCCTCAGAGTTAACGACAATAACTCTTGCGCTCTGAATCTTCATCTTCACTTGAGATTCACGACCTATCGTTAATTTGGATCGATGTGGTTTTCGGATATCCAAATATGGAAACCCGATCCCGGTCTCATCGAAATCCAAAACGTGTCTTTTAGGTCCAAGTTGTTTTAAATGTTTAAAACAATTCAATTCATTATCTATATACACACAGATAGATAATTTTCAACATAACAATAGATAATTAACATTATCATCACAACAGATAATCCATATTATCAATTCAAATGCAATCATAGCATCCAAAACACACGTCATCACATATCTCATATCCGAGATCTCAACTATTCAGGGTAACCAATATTAACCAACATTCACAAGCAATGACTTATAAATCACCCTTCTATAATTAATTTAAAATGAATTAAATTAATTACTTCTTCCTTAATTAATTTAAAATGAATTAAATTAATTACTTCATCCATATAAATATTGCTTACATATCCAGTAATTAATTACAATCAATCAATTAATTATTTTCAACAAATTAACCTAATTAATCATCTTGATTAATTATCCTTTAATTACATTCAAGTAATCGACTTTTAATTAATTTCACAAGTTAATTATTCCCAAACCAAATTTAGTAATTAACCTGTAATTACTTCATTAATTAATTAATTATAATTAATTACATTAATCCTTAATTAATTACATTAATCCTTAATTAATTACATTAATTAATCCCTTCATTGATTAATTGTTCTTATTTAATTCATCCATAATTACATCATTAATTGTTTAAATTAATGATCCCAAATTATATCTATTCATAATTACCCTATTTAAATTAATTATCAATTATCCATATTGATTAATCGCTCTTGATTAATCACATTAAGTAATTAATTATATTTAATTTAATAACATCTTTTATTATCCTCAAATAACTGAATTAACAAAACCTAAATTAATTATACTAAGTAATTAATTATTAATTACTTACTTAAGTAATTATTCCGCATACTAATTTCATATAAATTACACAAAGTAATTAAATTCCAAAAACTCCTCCATTACCAAAGTATCCTTCAATTAAATTACATCAAGTAATTTATCTTCTTAATTACTTTTTACTTATTCACTTTTAATTACATTGGTAATTACTTCTCAAATCAAACAGTGATTAATTTAAATTAATTAAACTTAATTAATTAACTTAACAAATCAAACAAAACTTAATTAATTACAATCAGAAATTAATTTTCATAATTACTTTCATTAAGTAATTACACTTAAACAATTCTCAAATGATTATCTTTAAATTAATTAATCCAATTAATCATTAAAATTAATTACTTTAATTAATTATTAAATAATCCCAAATCAATGACCTTCATTAACCAAAATCAAATCCTTAATTACTTCTCTAAAGTAATTAACTGAGATTAATAAATATTAATTACAAATTTAATTATCTATAAAACTCATTAATTAATCTCTAAATATTTAATTTATCAAGTGATAATCTAAAACTTAATTAATTTTAATTACTTGATTAATAAATTCAAATCATTAATTAAATTAAATCAAATCTTATTTAATTAATTGATTTCTTAATTACTATTTAAATCAATCTTAATTAACTTACTAATCCTTTCATTAATTAAATAAAACCCTTAATTATTTAATTAATTAACCCAAATTATTAATTAATTAAATTAATTAATTAAAAAACTTAATTTCCTTAATCAATTAATGAATTATAAATCATTAAGTTCTAATTAACTTAATATAAACATAAATCACATTAATGATTAAATCATCATTAGCAAAGTATTTTAAAAACAACTGCTTTTAAATTTCATCTAAATTCCATTTTAAATTAAAATTTAAAATGAACCAAATTTTAACTTAAATAAGGTTTAAGTATTCAAACCATTTTATTTCATTTTAAAGAATTACTTAAGGCAAAATTTAAAAATGGTTTAACCCATATTCAATTTAAAATATATTTTAAATATTCCAAGTGATTTGAAACATTTGAATTCAAAACTTGTTTAATTTCAAACTAGTATTCAAATTCATTTTTGAATTTCAGATTCCAAACTTAGATTTGATCAATTTGTTCAAATCTTATATTTCAGATTTTAAAACTTCATTATAAATTACTTAAGATTCAATCTTAATTACAAACATTTGAATTTATAACTTATTTCCTTTTGAAAACTTTTAGATTTAAATTCTAATTTGAATTCAGAAATTCAATCCAGATTTAAACTTAAATTTAAAAATCTAGTTTTAAATCTTATTTTTTTCAGATTTATAAATCACTTTGTAAAATACTGTACAGGTTTTAGTTTTTAAATATTTTATTTCTACAAATTTATTTATTTAAAATCTGGAATTCAAATTCATTTGAATTCATAATTTAAACTTGCTTCAAATTTAGGTTTAAACCTGCTTTGCTTCTTTTTAATTTTAATTTAAATATTCAAAAACCTGCACACAGTCAGGTGTCAGAACAAAACCTGAAACTAACAAAAACAACTCAAGCCAGAAACCGATTTGCTTCGAGTTAACTTCCTCCTATCTTCGAATCACACATTAAAACAACACGAGCATTCCCATGAGAACACTTCACCCTACAATTTTTCCAGAAACAAAACCACCTTCAAATGACCACTGTGCACATGCACAAAACCCATGGACAATTTCCGATCATCAATGATGATCATCCTTATCCACCAACCACTCTTGAATCTAACTTGAACACCAAATCATCAGAATATCCCCATTTACCCAAAATAAAAAACCAGCCTCCCTTTTAAAACATGGAAATACAGTGCACCCCCAAAACCCCAAACCTGTCAACGGCCAGTTCTTCCTCCTCCGACCATCGTTTGAGTCGAAATCTCGGTCACAACCTCGTCATGGTCCCAGCTACACTTTCCCAAATCTGCTTCACACTCGAACAACCCTAGAGGTAATGATGATCGAGTTTCCTAATTTGTTTAAAAATAGGGTTACAGAACAATTTCCCACACCTCTGCTTATTCAAAGATCTATTCACCAATTTGATAATTTTTCTGAAATGCCTAATCACTCAACTACAAACTGAAGAAACTTTAAACCCCCAAAATTTCAAAATCAACAGAATTTCCCAAATTCACCTTTTCCAGATAAATGTGTACTGCCCCCAAAATCTCAAACTATAAATTGTGTTTTCTGATTTAAAAATCTTGTTTCCATATAGGTTTTCAGATCATAATCTTAAATTAATAAATTAAGGAATTTATGTTTTTAAACAAAATCATGTTTCCAGATCATTTTGATATCCAGAGAAGATTTTGAATTTAATTTACCTTATTTAAATTTTTATTCTTAGATTTATGTTCAACAAACAATTTTGTTTGTAACTTAAATCATAACAATGGCAAGATCCAGAGATAGGGGTATAAATTAAAAATAAAAACTGAGTTTAAACTAGAAGCAGAAGGTCAAAGATATTAGCAAACATGCACACATCTCATCCCAATATCTACAGATAATTCATAGATATATATATACAGAAACTTACTTATCACAAGTTATACTCATCACATAAATAAATCATGCAACCATGTTAAACTTAAATTATCTAACAAAACTGTTACTCACCTGATTTTAACAGAGACAGCCTCCTTAATTATTATTTTTGAAAAGCTTTTGGATCCTGTCTTTGATTTAATGTTGCAGTGTTATGCTAATTGAACTGAAGTGCTACTGCTCCCTATCCCTATCTACATGCATGCAGGTCCTTTTTTTTGATTTGCTAAGCTGATGATTAATTTCCAGAGGAAATACAATGTTATGCAGGCCTTAGAAAAATGCAGACTTGATTTGCAGGAATTTATTTTGCAGGCTGATCTTCTTTGAGTAATTTTTAGATATGCAAACATTTGATTTTTTTTGAAGAATTGGTTTGAGAGATTTCAGATTTTTGAAGTGTGATGTTTTCTTTGATTCACTAGCTTCGGTTTTGAAAAGAGAATGAGGGAAAATAAATAAAATGGTTTAAGAGCTGAAATTATTTTAATTAAAATAAAGAAAAGATAAAACAATGACACTTGTCATGTTATTGAATTTGTTAGCTAACACTTGTATTTAGATTACTTAATAGGTTAACACTTGTCTCTTAATTAATTTAGTTATATTTTTAAATGTAAATGAAGAATTTTACTTAAATTTATTTATACTTATGTAATATATATATATATATATATACATATGAATTTCTTATTTAAAGCAAGTGTAAATAAAACAAACTATAAATTAAAACTTATTCAAATATTTTTAAGAATCTATTAATTTGAATTTCAAATAAAATTCCAAATTCATATTAAACTTTTGAAATCCAAATTAATATCAATTTATTCAATTTAAAATGATAATTTTATTTTCTTATTTAAATTCTTTTTATATTTATGGAAAAATGATACATTTATTAATATGGCTTGAAAATAATCAATTTAACAAATTTTAAATGATTTATAAAGAGATTATGAATCACTTTTATTAATAAATTTAAACTATATGCTATTTGTATTTTAAACTTATATAAAATATTTCCAAATCATATTAATCAAATAATATTTAAAAAGAAATAAAACCAACTTTTTATTAAAATTTAAAACAAAAATTTAGCTAAGATATAACTTTAAACAATTTAACATTTATTTTAAATATTTACAAACCATATAATTATTAATTTAAATAACATTGAAACTTAAAATTAATTTAAAACATAATTTCCCAATTACTAAATATATTATTAGAATTTAAAAACAAAACTTCAATTATTTATTAAATTCCAAAACAAAGATTATCTATAATACACACACACACACACACAGATATATATATATATATATATATATATTATATAGAAACATTTATTTTAACTTTTAAAAGATAAAAATCACAAATTAAATATTTATTTAATCATATTATTAAACCAATTCATATTTTATTAATCAATTATCATCAAATCAATCTAATTTTATATAAAGATTATTAAATTGATATTGTCAAAATTTCCGGGATATCACATTCCTTGCCCCTTAAAAGAATTTCGTCCCCGAAATTTAAAACAAAGGTAATTTAATAATTTATTCAAGATTTTTAATTTCAAAACACAAACATATATCAAACATATGCTAACAACCATAGAAATCAATTCATTCAATCAAACAAAATTAACTATCCAGACAAAATTCTGGAATGAGTTTCCTCGAGTTTCCCAAGTAAACACCGGAATACTCGCTCTATAGAACCCAAACAATCAACATTACTAAGCTACAGAACTCCTATTCATCTAGATCTACAACTGAACAAGACATCAGACTACAGACAAATCTGACTCAACAACCAAGTCTCCTTGAACAGCTAATTCCAAAACCAGAAATAGATCATAAACGTACTCCCTCAGAGATACGTGAAACACATCGAATTCCAGTTTTCCAAACTGGCAATTCAATCCAGAAAATTAAACACTTATCCAAAACAGAACACAGTAGAAATCCAAAACATCTCGGAGCTATCTTACCCAACCTTACCAAAATTTATAGCTCCTAAAAACTAAGAAACTTATCCAAAATCAGATTTCCGACTTTAAATCCACAAAACTCATTCGGACGATCCCGAGCTGCCTACACCCTACTTGATTAGCTCAATCCTTGCTGATGTCTCAAGAAACAAACTGGACCAAATCCAATCCACCAGAATGATCCTCCCCGATCAACCAAGATCAAGAACAAACTCCACTCACAACCAATAGAAGAAAACAAACTTCTCCTATCCAGAAACGAAAAGCAGATGCACTCCCAACTGTTTCCGCTACACAACTCTGATCTGGAGTAGAAAAGAATGCTGAAGAAGAACACAAGCATATCTGGTCAACATCACTAAAGAGAAAATCTCCGATGACCAAGAGAAAACTCAGAAGTTCCTCCAATCCTGAGCTGCTTCAACAAACTCCATCTCAAGGAACCAGCCTTCAACTAGTTGAACCACCGGTACCACACTTGGAATCTTGGTCGACAAGAAAACTAAATCTCTAGATGCGGACAACCTTCGACTTCCCTGAAAACATTCAGAAAAATCTCCAACAATCCAAGAGAATATTCAACTATCGCAAGTCACTTTTGCGATCAATCCAAACTAAAATCCAAAGAAAACTGTTCTCTCTTTACCAATCAGAACAGCTTATGCTGGTCTTGCTAATCCATCGAAGAAATGGATTCTACTCTACTGCTTCTGAACTCCACCTCTAGTAAACTGCTAAGCCAGAAAACTCAGCCGACACACTGAACACTCAGACCTGCACTGCTGACACCAATGCCAAAGAATTCCCAATCCAAAGCTCTTCGAGAAACTCGGACTTCAAACCACACAGAAACACCCCGCTGAACTCAGCCACAACACCAAAGCAGACCTACTTCCTTAAACTTGTTCCAAAGAAATTATCTTCGGAAACATCCATAGTCACTACATCTCATCACGTAGCTACTACTTCCCGAGATATCAAGATACCATTACTCGCTTCTGCTCAGCCAACAGATCCAAACTCTACTCAACCAACTTCAATGATGAACTCTGAACCGTAACAGGTTGTCTTCAGAGATTAATGAAGTCCTTACACCATTGCAAAACTCACTCGAGACGGTATTAGGTCTACAGTCTCGACAAATACACTTCCAATCTCAAACATTCAAACTCCAACCAATGGTAGTCGTGTTACATACACCACTACCTTATCTACCTTTATAACTCATATTGGAAAACTCGAACAAGTAACCCAACATATAGGTAGAAATAAAATAAATATATATAAATATATTAAAAATTACAAATACGCTCTCTCAAGATAGACACCACTCCAGAGCCTAGGTATTCACTCAACCTAATGCTCTGATACCAACTGTCACGACCCGTCTTCCACTAACCACAAAGACGTATCATGAATTAAGAAAGAAAGGGATAGAAGAAGAAACAATACTAGAATCTCAACAGCGGAACGAATAAATTATATTAATAACATAAGTATTTACATAATATACAATATCAATCAGAGATACACAACATACACATCACATATACTAGACAGTTATAAACACCTGTCTAGTATTTACAACTTAATACAAACACAACACAGAGAACACACAGCGGAAACTATATATCTGTAATGCCGAAGCCTCCTGCTCCATTGCTTCTCCAATATTCGTCAAAGCCAATCTGAATCCCTTGGCAACTCGTAAAAATTTGAGTACCCAAGAGTTAAAGAAAGCAAAGATAAACTCCGGGTCAGACATGGGACTGGTGTGAGTAACAGGTTAAGGTTGCTTAACTTTAAAAACCTTTTGAAAAGAAAGGTATCACGTAAGACTTCCCACATATAATCATGGAAAAGTTTTTACCTTACGCTAACCAAATCATTTGACATAAAATCCGATGATATTATAATAGTGTCTAGGGTTTTCAAGTAAATATGAAATAGCCGAAACTGTTACATGATTAAATTCCAGCTACTAGCCACAAAAGTGGGTAATACAATCAAAACCGTTGGCACTTATTGGATTTTGGATTCCATACAATGGCAGGGCTACTGGGGTACCGCCCGTCACAGTACGTGGCCTAGATCACCGTACCGAGGAGTACGCCCACTCCCCTACAGCACAAGGCCGGGACCATTCCTTACTGAACAGTCCCAAACAAGACAACCCTGCAGTAGTTTGCAACCAACTTCCCACACAGTCGAATATAAAGGGACCTCTAGACATGGGTAAATCTCACTCTCAAGTGGGGGCTACCTACGAAGCCTTGCTGCACCTCCCCTGTTTTAGCCATTCCCAGTTGATGAGGCTTGAGGCTACGATTACCTTAAGAGAACACATCTCTTAGAATGCTCATCGTCCACCTGACGATGTTCTGAAAGCATTCAATCCATACAAGTTCGTTCCGGGTTCGAACGAAACCGAAGGCATTATCTCGTTACACTCATTTTGGAATCACCCTCAGAGTTAACGATAATGACCCTTGCACTCTGAATCTTCATCTTCACTTGAGATTCACGACCTATCGTTAATTTGGATCGATGTGGTTTTCGGATATCCAAATATGGAAACCCAATCTCGGTCTCATCGAAATCCAAAACGTGTCTTTTAGGTCCAAGTTGTTTTAAATGTTTAAAACAATTCAATTCATTATCCATATACACACAGATAGATAATTGTCAACATAACAATAGATAATTAACATTATCATCACAACAGATAATCCATATTATCAATTCAAATGCAATCATAGCATCCAAAACACACGTCATCAGATATCTCATATCCGAGATCTCAACTATTCAGGGTAACCAGTATTAACCAACATTCACAAGAAATGACTTATAAATCACCCTTCTATAATTAATTTAAAATGAATTAAATTAATTACTTCTTCCTTAATTAATTTAAAATGAATTAAATTAATTACTTCATCCATATAAATCTTGCTTACATATCCATTGATTAATTACAATCAATCAATTAGTTATTTTCAACAAATTACCCTAATTAATCATCTTGATTAATTATCCTTTAATTACATTCAAGTAATCAACTTTTAATTAATTTCACAAATTAATTATTCCCAAACCAAATTTAGTAATTAACCTGTAATTACTTCATTAATTAATTAATTATAATTAATTACATTAATCCTTAATTAATTACATTAATTAATCCCTTCATTGATTAATTGTTCTTATTTAATCCATCCTTAATTACATCATTAATTATTTAAATTAATGATCCCAAATTATATCTATTCATAATTACCCTATTTAAATTAATTATCAATCATCCATATTGATTAATCACTCTTGATTAATCACATTAAGTAATTAATTATATTTAATTTAATTACATCTTTTATTATCTTCAAATAACTCAATTAACAAAACCTAAATTAATTATACTAAGTGATTAATTATTAATTACTTACTTAAGTAATTATTCTGCATACTAATTTCATATAAATTACACAAAGTAATTAAATTCCAAAAACTCCTCCATTACCCAAGTATCCTTCAATTAAATTACATCAAGTAATTTATCTTCTTAATTACTTCACTAAGTAATTATTCACTTTTAATTACATTGGTAATTACTTCTATAATCAACCAGTGATTAATTTAAATTAATTAAACTTAACTACTTAACTTAACAAATAAAACAAAACTTAATCAGTTACAATCAGAAATTAATTTTCTTAATTACTTTCATTAAGTAATTACACTTAAACAATTCTCAAATGATTATCTTTAAATTAATTAATCCAATTAATCATTAAAATTAATTACTTTAATTAATTATTAAATAATCCCAAATTAATGACCTTCATTAACCAAAATCAAATCCTTAATTACTTCTCTAAAGTAATTAACTGAGATTAATAAATATTAATTACAAATTTAATTATCTATAAAACTCGTTAATTAATCTCTAAATATTTAATTAATCAAGTGATAATCTAAAACTTAATTAATTTTAACCACTTGATTAATAAATTTAAATCATTAATTAAATTAAATCAAACCTTATTTAATTAATTGATTTCTTAATTACTATTTAAACCAATCTTAATAAACTTACTAATCCTTTCATTAATTAAATAAAATCCTTAATTATTTAATTAATTAACCTAAATTATTAATTAATTAAATTAATTAATTACAAAACTTAATTTCCTTAATCAATTAATGAATTATAAATCATTAAGTTCTAATTAACTTAATATAAACATAAATCACATTAATGATTAAATCATCATTAGCAAAGTATTTTAAAAACAACTTGCTTTTAAATTTCGTCTAAATTCCATTTTAAATTAAAATTTAAAATGAATCAAATTTTAAATTAAACAAGGTTTAAGTATTCAAACCTTTTTATTTCATTTTAAAGAATTACTTAAGGTAAAATTTAAAAATGGTTTAACCCATATTCAATTTAAAATATATTTTAAATATTCCAAGTGATTTGAAACATTTTAATTCAAAACTTATTTAATTTAAAACTAGTATTCAAATTCATTTTTGAATTTCAGATTCCAAACTTAGATTTGATCAATTTGTTCAAATCTTATATTTCAGATTTTAAAACTTCATTATAAATTATTTTATGATTCAATCTTAATTACAAACATTTGAATTTATATCTTATTTCCTTTTGAAAACTTTCAGATTCAAATTCTAATTTGAATCCAGATTTAAACTTAAATTTAAAAATCAAGTTTTAAATCTCATTTTTTCACATTCATAAATCACTTTATAAAATATTGTACAGGTTTTAGTTTTTAAATATTTTATTTCTTCAAATTTATTTATTTAAAATCTAGAATTCAAATTCATTTGAATTCATAATTTAAACTTGCTTCAAATTTAGGTTTAAACCTGCTTTGCTTCTTTTTAATTTTAATTTAAATATTCAAAAACCTGTACACAGTCAGGTTTCAGAACAAAACCTGAAACTAACAAAAACAACTCGAGCCAGAAACCGATTTGCTTCGAGTTAACTTCCTCCTATCTTCGAGTCACACACTAAAACAACACGAGCATTCCCACGAGAACACTTCACCCCACAATTTTTCCAGAAACAAAACCACCTTCAAATGACCACTGTGCACATGCGCAAAACCCATGGACAATTTTCGATCATCAACGATGATCATCCTCATCCACTAACCACTCTTGAATCCAACTTGAACACCAAATCATCAGAATATCCCCATTTACCCAAAATCAAAAACCAGCCTCCCTTTTAAAACCTGGAAATACAGTGCACCCCCAAAACCCCAAACCTGTCAACGGCCAGTTCTACCCCCTCCGACCATCGTTTGAGTTGAAACCTCGATCACAACCTCGTCATGGTCCCAGCTACACTTTCTGTAACAACCCGATATTTTCAACCATTCGCATCCGCAAATGTCGGACTTGAATTGCTCAAAATACCGCGTTGTAAATAAAATTTGGCAAATCTCAGAATATACAGTAAATACATAGTCACAGATCACAGACACAGAGTAAATAATAATGCAGCGGAAATAAAAGAGATAGTAGTTCATGAAGCTACTATATAAAAATAAGATACATCAGAGTTAAACAAGATACAACAGAAGAGTAACAAGATACATCAGGTATAAATCAGAATACATCACTGAAATCACTGGATACAAAAAGCAAAATAGATGGCTAGATCTTCAAGGAAAGCTCCAGCTCCAAAGGTGAATCTTGAATGCTAACTTACCTAATTTGACTCGAGCGTAAAGCAAAACACAAAACACTCGAGTCAGGACATAAATACTTATGAACTGTAAATCAACTCAAGTGAACAGTAACAAAAATGCATCAGTAACTTAAAGGATGCTTGGGATCGCCCATCCTTTAAGGATCCGTTAAACTATTTACTATGTAGTAATATTGCGCTATTATAATAGTGTCTACAGTAAAATAAACATACTTTAAAATAGCGTTCCGGGCTACCCATATCACCCTTCACACATAATAGTCCCAGTAGTCCATCCAATATCATGCCATCTCCACTCCGGGTGACTGTCAGAGGATACCACACGGGCTACGGGAGAAAAACAAACTCGTAGTAAAGGCTCGGTATGGTAGGTGACACGGCACACAAGGCAATGCCAGGGTAGATATACCAATTACGCACACGGGCTGGTGGTAACGCAGCAGCCACATACGCCCACCTCGGAACACACTCCCAATCAAAATCGGAGGATGGCCATCTAACCAATCACAAGTAAGAGTATAGTATCGAAGGAATGTGTCCGATAGGAGGAATGACCTCACTTGGCCCGAGATCGCTCCTGTTTTAGCCACCTTATGCCAACTCACGGGAGTTGGGTCCACGTAAATATACCTCAAGAACGTCGCCGCCATCCTACTTCATTCTGGAATCTCCACCGCGTACACGGTTGTTAAAGTGGTTTTCGGAGTTGGCAGAGAGTATGACAACTTCCGATCCCGGTCTCTTTAACAACCAAACGTTATTATAACGCCGTGGTCATTTCAAAATAGTTTATACTTTAAAAAGATCAAATCATTTCATTTCAAACTATATTTCTTTCAAAATAGTTTATACTTCGAAACCAAAACCATTTTTATTTCAAAACTATTTATTCAATCAAAATAGTTTATACTTCAAAACCAAAAACATTTCAAACATATATTCATTTCAAAATCATAATATTTTCAAAGTATAACTCTTTCGAAACCAAAAATACTTGAAACAATTACACTTTGAAAATCATAACATTTTAAAATCATACATTTGAAATCATCGGATATTCATTTAATTCTTTACATTTTACAATTCATTCAATTAATCCCAAATTTTCAATTTCCAACTTAATTCAATTCAAACCATCAGTTTCAATTAAATTTCCCAATAACCATTTCAAATCATACCATTTTCAAATATAGATTTGATCCATAAATTAAACTATTCAATTTTTAATAAATTTCAAAGCTTTAATATCCCGCATTTCAAACTAAATTTTATAATTTCATATATCTCAAATCTAATTTCATTATTACTTAGTTTTGAAATATTCATTTCATAAATCCAATATTATTTAAATAAACTCAATTTACAATTAAACTAAATATCCTTTCATACCAATATAAACTTCAAATATTCATTTATCAAAAGTACATATCATTCTAATTCATATTCTTTATCAAAATAAAGATCAAATCATTTCCAAACCTTATTATCAAATCATTATTTGAATTCAAATTCAAATACTCAAATTTAAATATCATTTTTAAATCAAATAAGTCATTCATTTGTTATTTCAAGTATCATTACAAAATACATTAAAAATTCCATTCAAAAATTCATTTATCTCATTACATTTCATTCCATTTAACACATAACCAAGTAAACCTTACTTAAATTCAAATTCAAATTTAAATTCCCTAAAAATTCAAATTTAAATATTAAAATATGTTCAAAACTTCTTAAATTTCACAATTAATCAATTTCCAAAATTTAAATCATTTAACACTTTAAAATATAACTCAAACAGTGTTAAAAACTATAACATTTCAAACATTGTCAAATTATAGCAACGACAGCATTTATAAAATGCTATCGTAGCTTATAGCTTTCAAAAAATGGTTTAGTTCAAGAATAACGCCATTTATAAAATGTCGTAATAGATATTTAGTTATTTCAAACATTGTTAGATTCAAAACAATAGCATTTAAAAATGCTGTCAAATGACTACAACATTTTGAAAATGCTATGAATTCCAGATTTCATTTTAGCTTTTAAAAATAATAATAATAATAAAACTCCAAATTCTTATTATAACTTAAAAATCATATTTCTAGACTTCAAAATTTCACATTTAAAATCATTTTAACATATGATTTAACACAACAAAATTTTTAGATCAAATATTCAATTTAAAAACTCCATTCATTTATTAAGTCAAAATTCACTGTTTATTAACATATAAATTAAATAAAACTTAAAATTTTACTTCATATATAATTTGAAAACTTTAAATTTAATTTCCATTATTTATTTACATTTTAAAACAAAATTTAAAGTCTAAAATCATATTTACTTCAAATTTACGTACTTAAATTCACAATTTCAAGACTTAATATTTAATTGTCTTAAAACCATAAAACATATATTTTTAAATCAAAATTTCATACTTTTAAAAATATACATTTTAATAAAAATCATTTAAAAATATACCACGGGGTCTATATATAATTTTCTAATCTAGGTCAAGTGATACGGATATATATCATTTCAATCCGCAGTTTACAAAGAAAACCCGGGTTCTATCATTTCAAACCCGCAATCCCAAGTCAAATAAAATACAATAAAAATCGCTCAGGCCTATCATTTCAGCCCATAACGATTTTTCCCTAATCTAAAGTCCGTTTGGGTATGTATCATTTCAACCCATAGTGATTCTATTCTAACAGGGAACTTGCAGTGTGAATATATGCATAAACAATATAAACAATGCCAGTGTCACAATATAATGTCATATATCACATGTCAGGTGATAATTAACAGTTTTAACATGGTAATAACATGGCATAGAATATCATATGATCATCATTAACTTGCATAATATTTTATATTACTAAACACTTGTCATCAATTCACTATTTCATAAGTATAAATGTCAGAGTGAGAAAGACTCACCTTTTACGAAGCTAGAGACAAATAACACACAAGAGCGATTTCAAAGGCACAACAAGCACGATTTGATTTGAACTGATGGAGACCCTTGTAAACAACACAAAATATAACATACATAAGCATAAATATAGATATCGACATACAAATATAATCAACAACTTTAGTTTGCAGAACAGTTGCAAAACAAGAGAGATGACCAAACCTTAGAAGCAAAAGACTTGCACACGACAACATAAGCTTGTCACATGTTAAAATGGGCTTGCTCTCATCATACTAGGCTCAGCCTAGATGCCAACATGGCTCAGGTTTGGGTCAATATGGGTTCATATGGCTCGGCCTAACTTGGATATGAAGGAGTGCAAGTTGTGACATGAGAAATACAAAAGTCAAGGCAATTAAGTGGATTTTTGGTGCAACTATAGGTTCGGCCTACCATGGCTTGGGCTTGGTCATGCAAGGGGATGGTCAGGTGGTGGATGGAGTGGCGGCCAGAGGTGGTGGAGGGACTGGTGGTGGCGGCCATGGAGGTGGTTTAGGTTAAAAATGAAGGCTATGGCCTTAAGGGTTTGGCTAGGCTAGTTTGGTGGAACTTTTGTGCAAATTTTGTGGTGCAACATCAACGGATGGTCATGGCTACTGTCTTGGTCAGAGGAGAGGCTTATGAGCTGCTGGAGATGATGGTGGAGAGGATGGTAGTGGTGGTGGTAGAGGCTAGGCCTAGCAAAACACAAGAAGGATCAATGCAAAAATCAATAGGAAAACCATAAAAACAAGAAGAAAGATGATAGAATTTACCAAATTTTTGTAAAACAAATGGCCATGAGTTTTTTTCTCAAGAAAGATGATAAAATTTTCGTGAGAAAGAGTGAGGAATGTGGCTGAAAGATGGAGTAGGGTACGGCCAAAGCATTGATGAATGGAGTTTGGAAAGTGAAAGGTCGGAATGCAAAAGGACTAAGCATACAAAAGATCTCAAACTCTTCATATATTCATTATTTCTTTTTAAATTTTTATATAAATGAAAAACATATATAAATTCAGTTAAAATACGAAAATATAGTAAATAAACAAAAATAAATTAATTAATTATTAATTATATATAGTTTAAATTAAATAAAACAGCAAAATTTGCAACTAGTCTTGAAAATATGAAAAATAAGTGCAATGAACTTGGGAAAATTTTTATGTACTTAAAAATATTTATAAACAAAGAAAAGAACACAAAATAAAAAGGAAATCACAAAAATAAATAAATAAATTTTAATTTAAATATAGTTTATATGAAGAAAATAGCAGAAAAAGGGAAACAGCCTTTTAAAAATAGGAAATCATCATAGTAAATTTTAGAAAAATTCTATTATCATTTCAAAAATATTTAAAAGTCAAAATATACATAATATAACATATTAAAACATATTAAAATAACATATGACAAAGAAAAATAAAATTTATACAATTTAAAATAACAAAATTGCAAAATAAACAATTTATACTCAAAATTGAAATGTACATATCTTTTGCAGTTTAACTCCGTTTTCCACGAAACAAAAAGCAATGTTCAAGTTATTAAATCTATTTTCATAATAAAAGATAAAATATAAAATTTCAAACTTTTAAATTTTTAAGTTAAAAGTCAAAGTTTGACTATTTTGACCAAAATCAACATTTTCTGGAAATATTCAATTTATGCATGTTTGAAATTCTAATCCACATCAAAATCAACATTTATATTTAAATTAACAAAATATATTAATTTTAATAAATAAAATAAAGTTTTTAAATTAGGAATTCAAATTAAAACAATTAAAATATACAATTACAATAATCAGAAAATACAGGGTTGTTACACTCTCCCCCACTAAAACTTTTCGTCCCCGAAAAGGAATGAGGTACGGGAAAGCGCAGAAAAAGATTGAATGCAATAATATTAAGACAAGATGACAAGAAGATTAAAATTATACCTGATAACTGTTGCTATAGGTAAGTTTAACAAGGTGGAGATGATCTTTCCAACGTCCTCCAGAATCAAGAACACAAGCATGAAAAAAAATCTTTTAGAATTTGATTCACCCTTCCCGTTTAACCGACGGTCTGTGGATGGCAAGCAGTGCTTAGATTCAAAGATGAGTACCAAATATTATTAAAGATTATAGAAAGATTTCTAAACAGACTGGTATAAGCAATAACCTCTCATTCTGTAGCAAGATAAGGAAATTAGTACAACCAAAAGATAGTTTGAAAAACAAAATAAAATAATAAATTTGAAACCATGAAAATTTCAAATTAAATTGATTATAAATCTTACATAAGTTAAATAAATCTAAACTATCTCTAATTTCATTATCTTATCATCCATTTATCTTAAATTAACAATTTCAAAAATCATGGATTTGAAAAAAAATCATTTATTATATTCAAAATGTACTTAACAAAATTTAGTTCTTCCTTATTCCTAACTAAAAATTTTAATTTATTCCTTTCAATATATTTTATCACCTATGTTACATATATTTATACTTATTATAACTGCTTTATCTTATTCTTAGTTCCTTTATCATCATTTTATATTGTAAATTATTCCATTACACTTTTTCTTTATTTACCTCTGTTAATCCTTTTATAACTAAAATTTAAGTATATAACATTTATAATAACCACTCAAATTTTATTTATAAAAATCTTTTTTTTATATTGTATATTATCCAATTACATATTCAACTTTTGAAAATTAAGGTAAGTTATATTGGAATGAAATTGTGTATTATACAAATAAAACTTTCTAATTCAATTATTTCAAGCTTGAATATTTATCCAAATCTTGAAATTATACTTAGAAATTATCCTTGAAGATAAAATTTAGGAATTAAATTTCCAATAAATTTCAAACTATTTAGAGATAAATAAATGCTCATATACACTATATATATATATCCATTCAAATTCAAATCATATTTCAGCATATGTTATAAATCCATTCTTATTTTAGAAATTAAAATCAATTAAATTTTCCCAAAACAAAACTGTAGCAAGACTAAAGAATGGTCTCTTCACTTCGAAACTCGAAAATGAACGTCGATGATGCTGCAGTCATCACCGAAATTATTTTCCAGCGACAAAGAGAAGAGCACTAAATTTAAATTTAAAATTCTTTGGAAACAAATTTCTATTCGAAAATACTTTAAATAATATATCCCTTAAAACTTTAAACACAAAGTTTGAAATCCATCGGAAATTAAATTCTCAAATTCTTGTTTTACATTCATTTTAAATTTCCAAATAAATTTATAACCATGTTTTATAGTTCAATTAGATATATGAAACAATAGAAAATGATATATAAAATCAAATATTATTTCTTAACAACCAATTCAAATAAAATCCAGATAAATATTTATAATATAGTTACAAAATTTATTTCACAAAATTTATTTCATTACTAAATTTTAAAAACATATTGTGTCAGTTTGCTCTGTTCAACTGTTTTGGAAATCTTATCGATAGCGTTGATCAGACGAATCGATTAGAAACCCAAATCAACATCAACAACTCAAACAACACAGTATATAAAACATTTTAAATATTTGTTTACAAATACACTTCAAGAACGATTTGAAGATAAGTTGGAAACAAAGACGAGATGATTAAATAACAGAATAGGGAGATGGATAAGCTTATATAAATCGCGGGCAACCTTAACCGGGTCAACCGTGACTTAAAGTATAAGTTCGATGTGGATTTCTGGGTAAATCTACATTCGACCTCAAGAGATAGAGTTTATGATAATAAGAGATACTAGCATCTAGACCGAGGATATAAAATCTTTGGTGAATCGATGCTATTGTAAAGGAGTTTCACCCCTTTACAAATCAATTTGAGATTGGCGAGACCGCCGACTCATTATAAAGATCCTTTTGAAGTGGAGTTATGGGATACTCCAAAATCAAAAGAAGATGAATAGTGAGGGACACGAATGGATTTTGGAACCACAAGGAATGTTCCAAAATTCAAAGGAATCGAGTCAAAAAGGAAGAGGTTTAAACTCGAATGAAAGTGATTCTGTAAATATATTTACCCTATATACTGAGTTTTTCCTAGAGCTACCAAAGCTCTGATACCAACTGTAACAACCCGATATTTTCAACCATTCGCATCCGCACATGTCGGACTTGAATTGCTCAAAATACCGCGTTGTAAATAAAATTTGGCAAATCTCGGAATATACAGTAAATACATAGTCACAGATCACAGACACAGAGTAAATAATAATGCAGCGGAAATAAAAGAGATAGTAGTTCATGAAGCTACTATATAAAAATAAGATACATCAGAGTTAAACAAGATACAACAGAAGAGTAACAAGATACATCAGGTATAAATCAGAATACATCACTGAAATCACTGGATACAAAAAGAAAAATAGATGGCTAGATCTTTAAGGAAAGCTCCAGCTCCAAAGGTGAATCTTGAATGCTAACTTACTCAATCTGACTCGAGCGTAAAGCAGAACACAAAACACTCGAGTCAGGACATAAATACTTATGAACTGTAAATCAACTCATGTGAACAGTAACAAAAATGCATCAGTAACTTAAAGGATGCTTGGGATCGCCCATCCTTTAAGGATCCGTTAAACTATTTACTATGTAGTTATATTGCGCTATTATAATAGTGTCTACAGTAAAATAAACATACTTTTAAATAGCGTTCCGGGCTACCCATATCACCCTTCACACATAATAGTCCCAGTAGTCCATCCAATATCATGCCATCTCCACTCCGTGTGACTGTCAGAGGATACCACACGGGCTACGGGAGAAAAACAAACTCGTAGTAAAGGCTCGGTATGGTAGGTGACACGACACACAAGGCAATGCCAGGGTAGATATACCAATTACGCACACGGGCTGGTGGTAACGCAGCAGCCACATACGCCCACCTCGGAACACACTCCCAATCAAAATCGGAGGATGACCATCTAATCAATCACAAGTAAGAGTATAGTATCGAAGGAATGTGTCCGATAGGAGGAATGACCTCACTTGGCCCGAGATCGCTCCTGTTTTAGCCACCATGTGCCAACTCACGGGAGTTGGGTCCACGTAAATATACCTCAAGAACGTCGCCACCATCCTACTTCATTCTGGAATCTCCACCGCGTACACGGTTGTTAAAGTGGTTTTCGGAGTTGGCAGAGAGTATGACAACTTCCGATCCCGGTCTCTTTAACAACCAAACGTTATTATAACGCCGTGGTCATTTCAAAATAGTTTATACTTTAAAAAGATCAAATCATTTCATTTCAACCTATATTTCTTTCAAAATAGTTTATACTTCGAAACCAAAACCATTTTTATTTCAAAACTATTTATTCAATCAAAATAGTTTATACCTCAAAACCAAAAACATTTCAAACATATATTCATTTCAAAATCATAATATTTTCAAAGTATAACTCTTTCGAAACCAAAAATACTTGAAACAATTACACTTTGAAAATCATAACATTTCAAAATCATACATTTGAAATCATCGGATATTCATTTAATTCTTTACATTTTACAATTCATTCAATTAATCCCAAATTTTCAATTTCCAACTTAATTCAATTCAAACCATCAGTTTCAATTAAATTTCCCAATAACCATTTCAAATCATATCATTTTCAAATATAGATTTGATCCATAAATTAAACTATTCAATTTTTAATAAATTTCAAAGCTTTAATATCCCGCATTTCAAAACTAAATTTTATAATTTCATATATCTTAAATCTAGTTTCATTATTACTTAGTTTTGAAATATTCATTTCATAAATCCAATATTATTTAAATAAACTCAATTTACAATTAAACTAAATATCCTTTCATACCAATATAAACTTCAAATATTCATTTATCAAAAGTACATATCATTCTAATTCATATTCTTTATCTAAATAAAGATCAAATCATTTCCAAACCTTATTATCAAATCATTATTTGAAATCAAATTCAAATACTCAAATTTAAATATCATTTTTAAATCAAATAAGTCATTCATTTGTTATTTCAAGTATCATTACAAAATACATTAAAAATTCCATTCAAAAATTCATTTATCTCATTACATTTCATTCCATTTAACACATAACCAAGTAAACCTTACTTAAATTCAAATTCAAATTTAAATTCCCTAAAAATTCAAATTTAAATATTAAAACATATTCAAAACTTCTTAAATTTCACAATTAATCAATTTCCAAAATTTAAATCATTTAACACTTTAAAATATAACTCAAACAGTGTTAAAAACTATAACATTTCAAACATTGTCAAATTATAGCAACGACAGCATTTATAAAGTGCTATCGTAGCTTATAGCTTCCAAAAAATGGTTTAGTTCAAGAATAACGGCATTTATAAAATGTCTTAATAGATATTTAGTTATTTCAAACATTGTTAGATTCAAAACAATAGCATTTAAAAATGCTGTCAAAAGACTACAACATTTTGAAAATGCTATGAATTCCAGATTTCATTTTAGCTTTTAAAAAAAAAAAAACTCCAAATTTTTATTATAACTTAAAAATCATATTTCTAGACTTCAAAATTTCACATTTAAAATCATTTTAACATATGATTTAACACAACAAAATTTTTAGATCAAATATTCAATTTAAAAACTCCATTCATTTATTAAGTCAAAATTCACTGTTTATTAACATATAAATTAAATAAAACTTAAAATTTTACTTCATATATAATTTTAAAACTTTAAATTTAATTTCCATTATTTATTTACATTTTAAAATAAAATTTAAAGTCTAAAATCACAATTACTTCAAATTTACGTACTTAAATTCACAATTTCAAGACTTAATATTTAATTGTCTTAAAACCACAAAACATATATTTTTGAATCAAAATTTCATACTTTTAAAAATACACATTTTAATAAAAATCATTTAAAAATATACCACGGGGTCTGTATATAATTTTCTAACCTAGGTTAAGTGATACGGATATATATCATTTCAATCCGCAGTTTACAAAGAAAACCCGGGTTCTATCATTTCAAACCCGCAATCCCAAGTCAAATAAAATACAATAAAAATCGCTCAGGCCTATCATTTCAGCCCATAACGATTTTTCCCTAATCTAAAGTCCGTTTGGGTATGTATCATTTCAACCCATAGTGATTCTATTCTAACAGGGAACTTGCAGTGTGAATATATGCATAAACAATATAAACAATGCCAGTGTCACAATATAATGTCATATATCACATGTCAGGTGATAATTAACAGTTTTAACATGGTAATAACATGGCATAGCATATCATATGATCATCATTAACTTGCATAACATTTTATATTACTAAACACTTGTCATCAATTCACTATTTCATAAGTATAAATGTCAGAGTGAGAAAGACTCACCTTTTACAAAGCTAGAGACAAACAACACACACAAGAGCGATTTCAAAGGCACAACAAGCACGATTTGATTTGAATTGATGGAGACCCTTGTAAACAACACAAAATATAACATACATAAGCACAAATATGGATATCGACATACAAATATAATCAACAACTTTAGTTTGCAGAACAGTTGCAAAACAAGAGAGATGACCAAACCTTAGAAGCAAAAGACTTGCACACGACAACATAAGCTTGTCACATGTTCAAATGGGCTTGCTCTCATCATACTAGGCTCAGCCTAGATGCCAACATGGCTCAGGTTTGGGTCAATATGGGTTCATATGGCTCGGCCTAACTTGGATATGAAGGAGTGCAAGTTGTGACATGAGAAATACAAAAGTCAAGGAAATTAAGTGGATTTTTGGTGCAACTATAGGTTCGGCCTACCATGGCTTGGGCTTGGTCATGCATGGGGATGGTCAGGTGGTGGATGGAGTGGCGGCCAGAGGTGGTGGAGGGACTGGTGGTGGCGGCCATGGAGGTGGTTTAGGTTAAAAATGAAGGCTATGGCCTTAAGGGTTTGGCTAGGCTAGTTTGGTGGAACTTTTGTGCAAATTTTGTGGTGCAACATCAACGGATGGTCATGGCTACTGTCTTGGTCAGAGGAGAGGCTTATGAGCTGCTGGAGATGATGGTGGAGAGGATGGTAGTGGTGGTGGTAGAGGCTAGGCCTAGCAAAACACAAGAAGGATCAATGCAAAAATCAATAGGAAAACCATAAAAACAAGAAGAAAGATGATAGAATTTACCAAATTTTTGTAAAACAAATGGCCATGAGTTTTTTTCTCAAGAAAGATGATAAAATTTTCGTGAGAAAGAGTGAGGAATGTGGATGAAAGATGGAGTAGGGTACGGCCAAAGCATTGATGAATGGAGTTTGGAAAGTGAAAGGTCGGAATGCAAAAGGACTAAGCATACAAAAGATCTCAAACTCTTTATATATTCATTATTTCTTTTTAAATTTTTATATAACTGAAAAACATATATAAATTCAGTTAAAATACGAAAATATAGTAAATAAACAAAAATAAATAAATAAATTATTAATTATATATAGTTTAATTAAATAAAACAGCAAAATTTGCAACTAGTTTTGAAAATATGAAAAATAAGTGCAATGAACTTGGGAAAATTTTTATGTACTTAAAAATATTTATAAATAAAGATAAGAACACAAAATAAAAAGGAAATCACAAAAATAAATAAATAAATTTTAATTTAAGTATAGTTTAGATGAAGAAAATAGCAGAAAAAGAAAACAGCCTTTTAAAAATAGGAAATCATCATAGTAAATTTTAGAAAAATTCTATTATCATTTCAAAAATATTTAAAAGTCAAAATATACATAATATAACATATTAAAACATATTAAAATAACATATGACAAAGAAAAATAAAATTTATACAATTTAAAATAACAAAATTGCAAAATAAACAATTTATACTCAAAATTGAAATGTACATATCTTTTGCAGTTTAACTCCGTTTTCCACGAAACAAAAAGCAATGTTCAAGTTATTAAATCTATTTTCATAATAAAAGATAAAATTTCAAACTTTTAAATTTTTAAGTTAAAAGTCAAAGTTTGACTATTTTGACCAAAATCAACATTTTCTGGAAATATTCAATTTATGCATGTTTGAAATTCTAATCCACATCAAAATCAACATTTATATTTAAATTAACAAAATATATTAATTTTAATAAATAAAATAAAGTTTTTAAATTAGAAATTTAAATTAAAATAATTGAAATATACAATTACAATAATCAGAAAATACAGGGTTGTTACACTTTCCCAAATTTGCTTCACACTCGAACAACCCTAGAGGCAATGATGATCGAGTTTCCTAATTTGTTTAAAACTAGGGTTACAGAACAATTTCCCATACCTCTGCTAATTCAAAGATCAATTCACCAATTCGATAATTTTTCTGAAATGCCTAATCACTGAACTACAAACTGAAGAAACTTCAAACCCCCAAAATTCCAAAATCAACAGAATTTCCCAAATTCACTTTTCCAGATAAAAGTGAACTGCCCCCAAAATCTCAAACTATAAATTGTGTTTTCTGATTTAAAAATCTTGTTTCCATATAGGTTTTCAGATCATAATCTTAAATTAATAAATTAAGGAATTTATTATTTTTTAAACAAAATCATGTTTCCAGATCATTTTGATTTCCAGAAAAGGTTTTGAATTTAATTTACCTTATTTAAATTTTTATTCTTAGATTTATGTTCAACAAACAATTTTGTTTGTAACTTAAATCATAACAATGGCAAATCCAGAGATAGGGGTATAAATTAAAAATAAAAACTAAGTTTAAACTAGAAGCAGAAGGTCAAAGATATTAGCAAACATGCACACATCTCATCCCAATATCTATAGATAATTCATAGATATATACATATATACAGAAACTTACTTATCACAAGTCATACTCATCACAGAAATAAATCATGCAACCATGTTAAACTTAAATTATTTAACAAAATTGTTACTCGCTTGATTTTAACAGAGGCAGCCTCCTTAATTTTTTTTTGAAAAGCTTTTGAATCCTGTCGTTGATTTAATGTTGCAATGTTATGCTAATTGAACTGAAGTGCTACTGCTCCCTATCCCTATCTACATGCACGCAGGTCCTTTTTTTTGATTTGCTAAGCTGATGATTAATTTCCAGAGGAAATACAATGGTATGCAGGCCTTAGAAAAATGCACACTTGAATTGCAGGAATTTATTTTGCAGGCTGATCTTCTTTGAGTAATTTTTAGATATGCAAACATTTGATTTTTTTTGAAGAATTGGTTTGAGAGATTTCAGATTTTTGAAGTGTGATGTTTTCTTTGATTCACTAGCTTTGGTTTTGAAAAGAGAATGAGGGAAAATAAAAAAATGGTTTAAGAGCTGAAATTATTTTAATTAAAATAAAGAAAAAGATAAAACAATGACGCTTGTCATGTTATTGAATTTGTTAGCTAACACTTGTATTTAAATTACTTAATAGGTTAATACTTGTCTCTTAATTAATTTAGTTATATTTGTAAATGTAAATAAAGAATTTTATTTAAATTTATTTATACTTATGTAATATACATACATACATACATACATACATATATATATATATATATATATGAATTTCTTATTTAAAGCAAGTGTAAATAAAACAAACTATAAATTAAAACTTATTCAAATATTTTTAAGAATCTATTAATTTGAATTTCAAATAAAATTCCAAATTCGTATTAAACTTTTGAAATCCAAATTAATATCAATTTATTCAATTTAAAATGATAATTTTATTTTCTTATTCTAATTCTTTTTATATTTATGGAAAAATGATACATTTATTAATATGGCTTGAAAATAATCAATTTAACAAATTTTAAATGATTTATAAAGAGATTATAAATCACTTTTATTAATAAATTTAAACAATATGCTATTTGTATTTTAAACTTATATAAAATATTTCCAAATCATATTAATCAAATAATATTTAAAAAGAAATAAAACCAACTTTTTATTTAAATTTAAAACAAAAATTTAGCTAAGATATAACTTTAAACAATTTAACATTTATTTTAAATATTTACAAACCATATAATTATTAATTTAAATAACATTGAAACTTAAAATTAATTTAAAACATAATTTCCCATTACTAAATATATTATTAGAATTTAAAAACAAAACTTCATTTATTTATTAAATTCCAAAACAAAGATTATCTATAATATATACACAAATATATATATACACACACATTATATAGAAACATTTATTTTAACATTTAAAAGATAAAAATCACAAATTAAATATTTATTTAATCAGATTATTAAACCAATTCATATTTTATTAATCAATTATCATCAAATCAATTTAATTTTATATAAAGATTATTAAATTTATATTGTCAAAATTTCCGGGATATCACAATTCTGGTGTGAGAAACTCAAGAAATATGTGATCAACATATAACTATACTTTTGAGACTGTCATAATGGTTACCCCTTTAAAAGAATCAACAATTTAATAAGTACATATTGTATAGATAATGTTTAGGGTGAAGAATATAAATCCGAAAATAGCTTTGATGCTTAAGTTGATCACACCACAACAATATTGAAGTACTATCAAAACCACCAAGGCGCATTCACATATGGATTTTCCACGGAGACCTCCCTAGTAAACTAAGACCAATCTCCATGACAAGGATTAGAAACTATCTTTTGGGCATTGTATATCTCTAGATAGAATATACCATAAGGTAAACACAATCGACCCACGGCCTAACATGTGAACAAGTATCATTAACTCCCCATGCATAACATTGATAAGCATATTCTAGATGTGGAGTTGATGTATCCTCCATGGGTTAGCCAAATCTCTGGACTGTGCGGCCTGCTCTATCTTTAGTCATATGCAAACAGTGAAGTCACATTCAGCATCTCAATGCACAGGCCACAACTTGAATAGATCATGAATCCCTAAATGAATTCCAATATCTCAAATAGATCATGAAACTCTACATTGATTCAAGCATCTCGAACAGATCTCGAATCTCCACATAGATTCCAGCATCTCAAACAGACCCACTTCCAAGAGATAGAACATGCATCTCAGTTTTGAAGTGCTTTTCGATAAGCAAATCACTTACCAATCCTAGTCTTTCCAAGACTGAATCAACGAATTTCCAGTTAACTTATCTTTGGTTCTTTTAGAATATAAATGGACAAGGATAAGGGCTGAGATCATCTCTTATACAAATGGATTTCCTTATCACCTATCCTAGAAGAGCAAGACAAGTTTATATGTAGATTATACCATCACTGAGTGTATAACTGTATCGTATAATTCTCGGGTTTCTTCTGGATACTTCCCAAGTTAATCTGGTCAAATTCAACCAAAATGAAATGACTATATATGGAAACTAAGTCTCATATACTTATCATGTTTCTAAACTTTTCAACTTATACTATCCCTTGGCCAAGAAAGAAGTCCGGTAGGTTAGAGTACAATTGCTTCTACACCCTACTGGAATCATCAATCTTAACTCTCACTGGTAGAACAAGTCTACTTCGTTGGCTTTTAGTGCTAAGTGCTCAACTAAATACTTTCCATAGATGAGTAATCACATAAAGCATGATCAACTCACACAAAGCATGACTAAGTCACATAAATGACTTCTAATCCCCATTTATTTAATTAATCCTTTATTAATTAAAATTTCTTTTATTAGTAAAACTCCTTTTTTATATAATAAAATTCTTTCATTTAATTAAACTTCCTTATTTAATTAAAACTTCCTTATTTAATTAAATTCCTAATTAATTAAATTCCTAACAATTAAACTCCTAATTAATTAAACTTCTAATCAATTAAAATTTCTTTATTAACTATTACTCCTTTATTAATTTCAAATCCATACGCAACAAACACAGTATACAAGTGTACATATCACGACATGATGCGCAAACCAGACTTTCCTAATGCAAAGGATACATGCGTCCATAAGATAATCTTTATAAAAAAACTTTAGAACTAAACATCGAGTTTCATTTCAATTCATTTGAAATAACAATATGTACTTATAACTTTTGTATATTAAATCATACTTTTAGGTTTTCAATCAAAATCCGTCTTACCAAAACAGCTTGTAGAAAACTACTATGGTAGCATCTCCTACTTTGAAATTCGAAAATGAATGCCGATGGTGTTGTAATCATCACCAGAATCATTTTCCAATGACAGAGATGGGTTAAGTATTTTATATATCCTTTAATATCCTTTTAAAATATTTCTACTTATAAATATTTTTAAAATAATACTATTATTATTTTCTCAAAAATCTAGAAAAATAATTTTCAAAACACCGTGATTTAAATTCTCAAGCTCTCAATTTAAATCCCTTTTTAGTTTACAAATTATGTTTTATAAATTCACTTTCTTACATATATTCATTTCATAAATATTTATTCTCAAAAATATCTTATCTTTCTTTTAGATTATAATAAACATCTTTTATTAAAGTTAACCTTTTTAACCCATTGTATTGTGACCGAATGCCTTATAGTCAAACTTTGAAACTTAATCACAAGGTGTTTGTTTCAATGTTCCCCGTAAATTACTATCTGCCCAACCCATGTAGTAAAAAGATAAATTACTTATAAACTAGGTAAACACAAAACAACAATCAACAAATAATAATCGATGCTCATAAACTAGTCGAGCATGATTAAGCTAATAAATGAGGGATAAATGGACATCATCAATCCCTAATTAAGCTATTGCACTATAAACCTATACTTATATATTACTAATATATAAGAAATGCACATACGCTCTCTTATATATAATAGACTCAACTTATGCTAGGGCATTTTATACCGTATCTCTTAATGATTTATACCCAACCAAAGCCAAGGTTCTCGCTGAACCTTTACCTCTGATAACAAATGTAATAGATTGCCTTTTCAACCCCTAAATGTCGATACTAATACATTCACAATATTTACATGCCGAGCACCCAAGTGCCGAAAATACAAAACATTAGGGTAAAAAAAACCACAAGAAAGAGAAAAACAAAAACATCAGAATCTCACATGCGGAATGATGACATATAATATCAAAAGATGGTACATAGAGCTACTCTAATATACATAGCATTTAAGAGCTACTAATCTAAATACTATCATTAGCCTAGATAGTTATAACAACATGTCCTTACAATTAATGATATATATACATAAACTAATGTAATGGAAATAAGAGTACTCTGTTATATACTTATGGAAACAAGGAAAATATATAACTATGATCCAGACAAAAGTATGGTGTTACAAACTTAAGAAATATGTTATAGGCATATAATAGTACTTTTGAGGCAGTCATAACTGTTATCCCCTCAAAAGAACCAACCATCTATTAAGTACATACTGCTAACAATAGAAGACTAGAAATTCATTTGGAAAAAATAATAGAAGACCAAAAATCCTTATCTAAAAATAGCAACATAAGACCAAAAATAAATGTAGCAATAATAATAGAGGACCAGAAATCCACATCTAGTAACAATAATAGAAGACCAAAAATTCTTATCTGGCAATAAAAATAGAAGACTAGAAATCCTTATCTTGCAACTGAAGATTGTGTTTATTGAAAATCACAAATGGCTCATATTCGATAACTCTTCCTCCAAAAAATTATTTTCTTTGGAGCACTAACTAGCTCTAATTTTGATAGATCTTCCTCTAGAAGATATATTGATTTAGAGCATTACTTGGCTCTGATCTTGATTGATTTGTTTGGCACCATCTTAGCGGATTATCTCGACTTGGATCGGACCCCTTATCATCGTCTTAGTGATGATTAGCTCTGCACTCAATGTGTTTGGTTAGCTATATTAAGTAGGACCAAAGACTTACCAACCTCCCTCTAGGAGGCAATTCAGCGAGGCCTTTGATGATGGCACTAAAGGATAGTTCGATGCACTAGTCAGGCCAAAGGATTACCCATCCTTCCCCTAGGAGGCGCTTTAGCAAGGCCTTTGATGATGGCACTAAAGGCTAGTTCAGTTCTTTAGTGAGGCCTTTGATGATGGCACTAAAGGACTGCTCCATCCTCCCTCTAGGAGGCGCTTCGCTGAGGCTTTTAATGATGACAATGAAGGCCTGTTTGGTGCTTTAGTGTGGCCCTGATGATGGCACTAAATGCTTACTCCATCCTATCCCTAGAAGGTGCTTTGTCCATCCATCTTAACAAGGGACAAAGGCTTTAGCCGCTTACTACCATCTTAGACAATGGTTTAGGAATTTCCTTTTAATTTAGGAGGATCTTACTTCTCAATCATGTAGATAAACTTATTACATTCATCCATTATTAGAAAATAAAGGTCATAAATGTTCAACGTTCCGTTATCTTGCTATTACGTTGCCGTAGGGTTGGCATAGCTTATAGGTCTGAGGTGGGATTACTTTGTGTACGAGTAGGGGTCCTTCCTAGTTTGGCCCGAGCGGTCCATTTGCTAGGTTCTTAATATTTGCCATTACTCTTCGGAGCACTAAATCTCCAGTTCAGAATGATCTTCCTCTTACTCTAGAGTTATAATACTTGGATATTCTTTGTAACAACCCATATTTTATACACATGAGTATTTAGATAATTGAATCATTTAAATATTTAATTGCTAATTTTAATCGATGTGCTAAAACCTAACTTTCACAAATGGTTGAACTATGACTCGAGCCTACCTCCATTGAGTCTAGATAGTTCGAGCGGTCGGGAATGAGTATAAGCATTGACATATTTTGACCGATGGATTTTTTAGCTATTAGCCCAAGTCTGATTATTAGATCGATCCAAAGGCTAACTTTTTTATACGATGGAATTAGATCTCGAAAACTTTTCCATTGTGTTCAGAATATAGGTATTTGGTTATGAACGATAGTAAGTATGCTTCATTTTGAGTTGCAGATTTCTCGATAGATATTTGTGATCGATATTTGCAAAATTAACCATCCGATGAGTAGTCTTGGATGGTGTCATATTTTATACAATCGCAACCGGAGAAATACATAGAGTGGCATGGAGCGAGAATCATTGAGATCAAAGCTTATTACAGCTCGTGCGATTCGATAACATGAAATGATATTTTGATAAACACATTTTTATTCAATTTTATTTTCATTAAAAATTAATTTCCTATCTCCTAAATGCATGCCTGCTCCATCCAATGGCCATCATTGCTCGGCCACCAGATGCCGAATTGGGCTTGGGTCCCAACTACAAAAATATTTGTGGGGATGAGGGAAGTGTGTTGATCGGTTGGATCGCCTTGGATTATGGCGAGATGGAATAGATTTGGGTTTGAACGCGACATGGGTTTTAGGTTTGCCAACGGTCTAGGTTCGTCTAGGGGAGGCAAGGTCAGGGTCAGTGAGTTAGTCGGGGCTAGGGCGTTCGATTGGAGGTGGAGTGGCGACTTATCATCGCTTATGGCGGCTCCAACAAGGGGGTGAACGGGAATGTCAAGCTAAAATATTCGATGCCCTAGGTTTAGAATGAAGATGGATTAGGGTTTCCAAGGGTAATTAGCATTAATTAATTTATTAATTGGGTTTTAATCATCACCTTAATGAAATTATGTTCTAATGCTCGTATCTTGCTCATATGAGGTTGGATTCAGACGTTCTTTCTTGCATTGCACTCGTTGAGTTACCACCTTTGCAATAGAACACATTTGGTCGCAATTTAGATAACCAGAAAATATGGCTAAGGTGAGTGGAACGATAGCTCTATAATTAATTATCATATAAATCTCAGTAATTTTACATACCCATTACATGATTAGTATGATGTAGAGTAATGTGGTTCATCAATATATGATGTTTGGATGGATCACTATCGACATATAATAGATGCTGAGATCTTAGGTAAATGTGAACGAAAGTTGTGATATTTATTTAATGATTTCCCTGTTTGATTGGATTAGTTTAAGTGGATATTCGGGATGATTGATTTAGATCACGAACACACACACAGATAGAGATCTATTTGAATTGAATAGAGTTTGAGAGGGTTGATTTTAATTTATAACATGGTTATGAATTAATTTAACTCAATTTGTTGTTTAAGCTAGTGATAGAAATTTGGTACATATGTTATTACTAATAGTGATTTAAAAGTTTGAATTTTAAGATAAGCATAAAGACTTAAAACGATTGAATGGTTTTGTAGATTTGATAAATGGGTTTACACTTAATTTAACTTGATAAATTAAGAGCGGTAATTACTTAAAAATTAGTTTTGAGTAAATGGAATATTTTATAAAATGCTTATATAGTCTTATAAAAATAATGTGATTAAGATCTATTTGATTTAATTTGATTGATTAAGTATATTGTGGCTTAAATGGGTTTTGAAGAGAATATAATATTTTAGAAAAGGGTTTTTGGATTTATAAAATATTATTACTTAAATCGGCTTTAAGTAAATGATGATATTTTTACAAAATGGTTACGATTTTACAAAAAAAGTATGAAAGTGTATATTTAATTATAATTATATAATTAAATAATATTAAGCTTTTAAATGATTTATAAGCTTATGGTTTTTTTTATAAATAATATATTGTGCATGGAAATAATATATTAATAGATAAATTATCTCCTAGATTACGGTACGGTATAACGAGGTTAATAATGATTGAATCGTATAATTTTCATGTCATTGTTTTCAATCAGTTAAATTGGTTGAATTGATTATAGATTAGAATTGAATGATAGATAAATATATTGTTTGATTGGTTGATTAAGTTAATTTTGAGATGATAGAATAGTTGTTTTGGTTGGATTATTGGCTTCGTGTATGAAAAGGGGCATAGGATGTATTAATTAGTTCTATATAGATGGACTGGTTGCATATATACCTGCGTATAGTTCATGTGGGATTATATATGTCTATATTTGTATATAGTTCTGGTATGTCCAACTTGGGACTATTGGAAGCAGCATGGAATATTTAATAGATATTCATTGGTATGCGAGTTCAAGCTTATGTATATAGTTTTGGTATGTGTGACTTGGGATTACTGATTGGTGCAAAGGAATCCATTGTACCTTGGAGCGCACGATATGCATTCGTGGCTCTGGAGCAGGGGCGGAGAGGGCCGGACACCAATCTAGAGTAGGTCATAAACTGTTGCGTATTACTCTTGGAGGTTACGACGGGATGTACAGACCAACTTATTTTGAGTTGTTGGTTTTTAGGGGAGTCCATAATATAGTTGTGGCTCTTGATAGGCCTCACAGGTAGCTATGACAATTCATAAAGATTTACCGGTCCACATGAGAGTGAGAATACTTTAGCATTCTGTACATGTGTGGAAAGGATGAAGGCAAGGTTTAGCATATATAAATGTTTTCGATATGTTGGTACTAACAATCAGAAGTAAAGGATGCTAGCATGGGAATCCATTATACCTTTGAGAAGACATGCCTTTAGACATGATCTCCGAGCGGGGGCGGAGAGGGACTGGAGTGCTAATGTAGAGTAGGTCATATATTGTTCCGTAGCACTCTTGGATGCTACGATGGGACCTCCATGCCAACTTCTTTTGAGGTGTTTGTTTTCAAGGGAATCCACAAGTTAGTTGTGGCTCTCGATAGGTCTCATTGGTAGATAATGGTAGTTCGAGGTGGATATCAGTTACGGTTATCCGTATTTCAGTTTTGGTTATAGTGATGCTATTTTAAAGCACTGCTATATTACCATATTCATTTTGCATTTTTGATTCTTTGATGGGGATTATTTGATCGATTAGTGTCCATAGAGAACCTTACCCAACATCAATGATGGAAATCGAGTTATTCTTTAGACGTTTGCTATTGTTATGATTAGGATGTTATATTAGTTGGTTAATTACTATTAATGTACAATGTGTTAGATTTGATAGGGATACTTATATTACTCCAGCATTAATACATTAGGTTACCCCTACAATGGTATGTTGTTATGTTTCAGTCACATTATTAGTTATACTGACTTGGAGAAGTGCAGGTTGTAGTATGATCCCCTACTTTTAAGTTAGGTTTTACTTTACTTGTTTAAGAGCTATCCGGGCTATCCCTAAGCACGTGTGTGGAGAGGACCGACTGTACTTTACAAATCACCTATATATTTGTATACGGATTTGATTTACAATACTTTAAGATTGTTCCGCTCACACTAGGCTTTATGCCGTGACAACTCTAAGGTACCTAATTGAGTAGTTTGAAAGTTAGGTGCTTTTGGGGATATGTTTTCAGGCCAACTTGAGCACTTCGGAGGAAAATACGGTACCTTTGATATATACTTGATGTTGTAATAATACATGAGAGATAGGTATTTATATATGAGACTTATTGCATCAGATATTGTATTCTGACTTTCTATATTTATATATATTTATCAGTTACTTTCATTAATACAGTCTCTTATGTATTGTTTATCCTATTGCTCATGTATATTCAGTATATTGTATGTTATCGTTCCGCTATGAGACTCTACCATTATGCCTTACTGAGGTTGATTTTTTTTACCCGACAGACCGTCATTAGTGGTATTCTAGAGTCATACATTGTCACTCAACGTTAATTCAGGGTACTATAAAATGGGTCATTACATCCTACGTTGATATTCAGCAGTTCTTATGGCTGCTTCATCTCTTAATTCATTGGCTAAGTCTAGGGACTCTCTCTTAATTCTTGGTTTGGATTAAAAGCATATGCAATCCTTGGATGAGAAGGTGCTTCAACCTCAATTGGAAGCATGGCTTCACATCCATCTGTTAGGGAATATGGGGCGTGAACTATTGCTATTTTAGTAAAGGCTTTGTATGCCCATAGAACGAGGTGTAGTTCCTCTACCCAATTTCCTTTTGCTTTGTCCAATCGCTTCTTTTGGATGGTCTTTATATTGTTATTGGCTACTTCAATGGCTCCATTTGCTTTGGGATGAGTTATAGATGAGAAGCTCTTGATGATTCCATTCTTACTACCGAATCGACTGAATTCTTTGCTTTCAAATTACGTTCCATCATCAGATATTATCTTGTATGGAATTTCGAATCTGGCAACGATATTCTTGATTATGAACTTGAGAACTTTTCCAAAGGTGATGTCTGAAAGCGGCTCAGCTTCCACCCTGTTAATGAAGTAATTAATGGCGATTACCGCATATTTAGCTTCTCCTTTAGATATAGGAAGTGGCTCGATTAGGTCAATTCCTTATACATTGAAAGACCATAGAATTGTCAATTCGCTTGATGGTAGTCGTGGGATTTTAGAGAAATTTTGACATTTTTTAAACCTTCTTACATAATCAATGGCTTGACTAGTCATCTGAGGCTGATATAAGCCTTGTCTCATAATTTTTTTGCCAACTTATTCCATTAAAATGGTCTCCATGGAATCCTCCATGGGCATCCCTTAGTAATTTCGCTCTTGTTTCTGGATTAACACATCTTAAGTAAGGAAGTGAATATCCCTTTTTATAAAGTATTCCATTTGTCATGTTAAAAGTTAAGGCTTGGTGTTTTATTCTCCTTAGCTCTTTTTTATCTATTGGCAGCCGTTCTTTTCTTATATATATTCAATGATATGAGCCATCCAACTATTTTCATATTGATTATTAGCTCTGTACGAGGAGGTTTTTCTTGAAGAGTCCCAATTTCACCTTCTTTCTCCTTATGGATTAATGCTTGAGACCTAGTCAGTGCTAAAGACTCATTTTCTAGATTGGGCCTTTTCTCCTCCATACCAAGATACACTTAGTAGCCTACTGGCACGATTCGGGCTTCTCCTGCCCCTCGTGAGCTTGCCAACTTAGCCAAAAAATCATCTTGGGAGTTCTTGCCTCCTGGCACTCGGTGTATTGAAAATCTTCGAATTGGGCTGACATTTTCAATATCTTTCTGACATATAGATTTAGTTTGGCCTCCTTCATTTGATACTTCTAGTTTACCTGATGTACCATAAACTAAAATCTCGATTCTAGGGATTTTCAATTGGAGGGCTAGAGCAAGTCCTGCTATTATGGATACATATTCTACCACATTATTAGTTGCAGGGAAGCTGGAGGCGGGTGCTTAGCTGGACTTTTCTTTGTGTGAGGCAACTGAAGGGAGAAGGAGGACAAGCCCAGTATATTAATTGGCCATAAAGGGCCAAATAATCGATGAGTAGTATGCCTGGTAAGAACCTCGAGTATCGTTTTTGAACTACACGGCTAATGGTACTTGTAACTGTTGACTGCTTCTTCTCTTTTCTCACTTTAACAAGTAACTAGAACTCTCTTTCTCTTTCTTTATTAGATAGAACCTTCTGAAAGCAAAGGCACCGATCCAGTATATTAATAGGTTGGCTCTTCGGCAACTATTGCTGACTCCACACTGGCGCGTGCCACTTCGCTCGCGGCTAACACTCAAGCTTCCCTAGGCTCCTAAAGGAAGACTCCTCGACTTTGAGCTTCATTCTACTCGTCCATCCCAGCTCATGAACATGTACAATGCCGTAGAGATAGCCAACTCTATTATCAAAGAAATAAGGAAACGGGCGATGATTTGGCACCAGATATCTGAAGGTGTGGAAAGAGATGCTGTGAGAAGCGAAAAAACCATCAAAAAACAATGATTGCTCGTGGAGGTTTCAACACCGGGGTAAGCGATATTTACTAGGACGGTAGCATGAATGGCTTTATTTAACCATGTTCTCCACATCCTTGTTACTAAAGAGAAGCGAGCCTTATAAACAAGTATGTCACGGAAGTTGCTATGGTATTTAAAGTTTAAGAGATACCACTTTTTTCAATCATTCTGCTCTTGACCAATGAAATGGATTTTGTGTTGGGCGTTACACTCCTGAATGAATATATATATACTTGCACCTGACTTATTATGATTATTCTTAAGTCGGGATTAGCTGGTGTCAAAAAGATATTAGGAGAAGGATTTGCTACTTTCACAAGAATTAGCCCAAAAGGGAAAAAACAAAACTCTTTATTTAGTGAATGAAGGTTCCAGAGGTCCCAGTTAATATACTAGATGTTAGAGCTATGCTACCTCACTAGAGCTCAGACGAAAGTGGACCTCTGTAGTATTAATAAGAGCAGGAAGGGTTAAGGATTTACCCGGTGTAAGATATCACATTGTTCTAAATTCATTGCATAATGAAAACAATGTCGATTGGGGTTATAATCACATATCCAACCCCAGCTCCTTATTTATTTGAGGCCCTATCCACAAATTGTTGCCGCTTAGGTTTTAGATCCTTTTCCTTTTTTGATTACTCTTTAGTGAATTCTTTACATATGTTGATAAAACTGGCTTTTTCCCGTCTTTTAATTGACAGAGGTAGGAATTCGACATCATATTAGCCAAGCTTTACTCCCCTTTTAACTAATCTTTTTGAAGTTTTCAGTCTACTAAAAACTTTCCTAAGTGGGAAATTGGTCAAGACTTTGACTGGATGTGCTTGAAAATAAGCCCTCAATTTCCGTGCGGTGACATAAAATAGTATGCCAATTTTTCTATAATTGGATATTTGGCTTCCGCATCTTTGAGTCTTTTGCTGGTATAATATATTGGAAGTTGAATTCCCCACTATTCTCTTATTAATACTGAGCAATAGCATGTTTAGAAACTTCCATATAGAGGTAAAGGTTTTCCCCATCCATAGGGCTAGAGAGAATTGGTGGAGATGACCTTTTAACTCTTTAAAATCTTTTGACAATCCTTTCTCAATTCAAAGTTTTTCTTCTTCTTAATCACATTGAAGAATAGAATGAACTTTTCGATAGCCTTGGAAATGAATCTATTTAATGCCACCACTCTCTCGTTCAGGCTCATTACATCTTTGTTTGTCTTAGATTCTGCCATATTTGTAATAGCCTAATTTTTGTCAGGGTTGGCTTCAATTCCTCTTGCACTAATGATTTATCCCAAGAATTTTCCAAACTAAATTCCAAATGAACATTTTTATTGGTTAAGCTTCATTTGATATCTTCATAATACATCGAATATTTCTTCTAGGTCTTTTAGATGACTGCTTTTTTTTGAGACTTGACCAACATATCTTCCACATATACTTCCACGTTCTGGTCAATTTGTTCTTTGAATATTCTATTCACTAGTCTCTAATATGTCGTCATTCTTTAATCCAAAGGGCATTACTTTGTACCAATATGTCCCTCAGTCTGTTATAAAACTGGTCTTTTCCTTATTTGGTTTAAAAATTGGAATTTGACTATATCCAGAATAGACGTCCAAGAAGGATAAGGATTGGTTCCGCTTGTTGCACCGATTGACTGATCTATTCTCGGGAGAGAATAGCAGTCTTTTAGGCATGCTTTATTCAAAGTAGTGTAATCGACACATGTTCTCCACTTCCCATTGTAATTCTTGACCAACACTGGATTTTCTAACTATTTGAATAAAGAACCAATTTGATAAATCCGTTTTGAGCAATCTTTTGACTCCTTCCTTTGAAGAATTGGACCAAACTTTATCAAACTTCCTTTTCTTTTGCCAAATTATTGTGACATTTAGGTCTATATTCAAAGCATGACACATGACAGTCAGATCTATTCCAACCATATCTAAGTGGATCTAGGAAAACATGTCTTTGCTAGATCGAAGGAACTGAATCAGCTCTCCTTTGAGTTTGATATCTTGCACTTTTCCAATTTTAACTGTCTTCATTGTAACGGCTGAATCCAAGCATATTTCTACAATAACTTATTGGGCTTCATTCTCCCTTGTTCGTTTCTACACCCTAATTCAGTGATAATTTCCTTACCTTCTATTTTTTTCTTCTGCTAAATTTGCTTCCTGCCTTTTCCTTTTCTTTCAAAAAAGTAAAAATTTCTCAACAAATCTTTAGGCTTTGTTTTCGCTCTAGGTAATGAGTTTGAGGAATCATCAACCAAAGGCTTTTTAGTATCAGTTTTGATTAATTCGTTTTCCTCTAAATCATAACAAGAAGAATAGTCTCTCATTTATATTGCTCGATAGTAGCAAAGTACATCTCACGAGTACTAGATTATTCTCCGCTTATGATCCCTCACCCACTTTTGATTAGGAACTTCACCATCAGGTACTTTGGTGAAATGAAAGCATCAACTTCATCCAAAGATGGTCTTCCAAAACAGGTGTTATAATACGAAGGTTGATCTATGATGACAAAGAGAGTCTCAAAGATCCGAGAACATGGTAGAACTCCCATTTGCACAAAAAGTCTTATCTATCCAATAGGAGGTGCCCTTTGTTATTAAACCCATAAATAGGGTCAAAACCCGACTCATGTTTTTCTTTTGGAATTCCCATCTGGTTAAATATATGCTTGAAAATTATGTCGATCACACTTCCGGTATCCACCAAAATTTTAGCGATGATAGAAAGTCCAATTTGCACAGTGATCGTAAGTAGATCATTATGCGTATGGTGAACCCCTCTTAGCTCTTACGGAGTGGTGGTCAAATTATGCGTCTGAATTTGGAATCTTGAGTTTTTGAGTGGTGGCTCCACTTAAATGGAGAAATTCTCTTCTTTTCTTCCCTAATATAGTGACTCCTAGCTCCTTTTCTATTCCCAGCTAAGTGTGGGCCTCCATGGATAATGTCAATTATGTTAAGAGGTCGAACGAAATCTGGCTGGATATTAACTTCTACGGATTTGCGACATTGTTTGGTAGCCTATGGTTGCCACTATCAGAATGAACAACTTTCTGATTATCCTAAACAAATTCATTCAGGTTCCCAGAACAAATCATGCATTGAATTATGCCTGCCAATACCCAATACTTATCTGTTTTATATCCATCCAATTTATGATAAGCATAATAATCTTTCCTTTCCTTGGTTCAAGATCGGTTTTTGCTTTGTAGGAAATTAGGCAATCACCACTTTCCTTCACTACAACATATACATAGGATATTGGCTTGTTCAAAGCAACATGTTAGTATTTGGAACTTCTTCCTTTTTGGCTTCTTGCGGTTGCGGTTGTGGCTAATTTTCTCTGTTTCCTTTTTGTCCTGGGCTTTCCTTTTGGAATAATACATTTCATCCATGCGAATAAATTTATTAGCTTGAAAATAGAAATCTTGGAAGTCCTTGCATCCGTATATATAGAGTTCTCACCAAAATAGGGTTTGCTCAATCAGCCTTAAACTGACGCCAGCTTATCTCTGTGGTCGTATTTTTCGCCTTCGGGGCCTCTACATTGAACCACTTAAGATAATCACCCAACAGTTACCCTAGTCTTTATTTGATATTAGCTAGCACAGTGTAGTAGATAGCAGGATCTTTATGAATATAAAACTATGCTGAGAACTCTAAGAAAATTGCTTTAAGGAATAATCCTCCCTCGATACAGTCGGTACTATTTAGCTACTGCTCACTGAAAAGTAGTTGGATAAAATCTACAACACATAGCTCTAGATGCATTTTATAAGTTTATCCGACTTTCGAAGGCTAATAAGTGATTATTGGGATCAGTTGTTCCAATATATCTAATAAATAGGGTCTTGATATGAGAAGGAATTTTCGTGGACATGATTTCATCCATGAAGGGATCTTCTCGATGATTATCTTTGACCATGTCATCTATAGTTCTCTTTACATTGAGATTAAGCATATGTTTTTGCTATTTTTTCTACATGTCTCTCAAGTAGGCCTCATCACTATGGTAGTTCTTCCTTTCAGTATGTACCCTTCGGAGGTTGAGCTTCCAGATTCCTCCTTGGACTTTTCCTCTAACCTTCCCTGGTAGTTCGCTTTGGCCTGCTAGTCGCTTCTTTTCTTTAGCGGAATTAGGATAAGTTTGCCTTTACTTTTGTTTTTAAGAAAAGAGGTATTCAAATCCCTCCTTGGAGACTCTACCTCATCTCCCACTATGGGCCTGGTGGTTTTGGAGGATTTTTGAGCAAGTATTGCATCCAAAAGTTCTTTCATGATTAACACTTGTTGTTCTAAGCTTTTTATCTTGGCTTTGCTATTGATAGATTATGCCGGTTTTGAAGGTTGTATAGGCTCTGTATTTCCTAAATTGAAGCCGAGAACTAAATTCTCATCTAATAGTGTCGTTTGTATGACCTCCACATTTGGAGCATTAAGTCATCTTGATCTCACATCAATTTGCTTCATTATCTTAAGGAAAGAATTGAAATAGGATGGAGGTTCAAGTCCTCCTTCTAGCGTCAAGAACGTTAGACCAAAAACTGGTATAACACCATGATGCTCATTGCGATAAAATAGTCCTCCTTAGTTTGAATATATATGATGACTCGATTAAGCGTAGCTCAATCATTGTTGATCAAATAATGTCATTAAGGACCAATTTATTGCTTGAGACTTATTGCGAGATGGAATCATTAAAGCATGGGGTTTTGATGCTTGATAGGCCTTTGAGGTGATATGTTCGGAAGTCCATATGTAGTGGGAAAAATAAATATCATGTATATAACCGATTATTTCAGATCAAAACTCTTTTACAATGATCATGTCAAGTTTTTGGCTGAATGGGTTCGATTATAAGTGCATCTATGTCAATAATATTCAAAAAGGCACAATCAAAGTAATAGGCATATCCAAGTCCTTGTTCATATAGATTATGCATTATTGCAGTCAAATAGGTTTTGCCCCCGATTAGATTTAGGGTTTACAAGATTTTAGTTTCAAGAATAGAGAAAAGAAATGATTTCCCCTCCTTCAACCCTCTAGGGTCATGTTTATAGGGGTAAGTAAGCGATATTGCAGCTTTCGGTTGGCATCGTAGATCTTTGGCATCAACAATTTCACAAGGCATGGGATTTGACATTGCACGGTTGAACTTTGATGTTACTTCGATAGTATTCAACATCGATAAGGAACAATTACGGTGTGATGAACATATATCATTCTTTAGAAGGCCTTAATAGATCTTATGATTGTCGATGACTTTCAGCATTATCGATCTTATGTTCTTAGACGCTCTTGATTGATTGTTGGCAACATCAGTTGAATGCAGACCTAACGATTTATGGCACTGGTAGCTTCTGTGGACATTGACAGTGTTCACCATCAACATTGCATGTGTAGCCTCTATTGTCATTGATGACGTTCATTACCGTCATTGTAGAATGGCAGCTTTGATCGTTTGCAACCTTAATGATGGGTATTTCTATATGGAAGAAAATTCTAAGGAATGACGACATTGGTATTAAAGCAACATCATGGACATGTGACATCATTATTTAACATCATAAATGAATGGTGGTATGGAATGGTGGTGATAAAGTTATTAACTTTGAGCGGTACTTTTGGTATGGCATCAGCCATAAACTTCTTTCAAGGACAATAGTGCATGACATCACTTATTAAGTGGATGGTGGCATCAAAGAGCAATGACACTGCTTAGAGGTAGCATTCATGAATTATATAGCTTCAGTGATGGCCAATATGAAACCCATGTAGCATCGATTGAGTGCAGCATGGATGTCATGCAGTATTGTTGGGGTGCGATGCAAATGAAGCGCAATGTTCTCCTTTTTTCTTATTAGTGGAATGTGGTATTGCTAAATTGTGATGCGATGAAGTGTGCTCTGGATGAGAGAAGGCATCAACGACGCTGATCAGTGACGATACTAATTAAGAGCGATATCAATCTAGGCTTTATTGATATGCGATGATGCTTGGGAAGTGATATTGAAAAATAATGGTATGAGATGGGGGTGACACCAAAGAGAAGCGACGACGACTATACACATTAGTGATCTTATGTGGCACTGATTTCTTTGAAACAGTAGCACTTATAACATTACCGTTGATACTGAAATTATATATGGATAACAAGGATATGGACATGACATTAAAATTACTTTTGACATTGTAACTCCGTCATCGATTACTTTTGTCATTGAAATTACTTATGACTTGTTATAAGACAACAAGGGTATGGACGTATGTTACCAACCCAGGGTATGGACTAAGGTCACCTACCCAGGTATTGACCTTGTTGTGGTGTACTTAGAGTGTTGTTGATGACCATGACACAATCGACATGGTCTAAGAGGGATCTTGAATAACATTATCATGTTATGATCGCTTGGTCCTACATTCGTAATCTTATGAATGTTTACTTTTTTGGTCTTAGGAGTAGTGACCATACGTGCTGTGGCATACCTATTCGGGCTTAGCAGTAGTGAACATACGCATTGTGGCATACTGATTTGGTCCTAGCAATAGTGACCATACACAATATGACATACCTATTTGGTCTTAGTAGTAGTGACAATGCGCGTTGTGGCATACCAATTTGGTCTTAGCAATAGTGACCATATGCGTTGTGGCATACCTATTTGGTTTTAGCAGTAGTGACCATACATGTTGTGGCGTACCTATTCGGTTTTAGCAGTAGTGACCATACGTATTGGGATGTATCTTATTGATTTTAGCAGTAGTGATCGTTATTATAGGATCACGATTTAATCATAGTATATTTGTACTATATTATTAGTAGTTTCAGGCTAGCGTAGTATAACAGAAGATATTGTGCTAACTTGTTATTATAGGAGAAGAGTAGGTTATGGTATGATCTCCTACTTTTGAGGTGGGTTTACTGTACTTATTTATAAGCAGTACGGATTTCCCCCGAGTCACATTTGTGGAGAGGGCTGGGTGTGATTTAGTAGTTCTTGTTTATTTGTATTTAGTTTTAATATATAATATTTTAAGATAGTTCCCCATACATCAGACTTTATGTCCAACCTGCGTTTTGTCTTTATCTATTTATGTCATGACAATTCTTGGGTACTCGATTGAGTAGTTCGGGAGTCGGGTACTTTTGGGGATACACTATCAGTGTGCGTAACTGGAGCATTTTGGAGGCATGGGATCAATATTTGGAGATACATATACTTATTATTTTATTTATACACTTTGTTTATATACGAGACTGTTGTATCGGATATTTATTTAGAACTCCATATTTATTTGGTGTTGATGTATTCTAACTATTCTATACTGATATTTATTTATTAGTTGCTTATGCTAATGCGGCCTCTTATATATCGTTATTCTATTATGTTCATCTATATTTAGTACATTATATGTTATCATTCCATTGTGAAATCTTATCAATGCCTTGGTTTAGTGTTTTGTTCTAATTTTACCCTGACGATTTGTCTTTTGTGGTATTCGAAAATCATGTGATGATGTAAGGTGCATACTTTTGGGTATTACGAAGGGCGGGTTGTTATAGTTGATATTAGAGCTTAGGTTCAAAACTCGGACTAACTAGACTAGTTTGAGTTAATCAATCTGGTAGTAGGAGATACGCTGAGAGAGCATACTTGTGATTTTCTACCGTATAATACTATATGCACTGCTTGTCCATTGGACTTGATTTTTTTGTCGCTAATTGCTAAGGTACTTTCATCAGGCTATCCGTATGAGCAGATGCAATATAGGAGCAATAGCGGATAGGCAATCTGAGAGGCCCGATTAATTAGAAGACTATTTGGCTACCGCAAAAAATGTTCTGTCGTCCATGAACACTTCCAACAGGTTGTGGTTAGAATCCGAAGTAGTGTAGCCCTTTGGGTATCAGTATTTATAGCTCCACCAGCTTTAGATTCTTCAAATCGATGCCGAAATTTTCTCAGCCTTAGAGGGGAGCCATATCTGAGTCCTGAGATTGTTGCTGAGGCACGCTTTTGGACCATGCATAAGAAGGCTTCCATCGATATAAGTCTAGGGAATGTTCTCATAAGTGAGTTGTTTATTAGCAATTGGGAAAGGGAAAATTTGGATGAGTAGGATGTAGTCTTGTTGTGGCTGATAAGCAGGCCTGGGATTCAAAATTTATTCAGGAATCGCTTTAAGTTCTTAGTTCATTTCTGAGATCGATAAAAGCATGTAGTTTGAGTATTCCATCCATCCTGAGAAGGGTAGCTTAACAGTTAAGGATTATTGATCGGTTCAACCTTTTGTTTTTGGGGTTTAAGTTTGTCGGAGCTCCATTGTTGTGGGCAGAGAGATTTGCTTTGGGTCTTAAGCATTGGTTGGTGGTTCTTTGCCTAGCCATATCCCTGTTAAGTTCCGCTTTTGAATATCTCATTGGGATGGTTCTCCTTTGTGCGAATGCCCATGAGATACCTTTGAGGTAATGAAAGTGGAAAGCAATCGGAACTCCAATCGAAGTGAAACGACCCTGATGCATGGAAGATTGAGCTTGTTCAAAAAAGATAAGCTGGACTTGTATGTCACTTCTATGGCATATTGGAGGCATTTTGCTATGAAATGTGTAACGACCCAATATTTCGAACCATTCGCATAAGCACATATCGAACTTGAATTGCTCGAAATATCAGATTGTTAATTTATATTTGGCAAAACTCCACATATACAGTAAATAAATCAATCATAAAATCACAGACACAAAGTAAATAACAATATGCATCGGAATAAATAAATAGTAGTTTATGAAGCTACTATATAAACAATAGAATTTGAAATAAAATACAACATAATATCTCAAATACAACGTAGTCTCGAAAACGACACATGACAAGTCTGACCAAAACAACTGGATAGCTAAAAGTTGAATAGGTATAGATGGATCCCTACGTAAAGATCCAAATCCAAAGTCAGTCTCAAATACTGTGATACTCAGTCTGACCTGAGCGTAAATCAAAACACAAAATACTTGAGTCAGGATTAACATTATTATATAAATAAATTCAACTTATGTGAAATATCAACTGAAATACAAGTAACTTAAAGGATGTTTGGGATTTCCATCCTCTAAGGATCCGTGGAACTATCTGCTGTGTAATAATATACGCTATTATAATATGTCTATTGTAAAGTAAACTATTAAAATAGCGTTAAGGCGTTATCCATATTCCCCTTAACACATTTTTATATATTCCCATTGTCTATACAGTACCGTAATTCCTCCGTAAACTAGAGGGCTATCAGATGGCACTCCATAGGTATGGTACAAACCAAACTCGTAGAAGGCGCGATAGGGCATGTGACAAGGCACTCGAGGCAATGCTAGAGTAGATATACGTTTACGGATCCGGACTGGCGGTAATAGCTACTACCACCCGTCTCGTGACACACTCCCAAATCAAAGGTGCACCCAATCAAATCACAAAAGCAATAGAAAGGTATCGTAGAAATGTGTCTGATCGAAGGAATGACCTCACTTAGCCCGATATGGCTCCTGTTTTAGCCGCATCAAGTTGACTCACCGGAGTCAGGGCTACGTAAATACCACATAGAATCGCCATCAACCATCTTACTTTATTCTGAATTCTCTACCACGTACACGGGTGTTAAAGTGGTTTTGGGTATCGGTAGAGAGTATGACAATATCTGTTCCCGATCTCTTTAACAACCAAACACTTATTTCACACCGTGATCATTTCATTTCAAATAGTTCATACTTTATATCAAAATATCATATTCATTTCAAAACCTATCAATTCGATATAATTATTCACTTTAAATAGTATTCATTTCCAGAATCGTAACACTTCCAAAATGATAACACTTTTGGAACCATAACACTTTTGAAATCATAAAACTTTTGAAATCAATAACATTTTTGAAATCAAAAACATTTTTGTAATCATAACACTTTTAAAATCATAGCACTTTTGGCTTAAATGGTTTAGAAACTGAAAATAGTGTGTGTGTGTGTATTAAAATAGTTATAAATTAAAATATTTTGTAAATTAAAATAATTTATATATTAGAATAGTTTTTATATATTAAAAATGCTTTATATAGTAAAATAGTTAGCTCCAATTTCACAAATCGATTTGAATCACGTTAAATTCCAAAATTCAATTTAAATCAATTCCAGTTTAACCATTTCAAATTTAAAGTTTAAAGATTCAAGTTTATCTATTCAAACATTTATAATATAAATTTCCTTTATATTTCAACATTTAACATTAATTTAAAGTTAAGAATATTCATTTATTCGCCTTTTATCAAATCATGTTATAAATCATAGTTTCCCAAAATCTCAATATCAATAAGTTCAAATAAATTCTTATTTAAATTCAATTTTTAACCAATTTAAATTCCAAGGCAGCATTAATTTATCTTTCTAACCTTTATTATTAAAGTTATAAAAATTTATTTTTAAAAATATTAATACAAACTTAAATAAATATTTAAACTTACTATAAACCAATTAAATTAGATTTTATTAAGTTAAATCTTATAATTAAATTTATTTTACATTAAATCTATTTATATATTTTAAAATAGTAAAATTATAAGTAAAATCTTAAAAAGTATATTTTCAAAACTAATTTATAAATTTAAAATTTCCAAACATATAATTTTAAAAACCTAAAATTTAAACCTTTATAAAAATAACATTTATATATAATATCTTAAAATCAGTATTTATTAAAACTATATATTTCCTTTCAAAACCTTGGAAATCATTTTCAAAATATACAGACCAATGATGTTTGTATAAAATTTTCTAGCTTATGGTCAAGTGATACAGATATTTATCAATTCAATCTACAATTTATTTATCTACGGGTATATATCGTTTCAACCCGCAATTCCGAATTCAAAGTTAATGAAAATTGCTTAGGTTCATCATTTCAACCCATAACAATTTTCTCCTATTCTACAAGATCGTTCGGGTATGTATCATTTCAACCCATAGGGAATTCTATACTAACATGGAATTTGCAGAGTGAGAACAAATGTAATAATAATATAACATCTCAACAACAGGCATATATCATCAGTGATAATTAAATCAAATATAAACAATAGGATATGGTGTCATATATCATAGGTGAACAATTACGGATAATAGCATATCATATATAGCAATCATATAATTAACAGTTCAATTTAGCAACATATTTTAATTGTCATTTCAAATGAAATAAAATTTAATAAATATAATAATGCTAATCGTGAGTGATTGCTCACCTTTCGAGGCTAGAGATTTGAAAATGAAACAAGTTACGAATCCAAGCACGAATTCCAAAGTAAAGCAAGATTGGCATGAATTCGACGAACGGAGCTGATAAATAGGAATCGATGAGAATGAATCAAATTTTAAATTACCAAAATCAAATTAAAACATATATTTAAAATAAAAATATATTTATTTATTTTCAAATCAATATTTAATACCAACACATAAAAATATCTATATTTATTTGAAAAAACTAAGTTCACATATACTTACATATAAATTAATGTAAAACATTATATATATAACCCATTTTATAACATATATTATATATATACACATCTCAGAATATTACAAAACATATTTCATGTAAATACATGCAAAGCTTGTATCACATAATCAGTTTATATACACATCTTATAATTCTTATATAGACTTACAATATAAAATCTATATATATACTAAATTTTTTCATAGCAAACCAACAACATACCAAACGTATACATAAACATCTATATATATTCTACTGTATGTTTTAAACTGATAAATAAACTAAAATATAACTTTAAATATAACTAATAAATACATATATACTAACACATATAAGATATAAATATATACATATGTGTACTCACCGACCCTATATAACTTATAGAAACTGATATATATACAAACAAATAAGTTTCATACAAACTTTTATAGACAATAGCAAATGGAACTATGCTAATAAACTTATACTTAATACTTAAACTTACTTTATTATATAAGTAATAGGTTATACAACTTACATATACTTGATTCTCTATATGCATAAACAGAAAAAAAGTTTATACTATATATACATTTATAATAGGATAAAGTATATACACATAACTAAGATATATATATATATATACATACACCCTTTATATATTGACTAATATGTACCCTGTAGATACCATAGACATATATTTAACAAATATATAGCATATAATTACATAAATTAACATAACAACTAACATATGGTGTTATACACTACTGACATAACTATATACATACATACATATATATATATATATATATGACTAACAAATATATATAATTTTATTACTAACCTATATTAGATAAACAACAAATGAGATAGCAGTCACAAGGAGGAGCTGTCGGGAGAAGGTGATGGAGGCACGCATGACAGGTGGCCGAGGATAGTGCTCGGCTAGTGGCCTGGGCTTACGCTGATGGTGGAGGAAAGGAGGGGAGAGGTGGGAAGACATTGAGTGAGGTGAAAAGATGGAAGGTGGAGAGATAGTTTGGCCAGTGGAGGGTGATGGCTTCGGCCAGGTCAGGGTGGCTAAGGCTGGGGCCGGGAAGATGAAATAAGGCTTGAGGGTGGTGGCGAACTTGAGATGGGAGAGGGGTGGGTTACTCACGGTAGTGGCCCGACAATGGGAGAGGTGTTTGCTCACGAATGGGTCGATAGCATAAGAAGGAAGGGGTGGAAGCTTGCGTGCTAGGTGAGGGTATGGCTGCCTGAGGCGTTGGATGATCGGTTCGGGTGTTATTGAGTGGAATTGGGGATTATGAAGAAGAAAGTGACAAGTAAGTGCAGGAAACAAAAAACTTTATTGTTATATATATTACTTTGTTTTTGGAACGGCAGAACCAATAAGGGATAGGAAACGAACCATCATTTATTTTTATAATAGTAGGAAGGACAAACGTTAAGCATCAGAATTCAGGGAATCATTAAAGCAATAGGCTGTTGTTTTTCAACCATTGAAAAAAAAATTGAATGGACACAGAAATCAAAGAGTTAAAACAGATACTGATATGGGAAATCGTTTTACTGATTTCGTGGCGTACCAGACCTCGAAACCTACAAATGAATATACTGCGGAGATCGGCACGATGAGACGATCAAAATGGTACATAGATATCAACGATACGTCCATCCTGTCAAAAGTTGATATTTGGTACTGAAAATGCTGCAAAAATGCCGAAAATAAGGTAAACGGAGCAACTGCAGTCCAAATTTGGCAAAACAAAATATGACGTCTCACTCAGAAGATTATTTACAAATTTATTATATAAAAATATTCAGGTTTGAAAATATTTTATCATCATCAAATGCTTACTGATTTAAATTTAAATAAAATTACATAAGAAAGTAAATTTTCATATTATCGAATGAAAATTTACCATTTGCTATGTTTAGATAGACGTATTCCAAATATCAAAGTTTTATTTCCAAATCCAATTATTTAAAATTTCACAAAAAATCAGTTAATTACGTTATTAAAACAATTAAAATTAACGAGTCGTTTGTTGCCTAGCTAAAGGGAAGCATAAGTGCTTCGATTCTGATGAGCTTGATCACTTGAGGAACGACTGTCCAACATTTTTAAAGGGTGTGTAAGTGATGATGACTTGTGCCTTTCATCCATTATCGAGTCCTAGTGACCTTAAGGATTAGGAAAATCGAAAGGTGCTTATGTAATGAGTTATGCTCTATGTTTGGAAACTCAATTTTCCTTCTGACACTAGAGTGGTATATTCTATCTGTTTCTAGTTACTAAGTAGATAGGCTAAACCCGACACCTTTCATAGTAGGTAAATTCTTCAGTAGAGATAAACCCTGTATGAGTCACCTTAGTTGCAAAGCTAAGGTAAATCGACTGAAGTGTTAGCATTCGAACTTAATGCATAAGTTTTCAAGTTAAGTAGGTTCGGTCAATGAAATGTAATTTGAATTCATATCCAAGTAAGGGTTTGGTGAATGCCCAGTAATGAGCAGAGATTGAGCAATTGACTTATGGTCACTTACCTAGAGTCGTTCGAGTTATAATTGTTGTCCTTATGTCAGCAAACCTCATGTGATGGGAGTAATCCCATGTTCCAAAATGATATTTTCTAAAGATTGGTCTGGTCATGTACCAGCTCTTAACCTATAGTTTGAGTATAGATTTTTTGGGTGATTTGCACCATTTAAGATAGGGGTTTTCACTTGATTCTGATATATGAGCACTTAAGTCAGATTCTTTGGATGACTAAGAGATTTTTGAAGCACGACCTTAGTTGTACCAGGAGATTTTAGTAGTCGGATCAAGGAATTGGATCAGAGTTCGCACGGATGGAGTTATGTGGCCGACCCTAATTTAACAATGAAATCTTGCGAGCAAACGAAGGGTCGGAACAGGTATCATGTCATTTGGAATGATCTTTAAAAATTATAAAATTTTATTGTGGTATTATTATTGCATGGGAGAGTTCGGGGAGAGATTTCTCAACTAGTTTGTAGCGATCCGGATAATCCACTAAGTGATGAGATAATACTCGTCTAGGCGAGCGTCATAGTACACTTAGTATATTATCCTTATTAACATTGTGCGATCGAGATGAGTTTGAACCTGAGCAAGTCCAAGTAATTGTAAATCTTCATTTAATGATGAGTTAATTAGTATAATTTTCTTTTCTAGAGAATGAGTTTTGTTCAGAAGAAAAGAAAAGTTAAGGCATTGATTGGTCGGTTTATTCAAGAGTTTTGAGACTCAACGATCCTGCATATCGTATAGGTTTTTCTTTTCATAGCATGAGGTGTAATAGTCTTTTGTGCATTATGTTCATGAAAGGTGTTAGACCACTTAGGCATTTGTTCCTTTTGAATGACGGATGTACTCATTGGAGTTTTCGGTTCAACATGCGCATTTGACTCTTGATGGTTAGCGGGACTGTTGGTATGGACTCTTTTAAATATTTCGTTATTTTGTTTCTTGTTGTTGTTGCTATCGCTTATGTTTGCTTGCTACTGTTTGATGTTGTTTGTTATTGTTTGATTTTTCTATTGGATGATTTCTATTATTGGTTGGCTCTTGTCGATTGGTTGTTTGCATGCTTAATCATTTGTATGTCTGTTATTGTTGATTATTCTTGCTTGCTATGATTTGATCATTTCTCGTTGCCTGGTTACTGTTTGTTGCTAATTATTACTGATTGATTAGATGTTAATGATTATATAATTAAGTGCATATCATTGATTGGCAATAATGAATTCCTACCTTCGAGGGTTTACTTCGAGGTATGTATAGTTAGATATATCGTATTGGTTTTATATTAGTGACCGTACACGGTATTGATCTTATATTAGTAATTATCCTTGTATAGGCCTTATATTGAAGGCCATGCCTATTATTGGGTTCTTATAGACATCTGGGTACGTTAGTGTACTGACTCTATTTCTAGTTGCATCGCGAAAAATGTCTAAGTACGTTAGTTTACTGGCCCTGTCTATCTGGAATCGTTGGATTGCGATAAGTATCCATTGTTGATTCCACCCATTAGTGATGACCGGTATCGATTTGTATTTCTTAGCTATCTGGAATAGATCACATATCATCCATGCCTGCTATGAGGCAAGATAAGACCTATACGAATCCACTGCCTTTTGATGTGACTCAGAATCGGTGGTATATTTTGATACCGACTCACTTGATATTACTTTCTAATTGATTGTCGTGTATGACTATGGTGGTATCGGTTACTACACCGAGGTTATGCATGTTTGAATTTTGTGTTTGTGCAATAATCTTGGTATTGTATAATTAGGTACGTGAGAGCTGATACATATAGCTATTTAAATGCTTATTTTCCTAGACTAGCATTTAAATAGCAAAAGGCTTTCTCAAGAGAGGTATAATTTGTTTGCAAACGTAGGATGATGTATGTAATCGCATATTTCATAGCGTGTGATGTATTCTAATTTTGGAGTTCTGTAGTGCTCATGGCACAGGATACAATTGGAACTTTTTGAAATAGAGTTTTGGAAAATTTGATCAGTCATGTTACTATCTCGTGCTCATGTGAATTTCAAGGACGATTCTTTTAAGGAAGTAAGAACGTAACACCCCGTAATTTTAACGATCGAATATTTAAATGATTAATTTAAATATTTAATCGTTAAGCGAAGTAATTCCACTTATACCTGCTTTTTACAAACGAGTGAATTAGGAATCGATACACCCATGATTTGGTTCTCATTTTCGGTTTAAGTAAAATGTGTATAAACTTGTCAATGTTTAGAGTCGATAACTTTCGGAGGTGAATAGTGATTTTGGGAAAAAAGATGAATTTGGGCTAAGTTCATTTACCTAGCCTATAGGGAGCTAACCCCTTCATTTTTTCATTCTCACTTTCATTTCCACATTCACACTTCTTCCTCCTCCAATGGCTTCTCTAATTACCCCTTAATCACCTCATTAATCCCCTAAACCCTAAACCGATTAAATAAATTTTATAAAATCAAATAAAATCACCATAATTCCTCTCTTTTAATTCTCTACAAAACCCATAAAGGAATTGGCTTGAATCGGAGTATTGGTGGGGATCTCGAATTTGAAGAGAGCAAAATGATGGGTTTTTTGGTGATTTTAAGCTTGGTTTGGAGAAGAAGAGGCGAGTGAGTTGATTATTCTATTTAATTTGAGTATTATACTTCTTTTATTCATTCATTTATAATTATAAAGTATTATAGAATAATTTAGAGATTTCTATGCTAGGGTTTAGACTTGTATTCATGTCATAAACATGTTTCTCTTAGCTAATTTTACCGTTTAAGGCCCCAACAACATATTTTGGAAATAGTTAGTAAGCCCTATATTTGATTTGGGCTAATTAGTTGGTTTTTGTGATGTTATTGTTTTATTTGGGCTTAACTATGTAGAGTAATGATGTGCACGTCATTACCAACAACTAATCACTCCATTTGAAGTGATTTGCAAAAAAGTTGGTAAGCTAATAAAGAGTTTGGGAGTTCTACACCCCTCACTAAGGTGATTACAGATCTATAAGCCTTAATTAGTATTTATAAAATGGTTTCATGATTTTAAAAATTAAGTATATATTTTATAAAATGGATACAAGATTTTATAAAATAGTAAAAAGGTGAATATTTGATTTTTAATGAAGTGATTAAGTAATTTAAAGCTATAAAGTGAGTACTAGCTAGTATGATATTTTAGAAAATGGTATATGATTTTATAAAATGATATAAAGTGATGTTTCACTTTTTTTAGAAAGATTACTAAAATAAGTAATTTTTGGTTGAGTATTAGTTGAATTACCTATTTGAGTACAAATGTGTGTGCTCATGAACAAGTGGGTATATGCATACATATATTCAAAATCAGACAATAATCCAAACAAACTCTAGGGTTATAGCTAGAATTGTTATGGGAGTAAGAGAGATATGAACATTTTTGTTTTGAACTATATATGCATATGGGAATGACCGTAAGTGTATATAAGCTTGTTATGAGCGATCTCATGTAGCTATAGCGACCACCGAGTGCACTAAGTTGCATGGGAGAGTACCGAGTCAAGTAATCGCCCTGGTGAAGCTCTTATGAATTTATGTTGTGATGTGTGTGGCTAAGTATAGGTGTGTGCTTAGGCATGCACAAATGAGTGCATAGACATACGTATGGGATACGCATAAGGCAAGAAGAAAATTCAAATTATATAAATGATTCGAGGTCTCTAGATTGAAGAGGATTTCACCACAATCCCAATAGAAGAAACGACAAAACATTTAGATTTGTGGATTGAATGTTATGGATGTTTGAAGATTATTGCTACCCATGACCGGCACCCAGATGTTCGACTTTGGTCATCAGATGTCCGGATAAGTCCTGCAAGCAAACATATAGGAATTAGTATATTTTCGAGGGATTTTAGAAATTTGGAACACCACTCAAACATCTAGCTTAAAAATTCAGATGTCTGCATAACGTTTTAAACGGATGAATACCTACTGTTTGAATTTTATGGATCGGTCAATTGAAATTTCAAAATGTGAAATCTTTCACATATAAACTCATATTAAGGCAAAGTTTGGATCAGTGTTCATCATTTTTAAAGGGCCACTATCTTGGAAATTTTGGTAGGTTTTGAAGTACTTTGATTTAGGGCCTATGTGGGACCCACTCCAGGACGTATTCCAAAATCGCAGATTTTTAGGTAGGCCGGAAGGGTATACCGAAAGAGTATTATGACATTGTGGTTATGTGTTCCATTTAGAATGTGATTTGGGTGACTACAAAGTTTTGTTAGAGTTGTAAGGTGGATTTTTTGGCCATGGCGAGTGGAGCCTGCATGGCGATTCCATACGTTTCATACAGAGTGAGTCCGTACTCTAAAATTTTGACCTTAGAGTAATATAAAACTTTTTTGGTGTTGACTTGACACACCAAGGGTATGGAATTATGTGACCTACCTAGGATATGGATTTGGTGACCTACCTAGGTATTGACCTTGTTGTGGTGTACCTAGAGTGTTGTTGATGGCCATGACACACTTGACACGGTCTTAGAGGGACCGTGAATAGCTTTATCTTGTTGGATCGCTTGGACATTTTTGGATCCCACGTTCATAATCTTATGAACGTTTTGTCTTAACAGTTGTGACCATACGCATTGTGGCGCACCTATTTTCTTAGCAATAATGACCTTATGTGTTGTGGCGTCCTATTTGGTCTTAGCAGTAGTCCTTGTATGTATTGTGGCATACTTATTCGGTTTTAGCGGTAGTAACCATACGCACAGGGGTGTATCTTATCGATCTTAACAGTAATATCATTGTTTTAGGATCACGGTTTGATTTGGTATATTTGTACTATATTATTAGTAATTTTGGGATAATGTAGTGCAATGGAAAATATTTTGCTAACTTTTTCTTATAGGAGAAGAGCAAGGTAGTGTATGATCCCCTAATTTTGAGATGAGTTTGCTATACTTGTTTTTAGGCAATTTGAATTTCCTCTAAGCCACCTTTATGGAGAGGGTTGGTTGTGATTTAGTTCTGTTTATTTATATGTAGTTTTAATATACGATATTTTGAGATAGTTCCCCTCACACCAGACTTTATGTCTGACCTGCATTTTGTCTTTGTGTGCTTATGTTATGAAAACTATCGGGTACTCGATTGAGTAGTTCGGGAGTCAGATGCTTTTGGGGATACGTTATCAAGTTCGCAGTTGGAGCATTTTTGAGGCATGGCATCGATATTTGGAGATATATAATTTTTATTTCATTTTGGTATAATAGACTTGTTATTTATATATGAGACTGCTATATCAGATATTTATTCAGAAAATGTGTTTCTTTAGTGTTAATGTATCTGACTACTCTGTATTGATATTTATTTGTCAGTTGCTTCCTCCAGTGTAGTGCCTTATATATCATTATTCTATTATGTTTACGTATATTCATTATATTATATGTTGTCATTCTACTGTGAGATCTTATAGATGTCTTAGTTTAGTGTACTGTTTTAATTTTACCCCGATGATCTATCTTTTGTAGTATTCGAAAGTCGAGCGATGATGTAAGGTGCATGTTTTGGGGTATTTGATATGCACATAAATGTGCACATATTTATATCCATATTTTATCTCTTTCTTTTAAATAAACATCATATTTGGGCATTTTAACATGTTTAAAACCAAAATTCAATTATTTTCAAACCATCGTATTTTCATCTGCATTCATGGGGAAAATGGTCATTTTTGTGCATGTGTCAATTAGAGAATTTTTACTTGGACAATTTTTATGATTTTTGTAGGATATTTTGATGCATATGGAAGACGGATTCATGATGATATATGTATGCACAAGGAAATACAAAGGAATGAAGAGGAAATAGTTCAAGTTCAAGATCATGGAGGACCTTACCCACTTACTTAAATGTACAATTAGGAGCTAATGGACAACTAAGTGGAGGTTAAAACTTCATGCATATTAAATGATGGATTAATTAGTGGCTAATGGTTACTTGGTGGCCACACTTCCTAAAGGGAATTTTAGGAAGCTCCTTAAAAATAGAATTAGGTTTTTATGCATGTATAAATAGTCCTCTTATGTACATGTGAATATCTTCTACTCTTTCACATTAGTTAGGAAATTAAGAAATCAATTTGTAATGGCAATGTTTCATGAAATAAAAATAGCTTCCAAGCCTCTTCCTCTTTTATTTTCTACATGCTTTTCTTTGCTTTTATGTTAATGTTTAATTTTATGCTCTCTTTCTTTTAATGTTCATAGCTCAGATTTACATTACTGCAAGTAGTGTAGCTTTGATCTTATGCAAACAGTTAATATTAAATCTCATTTCCTCCATTGTTTAGTTTCTATATCTTTTGCTTTTAATATTGAAAATTACATGTGTTGATATGATAACACAAATGAGCAGCTAAACCCCTTCAATTTAGGGGTAATGAAGCTTTCAAATATTATGTAATTTCAACATTTTTATGATTTATGCTCTCTTTTGGTTTGTGCTTCATGAGAGTGAATTTTGATGCAAGTTTATACAAGTGGGTTTGATAGCTTATGTTGCTTTTGCAAATGAGCTATTCTTATTTAATATAAACACAATTTCATCATCATTTACTAATCGCTTTTAGATTTTGAAAAGAAAGTAAAAATAAAATTTAATGATCTATCTTACTAACTACAATAGTAAATAGATCATACTTAAAATAGCATTTGCTTTGACTTCATTTTCATGAGAATTTGTAAGTGAATAATTGTTGTAGTATAGTTTGATGGTTTGAGTTATGTTAATTAATAACATAAACAAACCATACTTATGATAAGTGCAACAATTATTTCACTTGATTTCATAGCTAGAGATCATAAATCATTTATTTGTTAATTTACAAAAATACGAGAGTGGATTTGCCTCTAAATTGTTTTCTAATCTTATAATTTTAAATCTCATTTCGATTCTAGCTTTAGCTTCTTTGTTGTAGTTAACAATTTCCTCTCACTTTGGTCTAATTTGATTGAATTGAAAATTTTAAAATCTTAAAAATTCCCTACGGATCGACCCGTACTCACCACGTACTAAAATTGTATGCCGTGCACTTGCGGTAAATTTTAATTTGAAATTTATTGGGGATTTTCTAATCCCATAGAAAATTCGTCGTTAAACAGTATTACGAAGTGGAGGTTGTTACATGCCCTATAGACCCGGTGTGGGTCTGGATTTTCCTTCCGAACCCAGAACCATATGAGTCAGTATAGACCCACCCCACCCTAAGACCTGGCGAGTCTCTATACATTCATTCAAAATTATATAACAATATACATTTATTTATTTTTATTTGTAAGAGAGATTGTCTTTAAAGGGTATATTAAATACAAATAACAATGTATTTATAATGATGAAGAAAGATAATACAAATTTACAAAAATAGTTTAAAAAATATGCATATGTTATTGTATAATTTTTATTGATGCAACTTAATACTATAGAAATCATTTAACTTATTGAATAAAAAATTATAATATCCATGTGATAATCACTAATGTCTAAAAAGATCAGTGGATGATCATTATAGTAAAAAAGTGATTTAATGAGAATTATGTAGTACATGTTGTGTTGGGCCAGGTCTGCCGAGCCCTGACCCGACCCTTGACTCGGAGCTTTCAAGAATGGGTCATGGGTCTATCCTTCCTGATGACCCAATGGGATGGGTCTTGGTGGGTCAAATTAAGGCTAGGTCTACCAGGCTTAGACCCTAGACCAACCCCATAGCCATCCCCAACTATGGTATAATCGATAATTGTCGTCTGCTCCCTATGGTCAACACAACCGTCTTTCAAGCTTATGTACTCAAGGTTGAAGGATTTGGATATTTGTAGAAGTCACTACCTAAGATTTTAAGTATTTTGAAAAATAAATTTTAATTTTAAAGGAAATTGTAAAGAGGGGATAGTGAAGAAGATAATTTTGTTTTCTATAGATTTTTTTACTCTCTTTCTCAAAGAAGAGAAAATGAGAGAAGATAAAAAAATGAAAAATTATTATCTCTCTTAAGCCTGTCAATCACCATAAATAAGTATGTCATTAAAACATTTTATTAGTAATAAAGAATGTAAAAGGTCGAGCAATAAAGAGACTTTGTTTTTTGTAATTATTAAACAGTCGACGACTAATTAAAACAAAAATCAAAGAAGATGAATGAAAATAACCTGGACAAGAAGTAAGTTTCATACATAAGTACCAATGTCTTTTAATTTATTTAATACATAAAGAAGTGAGTTCAAAACTTAAACTAAGTAGTTAATTTCTTCTTGAACTACAAAGATTTGGATTGAGGTCCCACAATGCGTACTATACTTTCGATTTCTACAAACTCTACGATAAATATGTGTTTTTAATGGCCATGCGCCTACCTTGGGAACTCGTGAGTGCTCTAGAGAGCTTAGGTTTCTCATAGAAGGCAGTCCACCTTCACACTTTAATAGGTAAGTGCATTAAGTGCACCGCTCTAGCAACACCACTTATGGCTATAGGCTCATTAAGAACAAACGGCTTAACTACGCAAAATAAATAAACATAATTCATCAAGTGAATCTCAAAAGCACCACCAAAACTAGCTATGAATTCTATGAGTAATAAGAAATTTCCTTAAATAAACCAATGAAATCCATTAAGTGCATCTCAAAAGCACCACCAATGTTAGTTATTGATTGAAAAGAGCAAATAGGCTCAAACTAAGATAAATCTGTATATTTAAGTGCGTCCCAAAAGCAACACCAAAAACTAGCTATGGAGTATACAAAAGTAAAAAAGCTCAAACTTATAACAAATAACAGAATCCATCGAGTGCATCTTAAAAACACCACTGTTTCTAACCAAATTGAGCATAACACTCTTTGAAAGTGTTTGAAGAGATAAAATAAAGAGAATAAATGCAAAAAAGAGGATTATCTAACAAACACTCCAAACAACAATCAGAAAAACAACATAGAAACACAGAGATTTAGAATGGTTCGACATATGGCTTATATCCACTATGAAATCGTTGACTTTTATTAACTTTTGCTTGATGGTTACAATGAATTACAATAGTGAAACTCGAGTACAATGATGAATTCGACGGAGTCTGGACATAGAAGAGCCAAAAAGTTCTTTTTCAGTATGTCCTAGGCCGCTGTTTATAGGCGTAGGATGCAAATATCTCGTTCAGATCTCAAAAGACCTCTTCTCTCACGTGGGTGGCACTACACGATCGATCTTTGACCGTTTGGAGTCGATCCGCGATCGATACGGATGCAATTCGTATTAATCAGGATTTGGTCCAATCGAGTCGGGATTGATCATGAATGTTCTTGAAGATGTACGCAAGAATTTGTGAAAATTTGGTAGCATTTTGACTTGTAGATTTTGAGCTATGATCGATGCAAGTTTGGATTTCTCAAAGGTTGTTGAATTCGTATCGATGTTGTTCGTATCGATAGCTTCGTATCGATGGTTCTGCACGTGATGTCTGATGACATGGCACTTGCTTTTAGGATCGATCCATATTTTATGCCGAGCGACCGAGTCTATATTATGGATGCGCCTCGTTCGTATCGACCCAATTCAGCCATGTTCGTATCGATCACCACTGCTCTGTTCATATCGATCGTCACTACTCTATTTCGTATCGATCAATATTAAGTGCATTTCGCACCGGTTTATCTCGTACTGTTCGCATAGATCACTGGCCGATCGATATGATTGCAGTGTGTGTTGATGGATCGATATGAAGTAGTTGCTTTGTATTGTTTCGATGGATACGAAATGGACGTTTGTTGATTGATACGAACAAGCTGGAGATGATGGATACGAAGCAGTATGAGGAAGGATGGATACGAAGAACGCCGCTCTCTATGGATACGAACTTGTGCTCCACTGATCGATACGAAGCCATGCGCGTCTGATGGATTCGAACCAGATCGATATGAAGGAGGTTTCTTCCTGGTTGCTTGATGGATACGAATAGTGTGATTATATCAGTTGCATCGACCATATCTTGAGCATACGAACTCGGATTGACTTTGAAATTTGGAACGTTGGCTTTCATGGCTTTGTTCATCGTGCCAAATCAATTGTAGCTCGATCCGAACTCGGACAAAATTTACCAGCATCTATAGCAAACCTGTACATAATCGTTCTTCGGGGTGATCTGTCTTTGATTTCCAATCAGTTCCTTGGTGTCACGCCCTTGCCAAAAGGCGGGATAACATTTGCCCCCCCCCAAAGTAAATGATGAATTGTTTGCTGCTAATCGTTGTTCTACGCACTGTTGTAACTGAGTGTTGCATGATAGTAATCTGTTGTTTATTATTGCGATGGTTACCAGGCAAGCATTCAAATCCTATGAATTTTAAAAATTGAATATCAGATCGACATATATGCACGTATGTTAGCTTGACCCTCGTTCAAGTTTGCACGTTCACAGGTCGTTGCCAAGTGTTTTTTGAATCGAATTCCGTATCGATCCTCTCCTGAATCGATGTGAAAATAGATTTGTAACAACACTTGATGGTCCTTTTTAAAGTATCTCTTCACGTCGATCCTCTCCGGAATCGATGTGAGAAGTTGAAAATTTGTCTTCGTACCGATGGCGATCGGCACGAATTTCACTATTGTTTTAATGTAGTTCGTACGATGGATACGAGATCTTAAGGCCTTAGAATAGGGGGATACGAAATTGACGTTTTGTATCAATGGAGTTGAAACAAATGGCTGGTAATTGATGGGTACGAAGCGCTAGACTCTGGATTGCTTCGAGATGATGGATACGAAGGTCGCTCTTTGCATCGATGGATATGATCGTTCCAAATATGTTTGTACAACGTCCTTCGTATCGATGGTACCTTAACCACTTTTACGGTTATTAGCATTGGTATGCGAATCGTATCCTTCCTTTGATTTCTTACTCGTATAAATAAATCGTGGACTTAGAAAAAAATTCATCTACCTTCATTTTTACAGATTGTGCTCATATCTGGCCAGGCAAATCGAAGTTCTCTTCCGGTCATGATTGAAAGATTGAGAAAAAGAAAACTGCCCTCTGCCTTTAAACCAAACGCACCTCTAACCCATCGAATCAGTTGCTTAAATTAGGTGATTTACTGAAACAATCCATTCTAAAACAATGAGACTCAAAGCTCGATGCAATTCCATCCACGACCATGGCCGATTCTGGCGTCATTGATGTTGGAATTGGCTTGGAGTGAGGTTGAAGGAGTAGTATTGGAGTTCTTGGAGGGTTGGGGAAGAAGAAGATCTATCGATTGAGGCGATGGAGCCATTCGCATCAATGCAAGGAATGGGTGACAGCTACTTAGTACCAATCAGAAAGGTAGGAGTTCGTATCGATCTGGAATGATCGATGCGAAGTTGCTTGCCTTTGATTGTTACGAAGGGGAGCAGTCTAGGGTGATTAATACGAAGCCAAGGCTTTGGAATCGATACAAATATAGGCTTCGGGATTGATACGAAGGGCATCGACCTGGAATGATCGATTCGAATTTCACTGCTCTGGACCGATACGAACGCAAGCTTTGATGGAACGATCTAAGTTGAACTTTAATGGATACGAACTAGTGACCAATTGCATACTTGAACATTTGACTCCGATGAGCTTTATCCTTGCATAACCGGATTTAACTTTTAAACTATATATTTGACTACCCTTCAAAGCTCGTCGATGGATCTATAACTAGAACAAACTTTAACTCGGATTGGTCTCTAAAGTCTGGATGGAATGGTAGTGACGGTCAGCGATGACAGTCACTCTAGTTGAATTTCGGAGTCTTGTCATTTTAACACTCCCCATATTCTGCTGAATTATAAGTATTATATAGCACTTCGTTGCACAACACATTCATGCACTTCACACTGGCGAACACATGGGCTTGTTATCATCTAATGATGGTTTTTGATAAATTGATTATTTATGGAATCCATAAGTTCACAGCAGCAGGAGCTTCAAAGTTCACCTCCCTTAGTAGTAGAAATACCGGCCATCACGAGTAGAGTTATAGATCCAGCTCCGGACGAGCTGCTAGGAGCCAGCTTTATCGGGAATATGCAAGATTCTATGATGTTCAACGTCTCTAAAGATATTTTAGGGCGGATATGCTTAAGACACGGTTTGTCATTGGATGACATCTTATTACTGGGACCGAATGACATACCACATGCTCCTCTAGAAGGGTTTACTGCTTTTAATAAACATTCGTGCACAGTAGGGACTCTCCCTACATTCAACCAATACATTCGAGAGGTGCTAGCTTTCTTTGGAATTGCCCCATCACAATTACATCTGAATGGATACGCACTGCTAAACAGTCCATACGTTGTATTCATGGAGCATGTTTTTCGACCCCCAACTCCGGAATAAATCAGATACTTGTTCAATGTCAAGAGCTGGGAAGATAACCCTTCTTTCACGTTCTTAGAGGCAGTTAGGAACTTCCAACTTGTGACTGGTGCCTAGACCATATTGAGCTACTTCAAAAATGAGTGGTTCTATGTTCGATGCCCTCCATGGTTTGCCAGTCGGTGGTTAGACAGACGTAAGTGCTATAATTTTTCAGGTAACTAGTAGGATAGTTGTAACTGACACTGAAAATAATATCTTCTTTCCTTTATAGCCGCAATTCCATGACCCGAAGGTGCACACTTTAAATAAATAGTATGTGTCCTTCAGAAAGTGCCACGTAAAAGAGGGAAATTGAGTCGGTGCTTACAAATAGAAACTTGAGGATTTTTGAGCTAATCGAACGAAACCAAAGCATAAGGCTTAAGGGATCGCTCAGGGCAGCCCCAATGAGACGGGTTAAGCGTAAAGCACCAGGGATCGTAATAGATGAAGAGGGTGATGAAGAAAATATGCCCATCAATGACGAACCCGTAGCTAGGTCTTCTGACAGCTTTCAAGATCTTGAGGGAAGGAGGAAAGGCAAGGCAGTAGCACATAAGCGTCATAAATCTTCGAGATGGAAATCCATGGTTGTGTCTCTGCCAGTCTCTAGTGTTAGAATTTTGAAGGCTCCTCCCTCGCAAGTGGAGAATCTTTTTGGAGGGCTTGCCGACATCCCAATTCCGGACTATGTGTCGCTCCAATATGACACCGGATTGGAAGGGCTTCAAAGTGCCTTAGGTTTAAGCAAGCCACTCCTACAAGTATGGCCGACATATCCGGTTGGTCGGGGGGTTTAACACATGCATACGCACTTCATGGCACTACATGATTTCCAATCTTGAGTTGTCCACCTCTGGAGATCACTAACTCTATTTTTCTCTTACTTTTCAGAAACAATGACTAGGCGAGATCTTATGCTTGGAAGTCGGTGTGCCAATCATCGAGCTCGTATTACGAGTCCTGTCGGAGGGATGCAGATAGAGACCACGATCGCGGTTATTCCAGCCAAGAATGCTATGAAAGGGAGAGGGATAGAGATAGGGAACACAAATATCGAATTGATCACGCTCTCTATCTCCTCGACCCCCGACACAATCCTCTAGCCATGGAAAACAACTAATAGAGCCTCTGCTTCAAAAACCATCTTCTCAAGCCTCTAGCCTGATTCACAACACTGTAGAACTAAGGTCGAAACTCCCACTGTCATTGAACAAGCTATTGCCGAGCCCATTGGGGAAGGAGTAATCAAAATTTCCCGGTTGAGAAAAGATTTTCTAAATGTTTGCTTCGACGGTTTTATGTTTCCTCCTCACTTAAAGAAAATTCCATCTGAGGCGGCACAAACAATTCATGGCTACATTCATGACATTTATACCCAATACAAGGAGTGGATGAAAGCCGCAAATAAAGCATCAGCGGTGGCTTTGGAGCGAGCGAAAATAATTGAGAAGTTAGAGACCAACCTTGCTCAGAAGTGCTGTATTATTCAAGTGCTCAATAATGAAGCCAAATCTTCTCGGCAATCTGAAATAGAGACCACCAAGAAAGTTGACGAGGCAACTTAATTTATGGAAAGAATGCGACAAATGCATTTCGCTTTGGTGGAGGAGATGGGCCACCGAAACACCACAGTTACAGCTGAAAGTGATGCTTCCCTTACAGCACTCAACGGGCTTAAAGCCAATTTTTTGAAATCATTAAAGAAAAGGATGATGTGAATAAAGCAGCTCAAGAAGCATGAAAACAAGTTGTGGTGCTCCGAGGTGAATGGGATGCAGCAACACTTAGAATTCAGGAGGTTGAGGCCAAGGTTGAGGATGAAGTTAAATTGGCAGAAGGCAGGTTGGAGGTCAACATTGAAGAGCTTCTGATCACATACAATGCTAATGTCTTGAAACATAGAAACGTGACCAGGCTTGACAATTATCCAACACATCTGTACAACGCTTGGGGCCGATTAGTAGAAGATGAAAAGGCCGAGCACCAAGCAAAATCAGTTGATGAGTTCGAGCTCGAGAACCGGGTGTTGAGCGAAGATGAACGAAAGTTCTCCATGATATAATGATCTTATATGAAAAGGAGAAACTTGGCGCTCAGCGTTCAAAGGTTGGAGAAGGTTCTAGTGTCGAGCATCATGATATAAGTTCTGAGACTCTCGCGCCAACTCAGCCTGAATCCACATCTGCGGTTGATCCTCAGTCCGTTCCTGCTTATAATCCGGATCAATCGCAGTTGTCTCCAGCCCAAGAGCAAGTATCTGAAGATGCTACACTAGCCACTAGTCAAACTAAGGAAGGTATTCTAAACATTTCTTATGCTTGCTCGGAAGCATAACTTGAAGTAATTGTTATTTTGCATCTATCCAGTGATTGGAGCTACACCTGTTATGCCTCCTGCAACCCAAGAGTTACATCACGAGCAAAATCCAATCATAATGGAAGCGACTACGACAATGGCTACTGCACCTGTAAATGGGGTACAAGGGAGCATGCTTACTTTCAATGAACAGATGATGGAGGAAATTCTCGGTCATCACAATGACCCCTTTACTGATCTTCCATTTGTCATGAGTGGAGGCGCACCTGTGACTAGCTCCTCAGGCCCAATTGCTAACGTTCCCAGCAAGGTTCATACAACTCACGAAGAGGAAATAATAGCTGAAATTAATGATGAAATGGAAGCAGCTGCCCGAGCTAGTAGTTTTGGAGGTGGAATGGCGGGCCCTGGTCTAGCCCCTCTGCGGATGATCTCTCCGGGAAGAACGGTCGTTGAGACAAGTGTACGCCTTCCGCCTGCTAACATTGATCCTATCCCTTCGAATCCGCCTTCAGGAAGTATTCATATCCACTTAACTTCAGAGGAGGAGGTGAATATAATGCCCCCATATGGATATGGGTCACGAAAAGCAAAGGTTCAAAGAGAAAACCAAGCGACGAATCCAATAGGTCAACACCGAAGAAGAAACCACGAAAAAGGAATGAATAGACATGTCTCTTTGGCTCATTTTTCGTAGATAGATAGGAATCTACTTTTGCTTTTTGTAGGCCATGTATAGATGCGGGTTCGGCCTCTGCTAGTAGGACTTTTGATATACTTTTGTACTTAACCTTTTTCTTCCAAAGAATGATTGAAATAAAATTTCATTTTGCCTTCTGTACAACTTGTGTTCATTTTCTTAAGTGTTTCAGCGCTTAAACTTCAATTAATTGTACTCATGAAAGTTTAGTCTTCGAATCTGGCATGGGTTCTGTCACGAAATTCTGAGGCCACTGCTTTGGGTTGCGGTCGATTGTTAAGTTGGATTCTGATATTGCACTGTCTCAATCAGTGGCTAATACTTAGATTCTGCCCCCGGACTCGAGGATACATTGGAAAGATCAGTTAGCAACCGCTATTTGTCTTTAGCACATCGACCTCAATCTTTATGAATTGAAATGGCAGCATGGCGAATTCAGGCAATCGAACCACACTGGCTCACCAATTGGTGATCGTATACACTTTGGGGATTACACGTGATCGTCGACGATCGATTATGCCTGCTTAAGTTTTAGTGATATGTCCACGCTCCGGGGACTTAATTTATTTTCATTGGCGGTCGGTCATGCCTGGTTAATATTTATAACTGCGTCCACAATCTGGGGACTTTAGATTGATTCATAGGTGGTCAGTCACACTCGATTTATATTTATACTCTGACCGCACTCTGGGGACTCAGAGTTGTGTCAAGGATGATCGATTCGTATCCAGTTTATGGTTAAACTTTAATCCGCACTTTGGGGATTTTAGAGTTAGTCGGTGTTTATAATCTAATCCACGCTCCGGGGACTTAGAGTCAATTGCTGTCGGTACTCCAGTTCGCACTCCAAGAATCTAGAGTCATTTGATGTTTGTACTCCAGTTCGCACTTTGGGAATCTGGAGTTAGTTGATGTTAATACTCCGATTCGCACTCTAGGAATTTGGAATTAGTTGATGTTTATAATCAGTCCACACTTCGGGAATCTGGAGTAGGCCTATAGATGGTCAGTCACATCTGTTTAGGCTTTAGGATGTCGTTCGCACTCCAGAAACGGCGAATCTATAAGGATCGTGGATAGTCGATTCATATATACCTTGAGTTAACAAGCAAGGTCAATAGATGGACGGATCTATCTTCCTCAAACTTGGTCAAGATACAGGAAAAGTCGTTATGTGGACAGATCTACCCTCTTCGAGTACATATTTATAAGTTTACATTCCACCTTGCACTTTGGGAATCTTGAGTTAGTTAAAGGATTGTCGTGTGTCAATCCTTTTTTGGCTTCAGTGTGATGACTTCCCTCCAAGATCCGGCTTCACTTAGCGAGTAACCGATCGTATCAAAATTACTCCCTATTTGAATAAACCCCACCGTCGGGTGGAATTTAGCTCTCCGTGAATAATGATAGTTGTATAACGCATTTCAAAAAAAATCACGGCTCTGGCTCGAAGAGATTGCATTTTATTGCTAAAATAAGAAGATACTACACAGTCAGTGGCCTTATTACAAATTCAAATTTTGAAATGTACAAACAAATTGAAAATGAAAAGTAAACTGAATAATTAAAGCCTATCATGTAGTAGGGACGAAGGCTTTTGCTATTCTAGGCTCTCAACAGAGTAAGACCATCAACGGTCGATAATTTGAATATGTCGTCACCGAGCTTTCGTTCAATGACATACGGCCTTTCCCATGTTGGTTTCATGTGCGAAAGAATCAGGTAGATTCTTTTGAGGACGAGGTCGTCGAGTTCAGAGGTTTGGGGTCGGACCTTGGCATTATACAATCGGGCGACTTGACTTGGGTATGCGGCTGCCTTCAAATCAGCCTCTTCATGCTTCTCATCCAATAAATCCAAAGATTCAGCAAGTAATATGGCGTTCATTTTCAGATCATAATAAGTAACACGATGAGAAGGTACTTCCATCTCGACTGGAATAACAGCTTATGAACTGTAGGAAAGAGAGAATGGTGTGTGGTCGATCATGGACTCGTAGGTTGTTCGATAAGCCCATGAGCCATCAGAAGTTCATCGACCCACTTGCCCCCGGTCTTTTCCAGTTGTTTCTTCAGAATAGACTTTATAACTTTATTCACAGCTTCAACCTGTCCATTCACTTGAGTGTGTGTAACTGTGGAGAATTTCTTCTGAATGCGGAATTGTTGACAGAAATTCTTAAATTCAACACTGTCGAATTGGGTTCCGTTATCAGTGATAATGGTATGTGGGGGACCAAATCAACAGACAATGTTGCGGGCTACAAAGTTGATCACCTTCTTCGTCGTGATTGTATCCAGGGGATCAGCTTCCGCCCACTTGGTAAAGTAATTAACTGCGACAATGGCGTACTTCGCACCACCTTCGGCTAGAAGTAGAGAGCCAATAATATCGATTCCTCATACTTCAAACGGCCATGGACTGACCATTTGAGTTATTTTGGTAGGCCGGGCTCCAGGGATATGAGCGTGTTTTTGACATCTGTCAGATTTTCTGGCGTAATCTAATGCGTCGCGATTTACAATTGGCCAATAATATCCATATCAGAGCACTTTATTGGCAAGAGCTTGCCCTCCAATGTGATCACCATATTCTTCTTCGTGCACATCATACAATACGCGTTTGATTTTATCGTGAGCGATACATCGGAGTAAAGGAATAGAGTATCCTCTTCTATACATGACTCCATTCTGAATAGTGAACCATGAAGCTTTTTAAAGAACTTATCTCTTTTCACTCTTGCACTCTGGCAGGGTCCTACGCTTGAGATACCCAGTCGGGAATAACCTCAAATACCCAATCTGCTTCCATTTGATCGATGCTCGGGGAAGATAACATTTCCACAGGAACGAGACCCATTTGTTATGCCTCATCTGTACCGGCTAACTTTGTTAATGAATCGGCTTCTAATTGTGCTCTCGGGGGTATGCAGTAGATGGCATAATAATCGAACTGGTTTAATATTTCCTGAACCGAGCAAGGTAAGCGGCCAGTCTTCGGCCCCAGTCCTAGTATTCCCCCAAACTTGACACATGACCAAATACGAATCACAATAAATCTCCACAACAATGATACTTAAATCTCGAGCGAGTCTCAATCCGATAAGCAGGGCTTTATATCCGGCTTCGTTATTAGTCGCACGAAAGTTGGACTTTAAAGCATAGCATATAGATCGACCTTCAGGAGTTTCAAGTACAACCCCGACACCTGAGCAACGGTCATTTGTTGCACCATCAGTATGTAGCTTCCAGATATACTTAGGAGATTCACTGGTTTCGGGCAAGTCCTCTAGGATAGTAAATTCAACTATGAAATCTGTTTGACCTTGTCCTTAAATGGTTTGCCTTGGAGTATAAGTAACGTCAAATTGACTTAGCTCGATATTCCACTTGAGTAACCTACCAGACGTCTCGGGCCGCGTAAGGACCTGTTGTAATGGTTAGTCGGTGTAAACGATGATAGGATGAGCCTGAAATACAAACGGAGCTTCCTTGAGGCAATAACAAGACAAAAGCCAATTTCTGTAGCTTTGGGTATTCCCTCGGCTCTGGTCAGTCATTTGAAAATGTAGAAGACTGGCTTTTGTATTTGGTCTTTCTCCCGAATTAGGGCAGCACTGATTGGATTTTCTAACACCGCCAAGTAAATGTACAATTTCTCATGATCAATAGTGTAACGACCCAGAATTTTAGTCATTTGAAATTCGTATATTTAATTAATTTTAAATATTTAAAAGTTAAGTTTATAAGCTGAATAAATAATATTTCGAATATAGTGATTTAATTGGACAATTAAACTGTTAATTTAATATTTGAAATTGCAGAAATAATTGATATTTGAATTAAATGTGAATAAAAATGATTTATAAAGATGAATTAAATTCTATTTGAATTAGAATGATCTTAGGGAACTTTTAAAATTAAATTAAAAGTTAATTTGTAGAAATTGAATATTTTAATATTTAATTGACGAGTGAAAATAGTCATTTTTCAAATATTCTCGAATTTCGACGAAACCAGTTTCATTGGATCCGTAATATTATATTATTATAGGATTACAAATTTCATGTCTATTGGATTTACGGTTTGTCCGAGGCAAGCTAAAATGTGTAGAAAACTGTTTAAGTAAATTTTAAATTTAAATAAGTCGATTCGAAAACTTGTCTTCCAAATACGATCGAATTAGCTTTCGATATATATTTCATTGTGCTCGGAATGGGGGTAAAATATTATAAACGCCAGGTGGCACGTTACTTTTCGAGTTCGGAAATTTTTTGGATGAATAGTGCGCGTAAATTTTCTATAAAAGGCCAACATTTTTTTTAATTTACATAAACGCTGGGTTACAAACCCTAGCTGCCAGCAAATAATTCAATGGCCGAAGTCCCATATTCCTCTTCCTCAATTATCCCCTCATCCATCCACTTTCATGAAAATTCTTCAACTACAAAAACATAGAGGGTAGAGAGACGAACAAATCCAACGGTCATGATGTTATGTGGTGTGATGGATCGATGGCAGTTCGCTTTGAACACGTATGTTTAACTACGAATTACAATGGGATGGCATGACCGAGTTCATCGGCTTTCAGGGTGGAGGTGCACCTTGGGCCAGGCTTCGTTGAGGCAGTGTTCGATCGTCGTATAGACAATTGTGGAGGGAGAAAAAAATTGAAACACATGGCGGCTATGGGTTCTTTGATCGACACGAAGAAGATGATGGGAATAGAAACAACGACTTGATTTGATAAAGCAGCAAATCGAATAACCAGAAATAATAACGGTCATAAAAGAAAATAAAAATAGAAAGAAAATTGGAATTATATAGAAATAAATTCGTATAATGATTAAAATGTCGTTACTTTTTCATACGAGGTTCGATTCAAACGAAATGAATTGCGTTGGATTCGTATTGACGAGAACTACATTATGGAGCTAGGGAAGGATATATTTGAGATATTGAAAATTTTGATTAAAATTAAACGCTTGTTTAATTTTAATCGAGATAAATCGCTATCACGACGACTACAAACAACGTGAGTACAACTCACTCTTTCGAGAAATAAGGAAATGATGGACTATAACACTGTTGTTATAGTAAAAGATTTTTGAAAGGAAATGTTTCTTTTAGTATTGGGATTTATATATCTATCTAAATTTTGAATCCCTATACTAGTGATTTTGGGTTGTCGTAACGATGTTTTACGCATTTTGACCCAAATAAAATATGTTTAAGAGAATGGATTCCTTGAAGAATAAAATATATACTTAATCGTGATTTAAGAATATATAATATTCTTTAAGTGTTGAAAATTAAGTGAATTGTGAATTAGTTATTAGTAAATAAGTATATGGAAATGTTTTCCAATATAGAAGTTGAAATGGTTTGAGAATATATCTTTTTAAAGATAATCTAAAGTGAATATTTGGCAAATAGTTTAATTAATAAAAGATTAATTAAAATGGCCCAGTGATTGTTATGGTGCTGAATATTTGTTTGTTTACTTTGATAGTTAAATAACCGACTATCAAACTTGGCCAAATTTTAGTTCTGTGACTTGATGTGGGAACTATTTAGTCGTACACTTAGTACATAGCCTTCTATGTAGTCTTGATTATCATTTGTATTGAGGATGTTGATTCGTATAGTGTGGAGTATTACTCCAATCTATAGATCTTCCTTCTTGGCCCGAAGGATAGCAAGTTGAATGTTGGAAACGTGATAAGTCTATGAGACTTATTTTCTGTGTGAGGTTGAGAAACACTTTTGCGTTGTTGATGCGAAGAGACCGGGATCAGATTTATCTGAAAACCACTTTGGACCAACGTATATGCGGCGATTATGCAGGTTGCTTATGATGATATTAATATTCCAGATTTTCATAGTGGGGGACTGCTAGTTGATCTTTTGGAGTTAAAATCCCAATATACATATAGTAGCAGTGGTCTCTTCATTATGATATCGAATGCGAGGACCATTCGCTACTAATCCTACGGATTTCCCGACATGATGTAGTAGGAAAGTACCTTCGGTTTGTCATGTTCCTGGACAACTTTTATGGATGTTTATCTGACATTGCATTTCTAAAGATTACGTACATTGATTTTTACAAACGTACATCAATGGTAGTGGAGAAGGCAACTTCTCTTAGCTTAGCACCCTCCTTGAGACGTATAAGCTTAAGGGTTATATTTTTGTGGAAGGCAATTAGTAGTCAACGGAAATGACCATGGGGCATTCAAAGTTATGTGATATGTGACATGTGAAAGGGCAAGCCTCACATCCCGGTTATGATGGGATTCTATGTGGTCAGATGTATGCTCACATTTCGGATAGTAGTGATTTGGGTTATCAGGTTCTGAGCCCCACGTACCTGATACGTCTGGGCTCATGACAGGGATGCGCGAAGTCCGAATCCTTGGATTATATTCACAGATTTCATTCACCTTTAGCCATTTGTGTTGTATAACGACGTCTGAGTCATGGACGTAAGCCGTCGATACAGATTGATCTTTCCACTTGTTTCCTATCATGTTGGAAATCCAATCTCAATACAAGATTTACGGTTTTGATTGTATTCCCAAGATAGCTGTAATTACTTGCAAACATTTCAACAACCTCTTTTTGGTATCGTATATTCCGTTTGGTATATTCCGTTGACCCAGTCCGGATGTATTCTGTTAGGCTTAGTACAGGTATTGATACCTTATTTGAATAAGTTTATTTGAAAAGTGATTTCAAAAGAATGTCATTAGAAATAATATCAAACATTTTGACATATAAAAATGTTTTAGTTATCGTAAGATAAAAACATGTCCGTGTTTATGTGTGGACTTGTCTTACGAGATACTTTTGTTTTGATAAAGGATAAGTTTGGTAATTTAATAAACTCAGTTGAGTGTGTTTCTCATGCTGGTTTACCAGACTGATCCGGGTGTTCTTCCCTTTCAATGCTCGGGTCAGACCGAGTATATTTACAGGTTCAGATTGGTGCTTTTAGAGCTTCAATAGGAGAGCTGGAGATCTCTATTCCGTATACACATACATGTTTTAATTGATTATCTGCTGCATTGTTGCTTAGTTGCTTAGTTGCTTTACATTATCAGCAATTGTGAGGACATGTTAATATAATTGTTCAGGCTGATAACTATTGATTGATTGATTGAACTCTGATTGATGTATGTATATATATACAGTTTCTATTTTGTAAAGATCATTGATATGATATTATATGTTTTCCACTGCGATGTGAGATTTTTTGTTGTTCTGTTTTGTTCTATCTTCTCTCTTTCTTCTCTTCTTCTCTCTTCTTTTCTTTTGACTTTCCGTCAGTTTGTGCTTTTTAGGTCGACATGTACGGATTATTGTCGATTCAAAGGGTACGGATTTGCGAATCGTCACTGCTAGTATAAGAGCTTAGATTTTGTATATTCCTAAGCTTTGATGTGTACTCAATATAGATAGCGACAGTAGCACTCTAGATTGAGTTTGAGTGTATTATATATATGAGCGCATATTTGTTAGTGAATATAAAATGTTTTATATTGTATTTGCTTATCCGTTGAGCTGTTTGTGAATTCTGGTCGATATGTGGAATGCCATTTTATCGATAGAGATTTCTAAACACTTAAACGAGGCAAGTTGACATAGTATTATTTAAATTGGGTAAATGAAGTAATTTTACCTCAATTATATTTTATATATAAAGAAACAATTTTTCAAAAATTGTTAAAGTGTAAATAAATTGATTATTTGGTTGTTTGAAAATGCAAAATACATATAAGTTAAATAAAAGCTGTTTGAATAATCTAAATAAAAACAACGATTGTAAAAGAATAAATTATATAAGTGAAAATTTATGAATGTGATTTATAAAAGGATTTTTTAAAAAAAGAATATAAAGCACTGAATTCACTACTGTTGTTGGGAAATAATAAGGGTGATGACTGCAGCATCATCAGAATCATTTTCAAGTTTTTGTGTGATTGATTTTCTACCAATAATAAATTGAAATTGAAGTTTTGTTATGATAAACAAATTTGAAATTAAAATCCAAGTTGAAATTGAAAAATATAAGTAAAATAAGTTTTGGACTTATAATATGAAATAATAAAATTTTAACTTGGTAAAATAAAGAAATTTGAGTTAGTAGAATAAAATTTATGATTTGAAATTTAACTAAAGGAAGGTTAAATAATGTAAACCAGATTAAATAAGTTATTGAAATGAAAATTTAAACTTAAATGGTTAAGTGATTATATGATATGAATTTGGAAGTTTATATAAATAAGTTGTATAACTTATAAAGTGAGAAAATGTAAGTAAAACCAATTGTTAAAATGGTTAAACAATTTTGTTAAGCAAAACAAAATCTTAATTTGTATAGTGATATAAATTTAACTTAAATAAAGTTAAATAAAATAGAATTTCAATTTAGTTAGTAGTGAACTTAAGTTGTATAAGTGAAAGTAAATGCAAGTGAGAATGATATATAGCTTAAGTAATGTTGAATAAAGTTGATTTTGGTATCGAAGTAAATTAATAAATGAAGTAATTAATTGAATGTGAATTTGAGTTATATAAAGAAATTCAACTTTAGTGGTAATACGAATTAGCATTAAAAATGTTGTTGTTAAGAAGTTGTGAATTAATAATAATATTGGAAGTGTTGTATAAAAATGTGATTATAGTGAATACTAGAATTCAGTCTAAATTGAATATTAAACCAATTGAAAGTAAATTAATTTGGTAATGTTGGTTATACATTGGTTGATTAGATGGTTGTTAGTTGATTGTATAGAAATTCATATGAAATTGAATTAATTAAATTGGAAGTAAATGAATCAAAATAGAAGTGAATTTGATTTAACGTGAAAGTAAACAAACTTGAATGTAAATTAGTGAATGCAAACTAATTGAATAAATGAATGTCAGTAAATCCAATGTTAATAAATCAAATTTTGATTAAATTGAAAACCAATTCATTAAATATCAATAGCAAGTGAATTTATAATGATTTGGTTATGGATTGTATATATTGATTTGTTGGATGTTTGTTGGGTAATAGTTGTTTGATGGTAGGATTTGTTGTTTTGATTTCATTTGCTATATTGGAATATATAGTTGTTGTATTGATATATGTTGTATATTGATATTACTTTCTATATACATGTTTCTCATTAGTGTTGAGTGTTTAGTAGGTGTGGATGGCGCTTGCTTCGCATTTGGAGCTTGCTTTCGCGCTATATTAGCCGTATATGCTCGCTAATAATATGTAAGGTACATATTTTGGATTACATATCGTACTTTTACACTTTTTCCCTTTGGGATGCCTCATCCTCGAAGATGAGATGTATATTTGTGATATATATGTTGTGATCCTACTACGATCGAACCGTGCAAAGGAGAAGTTAACGAATTTTTTTGAAAATCTAAGGCGTTAGAAATTTTATTGGAAATTTTTGAAAATTTGTGATAAATATAATTTTGATTTTGAGTTATAAAAGTTAAACGATATTAGTTGGTTTTGAAAAGATAACTATATATGGATTTGAAAACTTAGTAAAGTTTTTATAAGAAGTTTAACGAATGATTTTGGAAAAGTTGATGGATTTTATGACTTTTTCTTACTTGGTAATTTCGAGGATGAAATTCTTTTAAGTAGGGAAGAATGTAACGACCCAGAATTTCAATCATTTGAAATTCGAATATTTAATTAATTTTAAATATTTAAAAGTTATGTTTATAAGCCGAATAAATAATATTTCGAACATAGTAATTTAATTGGATAATTTAATTGTTAATTTAATATTTGAAATTGCAGAAACAATTGATATTTGAATTAAATGTGAATAAAAATGATTTATAAAGATGAATTAAATTCCATTCGAATTAGAATGATGTTAGGGAACTTTTAAAATTACATTAAAAGTTAATTTGTAGAAATCGAATATTTTAATATTTAATTGACGAGTGAAAATAGTCATTTTTCAAACAGTCTCGGATTTCGATGAAACAAGTTTCATTGGATCCGTATTATTATATTATTGTAGGATTTCAAATTTCATGTCAATCGGATTTACGATTTGTTCGGGGTAAGTTATAACGCGTAGAAAACTATTCAAGTAAATTTTAAATTTAAATAAGTCGATTCGATAACTTATCTTCCAAATACGATCAAATTGGCTTTCTATATATATTCCATTGCGTTTGAAATAGGGGTAAAATATTATAAACGCCAGGCTGCACGTTTCTTTTCGAGTTCGAAAAATTTTCGGATGAATAGTGCGCGCAAATTTTCTATAAAAGGCCAACATTTTTTTAATTTACACAAACCCTAGGGTTACAAACCGTAGCCTCCAGCAAATAATTCAATGGCCGAAATCCCATCTTCTTCTTCCTCGATTATCTCCTCATCCATCCACTTTCACGAAAATTCTTCAACTACAAAAACGTAGAGGGTAGAGAGACGAACAAATCCAACGGTCATGATGTTATACAATGTGATGGATCGATGGCAGTTCACGTTTGAATGCGTATGTTTAAGCACGTATTACGATGGGATGGCGTGACCGAGTTCATCGGCTTTCAAGGTGGAGGTGTGCCTTGGACCAGGCTTTGTTGAGGCAGCGTTCAATCGTCGTATAGACGATCGTGGAGGGAGAAAAAATTTGAAACATACGACGGCTATGGGTACTTTGATCGGCATGAAGAAGACGATGGGAATAGAAACAAGGGCCTTGATTTGATAAAGCAGCAGATCGAACGGCCAGAAACAATAAAGATTATAAAAGAAAATAAATATAGAAAGAAAATTAGAATTATATAATGTTTAAAATGTCGTAACTTTTTCATACATGGTCCGTTTCGCACGAAACGAATTGCGTTGGATTCGTATTGATGAGCACTACATTATAGAGTTAGATTGGGATTTATTTAAGCTAGTGAAAATTTGGGTTGAAATTAAACGCTTGTTTAATTTTAATTGGAATAAATCGCTATCGCGACGACTACAAGCAATATGAGTACAACTCACTCTTTCTGACTCACTGATATTTCATATAGGTGAGAAATAAATATTATTTATGCTGATTGATGATTATTTTGATGACATATGATATTATATATATATGTATATATTGATCGATATTTGGATATATACCTGCATAGTGGAGCAGATGACCCTATACATTCCCGTGTATGAGCGGATGACCCCTTGTACGCGCGTCTACCTCGAAGCGGACATTGTATACGTATTTCTAACATGTATATTTATTATAGGTGATAGGTTGGAGGGATTCAACTGGATTCCTCACCAGTATTGATTTTATTTATAGATATTGTGATATATTCTGTTATCATATGATATATGATGTTTTGGTTGCCGTGATTGTTGTATTTAGTGCTATTGCAGCATCGGGCCTATTTTGGTAATTTTAAAAATATTAAAGTGATGATTTTTAAATTGAAAAAGAATTTTTTCAAAATGATTTTGGAAATATACGTTTTATTGAATTTTGAACTGTTAAGGAAATTGATTTATTATAAATAAATAAATGTTATAATTTTTATGTTGTAAAAATTATGATTTTTGTGAAATAAATCAAAATATTATTTTTGAAATATCGAGTTAATGATTTGGTAGATAGTTTAAATTGAGTTTTTGAATTATATCAAATGGTTTATATATATGGGATTTATAAAATTGATATTTTATAAATCAAAGTGATTGAATTATAGACAAGTTTTGTAAAAATTAAAATGAAGTTATAAATGGATTTTATAAGTGAATACGATTTATATAATTTGTGAAATTATAAAAGAACGAATTTGTTAATAAATGATATAAGTGAATTAACTTGTAATTTGGATTTGGCATATAAATGAGATGTAAATGGAATTGGTAAATAAAAGGAATTTATAACTTGACTAAAATATAATTGTGAATTTATAAACATTGTTTTATAAATCCAAAATCAATTGATTTTGATAAGTTAAATATAGAATTTTATTTAAAGGTATTTTATTCATGATTTTTGACAGTGAATTATCCTTTAAATTAAATGTTGAAATAATATTAAATTTGGCAAATAGTTTAATTAATAAAAGATTAATTAAAAGGGCTCAATTATTGTTATGGTGCTGAATATCTGTTTGTTTTCTTTGATAGTCAAATAACCGACTATCAAACTTGGCCAAATTTTAGTTCCTCGACTTGACGTGGGAACTATTTAGTCGTACACTTAGTACGTAGGCTTCTATGTAAGCTTTATTATCATTTGTGTTGAGGATGTTGATTCGCGTAGTGCGGAGTATTACTCCAATTTATCGAGCTTCCTTCTTGGCCGAAGGATAGCAATTTGAAAGTTGGAAGCGTGATAAGTCTATGAGATTTAGTTTCTGTGTGAGGTTGAGAAACACTTTTGCGTTGTTGGTGCGAAGAGACCAGGATCAGATTTATCTGAAAACCACTTCGGACCAACGTATATGCGACGATTGTGCAGGTTGCTTATGATGATATTGATATTCCAGATTTTCATAGTAGGGGACTGCTAGTTGATCATTTGGGGTTAAAATCCCAATATACATATAGTAGAAGTGGTATCTTCATTATGATATCCAGTGCGAGGACTATTCGCTACGAATCCTAGGGATTTCCCGACAGGATGTAGTAGGAAAGTACCTTCGGTTTGTCCTGTTCCATGACAACTTGTATGGATGTTTGCCTGACATTGCATTTATAAAGAATACGTACATTGGTTTTTACAAATGTACATCAATAGTGGCGGAGAAGGCAACTTTTCTTAGCTTAACACCCTCCTTGAGACGTATGAGCTTAAGGGTTGTATTTTTGTGAAAGACAATTAGTAGTCAACGAAAATGGCCATGTGGCATTCAAAATGATGTGATATGTGATATGTGAAAGGTAATCGTAGCCTTGAGAGCCTAACACCCCGGTTATGTTGGGATTCTATGTGGTCGGATGTATGTTCGCATTTTGGATAGTAGTGATTTGGGTTATCAGATGTTCTGAGCCCCAGGTACCAGATACGTCTGGGCCTCATGGCAGGGATGCGCGAATACCGAGTCCTTGGATGTTATTCGTAGATTGCATCCACTTTTAGCCATTTGTGTTGTTGTATAACGGCTTTTGAGTCATGGACGTAAGCCGTGGATACAGATTGATCTTTCCACTAGTTTCCTATCATGTTGGAAATCCAATCCCAATACGAGATTTACGGTGTTGATTGTATTCCCCAAATAGCTTTAATGACTTGCAAACATTTCAGGTACCCCTTTTTGGTATTATATATTCCGTTCCGTATAATCCGTTGACCTGGTCCGTATATATTCCATTAGACTTAGTCTAAGTATTGATACCTTATTTGAATAAGTTTATTTGAAAAGTGATTTCAAAAGAATTTCATTAGAAATAATATCAAACATTTTGATATATAAAATGTTTTAGTTATCATAAGGTAAAAACATATACATGTTTATGTGTGCACTTGTCTTATGAGATACTTTTGTTTTGATAAAGGATAAGTTTGGTTATTTAATAAATTCAGTTGAGTGTGTTTTGTCATGCTGGTTTACCCGACTGATCTGGGCATTCTTCCCTTTCAGAGCTCAGGTCAGACCGAGTATATTTACAGGTTCAGATTGGTGCTTTTGGAGCTTCAGTAGGAGAGCTGGAGATCTCCGTTCCGTATACACGTACATGTTTTGCTTGATTATCTGCTGCATTGTTGCTTAGTTGCTTTTTATTATCAGCAATTGTGATGACAGGTTATATAACTGTTCAGGCTGATAATTATTGTTGAACTCTGACTGATGTATGTGTGTATATATATATATATACTGTTTCTATTTTGTAAAGATCATTGATTTGATATTATATGTTTTCCGCTGCGATGTGAGATTCTGTATTGTTCTGTTTTGTTCTATCTTCTCTCTTTCTTATCTTCTTCTCTCTTCTTTCCTTTCCCTTGACTTTCCGTCAATTTGTGCTTTTTGGGTCAGATATATGTGGATTATTATCGATTCAAAGGGTACGGATTTGCGGGTCGTCACAAATAGGCTTTGACAGAATAGGCGGTTTGGAGAGGTGTAAAATTAGCGCTCAGAATGTGCCCTCACATTTCATAGTCCATTCAAAGTTCCATTTCCCTTTTCTGATCAGATCGAAGAAGGGATTTCATTTGTCAGTGGATTTTGAAATGAACCTGCTCATTGCTGCTACTTTCCCGTTGAGGCTCTAACTTGCTTTATAGTTCTTGGAGTCTCAAGATTTCTAATTGTCCAGATCTTTTTAGGATTGGCTTTAATTCCTCGAGCGTTGACGATAAATCTAAGGAATTTTCCTGGTGCGACTCCAAAGTGTCATTTCAACTGATTGACCTTCATTCTATATTCTCGAAGGATATTAAACATTGATTCCATGTCTTTGATATGATCAGTGGAGAATCATGACTTCACTGGCATGTTATCCACATATACCTCCATGGTTTTCCCGATCTGATTAGCGAACATTCGATTAACTAACCATTGGTAAGTTGCTCCGACGTTCTTTTGCTCGAAAGGCATAACCTTGTAGCAGTAAAGTCCCAGATCGGTCACGAAGATGGTATGCTCCTAGTAAGATAAGTGCATGGGTATCTAGTTGTATCCAGAATACGCATCCATGAAGGATAAAAGTTCTTGTCCGGATGTTGAATCTACGAGCTGATTGATTCGAGGAAGTGGAAAATTGTCTTTGGGGCAAGCTTTATTCAAGTCAGAGTAACGAATATTTGTTCTCCATTTCCCGTTCAGCTTTCGGACAGGACACCCATTCTTGTTATAATGCATCTCGAACAAATCCGTTCGATTTAAGCTTATCGGCTTCCTCCTCAAGGGCGGAAGATCTCTCTGGATCCATACCATGCCTTTTTTGTTTAACCAGGACGTGCACGGGTCAACGTTCAATGTGTGGCTCGCGATATCCGAGGACCACACATGTCAGAATGTGTCCAAGCAAATAGGTCAAGGTTTGATCGAAGAAATTCAACCAACTCCTCTTGCATTTGTTGGCTTAACTGAGATCCAATCTTTATCATTTTAGAATCATCTTTATCATTGATCGAGGCATCGATCGTTAGCTCGGTCGGAGAAGCTGACTGTCTTTATTTTCGTCTTCATTTTCGGTATCTCTCAGTTCAAAATCCTTTGGGAATTGGTTGTGGTGCTTGGGCCTTAGCCCAGGCGTCGATTGTTAATTCTTAACAAAGCAGACGTAGAGAGATTACTATATGCCCTTTCCTTTTTTCCTTTCGATGCGCCTCTTGCAGCTCAACAACATAACAAGCTCGCTCAACAGCCTGGTCCCCCTGAACGACTCCGTTGTTGGTAGGAAATTTTTGGGCTAAACGCCAAGAGGCAATTGTAGCACTGAATTCAGCTAGGGCCAGTCGGCCCAAGAAGCATTGTATGGCGAGTCTATATTCAACACAAAAAATTGTAGCATTCGAACTCTCCGGCGTTCTCCAATTCCCAACTCCACTGGCAGTTCCACCACTCTGGTGGGTATAGTTGCACTCCCGTTGAAGCCATGAATGCGAGACTGGCAAGGCTTCAAATCTTTAGTTTTCATTTTCATCTTGTCATAGGCTCGCTTAAACAATATATTCATAGAACTTCCATTGTCCACTAAGATCCTCTTCATCCAAGCAGGACCTACTTGAGCTGATATGACAAGTGGATTGATGGTTGGGGCTTTAACCCTGTCGACGTCTCTATCCTGAAAGACGATGTCGTCAGTCGTCATCTTCTGTTTCTTGGCCAGAGCCCCATCTTCCAAACTACTACAACACTCGAAGCTCGCATGCCTAACAGAACTGGCATATGACTCCATTTCCTTCCAACTTCGGTCTGCTGAATGAGGACCACCACTAACAGTATTTATCACCAACCTCCTGTCGGTACGAGCAGGTCCCTTCGGGCTCACCTGATTCAGTGCATGGTTCTGATTTGATGGGCCTACACCTCCTGACTGCGGTGCCCACACAAACTGCTCCAATTTTCTCTCACGTATCAACTTCTCAATGATATCCTACAAATGACGACACTCATTCGTGTTGTGGCTGTAACTTTCGTGGAATCTACAAAATTTCCCTATCTGAATCTGTTTCTCTGATGACTGTTTCGAAGCAGGTTTCTTATACTGAATAGTATTGCAGGTCTGTATATACACATTCTCCAGTGGTGTATTCAAAGGAGTATAACTATCAACCATAGGAACCATACGTCGTGGACCACGATTCTGATCCCGTTTCTATTTTGATTTCCTTTGCCTTTCTGTTGACTTTGTTTATTCTGTATATTCAATTGCACTTTTCCGGAACTCTCCTTGGTTTGTTTAACAGCAACATTTCTGTGAATCCTTTCCATACAAGGCCCTACGTCATCCTTTTTCCTAGACTGTTTCATGTCCTTCCTTCTCAAGAATGGGCTGCCTTGGAATAGAAACGGTCCAACAAGGCAGGGGATTTTCTTGCCAACCAGTTGCCTAACTCAAAATCAAGATCAATCCCCTTAGTCAATGCCATCAGAATATAGTTATCATTGGGATTGCCAACCTTAGCGCATGCAGCATGAAATCTCCCTAAATAACCTCTAAGTGTCTCTCCAGGAGCTTGAGTGACACTACACAAAGTATTAACATCCTTCAACCTCGTTACATGCAACAAACTTTGTCGCCAACTGATCAAAACATAAGATATATCAAGGTGGTAAATGGGTGAACCACATAGTCGGTATGCCCCCCAACAAGATCGGGAAATTTTGGCACTTAACTGCATCATCAGCTCGTGCAGCATTCATTGACCATTCGTATTTCAAGATATGCTGATTCGGATCAGAGCTCCCTTCATAAACGGGTAAAGTTGGCATCCTGAATCGTCGAGGTGGTTCAGCATAGAGTATCTCATTAGTAAAAGGAATATGACTCCGGAAGATTCCCCGGTCTCTTTGGTGAGGCCTAAACTCTCTCGGATCATTTGAAGGATCATTGTCGGGATGTCTGGCATCTATACATTCTGGGCTTGTTGACCCAAGGTGTGGTCGAGTTCCACAATGCGAGGATGAGCCGATCGTGGTCGACGGTCGATGTCTCGCCTCCTTGGTTCCAAATCTCTAGAACATATGGTTAGGGAGTATATTCATGTTGGCGACGGTTCGAATCTGTCCTATTTTGTGCATAGGCTCCTAACTCAGAAGCAGCGGTGGCAGTGTGGTTATCTGTAACATGGTGAGGAACAGTACCTCCCCGGGAGGAAGGTCCGGTCTGATAGCTGGTTGACGGTCCAACCCACGGTTGCCCAATATTCAATGTATGCCGATGTCTAGTAGCTTGAGTATAACTTCCATCTAGCCGTGGGTGTGTGGATCTATGATGGTTGTCAGAAGAGGCTGAACTCTCAATGGATGAATAGGAAGCTTGATATCTTCTAGATATTCTTCGTCTTTGACGATTCAGTTGATTGGTTAATTCTATGTTAGCACACAGTTCCTAAGTAAATTGCTGCCGACTTTGTGTTAGCTCTTTCATTTGCATTTGAAATTCTTCCCTGGTGATAGGGCCTTGCGGGTCTGATGGTCTGGTAGCATGCTGATAGGCAGGACATAGCTGTACTGGATTCTGTCTTTCCCGTCCTACTGAATCTACGGCAATTGATGTAGTCCTAGTTTTCACCATTATGGATAGCGAAGCTCTTTCCTAGACTTGATGCAAATCTGAATAGGATGGAAGAACTTTAAACTTGAAGTCTGGATCTTATTCTTAGATTTTCGTAATTCGATATCAATAGTAGATCCAATGAGCAGGAGAAACATTGGGTGTTTCTCAATGAAAGCACCAAAGTATTTGTATCAAAATTGGGCACAAAACTCTTCGAAAGTGTTTGAAGAGATAAAATGAAGAGAAAAAATGGAAAACGAGGATCATCTAAAAAACACTCCAAACAACAATAAAAAAAATAGCATAGAAAAATAGGGATTTAGAGTGGTTCGGCATATAGCCTACGTCCACTATGAAATGGTTTACTTTTATTAACTTTTGCTTGCTGGTTACAACGAATTACAACAGTGAAACTCGAATACAACGATGATTTCGGAAGAGCCTGGACGTAGAAGAGCCAAAAGGTACTTTTTCAGCAGGTCTTGGGCTGCTATTTATATGCCTAGGCTGCAAATATCTCGCTTAGATCTCGGAAGACCTCTTCTCTTATGTGGGTGGGCCTACAAGATCGATCCCTGACCGTTTGGAGTCGATCCGTGATCGATACGAACGCAATTCGTATCGATCAGGATTTGGTCCAATTGAGTCGAGATCGATCATGAATGTTCTTGAAGATGTATGCAAACTCCTGTGAAAATTTTGTGGCATTTGGACTTGTAGATTTTGAGTTATGATCGATGCAAGTTTGGATTTCTCGAAAGCTGTTGAATTCGTACCGATGTTGTTCATATCGATAGCTTCGTATCGATGGTTCTGCACGTTATGTTTGACGATGTGGTGCTTGCTTTTAGGATCGATCCACATTTTATACCAAGCGAATGAGTCTATACTATGGATGCCCTCGTTCGTATCGACCCAGTTTAGTCCTGTTCGTATCGATCACTACTGCTCTGTTCATATCGATCGTCAGTGCTCTATTTTGTATCGATCAATATTACATGCATTTCGCATTGGTTCATCTCGTACTATTCGCATCAATCACCGGCCGATCGATATGAGTGCAGCATGTGTTGATGGATCGATACGAAGTAGCTTCTTTGTATGGTTTCGATGGATACGAAATAGACGTTGGTTGATCGATACGAACAAGCTGGAGATGATGGATACGAATCAGTATGAGGAAGGAGTGATACGAAGAACGCCGCTTTGTATGAATACGAACCTTTTCTCTCCTGATCGACACGAAGCCATGCGCACCTGATGGATTCGAACTAGATTAATACGAAGGAGGTTTCTTCCTGGTTGCTTGATGGATACGAACATTGTGATCACTTGAGTTGCATCAATCATATTTTGGATATACAAACTCGGATTGACTTTGAAATTTGGAATGCTGGCTTTCATAGCTTTGTTCGTCGTGCATATCAATTGTAGCTCGATCCAGACTCGTACAAAATTTACCAGCATGCATAGCGAACCTATACATAACCGTTCTTCGGGGTGATCTGTCCTTGATTTCCAGTCAGTTCCTTGGTGTCAGGCCTTGCCAAAAGGCAGGATAACAACCACCAAAACTGGTTATGGAATATATAAAAGCAAAAAAAGTTCAAACTCATAATAGATAATAGAATCCATTAAGTGCGTCTCAAAAGCACCACTAAAAATTGATTATGGATTATATAAAAGTAAAGAAGCCGAATATCATATATAATAGAAAAAACCGTCGAAAGCATCTCAGAAGCACTACTAATAATTGGTTATGGATTATATAAAGCAATCAAACTCATAAACACAAAATACAGAAGGAAAGAGTGATCATGTTCTATTGACCACTAATGGGTATTCATCACATTTTTCTTTACTTTAGGCTCGAGGCTCATTCCTCTTAAATATTCAAGGACTGATTTCCTTTAAATAATTTAGAAAGAAGATTCATTAAGTTGTACTTAATATTGTTTATTTTCATGAAATCATGCCACCCACTAATTTCTCAATTACTCTAGGTTGAAATAGATATGTCTTCTCTTTTCTTACATGTTCTTATAGAAATTCCAATGTTCATTAACTGGGGTACAAATGTAACTCCTTATATCATAAGCAATAGTATGTTTAATAATTCAAGAGAAACATGATGCTCCCTCCAATTTTACAACATTCATCAGTTGGCTAATAATGTTATTTATTTTTACATATATAAGAACCATAGAGATGTAACATAGATGTTATACAAAACAATCAAATCTTTCCAAAATTTTCTGAATGTTGTAAGATTGACATAAAAATTTTATTTTCAATTTTCTTAAATTAGCCTCTTGTAAATCTGATGTCTCATACTAGAACGACAAGAAGGAATTCACAATTTAACATCAAATATTAAATTTTGATTTTTGCAAACTATGATGGACCCAACTTAGCTAGGTACCCCACACTTTAAATATTATAGTTTGGAGGAACGCCTTTTTGTAATCTGGTAGCAGTTCTTTCTGGGTTTTTTTGGTGAGGAACCATACTGGGAAAAAATAATTTAACAAAGTAGTTTCACCCACATACATCTAACATATGAAGAGTTAGTGTATTCAGCTTTATATCATCGGTTACATTCAATATAATTTTAACATGTTTAGTATTTTCATACATATAAAAAATATTAATATAATACTTGTAAAAACAATGATCAAATAATAACAAAATGTATTAATGCAAAATTCAATTCAACTCATGTCATTCTTTAATCATGCATACATAAACTCATAAAGTATGCACCTATACAGGATGATATGCTAAACATTTGGCCTTAAAATAATGTTTATATAGATGTGAAAATCATATAAAACTAGAGCAAATAAAACTTACTTTCGATACATATATTGTAACGGCCCAAATTTTTGAACACTTCGTATTTAAATATATGAATTATTTAAATATTTGAACCTTGGATTAAATATGATTAAACTAATTTAATATTATTGTTTACCCCCTTTTAAATTATAACCAATGATAAGAAATTTGTTTGCGAAATTTGTTTACAAAAATAAATAGTTTAAATAAATATCGATAATGCGACCAAAAATCATTTTATCGATAAATGACATCAAAATACGTGAAATTATCATCCTTAGGCACCGTCTTGGATTTTGACAAAAATATTGCCATCGAGACCGGAATAATGAGGTGATGTGCACCGTCGGGTTTCATGGCGATCAGATATGTTATGTGATCGTACGAGCTCGAAGCCTGTGTTGATTTACTTTATAAAATTAAATATACTGTATATTATGTTATATATACCCTACCCACACTTTTCTCGCTTTTCTCACTTTATTCAATTTCTTCCTCCTCCTTCACTTCTGTAAACAAAATAAACAGCTGCCACCATTCTTTGAATTTAATTAAGAGCTACAGTCAAAGAAAATCAATGATGTTGGATCCGTTGCCCTCGGCATGGAGAGGGCTTCAAATCCATAGCCTTGAAGTTGTTTGTGTTGAAACTTGGCTGAGGTCCACTTTGGGTTGCTGTGTGTTTGAGAGGAGGCGGTGGTGCTTGGGGCCACGAATGGTGAAATGGAGGGCGTGAAACTGAATTTTGAGCGAAGTGCAGTGCGATCGAAGAAGCTCCGATTCACTAGAGAAAAAGACGACTTTAAGGTTGCATATTGCACATGAGCAGGTTGGAAATTGATGGAGTTGATTGAGCTTCATGCGGTTGGGTAGGAAGCGGAAGGCATGCAACATTGAGCCCATAACCGACGGTGTAGCATTTCGTTGAGTATTAAGAGAGATATAGAGGGGAGAAGGTCATGTGTATGGATTTGATGTGCACAACCAAAAGGAAATAGGTTTGGGGAAGAAGGGACTTAATGGTAATGAGGGTAATTAGTAAATTAATTAATAATCAATTTTTTATAAAATCCATAACTTTTGCATACAAGGTTCAATCGAGGCATCATTTTCGACGTTGCACTCGTAGTTAGATTGTCTACATCTTGGTTTGGCTTAGGCTTGGGTACGTTAACTCACCATTTAATTTGTGTATATGAGTATATACTATTTGTTTGTTAAAATATATGTTAAATAGATAACACTACAACTTATAACTTTTGGATCCCTCCTTACTTTGGAAAGCAAGTAACAACACTATAGTGTATTTTGTCTTATAACCCACTAAAACATGTGCCATGACTAAGACTTGTTTTTTACATGTTTGATATTGTTGTATAAAAAGTTGAAGTATGTTATAAATAGTTAAAGCAAAATAGTCGTTATAAATGCACTTTGAAATCCCTTGTATTTTACATATGTTGAATTAGTTAAAATGCGATTATATTGTAAAATTATATATTTGGTTGTCCCCTACATATTATTTGGTGATTTGACATAAAGGAATTGGTTTGGAAAGTTATAGAAATTATGAAAAAAAAGTTCTGAAAGTTAGAAGTAAAAAGTTCGCTATGGGTGCACTTTGAAAATGCCTTGTATTCGGCGATTTTCGAAGTCAACTTTGAAAGACATCCTAAAGGCTTCTTTGTATTTTTATAAATATTATGTGTACCTATTACCTAAATAATACCAAAGTTGAAATACATTTTTAGTAATTATTTATGAATGTTTAAAGAAAAGGGTTTTAAATTATAAAAATTCTTTTCATGGTTTTTAAATAAATTATAAAATAAGTATTTTAAAATAATATTTAAAGTAAATTTTTTGAACCATAGTATAAGTAATTTTAATTATATATATAGTTTTTAAAAAATTAGTTAAATATTTTATTCAAATAAACAGAAGTTATGTAATATAATATCTTCTTAAACTGTTGTTTTTATTAAATATTTTATCTTATAAATAAACTACTATATATATATCGTTTTAAATCTTTTATAAAGAAATAACCGAAGATTTGGATTGTGATACTTTAGTTTAAAATGAACAATTTGTGAAGTTAGATAAAAGTATACTTGTAAAATTAGTGTAGATATAAATAAATATAATTAAGGTTATAATTAAGATTATAATTATGAATGTAATTAGGAACATAATTTGGATTTCAACTCGGAAAATAATTAAGAATATAATTAGGGCTTAAAAAAGGAATGTTTTGAGGTACTTTTGGGTTGTTGTGACAATATTTAAGTAACACTTATTCAAACCCTTATAAATGAAATTAGATCTTTAAAAGAGATTTTTAAGGATAAATGTTTAAAGTATGAAATGTTTAGGTTTGTAATAAACAATTTTTTAGTAATATTTGTTTTTAAACCCTTTGATTATATTTTAAAGTGTAAAAAATATTATGAATAATCTTTAATAATGGAGTTTTAAACATAATTACGGGTATGGAATCTTTTGAAATAAAGAAAGAAAAAGTATGTGTTCAAAATATAAAAAAGAGAAGGGGTTCATAGTAATAATGTTTGAGTAACATTTGTTTTTAACCTCTTTGATTATGTTTTAAAGTAAATCTTGTTAAGTGATATATGAATATATTTATACCATTAAGGCAAGTATATGAATAATTTATAAAGTATTGAAAAGAGTATAAAGAAATTGTAAAATAGTAAAGTACATGTATGTATCCTTTTATAAAGAAAAATTAAATATATATATATAAGTATATAAAGGAAGTTTTAATTAATATAGTATTATTAATTAATAAAGGAATTTTAATTAATAAAGGAAATTTTAATTAAAAAAGAAATATTAATTAATATAGAAGTTTAACTAATTAAGAGTTTAACTAATTAGAAGTTTAATCAATTAGAAGTTTTAATTAATAAAAGAAGTTTTATTAGATAGAAAGGAATTTTATTAATAAAAGTGATTTAACTAATAAATGATTAATTAAATAAAAAAGGGATTAGTAGTCATGATCTGTTCAATATGCTGGAACCTATGTGATGATTCCTGATCTATTCGAGATGGTTGAATCTATATGGAAATTCATGATTTGTTCGAGATACTGGAATCCATTTGGGAATTCATGGACCATATGATGTCCTAGAATCCATATGTGGTTCCGATATCAGTTTGACTTATGGCTCATGTGTTAGGATGCTGAATGTAACTTTACCATCAGTAGTGACAGAAACCAGGGGTAGGATGCATAGCCAAGAGATTTAGCTAACCCACAAGGAGCAAGCGACTCCATCTACTATTGCTTATAGATATGCATGTGGAAGTGATGCATTCAAAAGCCATGTGTTTGGGCGTGGATTGGCTATGAATTTCCTTTGGTACATTCCCTAAAGATGTAAGCTGCTCGAAAGGATATCTGTAATCTTTATGCAAGAGATTGGAGTCGGCTTTGATCCAAGGAGGTCTCCATGGAAAACCTACATAATTATGCAAACATGCCTTAGCTGTTTTGATCGTATACTAAGTTATTTTTGTAGTGAACACACAGTATAGCTATTTCTTACTTATGTTCAACACCATAGACATTATATATTATATCGTAATTTGTACTGTTAGCACCAAAATTTGTCACTAACACCCAAATCTAGATGAAAGCACCAAATCACATTCACAGATCACATATAGCGTGTATGTAAAGAGTATGAATGTAAAGAACAGTGAAGATTAAAAAGAAAGCGGTAATAACACAAGATTTATAGTGGTTCGGCTAACTTTGGCCTACGTCTACTCTAGAAATTTCCTTTTTATTGATAAGAGAATCAATTACATTTACAACTTGGAGTTTTTAAAAGAACAATGGCACAGTAGCCTTAGTGGGGAAGAGGAAGAGGAACAAAGTCAGATCCCTTTTATGAAGCCCTACATGCTGTATTTATGGGCAAAACCTAAGTTACTAGGCTTCTTGAGTGATCCGGGCACATCAACACCAATGCCAATCCAGAAATAACAATCCAGAAATGACAATCCAGAAATGCCAACCCAGAAATGTCGATCCGGAAATGGCGAACCAGAAATGGCGAACCAGAAACGACGACCCAGAAATGACGATCTAGATCACCACCAAGCCACATATACCGACCCACTCACGTCAAGCCACTCATGACTTTCCATCCTTGACCGAGGCATACTAGCCATCATACCTCCAATCCTTTCCTAACTCGATACTCGTTCGAGCCCGATCATATCTTCTACAACTATCATCTTATAGTCGGGTAACACTATTGATTTTAATTAAATCTGCATGTCCACTGCCTTGCCAAAAGGCGGGTTAACATTTTCTCCCCAAACATGCCTTGCGGTAGGAAGGCATGTTTTGAATAGCTTTTAATCCGTCATCCAAAGTCCATATGTCATTCATAGTCATACCATGTGATCCATAATCTAATCCATTTTATCCTAGTGACATTATCATATCCTTATTCAAATCCGCAACTACTTCGAGTCGATATTCGATCCCTATCTAGTAACCAAATCCTTATCCAATTCCACATCCATTCGAACCCGATAACTGAGTTATAATCTATCGATATCCAATAACCAAATCCATGACCTCTCGGGTCAACATCCAAATCCGAGATCGCTCCAGATCATAACCAATCCTTAGCCATTCAAAGCCAAAATCCAAATCCATAACCTCTCTGGGTTCTTGGTATTCATGGTTTAGTGTCCCCGAATGTTGAGTAATGTCGGGGTTTAAGTCCTAAGCCGAATTATGGTCGCTCCGGACCCTTGTTGAGCATAGTCCTCACTCGACGACCTGAAATTGTAACCGATAGATAATATGGGGCCTAAGTCCTAGGCCGAATCCTTGTCTCTCCGGACCCTTGCCAAGCATAGTCCATGCTCAATGACCTTTTAGCCAAAAACTAGAAAAAAAGTCAAACAAAATCTAATCCGTATCCATATTCAAACCAGAAAATCATAAACCCATATCCAAAGTCCAAACCAAAAGAAAACATCCAAACAAAATTCAAATCAAAAAACAAACAAAACCAGGAGTTCAAACCAAACTCTAAAACCAAACCAGAAAAAGCAAGCCTCGAAGTCAAAAAGAAAAAATAGAATTCACAAACTAGAGCGTTACGATTTATCGTCATCTCAAAGCATGTCTGGTGGTTGTCTCTGTCCCCATACATGAGTAAGTGACTTAGCCGTCTGCCTAGAGTTTGCTACTTATTCCAAACCATCATGATTAGTTGATAACCAACTGACCACCATTCTTAGGCCTGTCGCCATTGTGTTCAAGGTAGGCAGTGGCTACTCCTGTTCAACCGCCCCATTCCAAGTTTCAACAAATTGCCGCAACTGACCATTCCCTACATGCTCCTCGATTATATCCTTTAGATGCCTGCAACTATTGTATCATGCCTGTCCAAGTCATGAAAGAGACAGTGCCATCCTGATGCCTTTTTGCGTTCTGAGGGTTCCCTCCTTGCCAGCCTTGATAAGGAAGGCGATCTCGAGTATCCAAGTATATCCGTTGCAATGTCTCTTTCAGTCCCGTGTAAGTGGAGAATTTTGGTTCTCCCCAGCGCTTCCTCTTCTCGTTGTCCTTATCTTTACTCGTGCTTTCATCCAACGGTTCTCCATCCTTAACCATGTTTACTTCCTTTGACCTCATATCCAAACATGCATCCTCTTTTCGAAGAAATCTTTCAGCTTCATGTAAGAATTCCCCGAGATCCATTGGTGGGTCCCGTATCAACGATACTTTGAAATCTAAATTATCCTTAACTCCTAACACCGCCGCCATTAGAAGCATTGATGGGTCTGGCCGATCCACTAAAGCAACTGCTGCATTAAACCAAGTTAAAAAAGTCCTAAGCGATTCTCCCGTCTTCTGCTTCACCGATGTTAGTGTCATCGCATTCTTCGACCTTTTTATGTGAACTGAAACTGCTTCAAGAACGTATCCACCAGTTCCGTCCATGTCCTAATAGATCCATCATCCAACTGTCTGAATCACATAACAGCTATATCTGCTAAGTACAAGAGGTAACATGGGGCCATAACCTCCTCTGATGCCCCGAGCACTTCCAGAGTGGGTAGCTTGAAATCAGATGGATTCCTAGCTATCCTGATGTTACGGGTAAATGGACTTTTGTTGACTCCTTCCAGATCTCTATTTGTCAGACCTCCATGAATAGTTCACCTAATAATGTCGGCTAATCCAGTGTTGCCTACCAAGGGTTGCCCCCCATCTACATTTCCTAGCTGCCCTCTAATACTTGAGGGAATTTTGGTACATACTCCTTATCACACACTCCTGTATCCCTATTGGCATGAGTCTACGCCGTACCATTTAGTATCCCTCCATGGATTGGTCCTGCATTACCTGGAGGTATGCCCCAAGTCTAGGTTCATTTGGGTTGACGACTGTTTGCCGATCAGGTGCTACCCCTACTGAACCACTCCATCTGCTTGCCGATTGAATCCTTCTAATCCAGCTCCATGGATCCGAGCTTTTGCAGTTCTTGCTTGTCCAAATTGTCTGAGAAGGGTCTGCATCATTTCCTCTTGCCTTTTCATCAACTGCTCCTGCATGGAATTCATCATGACCTGCATCTCATCCCTGGTGATATAGACTGAGGCTTGATTAGCTCAAGAGGAAGTCTCATGACTTCCTTTTTGCTGACTCCTTTTCGTCCTTTGTCTCCTGGTTGATCGCCACTTTAAATCCGAAATCCAAGCTTCTGAATCCCTGAGTTCTAGCTTTCCCAGTGAAAGCACCAAAATGTTAGAGCCAAAAATGTTACTAACACCCAAATCCAGATGAAAGTGCCAAATTACAATCACAGATCATAGATAGAATGTATGTGGAGAGCATGAATGTGAAGTATGGTGAAAATTAAAAAGAAAGAAGTAATAACACATGATTTATAGTGGTTCGGCTAACTTCGTCCTACGTCCACTGCAGAAATTTCCTTCTTATTGATATGAGAATCAATTACAACACGGAGTTTTTAAAACAACAATGGCAGAGTAGCCTTAGTAGGGAAGAGGAAGGGGAATAGAATTAGATCCCTTTTCTGAAGCTCCACAAGCTGTATTTATGGGCAAAACCTGAGTTATTAGGCTTCTTGAATAATCGGACCTATCAACACCAATGCTGATCCAGAAATGATGACCCAGAAACGATGACCCAAAAACGATGACCCAGAAATGATGACCCGGAAATGATGACCCGGAAATGATGATCTAGATATGACGACCCAGAATTTATGACCCAAAAATGATGATCCAGAAATGACAGCCTAGAAATGATGATCTAGATATGATGTCCCAGAAAGGACGAACCAGATATGATGAACCAGAAATGACGAACCAGAAATGATGATCTAGAAAAGAAGACCCAGAAATGATGACCCAGAAATGACAATCCAGAAATGATGATCCAGATCACCACCGAGCCACATCTACCGACCCACTCTGGCCGAGCCACTCATGACTTTCCACCCTTTTCCGAGCCATACTAGCCTTTATACCTCCAATCCTTTCCTCACGCGATACTCGTTCGAGCCTGATCATGTCTTCTGCAACTATCGTCTTGTAGTCGGGTAACACTGTTGATTTTAATTAAGCCCGCCTGTCCAAGGCCTTGCCAAAAGGCGGGTTAGCATGTACTTATAAGATGTTGGATCTTTTAAGAGGAAAGCCAATCAGGTGATTCAGTTGGTCCCAAAAGGAGTTGTTATATTTCAAATATATTTCTTAAGTTTCTTACAGTAGACTTTTGTCTTACATTTGGTCATATATTGTCCTTATTTCCATGGGTACGCCCTTGAGCGGTCTAGGAAAGATAGGTTTTCGCTGAAGTTCTATGGATCTTCCGAAGATGAACTGCATGCTTCCATTCATCTACCATAGTATTCTTATTCCACTATGTTACTTTATGTACATGTATATCTGGAATTATAAGGACAGGTTGCAATAACTGTCTAACATGATGATAGTACTTAGATTATCAACTCTGAAATGCTATGCACATTAGAGTAACACACAGTAATGTCTTTTAACTTGGCATTTGGGGTCGAGCCCGAGTTATACTGTAACAATCCGCATATTTTACGATTGTGTATTTAAATATTTTATTTAAATATAGCATCGTTAGTTGGATTTTAGTTCGAAAAGCTAATTTTTGCAAATGGTCGAATTACGACTCGAGATCACCCCCATCGAGTTCAAAACGACGTTTGCGACCTTTTTGAGTATAAACTTCGATATGTTTGGAGTTAGGGAAATTTTGCTACTTTTTCAGTTAGGGCTTTGGTTTGGTTTCAGCCCATTAGACCCAAGCTTCACCCCCTCTTCTCTTCATTCCTTTATAATTTCCTAATACTCAAGCTTTAGATAAAAATGGGGGAGGAGAGAAAGAAATAGAATTCCTAAGCCCTAGTTTCCATTTGGAAATTCAAGTTCTAGCTCCAAATTCATAGAAGAAGCCTTGATTCAAGCTTGTTGGGTTAGAATTGAAGAGTGATTGTCCTTGTCATTGCTCTATAGCTTCTTCTTCATTTTTTTTGGGTTTAAAGGTGAGATTTTTATCTCACATCTAAGTCTATAAATATCTTGGATTGTTAGGCATGAATTCCTAACACTTATTCATGTGCATTTGATTTTTGTTTGGATTGATTTGGTGTAAATTCCAATTTTTGTTGTTTTGGTCTAATTTCATGAAAATCCTATTATGGATATTTGGACGTTGATATTCGAGGCGTATCGAAGAGCCATTAAGGCTGGGTTGTCGGTTGGCATAAATCCTTAGTCGTCGTTGCTCATCCGATCGCTCCCGATAATCGTTTGGCCATCTTTGGCCTAGGTTCAGGGAATGCCTGAAATTCAGTTTTCAGACGTCTGAATTTGTATTTTCAGACATCTGAATATTATATGGGAATTTTTATTTCCCAGTTTTCGGACGTCTAAATCAAAATTCCAGACGTCTGAATTTGCTCGTGAGCAACCAGAAAGGAAATCGGCTAAAAATGCCTATTTCAGACGTCTGAAACATAGGGTTCAGACGTCTGAATTATGTTCTGGAAAACTTTTATTTTTCCAGATTCAGACGTCTGAATCCTTGATTCCAGACGTCTGAATCTGCTGTCTAGGCTCTATTTGCCTATTTGCTTGAGAATTCCAATTTTATCGATTCGTGATTATCCGATTTGTTGATTATCATTTATTATCGACTTTGATGACTTCTTTTATATCGGGATTTTTGGGAATATCCATTTCAATGGATTCGGTGATCGATTTCTTTGGATTTTATTCACGTCTTCGAATGTGAATTTTGATGATTGATTGTTTTTACAATCATTTCTATGATTTGTCACTTTAAAAATATAAAGGTTTCAATACTAGCAGTAAATATCAAAACTCTTTCATCAAAACGATTTCAACACTATTTTATTACAAAGCTCGTTTCTTAAAACTGACTTCCAATCTATTAGTATTTACAAACATTTACCTCACTCGTATGAGAAATCTAATTAAACGACTTAGTAAAATAAGTGGTATGAAACGCTTGCGTTTAGTTCGTCGGTTAATTCTTGGACTCGTTCGATTGAAACTCTTGTGACAACTTTCGAGTGGAGATTTACAATTTGTTCGTAAATACTTAAGTTAAGCAGGTGGTTATGGGACACGAAGCTAAACTCATCTAGTTACTAGCTTAGTGTAATTGACACTTCTTGATGATCGTTTTTTGTGATTTGGACTAGCTATAGGCTATGTTCCTTTGTCCACGTAGGGGATGGTACCTCGTTTTATTGAGTTTCGTCTCATTTCTTTTATAGGCTAATGACCTATGTATACTTTGGAGTTTCGAATCAATTTTTATGAGCTAGCGACCCATATTCTTTTGTGAAGTTCGGTTCATCAGACGTATCTTTGTACTACATTGTTGTACCAGCTTATCAGGATCATTGGGCATACCGTTGTACTACGTCGTTGTTCCGAATTATTCGAGTTTCAGGTTCCTCGGGCGTACTGATATTGTACTACCTCGTTGCACCGGCTCTATGGTTAGCGACCATGGGATAGCGTCCCGTTTGTGATACACGTGTTGGTGAGTTTTCATGCTCCCGTTTTGTGATAGGCCTCCCCCTTTTTGTGATTTCTGGATTTCTAATTGATGATTTCTAGAATTTGTGTTTCACCAATTTTTATGATTGGCATCGATATGATGTCAATATTTGTGGTTTGTTGAATAGAGTAAAGAATTTGACATTCTTTTGAAGTTATGAGATTTCTTAAGATATTGTATGATTTTTGATGTTGTTAATTGTATACTTTCATAGTATGGCATTGTTGTTATCATACGTTTTGTTATATCTCTTATTCCATCTCATTTTATCTGATATTTATAGCTCGATTGATCCGTTTATTATTTTCTTATTAAATAATACTCGGGTCAGACTGAGATGTTATAGGTGCTTCTGCTTGACTCTTTATTTGGAGCCATCATCTGACTTTTGTCTAACTACATTATATTTGTAGTTTTTGTTGTTATACATTCGAGATATAGACTCCATGATGTATACTTATTCTTTTGTGTAGCACTTGTAACTATTCTTTTGCGATACTGTGGATCTTGTTAGACCACTACTCTGATACACACTCTTATGTGTAATATTCATATCTGTTTCCGCCTTTGAGATATGAACAGATGTGACTGATTTGTGTTATTATACTTCTATATTTGTTTCCGAAGATTACATATAGCCACTGTGTAGTAGATTTGAGTTTGTACCGGCATGTCGATTTCCCTCTTGAAATGAAATGCATGTTGTACTATCTGACATACCGGTGCTCGCACAAAGCAATTACATGGATGGTCGCTCCTCAACAGCCTTATTTTTTGTGCTAGTTGACGGCATTGCTCCGTAGTGTCCTTAGCTAGCGTGAGTATAGAGGTGGGGCGTCACAGCTTGGCATCAGAGCCAAACTTCGAAACAATGTAGAATAATTTAACAAGGATCATCGTCCTAAGTCCATCTTAGGAGTCGTGCCTTAGGATTTAATTTTTGTCTTCATATCGTCTTATCCTATTTTCTTTTGTGATGCCTTGTTTTATCAGTCATTATTGTTTGATATTCATTTTTTGAATAACCTTTTTCTTCTTCTTTCTTTCTTTTTTAAAGAAGAGAAATGGTTAGACCTGGCCGTCCCAACGTTGGTCAATCTAGTGCTACTCCCCAGGATGGAATTTTTATGTCTGCACAACAGCTTCTTGATCTTGTAAGGAATGCTCAAGCTGTCAGACCCATACCAGAGCCTACTCGCCCAAAATCCGGATTTGCACGCCTGTGCAGTGGTTACACAAATTTGGGTGGAAAGCCGTTCAGGGGTTCCGAGGGTGTTATCGAAGTCCAAGCTTGGCTTAGAACATGCAATCGTATCTTTTCTCGCATGAATCTTATTGATCTTCATTGAGTCCAAGTGGCTTCTAGCATGCTCCAAGAAAGAGCATTAGATTGGTATGAGCTTCTTATTTCTGAAATTATTGAAGCATATCTTACTTGGGAGCAATTCCGGGGAAGATTCGAATCAAAGTTTATGCCGGAAGCTGAAAAGGTGACTTTGGCCCGTCATTTTATTGACCTTGTTCAAGGTGAATCTTCTGTGATGGAATATGTCGCATCTTTCGAATCTCTTTCTAGATACAGGGTTGAGTACATTAATACCCCATTGAAGAAGAATCAGAGATTTGTCTATGGCTTGAATAAAAATCTCAAGAAGCCATTACTTCTGAAATTGGAAGTTTCTTTTGACCAACTTATTGATATCGCTCTTCGACTTGAAGAGGCAGATAAGGAAAGTGGTGTTGAATTTGTGGGTGCCAAACCAAAGTTCAACAACAACAAGAAAAGGCCTATTAAATTCAAAGGCCTAAATCCCAACAAAAAAGGGAAGTAGGTAGCTTCGGTAGCAAGGACTCCTACCCCTAGTAGTGGGCAATGCTACAATTATGGTTCTAAGGACCATTATGCTAATAGATGTCCGAAACCTCTCTTTTGCCATTATTGCAAAGGTTCGAGTCATCTTCTATCTTCATGTCCCAAACTTCAAGGCAAGAAGGAGGGAAAGCTAAATGTTGTGCAAGCCCCTAGTAACACTTCTCGTGGTCAAGTTATTTCTCATTCTATCCTTGATGGCATTATTATGTTTCGTGATCATCCTATTTGAGTTCTTTTTGACATGGGTGCGTCCCATTCTTTTATATCAAAAGAGCTTGTTGATACTTTTTCTTTGAGTGTATGGCTTTAATGACTTCTTTGAGAATTGCGAATCCGGTTGGTGGATCCGCAACAATAAGTTTGCTTTGTAATGATGTCGAGATTATTTTGTGTGATTTTTCTTTTCGATCCGATTTGCATGTCATGCGTTACTTGGGCTTCGGAATGATTTTGGGAATGGATTGGCTTAACCGTTATGAAGTCGATATCCTATGTCCTGAGCGGACTATTCATCTTCGACATTCTCAATATGTTAAGCAGATTTCTATTGTTCTTAAAGATTCAGATTCCAACTTCACAGCATCTTTATATCCCTTAAATCCTTATGATGACGATAATGATGATGAGGAAGATGTCATTTCTCTTATTCACGTTGTTCATGAATTTTCTGACATATTTGAGCCCGTTTTAGGATTACCACCTAAGCGAGCAATTGAGTTCAGAATTAATCTAATTACTGGAGCTTTACCTATTACTCGTCCTCCTTATCGAATGTCCAATAGAAAGAATGAGGAGATGCGTAGACAATTATCCGAATTAGAGATGAAGCAATTTATTCATTCTAGTTTCTCTCCTTGGGGAGCTTTTGCGATTTTTGTGAAGAAATCCGATGGTATACTTAGGCTTTGCGTTGACTACCACAAGCTTAATGATCTTATTATCAAGAATAAATATCCTTTACCTCGGATTGATGATCTATTCGATCAACTTAGTGGTGCTAGAGTCTTTTCACAATTGGACTTGGCAACCGATTTTCATCAGCTTCGTATTGCAAAGGATAACATTCCTTTGACATCGTTCCATACTCGTTATGGATCTTATGAATGGCTTATTATGCCATTTGGGTTTAGCGAATGCTCCAGCTTATTTTGTTGACCTTATGAATCGAGTTTTCAAAGACTTCCTTGATCGATTTGTTCTCATCTTTATTGATGATATTCTTGTGTATTCAAAAACCGAGGAGGAACATGAAAAGCATCTTCGGATTGTGTTGGAAACTCTTAGGAGTAATCAATAAAAAGCAAAATTTTCTAAATGCCATTTTTGGCAATCTCGTGTGAAGTTTCTTGGTCATATTATTTCCAAAACCGGAATTCCCGTGGATCCTTCAAAGATTGAAGCGATTCAAAATTGGAAGAGACCGGATAGTGTGACGAAAATTCGTAGTTTCCTTGGATTGGTGGGCTATTACCGCCGTTTCATAAAAGACTTTTCTAAAATTTACATGCCTCTTACTAGTTTGACAAAGAAGGGAGTTAAATACATTTGGTCGGACAAATGTGAAGCTTCTTTTCGAAAATTAAAAGAACTCCTTTTCGACGCTCCTATTCTTGTTATTCCCGAAGGGAATCAAGATTTTATTGTTTATATCGATGCTAGTCGTGTTGCTTTGGGAGCCATTCTCATGCAAAGAGAATGTGTTATTGCTTATGCTTCTAGTCAATTGAAGCCAGCCGAGACTAGATATGCCACTCATGATTTAGAAATCATGGCTATTGTTTTCGCCCTTCGAATTTGGCGTCATTATCTTTTGGGAGAAAAAATTATTCTTTATACCGATCATAAGTCTTTGAAGTATTTATTTTCTCAAAAGGAACTTAATTTGCGTCAACAGCGTTGGCTCGAGTTCCTTGCATCTTATGATCTTGATATTCTTTATACTCCGGGAAAGGAAAATCGTGTTGTCGATGCCCTTAGCCGAAAGCAACAAGCGGTTGTTTCCATGATGATATCCGAATGGAATGATCTCGAGACTTTATCCACTTGTGAGATTATAGATCGTGTATCCGATTTATGTTCATATCTTGTTTTATATAGCCTTGAGGCTCATCCTTCTCTTTTAGACCGCATTCTTGAAGCTCAAAAGCTAGATCCTGAATTGGCTCTTCTTGGCCAAAATTGTAGGGACAAAATTGATATTGAAGGTTTGAAAGACTTTGATATTGATTCTCGTGGTGGTATTCGAAAATTTGGTAGACTTATCGTGCCAAATATTTATGATCTTCGTAAAGACATTTTAGAAGATTCTCATCATTCTAAATTTACCATTCATCCCGGTAGTAGTAAAATGTACGTAGATATGAAGCGACTTTATTATTGGGAGGGAATGAAATTTGATATCGCTAACTTCGTTAAGCGTTGCATGACTTTCCAACTCATTAAGGCCGAGCATCAAAGGCCTGGTGGGTTGTTGCAACCTTTAGACATTCCAATTTGGAAGTGGGATCAAATTTCCATGGATTTTATTGTTGGCCTTCCCCGTTCTCGCTCGGGTCATGATAGCTTATGGGTAATAGTTGATAAACTTACAAAATCCGCCCATTTTATTCCCGTTCGGTCTAGTCGGACCGTTCCTCTTTTGGCCAAACTCTTTATCAAAGAAATTGTTAAATAGCATGGAGTTCCTACTTCTATTGTTAGTGATTGTGATCCATTGTTTACTAGTGGATTTTGGAAGAGTCTTCAAAAAGCTTTGGGAACGAAGCTTAATTTTAGCACCGCTTATCACCGCTAGTCCGATGGACAAACCGAGCGTGTGAATCAAACTCTTGAAGATCTTCTTCGTGCAAGTGTTCTTCATTTTGGTGGAAGTTGGAAAGATCATATTTCTCTAGTCGAGTTTTCCTATAATAATAGCTTCCAATCTAGTGTTGGTATGGCACCTTTCGAGGCGCTCTATGGAAGGTCATGCCGACTCCTTCTTGTTGGCTTGAGGCCTGTGAGAAGCTGGTTTTAGGTCCAGATTTTATTCGTGATTCCACAGAAAAGATTGACCTTATTCGTCATAGGATGAAAGAAGCCCAAAGTAGACAAAAATCCTATGCCGATAACCGAAGGAGGAAATTAGAATTTTCTGTGGGAGATTTTGTGTTTAGTCGTGTTTCACCTATGAAGGGTGTTGTGCGTTTCAGTCGATCGGGAAAAATAGCACTTCGATATATTGGTCCATTTCCCATCACCGAACGTATTGGATCAGTGGCTTATCGCCTCTCATTACCGGCTCAATTTTCTGCTATTCATGACGTGTTTCACGTTTTCAATTACGTAAATGCCTTCGAGATTCTGATTCTATTCTTGAGCCCGGTATTGTTGAAGAAATTGAAGTTTCACCTAATTTGACTTATGAGCAACATCCTATTCGTATCACTGCATCGGAGGTTAAACACCTTCGAAATAAAAATGTCCCTCTCGTGAAAGTTCAATGGTCTTCAAATCCTAAGGATTGCTCTTGGGAATCAAAGAATTCATCGAGCGAACACATCCGAACTTACTTTCTCGTGCTCTTTGAGGTAAACTTTTAATTTCAAATTTCTTTTGTGTTGAATATGCTTTTGTGGTTGTTACTTTTTCTTCTTCTTAAATATTGCGAGGGCGCAATTTCTTTAAGGAGGGGAGTCTGTAACAACCCGCATATTTTACGATTGTGTATTTAAATATTTTTATTTAAATATAGCATCGTTAGTCGGATTTTAGTCCGAAAAGCTACTTTTTGCAAACGGTCGAATTAAGACTCGATATCACCCCCATCGAGTTAAAATGACGTTTGCGAGCTTTTTGAGTATAAACTTCGATATGTTTGGAGTTAGGGGAATTTTGCTACTTTTTCACTTAGGGCTTTGGTTTGATTTCAGCCCATTAGACCCAAGATTCACCCCCTCTTCTCTTCATTCCTTCATATTTTCCTAATATTCAAGCTTTAGATAAAAATGGAGGAGGAGAGAAAGAATTAGAATTCCTAAGCCCTAGTTTCCATTTGCAAATTCAAGTTCTAGCTCCAAATTCATAGAAGAAGCCTTGATTCAAGCTTATTGTGTTGGAATTGAAGAGTGATTGTCCTTGACATTTCTCTATAGCTTCTTCTTCATTTGTTTTGGGTTTAAAGGTGAGATTTTTATCTCACATCTAAGTTTATAACTATCTTGGATTGTTAGGCTTGAATTCCTAGCACTTATTCATGTGCATTTGACTTTGGTTTGGATTGATTTAGTGTAAATTCCAATTTTTGGTGTTTTGGTCTAATTTCATGAAAATCCTATTATGGATATTTGGACATTGATATTTAGGCATATCGAAGAGCCATTAAGGCTGGGTTGTCGCTTGGCATAAATCCTTAGTCTCGTTGCTCATCCGATCGCTCCCGATAATCGTTTGGCCATCTTTGGAGTTGTAGGAGGACTTGTAGGAGGAAGCAGAAGTGCTGTCTCTCAAGAAAATAGGTCAGCACAAAGAGAATTTCACTCCATACTGAGAGAAATGCCTATGCAAATGCTGCTCAGGAAGGTAATGTCGTGGATGTATCTGATGAGGAAGTAGACTTGCAGCTAGATGATGACGATTTGGAGTTGGATGTTGATGCTGAAGAAGGTGGAGTTCAGACAACCTCAACTCAACCAATCATGCGTCTACAAAATTCCAAAGGAGTGGTACTCCCAAAGATAGGAGCACCAAGATACCGATCGAAAAACAGTGACCATTTACGAATTTAAACACTCGGCGTAGCCCTTGATAGTCGACCAATGATTACCATGCCAAGGAGGAGAATAACGCTAACATGGTTAAAAGATTGGTGGAAGAAAGCCGGAGTAGGAAAAATGAAGACTGTGGTTTTTCATCAAGTCAAACTCCATTTACTGAGAATATTCTAAGAGAAGTTCATCCTCACAAATTCACCATGCCGATAATGCCATCCTACAATGAAACTACTAATCCCAGACAACACTTGCTCAAATACTAATGACATATGGATAGAGCTAGAGCTACGGATGTTGTTCATTCTAGGTGTCTCCCTATTTTCTTGGAAGGGGTTGCTTTTATGTGGTTCACAAGGCTCACGCCGAAGTCTATTTCTACTTTTGACGAATCAGCTAAGAAGTTCCTGGAGCAGTTCAGGCTCCATGTTGCCTCGACCAAAGGACGTGATGTCCCTATCTAGCTTATCTCAAGGACCCAAGGAGTCTCTGAAAACTTTCTTTAACCGATTCAACAATGTTATTACGAAAGTTAGAAATCTGGAGGAGGATCTTGTATTTATAGCCTTGGTCTGGGGCATTCACCCGAAATGGATTTTGGTAGATGGTTAAAGATAAAAAAACCGACTACCATGGTAGAATTTCATCGAAAGGTGAATCAGTTCCTACAGTTTAAAGAAGCAGGACTGGCTGAAGGAAGGGTCAACGATGGACAGTCGAAGGAAGAAATCCAGAGCAACATTGCGGTAAACATTGGAAACTCTGGTAATCGGAAGAAAATAAGTCAAAACTCGATAACGGGCTTGACGCGAATGCAAAACATCGAAGAACTTTAGATTGGAAGATTATACGTCCTTGATTGACACATTGGAGAATATATATCTTGGCATTCAAGGAAGTGAGAAATAACATAAGCCATCTATGAGGGAAGTGACGGAGCAGGAGAAACGTTTTGGCAAGTACCGTTGCTTCTATGAAACTAACAGGCATAACACCAACGAATGCTGACATTTGAGGAATCTGACTGAAGAGCTGATAAGGAATAACATCCTTTAGCGGTATGTTACTGTAGAATGGAGAAGAAATTACAAGACCCCATGGTTTACATGCTTAAGTAAAATTTCCTGGGCACAGCAGATAGGGGCTGAGGTGAGCTGACGAAAGACTTGTTATCAAATAACCCTAAAGCTAGCCGGTCAACCAGGAATGAAGCAGCAGCCTAAAAATGCACCATTTCATTCATCCTTATCTAATTTCCTTTTGCAAATAAGTCCCCTGAGGACACTGGAGGCATTATAAATAGGCAGTACTTGCCATTTCTTCTACTCATTAATAAAATTTGCTTCTTAAACCAAGGGAACCATGTTCTTGCAAGCAAAACTCATATGTCATGCAGCCAGTAGCATAGCTGAGAAAAGTTCATCTACTCTCGAATTACGGAAAGGGAGTGTAGACTCACTAACCACCGGAACGACGAATCATAACAATTGCTAACCTTTTGAGAACTGGTGTTGTCCTAAGACTGGCAATGTCAGAAAGGTCTAAACTACCAGATCGATGGGTCGTATCGATCCTTAAACTTCTGAGAATCGGCGTTGTCGCAGGCAATGTAGAGAAGGTCGTTACTACCGGATCGACTGGTCTTATTAATCCTCAACCTTCTGAGAATCGGTGTTATCCTAGACAAGCAACGTAGGGAAGATCTAAACCACCGGATCAATGGGTCCAGTCAATCCTCATCCATTTAAGAACCGGCATTGTTCCAAGACTAGCAACATCACGAAAGGTCTAAAATATTAGATCATTGGGTCATATTAATCCTCAACCTTCTGAGAACTGGCGTTATCCTCAGACTGACAATGTCAGGAAGGTCAAAACAACCGGATCGATGGGTCATATTGATCCCAAACTTTTTAAGAACCAGCGTTGCCCTAAGACTGGCAACGTCGAGAAGGTTAAAACCGCCAGGTCGATGGGTCATATCGACCCCTAACCTTCTGAGGTCTGGCTCACCCCGGCGAAGCTTGGAAGGTCCAAACCATCGGTTCATATCGACCCTCAACCTTCTGAGAACCGACATTGCCCCGAAAACAATGGGAAGGTCCAAACCACTGGGTCAACAAAGGTATTAAACCCAACCTTTTGAGAGCTGGCATTGCCCCAATGATGTCGATAAGGTCCAAACCACTAGGTCGATCTGAAACAATCACGACAGTAAACCATTGATGCATTTGCTTTCGAGATAGAAGCCGGTGCTCAACTGAGTTCCTACTCTTGTCCTAAGAGAACTATTATTTCCCAAAGATAAGCAACAACGGGAAGACATAACCTTTCATAGGTTAATCGAATGGTTCAGACCGTCATTGGAAGAATCATCCGTTGCCCACAGATAAGGCAACGCCGAAGGGAAATCCCTAGGAACGAGCAGCTCGTGTGCTAGTTTCTAGAGATAGAAGCAGGTGCACAAGTGAAATCCTATTATTCAACTTAGAAAGAATTTTGATGTAGCATTGAGATAGGAAGCCTCGAGAAAATGTAGCTTGGTACCAAGTAGGTGAGTTACCAGTTCTCAAAGATAGGAATTGACATATAAACAGGACTTCCGTGACGACAATAGTAGCCAAGCGAGACACCCACGACTAAGGAAAAGTGGGATAAGCACAAAAAGTCAAGAATAATCATTAGACTCCCTCAATCCTAGAGAGGATTGAAAGCTTGACTAGGATCAATTGAATAATTTTCCCCACACATTTCCATCCCTCACAAATTCCTAAATATAGGCATTCGAAATAGCTAGTCCTGCGTACAAGGATAAGCGCACAAATACTTGGTCAAAAGGAACCTCGCCAAGTCCAAACATGAATAATCACAGAGTTGGTTGGATAATAGTTTTGTTTCTCCAAACAGGGCATTTTGGTAGTAAATTGCCACCCAAGGAAAGGAAGGTCTTAATGTTCAGGAATTTGACATTGCTTGAAGACAGGCGATGTCGAGAAGATACTAACTTCCCTCCCTTAGGAATCTGGCATTGGCTGAAGATAGGAGGCATTAGGAAGGAAAAACTTTAACCTTCAGGAAACTTCCATTTCCCTAAAGATAAGCAATGCCATGGAGAGGAAGCACCTAGCCCTCAAGAATACATTGCTGCACGAAGATAGATGGTGATGAGGAGACATGATAACGAAATCTACCTTCAAGGATTCGTTGCTTCCTAGAGATTGGCGATAGTTAAAAGGCCCTCAAAACCAAACTAGGAACCAGATAGATAATTCACCTTCGACCTTTATAAATTTTTTGTCGCTCGAAGTATGGCGACAATAAGAAAGATTTATGACCTACTTATGGACCAAACAGATCATTCAGTTCCAACTTGCAGGAATATGCTATCACCCAAAGTTGGCGACGCTAAGGAGAAACCCCCAAAATGGGACCATAGATACACTGGCTTTCAAAGATAGAAGTAGGAGCTCAATTGATTCTTCATCCCTACCTTTTTAAATCTGACACTGACCGAGATTAACATCATCAGAAAAGAACTAATTTCCAACCTCCAGAAATCTGTCATTGGCTGGAGATTAGAAACGTCGGAAATGTGTGATCACTAGCCTTCAAAAATTCTATTGTTCCCTAGAAACATGCAACTTCAAGGAAGGATGACCAGAATCAGATAATTATTGCGCTAGTTTTTAGAGATTGAAACTAGTGCCTAATTGGACATCAATGACAGCGCTAACAACCAAGTGAGGCACGCTTGGTCGATGATAAGCAAGGATAGTCGTGGAAAGTTGAATACAAGTATTATCGGGCTTTCTCGATCCAAGACCATAACAGAGGAAGGGGATCGGACTGGGAGTAATAAGATAACTTGCCTCGCATGTTTAACTCACACTAATACACGAATTCATAGTAGAAAACTTCATTGTCATGACTTAATTCAAAATGGAATGGAATCATATGAATGAGGGGTAAATATTATAGATAATGTGCACTAAAGATACGGATCAATGTAGAACTTGGACTATTTGCGCTGAAAGTCGACCAAGGGAAACTCAACCCAATTCGTCAATGACTTGTCGTTGCCTAGAGATAGGCAATGATGGAAAGGAATAATCACACAGGGATCGATGAGATTATTCGACCATGAATTGTAGGAATCGACCATTGCTCGAAGGTAGGCAATGTCAAGAAGGATGCTAGGAATAGAAAAATTCAAGCGCTGGTTTTCGAAGATCGAAACAAGCGCACGATTGAACTCCCACGACAATACTAACGACTAAGCAGGACATACTTGGTAAAGAATAAGCGATGATAATAATAAAGAAATCTAAAGCTGTTATCGTTGGATTTTCTCAATTCGGGATCAGGATAGGGAAAAACCACTTAGAATGGGGGCAATTTGATAATTTTCCCCATAACATTCAGCTGCTGCTTCTGCACAAAGTCCGAGCATAACAGGAGCAGAAGGTGAAGCCTAAGCTATGGAGGACCTAGCTTCAGGAGGAATAAACGTACCATCACCATGCTTGAAATGCGGTGATCGAAAATTTGTCTTATGCATGGAAACTTGGCATTCAACACAATCCGGTATGTTTTATTTGAAAAATTAAAACCCATGTAACCAATGTCCGGTGTCCAAAGGACGTCGACATATGCCAACCAATCGGATTTAAAGCATTAACCGGGGCTAGCGAGGAGTGTCAATCTACGGAGTATGAGTCATGTATCCCTTATGCGATGAATGGACTATCCTATGTAGATAGCTTGCTCGTGCTAGAAAAATGAGTTTTGTTGTACATCGATATTATATGTCAAAACTTACCCGTTATCGATGAATAATCGATAACGGAGCCACTGTCCGTTGCGACATTGAAACTTTTCTTTCCAAGAACACGAGAATTGAAGTAAAAGGAAAAGCATAGCGATGAAATCATCTAACACAACCATTCCTGAAGCAAACTGTCTTATAGTAGCACAAATGGCAATATTATAACAACCATGCGCTGATAGGAGTTAGTCGAAGGTAGAGAGTTGGACGTTTCTCCAAAGAAACGTGAATATGAGCTAGGACAAGCATGAGATTCATTGTAGGTCAAACGCAACCCAAACTTTGACTATCTCCACTAAGAAGCAATTGACTACACTACCACCATCATCACCATGGCTGCAATAATTTCCATTCCTCCGGCCTTAGATGAATTTCACTCGATGGATAGTAGAAATCAGGAGCCAAAAGCTCTCGGCAATGACTTGAAGGATTCATCACTAGAATGTCCTAAAGGCAAAATTCTCAATGGCGGTAGAAAAGAGAAAATGAAAACAATATACAATATAGAGAGAGCATGCTCGTCAAAGGCATTGAACGATCTCTAGAGCATTGATCAAGTCCTCAGCAAGAAGCATGAAGAATGGAATTCTAACTATTCAAAACGGTTGAAGGATTGTCTATCGGACAAAAGCAATGCTACGAAGCAGTTTCTGAACGACTATCCAGAATCAAGGGATAGTAAATCAGAACTTGTCTTGATTGAGAGCATGCTTTGTTTTTAACGAAAGCATACTCTATAAGGCAAGTGTTAACTAAGTCTTTGACCGAGCTGATTTCAACTAGAAGTTAGAATGTCAAAACGAAGGAAAAATTTCAAGAACTTTGGAAACATCATAAAAAGCAAGAAGAAGGAAATATTAGAAAACGAGTGGGAAATGTCGAATTGAGTTTTTCAACTTAGCCTTAGGGTCGGGCCTAAGTTGTACCAGAGATGAACCTAGGAAGAATGAAGGAAAATCTATATTATACCGAGTTGTTTTCTCAGCTCCGACTCATAAAACTTTCAGGTTGGACTCCAAGAAATTATCGCTAAGTATAACTTAGATCTGACATACAAAAGTCTCGGGTCAGACTCCAAGCAATCGTCACTAAGTATATAACTCAATGTCGATCCATTTAACTCAGTATCGAGTTGTTATCCTTAGGTCCAACTCACAAAACTCTCAAGTTGGACTCCAAACAATCGTTATTGAGCAGAACTCGAGTCGGATGCACAAACGTCTCAGGTCAGACTCCTAGTCAAGTCAACCCTAACCCGAAGCTCATGATTTTCATAGGTGTCAAGATGAAGATGAAGACGGAGATGAAATAGCTTGAAATCTTGAAAGCACAATTACAAGAGGCGTGGAAATGACTGGGAAAAATTTCAACCAAAAATGAGCTAAGGAATTAATTCGGCATCGGCCTATTTAGCTCAGGGATGAGTTATTTCTAACATTCAATTCTTTACTCCAACTTCATACAAGTTATTATCTACCTCCTTTACATGCGACCTAGTCATTTTCAAGGGTCTTGTATGACCAATTATAAGAGTTGAAGGGCTTACAGCTAAACGATAGAATAAACTAAGTGGCGAAGAAAAGATAACCAAAATCTTCTAAATAAATAATGAAAATAGCATGGGACACATCGACATGGAATTATAAGAATGATGCAAATGAGTTGGAGTTATTTCCAACTAAGGAAATAATTCGGTACTAAGTTATTTAACTCAATACCAAGTTATTTTGATAACTCGGTGGACCCTCCAACTTTTTGTGTGATTTGGGTCGATGTTTGGACACTGCTACAAGTGGAATTCTGACCCATCACACATGTTTCCTTATACATACAAACCATATAGCAATCAAAATAGGATCTTCTCCTTGCTCTTTCTTCTCCACTTTGGATCCGGGACCCCATTGCTCTTCATTTTCTTCCTCTATCATAATATTCACCAAGGTAGCTACTCTTGGTGGCCTTAGAACCTGTCATCTTCTTGTACTTGTGAATTAATTCTCTGTAATCTCATACAGACTCTAAGATCCATAATTAATAAAGCTATAAAGTGGATGCAGGCCAGAGATTTCCAAACTACTATAAAGATCTTGTGTCTCTTTCCTCTTTTTCTATATTTCTATTGTTATCTACTAGATCTAGGTCTCACAGGCTCCCTACAACTCATTCTTGGGTGTTGATTCATTTTCGGCATCAATAGTAAGGAAAATAAATATGATCGAAACATGCATTTTTTTGGCTCACGCGTCGGCTATAATTACAATTTTCCACATTCAAGGTCGTATAAGTATGCTTGTCTATAAGTATTAATATCTCATTTTGAAATATTCTGTTGCATACTCAAACAATTACTTATTCCTTATAATATATCGTCTATAAATGCTATTTTTAACTCGTTCTAAAAGTGGAAGGATAATTTTTAAGTAGCCTTAATTATTACAATCTTAAAACTAGATAACATAATGATTTTAGAATGAAATATAAGATGGAAATAGCAGCTTTAAATTTTCCTCTTTTATATAACATATTAGTAATGATCCGAATTTTCGACTCTCGAATGTCGACACTAAATACATCCACAATATTCTTGTGCCAAGCATCCAAATGCCAAAAAGATAGAAAGTTATGGTAAAATAAAAGGAAAGGGAATAAAACAAGAAAACAAGAACACAACATCAGAATCTCGCAACGACATGATAATATATAATATCGAAAGAGCGGTACAGAGGGTTTGGGAAGGTAAAAGCCAACTCCTCTCCATAAACTCCAAAGCATCCATAGCTAAATCAAGAAACATAAATGGGGTTGACTCGTGCACTATAAAGAAAAAAGCACCTAGATAAGTCTAGTAAACCAGCGTGAGGAACTCAAGAAATAAGATTGGCATATAATAGCACCTATTTGAGACCATATTGATCACCATAATGATTTGCCCCTCAAATGAAACCAACCATTTATTAAGTTTAACATACAGTGATATGATAGATGATGTCTAGAGTGTAGCATGTAAATCATATCGGCTGTTGTGTGAATGCCAAAACAATAACGGGTATACAAACAATATCGCTAAGGTGTGTTCACGTTATAAATTTTCCATGGAGATCTCCTTTGATTGGACCGAATCTGAACTCCTGTACAGTGATTAGAGATATCCTTTCGAGCAATGTACATCTCCAAGGAATGTACAATATGAAATACATAACTATCCCATGCCCATAGACTCGTGGTTCTGAATGCATCGCTCCCACATGCATGTACATAAGTAATACTAAATGGAGTCGCGTGCACCCTTGAGATTGCTAAATGCTACGTTCCCTTTAGCTATGCATTCTATCTTCGGTTTTAGTCATTTTCGATGTCCAGGCTATATTTGGCATCTCTCACTCGAGTCTTCATCACTCAAAAAGAACATAAATCCCCCAAATGGATTCCTATATCTCGAACAGATTATGAATTGCTACATGGATTTGAGTATCTAAATTGATCTCGAATCTCTACATAGATTCCAACATAAGTCTTTCGATGAATGCTAATGTCGTCCTCTCTCTTGGAATCCTCCTCAAGATAGACAGTCCCACATGATAGCATCGTATGAAATGTTAATGTCAACATCTCTCTTGGACTTAACCTTAGGATTGACAGTTCAATTCTATAACATTTCACTTCACAACCGCTTTCAAAACATAGAACTCATATACTGGTTTTAAAGTGGTATTCGATAAGTAAAACACTTACTGATCTTGGTCTCTCCAAAATTAATTCGATGAATTTTCAGTAAACTAAATTCTGGTTATTTCAAAAGTAAGCAAAAGCCAGAGACATTTCATACCGATTCTCCTCCCTGGGGGTTTTTGTTAGTATGAAATCGCAAAACCTTTCGATAACTTCTTTAGTCATATTAGCTCATGGTCGATAATCCACTAATCAATTATCTAGTCCAAACAATTGCTTATACAAATCAATATTCATATACTTAATAACTCATTTTCGACATTCCCACTTAACTATTCCTTGTCTAAGTGTGAAGCCTGGTAAGTTAGAGCACTAGTTGCATTAAAGCCTTACCTAGTACTTCATTCTTGAATCTCGCATATAGATAAGTCTACCTCGTCGGCTTTTAGTGTTGTGACGCTCCACCTCTATACCCAAACTAGCCAAGCACAATACGAGGTAATGCCATCGACTAGCACAATCTGTGTAATTGCTTTGTGTGAGTACCGATATGTCAGATAGTATTACATGCATTTCGTTTCAAGAGGAAATCTGACACATCAATTACAAACTCAAAACTACTACACAGAGGCAGTGTGATTTTCGAAAGGAAATATAAAATAAGCGTAAATAAATCAATCACAGATATTCATATCACCAAGGCGGAAATAAATATGAATATAACATATAAAAGTGTACATCAAAGTAGTGGTCATATAAGTTCCACTACGTCACAATAGAATAGGTACAAGAGCTAGACAAAAGAATATGTATACATCAAGGAGTCTCTACCTCGCATGTATAAAAGCAAAAAACTACCAAGCTAAGTAGTTAGCCAAAAGTCAGGTGACAGTCCTTGATAAGAAGTCAAGTAGAAGCACATGAAATACCTCGGTCTGACCCGAGTATTATTTAAGAAGGAAATAATAAACGGTCAGTCTAACTATATATATCAGATAAAATGAGATAGGATAAGAGATATGACAAAAATGTATGATAATAATAATGCCAAACTATGACAAGTATACATTAAATAACAACAAAAATCATACGGTATCTCAAACTGTCTCAAACACCAAAAATAATGTCATATTCTTTAATTTTATTCACCAAACCACAAATATTGATAAAGCTTATCAATATAAATCACAAAAATTGGTAAAACACAAATTCTAGAAATCACAAAGGGGGAGACCTATAAAAAACGGGAGCATGAAAACTCATCAACATGTGTATCACAAATGGGATTTTATCCCATGGTCGCTAACCATAGAGCTGGTGCAACGACGTGGTACAACAACGGTACGCTCATAGAACCTAAAACTCAAATAATTTGGAACAACAACGTAGTACAATAACGGTAAGCCCGATGAACCTGATAAGCCAGAACAACGACGTAGTACAATGGTACGTCTGATGAACCGAACTCCATAAATGAACATGGGTCGCTAGCCCATAAAAGTGAGTCGAAACTCCAAAGAACCCATAGGTCACTAGCCTATAAAATGAGACGAAGCTTAACATAACGGGTTTTGTCCCCCACGTGGACAAAGAGACATCGCATATCGTTAGTCTAAACCATAAAATGATCATCATAGATCAATAAAAAGTGTTAATTACACCAAGCTAGTAAATAAATGAGTTTAGCTTCATGTCCCATAACCACTGGCTTAACTTAAGTATTTACGAATAAATTGTAGATTTCCACTCGAAAATTGTCACAAGATTTCAATCGAACAAGTCCAAAAATTAACCGACAAAGAAAACGCAAGTGTTTCATACCACTTGTTTTGCTAAGTCGTTTAATTAGATTTCTTATACGAATGAGGTAAAGATTTGTAAAAACTAATATATTGAAAAACGGTTTTAAAAACAAGCTTTGTATTCAAAATAATTTTGAAATTATTTTTGTGAAAGAGTTTGAATATTTACTACTATTGCAAAAACCTTTGTATTTTAGATGTGACAAATCACGGAAAACGATTGTAAAAACAATCGATCACCAAAAATTCACATTCGATGACGTGAATCAAAACCATAGAAAGTCGATATCAAATCCATCAATTGGATATTCCCAAAAATCCAAAAAAGGAGTCATCAAAGTCGATAATAAGTGACAACAACCAACTGGTTCACCAAAAATCGATTAAAATGGAAACCCGTCTAAAAACAGGCAGGTTGGCTAGAATTGACAACTCCGGACGTCTGGTGGTTTTGTCAGACGTCTGAGCTAAAGTGCTGGAAATTTTATTCAAGATTGTTTAGACGTCTGGGAAGCAAGTTCAGACAACTCAGCTGAAGGTATGGAATTTTTTATTCAGTGGCTTCAGATGTCTGAGCTTATCACCAGACGTCTAAGCTAAAGCTCAGGACAAGATTTAGGCTAGGCCAATGATGGCCAAATTGTCTTGGAGGCGATCGAATGAGAGATGATGGCTAGGGATTTATGACAAGCAAAAATCCAGCTCTATAGGCTCTTCGGTACACTCCAAACAACATGTCAAAACATCCAATGTTGGATTTTCATAGATTTTGAGTTCAAAATGTCAAAAATTGGAAAATTCGCTAAACCAATTCTATTCAAAAGCAGATGAACATGAAATAGGTGTTAGAAATTCATGCCTAACAACTATCAAAGATATAGACATAGATGTGAGTTCAAGAACTCACCTTTAAACCCAAAAACAACAAATGAGAATCTTTAAACAGAGCAAGATCAATCTCTCCTCCATTTAACTTCAAGAACCCTCAATCTATGATCAAATGAAAATATTACCTAAATTAGGTTATAGGATTTTCTGGAAATTGGAGAGATATTGAGGTGGAGAACAAGAAGAGGATGCTTACCTAAGCTTCTCTTTTATTTTGGAGCTTGAATCTTGAATTTCCTAGTAATCTAGGGTTTAGGAATTTTAATTTCCCTTTCTTTCCCCCATTTTACTTTAGCTTAAGAGTGTTAGAAAAATAGAATGAATGAATGAAGGGGGGGTGGAGTTAGGGTATTTTGTTGGCTTAGTGGGCTGAAACCCAAACTCAAAGCCCAATAGAAAAATAGCAAAATTTTACTCAACTCCAAACATATCGATGTTTATACTAAAAAAGGTCGCAAATGCCATTTTGGACTCAATGGAAGTGGTCTCGAGTCCAGATTCGATTGTTTACAAAAAGTAGCATTTCGGACTTTAATCCAACTAACGATGCTATATTTAAATTTCAACATTTAAATATACAATCGTAAAATATGCGGGTTGTTACAGACTCCCCTCCTTATAGAAATTGCGTCCTCCCAATACTTATGAAGAAAACAAAAGTAACAACCATACTAAGGCATAATAACACAAAAGAAAATTTTGAAATGAGAAGTTCACCTTGAGGAGCATGAGATAGTAAGTCCAGATGTGCTTGCTCCATGAATTCTCTGGATTCCCAAGAGCAATCCTTTGGATTTGAGGACCACTGAACTTTCATAAGAGGAACATCTTTACTTCAAAGGCGTTTAACCTCCGTAGCAATGATACGAATAGGATGTTTCTCATAAGTCAAATTAGGCGAAACTTCAATTTCTTCAGTAACACCAGGCTCAAGAATAGAATCAGAATCTTTAAGGCATTTCCGTAGTTGAGAGATGTGGAATACATCATGAATAGAAGAAAATTGAGCTGGTAATAAAAGGCGATAAGCTACATAACCAATGGTTCAGTGATAGGAAAAGGGCCCATATATCGAGGTGCTAACTTTCCCGATTGACTGAAATGCACAACACCCTTCATAGGTGAAACACGAATAAATACCAAATCTCCCATAGAAAATTCTAAATTTCTTCTTCGGTTATCGGCATAGGATTTTTGTCAACTCTAAGCTTCTTTCATGCTATGACGAATAAGGTCAATCTTTTCTGTAGAATCATGAACAAAATCTGGATCTAAAACCAGCTTCTCACCGGCCTCAAGCCAACAAGAAGGAGATCGGCATGGCCTCCCATAGAGTTCCTTAAAAGGTGCCTTATCAATACTAGATTGGAAGCTATTATTATATGAAAACTCAACAAGAGAAATATGATCTTCTCAACTTCCACCAAAATCAAGAACACATGCACGAAGAAGACCTTTAAGAGTTTGATTCACACACTCAGTTTGTTCATCGGACTGAGAATGATAAGCGGTGGTAAAATTAATCTTCGTTCCCAAAGCTTTTTGAAGACCCTTTCAAAATCCACTAGTAAATAATGGATCACGATCACTAACAATAGAAGTAAGAACTCCATGCAATTTAACAATTTCTTTAACATCGAGTTTGGCCAAAATAGGAACAGTCCGATTAGACCGAACGACAATCAAATGGATGGATTTTGTAAATCTATAAACAATCACCCATAAACTGTCATGACCCGTACGAGAACGGGGAAGACCGTCAATAAAGTCCATGGAGACTTGATCCCACTTCCAAACAGGAATGTCTAAAGGTTGCAATAACCCACCGGGCCTTAGATGCTCGACCTTTATGAGTTGGCAAGTCAGGTAACACTTAACAAAATTGGCAATATCAGATTTCATTCCATCCCAATAATAAATTCGCTTCATATCTGCGTACATTTTACTACTACTGGGATGATTAGTAAATTTAGAATAATGAGAATCTTCTAAAATGTCTTTATGAAGATCACTAATATGTGGTACAATAAATCTACCAAATTTTCGAACGCCGCCACGAGCATCGATTTCAAAGCCTTTCAAACCATCAATATTTCTATCCTTACAACTTTGGCTAAGATGAGCCAATTCGGGTCATGCTTTTGAGCATCAAGAATGTGGTCTAAAAGAGATGGATGAGCCTCAAGGCTACATAAAACAAGAGATAAACGTGAATTGGATTCACGATCTTGAATCTCACAAGTGGATAAAGTCTCGAGATCATTCCATTCGGATATCATCATGGAAACAACCGCCTGTTGCTTACGATTAACGGCAACGACAACATGATTTCCATTTCCGGGAGTATAAAGAATATCCAGATCACAAGATGCAAGGAATTCGAGCCAACGTTGTTGATACAAATTAAGTCCCTTTTGAGAGAATAAATACTTCAAAGATTTATGATCTGTGTAGAGAATAAATTTCTCTTCCAAAAGATAATAACGCCAAATTCTAAGGGCGAATACAATGGCTGCAGGCTCTAAATCATGAGTGGCATATCTAGTCTCGGCAGGCTTTAATTTCCTAGAAGCATAAGTGATAACACGTTCCCGTTGCATGAGAATGGCACCCAAGCCAACACGACTAGCATCGGTATAAACAATAAAGTCTTGGTTCCCCTCGAAAATCATAATAATAGAAGCATCGGAAAGGAGTTCTTTTAATTTTTGAAAAGAAGCTTCACATTTGTTTGGCCAAATGCACTTAACTCCCTTCTTTGTCAAACTAGTAAGAAGTGCGGAAATTTTAGAAAAGTCTTTTATGAATCAACGGTAATAGCCCGCCAATCCAAGAAAGCTACGAGTTTCCATCTCACTCTCTGGTCTCTTCCAATTTTTAATTGCTTCAATCTTTGAAGGATCCATGGAAATCCCGGATTTAGAATTAATATGTCCGAGAAATTTCACATGAGATTGCCAAAAGTGGCACATAGAAAATTTTGCTTTCAATTGATTGCTCCTAAGAGTTTCCAAACACAATCCGAAGAAGGTTTTCATGCTCTTCCTCGGTTTTAGAATAAACAAGAATATCATCTATAAAGATGAGAACAAATCGATCGAGGAACTCTTTGAAAACTCGATTCATAAGGTGAACGAAATAAGCTGAAGCATTCATTAAACCAAGTGGCATAACAATCCATTCATAAGATCCATAACGAGCACGGAACGATGTCAAAGGAATGCTACCCACTACAACACGAAGTTGATGAAAACCGGTTGCTAAGTCTAATTATGAAAAGACTCTAGCACCGCTAAGTTGATCAAATAAATCATCAATCTGACGTAAAGGATATTTATTCTTGGTAGTGAGATCATTAAGCTTGCGGTAGTCAACGCAATGCCTAAATGTACCGTCGGATTTCTTTACAAAGATAGCTTAAGCTCCCCAAGGAAAGGAACTAGAACAAATAAACTATTTTGCTTCCAATTAGGATCATTGTTTACGCATCTCCTCGTCGTTATTATTGTCATCATGTGGATTTAGAGAATATAAGGATGCTACCGAATTGGAATCTGAATCTTTAAGAACAATAGAAATCTGCTTAATAGATTGAGGATGTCGAAGATGGATAGTCCTCTTAGGATATTAGATGTGGGCTTCATAACAATTAAGCCAATCCATTCCCAAAATCATTCTGAAGCCTAAGTAATGCATAACATGCAAATCGGCATGGAAAGCATAATCACATACAAAGTAAAGTGAGTGTTGTGGATCCACCAACTGGATTCACAATTCTCAATGAAGTCATCGAGACCAAAATATTTAAAGACAAAGTATCAATAAGTTCTTTTGATATAAAAGAGTGGGATGCATCCGTGTCAAAAAGAACTCGAATAGGATGATCACAAAATATAATACTGCCATCAAGGATAGAATGAGATATACATTGACCAAGAGAAGTGTTACTAGGTGCTTGTACAACATTTAGTTTTCCCTATTTCTTGCTTGGAAGTTTGGGACATGAAGATAAAAGATGACCCAAACTTTTGCAGTAAGGACAAAAAGGGGTTTCAGACACCTATTTGCATAATGGTCATTAGAACCACAATTGTAGCATTGCCCATGATTAGGGGTAGGAGTCTTTGCTACCAAAGTTGCTTGCTTCCCTTTCTTGTTGGGATTATGCTTGAACTTAATATGTCTCTTCTTGTTGTTGAAGTTCTGTTTGGCACCCATAACTTCAACATCACTTTCCTTATCGGCCTCTTCAAGCCGAAGTGCGATATCAACAAGCTGATCAAAAGAAACTTCTAGTTTCAAGAGTAAAGGCTTTTTGAGGTTCTTATTCAACCCATAAATAAACCTCTGATTTTTCTTCAACGGGGGTGTTAATGTACTCGATGCCATATTCAGAGAGAGATTCAAAAGATGTGACATAATACGTCATAGAAGATTCACCTCGAACAAGGTCAATAAAGCGCCGACATAAAGTTACTTTTTCATCCTCCAGCACAAACTTCAATTCAAATCTTTCCCGAAATTGCTCCCATGTAAGATCCGCTTCGATAATTTTTGAAATCAAAAGCTCCTACCAATCTAATGCTCTTTCCTGGAGCATGCTAGAAGCCACTTGGACTCGATGTAGATCAACAAGGTTCATGCGAGAAAAGACGCGATCGCATGTTCTAAGCAAAGCTTGGACTTCTATAACGCTTTCCCCTGAATTACCTTCCACCTAAATTGGTATAATCACTGCACAAGCATGCAAACCCAGATTTAGGATGAGTAGACTCAGAAATAGGACCAACAGCTTAAGCATTCTTGACGAGATCTAAAAGCTGTTGAGCAGACACAAATACTCCATCTTGAGGAGTAGCACTGGATTAACCAGCACTGGGATGGCCAAGTCTAACCATTTCTTTTCTTTAAGAAAGAAAGAAAGAAGAGGAAAAAGGTTATTCTCAAAATTAATATCAAACAATCATGATTGATAAAACAAGGCGTCATAAAAGAAATTAGGATAGAACAGGTCCAATGACTCGAATTAAATCCTAAGGCACAATTCCTAAGAAAGACTTAGGATAATGATCCTTGCAATAACATTCTATATTGATTCGAAGTTTGGCTCTGATACCAAGCTATGACGCCCCACCTCTATACTCACACTATCCAAGGGAACTACGAGTAATGCCATCGACTAGGATGAAGAATAAATCTATTGAGGAGCGACCATCTTTGTAATTGCTTTGTGAGACTACCGATATGTCAGATAGTATTACATGCATTTCGTTTCAAGAGGAAATCTGACACAGCAATTACAAACTCAAAAATACTACATAATGGCTGTGTGATCTTCGAAAGTAAATATAAAATAAGCATAACATAAATCAGTCACAGATATTCATATCACTAAGGCAGAAATAGATATGAATATAACACATAAAAGTGTACATCAAAGTAGTGGTCATATAAGCTCTACTACATCACAAAAGAATAGGTACAAGAGCTAGACAAAAGAATATGTATACATCAAGGAGTCTCTATCTCGCACGTATAAAAGCAAAAACTACTGAGCTAAGTAGTTAGCCAAAAGTCAGGTGATGGTCCCTGATAAGAAGTCAAGTAGAAGCACCTTAAATATCTCGGTCTGACCCGAGTATTATTTAATAAGGAAATAATAAATGGACCAGTCTAGCTATAAATATCAGATAAAATGAGATAGGATAAGAGATATGACAAAAATGTATGATAACAATAATGCCATATTGTGATAAGTATACATTAAATAACAACAAAAACCATACAATATCTCAAATTGTCTCAAACAACAAAAAGAATGTCATATTTTTTAATTTTATTTACCAAACCAAAAATATTGATAATGCTTATCATTATAAATTACAAAAATTGGTGAAACACAAATTCTAGAAATCATCAGTTAATCCAGAAATCAAAAAGGGGGAGGCTTATCAGAAACGGGAGCATGAAAACTCACCAACATGTATCACAAACGGGACGCTATCCCATGGTCGCTCACCATAGAGCCGATGCAACGACGTGGTATGGTAAAGGTACGCCTGAAGAACCTGAAACTCACATACTTCGAAACAATGACGTAGTACAATAACGGTACGCCCGATGAACTTGATAAGTCGGAACAACGACGTAGTACAATTGTACGTCCAATGAACCGAACTCCATAAAGGAACATGAGTCGCTAGCCCATAAAAGTGAATCGAAACTCCAAAGAACCCATAGGTCACTAGCCTATAAAAATGAGACGAAGCTCAACATAACGGTTCTGTTCCCCACGCGGACAAAGACATCGTATGTCGCTAGTCTAAACCATAAAATGATCATAATAGATCAATAAAAAGTGTGAATTACACTAAGCTAGTAAATAAATGTGTTTAGCTTCATGTATCATAACCACTCGCTTAACTTGAGTATTTACGAACAAATTATAGATTTCCACTCGAATATTGTCACAAGATTTCAATCGAACAAGTACAAGACTTAACCGCAAAAGAAAATGCAAGCGTCTCATACCACCTATTTTGCTAAGTCATTTAATTAGATTTCTCATAGGTAAAGGTTTGTATATACTAATAGATTGAAAAACGGTTTTAAAAACAAGCTTTGTATTAAAAATAACGTTGAAATCATTTTTGTGACAGAGTTTGAATATTTACTACAAGTATAGAAACCTTTGTATTCTAGAAGTGACAAATCATAGAAAACGATTGTAAAAATAATCGATCACCAAAAATTCACATTTGATGATGTGAATCAAAACCATAAAAAATCGATATCAAATCCATCAAATGGATATTCCCAAAAATCCAAAAAAATGAGTCATCAAAGTTGATAATAAGTGACAACAACCAATCGAATCACCAAAAATCAACTAAAACGGAAACCCATCTAAAAACAGGCAAGTTGGCTGCAATTGTCAGCTCCAGACTTCTGGTGGTTTTCCCAGACCTGTGAGCTGAAGTGTTGGAAGTTTTATTCCAGATCGTCTAGACATCTGGGAAGTAAGCTCAGATGTCTGAGCTGAAGGTCTGGAATTTTTTATTCCGTAGCTTCAGACGTCCAAGCTTATCACCAGACGTTTAAGCTTAAGCTCAGGGCAAGATTTAGGCTAGGCTAATAATGGCCAAATTGTCTCGGAGGCGATCGAACGAGCTACGATGGCTAGGGATTTATGCCAAGCGACAACCCAGATCTATAGGCTCTTCAATGCACTCCAAACAACATGCCAAAACATCCAATGTAGGATTTTCATTGATTTTGACTTCAAAATGTCAAAAATTGGAAAATTCGCCAAACCATTTCTATTCAAAAGAAAATAAACATGAAATATGTGTTAGGAATTCATGCCTAACAACTATCAAAGATATAGACATAGATGTGAGTTAAAGAACTCACCTTTAAACCCAAAAACAACGAATGAGAAGCTTTAAAATAAGGCAAGATCAATCTCTTCTTCACTTAACTTCAAGAACCCTCAATCTATAATCAAATGCGAATATTGCCTAAATTAGATTATAGGATTTTCTGGAAATTGGAGAGAGATTGAGGTGGAGAAGAAGAAGAGGAAGCCTACCTAAGCTTCTCTTTGATTTTGGAGCTCGAATCTTAAATTTCCTAGTAATCTAGGGTATACGAATTTTAATTTCCCTTTCTTTCCCCCATTTTCCCTTAGCTTGAGAGTGTTAGGAAAATAGAATGAGTGAATGAAGAGGGGGTGCAGTTAGGGTATTTTGTTGGGTTAGTGGGTTGAAACCCAAACCCAAAGCCCAATAGAAAAATAGCAAAATTTTATTCAACTCCAAACTGTAGGATGGATTTCACCCTAGAGGGGGAGGGGGTGAATAGGGTGATACTATTAATTATAAAAATTATTGCGAAAGTTTATAAAATAATTTCAACACAGATATAGCAGAATAATAGCAGCATAAATAATAGCAGAATAATAAACGCAGAAAATAGAACACACAGATTTACCCAGCTTCGGCAAAACCCTACCTACGTGCTTCCCCCAAGGTTTTTACTAGAAATTAAGTAGTCAGATGCTTACACACGTAAACTCGTGATACCTGTAATGACCCACAATATTTACACAACTATGATGTTGTGATTTAAACAAGTATAAAGTATTAAAGTATATTTGTGCACATTTGGACTTGGGGGTAAATTTGTAATTCCCCAATGGTTAAAACCCTAGCCGTGAATGGATTAAAAAATAAAAATAAAAATAAAAAAAGAGAAGAAAAGGAAGATGTGGCCGGCTGTTTTTCATTTTAACTTTCTCGTTTCAAAACAAAAAAAAAATGGCCGAAGCCCTAGAAATCAGATTGGGGGAAAATTATCTCGCCGTATCGAATGGCGTTGGATTCGTGAGAAAAAGGGGGAAAGCTACGGCAATATCTAGGGGATCGACATCTCATATAGCTACGTGAGTGTTCTTAATCATGATTTGGCAATAAGACCTATCTCAGGCAGCCGTGGTTATATTTTCCGTAAATTAATTTGTGTGTATGGATGCTTTGCGTGTATTGATGCTTGTTAATGATTGTTTGATCTTGGTTGCTTGCGTATTCATATATTGGTGATGATTAAGTCTGATTATGCTCATATCTGTACTGAGATGATATTTATTCACTATTAAGTCACGATACACTGATTTAACACTTGTATTATTGCCAAATGAATTGCTTAAGCACACTCATACCAGATGTATTATGTCTGACCCTGTTGATTGTCTCGACAATCTCCTGGGGTGTCTCATTCAACGAGGCAGTTCGGGATGATGTTTTTACAGGTTGCTATGCACATATTGATGAGATGATGACTTAAGAGATGGAGTTAGAACGATTTATACTGCATATAGATGATATGAAGAAAGTATTTAAGTATTTTCATTGTCACTTCATATGTATTGCTGAACTAAAATATGTATGTAATGCCATGAACAGTGAACCATTATGTGTTAGATTGATTTGTATATAATCTTGAAAACTGTATTGTCTTATGTGTAATTGCAAGTTGAAACTGAAACACTTGGGTTACTCAGTTTGTATATATTTCCTGAAATCTGTATTTAGAGAAATACTGGTGTCAAGGCAGTATACACAAGTGTTTACACTTGTGTATATGTGCAGACCCATAGAACTGCTAGGTTTTGTGATTTAAAGTATTTTTTTATGGATTTTGTTCAAGTTTCCTTTCAGAAGTTTTGGGAAAAACTTTTATAAACTTATCTTGATGGATTATTTCCATATTTATGCACAAGCATATATGGATCTGGAGTTTGATTTTTGTATGTAATTTATCATATCTGAGAATGTATATATATATATATTTATTTGTTTTGGCAAGTTGAATGCCTTGAATGTGAAAAGCAAAGATGAGATATATATATATATATATTTCCTCTATGTTATGGTCTTCTCTGAGTTCAAGTTACTTAGTCCTGTGATATTTGATTTTTGATGAGATATTTGATATTTGATATTTGCTATTTGATATTTGGTATTGGATCTGTGAAAAGCAAAGATGAGATATTTGATGCCGCAAATCTTTGAAGGAAAGATGGATTGTTTTGATGCTTTCAAATGCATTATGATTTTTGGGAAATGAAATTTTTATGCTAAGTGGCTGTTGCTATTCGAATCTGTATACAGCATATAGCTAATATATGTTCATGTGATAGATTCTGGAATTATATTGAGCACTTGCCATATAAATTAAAATACGTGCATGCCTTCACTTTACATTTCTAAAATGAATAAACACAGTTTTGGATAAGTTTTGCAAAAGGAAGTAAACTGTTTCATATTCATAAGTATTCTAGAAATGGATTACAATTCTATGTATTATCTTGAGATTTTATAAAAGGAACTTGTTAGTTTCCAATTGTTTGTGTTAAAAATATTTGTATGATGCAGAATAGCTTTTGTTCTTGCATCAGTGACATGTTTTGTTTTAAAGAAGGATAGTTGATGTAAATTCATCTTTTATGTCGGAATATAACTTGCATAAATGAGAAAGAGGAAACTCGATGACCTTATTTTTTTATATAGTTGGATTGGTGATCTTTTGTTTATACATATAATTATTAATATTTTGTTGGTGCCAAGGCTTCATTGCCTATTCATTAATACCATTGCTTGAGCTTGTGTGTTGGCGAGGCCATGCACACATGTATTTATATGTGGGTGTACGCGCAGCCACACCTATAATTGTGTTATAGCAAGAGTTGAGTCAAGTAAAGGATCTCTATGATTTTTATGATATAATCAGGAATTCTGATGTTTCCTGTCTGCTTGTGTATCTTTTGTGCCATATTGCAAATAATTTTCATAAGAAGGAAATGGGTTTATCTTTATATGAAAATGCTATGTGTGAATGCTTTAGCTAATTCTTCTTAACTCTGATTTAATAACTAAAGAGATTGGTATATCTTCATATATACTAATCCATGTTTTCAGAATACACCAATATTTCTATATTGGTAATAGTGGATCCTGGTTTTGGTTTTGAAGGTAGATGACCCTGTGTTTTCATTCAGCATATATTTCTTTATGCAAAAGAAAAAAAAAACAAATTAGCCCATGATTTGGCCACTAGAAAAGTAGGGTCATCCCATTTGGTATCAGAGCTATGTTGGTAGAGAACATAGCAAAAATTTAATTTGTGTGAATTTATTTGTATTGACTGCTTTGGTTGCATTGTTTGAATTGATTGCTTTGGATGATTTATTTGGATTACATCAGTGTTAATGATGTTTCTCCTTTCTACTACTTTGTTTTGAAAATTGTTTAATCAATCAAATAACCTGATTACAGAAATGAGTTTATGACTCAGTTTTTATAAGAAAATAATTTGATTAATTTACTGAGAAGTAGGGTATTGAATAATAATGGATTAGGCAGTGTGAACAGAGAGGTTTATGCTCATGTCTAGTTCATTTAAATTTGCTATGAACAAAGAAGTATTATGAAAATTATTTAAATTTCTGAAGTGGTTATTATGGATGAGATGGATGTTTGTTTGTGCATTTTTATTTGGAGTTTTGTATGTCAGATTTCCAAGTTAAAATGGTTTGAGCATTTTTATTATTCTATTCTTATTATTGTCAAGTATGGATTTAAATTATTTAGAACATAGGCAGCAAGATAGAAATCTGGCTCATGCTTATTTTCTAAATAATAAGTTATGAGGTTTTCTGGGTTTTTGGTGAAATTTTCTTAACAAACACCTCTGTCCATATCTTTACAATAATACAGTAGAATCATGAATGCCTAAATTATTTTGGAAAGCCCACAAACCTATTGTAAATCTCTGTAGTAAGAAATTTAAAATGAGGGAATTTGAATTTATAAATGTTTTCTAATACAAGAAAAGTTGGATTAAGACACCTATGTTTATATCTGATCTAAAAGATGGCTAAAATTACAGTTTTACTTCTTTGTGGACTTCATGGATGTTCCTTTGTTTCAATATAGATGGTGTATTTATTTATTTTGATTTAAATCTGAAATCACCACTGTTACACCATAACTAATAAGTATATGTTTGAGAACTTGATAAACACAATAATGAGCTGATGCAAGTGATGTTGATATTTGGTAAAATTTCAAATAATAAAAAAGATAAATATCAAATGCCAGTATCAATTGCAATAGGTCATTATATGAATAAACATTGAAAAGTGAATTGTCTGATTTGGATGCATAATTGTTAAGCTGCATTTCTTGAATATGTTTGATAACTGCATATAACTTTGTGATGGAAGTTTATAAAACAGGTCCCTTAGAGGAAGATAAAATTTCTTATGAATATAACCTGAAAAAAAATGGATTATATAATCATTACAGTCAAGTGTGATCTAAGATTGGTTAAGTACAAGGCAGTAAAAGGAGGGAAGTTCTTTTGCTTATGTCTTGTATTTAATAAGGGGATAAGAGTGCAATGGTTTGACCATGTGCTGAGCTCTAGATGCCTAAGTATTTCCTCAAATATATATATATATATATATATATATATATACATATAAACATCTCTGGTCACATGTTGATTGTAATATAAAATATGAAAAACATAAGAATTTTCTGATATGCAAAATCCCTGTGCTTTACCTGCAAGTTCATATAGCCCAATGATATAAGTGAAGACAAAAGGAACACTTATAGCTACTTATGATTAGGTGTATGTTAGTTTTATATGAATGAAAATGAGTTTTGTTAACCACATATGTGTTGGATGAGTTTCTTTGTGGTGATATAATCTATGTGAAATGTTTTGATGCCTTGCTGGTTGTTAGATTTGGTTCTTATGACCTCCATGTTCACTATTTTAATGCCAATAACAATAACCTGAACAGTTTATGTTGCTTTAAATAATATAGATGTGAAACCTTTGTGGACAAGATTCATTGGAAAAAAGAAAATATATATAAGTTGACTGCAAGTATCTTGTTACTGGGAACCCCAGTGATATTTTATCTCCTAAAATATTTGATCTATGTTTTAGTCAAAGGCCTGTCTCTAAAAAAAATTGACTTGAAATGATATACAGATGTGATTAATTGATTGTTGAAATGTATGAATGGATGACTGTTTCATGGATGCATGAAAACTGTTTGCATTTACTGGTTATGTACATAAAGATTTTTGAGCATGAGACAGTATAGTTGAGACCTGCACACATGAAAGGAAAACTTAGTAATTAAACTAAGGAATTGGGTCACCTCTATCAGGTTGGGTATGAGGGAAGTGGGTATGACATAGTGGTTGGCTTGCATCAAGGGTGGGGTGTGAGTTTGCACATGGCATGTTCATGTCCAAATAGCTTGTAGTGTGCTGGAAATCAAACAGATGTTCCAGGCAGTGTGCACCAGTGCAACCATGAATGTGATATTGGACCTTAAAAAAAATATGAAATGAACCTACAAGCAGAAGTGATTAGGCTAGGGGTATGGTGAGTTCTGGTATGCAGACTCAGTTTTGATGCCTTAGCTCAATGTTGTGGGTTTTGCTTGTTCATATTTATGAGATGTTTGTGTGATTTGGGTGATGGTTGTTATGAATTCTTGAAATAAGAGTTTCTGCTAAGATACTTGTTGGATGATTTCTGATGGCAAGCAATTAGTTGATGTTTTTATAGATGTCTGGTTTTCTTTTTGGAACCAAAAAAAAAAAATACCAGTATTAAGTGGTTGTTTGTTGTTTGTATTGATTGAGTATTATTTGTATAAACTTAATTCATACATATGTTTATGATATTTTGCTTTGATTGCCAAAAATGGGGTCTGTTTTGGATTAAAAATTCATTTAAATAAAGACAGATTGTATAAGGGTATTGATCTCTATTTTGACTTGCATATAGATGATATGTATTGCCTGAAGATGGTGTGTATAGCCATGGATGAATGAGCATTACATTTAAAATGACTTCAATATGAATCATGAGTAGGAATGCATTTGTAAGCAATATATAACTTGATGACAAAACCTATAAACTGTTACTGAATTAATAATTGTTTAGTTCTGGTTGAGTAAGCTTGGTGTATAAATATGTTTGAGACATTAGAAATGCTTTGAAAAGCAGAAAGTAAATTCTGTATTGATTCTAAAATGTACTAAACCAATTTGCCAATAGGGTTTAGTTTAAAACTGAATGTGAACACTATTATGATGAATGCAATGGCACTGTTTCCTGCTCTCATTTGTACACTGCCATAGGTATGCATATTCACTTCATCCTGTGTGCACCCCTGAGTTACACTGTATGCATAGATTTATTCCAAACACTGTTGCATCTGAAATCTGCTGTTGCACTTGAGATTTTAGACTTGATTTTGCTGTTTACATGCAGTGGCAGTTCTATATACATATATGTCCATGTACTTGAAATAACTTGATGCTGCACACTTGTGCTTTGTCTTGATCACTTATGTTGTTGTCATTTTGTGTTGTTGCCTTGCATTTGCCAAGTCTATGTGTAAGTTCCCACACTTCCATCTGAAGTTGCTGTTTTCAAATGCACTGAGTTGTTGAATATGTTGCTTTCTTATTTATGTGCTGTCTGTATGACAGTTGCAGTTACCCTTGTGCTGATTCATTTGATGATGAAACATGTTGATTGAAATTTGTTGGTGCACTCGAGTTGGCAAGGCAGTGCACACGTGTATATTTATACATGTGTGTATTGCAGCCACTCCGCAAAATTTAATGAATATTTGGGATGCTAGAACGAGTAAGAGTGAATTGTGAGGACACAATTCCAAAAAGGTGGGGTATTTGTAATGACCCACAATATTTACACCACTATGATGTTGTGATTTAAACAAGTATAAAGTATTGAAGTATATTTGTGCACATTTGGACTTGGGGGTAAATTTGTAATTCCCCAATGGTTAAAACCCTAGCCGTGAATGGATTAAAAAATAAAAATAAAAATAAAAAAAGAGAAGAAAAGGAAGATGTGGCTGGCTGTTTTTCATTTTAACTTTCTCGTTTCAAAACAAAAAAAAAAATGGCCGAAGCCCTAGAAATCAGATTGGGGGAAAATTATCTCGCCGTATCGAATGGCGTTGGATTCATGAGAAAAAGGGGGAAAGCTACGGCAATATCTAGGGGATCGACATCTCATATAGCTATGTGAGTGTTCTTAATCATGATTTGGCAATAAGACCTATCTCAGGCAGCCGTGGTTATATTTTCCGTAAATTAATTTGTGTGTATGGATGCTTTGCGTGTATTGATGCTTGTTAATGATTGTTTGATCTTGGTTGCTTGCGTATTCATATATTGGTGATGATTAAGTCTGATTATGCTCATATCTGTACTGAGATGATATTTATTCACTATTAAGTCATGATACACTGATTTAACACTTGTATTATTGCCAAATGAATTGCTTAAGCACACTCATACCAGACGTATTATGTCTGACCCTGTTGATTGTCTCGACAATCTCCTGGGGTGTCTCATTCAACGAGGCAGTTCGGGATGATGTTTTTACAGGTTGCTATGCACATATTGATGAGATGATGACTTAAGAGATGGAGTTAGAACGATTTATACTGCATATAGATGATATGAAGAAAGTATTTAAGTATTTTCATTGTCACTTCATATGTATTGCTGAACTAAAATATGTATGTAATGCCATGAACAGTGAACCATTATGTGTTAGATTGATTTGTATATAATCTTGAAAACTGTATTGTCTTATGTGTAATTGCAAGTTGAAACTGAAACACTTGGGTTACTCAGTTTGTATATATTTCCTGAAATCTGTATTTAGAGAAATACTGGTGTCAAGGCAGTATACACAAGTGTTTACACTTGTGTATATGTGCAGACCCATAGAACTGCTGAGTTTTGTGATTTAAAGGATTTTTTTTATGGATTTTGTTCAAGTTTCCTTTCAGAAGTTTTGGGAAAAACTTTTATAAACTTATCTTGATGGATTATTTCCATATTTATGCACAAGCATATATGGATCTGGAGTTTGATTTTTGTATGTAATTTATCATATCTGAGAATGTGTATATATATATATATATTTATTTGTTTTGGCAAGTTGAATGCCTTGAATGTGAAAAGCAAAGATGAGATATATATATATTTTTCCTCTATGTTATGGTCTTCTCTGAGTTCAAGTTACTTAGTCCTGTGATATTTGATTTTTGATGAGATATTTGATATTTGATATTTGCTATTTGATATTTGGTATTGGATCTGTGAAAAGCAAAGATGAGATATTTGATGCCGCAAATCTTTGAAGGAAAGATGGATTGTTTTGATGCTTTCAAATGCATTATGATTTTTGGGAAATGAAATTTTTATGCTAAGTGGCTGTTGCTATTCGAATCTGTATACAGCATATAGCTAATATATGTTCATGTGATAGATTCTGGAATTATATTGAGCACTTGCCATATAAATTAAAATACGTGCATGCCTTCACTTTACATTTCTAAAATGAATAAACACAGTTTTGGATAAGTTTTGCAAAAGGAAGTAAACTGTTTCATATTCATAAGTATTCTAGAAATGGATTACAATTCTATGTATTATCTTGAGATTTTATAAAAGGAACTTGTTAGTTTCCAATTGTTTGTGTTAAAAATATTTGTATGATGCAGAATAGCTTTTGTTCTTGCATCAGTGACATGTTTTGTTTTAAAGAAGGATAGTTGATGTAAATTCATCTTTTATGTCGGAATATAACTTGCATAAATGAGAAAGAGGAAACTCGATGACCTTATTTTTTTATATAGTTGGATTGGTGATCTTTTGTTTATACATATAATTATTAATATTTTGTTGGTGCCAAGGCTTCATTGCCTATTCATTAATACCATTGCTTGAGCTTGTGTGTTGGCGAGGCCATGCACACATGTATTTATATGTGGGTGTACGCGCAGCCACACCTATAATTGTGTTATAGCAAGAGTTGAGTCAAGTAAAGGATCTCTATGATTTTTATGATATAATCAGGAATTCTGATGTTTCCTGTCTGCTTGTGTATCTTTTGTGCCATATTGCAAATAATTTTCATAAGAAGGAAATGGGTTTATCTTTATATGAAAATGCTATGTGTGAATGCTTTAGCTAATTCTTCTTAACTCTGATTTAATAACTAAAGAGATTGGTATATTTTCATATATACTAATCCATGTTTTCAGAATACACCAATATTTCTATATTGGTAATAGTGGATCCTGGTTTTGGTTTTGAAGGTAGATGACCCTGTGTTTTCATTCAGCATATATTTCTTTATGCAAAAGAAAAAAAAACAAATTAGCCCATGATTTGGCCACTAGAAAAGTAGGGTCATCTCAATACCCGCTATCGATTAACCTAACTCTATGCTCAAAACCCAGCCACAACTCAGCCAATGAGTTGCGAATCCTCGACTAGTCACACGGCTAGAAATTACAACGTTTAAAAGAGAAAATACAATAAAAACAATTTTAATAAAACCCTAATTAAAATATTGAAGCTTAAATAAATAGGCCAGCCTAAAGTAAAAAAAATGACTTTTCTTTTTATTATTCGGTCGGCTCTCTTATGTGATAATGGCTACTTCAATTTTCTTTCCTCGTTCATTCTGAAATTAGGGCTTTTATAATGCCAACTTAAAATTGATCAATCGAATTGCGATTTATCTTTCTTTGCTCTGTTGATCGGCCGTCTCTCCATATCTTAGTTTCGGCTTCTTCAATTCGTCGAAGTTGAATGATGCTTTGAGTTTGAAACCGTGCAAATAAACAAATAGTTACCATAGTGCCAGATGAGATAAACATATTTATCCACTTGTATGATGAGTGCAGTAATCAATAAAACATCATCATTAGTCTAAGAAAATCTATATGAAATAGTTCAAAGATTATTGGTCAACATTTTAAATAAGTTAGAATCAAAATCAGCCTTCATTTCTTTATCAATAACTGGCTGAATTAAATCAAATCATGGTGCAGATTTTCACATATATCGTTCTAGATACCTTTACCTATTTTACCTTTGTTGATAACTTTTTGTTGTTGTCTATTGTGATTCTGCCACCTTTGTACTAGGCTAAGGAACTTTGATTAGTCACATGTTGTGTCCCTGGAACAGCCAGAATCCAAGTAACACTGTTGTTGTTCCTTAGCCTGCCACCATACCTATAGGAGAGAAGATTTTTGTGACCTATTTGTTTTTATAGGCCGATGATCGTCAATGGCAACAAGTTTTGAAAAATAATTTTGTGGAGACCCAAAATCATTTATATATGTTCCTTTCGACACCCAGATTTGTTTAACGTTAATGGATTTTATATTTATGCCCTTTGGAACCCAAATTGGAATGATTTTCACGTGTTTTGGTCTATATCAACAATTATTTTGATTGTGTCCAAATTTTCTACAAATTGTGCACATAGAATTGACTTGTTTATTTACATTTCTAGCACGTTTAGATTGATTATACCAAAGTCTTTTTCTAACAGTATTAACAGTTTGTTTCCCTAATAGCATATTCAACGATTTTTCACTTTTGGAAATTTTTTCTAAATTAGTAGACAATTGTTGAACTTGTGTTTTGAGAGATTCATTTTCATTTAATAATCGAGTGCACTTTTTAATAGTGTGTTCTCTCCTAGTATTTTCACTTTCTTTCAAAATCAAAATCTCATTTTCAAGTGTTTAAATTTCTGATTTGTTAATTTCTTCTTCAAGTGATGGACACATATCATACTTAGGGCTCTTAGTTTGATAGTTTTTAACCAATTGATTAAGGTCTTTATTTAACTCTAGCAAACTACCTCTTTATGATTCAATTTTGGCATATTTCTCCCTATGTCATTCAAACAGCCATTTACTTCGTGGAAATGTATAATTAATTCTAAGTGAGTAAGTTTTGATACCTCGCTTGGCTTATCATCATCGCTATCAGTTATATCATTTCGAAGGCACATATCCTTTCTCGCTCTCACTTCTAGTATTTTATAATCATCATCACTTTTATTCCATATGGCAACAAAACTTCTCCTTTTTGATTTCTTTTCTAGGCCATGTCGATTTTGAGGATAATTGGGCTTAATATGTCAGGGTTTGTTGCACTTGTGACAAATGATCTCCCATTCTTCTGGTTTGTCTAGTTCTTTGAATATTCTGCTTATCAATTTTTGATTTAGAGCTGGATTTCTGTATTTGCCATTCCACTTTTTGAATCTCTTCATTAATAATCCTAGCTCAGCTGCTCCATCGTCATTATCATCACTTCTTCCTTTTACTATGCCTGCTAAGCATGTTTCTTTAATTTCTGATTTGATTATAGGGGATCTCTCATGGTTGTTGACTTTTGCACCATATATTGCATCAAAAGTATTCCAGATTTCCTGTCCACTTTCACAATGAGAGATAAAGTTAAAATTATCCTGACTAATATGAGAATATATTATACACATAGCACGAGCATTAATCGAAATAATTTTCTTGTGTTATATCACACCAATTTTCAATAATATCCCAACATTTAATATTAACAGATTTTAAATAAAATTCCATTTTTAAGTTCCAATTCATAAAATCTATTCCATCAAAAACATAAGGAATAATATTGAACTGACCCTCATTAAAAGAAGCCATTATAAAAATTCAAATTTTTTTTAAAAAAATTGGTTTTTGAAAAATCAAAATTATAAAACAAAAAATGATGTTCCTAGCTTTGATACCACTTGTAGGACTGATTTCATTCTAAAGGGGAGGGGTGAATAAGGTGATACTATTAATTATAAAAATTATTGCGGAAGTTTATAAAATAATTTCAACATAGATATAGCAGAATAATAGCAGCACAAATAATAGAAGAATAATAAAAGCAGAAAATAAAACACACAGATTTACCCAGCTTCGTCAAAACCCTGCCTATGTGTTGCTTCCAAGGTTTCTACTAGAAATTAAGTAGTTAGACGCTTTCCCACGTAGACTCGCAACACCCACTATCAACTAACCTAACTCTACGCTCAAAACCCTGCCACAACTCAGACACTGAGTTGTGAATTCTCAAACTACACCACCGTAGTTCGTCCTCTAGTCACACGACTAGAAATTACAACGTTTAAAAGGGAAAATATAATAAAAACAATTCAAACAAAACCCTAATTTAAATATTGAAACTTAAATAAATAGGCCGGCCCAAAGTAAAAAATTAAATCCCTTTTTTTCTTATTATTCGGCCGGCTCTCTTTTGTGATAATGGCTGCTTCAATCTTCTCTCTCCGTTCGTTCTGAAATTAGGGATTTTGTAATGGCGACTTCAAATCGATCGATCGAATTGCGATTTCTCTTTCTTTGCTCTATTGATCGGCCATCTCTCCCTAGCTTAGTTTCGACTGCTTCAATTTGTCGAGGTTGAATGATGCTTTGAGTTTGGTACATTTGTCCTCTTTTTGATTTATATTACTCTCGACTTTGATTCAAGTTCCTAATTGATTTTATGCTCTGTGATATTGCTTGAACTCGAATGCTTTTTACGGCCGATGATGATTGGGTTTTATAGGATTCGAATTCCTATATTTTCGTTTGTATAAACGTCTGATAATTTTCGACTTGGCCATTTGATTTTTGATGCTGGTGATGATTTATGACCAATTCAATTCATATATTTTGATTGCTTGTTTAACACGGCTTTGAATTTGAACCTGCTCGATTCCTTGACTTCCACGACTCTGACTTTTCTATGACGATGATTCCTTGGCCACCACGGTTTTAAATTTCTGGCATTTGAATTTATGTTGACTTCGAAGCTTTGGTATTTTTATTCTTATCTTGATCATCACAGCTTTGAAAACTGCTGGTGACTTTGGTTATCATGGCTCTGTCTTTTTGCATTCACTTGTATTATGACTTTGTTCCAAAAAAATTCACCTGCTACAAGTTTTGATCTCTGGTACTTTGTTGGTTTCGGTCACTTGAGTTTTTTTAATTGTTGTAGTCGAGTTGCTTCACCATACTTCTGTGTTTTCATTGGTTGTGTTCATTGTGTAGCCTTGTTGACATGTATATGATGTATGTTGGCTGTGTAGTTTGCAATGCTTGGAGATTTATGTATATAGTATATATGAGGTCTGGCACACTTTGATATGCAAATGAGCTTGGCATGCTCTGGTTCAGGTAAGATTGTAGTTGTCTCCATTTTTCCTGTTGACATTTGTTCATGTAGTTTCAGTTGAATTTGCATCGACCAGTTTGTTATTTAATGTTGAGGCCGTCACTTATTAAGGCTGCCGTGCTTACTTGTTTTCATGGTCATGCACTTAGGCTTGTACTTGAATGTTTAGTCTGGTTGCTTGTGTGACCTTCTTCTCTTGCAAATGTTCATATACAGTCGTTTTGATCATTTTATTATACTTATATTTTTGGACTACACCTGTGTTGAATCCAACTTAAAGCTCGGGTTTGACCTTGTGCTCGTATCGTGATTTCACTTGAGTTGAACCTGGCTTTTAATTGGGTTTGACCTTGTGCTCACCTGTCCCTGTAACTTTATCAAGTGTACATCGGTGTGCACGGCCTTGTGGCACGTACAGCGATGCACTGTGCATGTCACAAGCTGTTCGTGTATGATGAATTCAAATTTAAATGATGACGAACAACCCAAATAACCAAGGCAAATATTATTTTCAAAATACACATTTTATTTTATGCTGCAAAAAATATTTCCTTTTCAATTTTACTGTGTCAGTGTATATTTTTGCAGATTTCCCAGATGCTGGATTCAATCTAGAATGGATTTGAAGATGAATACGAGTGAATGAGTGGTATGTAGTGAGGACAGTATGTAAATTGAAACGTGTTGTAATTTCAAATTTTATATGTATAGTGAGCGCTCAAATTTGTACTATTCAAAATTGTAATAAATATTTGTTTGAATAAAATATCTGTTTGAATTTAAATTTTGTGTTATTTACTTTATTTAGCAAATATTTATTTAATCTGTGAAAAAAATAGTACATTAATAAATACATTTAAATGAACATACATATATGTTTATTATCATCAAACAAAAATCATATACTCGCATATTCAACACAAACATATCGATTTTATACTCAAAAAGGTCGCAAACGCCATTTGGACTCAATGGAAGTGGTCTTAAGTCCGAATTCGACTGTTTACAAAAAGTAGAATTTTAGACTTTAATCCGACTAACGATGTTATATTTAAATTTCAACATTTAAATATACAATCGTAAAATATGCGGGTTGTTACAAGTGTTAAGTATAATATTATTGATTTCCATAAACATGTAAGAAATCAACACGATTAACCCTTTTCCGACATTTTCTAACTTACTATTCCTTGGTCAAGAGAGAAGCCAGTAGGTTAGAGCTCTATTTCTTCATCCCTACTCGAACATCAATGTTAACTCTCACAAATAGATAAGCCTTACTTCTTTGGCTTTTAGTGTTAAGCAGTTAATTACTTTTCAAACAAGTAATTAAACAATTAACCATTTGGCCATTAAGCAACTCTAAACCCTTTCTAAAAAATTTATACTTTTAAAACCCTTTTTAAAATGATATATATGTATAGCAATTTATTTACCAAAACTTGATATTTAAATAAACAAGTCAAGAGATATTATATAACATAAGATATAAAATAGTCAACGCATTTTATAAAGAACTATATATTCCTCAAAATGCTTTTGAAATATTACTTGAAAATAACTTTATAATTTCCTTAAAAACTTGGAAAAACAAGTTTTTTTATGAAATCCTCTTCTTTAAAAATTCACAGCTAATTCTTGAAAATTCATAATATCTCAAACCACTTTTGAAATACTCTAGTATGAGTTAGTAAAACTAGTAAAAATAATGAAACAAAATACATAAATTTAAATATCTTTTCAAACCTTTAAAGTCCAAAAATCGAGGCTAAACGAGGCAGTTTTGCACAAGTGAAGTTTTGACAACTTTTCAAGATGCTACTTAACTTTATACAGACCTTTTATAGCAACAAATATATATATATATATATATACACACACATAATATGGCGAGAAACCCCTAAGGTTCTCTCTACAAAGTTCCATAAAAATTGACAAAAACAAGGCAATTCCAAAGTGCATCCACAGCGATTATCGCTATAAGTGCACTTTCAATTCCTAGTCCAATCTAAACTAAATTCCATACATAACCTATGTGCTTTGATTCAAGGCCTCGTCGCAAGTTCGTTCAAGTCCATTCCAAGTCCGTAGACATGGATCGCATATGCATCTTGTTTTCAAAACGATGTTCTCAACAATGTCAATAATAATTCAACAAATTAAACACAATTAGAACACAATACATACATACATACATACATACATACATATATATATTCCATTCAAAGAGGTGTGTTAACTCACCTTTAACCCACCAACAACCAAGATCCAAGTAACCCAAGCCTAATCCCACCTTGCAGCACCTTCTTCTTTCCTTCCTTGTGTTGCTTCCACCTTCTTTTTGCCCTCCAAACCCTCTATTTAGCATACGGCCATAGATTAGTGGGGCAGCATAGCTCAACTTCTTCAAATTCTAACTAGATGGAAGGTGTTACAATATTCCCTTAAGGCTTCACTTCAGACTTGAGTTGATTTGGATAAGTTTTGCTAAAAAATTCCCTTAGAACATAAGAGAAGAAGACATGGAAGTATCTTACTTTAAGCTTTGTGAATTTGTATTTGTATTCTATGGTATGTCTCTACTTATATAGGAATATGAATAGTGTTCTTTAAGCTTGCATTCACCACCCCTCCTAAAAGCATGCCATGTAAGACTCACCTCCCATCACTTATCATTTACATCACTTCTCCTTTACACTGGCACTCTTCTCATGATAATATCTCTTATCCTAGTGGAAGCTTCTAGAACCTTCCATGCTTTATGAAGAGCAGAGGGTATTAGGTAGTTGCTAATTTGTTCATTTGACCATTGGACAAGTGTACAAGAGTACTAACAACTTATATCGATCGAAAAGTTGTTTAACGACAAACCGATTTTAGGTCATATTATCGATTTTTCTTCAAACAGTATATTTTCAAAAACAAGTTTCTTCTCATTATTCATTAATTGAATGATGCCTAACAAGGTTATAAAATCATATTTTTAACACTTATTATATTTCAAAAGGCTCTGATATTTAAAGAAGTGTTCGAATCTCAAGGTCGCTGCAATATCAAAAGAATAAGGGTGATATTCATTGCAATAGTTTCTTTTTTAATGTTTGATTATATTATATAAATGTAATCAATGAATAAATCAATTTTTAATATTATCAAAAGTTTTAGAAATAAATAATACACATCATTCTAAATAGAAGTATTCATATATGTGACAATAATTGCCAAATGTTAGACTTCTCAACATATTATTACAGTAATTAATACTTTGTAACTTATGCACTTATTTCAGAAAAAAATTATTCATTTCTACAATTAAAAAAATAAAAGTTTATAGAACATATAATTATATATCATGCCTATTTAAATTATATAATGAAACTATTTTTTGTTACAATACATAATATTGTAGAAATAAAAGGACATCATTTGTAACACCCCAAATTTTATCAATTTAAAATTAGTAATTTATTTGAAATTTTTTTCAAGACAAATAGAATTAGTATTGATTTATACTTATATAAATGGATTGTAATTCAAATTTGAATTTGAATTTGAATTTAAATTTCTGAATAAAATCTTAGTAAAATAATTTGGATTTCAAATTATATATGTAGGTATTTGTTTAATGAATAATTAATTTCAAAACAATTTTTCTTTTAAATTGTATATATATATATATAAATAAAGAAGAGCGTGTTTATGAAAATAGAAAATGCAATTTAAAAATCAAAATAAAATACAAAGACAAATGTTAAATTATGCATGCATTATTAACATGCAAATTACAATTGTAAGAAAGATGATGTGAAAATTTACAAGTGTAGTGATCTTTTAATTAAAGTTAACAAGTGCCATCACATTGTTTTTATTTTGAGAAATTCATAAAAAGAAAATATAGCTATATAACATTTCTAATATCCTTCTTCTCATTCCTTTACCTTCATTTTTTTAAACTAAGCCTATACAAACTCTAACATCAGAAGCCAGAGAATTAAGAACAAATCAAAATCTGAAATCATCAAAACAAAGCCAAAGCAAAACCTGGAAATTAAAACACTTCAAAATCTAAAGCCTGGAAATCATCTCTATCCAGTAAATCAAGAAACAGTTTCAAATTTCAAACAAGCAGAGATTTCAACCTAACAATCAAGCAAGCCATCAATTCAAACAATTCCTGTTTAAGATCTAGCATCAACGTTAAACAAATCAGAGTTTGCAAATCCCAAACTTTTCAAATTTCAAATCCCAGACTTCTTCTCTGTTCAAAATTCATAGGTGGGTAAACTTTTAAATTTAGATTTCTGGCCTGTTGTTTGATAATCATGTTGAAGTAAATAAAAATGATGAAGTATTGTATGCATGCAAGTATGTATGGATACAAGTATGAATTGGCTATGCATGTCTGGAAAACAGACATATGAATTTTGGTTCCAGGTTTACAGGCATCAGGCCTGTTCAAAATTTGATTTCTCTTTCCTTGTTCATTGTTAGACTTTAGAATTTAAACAAAAGTTGTTTGTTTAAACATGATTCAAATCTTAAAAATAAATCGAAGTAAAAAAATCAAAGCATTATGTTAGAAATTGAAAAATACAGGAAAACTTACTATACGTTGAATTTTCAAGTATCATAATTTATGTTTCAAATATATTATTCGAAATGCTTTCGAAAACAAAGATTTTTAAAAGTGAAATCATATTTTTTTAAGTACGTATTCATTGATTGATTTGAGGATGATCGAAATTGGGGTTATTGTCAAATTCTGGTCATCGGCGTGATGAGGATGGTCGGGGTCATAGCTGGAGATGGCCTAGGTAATGTGGGTTTTGGGAAAAATGCTTGGAAAATTTTAATTTGCTCGTGGTGGTCGAATAACATTCATCTAGGGTATACGCTAGTGTTTTTGTATTGGTTGGAATTCCTATTGCTGCGTCGTCCTCAGGTGACCGGAGTTGATCGCTCCGGTCGGGATAGTAGCATGAGGTCTGGACGAAGCTTCGGGGCCGATCACGTGACCTCTGATGGCTAGATGTGGAAGAACAAGGCGATTTCGTGATGATCGTTTTTGGTTCCAGTTTGATCAGATAGTTCGTTTGTGAGTTCGACGTCGACTCTGACTTCTGGGTGTTCGCGAGACTAATATGGGTCGTCTTCGATGTGTGGAAGGTCAGAGCTTGGTTCGTAGGTGGCCAGAGCTCATGTGCACGTGCACGGTGCCAGTTTGGTATCAGTAGGCAATGGGTTGGGAACGAAGGGTTTTAAATCGAAGTTATCTTCGGGTAATTGCATCACTGGCTCGAGACCTGGCTCGGGTAGTTTGGTTTATGTATCGGGCACTTCCTAAAAACTTAAACAAATTTGTAAGTTTGAAAAGTGACTCGGGTTGATTTGGGAAAAACTCGAAGTAAACGGTAGGTTGGCTTGGCGGTGGACTTGAGTGGGTCTCGGGTTGTTGAAAGAAAGTAGTTTTTACTTTAAATCAAAATTTAATTTTTTAACATTTTTTATTCCATGATCTTTAAATAATTGTTTTGGTTTAAAATTTGGATTAATGAAGGATTTAAGAAAATTATGTTAAAAGTAATTAAGTTTTAATTTATTTAATTTGTGACATTATTAATTAATTAATTATTTTAAATAAATAATATAATTAATTAAGATAAAATGATGTTTTGATTTACCTTAATTTCTTAAATAAATTAATATGTTAATAATGATTAATTATAAGGTTTATTGATTAAAGATTTTGATAATGATTAAATGATTAATCAAGATAAATGATTTATAATTACTTAAATAATTAAAGAATAATTAATTAAAAGTTAATTAATTATTGATTTAAGTTAATTAATTTATAACTAAAGATTAATTAATTAAAGTAATTAATTAGGAAATAATTAATTAATGAAAGTAGTTAAGATTAATTAATTAGTAATTAAAGACTAATTAATTTATAATTAATAATAATTAATCATTGATTAAGGATAATTAATGAAAATAATTATGTGATTAATTGACTATAATCACACGATTAATTCATCTTAATTGTAGATGATTGATATTGAATGCTTTGTATTGGTTGATATCTTTGATATGTGATAGTGATACCATATGATATGAATTGCTTTGTGCTGAGCTGTGATATCTGTGATTTGTTTTTGTGTGAATGTGAAAACCCTTTGGCCCGTTAAACGGCATTTGAATTTCGATGCGACAGGGAGTCGGATTTTAGTTGGTTATTCGAAATCCACATCGAATATTTATGATGAATCTTTGTGATTGATATATCCACGTGTTTTTAAATGAAGCGCTCACTATTCGATTTTGTCGGGAGACGATTTTATATCATATAACACATTTCGAATAGTTATACAATGAAATGGATAGCAATTGAAGACGGTGGTGAAGACCGGGTGTCTTCGAGAACGATAGGATAACCTGTCGAATGACTCTACACCGAGTTGCTCCGGTATAGAGATCTCCATATGTGATGGAGAGTCCGATCGGGTTTGTGGATACCCGGATTGCAAGGGCTTCTTTGGAAGTGCCTTCGGTTCTGTTCGAACCCGGAACAGACTTGTATAGTTGTACGTGTGACACTACACCTTGAGATATAAAGCCGATTTCTCTCAAATACATTTATGTTGGTGGCGGAGAATTTATTCTCTTACCTTAACACCCTTCTTTGAGACGTACGAGCTCAGAGGTTATGTATTTGATGGTCATTAGTGATATACTCCCAACTTGGTAGTGTGGCATGCTGAGTGCTGTCGATCATGTGTTGATCAAAGCATGGCATTTGTGAAAAGCGTAGCTTTGTGGATGAGACTTCGTCGAACCTCACAACCTGGTAGTGGTCGAAACAGGAATGTTGGGCAAGGTTATTAGGGGTCACGCCCTTAGGGTATGTCCATTTTCTTCTGGATAAGAGGTGGTATCATGGTATGGATTCCAGATATTAACTATGTGGTTGGTGCTATTTATTGGTGAATCTCGAGACAAAGGTCGGTAACGACCGGGGATGGCATACTTGTAGGTGTTACCTAGTTACAAAGGTAACTCGACCTTGTGTTGGCAGATTTCCGGTTTGGTTCTTGGGGGAATCCCTCCAGAGGTGTCCCATTTGATAAGGAAGTTCCTTAGCCTGACCATTTTTGAAAATCCAATCTTTCAATACGAGCCATGTACGGTTATAGTTATAGAACCTGCCATTTAAGCTATAGTGGGCATACTATAATGTTACGTATGCTGGCTAAGATTAATATTATACTTGCTAATGTTTTCCACTATGCACTAATAAGAATATCAAAAGGATTTTGCGTATCAAGTATGTTTGACTATCATAAGGAGAAATCTCCCCCAAGTGTGCGATTGCATTGTGTGTGTGCCGGGAGGCCTAATGGTAGTTTCATTTTCCAAAAGCATAGCGGATTTCTTTTATAAAAAAAATTTCTTCAAACAACTATTTTTGTTTATCATATCAGTCCCATGACTGACCCAGATTTTATTGTTCCCTTCCTAAACTCTGGGTGCCCATAATTTCCACACGGGCAGCCTAGAAGCAGGTTATCCGTGTTTTGGAGCTAGCTTGGAATCTTTTGAAGTCTTTTTTGAAGCTTTTGGTTTTGGAAATCTTTCGAAGTGTTTGGAGCTCTGGAAGACCTCATCTGAAGTTGAAGTATGTAGGAGCCTTTTTGAAGTCCTATTATTATCATTCCACTGTGGCGTTATCATTCTGTTGTTGTATGGTGTTATAGCACTCTGATGATGGGATTAAATTGTTGTAATCAAATATTGTATCAATGTTGTATCTGTGTTGTGATAAATAAAATCGTCTTTTGTTTCCACTGTTTATTTTCATCTAATGTTTTTATAAGCTCCATCCGAACTGGAATTCAACGTTTGAATCTTCGGTAGTCGAATACAAGTGGGGTATTTGATGTCAATTTTAAATCGCTGGATTTTAGATCATGACAAGTGGTATCAGAGCTAAAGGTTGAGTAAGAACTTTAGCTATGGAGTATAACACATTAGGTGGCTCATTAGAGATAGGGTGAAGTATACCCTAGAATGAGTATAAACCGAAAGATTGAAACCCTGAAATTTCTTGGTCTATTTCTTTTAACTATTGATGTTCCCTAAGATATCTCGTCCGTATACCTAAATCAAGTTTTCTAACTATTTACAGATAGTGAGAATGAGCGGGCGAAGAGGACTAGGTAGGGGACCGGGAAATACCACTACAACTGGTCAAGTCCCTGCCACAGCAGCTATACCTACTCAACCTCAGCCGAATCTGGCTGATCTATATAGAAGTTTTTCCAGACTTGGTGGAAAGCCATTCACTGGCAAGGAATCTATTATCGAAGCCCAAGCCTGGATCCGATCATGTGAAAGGAATTTTTAGAGGATCGAATTTAGAAGACGATCAAATGCGATTAATAACTTCTTGGCAACTCCAAGAGGAAGCCCTAGCCTAGTGAGAGACAGTTACAGTTGATGAGCCGGAAGATGAGTTCACTTGGGGTCGATTTAAAGATGTGTTTGAGCAACGACACATGCTGTCTACTGGTATCTTCAGAATGTACCAGGAGTTTATGGACTTAAAGCAGGGAAGTTTATCGTTTGAGGAATATTTAAACAAATTTAATGATTTATCTCGATTTGGTCCAGAGCTGGTGAATGCACCTTTGAAGAAAAATGAAAGGTTTATACGAGGGATGAGTAAGAAGTACCATGAAAGAATGACAACCCACGTGAAAGAATCCTTTTCTGATTTGATCAATATAGGTTATCGATATGCTACCCTGGATATGCAGGAAGTTCCAGAAGTGAAGGGAAGTTCAAGCAATTCAAATTCGAATAAAAGTAAGTTCGGAGGGAAGAAATTGGATCAAGGCAAGGAGAAGAGGAGTAATCAGGAGAACCCGGCTAGAGATATTGCTTGTTACAACTGTCAGGAGAAGGGCCATTATTCAAACGATTGTAAGAAGCCAAAGAAATAAGTAAAGGAAGATCAACATATAAAGACGAGTCAAAGAACCAAGGAATGTTTTCGCTGTCATAAACCAGGTCACGAAGCTAAACATTGTCCGAAAAAGAATCAAGCACAAGTGGCGAAAATGTATGCGATCAAAGATAACCCTTCAACTTTAAAAGAGGACAAAGAAAATGAGTCTTAAAAGGTAACCTTATTATTTATGATAGATTTTTTAGAGTTTTGTTCGACACGAGCGCTACATATAGCTTATCTCCCAACAAATCGTAAATGAATTAAAACTTAAACCTGAATTTGTCGACGAGCCTATTTACGTAAAGAATCCAGTTGGTGGTCCTGCAAATCTTTGCCTACGATGTAGAGATGTTCCTATCTCATATTCTTGTTATAGATTTCCTATCAGCCTTTTCATTCTCGATTTTAGTGAATTTTAAATCTTACTTGGAATGGAATGGCTAACAAAATACGAAGCCAAATTAGATTGTAAAAATTGAACGATTTTGATCAGAACTAAATTTGTGAGTTTTATTGAAATCTCTTGTGAGGATCAGAGTCCTAAGGGAGATAAGTTGATGTATACCTCGGGGTATCCCAAACCTAGTCTGGAGTCCATACCTATTGTCCGAGAATTTCCAGATGTATTCAAAGAGGTTAAATCTTTACCTCCGCACAGAAAAATTGAATTCAGAATCGACTTAGTACCCAATGCTCGTCCTGTTATTCATGCAAGTCACAAGATGGCACCAAGGGAAAGGATAGAACTAGTTAAGCAAACAGTGATTTGCTACAGAAAGGATTAATACATCCTAGTGTTTTCGAATGGGGTTTAACTGTGGTGTTTGTGGCTAAATCTTACGGATCCTTGAGATTATGTGTGGACTACCGCGATCTCAACAAATTAACTCTTAAGAAAAAATTTCCTTTACCTAGAACCGATGATTTATTCGATTAACTGCACGACGCTCGATTCTTTTCAAAGATGGATCTAGCTCAAGGATTCCATCAGCTATGGATTGCCGAAGACTGTGTTCACTTGACTTCTTTCAGGGGTCCAGACACATTCTACGAATGGTTAGTCATGCCTTTCGGACTAACCAATGCTCCCGCATTAATCGTAGATTTAATGACCCGTGTATTCCGAGAAGTGTTAAACAAAATTCGTTCTTGTGTTTATTGACGATATTCTGATCTATTCCAAGACCAAAGAGGAGCACGCTGAGCATTTGAGAATTGTTTTTGAAATATTAAGGAGGAACATTCTTCTCGTTAAATTTTCCAAATGCCATTTTTGGGTCAAAGAGGTTAGATTTCTCAGGCACATTGTTAATGAAGAGGGAATTTCTGTAGACCCAGGCAAGATTTCTTCTATTCTAGACTGGAGGAGACCCACTACTCCAAAGGAAGTTAGAAGTTTTCTAGTTTTAGTGGGATATTACTGAAAGTTTGTTCAGGACTTTTCTAAGATAGCTAGTCCATTGACTAAGCTAACAATAAAGAATGCCAAGTTTGATTAGACTCTGAAATGTGATGAAGCTTTCCAGGAGTTGAAGAAAATGTTGACTACCACTCCCGTTCTCGCTATTATCAACAGGAATCAAGGTTTATCTATTTATAAAGATGCCTGTGGTAATGGTGTGGGTGCTGTGCTAATGCAAAATGGGAAAGTAATTGCCTACATGAGTAAACAATTGTGTCCGCATGAGAACCCAACCCACGATCTGGAACTCTTAGCTGTTATTTTCGCTTTGAAAATCTGGCGACGCTATCTTCTGGGTAAGAATCTCTTTCGGCTTTCCTAAAAGATTTAAAATTTAACTTAACTTAATATTATACTTAAAAAAATCCTCTTTGTATTTAGGTGAAAATTTTGAATTATTCACCGACCACAAATCTCTGAAATATCTTTTTACCCAGAAAGATTTAAATCTGAGGCAACAACGTTGGTTGCAATTTCTAGCATCCTATGACCTAGATATTCTGTATACACCTAGAAAACAAACGTGGTTGTCGATGCTTTGAGTAGGAAACACGCTATTCTTACTCATCTTGTTGTCACTCCCACCCTTCTTGAGAAGGTCGCTAGCAGGCAAAATGAAGACAAGTTTCTTTGAGATATTTATGGGAGGATTCGTCGAGGTGAAGATTCCAGTTTTGGAATCGATAATTGTGGAGTTACAAGATTGAAAGGCAGGATGTGTGTTCCAGATATCCCTAATCTCAAACGTGAAGTTTTGGGAAAATGTCACAAGTCCAAACTTTGTATCCATCCAGGAGTTAATAAGATGTATCGAGATATCAAAAGAACTTTCTAGTGGAAAACAATGAAAAGAGACATATCTATTTATGTGAGCCATTGTGCTACTTATCAGCAAATCAAGAGTGAGCAAAAGAAAATGGCAGGTTTACTTCAGCCACTGGAGGTGCCAAAGTGGAAGTGGGATCAAGTGTTTATAGATTTCATAGACCGTTTGCCAAGAACTCGAAAGGGAAATGAAGCGATTTGGGTTATTATGGATCGTCTAACTAGGACTACCCACTTCATCCCAGTAAAATCTACCCAGACAGCAGCAAGTTTGGCTAAATTATATGTTAAAGAAATTGTTCGTATCCACGGTATACCCAGCAATATAGTGAGTGATCGTGATTCGATCTTCACTAGTAGATTTTGGGAGGTGTTTCAAGCCACATTAAGAACCAAACTGAACTTCAGTACCGCTTACCATCCGCGGTCTGATGGACAGACAGAAAGAATAAATCGAATCTTAGAAGATCTTTTGCGTGCTTTTATACTCGACTTCATGGTTCATGGGAGGACCATCTACATCTGGTTGAATTCTCATGTAATAATAGCTATCAGGCCATTATTGAAATGGCTCCTTTCGAAGCTTTATATGGTCGTCCGTGTCGATCGCCTGCATGTTGGATCGAGTCAGGTGATAGACTCATCCTTGGACCAGATATGATTAAGGAAGCCACTGAAAAAGTTGATTTTATTCAAAAGAAATTGAAAAGGCTCAAAGTTGTCAGAAGACTTATGCTGATCGCAGAAGAAGAGATTTAGAATTCCAATTTAGAGATTTTGTTTTCCTAAAGGTGTCTCCAATGCATGGTGTGTAAAGGTTTGGAAAAATTGGTAAGCTGGCACCACGATATATTGGTCCTCTTCCTATACTAGAGAGGATCGGTCCTTTGGCATATCGAGTACAGCTACCCAGCTGGTTATCTGGCATACACGATGTGTTTCATGTTTCACATCTTCGAAAATATATGCGCAATCCAAACTGTATTATTGAAGAGGCTGCTCAGCAGGATTTGGAAATCACACCCAATCAAGAAGTAAAGAGAGAACCGATAAAGATCATTGATCGTGATGAAAAGCAGTTGAGGAATAAATTTTTGGAACTGGTTAAGGTGCAATAGAATGATGATCCAATCGACTGTACTTGGAAAACAGAGGATAGCATGTAGAAGTCCTATACCAATTGCAGAGGGGATATTTCGGCTTAATCTGGTAAGCCATTTCACTATCTTTTTCTATGTTCTTATATTCTTTGTTTGTCTTTCTCTCTCTTTCAAATTTCGAAGATGAAATTTTCTTAAAAGGGGAATCTGTAACATCCCGAATTTTATCAATTAAAATTAATAATTTATTTGAACTTCTGGAATTTAATTTGGAATTAATTTGAATTTTTTCAAGACAAATAGAATTAGTATTGATTTATACATATATAAATGGATTGTAATTCAAATTCGAATTTGAATTTGAATTTAAATTTCAAATAAAATATTAGTAAAATAATTTGTATTTTAAATTATATATATAGTTAATTTATTTAATGAATAATTAGTTTCAAAACCAATTTTCTTTTAAATTGTATATATATAGATAAAGAAGAATGTGTTTATGAAAATAGAAAATGCAATTTAAAAATCAAAATAAAATACAAAAGACAAGTGTTAAATTATGAATGCATTATTAACATGCAAATTACAATTGTAAGAAAGATGTTGTGAAAATTTACAAGTGTAATGATCTTTTAATTAAAGTTAACAAGTGTCATCACATTGTTTTTATTTTTGAGAAATTCATAAAAAGAAAATAAAGCTATATAACATTTCTAATATCCTTCTTCTCATTCCTTTATCTTTATTTTTTTAAACTAAGCTTATACAAACTCTAACAACAGGAGCCAGAGAATTAAGAAAAAATCAAAATCTGAAATCATCGAAACAAAGACAAAACAAAACCTAGAAAATTAAAATACTTCAAAATCTAAAGCCTGGAAATCATCTCTATCCAGTAAATGAAGAAACAGGTTCAAATTTCAAACAAGTAAAGATTTCAACTCAACAATCAAGCAAGCCATCAATTCAAAAAATTCCAGTTTAAGATCTAACATCAACATTAAACAAATCAGAGTTTGCAAATTCCAGACTTTTCCAATTTCAAAGCCCATACTTCTTCTCTGCTTAAAATTCACAGGTGAGTAAACTTTTGAATTTGGATTTCTGGCTTATTGTTTGATAATCATGTTGAAGTAAATAAAAGTGGTGAAGTATTATATGCATGCAAGTATGTATGGATATAAGCATGAATTGGCTATGCATGTCTGGAAAACAGACATATGAATTTTGTTCCAAGTTTACAGACATCAGGTCTGCTTAAAATTTGATTTCTCTTTCCTTGATCATTGTTAGAATTTAGAATTTAAACAAAAGTTGTTTGTTTAAACATGATTCAAATCTTAAAAATAAATCTAAGTAAAACAAATCAAAGCATTCTTCTGGAAATTGAAAAATACATGGAAACTTACTATATGTTGAATTTTCAAGTATCATGATTTATGTTTTCAAATATATTATTTGAAATGCTTTCGAAAACAAATATCTTTAAAAGTGAAAATATTTTTTTTAAGTATGTATTCACTAACTAATTCGAGGATGATCGAAATTGGGGTTATTGTCAAATTCTAGTCATCGTTAGCGTGATGAGGATGGTCGGGGTCATAGTTGGAGATGGCCTAGGTGATGTGGGTTCGGGGAAAAATGCTCGAATTTTTTTAATTTGATTATGGTGGCCGAACGACGTTCATCTAGGGTTTAAACTAATGTTTTTATATTGGTTGAAATTCCTATAGTTGCGTCGTCCTCCAACAAGAATAGAAGCGAGTCGGCTTGTAGTCTCTGCAGTCGGCACACGCACCAGTGCTCGTTGGTTCGGGACTACGATAGACGAAGGAAGGAAGCGCCCACCCTGAGGGGAGGTCCTGCGGAAAAATAGCTCGACGCCAGAATGATAGAAAGCTTAACACCTCTTATTTTACTAAAAAAAATGCAAAGGTCCTCTTATTCAAAACCTCAATTATGTCTTCTCTCCCCCTTCACACCTCAGAACGCACTGTTCTTATAGAGAGAAACGCACTTTCACATCTTCTTAACCCGAAACGAAATGGCTGAGGAGAGGTTCCTTTGAGACTCTTCTTGGTAAATGGGTCGATTATTCGGGACGTTCCGCCATTGTCGTCGGTCCTTCGCTTTCATTACATCAATGTGGATTACCTCGAGAAATAGCAATAGAGCTTTTCCAAACATTTGTAATTCGTGGTCTAATTAGACAACATATTGTTTCTAACATCGGGATTGCAAAAAGTAAAATTGGGGAAAAAGAACCGATTGTATGGGAAATACTTCAAGAAGTTATGCAGGGGCATCCTGTATTGTTGAATAGAGCACCTACCCTGCATAGATTGGGTATACAAGCGTTCCAACCTATTTTAGTGGAGCGGCGCGCTATTTGTTTACACCCATTAGTTTGTAAGGGCTTCAATGCAGACTTTGATGGGGACCAAATGGCTGTTCATGTACCTTTATCCTCCTCTCTTTGAAACAAGGGGCGCTTCCGGTTCTGTGCGTGCTTCAAACAATTTTGTCTTCCCCATATTACCATATCTCGATCGGAGTTGATTGCTCCAGTGGGGATAGTAGCGTGAGGTCTAGACGAAGCTTCGGGGGCGATCACGTGACCTCTGATGGCCAGAGATGGAAGAACGAGGCGATTACGTAATGATCGTTTTTGGTTCCAGTTTGGTCAGATAGTTCGTTTGCGAGTTCGACGTCGACTCTGATTTCTGGGTGTTCGTGAGACTAGTATGGATTGTCGCCGATGTGTGGAAGGTCGGAGCTTGGTTCAAAGGTGGCCGGAGTACATGCGCATGTGCACGGTGCCAGTTTGGTATTAGTAGGCAATGGGTTGAGAACGAAGGGTTTTAACTCGAAGTTATCTTCGTGTAATTGCATTACTGGCTCGAGACCTGACTTGGGTAGTTTGGCGTGTGTATTGGGTTCTTTCTAAAAACTTAAACAAATTTGTAAGTTTGAAAAGTGACTCGGGTTGATTTGGGAAAAACCCGAAGTAAAGGATAGGTTGGCTTGGGGGTGGACTCGAGTGGGTCTCGGGTTGTTGAAAGAAAGTAGTTTTTACTTTAAATCAGAATTTAAATTTTTGACATTTTTATAACATTAAATAATTGTCTCGGGTCTCGACTCCTGCGTTGGATGCAGGGGCAATTTGAGAGCCAAAGCATAAATTGGACATGGTTCGACCATCCAATCCAAAAAGGATGTGATACGTCCATCCATGACTTTGTTTGCACCTGAGGTATGGCGAACAATCTAGGCCTTTCCTAGACATCAGCACACCTAAAATCCAAACCAAGACATGGACACGGTTCGACCATCCAATAAATAAATCTGATCCCTTAGTGCAGTTTGGAGTATAAACACAAATTGGGAGCGGTTCGACCACCTACCAATAAACTCATATCCCCAAAATGCAGATATTAGTATAAACAAATAGACGGCTGTGGTTCGACCACTCAATATTCCATAAACTCTAACCTAAACTAACCTGGAGGAGTATAAACTCATTACGGACAGAATTCGATCATTCACGAACTAATTCTGCTAACCCAAGAATTGGAACGAGAGTACAAACGACTACAAGCTGAGTACGACATCTCAGTATAGCTTTGGCTTGGTAATCTTTACAACTTAAGGCAACGACTACAATGAGGGCTTAATACAAAACCAATCGAAACGACATCGGTAGTTACGGGCGACCGACTATATCGTACCACCGGGTCGATAGGTAGTGTCGATCCAAGCTTTCCATGTTGTCCCACTAAGTCGACGGTCTGTATCGATCCATACCAAACATAAACGGATATGACCTGGATATCCTATGAAAAACTTCAATTACTAGAGTGCAGATAGGAGAATAAATCGCAAATGAGTGTGACTTGATCATTAATTCTCCAGCACCCTCGTTCGATCCATTAGGAGGAGTATGAAACCGAATGAGCATAAGCCGACTGCACTTGAGCCATCTCTATCCCTAGACTTAGCGGGAGAATATGAATCAAAGGGATGTGACTGATTGTCCAGCTCCAAATGAATGTGACACGGCCGTTCATTCGTTGACTCTTACCATGATCTAAATAGAAGAGTAATACAAAGCAGGCGTGACTCGACCATTCACACACTGATCCTTACCCTTGGCCTGATTGGGAGAGCATCAATCACTGATTGGACATGACTAGCCTTCTTACTTATCATTGTATTCCCCAGACTTGAGGGCATGAGCAAGAAACAAGATGAGTGTGAATCGACCATTCATAAATCAACTCTAGATCGTTGGAGTTTAGGTGGGAGTATAAACATAACTAAGATGAGATTCGATCGTCCATGTAGTACATTTATCAACCCGAGATGGGGGGAAGAAGTGTGATCATCCAACGACTGACTATGATAGCTCAATACTGTGACTCATACCTAGTGTTTACAATGAGTTGAGGCTACGACCGAAAGGATGCTTAGAGATAGAATTATTAAGTCGATGCCCAAGCTCATTATCAACTGACCATTAATCCAACCCAAACGACAAGTAATAGATCGTGAATACATTGAAAGGAAAGCGCACTGTGTTTGATTCAATGCTCCTTTAAAGATCTTCAACCATTATAGATAATCGCTAAAAGCGTCTAAAAGCCATCATTATCAGATTTAGTAGCTTATGACGAGACTTTGGGTCGATCGAAGTGACCGTCATCATTGACCATCCTTGTCGGATTTCACATTGATTATTACACAATATAGTTACGTTTGAACTCAAGGATCGGCTATTGGCATAATCTGACATTCATATTCAGGTTCACTAAAGGCACATGTTACAATCCGTACAAGTACAAATGTGCTAATTTATTCAAGTCTTAAGTGGTAAACATCTGGTTAAAGGCTACATGCTAGTTCAAGTACGCAAGTCATACATGGCATATCCTGTTGTTTGATTTCGAGTTCATATGGTCTAATATTTTCATGTCAAACCAAGAAATGCTTAAGTCCCATTAATACAAGGGATCGAAATAGATCACATTGCTTTGGAAAATCCACTTAAGCATTTTTTAGCTCACAACATAAGGCAATATCAAGCAACAACATCACAGTCGGTTCTATAAAGATGCAGAATCGAGAGATAAAGAAGAGGAGTCCAAAGAATCCAAGGCCGCACCCGCTAAACCAAAATCGACATTACGGTCAGTCGCGACGACTCATCACGAGTCCTGAAGGAATTAGATGGCTTTACCTAATATAGAATCTTGGCATTAGACCTCTTTTGACATGTGTGGGATCTCACCATTTATTGCGAGCCATGTATTGAATATCAACCTGAGGCATGTCCCAAGGAAATGAAAGCGACATGGCATGGATTCGAAGAGATTTGCTACACTTAAAGAGGAGGTGGATAAACTCAAAAATAATGGGTTTATCCATGGCGCCCTTTAACCAAAATGGGTATCCAATCATGTTCTTGCAAGAAAAACTAATGGAAAGTAGCGAACATGCGTCCACTACTCGGACTTGAACAAGGCATGCTAGAAAGATAGCTTTCCACTTTTGAGGATTGACCAGATAGAAGACTCAACCGAAAGATATGAACTGCTTTCGTTTATGGAAGTGTACTCTTAAAACAACCGGATCCCGGTGCACGTCCGTGACTAGGAACACACAAACTTCATTACCAATCTAGGTCTATATCGTTATGTTGTGATGCGTTTGGGCTAAAGAATGCTGGAGCTACTTACTAGATACTGGTCAACCGGATTTTTAAAGACCAAATCGGGCAATTAATTAAGGTATATGTAGATAATATGCTCGTGAAGTCACAGAAATAAAACAAGCATGTCGATGACTTAGTAAAGATATTTAGTTCTATCCGAAGATATGGAATGAAACTCAATCTCTTGTAATGCTCTTTCGGCATTGCGCCAGGGAAATTCCTGGGTTTAATGCTCAACTCTCCGAGAATTGAAGCCAATACCAAGAAGATTTAGGCAATTTAAAACATCTAGTACCGAAGACAATCAAGCAAGTATAGAGCCTAAATGGAAAGGTCATCACACTAAGTCGGTTCATCTCCAGAGCCACCAACAAGCGTACTCTTTTCTTCGACCTAATCAAGAAATGGAAAAGAAGCTTTGAATGGATGTAAGATTGCATTGACACATTTCAGCTCTAATAGATCACTTAGAGAGACCTCTTATCCTATCCAAGCCGCCGGATCACAAAGATTTACACATCTATTTAGCCATGTCGGTACACAAAGAAAACCGGATCCAAAGATTGGTATATTATGTAAGCAAGCGATTGACATGCTCACCTTATTAACGTCTATGCTGGCCAACTATTACGATAGAACAAACAATGACCTGAGACGTCTGAAAGACTACTTAAGTGGAACATTGAATTGAGCTAATTTAACATCACTTATCTCTCTTGGAGCTATCTGGGGCATACATTAGCAGACTTCATAGTCGAATTTACTACACCAGGCCACTCTTTAGGGAGCAGTGTAGAACCGACCATTTGGTAGGAGATGTACACAGATTGAGCATCCAATGACCGATGTTCTAGTGCTGGAGCTTTGTTACCCAATCTTGAGGAACGATCAATCCACTAAGCCCTGAAACTCGATTTCCCATTGAAAAATGATAAAGCTGAATATGATGCCTAGTTTGCTAAGCTTAAGCTTGCTAAAGAACTAGGAGTAAAAGCCTTGTAGATCTTTTGCGATTCCTAGCTAGTAATATGCCAGTTCAGGAAATGCACAACAGGTGGTCTTAGTCCCAGTCAAAATACTTAATGCTCCAAGCATTGCGAAAAGGAGATCGATCGGATGAAGCCAGACAAGGAGTCATGGATGACTCCGATAAAGACTATCTATAATGCAGAATCATTCCAGAATGGAGGAATGAAAAACAACAGATCCTCCGATAAGCTTCATGCTATGTCATCTGAGAAAGAATCATGTAGAGGAAGGGTTTATTCGTTCCCCTACTTTGATTTATTGCCTACAACAAAATCAAACGAATAGTGATAGAAGTCCTACACTTAAAACTCATTTTTAAAGAAACACCATTCCTCTTGCCATCAATATCTAAGCCTAACCATACCTGTAATTGATCAAAGACTCCTCTCATTTCATTTTCTAGGTGATCAAATGCAGCAGGTCACATTCAACCTCAAGACCAACCTATATGCTTCAAACCCATAATCGACCGTCATCAGCGATCTCTTCACCATCAACTTTTCCAATTCCTCCATCCTATATCCACAAAGATTGGGAGCGAGAAGGATCGATGGAATTTTTTTGCAAATAATTGAATTGCATTCCACCAAATTTGCAATGACTCGTGAGCATATGAACATCCAGGAGCCAACAACAAAAACATATACTTGAACGTGCACATGTACATCCGAAAAACTTGGTTTCTTGAAATCGACAGAAATTGGATTCTCATATGGAGAAAATCAAAGAAAGAACCAGATCAGGTAACCAAGGCATACTAACTCGACTAATCAGCTCAATGGAACTGAGTGCAGATGATTAGCGACAGATTTTACTCCAGAACTTACATCGTTCAATAACGACCCAATGCCACGACGAACATAGAGAGATTTGACTCTCTATAAAGTAGGTCAATAGAAATGGAAGGATAACAATCATTCGAGACACCGATTCATCTATGATGACCCTAACCTGACATCAATTCAAAGCATGTCATGCATGTAACAAGACATACTTTGGGGGGGAAATGTTATCTGGCCTTTTTACCCGGCTATATACAGACTGACTGGACAAGTTCAACTAGACGATCATTGAGGAGGACAGCCCAAAGAGATGAGTATTAGGCTTAGAGATCAAGCGTGGGCAATGATATGAAGAGACGATCAACCAAGACCAAGAGATAGACTCTCCATAATATTCTAAGCATGGAATAATACCTCCCTTAAGAAGTGGATCAGTGCCTGTCTCTTTCCTTAGGGGATCAGCACCTATCCTCAATTTTTGTCCCAAATTAGATAAGATCATCATGGAGTGACAAGGAAGGGGCTATGAGGCTACATTTCAAGTTTCAAGTTGTTTGGAGTACGTATGCTCAAGTTATGGGAAAATTATTTCACCTATAAAATGGGATCGGTATAAAAGGGAGCGTATAAAAGGGATCGGCCATATTCAGCTTTCACTATATATTACAACAGTAATCGGTCAATAGCTCAAAATCTACAGAAAGTATCAATATGAAATTTGGAGTATAAGCACAGTACAACACAGGAAACACCCCTTAGGGATTGCATCCCAACCAGAGGAGATTGGAGGGATCGGTACCTATCCCTCTAGACGGATCGGTTGAAATCAGAATGCATGTGACACAACTTCATAGAAAATGCGATATCTCACAAATGGTTCATCGGAATGACATGAAATTTGAAATTCAAAAAGCTAATATAATGGAGGGACCCATTAAAGGGATCGCATCCCATTTGAACACCAAAATAGGTACGAGTACCAATCCTTATTGTGGGCCATAATGGTCCTCAAAATATTTTGTGGCCTCGTCTTGGCCTAGAGGTGATTTTGCCGGAATTTCAGGCTGATCCATGTGCTTCTTCCCCTATAAATGCAGCAAGCATGGTATCAAAAAGGGATCGTTCTTTTTGCTTCCAAGGCTCTTCCATTTTAATTCTTTATTCTTATACTAGTCAATCGCAGCTGATCCAAACATTCTTGTAATCATAATCAATTGCAAAATCAATAAAAATATGAAGTGGACGTAGGACAAGATTGCCGAACCACTATGAAAATTTATGTGTTCATTTATGATATTTTCTCTTTTTTAATTTCATTCTTAGCTTAATCTCTACTAGATTCTATTGAGTGTTGATGACCATTTTTGGCATTAATAATACATATGTTTGAATATGCTACAATATATGTATATGATACGTTGTACACATATTGATAGTACCACACACACACACACAGATATATATATATAGTTTATAGTGTAAATTTGTGATGCATCCTTATTTTTAATCATTTTATAGATTATATCCTTGCCAATTTTATGTTATGTTTTACATCCATGTTTTTATATTTTAAGTCCGTCTTCCTATTTTTACCCCTGTTTTTAATGACCTTGCTGCTTTCCATACCTAATTTCATTCCAAATTTTTGTTAGAAATGCAGTTTATGGATCTTAAGGCTATAATTAACAGTAGAGGGGGAGTGAATAGTGTTTTAAGGAATTACTAAATCTTTTTGAGTTTATGTTAATTTCAACACAAACATATGCAATATTCAGACAGAGATATGATCACATAATCAAACACAGATGCAGAAATAAAGTAAAAGTAATAAAGGAAAGAACACGCCGGATTTTATCCTGGTTCGGAGTTACCCTACATTCAGTCTCGCACCCAAGTACGGATTTCCTTTCAAAAGAAATTATACAATTACACCCTCGATTTCAAGGCCATGAGGTACACCATTCCAGATTCATAATCATCTGGGTAGGGATACATGATTTTATGGACAACAAGTTCACCCAATTGACTTCACAGGATACAATCACACCTTTTCTCGTTTGATTGATTTCACGGGCTACAATCACACCTTTTCTTGTTTAGTTTATTACAAAGAAGCCTATAACTCTGAATAGCACTGAGATCTTGTTGAGATAGTGATAGAGAATCAAACCAGAGATGATCTAGTTAGATTCAATTTTGATTTCGGCAGAGTAATGGTAAAATATATTTAAAGAAATGTGGAAGAAGAAGAGGAGTGAAATCAGAGAAAAATTGTATGTAAATTCATTTAAACTACCCCTATTTATAATAGAACAACAGCCATGTCCATTCGTGAAATGATATGACGTATAGACACTTCTTTTGAAATTTAAAATTTTGAAATCAATTGCCACCTTGTCGACATGGGGTCCTAGGGGTTGTCGACAAGCCTATGGTATTTTTGGTGATTTGTTTTTCTTTGAAAATAACTTCTATCTTGTATTAAAAATTATTTTTAAACTTTATAAATATACTTAACCATAGTTAAAATACATAAATAAGTATAGAGAATAATTGTTGATATATATAAAATTTTACTATAATTTTATATTTAAATCTAAGAATAAATATTAAAAGTTAAATATATTATTATTAAAAGATAGTTTAAAATCAACAATAATTTGAATTTGAAGATAAAGATTATTTTGAGGCTAAAAGTATTTTAAAACCAGGATAGATGTTTTTGATTCTTTTAAAAGGAAGGTTTTGAAATCATTTTGAAAACAAGATATACTTTTGTAAAAATATTTGAATAAAATTTAGCGGATACAAAACAATGTTCCACTAGATTTTTCGTATGTTCTATCCTACTTAGGGTTTCATCCTTTTAACAGGCTCGAAATGGATTCCATTCCACGAATAAATTGGATTTTAAGATGCCAGTGCTTTTCTAGGAGTTTTAACAAAATTCCTAACTAAATTACTTATTCTTGAAATCATAAATTCTTGATACTCACGAGCCTTCAATCTTGCTATCTTAAATCTATATACTGTGCAGTCTTCATTCTTGATACCTGCATGGTTAAATCCTACATATATATATATCTAAACTGTAATGTTAGTATTTATATTTTATAATCTTATTCTAAGGTTGTTGTCATCAAAACCATCTCCTCAGGGACTAATAATCTCCCCCTTTTTGATGATGACAACCTTTGTTTATAAAATATTACTTCTATCCTAATAACTTCTCCTTAAACTAATAGCTCCCCCTTAATCTATGCCTAACTATCCTATTTTATATTTCTCCCCCTTTGTCATCAAAAAAAACCATCCTAAAACCATAAAACTATGCAACTCCCCCTTAAAGTAATACTAGAGCAAAGTATAGTAAATGGAATGTGAAAGACATTAACATAATTATATTATAATTATTCAATACGTAAATATGTATAAATATATCTCAGACAATCCAATCAACAAACACATTAAATCTAATCATGTCAAAAAAATCAAACAAATCAAAGGTCAATCAAGTCAAACAAGTCAATCAAGTCAAACAAGTCAATCAAGTCAAACACGTCAAATAAGACAATTAAGTCAATCAAAACATACCAAACAAATCAAAAACCAATAATCCTAAATTATAAGACAATACTACAAACTCCCCCTAAATAAAATACACTCCTTATGTATACATGTATGCAATATGTAGTTTGTAATGCAGTATGAAATGTATGACATATGCAATGTAACATGAAATGATATGCAGAATGAAGTGCAACTTGTGATGCAAATGATTATGATATTTCATGCATTGTAATTTATGATGTAATATGCAATGAAATGTGATATGAAATAGGATGCACAATGATATGATGATATATACTATGGTAAGAGATATTCAGATTATAAGATAAACATGAGCGATAAGAAATATCTAATTGACAAACATATATATGTATGTATACATATGTCAAACTATTTATTATAAATCACTTCAACCAAACAAGGGTAATACACACCAATTACTAGATTTAGGTTAAGGAAACTAATGAACGGGACTGAAAGAGTTGTAAAGACAAGAGTTTAAGGGTAATAAATGGTATTAAAACTATAACATATTCATGAAAGGTAGTAATCAAACTTAATATCAAAATCAAATGCTAAGAAATATGGACTTAAACTATATATGATCAAATATGGGTTTTATAAAAATTAATACCCTCCATACTTAATTCTTTTAAAAATATTTTTTTTTAACTTAATTTTTTTTTAAGAATCCAGACTTTCATGTTTATAAAATACTTAACTTATTAATTAAAACTTATATATTAAATTATTATTGATTATAATATTTAGAAACATGTTTAAACATCTTTTAATTTTAAAAAAAATATCATAATGAAATATTAAATAAAATAATAAAGATTGAAAAACTAAAATTGTAACGATACGGATTTTTCGCGTTCGAAAATCGACATCCGTACTCCACTTGTACTTGAATGCCGCAGATTCAATTGTTCAAATCCGAGTCGTCGGAGCTTATAACACAATTAAGTAAAACAACACAGCGAAAGAAAAAGAAATGAATACATATACAACCAATGATACAATATTCAGAATGATACAATAATGATATATATGATACAAGAAAAATCAGAGACAAGATAACAATGCTATAGCAGAAAAAAACAATATGATATAGCAGCGAAAAACGAATAGCCAAGAGATAATTCCAATCCAATGCTTCAAAGCTAAGGCTCCAAACCACAAGCTCGAACCACCATCACATTTCACCATGACAAGCAGGATTGGTGTGAATCCAAAGACTCCAATATCCAAGATCTCCAGAGAATGCCAGAAAGAAAGCTAAAAGCTACCAAATCGATATCTATATCTGAAAAACCCAACTCTAGACTGCCCGTGTGGAAAATAGTGGACACCCAGAGTTTAGGAAGGAACAATAAACTCCGGGTCAGTCATGGGACTGGTATGAGAAAACAAAATAGTTTATCTTTTAAAAAAACAAAGGAATTTAAATTTGAAATCCGCAATGTTTTTTTTTTGAAAATGAAACTACCATAAGGCCTCCCGTCACACACACAATGCAAACGCAGACTTGGAGGAGATTTCTCCTTATGATAGTCAAATATGCTTGATACGAGAAAATTTCTTTGATATTATTACTATAAGTGCAAAGTGTGGAAAATCATTTCGAAAGTATAATATAAATCTTAGCCGGCATAGACATTTTGTACTACGCCTACTATAGCTACCATCCAAACAGTGGTGAACACCATAAGTGAATGGTAGGTTCTACAACTAAAACCGTATAAGGCGCGTATTGTTGATTGGATTTCCAACAAATGGTCAGGCCAAGGAACTTCCCATTGCCACATGGGTACGCCTTTGGAGGGACGTCCCGAGAACCTAACCGGATCTCTGCCAACACAAGGTCGGGTTACCTCTGTAACTAGGTAACTACTACATGAGTATGCCATCCCCCGGTCGTAACCAACCTTTATCCGAGCGCTCGATACAAACAACCACGAAGTAATGTATTTGCAGCAACCACATAGGTTAAATATCTGGGCTCCGTACCATGATATCACCTCTATCCAGAAGGAAATGAACATACCCTTAGGAGGCGCTACCTCCAAATAACCTTTCTGCATTCTTCCTGTTTCGACCATTCCGGGTTGTGAAGTTCGACGAAGTCTCGTCCACAAAGCTATGCTTTTTACAAAAGCCATGCTTTGATCAAAAAATTATCAACAGCACTTCGTATGCCATATTATCAAATTGGGAATGTATTACTGGTAACCATCAATTACATAACCTCTGAGCTCGTACGTCTCAGAGAAGGGTGTTAAGCTAAGAGAATAAATCTCCACCACCAAACAGAAATGTATTTGATAGAAACCGGTTTTACATTTCAAAGTGTAGTGTCAGACACACATCCATACAAGTCTGTTCCGGGTTCGAACAAAACCGAAGGCACTTCCGAAGAAGCCCTTGCAAATCCGGGAATCCACAATCCCGATCGGACTTCCCATCACTTAGGGAATCTCTATACCATAGCTACTCGGTGCAGAGACAATCAGTAGGTCATCCTATCGTTCTCGCAAATACCCGGTCTTCACCACCAGTCTTCAAAGGCTATCTATAACGACGTATCATTATTCAGAATGGGTTATATGACACAAGGTCCTCTCCCGGCTAAACTGAAAAATGAGCGCAATACTTAAAAGCATATGGATATGGGATTTCAGTTAAATCACAGCTTAAAGCCAAAAACTTTCATTCAAATAGTTAAAATAAATTACCATTTATAAATCTCCTTTTAACCCAAAAAGATTCACTTCAAAAACCTTCAAAGGTTTAAACAATTTCCACATTTAAATCTTTTAAACCAAAGATTCAAGATCCCCTTTCAATTTAAAACAAGATTCATCGATCTTTTAAACAAAAGTTCATTCATAGCTTCTCAAGACAATTCCATTTCAAATTGGATTAACTCGTTAAATCTTTAAATCAAGATTTAACTTATAGCTTTCAAAACTCGTCTCCAAAGATTCTTCCATAATTTGGAAAATCATTTTAAATTCAAACTTGAAATCCCTTTAATATAAATTGGTAGTTCATTAATCATATGAAAGCTTTTATTGTTTGAAAACAAATTGTTTTTATTTCGGAAAATCCGATTTTTATTTATACAAGTTAACATTTTTGAGGTTAATTCGAATCCCCACAATAGTTGTTAAAAATGGTTTGAAACCCATATAAGCTTATGTACCGTTTTTAAATTATTAATACCCAATCTAGAATTCAATTTCAGATATTGAATTCCAATTAAATCAGATTATTCAACTTTCAAATCTTTATTAAGTTACTCAGAGAAAAAACTTTCATTTTTAAAACACTTGTTTTCAAAAGCCTTTCACTTTAAATCAAATCTATTTCCAAAACCATTTGAATTAAAAATACGTGACTTGACCGATTTCCACGTGCAATCCATATTTGTGTGTGTATAAGTGTGGTCCAGGGGTTTACACACAATAGTGCAATAATAATCATCACAGATATATCGATAAGCGGTATAACTTATAACGCTTGTCTTCATTCATAGATCACAGGTAAATAAATTTATCAATCAAAAAGATTCATTATTACAATTCGATGTGGGTTTCGGATAACCAACTGGAATCCGACTCCTGTCGCATCGAAATTCAAATGTTGTTTTATGGGCCTAGGGGTATTTACACAGAAACATATCACAAGCATCACAGATCAATACACAACAATTCACATCATAAAGCATCAGATATGAGGAATATTTACCCTCCAAACATCCAATAGAATCCAAACATTCATAAGTAAAAGTAAATTAAATTATCTGGGTTAATTGATATTAATTACAAATCAATTTGATTTACTACTCCTTAATCATTTATTAACTAAATTTTGATTTATAATTAATCCTCTGATTAATTATTCTTAATTATTAAAAAAACAATCCTTAATTAATAATTACTTCTTAATCACTTTCATAATTTAATTAACCTTTAATTAATTATTCTTGATTTAATTACCTTTTTTTATTATCCACATTAATTTATTTATTCCTTAAATTACTTGTTCTTCGACCACTTAGTTAATCCACCTTCAATTTTAAATTAATTACATTTAATTTAAGTAATTACCTCTGAGAAATTAATTACCCTTAATTTCTTAATTAACACTTAATTACCTTTAATTGCTTAATCAAAAATTAATTACCTTTATTAATAAATCATTCCTTAAATACTTTCGTTAATTAATTAATTTATCTATAAATCATTATTTGATTAACTTTAATTGTGTAATTGTTTTACCTTAGTTCTTGATTGATTAACAAATTTAAATCAATCACCTTGATTTGAAACAATTAATCCTTTAATTAATCATATTGATAATTTAATAACCTACCCTAATAACTAATTATAAAATTCCATTTGAAAGCGTTAGAAAAATTAAATAAACAAATCAATTTTAGATATTCACATAAAAATTTAAAATTTTGAAACTTTTAATTTGTACTTCCTACTCAATAAATAAATCACCATTTATCAAAAAGAAAATTCCAGAAATTTCCTTAGCTAATTCAATCAAGCTTAAATGCTGGAAATATGAAAATTCCCAGGCAATCCGAGTATTTCCCCGAGTTAAAACCCCACGAACTCGAGCACTACTTCGAGTTGTTCCAGAAATCAACCCGAGTGACCAAAATTTTGATTCAAATTTTTTCTAGGTATTTAATGCTCACAACAAAATCCAGCTTCGGGACGTTACTGCTTATTACTTCGAGACATTTTCGAGCCACTGTTGCAATTACCCGAGCATAACTACAAACTACATATTCTTCTTCCACCAAAAATAGTCACTGATACCCCAACTTCGACGTGCACATGTACACGCGATCGAAACAACTCTGATCATCCATACTGGCTTCAGCATACCACCGGTTGCCCCCTCCATCACCACGAACAACCTGATTATCAAATCCCACCAAGAATCAAAATCGAGCAAATTAGCTTCCATCAGAAACCAACTTCAAGCAACTAAACCCATCATCCACGACCATCCAAATCACCAACCATCTCGCCCTTTTACCCAAGATTGCACCAGACCACGATGCATCCATTTCCCAAATCTCGAGACACTCAATCATGTGAGGGCGACGAACACCCTATGGTTACATACAAAATCAAAACTTGAACACAAGCCCTAAATTGATCGCGTTCCCCAAATCCACGCAATAGAAATTTTTTCTAATATTTTTCCCCACTTCTTAAACCATTAAGTTAGCTTCAAGACAAATTTCAGTGTCCAAGTTCTGTTTAATCATCAGGAATTGACAAAAAACATTTTTTTGTTCATCTCGAAACTGCACCTTAATTACGTCACTAAAAATCATCATGTTTGTTTCAAAAATCTTATTTTTGAATGTTTGTTCTAGATATAAAATCAAATCAACAAAACTTAACATTTGAATTTAACATAAAAATTTTCTTGTTACAGTGAAATTGAGATGCAGAGTCCATGCTACACTGTTTAGCTTCAACAAATTCCAGACTTTATGATTTTGAGTTCCTAATATAATGGTTTATTACTGTAATATTCTAATCTCCTTAATATTTATTCCATAAATATATTTGAAACTATTTAAAATTTGTACACGGTATCATGATAAATTTCCTTTTTAAAGACCAATACTCAATTTATTTTAAAATCTGAGATATGATGTTCTTTGTCAACCTGTTTTTTTTTCTTCTTGGTTCACTCAAACAATTTCATTTAAACTTCCAAATCTTGATTTAGGATCCTGTCTCTAACTAATTACAAAGATCAGATATATATCTATATGTATATTTACACCAGAATAACAAACATGCACTGGCACATTTAAAACATACAGGCATATTGACAATCATTCTAGAACATCCTTTTAAGCATCAATACAATATCAAAGAGTATAGGCGAATAAAAGTGGGTTTGCTCACCTTTGTTATGTTTGAAACAGAGACGGTGTAATGAAAACCATCTCTGCAATTAACTATTTTTAAAGTGAATAACTTAACTTCAAATACTTGAATTTTAATTTTAAAAATGATGTCACATACATGCAAACATTTTTCATTAAAAGGTTATGGCCTTAAAATCATTTGGTTGTATGATTTAGATTTTAAAATTATGTGTAAGAGCCTGTAACTTATAACAGGATTTGTATATCCATACAGACCTACATATCACTCATGTATTCAGACATGCTAGCAAAACGAACACATTTTCATAGCACACTTCAAGTTTAAGCCCAAAAATCAGATAAGAGACAGGTTTAGGTGAGTTTGCTCACATATTTTGAAGTCTGGACAGAGGCAGGCTTTGATATTTTGTGACTTGAACCTGATTCACTTGCATCTGTTTTGATGTTGAACTTGGACTTTGATTTGCTTGCTTGTGTGTTTTCCAGGTTGAGGTTTGGTTTGATTTCAAGCCTTTGATCTTTGATTTAAACTGAATCCATATATTGTTTTGATCTGAGATGATCAGATCTACAATCCAGGTTGAAGCTTGAATTCATTTTTCTTAGTCTATAGGTTTGCAAATTTGATTGTTTTTGGAATTTACAGTTTGAATCTTACTGATTTTTTTTCTTTGAACCTGTTTTTGATTCCAGGCTTTAAGATTTCTTTTGTTTTCAATATGGTTTTTGTTTCCAATTTTGGGAAAGAAGATGATTGTTTTGTTTCCAGATTTGAGTTGCTTTGCTGGTTTTGATTTCCAGCCCAGGTTTTTTTTTATTTTAAAACATTTTTATACAATTTCCAATTAAGAGAAAATTCCTCTTTGCGACTTGTTAAAACATATTACCACTTGTCTATACACATTATATAAATCTAACACTTGTTAATTTATTTTTAACACTTGTTGAAATATAACTTTTTATGTTTATATCCTTTTTGTCAAATTTAATTATAAATTTTGTTTAAGTCCTTTATTCAAATTAATCTAAAATTTATAGTTTAAACCCTTAAAATTATTAGATCTTTATATTCACAAATGTTTATGTAATACATTTTATATTTAAACTTAAATTTAGTTTAGTACATAAATATATTCATATTTATTTTCCATTCATACATTCATATATTATTTTTATTTGCTAATCATGTTTTAAATCTTTATTTGATTTCAATTTATAAGACATATTTATCTATTTTATTTTCTTATGTATATATTTATACTTGTACAAATGCTTGACAAAAATGTTTACAATTGTAAATTGTTATTGTAAAAAGGTTTCTTATTTTATTTTCAAAAGTTAATTTCAATTGTTTGGGATAATTTCAATTTATTTATTTATTCTAGAATTTTCAAATTAATTCATAATTAAATTCACAATTAAATTTTCAAAATTAAATTAACTGCCAAATTAGACTCGGCTAAATTCAGGAATGTTACAAAAATAAACATTTGTTATATTAAGGTCTCTTACTTTTCAAAAATTTAATTAATTATCAAAAAAACATTTAAACATGAAATTAATTTTAAAATATTCTAATATAAGTTAGAAACTAACCCTAAAAAGAATAGAGAAAAATACTTAATTTAAATATCACTTTTACATAGTTTAAAATTTCATGAAGAAAAACAGCATTCAAAGAATGCTATAAAAAGTTTTTTCAGTAAAATATATTCGAAACCTTATAAAACTGAAACTATAGCTTTTACCAAATGCTGTGTAGAGTTTCTGAAACTCTATAGCGTTTTAAAGCACAGAAATGCTATAAAAATGAATTTGCAGTAATTACAAAATATAACAGAAGAAAAGAAGCATTTTAGAAATGCTATCTAAATTCCGGGCTTGTTTTTAACATGATTTTGCACTAATTTTACGCCTAGATATTAACATGTAAATAATTGATTTTTTTTACCTAATTTTTTATAGTATTTAATTAACATAAAAAAATAATGAGAAAACATGTGTAAAGACACTTGACATTATGCATGTAAAAATGCTTTTCTATTTAATATAGTTGTAATAAATTAGTAATAAGATTTTATTTGAAAGAAAACACATTTTTTTCAAAAAAAATAAAAAAAAATTAGACTGGTATATCGAAATTTATACTATGGTGTGTCGATATATGGACCTAAATATCAAAACTTATAAAAGAGGTAAATTTCTATACCTAACTAAATGCATAAATATATATTCCTAAATGCAACAATAAAGATGAAATAATAGTAAAGAGTACCAATTTTTGTACTTCATCTTTCTAAATTTGTTGTTCTTCCATTGTCGTCAACCACACATTTATATCTTTCAGAATTTAATGACGAGATCTGTTCTATTGCGACGGGCTCATTTTTCTGATCAGCATAGTATGTTCATTTGCTGAATTTGAAGACCGTATGAGAAAGATACAGATGATTTAGTAGATTGACAAACTTAGTGCCAAAAGTTTGAATTTGAATTTTGAATGAATGGACACTTCATAGGCCCAACAGTCACCACTTTTCATAAAAATTCCTCTTCTTCTTCTTTCCGTTATTCTATATACTATCAAACTTCTAGAAGGCATATCTCCTTCGTCTCTTAACGGAATTGGATGAAACTAGCGGCAAATCGAAGAGGAAGGCAAGGGCTACGATGTACTAATAGTTTGGCGATGAATTTGGACGGTATCGTGGTGCAACAGGCCGAACAATGAGAGAAATGTAGAAATTCTCGTACATAGTTTTTCAGTTTTGGATAGCCAACTTCAAACTATCATATCTCACGCAATTTTGATCAGAATTTGATGATCCACCCATCAAAACGACCATGAGAACAAGAACTAAGATTAGAAAAAGGAGTGGAAACAAAATACTCAAATTTTAAAATGCAATTTGAAGAATACCATTGACAGTTCTGCTTTCTTTCTCTCTTTGTTCACTAAAACTTCATTTTAACAATAACTTGGTCATTTCTTGATGGATTCGCACGAAACCAATGACATTGCGAAGTAGATGTGTAACAACCCTGGTTTTACCGATTACTTGAAAATACTAAATTGTAATAGCAGTTATAATTTAATAGTGTAAATTAATAATTAAAGAGGAATTTAAATTTTTTATTGGGAATAAACAATATATTTGAGAATAAAAATGGGAAAATAAAATTTTGGAAATTTTACTAATATGGTTTGAGATGATAAAAAATGAGAAAATGTGTTTTATTTGGAGTTAATGTAATAATTTGGTAAATTATTGCTATTTATTTCTTTTAATAATTTTTTTTAAAAGAAGTAATTAATTTTAAGATGAGATATATTTAAATTAATGATGGAATTGAGTTTAAAAATATAATTTAAGTGAAATATTTTATTTGTAACGGGTTATAAAATTTTATTACACAAAAATGCGATTTTGTGTAATTTATAATGTTAACTACAATGAGATTTGTAATTAAAAATGTAAAATTGTTATTTATTTTAAATATTGATAAATGTGTTAATAAAATGTTTTAAAAATATAAATAATCTTTTATTTGTGTGTAAAAAACATTTTATTAACATGAGATTAAAGTTTCACAATTTTTAAATATGAAATGAAGCTTAATTTTGGAATTTGAAATTGTAAGTATATAAATTGTAACATGAGATAAGAGATTAAAGGACTATGTAATTAACATAAGCAAACCTTCTTTTATTAATGGACTTTAGCCCATTAAGATAATTAATTTGTTTTGGCCTTTGGATATTAAGAGATGAGAGAGAAGAGTAATACCGTTCATTTTCTACTTTCTTCCTCAAAGCTCCAGAAACCTGTAAATGGAAGCCTCCATCATCCCTCTCCAATTCTATGCAAAATCCATAAAAATTAAAAGAAAAATTGATGATTTAAAAAGTTAGAGCAAGAGCTAAACTCAGGTAATCGATTTCTAAAACCCTTCTCTTCATCAAAAATCTATTTTTGTAGTGATAATTGTTGATTTCCTTCTCTCCTTGTTTGCATGTACCTGTTCTTAGTTTTACTGATTTGGATGCTCTGTTCTTGGCTAAAAGCATTAACCTTTGGCATCTAAATCATAATTCAATCATCACGAAGGCAAGATAAGTGTAAAACTCACAAACCCTAGCTCTTTATAGGATCAAAATGTTATAATCTGTGAATTACTGAAGCTGAAGCAAATTTAGCCATAACTTTCTCGTTTTTGATCCTATTTTGATAATTTTGGATGTTTCGAAAAGAATAATTCATATGCTACAACTTTCCTGTTTTGACTTTTCTGTAATTTTGAGGTTAGCTATGTCAAAATCTAATTTTTCTACTGCAAACCCGAGAGGAAAACCAATATTTGCTCTGTCATTAAAGCTGAAACGAATTTGACTATAACTACTTCGTTTCTTAACCGATTTTGATGATCTTGGTCATTCCGGAAAGCTTAAAACTTTCTTTTTTATTTATTTTGCCTAATTTTGAAGTTATCTATGCTGAAATTGCAATTGTATGTCGCTGTCCTGCAGATGCATAAGTTCAGGCTGAGTTTGATGTTTTTTTTTAGTAATTTGATCATAACTTTCTTGTTTCAAATCGGAATTTAGAAATTTTAGACGTTCTGCAATTATTGTAAAATGTTCCACAACTTTTTTATTTTCGATTTTGAATGATTTCGAGGTCTACATAGTGAATAACTGATTTTTTTATCGCTGGCCTGTGTTGATAGACAGTGCACATAATTTTTTTTGGGTAGTATTTCGGTCATATCTTTCACGTTACTGATCAGAATCTTGAAATTCAAGATGTTCTAGAATCCGTGTGAAATATTCCACAACTTTTATGTTTTCAGTTTTGAATAATTTTAATGTCTACATAGTGAAAATTTGACTTTTTCATTGCTAGCCTGTGTTGATAGCCAGTGCACGAAATTTTTTTAGGTAGTATTTCGATCATAACTTTCACATTACTAATCTTGAAATTCAAGATGTTCTAAAATCCTTAGGAAATATGCTACAACTTTTATGTTTTAAATTTTGTATGATTTTGTTGTTTACATGGTGGAAAATTGATGTTTTTACAGCTGGCCTGTCATTGACATCCACAATATTTATATATTTGTCCGATTTCGACAATTTCATATGCATTCTTTTGTAAAAAATTTTTTATAAAATTTGATGCTAATATTTGATCATTTTGTCCAGCAACGGACTAATCAAGTTAGGATGAGATTTGAATTTAAATTAATTTGAATTCGATTTAATTTAAATATCGGTTTAAGCCGATTAAATTGCAAATTGATATTTTCTTGAGTTTGAAAAATCCGAATAAATTCCAGAAAATCTTCTAACATCATGGTTGGAGTAATTAATGTTTTTATACATTGTTAGATTTTAAACAATTATTCTTTATTTTTAAAGCTTTTAAAAATTATTAAAATCCTTTTAATGTTGTGTTTTCTCTTAAAATCTTTTAGATAAATTTCTAAAATTTGTTTTATAACTTCGTTTTCTCAAGTAAAATCTTTTATAATTAATTTTATTTGTTTTAATTACTTTTGTACTATTCGAACGTATGAGAAAGAGAATTAAACGATTTAGTAAAACACATGGTATGGGACATGTGCGTTAACTATTTCAGTTAATTTCGGACTTGTACGATCGAAGCTATTTGAGAATATTGATTCTGAGATGTTTTTCCATTTTATGGCGTATTTTGAGTTTTATAATTTCTATTTATTGGAATTATCTAAGATGACCAATATTTGGCAAATATTATGGTTTGAGATCTCTTATATAGGAGTAGGTCGATGAGATCCATCACAATGTTTTATTTACTTGCCAATCTTGAGTTTATGATTTCATATTTTGAGATCTATGATTTATGAGGAACAATCATGATGTTTTCACTTGTCGATGAGATGAGACAAGTTATGATGCCATTTAATACTTTTCGATGAGATAAGACAAGTATGTTGTCTCTTTATCACTCGCCAATGAGAGTAAGCAAGATATAATTTTTTGAGTTTTATGATGTTTCTAGTATGGCATCGACTAATGGGTAGTAAACCGCTAAGTGTGAATGTGTGATATGGGACACACGTTAACACTATTCGGGTTCCTATCCGTGAGTTTGTGACACATTCACGATGTTTACCTAACAAACTGCTTTGAGAAGTGTTAGCGACTTTGTCATGTGGACGAACTGCTTTGGGAGATGTTAGCGACCTTGTTAGAGCTGACAAAATGGCTTGAAGAGGTGTTAACGACCTTGTTATGAGGAAGAACTGCTTTGGGAGGTGTTAGCGACCTTGTTAGAGCTGACAAAATGGCTTGGAGAGGTGTTAGCGATCTTGTCATAAGGACGAACTGCTTTGGGAGGTGTTAGCGACCTTGTCTGAGGCTTCGGCCATCTGAGTTTTGCACGTGCAGCATTGCTTCGGCATTACAATCGAGGATTTGGCCAATCCGGATTTTCGAAATTTTATGTTTTATTGTGATTTCACCTTTTTAAGATGTTTTATTACATCGATAGCCTAGTGCTATATGAGATGTTATATATGGTGATTTCAATTATGATATCTTGAACTCTTATCGAGTTCCTTGAGTTATGAGTTTGGATAATTTCAGGATTTTATAGGATATTCTGGGTTTTGCCATTTTGGCTAGTTGAGACTGAGATTTATATACATTTATACTGATAAGATGAGGTATAATTGAATTTGGAGATTCATCTATAATTGAGTTTTGGATCATCCTATTTGACAATGTCTTATGTTTTCCATTTTAGCGAGAGTTTGTATTGATGTTTCTCCTTTTGAGGAGATATGTTTCATGGAAACCATGTAGACATTTTGGGATGTCGCCGATGTTATGAGGCACTTGTGTTTGATTTGAGTATTGAGATTGAGTTACCTCATTCGAGGTATTTGTTCACTTAAGTAGCGTTTTGTTACTTAAGTGTTGAGCTTATGAGTTTATTGATTCATTCATCTCTTTTGAGAAGAAGTATCTTCATGTCTATTCTGCTTCATATTACCATTATTGACTTATTTGTGTAGCTAGACTGACCCGTGTATTCATACTCGGGTCAGACCGAGTTGTTTCGGGTATCATCATTTAGTCTTAGCTTGAAGTTGATGCTGGATATAAGCCCTCCTTTCACTTGAGCAATTTCTGTTCTTCCGCATGCTATGATGTGTCTGATTCAATTTATACGGTGTGATCGAGTACCACCTTTATTGTATTCATATTGTATTGTACAAAACAGGCATTAGTGTATATGTATATATATGATTTTGATTACTGTTCTGTGATGTGTTTTGCATTTAGCTATTGTATTTTTTTATGGTAGATCCGTTAGCACCTATAGTTTTGGATTAAGCATTTACTGTGTATGTCGATTCATTGAGATGGAAAAGAAAAATCATAGTGCATTTAACGACGTATTTAGTAGATGTTTAAGACAAAGTTATAAATGGTCGCCCTTAACCAGCCCTATTCTCCGCTTTAGTAGACGGAATTACTCGTTAATTCTCTTTACTAAGATGGGTCTCGGGGTGGAGCGTTACAGCATGATATCAGAGCTGTGGTCAGAACAAAGTAGGATAAACACATAACAGTACGTATATCATGATACATCGAAGTACAATACGGATGAATCATTGTCCTTTATTCGAGCTTGCTTTCAAATCGAGCCTTGATTCTTTTTTTTGAGTTTTGGGATTGTTAAGATAGAATATGTCTAGGAATATAGATATATTGTATTTCTTAGTATTCCATAATAGAGTTTGATGTCATCTTATCTTATATAAAATCTTATTTGGGATTATTTTATTCTTATTTTTGTCGATACGAGTGAGTTTCTATCGATGGAGCTGATTGATTTCTTTAAGCATTCTTGTTGCATTCCTTTGAGAGTTATGAATTCTATTGAAGTGATCCACAACGATTGGCTTGTTGTGAGCATTTTGAGTTCTCTATTGGTTGCTGCTTTAGTGAGTATTTGTTTATTACTCACTATCTTGATATGTATCTGATTTGGGACAGATTGACTTATTTGGTGTTAAGTCCGACCCTTTTGTTGTTATAGGATCCTATATTTACTTAGGCATCCTAATTTGATTGGGTTATTATTTCTATCACTTTGGAATGTTAATGATGATTCCGAAGTTTCTATATTCACTCTTGAGTATCGAGATGTTGTTGATATATCTCGAATTCCAATCAAGGCGACTTTGTTGAGTTTTGTGAGTCCGTTTGGATTTGACATCCAATCGAGAAATCGAGTATTGAGGTAAACTTATCCCTGGCTCTTAGCTCTTCGGTTATCCTTCCACGAGGATATCCACCAAGGAATGAGGTGAGTTTCTAAATTTTTCGAGTTTGATTGAGTTTATCATTCAGCTTCGCTGGGTGTTCTTTTCAGATGCTCAATCAATGTTATCTTTTAGCATTACTCTGTTTGAAGTAATGATTCGTGAATTGTATGCTTCTTCTTCTTCGAGAAGAATATCTTGCTTATCCTGTATCTTGATGATTTTTTTGGGAGTGGCTCGGGACATCGTAAGATTGACGAACACTCTCTCCTTTTGATGATTTTGAGAATCGAATATTCTAGGAAAATCTCGATGCATTCTCTTAATGTTCTTTGGTTTGAGTTTTTGAAGCTATAGTCTATATGGGTTTTAAAAAGAGAAATTGGAGTTTTGAGATATTTTAAAAATCAAAGAATGTTTTGAGAATATATTTATATGAGTAGTATTCTTTCATAGAAATAATTTGAGAGTGTTGTGTTATCCATCGAGTAGTTAAGAGTTCTGGTCGATACGCTTGATCAACGTTATTGATAGGAATCTCCTAAATGCTATGCTGAGGCAATCAGACACAATGATTTGTGTTTTAAGGATTGAGGTTTTGGAAATAATATAACATGCAGATAACATAGCATCACCCCATAGGTTATAAGGTAAATTAGAACTTATGAGCATGGCATTAACCATTTCTACTAAAGTTCTAATCTTCCTTTCAGCAACACCATTTTGTTGTGGTGTATATGGGGCAGTGCATTGGTGAATTATACCTTTTTGTTTACAAAACAAGGTGAATTCATTTGAGAAATAGTCACCACCACGATCTGAATGTAATATTTTAATTTTAACTCCTATTTATATTTCGACCTCTGCTTTGTAAATTTTGAATTTATCAAAAGCCCCATCCTTAGTTTTCATTAGATATACATATGCATATCTGGTATAATCATCAATGAATGTTATATAGTATTGGTTACCACCATAGGTGATATGACTTTTTAAGTCACCCACATCACTATATACCAAATCAAGCAAACCGGTTTTCCTTTCTAAGGATTTAAAGGATTTCTGGTGTATTTTTGCTTGAACACATATTTCACATTTAGAGATGGTATCGAAATCACAATCAGAAATTAATCCTAATTTATTCATATTTCTAATGGATTTATAATTAACATGTCCTAATCTATAATGCCATAAATTAATAGAATCAACAATATAAATAGAAGATTTCTTTATTAGATTCAACTTAATCATGCCGTTACAAGAGTATCCATGTCCAATGAATTTACCATTCTTAGACAACACTAGCTTATCAGACTCATACACCATCTTGAATCCTCCTTTGTTAAGAAAGTATCCAGAGACCAAATTCTTACATATATCAGGTACAAAAAATACATTGACTAATGTAAGAACTTTTCCAGAGGTTAGAGGAAGTTCTATAGTGCCTTTTCTCGGAACTTTGCTTGGAACCTTATTTGCTCTAGTAACTTCGTCGGCTTCTCCTTAATTTTTTTCATAACTCTTGAAAAGATTACGGTCTTTGCAAATGTGAATGGTTGCTCCAGTATCGAACCACCAATCATTATCATTGCCACTAACGAAGTTCGCCTCTTGCACTACAGCCACAAGCGAGTTTTCGACCACATTCACTTTTTGTTGTTTCTTTGGCAGACGACAGTCTCGGGCATAGTGGCCGGGCTTGTTACAAAAATAACAAGCACCTTTCTTTTTGTTGTTGGTTTTGGAATGATTTTTCTTCTTAAACCGTGTCTCATTCTTTGGCTTTGATTTATCAGTAATTTCAACATTATTTGCCTTAGAATGGGACTCAGTTTGCGGATTATCATCTAGATCGCGTTTACGAGAGTCTTCTTCAATACGAAGATAACGCTGCAAACCGTCTAAATTATAATCCATTTTCGCATGTTTCATCTTTTTCTTATAATCATTCCAACTATGCGGAAGTCTAGAAATTATAACACCAATAACAAAAGATTCAGGGAGATCAATTCCAACATCTTTAAGTTGATTCACCAACAGTAAGATTTCGCTTACTTGTCCAATTATGGACTTATTGGTGACCATTTTGAAATCCATAAAATTAGAAATAAGAAACTTTTTATTACTTGCCTCGGGTATGCAGTACTTATTCTCCACGGTAGTCCAGAGCGCCTTCGCTGTTTTCAAGGTCCTATGAGCATTGTAGACTGGTGTAGATAGCGCATTCAGAATATGGCATCTGCATAGGAAATCGTCCTCCTTGCACTTTGCACGTTTAGCCTTTAGAGCATCATCATCTTTATCAGTTTCCTCCAGGATTTCTTTCAATTTATCTTCCAAAATGTAGAACAACTTGACGGTGACCAAGAAAAATTTCATCGTCTCTTGCCCACGAGTGAAATTGTCGCCATCAAAACGCTCCAATCGAGTTAGATGCTGATTCATAACTTGTAAAGCGCTCGAACCTTCCATGGTCGAAGAATATTATCTGAAATTTTGTTGGGGATTTTGCGGTTCGAGACGAATTTGATGGCGATTGTGATGAAGATAATGTTATACTTCTGACGCAGCATGCCATGCCTTAAACCTTAGTTCGCTCACTAGCGAGCTACGACCTAGCGACCTAAGCCTTGAATCGCACCTACTTTCAGATGCCGCCAGCTTATGTCGTGAGCAAACCCTAGGTCGCGAACGACCTTCCTTAAGACGTGAACGAAGCCCTAGATCGCTCCAACCTAAGTTGCGAACGAGCAGATCTTCCTTACGTCGCGAGCAGAGAAGGTCCCGAGCTACAGAATTCTTTAAGTCGCGGGGTTTTTCTTATGTCGCCTCCAGTAGGTCGGAGCTTCTTAAGTCGCTCCAGATTTCCAGAAGCCATTTTCTTAAGTCGCTGCCGTTAAGTCGCATGGTTTGTAAGTCGCTTATTGTTAGGTCGTAGGTTGTGTTGTTAGGTCGAGAATTCTTGTAACCTGTATTGTCGATAGGTCGTTGAGTCCTAGGTCGTTTGTATGTCGTGTAGTGTTAGATCGTGTGTCGCATGTATGTTGAGTCGTGTATGTTGTGTTGTAAAATCTCTATAAATACGGGTGTGTTGTCATTGTAAAAGTTAGGTTGATTTTGAATAAAATTTGTTAAGTGCTTTGTGCCTCTTTAAAAATTGAAAGTTGAGTGTGAGCTCCTTTCTCCATCTTTGGTTATTCGAGTGTGCTCGAATCCATGGATTTGAAGCCGACTCACGGAATCTCGTGCGCGAGGTCAATGTCAAAGAATCGTAGATCTTCCTACACAGCATCATGCGCGATCAACGTGTTAAAGATAGCTAGAATCCAGTATCTCGAGAGATCAACGGATTTGGGCATTTATCCTGGGTATCATCAATTCATGGTTTATCATTGTATCGTTCCATCGTTGTTTTGTTGTTGTTGCATCATTTGATGACAACTTGTTATCACCGTTGCGTCAATTTGGTATCAGAGCTTGAGAATCGATTCCGAAGTTGATTCAGATTCGAAGTTAAAGTTAGAGCTAAATTTGATCAAGGCCGAGAGTTAAAGTTAGACCGAAACCGAGTTAAGTCAAAGACGAGTTCAAGTCAAGCCGAGAGCTAGAGAAGGAAACGAGAAGTTGAAGTATCATGCCTCCGAGACGAGCTAATCGTCATAAGAATGTTGCCGATGTGTATCGAAGAGAAGATGCTGAACAAATGGAGCAACGAATTAGTGATAAATTCAACGAGAAGTTTGATGAGGGAAATGGTAGATTGGAAAGGCTCGTGATGAATATAAATCAAACTCGACCAAGAGCATCACCAGGTTCAAATCAAGGTGGTCATAGAATTTCGCCATCAAATTCCGAAAGGAGAAGAATGTCACCACAATCTTATCGAGATAGAAGAGAATCATCAGTTTCAGTAATGCGAGAACACCATTGGTACAGAAATAAAGAGAGAAGAACTCAACGTGAGTACAAAAATAAACCATATCGTGATGTTGAAAGACAGGGTAGAAGGGCCATGTATGATCGTAGAGATGTAGATGGTAGAGATTGATATCGAAGTACATCTGATTTTGAGGAGAATGGTGATAGAGGTAGTATTCATTATCGAAATCGAGGCCAAGTGCGAAATCAATACCTAGATTCAGAAAATGATCGTCGATGGGAGTCGGGGATGAAAACAGAGATTCCAGAATTCAAAGGGGGAATGATAGCAGAAGAGTTTCTGGATTGGTTATCAAATGTTGAATAAATTTTTGACTTCAAGGAAGTACCCGAGCATCGTAGAGTCAAGTTGGTTGCTACACGACTGAGGGGAAGAGCTATGGCATGGTGGCAACAAACTAAACTAACACGAGAAAGAATGAGAAAGTTAAAGTTTGTTTCATGGGAAAAGATGAAGAAGTTGATGAAGGCCACTTTCTTGCCTTATAATTATCAGTATCTTATGTATCAGCGCTTACAAAATTTGAGACAAGGGACAAAGTCGGTAAATGATTATGCAGATGAGTTCTATCAACTGATTGCTAGAAACGATATCATGGAGACGGAGGAACAGTTGACAGCTAGATTTGTTGGAGGATTGAGAATGCAAATTCAGAATATGGTGAATAAGTTTGATCCAAGATCCGTTGCTAAAGCACACCAGAAGGCTCTAGCTTGGGAGAAGCAAGGTAGAAGAGGAGGTGGTGCGCTTACAAGTTCGATCAATCAGGTGAAAGGGGCTAGTAGCAATACTAATGTTTCCAAGGCTGTTAGTAAACCGGTTGTTAATGAAGTTGCTAAGACCAAGGTCAACAACAATTTCAAGTGTTATAATTGTCAGAAGTTTGGTCATAAGAGCAATGAATGCCCGAGGCCTAAGAAGCGAATGATGGTTGCTGAGTTTGAGGATGAGGATGCAGAAATAGAATGTTCCAATTCACCACAAGTTGAGGAGGAAGAAGAATTATTGGCGGGAGACGAGGGATATTCTTTAATGATGAGAAGAACTTGCTTGACGCCAAAGCAGGAAGAGGAGACTAGCTGGTTGAGGAGTAATATTTTCCATTCGACGTGCACTGTTTTGGGAAGGGTTTGTAAGTTTGTTATCGATGCAGGAAGTTGTGATAACGTCATCTCTACAGAAGCTGTAAAGAAGTTAGCGTTAAAGACAGAGAAGCATCCCAAACCCTACAAATTAGCTTGGTTGAGGAAATGTGGGGAAGTGAAGGTTAGTCGAAGAGCTTGTGTAACTTTTTCTATTGGAAAGAAGTATAAGAATGAAATTTAGTGTGACGTGGTAGATATGAATGTATGTCATTTGTTGTTGGAAAGACCGTGACAATTCGATAGAGCCGTGCAACATGATGGTAGGACTAACTGCTATAGCTTCATGTTCAATGGCACTAGAATCACTTTAGTTCCTAAAAAGCGACAACAAAGTGAAAGCAAGTTGGAGGAAATCGAGTAACTAAAGACTCTGTTATCTTTGAAGGAGTTTGTCAAAGAAGTAGAGGATGGGCATGAAGTACTTCTGATGATTGGATGTGAAAGTAGTGAAACGGTTGAAATTCCTGAGGAAGTTAAGCCAGTGTTGAAGGAATTCGAAGATGTATTTCCTGAAGAATTACCAAAAGAGTTACCATCGTTGAGAGACATACAACACCAGATTGATCTTGTTCCGGGAGCTGTGTTACCACATAGACCACACTATGGAAAGAGTCCAAAGGAGCACGAAGAGTTGAGAAGGCAAGTGAAGGAGTTACTTGAACAAGGGCGCGTACAAGAAAGTTTAAGTCCTTGTGCAGTACCAGCCTTGTTGGTGTCAAAGAAGGATGGAACTTGGAGAATGTGTATAGATAGTCGAGCTCTAAATAAGATTACAGTGAGGTACAGATTTCCGATGCCAAGATTGGACGATTTGTTAGACCAGTTGAGTGGAGCTGCTATCTTTTCAAAGATTGCTCTGAAGAGTGGGTATCATCAGATTCGAATTCGACCAGGGGATGAATGGAAGACCGCATTCAAGACGCGGGAAGGGTTGTATGAATGGTTGGTCATGCCATTTGGTCTTTCAAATGCACCCAGTATTTTATGCGAGTGATGAATCAGATCTTTCGACCGTTTATTGGAAAGTTCGTGGTGGTATACTTTGATGATATATTGATATACAGTGGAAGCACAGAAGAACATCTACAACACTTGCGGGAAGTGTTGATGATACTTCGTCAGGAGAAATTTTACGCGGCAACAAAGAAGTGCGTGTTCATGACACATAGTGTTTTGTTTTTGGGGTATGTGTTGTCCAAGGAAGGAATCCATGTGGATCAAGGTAAAGTTGAAGCAATCAAGGATTGGCCACAATGTAGGACTGTAACTGAAGTGAGAAGTTTCCATGGGTTAGCATCATTCTACCAAAGGTTCATTCTACATTTCAGTAGCGTGATGCCACCAGTGACAGATTGTATGAAAGGAAAGCATTTTGTGTGGACTGAAGAGGCTGATTCTGCTTTCCAACAGATCAAGACACTCTTGACTACAACACCGATTCTTAGATACCCGGATTTTCAGTTGCTCTCTGAGCTGGATACTGATGCGTCTAAGGTTGGAATTGGTGGAGTATTAAGTTAGAAGGGTCGTCCAATTGCTTATTTTTGCGAGAAACTTTCTGGAGCCAAGACAAGATATAGAACCTATGACTTGGAGTTCTATGCTATTATCCAAGCCATAAAGCATTGGAGACACTATTTGTTTCATAAAGAGTTTGTGTTATATACGGACCACGAAGCGTTGAAGTATTTGCAGGGACAGGATAAGATTGCAGCCAGGCATGCTTCATGGATCGCATACTTGCATCAGTTTACATTTGTTGTAAAGCATAAGTCGAGAATTACAAATCGGGTGGCAGATGCATTGAGTAGAAGAAATCATTTGTTGACTACGATGAGAGTTGAAGTGACGGGTTTTGAAGTATTTCCAGAATTGTTTGTTGAAGATCCTTACTTTGCTAAGATTATAGATGAAGTCGAGAAAGGGAAGACGGATGAGTATCTGTTGGTGGATGGTTTTCTCTTCAAAGGAAATCGATTATGTATACCAGAGTGCAGTTTGCGGATGAAGATTGTGAAGGAATTGCATGAAGAAGGACATGTGGGAAGAGATCGTACATTGCAGTTGATTTCTCAATCATATTTTTGGCCTTCCATGAGGAAAGAAGTTGAAAGATTTGTGCAGAGATGTCACATATGTCAAGTTTCCAAAGGGACAGGTACGAATGCAGGATTGTATATGCCATTGTCTGTGCCTACTAGACCATGGGTTGATGTTAGCATGGATTTTGTTTTGGGTTTGCCAAGAACTCAATGAGGGAATGATTTTATATATGTTGTGGTGGATAGATTTTCAAAGATGGCACATTTTATAGCTTGTAAAAAGACCGTCGATGTTGCTCAATTGTTCTTTAAAGAAGTTTATCGACTACATGGGCTACCTGAGACCATTGTTTCTGACCGGGATACTCGATTTCTAAGTCATTTTTGGTTGAGTCTGTGGAAGATGGTTGGGACTAAGCTGAATTTTAGTAGCGCCTATCATCCACAAACGGATGGGAAAACGGAAGTGGTGAACAGATCTTTGGGAAACTTGTTGAGATGTCTTGTGAAGGATAATTTGAAGAGCTGGGATGTGAAATTGTGTCAGGCAGAATTCGCACATAATCATGTCGTTAATAGAAGTACTGGATTCAGTCCATTTCAAGTAGTATATTCAGCAATTCCGAAGGGACCGTTGGATTTGTCGACAGTTCCATGTCAGAAAGGGGTTGTTAAACGAGCTTGTGATTTCGTGAATGAGTTGCAGAAGTGTCACATGATTGTTCATGAACGATTGCTTAAGTCAAATGAGAAGTATAAGCAACTGGCAGATAAGAAGCGAAGGAGTGTGGACTTCAATGATGGTGATTTTGCTGATGCAGTATTGACGAAAGAACGTTTTCCAGTTGGAACTTACAACAAGCTAGCTGCTAGAAAGATTGGTCCTTTGGAGATTGTGAAGAAGATTAAAGAGAATGCGTATCAGTTGCGATAGCCGGATCATATTCATACTGCTGACGTTTTCAACATCAAACATTTGAATCCATATCATGAGCACAAGCTTGTCGAGGAAGAGGAAAGTGTGAATTCGAGGACGAATTCTTTGCAACCAGGGGAGGATGACGCAGCGCGCCATGCCTTAAGCCTTAGGTCGCTCACTAGTGAGCTACAACCTAGCAACCTAAGCCTTGAATCGCACCTACTTTCAGATGCCGCCAGCTTATGTCGTGAGCAAACCCTAGGTCACGAACGACCTTCCTTAAGACGCGAACGAAGCCCAAGATCGATCCAACCTAAGTTGCGAACGAGCAGATCTTCCTTAGGTCGCGAGCAGAGCAGGTCCCAAGCTACAGAATTCTTTAAGTCGCGGGGTTTTTCTTATGTCACCTCCAGTAGGTCGGAGCTTCTTAAGTACTCCAGATTTCCAAAAGCCATTTTCTTAAGTCGCGAAGGCCTAGGTCGTGAGAAGTTCCTTAGGTCGCTGCCGTTAAGTCGCATCGTTTGTAAGTCGCTTATTGTTAAGTTGTAGGTCGTGTTGTTAGGTCGAGAATTCTTGTAATCTGTATTGTCGATGGGTCGTTGAGTCCTAGGTCGTTTGTATGTCGTGTAGTATTAGCTCGTGTGTCGCATGTATGTTGAGTGGTGTATGTTGTGTTGTAAAATCTCTACAAATACGGGTGTGTTGTCATTGTAAAAGTTAGGTTGATTTTGAATAAAATTTTGTTGAGTGCTTTGTGCCTTTTTAAAAATTAAAAGTTGAGTATGAGCTCCTTTGTCCATCTTCGGTTATTCGAGTGCGCTCGAATTCACGGATTTGAAGCCGATTCACGGAATCTCGTGCGCGAGGTCAACTTCGAAAAATTGTAGATCTTCCAACACGACATCGTGCGCAATCAACGTTTAAAGATAACTAGAATCCGGTATCTCGAGAGATCAACGGATTTGGACATTTATCCTGGGTATCATCAATTCATCGGTTTATCATTATATCGTTCCATCGTTGTTTTATTGTTGTTGCATCATTTGATGACAACTTGTTATCACCGCTGCATCAACTTCCGACTTCAAGGATTTATGTAATAGATTCTTTAAGACAATAGTTCAACCCACCAGGTATAAACGGGTTATCGAACTATCGACTTTCAGGATTCAATGAAGCCCTATAACAGCGTAATCGGATTCAAAGTTTATACGATTTTGATCCGACCAAAAACACTTTAGCAACGGTTTATGATGATGCAATGTATATAGAATAGAATGACGAGGAAGAAGAGAGCAATTCTGCGACGTATACTGTGTTTGCAACACTTTGAAAGCGTCACAAAAGAGTGTAATGGTGGCGCAGTGTTTTGCAACACTTTCCAGTGTCTCAAAATTGCTCTGTGAGGAAGAAGGAGTTCAGAAATGAAACTGTCTGCAATGTTTCTGGACGTCGCTATTTATAGACGTGAAGAGGTGTCCAATTGCGAAGCGTCATGACCGTTTGCAACTGTTACGAATGGGTTCAAATTTAAACGTCACGTCCTTTCATATTTTGCAACGTTCAGAAAACCGTTGCAGTTTCCCTCCTTTTATTCAATTTCAGAAATTCGGTTCTGGGTCCTTAACGGGCTGAAATCTGGCACGTTACTGTTCATATACGATCCAAAAATATTTTTGAACCTAAAACGGCCCGGTCAGACAGCGGCGCACGTGTGGTGTTGCATGATTTCTCTCCTCAAAACAAAACAAACATGTGGAAGCCCTAAGGCCCCAACATTTACATGAGAAGGCTAAATATATACAAATATTTTCTTTGATTTTCTACAATGTGGGACTTTTTTTTTTTTTTTTACTTCTACTCTTCCAAATCAAAAAACCCCAAAACCCCAAAGCTATTTGAAAATTTACAACAGCTAAAATAATCAATTAATATTTTTTGCTGTATACACGGACAAATATCAATTCTATCCACTACCCCAGAAAATATGCTAGTTCATTATTCATATTGCTGTTTTAGTTAGAGTCTGGTGCAATCGGACTGTTCACAAGTCTTTTCGAATATCCTTGTTCATATGTGCAAACTTTGAGAAATCTTGGAGTCATTATCGTGTGTTTTATTGTATTTGGTACACCCACCACCACCATTCTTGATGTTTCTAAACGGTTAATTTGCTTTGCATTTTATCTGGAAACCTCAAAAACCAACCTATAGTTGGACAAGGGAACCACCATAAAAAAAGGAAAAAAAAACAATTCTTGTAGTACATTTAACCAATACTTTCTTTGTCAAAATAGTTTGGCTCATGCCTATTGCTAATATATTAAATAATTGCTCCTTTATAAAGTCATATGCAGTTTATTTCTTTCTCTATTTTGATGGTTTGCTCCTTTTGTTTCTTACAATGTCATATACAGACTGTAGCCACAGTTTGCATGTTTTTGGCAGGTAAGGTTGAGGAAACTCCTCGACCCCTTAAGGATGTCATTCTCGTGTCTTACGAAATCATTCACAAAAAGGACCCTGCTGCTATTCAGAGAATTAAACAGTGGGTAATGCATTTATCTCATCCTATTTGGTGTATTTTTGTGCTAATATTTTTTGATTGCCACTTTATTGAATTAGACTACTATTTTGTGATGACATTTTATTGTTTACTCCTTGCAACTGGAATTTGGAACTAAAGTACAGATGTTAGTGCCTTGGAATAAATTAGGGATTTTACTTGTTATCGGTCATGATTGGAATTGGGACCATAACAGAGTTGGATAATTAGAACTAGTGTGTATTCAAATAACCATTCATACAAAATGCTTCACACAAATTGTAGTGGATCAGTATAACTTTCCTCTACAATGCTTTTACTAAACAAAACATTTTGTTCTTGAGATAGTAAAGTATATTAAGTTAAAATATATAATTTTCTATGCTAATAATTTCATCTAGTTTAATTGAATTGGATTATTTGAAACTTATCAAATCTGATGCAGTCACACACACACACAGTCACTCACACGCATACCTCACTTTTCAGTTATTAGTTGTAGATGTAGTTTTATTGTTTCAAATTACACCGAGTTTTTAGCTATAGCAACTAGGCAAGTCAATTTCTACTTAATAGCCCAACTGTGTTGAGCGTCCTGGAATAACATTGTTATTAGTAATGTGAACTTCTTCGAGCTGCCTTAGAATGGCATTGTTAAAAGTAATGTGAACTTCTTTGACCTTCCTTGGAATGGCTTTGTTATAAGTAATGTGAACTTCTGTGACCTACCCTGTAATAACATTTTTGCAAGAAATGTGAACCTTTTTTGACCTACCTTGGAATGGATATTTTTATAAACAATGTGTACTGCTTTACCTTGTAAATTGTATAGATCATCGGTGTATGATACTGTTGACTTTTTTGCTGCTATTTAACTGATATTTATTATGGTAGGAAGTGTATGAACAACAAAAAGAACCAATCTTACTTGGGGAGCGGTTAGTACTTACTACGCTAGGTTTTGATCTAAATGTGCACCATCCCTATAAACCCCTTGTAGTAGAAGCAATAAAGAAATTCAAAGTTGCTCAAAATACTCTTGCTCAAGTCACTTGGAATTTTGTAATTTTGTCAATAATGGGTATGCCCAAGTCATTATTTTGAGTTTTTACAGTTGAATTCTCAATAATGAGTACTTTTCACTGGAAAGGGTTATGCAGGCTACCCACTTCACTTTGCTTGCAGTTTAAGCCCCACCATATAGCAGCTGATGCAATATTTCTTGTTATTAAGTTTCTTAAAGTAAGACTTCCATCCGATGGTGATAAGGCATGGTGGCAAGAACTTGATGTCACATATTTTAACGCTTGTGAGTTGATTCAAAAAATTATGGTATTGGTAAAAATAAAATAGATAAGGCCAAGCAGAAATTTGAAATTTGTATAGATTGCTTAAATACAACTCACATGTCCAAGCCATCATATGAGGTATAGTACATTATCTAACTCCACTAATGATTGTAGTGTTGCCAACCCCTTAATAAATAGATGTTACAAGTAGTACATATGTAATGCTTCTTTGAATCGGGTATGATAAAATAGGCTCATCTGGATTCTGGATTAGGATTAAAGAAGATCTTAGAACAGTGATTGTTATTTTTAAGAATATGCAATAGCCAGCTCATTTTATAACAGATGAAGCCGTGACATATGTATATGTAAAAAGTCATATATATAGGTCAGTGATGTAAATTGTTCATTTAATGGTGTACACACACACGATGACATAGTATACTTCCTCGACTGGCTACACTTATACGTAAAAAGTCATAAGTCGACTAAACATTATAAATTTGGATGGCTTGACGGCTCAAAAGGACAAGTCTATTAACAAGACCAATTATTTTTTTGGTTTGATTAAACCTTTAATCGAGACCGATTTCGTAAAACACGGCGTGGTTATCCCTAGTTTGGATGTATGTTCAGATATCTTTTCTATTTAATACAATTTTAATTTTGTACAATGTTTTGACGATATATAATCTTGTGTATTTGTTAACATATCTACCGAAATGCATACCACAAACTACATTGACTATAATATAGATTTTCATTATATCAATGTCTATTCCAGGGTTACCCTTTAGTTATCAAATATGCTGCCAATGAAAAATCCTAGCTTTATGGTGAAATATTTCATATTGAAGCATTTTTAGAATCAAATTTTAACATGAACACTAATAACTTAAATTAAATGGTTATATATTAACTAGCAGGTCTGATAGTTCCTTTTTTAACCATTGAAATAAAAGTAGCTGATGCTCTTATTGGTTTTAGAAGATCTTATGTATGAAAACCAAACAACTTCCATACCATATTGGAGCATAAGTGAAGATATCATGCAAGTGCATGAAAGTGTTAGACCTTTTAACGAGATTGGAAGCAACAAGATGTGCATTAAAGTGGATTTAAGGAAGATTATGATAGTGTGAATTGAGAATTTACAATTTTACATGAAATAGAATTTCATCCAGTTAAAACGTTAATTGATAGACATTCTCTGTAATTTTTCAAGTAAGTTCTACACAGGTATTTCATCAGTAAGGGTTACTAATGGATATTCAAGAAAGTAGCATACAACCACTAAATATGATGCTAATATGATTAGTTTGAAAGGAGAAAAAAATCGAGGTTTAGCAGTGAGTAAATGTCCCACGTTACAAAATAACCGAAGAGAAATCACAAATTTTCAATATAAATACATGCTTCATGGATTAAGAGGGAAAACACATGGCTTTTGGAGCACTTCCTGGGTTGTTTCGTTGGCTTCAAATTAAAGCCTGGTTTACTAAAAATAATTCAACAAATAATTTCAAGTATCAATTGTCACCTACAGAGTCTAGCCATAGCCACTTGTTGCCATCGTTTTGTTAGTGGGATTTTACTCAAGTAATTTCCTTAACTGTACTAGCAACAATGTGTAGGCAACTGAATTGACATTTAACACTCAGTTGCCTACCTAATCTCACTCAGAATATCAATATACATATTCGTACTAAGATAATATGTAGTTTAGACTAATAAACATGATATTCTCCCCAATAACGACTTTATTATCATAAACAGAACAAATAGAAAAAAGGAAGCTGAGTTATGGGTCTCTAGTTGGCTCACTCAGGGGTTGTGTAAATATTAGGGAATTGGAAAAACTGTATACTCCTTGATATATTATTTTATTGCTTGTAGACTTTCCTTAGATTAATTGTGTGGATCGGACACAAACATATTCTCCTTATTTAGATTCTTACCAAAGAAAAATGCATAATGGAGCTACGCATTGGTGAAAAGGTAAATTTAGTTATGTTTTTTAATTGATGTAATTTTTATCCAAAAAAACTCAAAAATTAGCCCATTGTTTCATTGTGTATGCAGAAACTAAGTAATTTTGGCATTAGATTTTATTATTTTAGTTTAGCCTTTTCTGTTGAATTTTGAAATTTCCTATGATATCTTGGTTTTGTTTGTGAAAACCAAGATAACAGTCGTAATAACAATAAAGAAACTAAGGCTTCGTTTGTTAAAATGGCTGAATGTTGAATGTTGAAGCTGAAGCTGAATGCTGAATAGTGGATGCTGAATGCTGAATGCTGAATGTTGAAATGTTGTTTGATTGATTGCTGGTTATAGATATGTCTTATTGTAATAACGTATTAGTTGACAAATTTGCCCTTTGTTGTTAATGTCATTTATCAGTTGAACAGTACAATGAAAGTACATGGCATGAGTGACAAATACAAATGAAAAATATTCAATGGCATTCTACAGGAAATTAAAAACAAAACCGTTTATTAAAAATAATATTATATTTGCCGCAAATTAGACAAGATCGGCAATTTGATCACGCAAATTTGCCATGAAAGCTTGCGACTTGGATGAAAATACTTCACTATGACTTGGTGGAGCCTGAGGTGGTTCTTGATTATCAATTTCATGGCTTGTTTCATCATTTGCAGCATCTTCTTCTTGCTCGGCTTCAAAAAATAATTTGTCATCTAGTGAGACGCGACGTAGAAAGTTGTGTATCGCCATACATGCAATAACAATATCTCTTTGGTGGGAAAATTTGTATGGAGGCATTTTAACTAAAATGGAAAATCTTTTCTTTAGTACACCAAAACTTCGTTCGATGACATTTCTTAATCGTGCATGTGCATAGTTGAATCTTTCTTTTTTATTTGTCGCAGTGTTATTTCTGTAACTTTTCAACCAATAACGCATGTTGCGATAAGGAGATAGAAAACCTCTGGTATTTGTGTAAGCCGCATCACAAAGGTGATACTTGTCTATAGTAAGATAAAAAAACAAGTCAATACGTTAACATGATTATTATAACTAAATTCATCGAATTTACTTACATAAAGGAGGGATTGGAAAATTATTAACATGATTGCGAATTGTTTCATTGAGCACTCTGGAATCATGAGCTACTCCCTCCCATCCTGCCATGACATATATGAATTTCATATCGAAATCACATACCGCCATAACATTTTGATAACAATTACCCTGACCTCTGCCTCTGAATGGAATTTGATCTCGTATTGGAATATTTGCATCTACTAAAGTACCATCCAATGCCCCTATTGCACCTTTAAAAGGACCTTCTCTTAGTTGTACATGGGATTGTATATTTTCAACAGGTTTGTCAAAATCTGACGGAATTATCATTTCTCGAGCGAAATCTCTCATGGCTGACAAAACTTCATGAAAATACTTGCTGACTGTTTGACCTGAATGTTGGTAACGATATCTAACAATACGATTTCTACAGTTATGGCATATGATGGATAAAAACATTGCCATTTTCTCTTCAACATCGATATATTTACTGTCCACCAGCCAATTCTTCTGTCGAAGTAACATAACTTCATAAAAGATGATTTATCCATTCTAAATTTATCATACATCACAACTGAAGGACCGTTCAAGAGCTCTTTCATGTACTCTTTTCCAGAAAGGGAAGAAGTCAAAAAATTTTGTCTACCATTTTTACGTTTCTTGACCTTAAGCAATATTAAAAGTGATAACAACATCATAAGCATCCTTTTTTTTGACATCATCCTAAAAAATCAAAAACATAAGTTAATTAGATGCATTACTTAAAGCTCATATAATGAACTCAAAAAAGGCCATCTATGACGACATTACATGTACTCTTCAGTAGTACCAGGTTTGCAATGAGAAATTTAAATTGCAAGCAAAATGCACATCAATTGTAAAATAAGTGAATACCTCAATATGTTACAGCATACAACTCTACTATCCAGCATGAAATATGTACTAACTTAAAAAAAAGACAAATATGTACTATGTTCAATAAAATAGCACTGACATGGCTACATACAACACGTCAACTGGACATACATAACTTTTGTAGCCCTTGACAATTATTTGTTTGGAAATAAAACCTACTAAATCCACGTTCTTTAAAATAAAAAGCTAATCATACATTATTAAATGCCTAACACGTAATTTAAAAATTCAAGTCTGTTAACTATACTCCCCTCATCCAAGAAAGCTACACTCATCTCTGGTTTTTCGCAAAATAATACTTTAGCTTTGATATACTCCTGTTGGGATATAGCACTCATGTTGTTTAATTCTTTTAACGCAACAATTACATCTTCTATCGAAGGTCCCTTTCCAGCCTCCTCCTTGTCAATTTGGTCTTTAGAACTCCAACTAAATCTTCAATTTGTTTTTCCACTGATTCACCACCTGAATTACGCTTTCTTTTTGTAGATGGAGGAGGTTTAAACTTAGTAGAAACATTATCACCATTCTTCTCATTAAATGAACTGTTATGCTCTTCGGTGATTGCAATTCCATCAAAAAACTCATCTTCCACATAAGTAGGCAAACGATCTTCCTCTATCTCTACATCAGCTTCTGTTGTAATATCATCTTCCACTTGAATGTTACCTGTATTAGGTGGTGGATCAGATGATGCAGAGGACCATGCATTATCTCCTTTTGCCAAAGTACTTTCAAAAATGACCTTCAACATCTCAATATTTTCTAAAGGATTATTTCAAAATTTTCGTGCTTTAGGATGTTGCTGTTCAATGAGATAAACATGACAAATTAATTTTACAATATGAGAAAAATAATTAAATTATTATTAACACAACGTAAAGCATATGTATTGAACTTGCCTTAATGATCTCATTCCATTTTTCTGGAGGCCAAAGTATGGTGTTCGTCTCAGCACAGTATCCATGTCCAGATAGTCCAGTTATTTTAGTCCAAAGTGCATAATCATCTCTTAAATAAGTATAATGATTTTTGAATTGCTTATGTTCGTAGTTGACTTCCCACTTTGTGTTAAACTCTTTCTCTAGTCTTTTCCATGAGTCTAAAGTCAAAGAAGTTCCTTTACGTCCGTGATTAGCGACTTCTCTTACGCATATCTCAAGAAAGTGTTTTTCCATTTCAGGATTTTCAGCAAAAGTGGCCCTGCTCTTGGTAGTTACGGTTACTTCATTGTCCGCACATTTACTTTTAGACTTTTTACATGATGTCATTCCTAATTTAAAAATTTGTATCAAGCAATTAGAAAAAAGTATGACAAAGTTCAATGGGAAAACATGATCCAAGAAAAAATACATTTCCCAAATATGTCAATTTTTGTTTTTAGGACCCTTAAAAATCTTCTCCCGGGTAAATACTAATTGGTTTCAAAAAAATTAACATTTATGAGTTATAATATTTATGAGTTATGTTTTTATGTAATGAGCAAAAAGAGACAACGGACCATCTCTTCTTTTGAACTCTCTATTTAATGGTACTTGTATTTTAAATAAATGGTATATTTTTAGCTTCTTCTTCATTGCAGCCTTTACACTATCTTGTTATGGCATTTCTGCCTACAATTGGTGAAGGTAAACTAGAATTGGTGAACGTAAACATTTGGTCAAGTAATAAACTGAGAAGAAATGACATTCTAAAACAATACTTGTTATCTACCACCTTGTGTTGAACTTGCCAATTAGCTAAAACAATATCCAAAAGAATTAACTATATTGAAACAAAGAAGGAAATAAAATATAATCCAACGTAGCTTTATAAAACACATAAGAGGTTGCATGTAGCTATTTCAGTGCTATTATACTCCTGTTGTAATATTATATTTATAAAATACATAATATTATCTTTATAAAATACATAATATTATACTCCTGTTGTAATATTCAAACCAGAGATAGTTGAACATAGCTTTATAAAACATGTATATAATGCTACGTTGCATACACGTTGGTTTATACTGGAATGAAAAATAAAAACCCATTATATGGGAATAGTACTAGCATACTTTGTCAGCCAGTTGTTCCATCATTCATGATTAAAAATCTTTTTTTCTTGCTGATATAATTCTTATTGCTCTAGTTGAATGAAAAAAGTTTTACATTCTTACATTCCCTGTGAAGATGCTAGGAATGTCGCACAAGTATTGCAATACATTTAATTTTGACATCCTGATTTCCTATACAGAAATCATTACATCTAGCTCAACTCTGTTGCAATCTCGTCCACATAAGAGTAATTCAAAAAAACGGTACAAGATTTCCATAAAATATGTTATGATAATACATGAGAGTTTGATAAATAGGTTTCAGAAATTAACTGACGTACAGTAACAAACAAAAAAAGGTATAAAATCATTACCTCTGCTGTGCAATCAGGGACCTGCTGCTATGCTTTTGATTTTTCTGTTGTTGCTGTAAATAGTGAGGAAAACAAATAGGGGTATTCCTTGGAAAATATCTACTGCTGAATCAGAAGTTTAAATAAGCTCCGTGTATTTGCTTGTTGATATTTTGCTGGTTTGACTGAGTTTTGCTGACCGAGTATTCCAACCAAACAAATTTAAAACTGCTGAATATATTAAGTGTCTTCGTTCAGCACCTCAAAAAGTGCTTTTTCTCTGAAACAAACGATACCTAAGTTTATAAAAATTAAGTAAGTTTCGTAACAATTAACCGTGTTTAAAATAATATAATAGTAATGACGATGATGATGATAGTAACTTATAAAATATTTACAATGTTAATTTAGTTTTATGAAAGATAACTAAGTTTATAGTAATATTAATAAACAACAAAATATAGCATATTTTACATTTTCAACTAGTGTAAATTGTAATTTCAAATCCGACTTGCGTTTTCAACTAAGTTTATGAAAATTTGCTAAGTTTATAATAATAAAATATAAAATATTAACTATGTTCACTAATTTTTGTAATAATAATAACTAACCTTATGTAATAATAATAAATTAACTAAGTTTATGTTCTAGGAGATGTTGAAGTGGTAGTAGGATGAGGTGGTAGGTGGAACTATGTGAAGTCTAAAGGGGGAGTTGAGATGATAAAGAGGAGATCGTAGGTGCTGTTAATGTGAAGGAGATATTTTCAGGCAGAGGAAGAGGGGATGTTGTAAAGTGTGGTTGCTGAAGTTCTGGTTTGGTTTGCTGAAGTAGGTGTTGTCGTGAAGTTGTTGAAGCTGAGGCAGTATGGTAATGTTTAAAGTGGTTATTGTTTGGTAATGGAATGGGTTGGATGGATTTTTTAGCAGGATAGAGTTTCTTGTTTGGATGAGTGTTTGTGAAGGGGAGGTTGAGGCAAAGAGTGGAATGGCATGTGTATGCACGGTCAAGGAGTGTAGTTTGCTGTGTTGGTATTAATGTAGTATGGTGAACTGTTGGTTTAGTGTTGCAGTTTGGATTATGTGATGGCAGTATTGGGTATTGCAGGTTGTAGGCTTGTAACGACTCGAAATTTTCAACCATTTGCATTCACACACGTCGGACTTGAATTATTCAAAATATCAGATTGTTAATTTAATTTGGCAAAACTCAGCATATACAGTAAATAAATCAACCACAGAATCATAGATACAGAGAAATATAAAATAATGCAGCGGAATAGATAAATAGTAATTTGTGAAGCTACTATATAAACATCAGAGTTAGAAATAAAATACAACAGAATATCTCAAATACAGTGAAGTCTCCAGTACGAACAGATGACTTCTCTGAACCAACCAACTGAAAAGCTGAAAGCCGAATCGCTAGTTGGATCTCCAAACGAAGCTCCAAACTCCAAAGTGAGTCTCAAATGCTATATCACTCGGTCTAACCCAAGCATAAAGCAAAACACAAAACACTCAAGTCAGGATTAACATTCTTATATCAATAAATCTAATTCAAGTGAAATATCAATTGAAATACAAGTAACTCAAAGGATGTTGGGATAACCATTCTCAAAGGATCCGTTGAACTATCTACAATGTAGAAGTATACACTATAACACCGCAATCATTTCAAATTAATTTATACTTCAAAACCAAAATATCATTTTCATTTCGAATATATCTATTTTCCAAAATAGTGTGTGTGTATATATATTAAATAATTTATAAAATAAAGTATTTATAATTTCCTCAAATCTCACAAATTGATTCAAATCAACTCAAATTCCAATTTCACATTTATTCAAAGCTCAATTCATTAATTCAATTCAGTTCTCACTAAACCATTTAAATTTTCAATATGTTCAAAGCTTTAAATATATTCCACAATTTCAACACTAATTTCGATCATTTCATATATATCAAAATTCTATTTCATTATCACTTAGTTTTTTTAAAAATCATTTAAATAATTCCAATACTATTTAAATAACCTTAAATTTCGTTAAACTAAATATTTCCTTCGATTTACTTAAACTTAAAATATCCATTTAATCCCTTTTACTTAAACCAAACCAAGTTATAAAATCGTATCTTAAATCCCGAATTCAATAGTTTCAATTCGATTTAATTGAATATAATTCTTAATTAAATACCATTTTCAATTAATTCAACTTTATCTTCTCAACATAACTTATTCAAATTATTATAAAAATCTATTTTGAATATAAATTTAAACAAATACTTTAACATATTATATGTATTAAATCAATCTAAATTAAATTTAAGATTATTATTAAATCTACATATAAAATTTTCATTTTTATACATATAACATTCTAAGAATCAATATTTATTAAAACCATATATTTCTTTACTAAAATCATAGAAATTATTTTTAAAACATTTATAAATGGACCAACTGTTCTATATATAATTTCCTATCCTATGGTCAAGTGATACAGATATTTATCATTTCAGTCCGTAATTTAAATATATACGGGTAAATATCATTTTGACCCATAATCCCAAAACAATTCAAGTGAAAATCGCTTGGGTCACGATTTTTTCCCATTCTAAAGTCCGTTCGGGTATGCATCATTTCAACCCATGGTGAATTCTATACTAACATGGAACTTGCAGAGTGATAACAGATATGATAATAATATAATAATATCACATGCATATACCATTAGTAATTAAATAAAAAATAAATAATAGGACATGGTGTTATATCCCACAGGTGAACATATACAGATAATAGCATATCTAATAATAATTAAATAATTAACAGTTCAAATTAGCAGCATATTTCAATTGTCGTTTCAATTCAAATCAAATTTAATAAATATAAGAATGTTAATCGTGAGTGATGCTCACCTTTCGAGGTAAGATAGATTTGACAAGGAAACGAGCTACAAGTTTCAAAGCAACACTGGATAGACACGAATCGATGTAGAAAACATGCACGACGGACAAAGCTAAAAATGGGAATTGATGAAAATCAAGTCAGAACTGAATCGATGATGATAAAAAGTATAAGTGAACTTTTATATATAACCATATATAACTATATATAATTATCTATATATCAAGTCATATTCTAAATTTTAGCATATATTAAATCAAAATCATTGTTTTGGGATTTAAAACACATATATTAAAACTATTACAAAAATCCAATAAAATTTTGAGTAAATACTTTTAAACATATCATATACCTTATCCTTATATGTATAACAGTAAAAAAAATATTAATCTAAGAACCCAAATAATAGCAGCTTATGATAATTGTATATATTACATTACAAAACCCATTATTTGTCTAAACATGTATTCTTAAAAATCGAGATATATTAGTATAGACATATTTGTAGGCCATATGTATATTTCAAAACATGCAGTACTCACAAAGTCCATATATATAAAATTCTCAAATATATGAAAACAACAAATAACACCCTAAAGTTGCTATATTATCAAAGTACAGAGAAGGTAAACTGTATGCCATATCATATATATGTACATTTAACATCCAATATCACCTTTTACATTGAATCAGTAAGACTATAAATATATACAAACAAATAAAATAACATATTTATATAAATATACGAACGGCTCAGGTATGCTATAACAGCTATATATATAAACAACTCATATAATATATTACATGAACAATTATATATAACAAAATCAGATTATGTATAACGCTATTAAAACATATATAAAGTGGCCGCTAATATACACATAAAACTTATAACTGTCAAGTATAACTTCTATATACACCAGTAAAATACTTAATAAACAAATAGTTATATATAACATATGTATATTGAAATATGTACAACTTCAATACTTTGGTACTATGAACCAATATACAACTATACCTTAACAGAAAAGGAGATGTTCGGCTAGTGATGATCGGTGGCAGTGAGCTTGGAAGGATGGGTTTGGGAGGCAAGGGTGATGGTGGTACTGGCCGAAGATGGCTGGTGCGGTTGCGTCAGAGGGGTTGAGGAAGGAAGACGCAAGGCAGAGGGGGATCAGCCATGGGCTAAGACATGGAGGCGGGCGAATGGGGTCTGGTGGTCGGGTTTGATGTAGAGAGAGGGTGGCAGAAGGAAAATGCGCAATGGGGAGGAGCGAAGGGAAGGGAGGAGCGGCTCGTTGTGACTTCGTTGAGGTTGCTGATTGGTCTCGGCCGATCTGGTCTGGGGTTGAACACGAGTTTGTGAAGGGGAACAGAGCGGGTTGTTATACGTTTTAGGTAGGAGGTAGGGAAAACAAAAATAAAATAAAAGAGAGTAAAGAAGAGCGACAGGGAGGAGAACAAGATTTAAGCCCGGGTTTCGAGAATGAAAGGTGAGCAACCGAAAAAGGAAGATGTGAATAAATATAAAGTGAATTGAATAGCAACAGTCCCTTCAGATTTAGCTGACTCATTAAGGCAAATAAATGGTTTGATTGGATAACACGTTTCAAATTTGAAACGTAAAGGAGATTATAGAGTCATGAATTATGATACCGTTACAACAGACCGAAATCAACATTTCCGTTGTGTATCGGACCCCAAAATGCAGAAGTAAATATACCGTTGAGATCAGCTCCACGAGACGATCAAAACGTATACATGTATCAGTGATACGATTATATTATAAAATCCAATTTTCGCTATTGAAGATACAGCAAAAATGCAGAAAATAAGATTGACGGAGCTGAAGAAGTCCGAATTTGATGAAACAAAATTTGACGTCTCACTCAAAAGATGGTTTACAAATTTTCTACATAAAAATATTCAGGTTTGAAAAACATTTTATTATCATCAAATATTAACCGATTTAAATTGAAACAAAATTACACAATAAAATAAACATTCATATTATCTGATGAAAATTTACCGGTTGCTATGTTAAAATAGATGTATTCCAAGCATCAAATTTATTTTTCAGAATTTTAGCACTCTAAATTTCACAAAATTTCAATTGATTAATTAAATAAAATTACTAAAATTTTGGGTCGTTACACTGTCCCCCACTCAAAACTTTTCGTCCCCGAAAATGAAGGAGGTAGGAGAATAGAAACAACCAGAAAAGAAGAAAAATTGAAATACCAAATAAATTAATTTAAACTATATAAATATCAATTTAAATTAACTAATATTCAATAATTTGGTTAAACCCTTTTATTATATCCACAAATAGTCATTTATGAACTTTGCAAATAAACTTTCTTTAATACTTTAATGCTTTCCAAATATTATTAATAAATCAATAATCATCTACTTTATATATTTTTTATTTAATTAATAACTTCTAAAATATTTATAACACTAAATTTTTTCTATTAAACCGTGTAGTATATAAATAAACGATATTTTAAAAAGATATATTCAAAAAGGAAAGAAGGTAGATTCGAAAAGACAGAATATAGGTGAATAAATAAAGCTGTGCAGATAAGGTAGATTTAAAAGTATAGTATCGGGAACGAATAGTTAATTTAAAACCATAAGAATTTTAATTTCTAATATTAATATAGAATTTCTTTGTTGGAAATACTTTTATAGTAAAATACCTTTAGAATAGAATATTTTTAATCAAAACCAAATTTTCCTTTCGAACGTACTTTTATAACTCGATGCTTCAACAAGTTTATTCTTGTTCTTGCAGATTCTGGCTATGTGTTGATCAGGAGCAAAGCTAGAGTTCTTCAAGTACTTAATTGACTTGTTTCAGCATCCAGTGAAAATACTTGAAAACCTTCAAAACCGATATGGAAAGTACAATCCAAACAAATCACCTGGATCGCAGATGCATAATGATTACGTCTGGTTCCTCTAGGAAACATCTGTACCTTTAAGCAATCGCTGCCCTACGAATTACGCCATGATAACCAAAACCGTGGACTGTAGGATACATAACAATGGTTACGTCTGGATCCCCCAGGAAACATCCGTACCCTTTAAGTAATATCTGCCTTATGGATTACGCCATCAAAAAAAACAACCATGGGTTACGCCATGGTAGGACACTCGAGTATCACATCCGGAAAATCAAAATTAGAAAGAATAATATTGATAGAATGAATCCACAATGTGGCCACAAAGCGGATATCAAACAGAAGGCACTTTCCATATCTTTACTTCGAAAATATGTATCATATGATACCTTTTCAAATCACTTTCAAATATCATACTTATATAAAGCCCATTTTATATAAGATTTCATTTTCAAATCGAATACTTTTCAAACTCAATAGTATATCAAATCACACTTATATAGACTTTGATTATGTAATATTTCTCTTTTCAAATTGAGTACCTTTCCAATCAATAGTTTTCGAATCAACTTCATACTTATACAAATCAATTTTATATAAGTTCGATAACTCTCAAATCAAAGTGTTTAGTAAAATAAGGTCCTCAATTTCAATTCGTTTCAATATCTGTTTATTTTCAAAATCATATACAATTTCACCAAATTATTTCTTTCAAATTGAATATCTTCAGTTTCAAAGTTTTTAGAATAATAGGTTTAGAAAATAATCCTAATTTCCAAATCAACATAATTTAGGTCAAACAAATTCATTTCCAAAATCATCATGTCAATACTGGCTTTTACATTCCAAACTATTTTCAAAACCGAATATTTTTCTCAAAATCAATTATACCCAAAATGATTTCCAAGTTTATAACTATCCCTTTAAAATCTTTAAAATATTTATTTCTATTGAAAGATCCAATTTACCTTTTGAAAACCATTATTCTATATATACTGTTTTGTAAAAGATGTTCCAAAGTCAAAACATTTAGAACTAAATTTTATTCGAAACATTTCGAAACAAAATTCTGAATTATTATATCTCAAAATTGTCTTATCCATTTACTTAACAAAACATTTTCAAATTTATTTAAATCATATTACTTCATATTTTAAACCTGCAAAACTTATATACTTTATAAAACAATTTATACTTTTTGAAATCACATAGCTTTGAAAATTTAAACCTCGATTTAGAAGTGTTCGAACATTCAAAATAGTTGAAGAAATCAAATTTTGATTTCTCCAATCCAAGAGTTGGAAATCAGTAACCAATAGGTAAATTAATTTCAATACATAGGGTTATACCAAATCAAATTCGAAACTCGAGGATTGAACACCGGGTTCACTTCAAATCATTTCAAATATCTATACATATATCTTTTGAACATCAAATCTACTTCGGAATTTGAAATCAAAATTGGTTTCACAAAATCATTCGCATAGCAAAGCTACTAAAGTGGCCTCTCCCCCACTTTGAAACTCGAAAATCACTATCGACGATGCGTGCACTCGTCACCGAAATTATTTTCCAGCGACACAAGTGAGTTTTGAACTTCTACTTTCTTGAAAACTCTTTGAAATTTCTTTGAAATCATTGGAACTCGTTTAAAGTCATCTGAAATATTTCTTATTCGAAAAATACTTTTAAATCATATTATAATATATTTCAAAATCCTTAAAACCATTTTCAAAATATCAGAATTCAATCTCTCGAATTTCAAATTAGAACCCTTCAATTATAAATCATTTTTATATAAATCAATTTCTTATAAAATTTTCAAAACTTCAAATCCTTTTAAAACTTCAAATCCTTTTGAAACTTCAAATTCTCATTTTTAAAAAGGTATATAATCCTTATCGAAACATCTTATCTTTTATAAATAGAATATAATCATACTTATCAAAATAATTATTTCGATATATAAAACAATTTCTAAAATACAAACAAACCTAATTTTTTCAAAGGATGATCCCAGAATGGATTCGAGAACAAAGATAGAGATTCAAATTAGAGGGACTCTAATCAAATAGAACTCTGATTCGAAGATAGGCTCGAACGAAGATGGGATAATTAAATTTCAAAATAGAAGATGGATATACTTATATAAATCAGGGGCGACCTTAACCGGGTCAACCGTGACTTCAAATTAAGATCGGTGCGGAATTCTGAGGCAAATCGGCATTCAATCGCCAGAGATAGAATTCGGCATAACAAGAGATAACAACATCTAATCCGAGGGTATAGAACTCTCTGGTAAATCAATGCCAATTGTAAAGGAGTTTCACCTCTTTACAAATCATTCAAAGATTGGTGGGATCGCCTATTCTTATAGAGATCATTCGAAGTGGAGTTATGAGATACTCCAGAATTAAGAAACACGAATAAGGAGAGAAGATAATGGATTTTGGAACCGCAGGGAACGTTCCAAAGTCCAAAGGAAAACCAAATCAAAGAGGAAGAAGTTCAAGCTCTAACGAAATTGATTCTGCAAATAAATTTACTATATATGCTAAGTTTGCCTAGAGCCAAAGCTCTGATACCAGCTGTAACGGATCGAAATTTTCAACCATTCGCATCCACACACGTAGGACTTGAATTGTTCAAAATATCAGATTGTTAATTTAAATTTGGCAAAACTCGGCATATACAATAAATAACCACAGAATCACAGACACAGAGAAATATAAAATAATGCAGCGGAATAGATAAATAGTAGTTTATGAAGCTACTATATAAACATCAGAGTTAGAAATAAAATACAATAAAATATCTCAAATACAGCGAAGTGTCCAGTACGAACAGATGACTTCTCTGAACCTACCAACTGAAAACCTGAAAGCCGAATCGCTAGTTGGATCTCCAAACGAAGCTCCAAACTCTAAAGTGAGTCTCAAATGTTGTATCACTCAGTCTGACCTGAGCGTAAAGCAAAACACTGGAGTCTGGATTAACATTCTTATATCAATAAATCCAACTCAAGTGAAATATCAACTAAATACAAGTAACTCAAAGGATGTTGGGATAACCATTCTCTAAGGATCCGTGGAACTATCTACAATGTAGAAATATACACTATAATACCGTAGTCATTTCAAATTAATTTATATTTCAAAACCAAAATATCATTTTCATGTCGAACATATCTATTTTCCATAATAGTGTGTGTGTGTGTGTATTACATAATTTATAAAATAAAGTATTTATAATTTCCTCAACTCTCACAAATTGATTCAAATCAACTCAAATTCCAAATTCACATTTATTCAAAGCTCAATTCATTAATTCAATTCAGTTCTCACTAAACCATTTAAATTTTCAATTTGTTTAAAGCTTTAAATATATTCCACAATTTCAAAACTAATTTCGATCATTTCATATATATCAAAATTCTATTTCATTGTCACTTAGTTCTTTAAAAATCATTTGAATGATTCCAATACTATTTAAATAACCTTAAATTTCGTTAAACTAAATATTTCCTTCGATTTACTTAAACTTGAAATATCCGTTTAATCCCTTTTACTTAAACCAAACCAAGTTATAAAATCATATTTTAAATCCCGAATTCAATAGTTTCAATTTGATTTAATTGAATATAATTCTTAATTAAATACCATTTTCAATTAATTCAACTTTATCTTCTCAACCTTGACTTATTCAAATTATTATAGAAATCTATTTCGAAATATAAATTTAAACAAATACTTAAACTTATTATATGTGTTAAATCAATCTAAATTAAATTTAAGATTATTATTAAATCTATATATAAATTTTCCATTTTTATACATATAATATTCTAAGAATCAATATTTATTAAAACCATATATATCTTTCCCAAAACCATAGAAATTATTTTCAAACATTTATATATGGACCAACGGTGTCTGTATATAATTTCCTATACTATGATCAAGTGATACAGATATCAGATATTTATCATTTCAATCCGTAATTTAAATATAAACGGGTAGATATCATTTCGACCTGCAATTCTAAAACAATTCAAGTGAAAATCGCTTGGGTCTATCATTTCAATCCATAACGATTTTCTCCTATTCTAAAGTCCGTTCAGGTATGTATCATTTCAACCTATAGTGAATTCTATACTAACAAGGAACTTGCAGAGTGATAACAAATATAATAACAATATAATAATATCACAGGCATATATCATCAGAAATTAAATAAAATATAAATAATAGGATATGGTGTCATATCCCACAGGTGAATAGATACAGATAATAGCATATCTAACAATAATTAAATAATTAAATGTTCAAATTAGCAGCATATTTCAACCGACGTTTCAATTGAAATCAAATTTAATAAATATAAAAACATTAATCGTGAGTGATTGTCACCTTTCGATGTTAGATATATTTGACAAAGAAACGAGCTACGAGTTTCAAAGAAACACTGGATGGACACGAATCGATGAAGAAAACATGCACGACGGGCAAAGCTGAAAATGGGAATTGACGAAAATCAAGTCAGAACTGGATCGATGATGATAAAAAGTATAAGTGAACTTATATATATATATATATATATATATATATATATATATATATAACTATATTAACTATATATAATTATCTATATATCAAGTCATATTCTAAATTTTAGCATATATTAAATCAAAATCATTGTTTTGGGGTTTAAAACACATATATTAGAACTATTACAAAAATCCAATAAAATTTTGAGTAAATACTTTTAAACATATCATATACCTTATCCTTATATATACAAAAGTAAAAAAAATATTAATCTAAGAACCCAAATAATAGCAGCTTATGATAATTGTATATATTACATTACAAAACCCATTATTTGTCGAAACATGTATTCTTAAAAATCGAGATGTATTAGTATAGACATATTTGCAGGCCATATGTATATTTCAAAACATGCAGTACTCACAATGTCCATATATATAAAATTCTCAAATATATGAAAACAACAAATAACACCCTAAAGTTGCTATATTATCAAAGTACAAAGAAGGTAAATTGTATGCCATATCATATATATGTACATTTAACATCCAATATCACCTTTTACATTGAATCAGTAAGACTATATATATATATATATATATATATATATATATAAAAACAACTCATATAATATATTACATAAACAATTGTTTGCGCCAAAATTGGTCACAAACCCCAAGTATCGTGAAAGCACCAAACTATGAATGTAAATCAACAATATTCAAGAACAAGTTGCGGATCCCAGCAAATAACAAACAGCAATATAGAAATAACACACAGAAACACGAGGTTTATAGTGGTTCGGCTATCTCCGGTGTACGTCCACTCCAAAGTTTTATCTTTTATTGATTATCTTTGCTGGTTACAGATGATTACAGCGATTACAATGAAGTATTTTGAGTACAACAGCGATAGTAAGGTGTAGAATTGAATCTGCCAGTGTCTGGACGTTGAATAGCAAAAAGATCCCTTTTCTATAGGCTTCAGGGGGCTATTTATAGGCGTAGGAGGCCGATATCGCGCTCAAAATTCGGGAGACTCCTTCTGGCACGTGAGTGGGCCCACATGAACGACCACACCAAGTTTCGACTCGATATGTGATCGATACGAAATGATTTCGTATCGATCAAAAGGTGGTCCAATCAAGCTGAAACTTGGCAGGCACATTCCTTGGCTTGCACGTAAGCTCCTGTGAAAATTTCATTGCATTTGGATCAGCGGTCTAGGAGATATGGTCGATATGAACTTGGGCTGCTCGATGGCTGATCGGTTCGAATTCATTGATTCGAACCGATCACTTTGACTCGATGGCAACGCGCGTGAGCAAGTTGACGTGGCATGCGCTCTTCGTGTCAACCGCTTTTCACTCCGGTTTGATCGAGTCACTCCGAGTATTTCGCCGTGTTCGCATCCACAATTAACGCGTCATCTCTGGCCTGTTTGACTCGATGGGTACGAAAAAACAATTATTCACGGATTCGAACAAGAACTCCTGATGGATACGAAGTGGTCACCGCCTGATGGATGCGAAGCCATCTGATGGATTCGAGATAGATGGATACGAAGGAATTGTATCCCTGATCGATACGAAGACGATGGATTCATATGGAAGCTCATCCACGAATACAGACCGTGTCTAGCTGGATGGATACTAAACAGGACATAGTCGATCGATACGAAGCGCATGCCCTGTTGATGGATACAAACTTGATCGGTGCGAGCCAAAGTTCCTCGATGGATTCGAACTCGATCAATGCGAAGTTGGTGGATACGAATTGAGACGTGATGATGGATACAGATCCTATCGATACGAAGTTAATGCTGTCTGATGGATACGAAAATGTGACTTTTTCCTTCAACTTGCATCAATCATATCTTGAGCATATGAACTCGGATTGACTTGAAATTTGGAATGTGGCACTACTACAAAACAGGTCATTTGCATCGGTTGTTTGCCCCCCTGTTGCATCAGTTCTACAACCAATGCAATAAACTAATTTTTTTGCACCGGTTGTAAAACCGATGCAAATAGTCATCTTTTGCATCGGTGGTCAGTAAAAACCGATGCAACATAAGATCTTTGGCTTAAAACCAATCCCTTATATTGCACCGATTGGTAGTAACAACTGATGCAACAAGACATTTTTTGCATCGGTTGTTACTGTCAACAATTATTGCATTTTATTTTTTGCATTTGCATTTTTATTTCTATTTAAAAAGAAGAGCATACATAATTTTTAAAACAAAAACATTTTTCTTTTTTTAATTTTCTTTTTACAGATTTCTATTTCAACTATAGTGCTACCCTTCAACTCTCTGTTACACCATTTTCACTTCACCCTTACAATTTTCATTTCTCACATACATTTGCAACTCTCTGTTACATCGTTTGCACTGCACGTACATTTTCAAACTGCTCGATTACACTTCAGTTACACTCTTCTCCGATCATTGCCTTCATCCTTCAACCATCCCATACATATAACATCAAACACGTTTCAACAAACCCCTCTACCACATCTCTCCTTACAAGCCATCTTCACAACCCACTCTCATTCTTCATCACTCTTTAAACCAGTTGCCCCTTCATAAGTTACTGCAACCTTCAGAAACGCCCACAGCAAACTGCTGCGTCCCTGCCACTTCAATTCACATTGCCATATCAACCAGAACTGCTTCGACTTCTACCCACAGCGACAACCTTCCACTCCACAGTCCAAATATTCACTCCACAATCCATACTTCAAACAACTATCCACTACAAACACTACCTGTAATAAAAAACCTTCAACATTTCTCACTAACAACCACCAAAACAAACACACCATACTGCTCGCTGCTTGCCACTTTGCCTTGCTTCCGGCTTTGCCCATGGCCAACACCATGGCTTTTCCAATACCTTTAGAAGCACCGGTGATTACAACAATAGGTTATATTGCTCCAATTTGTCACTGCTTCCCTCTTCTTCAGTGGAACAGTAGCACAAACAGAGGATGCCTGCATACATACATTCTCAAAACAGCATCATATAATCATAAACTTTATATAATGAGAAGTATGAAAACTTACATACATACATTTACAAATTTTGTTTTTTGGAAAACACCATATTATTTATCAGGTAAAAAAAACAAAAACAAAAACCTCTTGCTTTTTATATTGTAAATTGAACCTTTGAAATTCACAATAATAAGATCCCATCTAAACTCACCACAATTAAAATTTTGTTAACTTACATCATAAATCCAAATCCAAACTCTACAAATTAGTTGCAATAACAACGATTTAAGATTCTTGTGGTGTAAACAATGCAAATAAAACAGAATGAATGAAATAGCACCAGGTCAATTGCGATGTAAGTTGTGTTGTAACAACAGAATGAACGAAATAGTACCAGGTCAATTGCAGTGTAAACAATGCAAATAAAACAGGTTTCACATTTCTATAAAATTCGCTGGGACTGTCTTCTATTTTTAAAAATTTCCCCGGATCAGTTTATATATATAGTGATAAGACTAAATGGTTTTTCAACATTTTTGAAGAAGAAAAACAAAGTTATAAACATAATTTTCACTTTACAAAATATCATCAAGTTTGAGTTAATATATAGCTAAAAATCACAAAATGAGCAGTATAAAAACTTACAGAAACGTTAGACTGGTCATTGAACTGAATAGGGAGAATAACAGAAGCAGTATTAGAAGGCACGATGATAAGTTTGGGAGAAGAAGTGATAGAAGAACACGATGGTGGAGTTGGGATTCCACTTCCTCCAAACATGACATCGAATTCACTTGATTTTTCAGCAGGAGCCGTAAGGGCTTCGTTTGTTGTAGTGGTATCAACACTAGTTCCATGATCTATTGTAGAGGTTGATTTCAGTTCCGGCCATAGTATGGTTCCTTGAGGTTTGCAATATATTTTAAAGCCACTTCTTTGGTTCATCAGCCCTTTCTTTTTGTTCTTTGCTGCTTCATTGATGTGAGGGCTTATGCTGGTCTTTATGCCATTCATCACTGGAGTTATTATGGTGGTTTCATTGATATTCATTTCTGGACTGTTCGTTGTTTTCTTCTCTATTTCTTGTTTCAATGATCTCATTTCTTCCTGCATTATATCATGCTTGTGGGGAGATGTAGTTCAACATGTAAGGACTAAAGACTGTATTTGTGTGCTCTTTGTTATGTACCTTGACTTCCTTTGGAGAAGAAACCAAGCCAGCTATTTCCTCCTCTTGTTTTGAGTTCTTTTTCAGCAGGCTCTCATAATTCTCCTGTAAAATTGTAGGTAGAAATATTAGTGCATGTGGAAGTTTATATGCTGAAACAAGTGTCAGTTACAGTTAATTATTAAACACACAACATATGTGCTGAATGCTAAGGGTCCAGAATGTTCAGTATTCAATATCTCATATGAAGTGTACAGTGTTAAAGTCTAACTTTAATAAATAGCAATCATATGATGTTACATTAATACATTGGAGTTCCGCTGAATACGACTATGCATGCTAAATGGACGGTCATGTGTCCCTATTAAGTTATTAATTCAGGTGATGTCTTGTCCATTTGATTATCATGGATGTGTATATACATCTCTTGTTACTTTTGGAAAATACTCATATATCAGTTTCATAGAGACCGCACATTCACAAATGAACACTTCAGTTATACACTTATTCAAAATTTAAGTTCTAATCATTATATTACTTATGTGCATACACCTATGACATTGTTTTTCTGAAGAAAAACAGAATACAACTAGTAGGCCAATTTAATGATAGAAGAAAATTATCTAACCTGTAATTTATTGCAGAGGGATTTGGTCTGATCATCATCTTTGCTTTTCAACTACAATATTGACTTAATCTCCTATATATCCCTACATATCCAAACATACATAACACAATTGTTACCGATCAATATTTGCTCACAAGTCCCACATTATTGTGCTTCAATCCAATAATATCGTTGTAAAGCTCCAACATTACAGAGACAACATGTAGACAAACCTTTGGGCTTCTGCTACTTAACTATTTGTCTTTGTTCATCATTCACTTGATGCTTCTACAGGCAGCTAGCTTATTCATTTTGTTATTTATACATTCACAATTTCATACCTGTATAGTACATTCAACATTCATTTGATGCTTCACAGGCAGCCAGCTTATTCATTTTGTTATTTATACAATCACAATTTCATACCTGTATAGTAGACAAGTATTCATATTATATTGGTGTCATTTTTTTATATACTTTGAAATAAAGGCAATAGATTCAGGAAGTGTCAAATCATAAACACAACAACATGTTATGGTTGTTATAAATAGAAGGGGCCAAGATAAAAAATAAATAAATAAAGACAGTAACTACTAATTGATGAACAATGAATGAACAGTTGAAATTTTGGATTCATGTTTAAAGAACAAACCTAACCAAACATGAATTTTGAGTGATGCCCTGCTTGAAAAGATTTGTGCAAATATCCAGGTTTTATACCAAAATGGAAAAAACACACCAGCATGGGAAAATTAATTTGTTATCTTAGATGGAACCCTCATTTTTGCAAAATTTGCAAGTTTAAGATTACAGGTTTTCTACCAGAATAGTCCCATTTGTTTGATTTAAAATAAAAATAAAAATAAAAATAAATAGGTAAATAAAAATAACTGTTTGCATACTGAAGAACATATCAAACAGAAACAATAATGAATGACTATTAGTGCACTTTCACAATAGTATTAATCATATTACGGATTCGAGTACGACATTTAATGGATGCCATGGATGTCGTGGCCATTCGTCGCATTATATATAGTGGTAATCATCGTTTTAATAGTTGTTTAAATAGCGGAAAATGATGATAAATCAACATCAGAACAAAAAATAATTTACTTTACAAAAGTTCGAATCAAACATTTGTAAATTAATACAATGCAAGTACATACCATTGAATATATGTAGCCAGTGTTAACATCAAGGATTTTAATTTGATGTCGGCATTACAACAACAAGGGTACTATTTAGTCACCCAATTCATTGTAGTATTGAAAGAGACATCAAACCAGTTCCATGTACCACTTCTTTGTATCTGCTAAATGATGCATGATAAAGGTGGTCTACAATGAAAATATACAAGTAATTTTCAAAAGCATTACTAAGGCAGAACAAAATATAATTTGAATCAAACGTTTAATTATTAAGTACCTAGCATAAAGCACTTATTAAATAAACGGCATGTCCATCGAAGTATTCTACCATTTATGCACCGTAATTTTAAGGTGTGTAAGCTGTCGGAGATGATCTTAGGATAACTAAAGTTTAATTAATTGTGTTTAGAAGTTGATATTCATCTTGTGCAGCTAAAGTTTGTTAAACTTTCAACATAGCTATTACCAAGAAATTGCTTCTAAACTGGCTCTACAAATCACTGGTCCAAAACGTTGCCTTAGTATACCTCCTACTACAACAACATCGATCTTCTACAGAACAACTTCTTTCGATATTTCTATAGCTCAAACGCCAATTTTGCCCTTTTCCAAATATGGACAGTAGCATTTCATTTGACATTACTGTGCTTTAAGCATTTAATTAAAGGGTCGCGAAAATTAGATTATTTCAGATAATGATTTTCGAGCTCTAGCTTTATCAAACACAGCCGATTAAAATAGTTTGCAGTCATATTAACCTAATCTATAAAAAGGGAAAGAGGAACGAACAATAATCTACCTCTTAGTATAACGTTCTGGTTGCAACGCCTTCTAATTGCCCATGAATCGTTTAAAGATAAAATTATACAAGAATTGGATCCGAGTGATAATCTGTGTTTCGAGTTTTTCATCACGGTTTTCGAGTGATAATTGAATGGATTGAAGGGAAATATGAAAAGGGGGAGAGGGATTTAGGGTTTTCGAGTGAAGGACTCTTCTTCGCGGTGAAATGTGAAAATGAGAGGGAGAGGAAATCATTTACCGCCAACTTTTCATCACGGTTTTCAACGCGGGAATACTATTTTTGCACCAGTTGTAAATAAAACTGATGCAAATAATATTATTTGCATCGGTATATTTTCATCGATTGTCGATGATAACCGATGCAAATTGTATTTTTTTACTATCTACTGCTTTTCACATACCAATGCATCGGTTGTTAAAACGTAATCGATGCAAATACTTCTATTCACATCAGTTGTGGTAACAACCGATGCAAATAAGGCGAAGCAACATGCGTATTTTGTAGTAGTGTGGGCTTTTATGGTTTTGTTTGTCATGTCTTGTCAATTGCAATCCGATCCTGACTCGGACAAAATTCATCGATATCCATGGTTATCCTGCAATGCATAGTTGACATTCATGACTTGTTATTATTGATTTTCAGTTAACTTTTGGGTATCCCAGCTTTGCCAAAAGGTGGGATAACACTTTGCCCCCCAAAACATGCCTTTTGGTAAAAGGTGTATTTTGATCAGTCTCAAATCGAATGCGGTAAGTTCATGTTTTATTTAGAGCTTATAGCATTTTCAATCAAGTTCATGGATGTTCGAAGCCAAATCGTTATCCATTTCTTCCTGTGGAAGTCAAAAATGAAATTCTATAGTCTCTCCGGACTATCGATGGTTACTCCGGACCCTTGCCAAGCCCATTCCAGACTTGGCGATTGAATAGAAAGATCCCATTGCACTCCGGCGTTGCTTTCTATCCCTTGCACTCTGGCCCCAGCTAGGGCATATAGCGATGTCCTGATTGTTCTAAACCGATCATAGCCTCTCCGAGCTCTTGCTGGATCCCATCCTGTCACTCCCCGGTGAAGGGGAGACAGTGTTAAGTGAGTCGATCCTGTCGCTCTTCGGCGAAGCAACTCATTTCTTGCACTCCAGTTCAGTGTATCTGAACATTAAGCGATGTCATAGCCTAAATCGTGGGCCGATCATAGCCTCTCCGGGATCTTATCGAATCCCGATCCAATCACTCTCCGGTGAATGGGAAACGACGTTAAGTGAGTCGATCCTGTCGTTCTCCGGCGAAGCAACTCACTCCTTGCACTCCGGACCCCGCCTCTCCGGTAGGGTCATAAAGCGATCAGTTTTATGTTGGTATTTAACATTCATCCTTTAACTCTCCGGTCAAAGGTTTATGTCAAGAAATTCATGTTTATTTATTAAATTCAGGTCCTAGATGTTCAATCTCAAACATCAGAAAAAAACTAAACATTGCATCTCCGGGCAGATCGGTCTATCTCCATCTCAGAGCATGCCTAGGGATCTCTCCGGTTCTCATACATGAGTAAGTGGAATAGCCATTTATTTTTAAAATCAAATCTAAGAAAACTAATCGACCAAAGTCCAAATCCCGAACTTGGCCCTTGCCATCATAATCAATTGATGACGAGTCGTGATCCCGATCCAGGATCAGTTCTGTTAGGTGGAGGCGGCAGTTGTTCAGGTCTTACGGCCACAGTCCTTTCTCTGATATACTCTGAAAATCTACCACTCCTAGCATGTTCTTCCACCTCATCTTTTAGGTGACGACATTCATCTGTAGTGTACCTATCCAGCTCGTGGAATAGGCAATATTTTCCAGTTCTACGCTCCCGCTCAATGGGATCTCTCCTGGGTGGTTTTCGATAGGGGGGTTGCCCCCGAGTTTCCGTGTAAATCCGTTCCAGGCCTGCCGTCAGATCTGTGTATTGTCTAAATCTAGGCTCTTGGAATTTCTTCTGTTTATCAGGACCATCACGTCTATCGTCCTGCTTTCTCTTTCCTTTGTCCGCTTCGGATTGTTCCCTGACGGTTCCTTCGCCCTGCACAGCATTTATTTCTCGCCTTTCGGCTCGTGATTCTTCCAGCCGAATGAACATTTCAGCTTCATGATAAAATTCTCCAAGATCTTGTGGTGGATCTCTTGCCAAAAAATCTTTGAATTCGGTGCCTTCCCCAACTCCTTCCACCGCCGCCATCAAAATCATCGATGGATCTGGGCGATCTACAGAAGTCACCGTTGCATTGAATCGCAGTAAGAAATCTTTTATGGACTCTCCGGTCCTTTGCTTTATTGAAGCTAAAGTCATCACATACTTGGGTCGCGTCACGTGGACCCTAAACTGTCTCATGAAGCAATCTACAAGCTCGCCCCATGTTCTGATTGACCCATTCTCCAGCTGTCTAAACGAAAGCGCAGCCAAATCTGACAAGTATAGAGGGAAGCATCGAGCCATCACTTCCTCGGATGCCCCCAACACTTCTATGTGCCTGATGTATCTGGTAATATGCATGGTTGGGTCTGATTTCCCGTCATAAGGATCCAGCACGGGCAGTTTGAACTTTGGGGGGTTCCTTGCATTTCTGATATTCGGAGTGAACTGACTCCGACTGACTTCTTCCAATCCTCCACTCGACAATCCTCCTCTCATGATTCGTCGCACCAGACCAATCATTCTTTCATCTCCGTCTAGGGGCTGCCCCTTGTCATGTTTCTATCCTGCCCCCCAAGTCTCGAAGGGAATTCTGGTACATACTCTTCATGTGGCTCAGCAACATTAGCATTAACTCCAGCCTACTGAGCTTCATCTATAGGTCTTCCTCCAGTGTCTAATCCTGAGGATCTGGCCCTAAGTCTTTGTTGATTGTTATCAGGTCCTGCATTCCAGTCCTGAACCTGACCTTCATTGGTTTTCGCAATCCTGACTCCTTGTCCTGCACTTGCAGCCGCCGTAGTTGGCCCAAGGTTCTGTGCGTTCGTTGCTCTCATCTGTTCAAAGAAATTCTGCAGCATCTCCTGTTGACTTTTCAACATTCTTTCATGCATTAAATTAGCCATAGCCTCCATCTCATCCCTGGTGATGTAGATTGAAGCTTGTCCTTCTCCAGCTCCGGAGGATGCCTCCTGGCTTCCTCCTTGTTGGCTTCTCTCAGCCCTCTGCCTTCTACTATTTTGTCTAGTCATTTTCTCTAAGTCTGAATTCTTCAAGCTTTTCAAATCTGAACTTCAATCTGATGTAGCGGGTGCTAGTTCTTCTCAGTGAAAGCACCAAAGTGTTTGCGCCGAAATTGGTCACAAACCCCAAGTATCGTGAAAGCACCAAACTATGAATGTAAATCAGAAATATTCAAGCATAAGTTGCGGATCTCAGCAGATAACAAACAACAATATAGAAACAACACACAGAAACATGATGTTTATAGTGGTTCGGCTATCTCTGGCCTACGTACACTCCAAAGTTTTATCTTTTATTGATTATCCTTGTTGGTTACAGATGATTACAGCGATTACAATGAAGTAATTTGAGTACAACAGCGATAGTAAGGTGTAGAATTGAATCCAGCAGAGTCTGGATGTTGAATACCAAAAAGATCCTTTTTCTGTAGGCTTCAGGGGGCTATTTATAGGCGTAGGAGGCTGATATCGCGCTCAAACTTTGAGAGACTCCTTCTGGCACGTAAGTGCGCCCACGCGACCGACCCCACCAAGTTTCGACTCGATCTGTGATCGATACGAAATGATTTTGTGTCGATCAAAAAGTGGTCCAATCAAGCTGAAACTTGGCAGGCACGTTCCTTGGCTTGCATGTAAGCTCCTGTGAAAATTTCATGGCATTTGGATCAGCGGTCTAGGAGATATGGTCGATACGAACTTGGGCTGCTCGATGGTTGTTTGGTTCGAATCCATTGATTCGAACCGATCACTTCAACTCGATGGCAACGCGCATGAGCAAGTTGACGTGGGGCGCGCTCTTCGTGTCGATCCGCTTTTCACTTCGGTTTGATCGAGTCACTCCGAGTATTTCGCCGCGTTCGCATCCATAATTAACGCGTCATCTCTGGCCTGTTTGACTCGATGGGTACGAACAAATAATTATTCATGGATTCAAACAAGAACTCCTGATGGATACGAAGTGGTCACCGCCTGATGTATGCGAAGCCATCTGATGGATTCAAGGTAGATGGATATGAAGGAATTGTATCCCTGATCGATACGAAGACGATGGATTCGTATGGAAGCTCATCCATGGATACAGACCGTGTCTAGCTGGATGGATACGAAACAGGACATAGCCGATCGATATGAAGCGCATGCCCTGTTGATGGATACAAACTTGATCGGTGTGAGCCAAATTTCCTCGATGGATTCGAACTCGATCGATGCGAAGTTGGTGGATACGAACTGAGACGTGATGATGGATACGGATTCCATCGATACGAAGTTAATGCTGTCCGATGGATATGAAAATGTGACTTTTCCATTCAACTTGCATCGATCGTATCTTGAGCATATGTACTCAGATTGAACTGAAATTTGGAATGTGGGCTTTTATGGTTTTTGCTTGTCATGTCTTGTCAATTGCAGCCCGATCCGGACTCGGACAAAATTCATCGATATCCATGGTTATCCTATAATGCATAGTTGACATTCATGACTTGTTATGATTGATTTTCAGTTAATTTTTGGGTATCTCAGCTTTGCCAAAAGGTGAGATAACAACAATTATATATAACAAAATCAGATTATATGTAATGCTATTAAAACATATATATGGTGGCGGCTAATATATAGATAAAACTTATAACTATCAAGTATAACTTCTATACTATTATATATACACACCAGTAAAATACTTAATAAACAAATAGTTATATAATATATATATACATATATATTGAAATATAAACAACTTCAATACTTTGGTACTGTGAACCAATATACAACTATACCTTAACAGAAAATGAGATGTTCGGCTAGTGATGATTGGCGGCAGCGAGCTCGGATGGATGGGTTTGGGAGGCAAGGGTGATGGTGGTACTAGCTGAAGGTGGCTGGTGCGGTTGCGGCAGGGGTTTGAGGAAGGAAGACGCAAGGCGGAGGGGAATCGGCCATGGGCCGAGACGTGGAGGTGGGCGAATGGGGTCTGGTGGTCGGGTTTGATGTCGAGAGAGGGTGGCGGAAGGAAAATGCGCAATGGGAAGGAGCAAAGGGGAGGGAGGAGCGGCTCGCTGTGACTTCGGCGAGGTTGTTGATTGGTCTCGGCCGATCTGGTTTGGGGTTGAACATGAGTTTGAGAAGGGAAACGGTGTGGGTTGCTACACGTTTCAGGTAGGGGGAAGGGAAAACAAAAATAAAATAAAAGAGAGAGGAGAGGAGCTATAGGGAGGAGAACAAGATTTAAGCCCTGGTTTCGAGAATGAAAGGTAAGCAACTGAAAAAGGCAGATGTAAATAAATATAAAGTGAATTGAATAGCAACGGTCCCCTTAGATTTATCTGACCCATTAAAGCAAATAAATGGTTTGATTAGACAACACATTTCAAATTTGAAACGTAAAGGAGATTGTAGAATCATGAATTATGGTACCGTTACAACGGACCGAAATCAACGTTTCCGTCGCGTATCGGACCGCAAAATACAGAAGTAAATATACCGTTGAGATCAGCTCGACGAGACGGTCAAAACAATATACAGATACCAGTGATACGATTGAATTATATAACTCGAATTCTCGATATCGAAAATACATCAAAAATGCAGAAAATAAGATCGACGGAGCTGAAGAAATCCGAATTTGATGAAATGAAATTTGACGTCTCACTCAAAAAGATGATTTACAAATTTTCTATATAAAAGTATTCAGGTTTGGAAAACATTTTATTATCATCAAATGTTAACTGATTTAAATTGAAATAAAATTACACAATAAAATAAACACTCATATTATCTGATGAAAATTTACCAGTTGTTATGTTAAAATAGACGTATTCTAAATATCCAATTTATTTTCTAGAATTTTATCATTCTAAATTTCACAAAATTTCAATTAATTTAATAAATAAAATTACTAAAATTAATGGGTCCTTACAGGCTTGGTTGAAGGTTGTATGGAAGAAGAGATTACAATGTAAATGGAGGCAGTTGGCAGCGAGGAGGGTAGTGGAAATATGCAGGGGTGGGTAAGGAGATGCAAGTTTTGATGTTTGCAGTTATTGTTGGTGGATGGAGCAGGTGAAGTTTTGTATGGGTAGTCAGAGTTGATCAAGGGGGAGTTGGTTGCTGAAGTCCTATGTTATCATTAATATCTAATTATTCGCCATGAATAGAGATCTATCCAGCCTCAAGTTGGCTTACTAAACATATTTTGGACAAAGCATGTCTGGTAAATTATACAAAGGTACATGTAAAATTAAGCAAAATGTTCAATAATTATATCCAAGGAAATTTGTACTTTTAATAAAAATCAAATTTCATGCGAAGTAATGAACTGGCATAATCAATACGTGCTAATCCAACATTATCATCATCATCATTAACCAAGTAATTATTTTCATGAAGTAATATAATAATGGTACACTGTTCACAGATGAAATATCATTATAGATAAACAATTGGGTCATTGCTTGAAAATAAGAGGCCTTGAGAAAATCAATCTTCTGCGAAAAGTAAATTAAATATGGCATATCATTCCCCAACCAAACAATTTATCGCTATCTGTAAAATGTTTTTCAGCAAAAAAGCATCAAAATAGAGAAGTTTCTGATTTAATGCTCTGTATAGAGTCCCACCAATTTCTTCTTGCTTATTTTCCAGTTTAATCAAGAATCAATGCACTCCTCATACACTACCCCATCTACATAAAAATAATAATTAACAAATGCCATTGGAAAACACAAAAAATCAAATCTAGACACAACTGGCAACGCTTCTCTAAGAAAATCATGTGTATTTTTTAACAAATAACAAAAATACAATGAACATTCTAGTGGATGGCACAACTAAAGTGGTAATATGCGTAATCTAGTAAGTGATGCAGCGATTCCAACTAGGCCAGCGATTAGTGTAAAATTTAGGAAAAATCCAGCTGCCATATTTCCTATCGGGCGGGTAGTATATTTGATACAGCCTTGCTTGGTATGTCATGTGTTGGACTGAAACATAAACATGTAGTTTATTAGTTTAAACGACTTTTGAAAATAATGATAACAACAAGAACTAAGTATGTACCTTCAGTAGGAATTTCGTTAATGCCATAATTAAAAGCCCAGACAACAATTATAATCATGATGTTGTGGAACCAGATGGGTTGATTATGTTGTCTTTTTTCACGTATGTTTACAATGGCCTAATCTTGCTACTTATGCAAGTTTTTTACGTTAATTTCTCTTTGAGTGTAGAAAGACAATATTTATTTCTGTGTCGTAAAAACATGGTAGGTGACATAGGAATTCAAGGTTTGGTGGCTTTTCCAGCATTGCAAAAACAGAAGATAATTTCCTACAATGTTAATAGGATCTACAATGTTTTACTTTTGAGCTTTAATATTTGCAATACATCATTCTCTTTTATCCGAGTAGTTAGATTTTTCTGCATTTTCAAATTTATTCAATAGCATAAACATTTGTAAACCACTTTTCTTCAACAAGTAGAACCATTGACATATAGATTATTATTTAGAAGTTTCCCACCTAGTGGTATGCTTAAATTTTATTATATAATCATTATACATGATGAAATTTAATGTTCTATGCTTTAAAAATATTAATTATATGATCTATCTTGACATACCCAAACGGCCAGTAAATAAATCAACATATTTTGATAAGACCTTATGTTCTTCCAATGCAGCATGCGATCTGCTCATCGGCGGATGGTCGAAATTTATTGAAGTCATCAAAAACAGCATTAAATAAAGGGAAGTTGGAAGATGTAGTCATATATGTATAGAGCTAAAATTAGAACTTATTTTCTTGGTGCATTTATGTACTTAAATTGTGTATAAAAGAAATACTATACCATATGTGTTAGTAGTTTTAACATAATTCATAAGATTGACCAACATTTTTTGAATTATTATTCTACAGGCATTATCAAAGATGATAGCAGTTTGTGGTATGTATCATCAAATGACCACTAATTACAGTCCTCCTATAATAGTTTTATACCATACGGGCGACTTCAATCAGGTAGCATTTGGTAAAATTACCTTACACATAATGAAATATGGTTGCTTATGGGATTTCAATGCTTCTTGTGTGCTTTTTAGCTGTAATATATAGTATACTTGTGGCCAGGGGACCAAAGAACATGATTATGAGTTTTTGTTCAAGCTATTAATGATCATAGGTTTCTCTTAACTCTTTGTTCATAAATCTTACATGCAGGATGTTGCTACATGGCTTGATTATTTTGAGTCAAAAGCTTTTGAGCAACAAGAAGCTGCATGTAGAGGTATCCCAAAACTTGATGCCTCTATTGCAAGCAAAGTCACCACTAATGAAATAATGGTTTCCATATTTATTATGTACGAGAAAATGCCATGATTTTTGACCTTTTTTCTTTTTAAAAAATATCTTGACATTGGTAAATTATTGTTTATCACAGTGTCAGATCTTCTCGACTTTGTAAATTTGAAAATTAAAAAAAGCATCGTCGCGCAATGGTTTTTTTTAATACACTCAATTTGAAAATTAGAGAATTCATCTCAATAACAAATCTTCTTTATTTATCCATGCGCATATTGTGCAAATCTTTATGATTCTTGAACTTCAATTTAATGTTATTATGAGTATTCACTGCCAAAAATTTTGTATTGGTGTAAATTTTTTATTATTTGATTTTGTTGATACCCAATCCCAATTTCTTAACTGCAATGGGAATGCTTGTGCAAGTGCGAAGTTGTGTGCGCTTGTGCAAGTTTGGGTTTGTGCATAGTTTGGTGCATATATGTATGTGCACTTGTATTATTAAGAAAAAGCAAATGCGAGCTATTGTAATGCAACATGCAACAAGACATTATCTTCATCCATCTAAGAAAAATTTGATGTTTAAAAAAGTTATGTAATTCTTCATCCATCTAATAATAGAAGGTACTGCCAATAACTTGCAGTTTTCATAACAGTTTTATATAATTATTTTCAAATTATTCTGAATTTTCAAGAAGTACTACCAACGACCGAAGACATGCATGAAGAAAGCGCTTGAGCAGTTCAAGTTTTTAGTGATGCATTTGGTACTTGTAGACGTTAACTTTGAACTATATTGTCTTTTTTTATCATGAATATGTATTGAATTTGGTAACTCATATATTGAAGTTATTTTTGTCAGTTATACTTTATTTTGTTATCATGAATATGCATTACATTTGCTGATTATTATACTTTTGTAACATTCCCCTTTTTAAATCAAATTCAAATTGGAAATAAATTTAATTTTTGGAATTAAATTGTGAATAAATTTGGTATTTCCCAAATTAAACAAGATATGTGCTTGTTTATTTATATAAATAAATTTGTAATTTTAAATTTGAATTTGAAACTCAAAAATAAATATATTGAAAATAAATTGGATTTAAGATTTTTATTTTAAAGTTAATAAGAATTTGTTTTCTAATTATATTAAATATGCAATTTGATTTGAAAATGATATTTTGAATTCGATATAATAAATTTTTCAAAGGCTATTTAAGGGTTAAATTCCAATATATTTATTTATGTATAATTAAATTTTAAAATCATTTTCTTTAAAAGGTAATATAAATGTTAATAAAGAAAAATATATTTATTTAAATGAAAATATAATATAAAGTTATATTTAAATATTATTAACATAAAGATTTAAAGTGTTTAAAATATAAACATAAGAAAACATATTACAAAATTTATAAATAAAATAAAGAAAGGGTTTAAAAACATTTAAAAATATAAGAACTATATAAATATAAATCTAATTAAGGATTTAAACATAAAAATTATTATAAATGACATTTGTAAGGCATTTAAAACATGCACATACATGTTTTGCCCAAATACAAGTTGTAATCACAAGTGTAAATATTATACAAAGTGGAAAAAATGTTTGTCCTTCTTTTAATTTGAATTAAAAATATATGTATAGATTAATAAAATAGAAAACTGGTTATCTCATTTCAGTTCAAAACTAAAGAAACTTTCTTTCATCTTCAAAATTTAAACCTGAAAACCAAAATTCAAAAGCATCTCGAATCTGAAGTATCATCACAAGCAAATTCAACTTAAATACAATCAAGTAATAGGTCAAAACAGATCAACAAATCAAAATGCAAATCAGATTTGGTTCATAACTCCAGATCAAACTCAAACAAAATTTCCAAATCATTTCCAGTTTTTCAAAACCTGGAAGTAGTTCAATATTCTAAAGCATAATCAAAGCAATAAGGCAACTAATTAATTCCAATTTCAAAGTTTCTCAAACAAATCAAGTGGCAGATCAAATCAAATACATCAAAGTTTCCAAATATTCAATTCCAGGTCCTCTGTCTTTCATTTCCAGGTGAGCAGACCCTTGAACCTATTTTATATTTTGATGTTTGGATTAGTACTTGAAGTTATGATGTGAATATGCTTGTATGCTTGTGTAAAAATGCCTACATGTTGTATATGCAGGTAGTTTGTGTGTATGCATGTATGTATGTATGTAAGTATACATATATACTGCTCTGTTGTTCCACATACTCAAATTTCACTTAGAAAAATTTCATATCTTCTTATCTAATATATTTCAAGCTGTGATTTCTAAAAGAAAAAGGATCGTATATATGCTAGTTTATTTTTAAAATTGGTTTCATGTGTTTATATTAAGAAATTAATTCAAAAGCCATGAATTACAGTAAAAATAAACAAAGTCAGGAAAATTCGATCATTAGATTTTCACGATTTGATTATATGATTAGAATCGAAATCGAAAAAGATAAATTTTAATGATAAGATCAAGATTTTTAAGTTTGAATATCGTGGGGATTCTTGAGTTGAACAGAAAACGCATTTTCATCAATATCTGACGAATGACGAAGTTTAGGAAGTCGTGCCTGACATCGAACTTAGTTGGGAGGTTGTAGATCACGGGAAAAATGGAGCTATTTTTTCTCGATAGTCGCGATGGCTTGGTGAAGTTGGTTTAGGATTTAGGGTGTTGATTGGAATGAGGTGGTTGTCGAGGAAATTTCTATGTCATGGTCGCTTCGGGTCTCACCGGACATAGGGGGATCGAAGCAGGGGTGTCTAACGAAGCTCCAGTTCAAAGTTGGGTGGTCATCAGTAGTCAGATCGTCGGCATTGTGGAAATTTTCGGACAGTGGTTTGGTTCCAGTTTTTCAATTGAACAGTTCACTTTCGATTCCCAATCGGAAATCGCCGATCTGGGCGTCTGCCTAAGGAGAGAAGGTCAGTGGCAACTTTGGGGTGGTCAGCGACTTGGTCGGAGGAGTGCAGTCCAATCGTACACATGCACCGTGTATCACAGATATATGATACATTGATCGATTTGGGAGAAGCAAATTTAGCTTGGGTTTGAGCACGTGGAATGGAAGGTTTGACTCGAAGTCGATATGGGAAGGGAGGAACTCGAAGTAAGGCTCGGGTATTTGAGTGTTTGGCTCGAGTTTCTCGATCCGGATTTTTTAACGAGTTTGAAAATTTAAATTTAATCAAGTTTAAATAATTTCCTAATCAATTCTTTTTAAAACAAACCTTTTTTTTTATTTAAGTTAGAAATTAGTAAAAATGATTTTTAAATTAACCAAGTTTAAAAGAGTTTTAAATTATAAATATATATATATATAACCTTTCTTTTTGAAAGTTTATTTTTAAATAAACTTAATATTGCGATTAAGTAAATGATTAAAGGATGAAGTGTTTTAATCCTCAATTTAACATAAAGGTTTAAGTTAAGTGATTACTAATAATTAATCACAAGATTTTTTAAAAAAAAACAAGGTTTAAACGATAATTAAAGTAATTAATTAAGAAAAAATGTTTTATCTTTTAAGATCTTGAGTAATTAATGATTTATTAATGAAAATAATTAAAGATTAATTATTGATTACTTAATGAAATTAATTAAGGATAATTATAGTGTAATTAATAAAGGATTATTACTTAATGTAATTGAGGTGTAAATACTTTGTGTAATTACATTAAAGGATAATTAAAGTTTGATTAATAATAAGTAATTGAAATGTAATAAATTACTTGAGAATAATTACTTAATGAAAGTAACTAAGGATAAATAATTAATGATTAAAGTTGATTAATCAAGTGGTTAAAGGATAATTACTTAATGTAATTAATTTGTGATTTATTAATATAAGTGATTAAGGATAATCATTTTTTATAATTAATTAAGAATAATTAATTAAATGGTAATTAATTAAGGGTTAATTAAGCATAATTAATTAAAGGATAATTAAATAATTAAAGGTTAATTATTTAATGATTAAAGGTTTATTAAATTATTAGTTAAGGTTAATTAATTAATAATTAAAGGTTAATTTATTTATTTTAAAGTTAATTAATAAATGATAAAAGGATAATTAATTAAATGGCTTTAATTAATTTATATTAATTAACCAGGATTAGTAATTTTTCATAATTTGATTTAAATTAATCAGATGATTGATCTTACTTATGGATTTTTGAATTGTATTGGATATTTGGATTGTATGGTGCTTTGAATTGTGTGATGCTTTGTGATATGAATTATTTTGATTCGAGCTGTGATGAATGTAATTTATTTATTTGTGATGAATGTATATTATTCATCTGTGAATCTATGAATGAAGATAAGCGTTATAGGATTATACCGCTTATCGATATGGCTGTGTTTGGATTGTGATGATTGATGATGTTGCACTATTGTATAAAACCCCTAGACTACACTAAACACACACAAATATGGATTGCACAAGGAGATCAGTTAAGTCATAGATATTTTGAATTTTATTTTATTTTATTTGAAAGGTTTAATTTTAAATCCAAATGATTTTAGAAATGGAATTGGGTTAAATATGAAAAGCTTTTGAAAAGGAGTTTTTAGTTTGAATAACTTGTTAAAGTTTTGTAATTTAAATAGTTTGATTTGAATTTGAATTTAAGATTTGAACTTGAGTTCTGTAAATATATGTTTAGAAATTATGGTTATGCAAGTTATATGATGTATTTATATGGGTTTTAAACCATTTTAAAGGTATTATTTTGGGATTTGAATTTAACCCAAGTTTATACTTTAAAAGCTATAACTTGTGCATATTTGATCGGATTTTCCCGAAATGAAAACTCTTTGTTTTCAAATAATAATAGCCTTCAAATAAAGAAAGGATTTCTAGTTTTTGTTGTAAGGGTTTCAAATTTGAAATGGAATTGTTTTGAAAGCTATGAATGAATCTTTGTTAAAGATTGGTGAACTTTGTTTTCAAATTGAAGAAGATCTTAAAGGTGTATCTTTTGTATAAAAGATATGGAATCAAAATAGTTTTTGAAAGCTATGAATTAATCTTTGTGAAAGATTGGTGAACTTTGTAAAGTGAATCTTTTTGTTTAAAAGATTAAAAGTGGAAATTTCTTTTAAACCATTCAAAAGAAAGATTTTGGGCTTTAAGTTGTGAATTAACTAAGATCCCAATATACATATGGTTTTAAAATATTGCGCTCACTATTCGGTTTAGCCGGGATAGGACTTTATGTCATATAACCCATTCCGAATAGTGATACGACGTAATGGATAGCATTTGAAGACCGGTAGTGAAGACCGGTATTTTCGAGAACGAAAGGATTATCCATCGAATGTCTCTGTACTGAGTCACGCCGGTATAGAGATCTCCATATGTGATGGAGAGTCCGATCGGGATTGTGAATACCCGGATTTGCAAGGGCTTCTTTTGAAGTACCTTCGGTTCTGTTCGAATCCGGAATAGACTTGCATGGATGTGTGTCCGATGTTACAGTTTGAGATGTAAAACTGGTTTCTGTCAAATACATTTTTGTTTGGTGACGGAGAATTTATTCTCTTAGCTTAACACCCTTCTCTGAGACGTACGAGCATAGAGGTTATGCAGTTGATGGTTACTAGTGATACATTCCCAATTTGGTAATATGCATACGAAGTGCTGTTGATCATGTGTTGATCGAAGCATGGCTTTTGAGAAAATCGTAGCTTTGTGGACGAGACCTCGTCGGACCTCACAACCTGGAAATGGTTGAAACAGGAAGGATGCGGCAAGGTTATTAGGAGTCACGCCCCTAGGGTATGTCCATTTCCTTCTGAAAAAAGGTGGTATCATGGTATGGAGCCCGGATATTTAACCTATGTGGTTGCTGCAAATTTACTACTTTGTGGTTGTTGGTGTTGAGGGCCCTCGGATAAAGGTTGGTAACGACCGGGGATAGCATACTTGTAGGTGTTACCTAGTTACAAAGGTAACCCGGCCTTGTGCTGGCAGAGATTCGGTTAGGTTTTGGGGAGTCCCTCCAGAGGCGTACCCATGTGGCCTAGGAAGTTCCTTAGCCCGACCATTTGTTGGAAATCCAATCACCAATACGTGTCTTGTACGGTTTTAGTTGTAGAACCTGCCATTTAACATATATCTATAGTAAGCATACTATAATGGTACGTATGCTGGCTAAGCTTAATATTATACTTGCAAATGTTTTCTGCACTATGCACTAATAATAATACCAAAAAGGATTTTTCGTATCAAGCATGTTTGACTATCATAAGGAGAAATCTCCTCTAATTATGCACTTGCATTGTGTATGTGCGGGGAGGCTTTATGGTAGTTTCATTTTCTAAAAAAGCATTGCGGATTTCTTTTAATTTCTTTTGTTTTCTTTTGATAAAGATAAATTGTTTTCGTTTTCTCACACCAGTCGCGTGACTGACTTGGAGTTTATTGTTCCCTTTTTAAACTCTAGGTGCCCACAATTTTCCACACGGGTAGCCTAGAGTTAGATTTTCAGATAATCAAGTAGTAGATGTAGATTCGACAACATCCAGCCTTTGGATTTGGCAGTCGCATTTGTTTCTCCGGGATCGGAGTTGCTTAAGTCAACGTGATGGTGGTTCGAGCTGATAGCTTGGAGATCTTTAGAGCTTTGACAATGGATTTAGATATTGGATTCTTTCTTTCTCTCTTGGAGATCAAGTTGGTGATATTATTCCGCTGCTAGTGTTTTCTTTCCGCTTTTGTCTTGTATCTCTGATAAATATTGATATCATTTGTATCAGATTTGTTGTATCTATTGTATATCAAAAAATTATTTCATTTTCTTCCGTTGTGTTGTTGTACTTAATTTGTTATAAGCTCCGGTGAACTTGATTCGAAGTTTGAATCTACGGCATTCGAATACGGGTTATGTATTTGGTATCGATTTTCGAAGGTTGAGTCAGGGTCGTCACATTTGGTATCAGAGCTGAAGGTTGAGTAAGAACTTTAGCTCAGGAGTATAACACATTAGGTAACTCATTAGAGATAGGGTTACAAATACCCTAAAATGAGTATCATTAAGATATCCGTCTAAATGCTCGGTAAATTCTCTTACAATCCATTGATAGTGAGTATGAGTACAAGAAGATGATGGGGTAGGGGACAGGGAAGTACCACTTCATATGGTCAATACCCTGCAACAATGGTAACAATTTTCTCTATCAATCTCTTTGGTCATCGTTCACTTTCAATTCTTTGATTATTTCGTGGAAGCTCCGGAAAGAAGCTTCGGTGAGGTGGTGGCCCTGCGAATCGTTATAGATAAGTTCTTATTTCGTATTCTCTTTACTCGTTCCCTATTAGCTTTTTGTTTTAACTTTAATGAATTTGAAACTTAAATTGGAATAAATTAGTTAATAAAATACGAAGCTGAATTAAACTGTATTCATTTTGTTTATTCTTTTGGGGTCCAAATATACCCTACAAACGGTTAGTTATCCCTTCAAACTAACCAGTGCCCCTACATATCTCGTTGAACGGATGACCCGAATATTTCGTGAAGTGTTGAATGAGTTCGTTCTCATATTTATTGTTAATATTCTAATTTGGTAAGCCAAATGCAGAATAGATATTCAGTTTGATCTGGTAAAACATCTCTTTATCTGTTGTCTCCCTGTCTAGCAAATTTCAGGGACGAAATTTTCTTAAAGGGGAATTGGTAACATTACCGTTTTTAAATCAAATTAAAATTCGAAATTAATCAAATTATTGGAATTAAATTATGAATAAATTTGATATTTCCCAAATTAAACAAGATATGTGCTTGTTTATTTACATAAATAAATTTGTAATTTGAAATTTGAATTTGAAACTCAAAAATAAATACATTGAAAATAAATTGGATTTAAGATTTTTATTTTAAAGTTAATAAGAATTTGTTTTCTAATTATATTATGCATTTTGATTTGAAAATGATATTTTGAATTTGATATAATAAATTTTTCAAAGGCTATTCAAGGATTAAACTCTAATATATTTATTTACGTATAATTAAATTTTAAAATCATTTTCTTTAAAAGGTTATATAAATGTTAATAAAGAAAAATATATTTATTTAAATAGGAAATGTAATATAAAGTTATATTTAAATATTATTAACATAAAGATTTTAAGTGTTTAAAATGTAAACATAAGAAAACGTATTACAAAATTTATAAATAAAATAAAGAAAGGGTTTAAAAACATTTAAAAATATAAGAACTATATAAATATAAATCCAATTAAGGATTTAAACATAAAAGTTATTATAAATGACATTTGTAAGGTATTTAAAACATGCACATCTTTGTGTTTCCCAAATACAAGTTGTAATCACAAGTGTAAATAATATAACAAGTGACAAATAAGTTTGTTCTTCTTTTAATTTGAATTAAAAATATATGTATAGTTTAATAAAATTGAAAACTAGTTCTCATTTCAGTTCAAAACTAAAGAAACTTTCTTTCATCTTCAAAATTTAAATTTGGAAACCAAAATTATAAAGCATCTCGAATCTGAAGTATCATCATAAGAAAATTCAACTTATATACAATCAAGTAACAGGTCAAAACAGATCAGCAAATCAAAATGCAAATCAGATTAGGTTCAGAATTCCAGATCAAACTCGAAAAAAAATTCCAGATCATTTACATTTTTTCAAAACCTAGAAGTAGTTCAATATCCTGAAGCATACTCAAAGCAATCAGGAAACTAATTAATTCCAGTTTCAAAGTTTCTCAAACAAATCAAGTGGCAAATCAAATCAAATACATCAAAGTTTCCAAATATTCAATTCCAGGTCCCATGTCTTTCATTTCCAGGTGAGCAGACCCTTGAACCTATTTTATATTTTGATGTTTGGCTTAGTACTTGAAGTTATGATGTGAATATGCTTGTATGCTTGCGTAAAAATGCCTGCATGTTGTATATGTAGGTAGTTTGTGTGTATGCATGTCTGTGTGTATGTAAATATACATATATACTGCTCTGCTGTTCCATAGGATCGGAGTTGCTTAAGTCAACGTGATGGTGGTTCAAGCTGATAGCTTGAAGATCTTTAGAGCTTTGATGGATTCTCTCTTTCTCTCTTGGAGATCAAGTTGGTGATATTGTTCTGTTCCACTGCTAGTGTTTTCTTTCCGCTGTTGTCTTGTATCTCTGATAAATATTGATATCATTTGTATCAGATTTGTTGTATCTATTGTATATCAAAAAAAATTATTTCATTTTGTTCTGTTGTGTTGTTGTACTTAATGTGTTATAAGCTCCGACGAACCAGATTCGACATTTGAATCCACGGCATTTGAATATGGGTGATGTATTTGGTGTCGATTTTCGAAGGTCAAGTCAGGGTCGTCACAACTTTTTTCATTCATACATTTTTCAAATTGGTATCTATTTAAAGAAGATTCATTTTGATTGTTACTATTAAAATGTAATAGTAGGGTGTATCAAATATATAGTAAAATAAAGTACAGCATCTAAAAAGCATGTAATAAAAAATAATGCAATGTATGAGTCAAAGGACAGCAGCAAATGTTATTGTATCTACACATTTTATAGCGGAATATATATGCTGTAAATGGATGTAGAATATATTATAAACATGTTAATATATAGGTGAAATAGGCGCTATAGAATAAATATTTATAACGGCTAATGTATGCTATGAAATCATGCTCTTTTATAGCGGATTTTTTATGTGTTATAAAAGTGCAATTCATTTTTATAACATGCCAATATACATCATTTATCAAACCGCTATAGTTGTGTTTAATAGCGGCTATATGCCATTATAAAAGACTGTTTTTCTTGTAGTTGGTTTTCATATGTAACTGTTTAGGTTTGGCATTCGGTTGGCTTTTGCATCCATGTGTCCCCGATCAGGTCTGACATTAGTTGGCTTTTGTATCCGTACATACTTGATTATGTTTGCATTCATACATACCCAATCAAATTTGGCATTTGATTGGCTTTTGCATTCAATGGTATGCTCGGTTAAATAATATATCTCGTTTATAGATTGGCTTTCATATGTACCCAATTAGGTTTGGAATTCGGTTAGTTTTTGCATCCATACTTCCCCCATTAGATTTGGCAATCAGTTAATTTTTGCATCTATATACACCCGATTAGTTTTGGCATTCGGTTGGATTTTGCATCCATACATACCGATTAGGTATGGCATTCAGTTGACATTTGCATTTAACGGTATGCTCGGTTAAATAATGTATCTTGGTTATAAATTGGTTTCCATATGTACTCGATTAGGTTTGGCATTCAGTTTGCTTTTGCATCCATAAGTACCTGATTAGATTTGGAATTCGGTTGGTTTTTACATTCATAGGTACCCGATTAGCTTTGAAATTTGATTGACTTTTGCATTAATATATACCCAATTAGGTTTGGCATTTGATTGGCTTTTGCATTCTGTGATATGCTTGGTTAAATAATGTATCCTGGTTATATATTGGTTTCTATACATACCCGATTAGGTTTGACATTCAGTTTTATTTTGTATCCGTATATAGCTGATTAGATTTGACGTTCGGTTAGATTTTGTATCCATATATACCTGATTGGTTTTGGCATTCAGCTAGCTTTTGCATCCATACGTACCCGATTAGGTTTTTCACTCGGTTGGCTTTTGCTTTCAATGGTTAAACAATGTATCAAGGTTATATATTGGTTTCCATATTGTCAAGGCCCGTTTTTCCGTATCCTTTGAATCGACAATAAACTACACATGTCCAACTCAAATTGCAGGAAAATACGAAACATGAAAAGTAATAAAGAAAAATAGACAGAACAAAGTCTCACTCGAATGGAATAACATATAATATGGAACAAATATCTTTACAGCGAAAAACTTTTAAATACATATATCAGAGTCTAACCTAAATTCAGCTTGGACAGTTATAAACATATGTCCTTGCTACTGCTGACAAACATCAAATAAAATACACTAAGTACAGCAGATAATAGAATATGTCCATACGTCGATGAATATCTTCAGCTCTCCTCTGGAAACTCCAACCGTCTTCGATTAACCTGAAACTACTCGGATGTGACTCGAGTATTGAAAATACCCGGATCAGGCTTGATAAACCAGCGTGAGAAACTCAAATATAAATGACAGTGTCATATATCAGCCTTTGAATAAAATACTTTGAAAAGAAAGAGTATCTCATAAGACCACGCCCACACATAAACATGGACAGGTTTTTACCTTTTGATAACTAAAACACTTTTATATCAAAACCTTTGATATTATTTCTAATGACATCTCTTTGAAAACATTTGCAAATAAACTTATTAATTTTAGCCGAAATTGTTACCATTATTAAATTCCAGCATACTAGGCTCTACGAACAAAACCGTAAGTTCTTATTGGAGAATGGATTTCCATACAAATGATCAGGCGAATGATCTACCTTCGAAATGGGTACACCTCTAGATGGATGCCTCGAGGAACCATCACAAAGCTCCTCTACCAACACAAGATCGGCCTACCTCTGTAACTAGACAGTACCGAATATGTCATCCCCCGGTCATTACCGACCTTTAACCGAGCGCTCATTTTCCATACACCACATTAATTTTACGTCTCGAACGTCATAGGCGGAAGAAATATATCTAGAAGAGGATGATCATACCCTAATTGGGAATGATCCACTTAGCCTTGCTGCATCTAATCCTGTTTCAGTCATTTTAGGTTTGATGAGGCTTAAGGCTACGATTACCTTTTCACAAAGCACATATCATATCTTTGAATGCCACATTGCCATTTCGGTTAATAACTAATTGCCTTCCACAAAAATACAACCTTTGAGCTCGTATGTCTCAAGGAGGGTGTTAAGCTAAGAGAAGTTGCCTTCTCCGCCGCCACTGATGTACGTTTGTAAAAACCAATGTACATAATCTTTAGAAATGCAATGTCAGAGAAACGTCCACACAAGTTGTCCAGAAACAGGACAAACCGAAGGCACTCTCCTACTACCACTAGTAGCGAGTAGTCCTTGCAATCCTAAAAATCACCACAATGAGGAGACCACTGCTATATATAACTCTATAATGGGTGCGACCCCGAGCAAATCAACAATCAGTCCTCACGCTATGAAGATCCACGGTCTTCAATAATCATCGTCTTCAACATATCTTCACCGTTGAACGTATACATTGGTTTGAAGTAGTTTTCGGATAGGAATTATCCAAATCCGACCCCGGTTCTTTCGAAGCCAATTATCGATTTAAAAGATGTTAAGTTCATATGTGGATATCAAACATCAATCGATTACTTCATCTTTTATATAATATCTTTGTTAGATATATTCTATTCAATTTATTCCATTTTCTTTTCAAGAGTATAAGGAATCATTAAGCCTCATTTATCAAATCATTTGGTTTATTTAAACCTTTCTTAAATCCTAAAATAATTCCAAATCATTTTCTCTTTTACTTAAGAAAGACTTTCCAAATCATTCATTAAATCTTAGTCAAAGATTTTCTTTCTCAACTTTTAACTTAGGGAAAATATTCCCTTTTTATAATATCACTTTCCAAAACATCAATTTAATTTAAAGGATTATTCACTGTCCAAAACCGTGAATATAATTCCTTTAATAAACTTTCACATTTAACTTATCCATTTAAATTGATTTCAGATTTACAAAATAGTGTTTATAAATTCCATTTTTATTAACTTCCATATACAAAATTTCTTTACTAACAAATTCCATTTATACCTCACTTATAAGTCAAAATCCAATTATAATTTAATTACTTATAATACTCTTATTTACAAATTCATTCCTTTCAAATATTATTATTTATAAAATCCATTATAAATTCTTTTCTAAATTTCAATTGTATACCTATATATAAATTTGATTACAATCCGATTTCTAATATTTATAAAACACTTCTATTATTCCATTACTTTTATTTATAAAATATCAATTTTATAGATCTTATAAATAGACCATTTATAATAAATTCAAAGAATTTATTTCTTTTCTTTTATCTTAGAAAAAAACTTAATTACGATCTGTTAGAGCATCCGGACTTTCCTTTCGATATGTTCCACCCCTTGCCTAAGAAGAGAAAATATAGGCCAGGTAAGTTCAGGGCAATGGTTGCTCCATTCCTAACCTAAGTTAAACACCTTGTTTTATCTTTCCACATCTCACAGGTGGGACAAATGTACTAGTCGTTTCCGCATTACTCAGTTTGTTATTATGTTCAATCTTCTTCACTTATTGTTTAAGTGGTATAAACAATTCCTCTTTCCCATTTATTCAAACTCTCATTTAAAACTTCCAAATCATCTTTAAATGACTTAGTTATTCTTTTAAAATCATTCACAAAATATATAGGAAAGAATTGTTGAGTTTAAAACTGCATTTCAAAAGTTGTTTCAAACTGCTGCGAAAAGTGTTGCAAATGGCGTTTTAAAAGCTATATTCTTCCAAACAACTTTTATATCATTTATAAAACCATATTTTCAAATTAAATCACTTTTAAGACATTTCAAAAGATTTTAGAATTTATTTCATATTTTTAAAACACTAATTTCATCAATTTCCAACTTTGATCATTTAGTGCAAAATCTGGATTTTTCTTGAAAACTGATTTTGCCATATTTCAAAATATACAAGATAAAATCTTGATTTTCTTCCTTTATTTCTTTATACGTATTTAAATGTTTAGAAAACATTTCTAACTCATTTAAAACTATTTCCAAAAGGTTTAAGCATTCCATATACACCATTTCATTTTCAAAAGGAAAGTGCTTTCCTTATTGCTTATCGACGTGTATTAACGTGACTTGTTAAAACAATTTAAAAATCATATCAAAAAATCAATACTTGATGATCAAAGCATATATAAGCATATCATAACACAACATCAAACATCTATATATATAAATATAGATGCTAAATAGAGTTTCTCACCATAAACCAAAGCGATTAACTTCCTACCAACATTCTAATCAATCAACACTTCACTAATTAATTCCTACTCCATTAAACACTAGTAAACAACACCTTCTCCATACCAATAGCTTGGCCGATGCTTGAGATGGAGGTTGGCCGAAAGTATAGAGAAGAAGCGGTAGAGCTTTGAACTTGAATTCTCAAGATTTAGATCCGAAAAATAAGTCACTTTCTCTCTTGTTTTTGACTCTCTTACCCTCAAAATTTGAAAAACATGTTAACTGAAAAATTGTTGCAAATTCTTTTCTTTTGAATTTTAAAAAAAAGAATCACTTGAATCCAAGTATTTTTGATGGAGATATAATAGAATGAAGAAGAGGTATTGTCGGATTGACAAAAATGAAGCCCGAAATGCACTTTAAATAATTGAGTTTCAGGTATAGCAAAGCTCAAAATTGGAAAACTTATCGATATAAAAGTTGTAGCAACTAGAATTTAATATGGTTTTAAAAAAATAATTTCTTAATTTGGTTCAGATCAAAACAAAATGACCTATTCTCTGGCTTAAAAACTGGGCCAGAAAATGCACTGGAAAGAAGTGGAATTTTGACATAATTGGCTTTTGAATGGGATAAAGTGTGTCAACATGAAAGTTGTAGTCATTGGAAAAATACATGATTTGATAAAAGAATTTTGCATTTTGGTTCTGTTTAGAAGAAGTTATGGCCGAGAGAAAAAGAGGTAAAATATGAAGAGAAAATGAGTTTGATTTGATGAGAATGAACATTGATTTCTTTTGAATACTTTGTAAATATTTTGACATTATTTCTTTAAAAAAATTTCTATGGCTTGGAAGCCATTAAAGAGAAGAGGAAGAAGAAGTGTGAATGAAAGTGAAGAAGGAGGTGGATATTTATAGAAAAAGAAAGAAAGTGGTAATTTACCAAAATAACCTCTTACCAAATTATCAAACTAACTTTATTTCAACCTAAAGCAATCTCCACTTTTTCAATACTTAACATCAACTTTCACATCTTTACTTTATGTCTTAATCCCTTAAGAACTAAGCTAAGTAAAATAATAATTATGTTGGCTTTTGATGTGATATTGATTTGATGTTTACTTTTGACTTTTCTTACTTTTGTTAATTCTTACTTACTTCTCTTAATGACTTCTAGAAGTTTTCTAATTTTATTTAGTAAAAGTAAACATGTTTAGTGAATTAATTAATACTTACATTATTCAAACTTACGTTCCTATATAAGAAAATAAAGGTGCGACGACGTTGCGATAACTTTTAATCGACAAAACGTTGATTTTCGATAAAATATTTTACGGTCATATTTTGACATTTTAGTAAACTATTTATTTATGTAAAACAAATTTAAAAATAAACTTGTATAATACTATTTAAAAATATAAATACTCATAAATAAATTAAAATAATTTATTTAACCATTGAAACTTACCTTTCTAAAATCACCATTTTGTCACTTTTGTCGATATAGGCAAATGTTACTATTTTTGTGTATACTTCTCTTTTCAAATCCTATCTAATTTTGTTTGAATCATATAACCTTACTTATTTTATATTTAAAATCACTTTAAATATTATATTTTAAAGCGGTCAAATTCTGGGCCGTTACACATATGTACCCGATTATGTTTGGAATTTGGTTGGCTTTTGCATCCATAAATATTCGATTATTTTTGACATTCGGTTGGCTTTTGCATTCAACGGTGTGTCCAGTTAAACAATTTATCATGGTTTTAGATTGTTTCTATATGTATCCGATTATGTTTTCCATTCAGTTTGATTTTGTGTCCATATATACTCGATTTGATTTGGCATCTGGTTAGCTTTTATATCCATATGTGCCCGATTAGGTTGACATTCGGTTAGATTTTGCATCCATACGTATCCGATTAGGTTTGACATTCATTTGGCTTTTACATTCAATGGTATGTTAGGTTAAACAATGTATTTTGGTTATAGATTGGTTTCCATATATACCCGATTAGATTTTGATTTGTTTGGCGTTTCGTCCATATGTACGTGATTAAATTTGGCATTCGATTGGCTTTTGCATCCATAGGTACATGATTAGGTTCGATATTCGGTTAGTTTTTGCATCCATATGTACCTGATTAGGTTTTGACATTCGGTTAGCTTTGCATCCATACACACCCGATTATGTTTGACATTAGGTTGATTTTTGCGTTCGGTGGTATGCTCGGTTAAACAGTATATCTCAGTTATAGACTGGCTTCTATATGTACCTGATTAGGTTTTGGTATTTGGTTTGATTTTGTATCCATATATACATGATTAGGTTTGGTATTAGGCTAGCTTTTGTATCCATGCATACTTGGTTAGGGCTTGACATTTGGTTAGCTTTTGCATCCATACATACCGATTAGCTTTGACGTTCGTTTGGCTTTCGCATTCAATGGTATGCTTGGTTAAATAATGTATCTTGGCTATATATTGATTTCTATATGCACCCGATTAGGTTTTGTATTCGATTGGTTTTTATATACATATGTACCTGATTAGGTTTGGCATTCGGTTGGTTTTTTCATCCATACATATCCCATTAGGTGTGACATGTGGTTGGCTTTTACATTCAACAGTATGCCTGGTTAAACAATATATCTTGCTTATATATTAATTTCCATATGTACCCGATTAGATTTGGCATTCGTTTGGCTTTTACATTCATATATACCTGATTAAGTTTGGCATCGGTTGGTTTTTGCATCCATATATATTCGATTAGGTTTGGCATTCGATTGGCTTTTGCATCAATACGTACCCGATTAGGTATGACATTGCCTTATGCATTCAATGATATGCTAGGTTAAACAATTTATCTTGGTTATAGATTAGTTTTCATGTGTATCCAATTAGATTTGATATTCGGTTAGCTTTTACATTCAGTGCACTACACCAAAAAAAGGCTTTTAACAACAGCTTAGAGCCTTTGCTAAAGCATTTTGCAACGATCCAAAAGGGGAGTGATTAAATTTGCAACCGGTCGAAGCGTTGCAAAACCTTAACTTGAAACAGCTTAGAGTCGTTCAAATTCACTATTTAGCAACGACCTTTGACCGTTTCTAATTTATATTTAGCCAAGGCTTTAAATCTTGGCTAAATATTCTTTAGCAATGTTATAAGCCGTTATTAATTTGTGCAATTATTTTTTGGATTTAACAGTGGCCAAAAGCCGTTGCTAATTTATATTTAACCACGACCCTAAGTTGTGCTAATTATTTTTTAGCAACTGCTTAAGGTTAAGGCCGTTGCTAAATTTTTTGGATTTTTATTTTATGAAGTATTTTAATGCCTTGAAAACTAGCATTTAAAGACACATTATGGTATAACTTTAATAATGTAAATGGTAATACATTTAAAGACGTGGTCACTATTCAGCATTTGATAACGTAGGTAAGAAACGACGTATTGAAACGGCAAATCTAAAACTCGCTGATATGAAAACCAGCTCAGGCTCTGAGCAAGAAACATTTAAAGTGGTAGATGTTAGGGAAGATGTGATGCAAGAAAGAAATAAAGGTATGAAACTAATCAGTAATATGTTATAATTGTAAGATACATTTAGGTAACATATAATTTTAAGATACTTCGGTGTTTGCAAATTCCATAATTTTAAGATATAATAATATTCAGTATTTGCAGTCAATTCTGGATCTAAGGAACACACCCTAACCGATAATAACCAAAATTAGCAACGGTTACAAGTGAATATGTTTCTCTCGTTTACCAAAAATTTCTTATGACTATGCTCTGGGTGTTGTATCCATTGGTAAGACACTACCTGTCCTCCAAGAAAAAAAAAACAGGTATTAACGAATTCATAGCATAAAGGCTCCAAAATTCCAACAGATTTAACATGTCATATTCAAAAATATCAACCTTAACGTGTTTGAAACTACTAATTACTTAATCCATTTATAAGGTGTCACACTGTATAAATTCTAATACACTGTTGTATGCCTTTTTTGTTGTAATGTTTGGATGTTTGTTCAATAGAAGCCGTAGCCTAAATATTTCGATGAGATACTGGTAGCAAAAAGCATAATGATATATACTTCAGCAAGCATTTTATTCAGTTAAGTGGCAATATAAGCCTTTCGTTTGCAGAGCATCACAATGTAACAAAGGCAAGCATATCCACATTTACCCTTGCATTATGTATACGCTTTAGTAATTACTAGGCAAGTTTAGAAGATAATACAAGATTTGATATAAAGGAATAAGATACTAGAATTTGGTTTGAATACCATGCGTTATGGCTTCAGTTTTGTATACAAGTAATAGTAATATGACTTCAATTTTGTTATAAAGGATGTTGGAAGTTTTCTTCAATAACAAATAGATTTGATCTTATAAGAAGATAGATAAGAGGGTAGGGGGAAAAATGATTTTTTTTAATAAGAAGAAAAACTTTATTACAAAATTTCGTATATTTTTTCTTACCACATTTCTTTTCTTTCACATCCTAAATGAGTGAATCCACCTCTATTTATAAGAGTTCACATCTCAAATAGACGATGGAGATTCACTTAATCTAACGGTTCTCCATAAATATCTACTAAATACCCTCTCATACAATTTCAAATATATTATTCCATAAAAATCTTTAAAATATTTTGTCATACAATTTCAAATATATTATTCTATATATTGTAGATTCTAGATATTTTCTATATGGAAAAATCTAGATTAACAAAATCAAGTTTATTTATAACGCTCCCCTGTAAACTTGATTTTGTAGCACCAAGTAATGCCTGAAATCTTTGTATTTCACGTGCTTCGGTAGGAATAGAGATATTATCCAAACTTCCTTCATCGCATTGACCTTGTTGCCAAATGCCGAGTTCTTCAATGTAATTTCATGGACTTGTATTACATCTTTCATTTCATCCTCCACTATTACAATATAATTTTCCATAAAGTTAGCGTTCTAATTTCCGTCTTATTTCAGTACTATAAATTTTGAATGAGTCGTATATTTTATCTTTATATTCTTTCATAACTTCGCTCTTGCAGTTTTTGACCAATCCAATTTCTATTTCCTTAACATCATCTGTTTCCATTTCTTTAGATTTTTGCTCATATTTCAAATCTCTTACAAGCTCTTGAATTTCATCTCCTTGATTTATGTCTTCTTCGTTTTCATCTCGTTTGCTTTCGTACTCTTCATAATTAACATCATCTTCGCTTACTTTGTTTTTTTCATCTTCTTCCTTTTCATCCTCTATTCATTTTCCTTCTTCCAATTTATCCTCAACTCCTTAAATTTCAGCAAATTTTCAGCATCTTTCTACTTCTCATCAATCAGATTGTTTCCTTCTATTATTTTTACGTCGCTACTTCCATATACTTCTTTCAATAAATTCCATGAATTTTTTGCAGAACATTTTTTGAGCATATGATCATACCTATTTTATCAACGTTTTTACTCACCACAACATGAGTACGATAATCATTCCATCGTAATATCACAAAAGCTTTCTTGTTTATTTGCGGCATGCTCTCCAAATCATTCGACCATTCATAACCATTTTCGACGGTCTCTCATAATCCTTTGAAGATTAATTACATTTTCTTTTCCTTGTAAGCCAGCAGTAAAATACCATCTTCTTGACTTCTTTTTTCAATGTAATTAGCCATCTTTAGACTTTATTATTGCTAGGAGCTCTACATTCAGAAGTATAACATCCAAAATTTTCACAATTGTAGCATTTGACATGTGACTTGTCATGCCTTGATTTTGAATTTCTTCTTCCACTGTCTCTTGTTGATCTTTCTCCTCTTTGGTTGTTGTTGTCATTGTTGGTATCGTTATTGGGTCTCCAACCTCGTCCGTGTCCATATGCACGACATCTTCCTCGTTCTTGACCACGACCTCGTCTTTGTTGGCTTTGATCGCTTTCTTTCATTTTTGAATCAATTCGTGTCTTGAATACTTTCTCCACAATCCCTTCCTTCTTCGTTTTCTTTTCTTCATAAGCTTGCAATAAACCGAGAAGTTCCTTTATTGTCATGGCCTCCAAGTTTTTTGTCTCTTCGATAATGGCGACAATATGTTCGTACTTTAGATCTAATGACCTAAGAATCTTCTCCATAATTCTTACATCATTTAACTTTTTACTAATTTTTTAAGGGTATTAGCAACCGCTAAAACTCTTGAGAAGTAATTAGAGACACATTTACTTTCTTTCATATGCAAAATTTCAAACTATTCCCTTAAAGTTTGAAGACGTATTTTTTCGACTTAATCCGCTCCTTTATAAGATATTTGAAGCTTTTCTCATGCTTCTTTGGCTAACTTTGATCCTGAAACTTTCTCAAAAGTATCATCATCCAACGCTTAATAGATTGGACAAAGAGCATTCTTGTCTCTCGTCCTTGAGTCTCTCAACTATTCATTTGAGTTTGAGTTAGACTATCTTCATTCTCTTGTTCGGTGTATCCTTTCTCGACTTTCTCTCAAACATCGTGTGCTTCAAGAAAAGCCATCATCATTAAACTCCAAATTGTTATACTTGTTCTTAGTGAGCATTGAGACTTGTAAGGGAACGCCGTTACTCATCATCTTTTAGGAGGATCTTCAAGCTTTGGTACCACTTTGTTGGAAGTTTTTTCAATAGCAAATAAATTTGATTTTAGAAAAAGATAGATAAGAGGTTGAAGAAAAAAATAATTTTTTTAATAAGGAGAAAACTTTATTGCTAAACTTTATTACAAAAGTTCATATGTTTTTTCTTACTACATTTCTTTTCTCTCACATTCAAAATGAATGAATCTACCTTTATTTATATTAGTTCACATCTCAAATAGACGGTGGAGATTCACTTAATCTTATTGTTTCTCACAAAAATCTTCTAAATATTCTCTCATGCAATTTCAAAAATATTATTCCATAAACATCTCCAAAATATTCTCTCATATAATTTTAAATATATTATTCTATATATTCTAGAAATGGAAAAAACTAAATTAACAAAAACAAATTTATTTCCAACAAAGTAATCAGCCGTATATCAGGATTCAACTATGGTCCAATACATCAAATCTGCTCTTGTTCGAATATGCAAATTTCGTGAAACATATGGACATTTTAATTATCCTAATAGATTTTAGGTACCGAAATTTTCCTTTGTTGTTTATAATGCCAGAACCTTACTAACATGATCATGGGATTTACCTTATATGAATTACGTTATAACAGAACTTCTATCAAAAATTATACTTTAGTAAGTGAATAATATAAATGATCTTAATTTTGGTTTGTAAGTTCCATTATCAATCCTAGCGAATATCTCTTAAAAGAAATAAATGCACGGTTATCTAGTGTTGTTTTTAGTACTAGCTTCCACTAGATTGACAATTTATGCTCTATGAGCAAATCATCCCACATCAGCTGTACGATATTTTTTAGCTCTATGTAGTATGTTCCATTATAAGAAATCTTTTGCTGGTGATGAAAGAGCTACGGTTTATATCAAAGTGTCAGTGTTTAAACCAATTCTCTTTGTTGCATTTGTGCATCATAGGTATAGTGGAGGCAAAGAAAATTAGTTCAATTCCATTATAATAAATCTTCATTCAGTTTTCTATGCAAGATAATGCAAAATTTTGTATGCAAGTAACAGCTAACCATCATCTAACCATCCAAGTGTGTAACCCAAAAAAAGAATAAAACCATCAGCTAACCGTCAGTTAACTTCTCTAAATAAAACACGAAGAATAAAATCAGCTAACCATCAGCAAACAATAAGAATGACACAGTTAAATATACCATTATAAATAAACTATAAGATTTTATAATTCAAAGATGTTGAACCCAAGTTAATTTTAATTCCTTATCTTGTATTATATAACTTAAAACCATAAATACTAACTTATCGTATAACATCAAACCGAAAATGCCATCATCATCCACATTTCAGTAGTCATCCTAAAATGCTATAAATTGCATAGATAATTGCCTATCATGTCATTTCAACAAATATTTGTATGTTATAACTAAAACATGCATACACAAAGAGTTAAAGTTTTCCAACATTAACTCAACTAAACAGACTTCCAGTCGCTGGTTTAACAGCTATTACAAATTGCTACAATGTATTAAAAAAACCAAAATAGGTTCCAAAAACTCAAGTACTCCATGCAAAAAATTATGAATTATCATATAAGTTTATAGACCCCCAAGCAAACAAAGGCTGCATAAGTTCAGATTGTAGACGGTATTTTATTTTATATTTCATTGCTTAATGAAAATAAATCACTATTTATTTCATATTTCGTTGCTTAATTAAAACTAACGCTATCACTTAACAAGTCCATTATGAAGTGTTTGGATTGCCATCCACTATGTTTAATTCATTAAAAACTGCGTTGACGTTACATGCTATTGACGATTAAAAGATGAGTTTTGTTAACATGTGTCCTAAGATAACATGTTAAGAATGCATGGTAGCTATTAGCTAAAGGACAAAAAAAATTATTTCAAATACCTAATTTATCCTTATATAATTCAAGAAAGGTAGAATTCAAGCGGGTTATATTGATAATTTAATAACCTTAACATGTGCCCTTATGGCACTTAACATTTTTCTTAAAAGATTACATTGGATGTATTTATCTTCCCCATTAAAAAAACAAACAAAAATAACTTCCTAGATGTTGGTTACAAATTTTCCAATCTGTAGTTGTTTCATTAAAAACAGAACAATAAAGGTAAAGCTAACATCTTCAAGTAGTTGACTTGAAACACAATTTTCCATAAAACAATCACTTCCTCTCAAGGTTAATAGTAAGGAAGTGGAAAAGAAACATACTGATACAAAATCAATTGAATCTTGAAAATGTGACTTGAACAAAAGCATGTCTTCTAATTTAATAGTGATTTTGCACTAATAAAATTTGAAGAAGGTACATATTTCGACGTAATAGACAATGCTCTACAAATTAGGAATATTAAAGTAGCAATGGCAATACATTTGTATGTAATGTAACAAATGCTAAGATACTAAACAACAAACCAAACACCTGACACCATATACAGATGGTATAGTAAAATAACTACCTTTCGGAATGCTGCAGCAGAAACAAAAATAGGATCAACTAGGCTACACTTCATGTCCAAGACACTGTACTGCAAAATAATAGGTCAGCATGAGGTTGAGGGTGTTATAATTTATTTGTACAGTTGTATAGCATTTTCTGAGAAAAAAAGGTTTAAAGAACCTTAGAAATTCTCTGAGAAAAATGGTTTTGATATGCTTTAATGCAAAGAGATTATAGGTTTTTTTACATTAAAAATTAATTTGAGTTGATGACATCCGATATATTACAATACTAGCTGTACAAATAATTTTGAACTCTACGGGTTGAATTAAACATTTGGAAATGAGATTTTATATACATGTATTTCACTTACTAGTATACTATTTCTTTAGTACGTAGTAAGATGAATTTCTTTTTTTAGACTGATGGTAATAAGGTGTCACAATGAATATGACAAGTTTATTTTTGAAAGTCGACCAATTTAAAATAAAAAACATAAAACAAATTTATTTTATATAACAAAAGCATAGAAAACAATCAATTTTCTTTGCCTTCCTTAATGACCTATAATGTTTAACTTTCCCTTGTAAGACACAAAACTCAAAATGAAAATAAAGTTTTTGTTTATCCTTTTTTTAGTCATTGTACCGAATGCAAACAACAATAAGGCGATCCAGTTCATGGTTACCTACTCTTTTTGATGTGAAACATGGACATGGATTTTAATGACTTATATAAATTCAGGAGCATGTATAAAATATAGCACAAATAACGTAGCACCTGCTTTTGTTAAAGTGGTTCATGTTTTACTTGTCAAATGCACGATAGCACTTGCTACTATAGAGGCTTGTCACCCCAGAGACTCTGACGCTTCTCCACTGCTTTGTGAACCACTTTAATGTTCATCATCTTTATTGTTGTTTCTAAAGGCTCATTGCACTTTTTAATTCTTGATAATTTCGATTTCTTCAGGCTCGACATCTCTTATCATTTCCAAACTCGACATGTTCTCTTTAGATACTAGATATTCATATTATGTACTAACCTTTACCCTCCCTTCCCCCCAACTGGTGTAGAGGAAGTATATTATACTTTATTATAATTCCACTTTTCACATTGCTGCCTATTGGTATTCCAAAGCCTTCAGTCTCATTCGTTCATTCAAATAAGAATCATCGCTTCTTGCTGTTTCCCTCTTCGTTTATAAATGCCTGCCTTTCTTTCTCCTAAATTTTTTTACCCGAAACTCAAATCGTGGTTATAATTTTTCTTCAATCTCATGTTTTCCAAAAAGAAAATTTCAATTCCTTTTTTATTCTATTGATTCAAGGTGTGGTTTATGTTTCGATCGATTTAAACATAGAATGAGGGCTTCTCATTTTAGAATAAGGGTTTTAATCAGTCGGGTGTTTAGGAACCGTTTGGGTTTGGTTAGCGATTGGTTTCAAACAATTCTCATGATTTAGGAACTTTTGTATTAGGATTCAAATGTTGTTTGCAATACATAACTCTAATGACTAACAGAAACCTGACAAATCATGGATTTTTGATAATTATCATAAATTCAATACTTTCTAGAGACTTGGGCACAATTAAGGTTTTGATAGTTGTCAAAGACTCAACATTCACTTAGAGACTCGATAGCCTACTAGAGGCCTGCCGATCAGTTATAGGCTCGCCAACTAATTGTAAACTCAACAATTAACTAAAAACTCGACACTAGTTAGAGACTCGATAACTAGCCATGAACCCGACAACTGTTTAGAGAATTGTTAACTATTTACAAACTCGACAACCTTTTAAAGTGTTGTTAACTATTTACAAGTTCAACAATTATTTAAAGGGTTGTTATCTAGTTACAAATTCGACAACTATTTATAAAATTGTTAACTAGTTTCGAGTTCGATAAATTTTACAAATTCGACATCTGGTTATGAACTTGATGACCAGTTAAAGAATCTTCAACTAGCTACGAACTCACTAACTATTTATGAGTTCGGTACCTAGTCATAAACTCTTTAACTAATTATGAGTTCGACATCTTGTTATGAACTCGATCTGGTTACGGACTTACTAACTAGATTTGTAAGTTCGATAATTGATTACGAACTCGATAACAAGTTGTAGGTTCAATATCTTGCTATGAACTCGATAATCATTTAGAGAATCATCAATAATCATGAGCTCTACAACTATTTGTGTGTTCGACATCTAGTTGTCCATTTTCCTTGATGTTTTCTTATTCATTTTAAACTTTCATAAAGTATATGGTACTTCCCTGACTTTTGCATTATATTATCTGACAGATAAATGGCTGGCAAGAAAGATCTTAAACCCTCTTCTTCTAAGGCGTGCTTGAAATCTTCTACTTTAGAGAAAGGAGATTACAAACATGCCTGATTTTCCATAACTTCTCAAAATGAAGTAGGTACCATCCTTCAGCAGTTTGGCATTATCGATGTAGAAGGTAGGGTAGCTAGCCCATTTAGAAGGATGGATAATCCTCTAGAAGGATTCTTTGTTTTTACCTTGATCCATATATTGGCACTCGTGGTAGCTTCCCTTCCTAGAATTTCTTATAAGACTCTTGGATCATTTGAGGATTTCTTCAATATAACCACCCCTTAACTTCTATACCAATTTAAGCTACCAGGAAATACTTATCAAGGAAGCTGACCTCCCCTCACTTGATGCTGAAACTCTTCACTCATTGGTGTATCCCGTTAAAGTGGGAAAACAACTAGTGGTACCTTATATTGCCTTATTCCTCATATAAAGAGCTTGATTACTAATTTAATTAACAAAACCAAGGATTGGGAAATTCAGTTCTTTTATATCAAGAGTCATACCCCTAAAATCAAAGAGTCCTTCTCTACCTTTAGTAAGACTTGTTGATTTATCTCTGTTGTTTATACTATATTTTATTGTTCTCTTTTAATAGTTATTCCCTTTCAGAATCTGTTTCTAAGAGTGTTAGGCAGATTTTTCGCCTGACTAACACCTCCAAAGTTTTCGAAAGCTTGTTCCGAAAGGATGTAGATAAATTAAATGGATACCGAAACTATGCAAAAAATAAGTGTCGAAAGGTAAAAGAGATGCAAGATTTATAGTGGCTCAAGAACGAGATCTCTACGTCCACTTTGAAGATTCCGCTTGTACCTTTATTCCTTAAGTTAGTGTACAAATACATCTATGACCAAATCCCCCATTAATGATCTTTTGGTTAAAGCTTTCTCAAAAGAGTATGGAATATTGAAGGATTGTAGAATGTCAGAAAATTCAACCAACCACTTTTCATTAGTACATGGTCTTGTATTTATAGAAAATTAAGGTTCTTCCATTAGTGCAGGGGCTTTTACTTGGATTGATGACCTGGTTTGTTATAAGAGGCTTTGATTCAAACATTTATCATCATCTGGTTGAATGTATTTTGACGTAGGTTGCTAACGTGGTGCTCTTACATATTGCTCCTTGGACATCTTTCATTTATCCTAACATTTGGTCTCGGTCTGAGCTATCTGATCCGTTAATTTTTGACACTTGCTGAAATGCCTTTGGTTCAGGCAGATTCCGCTCTCGGCGAAGCATTTTGTCTTGGTTTGATACTGATCTTAGTCTCAATCGACGCTTTGGTACATTCTCTTTTATTACCTACTCTCAGATTTGAGTCCGGTAATTAAGCTCTCGTTAGAAACCAAATGACGTATCTCGGAATTATAAGCCAAAGATTTTTTTCCTTTGATTATTTTTGATTTGTACTTTATAGAAATTATGGTATAACACATGCCTCCCAAAGTTTACCTCATATGATTAATATGAGACGGATTTTGAAAAGAATAGCGTCACATCATGTTTAATAATTGGGTTGTTTGTTCTCTTTCCATTATGAAGTTGATCTTGAGCTTTTGAGTAAAGTAGTATTCAAATTTTTTTGAAAGCATCGCTTACCAAGACAACTTGTCTAGAGGATTTTAGAAACGGTTTGAAGTCTAACATCATCCATACAAATTTGAAAATAACTTGAAATCTAACCTAGTCTAGACGATTTTGAAAATAACATGAAATTTAAACCCATCTAGAGGATTTTGAAAATAATTTGAAATCTAACCTCATCTAAAGTATTTTGAAAGTAATTCGAGATCTAACCTCATCTGGATAGTTTTAGAAATAATTTGAAATGAGTACTTAGAGGAAAAAATACTCTGATACCGTGCTTCAATCATCTAGACTTGGTCTTACATAAGTATTAGTTTTGAAAACTACTAGTGGTGTTATAATGCATGTACTTTGCACGCTATTGTAAGAAAGTAGCTCATTATACAACACTATGCATGATACTTCTGGCTATGGCTTACTCTTTGCATGACACTATTCGACCATGGCTCACTCTTTTGTAAACACTTTAGTTGTGGCTCACTAGGTGCGTTCGGCACGGTCGACTACCTGTGACTCATTCTTTGCATGACACTATCAGTCGTGGCTCGCTATTATCGAGGATCTACCCAACACATGGTCTTCCTTGACCATAACTCACTATGTTGGGAATCTACCTAATTTTCTAATCTTCTTAGGAATCTATCCAACTTCCTAATCTTCTTGGGAATCTACCCATACATGGTACTACTTACCCATGGCTCACTACATTGAGAATCTACCCAATTTTCTAATTTTCTTAGGAATCTGCCCAACTTTTTAATCTTCTTAGGAATCTACCAAATGTATGGTGCTACTTCACTATGGCTCACTATATTGGGAATCTACCTAATTTTCTAATCTTCTTGGAAATCTACCCAACTTTTTAATCTTCTTGGGAATCTGCCTAATGCATGGTACTACTTGACCATGGCTCATTACATTAGGAATCTACCCAATTTTATAATCTTCTTGGGAATCTACCTAACTTTCTAATCTTCTTGGAAATCTACCTAATGCATGGTACTATTATTATGCTTCTTAGCATGAAGTAAAATAGGCTAGTAAGATTTTATTTCTGATGTGACACTCCAAGGTTGCGGCTAAAAGTTATAAGTTCTGATCTTTAATACTTTGCCTAGTCATGAAACTAAGTAGTTGTTCTGAGGCAAGATAATTTAATTGGTGAAACTAAGTGATTTCAGTGAGGAGAAATCATTTACTTGGCAAAACTAAGAAATTTCCGTGAGGTGAAATCATTTGCTTGCTTGAAGGCGACAGCATGGTTTTGAAACTTGCATGATGCTACTTGATCATAGTAGTATCATGAATAAAAACGTTTTGATGCGCTTTTGAAAGTTTCATGATATTACTTGATCATGGCAATAATCATGACTAAAACATTTAACGTAATGTTTGAAATGCTTAAAACTTTTAAAAGATCGTAGTTTCATGCGGCATACACGAGTCACGGTTAAAGGATTAATTATTGTTCCAAACTTCTGATAAAGCTTTATGAACATAGCAACCTGTGCTGTGATAATGTTTCAGATGCTCGGCATTCAAATCCAGGATATTATATTTCCATCTAGTCTATTTAATTTATATGTTCCTAGAGGAATGACATTATGAACTATTAAGGGTCCTTCCTAATTTAGGCAGAGTGGTCCATTTGCCAGATCTTTGGTGTTTGGCATTTTCTTTTGGAGGACGAGGTCTCTTTTTCTAATTTTCTAGTTCGAACTCTCTAGTTGTAGTATTGGGCCATCTTTTAAATATACTCTGCTATTCCCAAAGCGACTTGGTCCTGGAGCTTGGGTAACGAATCTAATGACTTCTCTCGAAGCACTACATTTTGGTACGTATTATAATAATACCTTTGGTGAGAGGCAATATCTAACTTAACTGGGCGCATGGCTTCAGAACCGTCAATTAGAGAGAAGGGAGTATGTCATGTCGAGGTCTTAGAGCTTGTCCTATAAGCCCACAAAAGGAAAGGAAATTCATCTTCCCAGTTGCCTTTAGCCTTGTTTAATCTTTTCTTTAAACATGATTTGATAGTTTTGTTGGCTGCCTCTACGGCCCCATTTGCTTGTGGATGGGCTACCGAAGGAAAACACTTAATAATACTGTGATCTTGGCAACATTCTACAAACTCTCGGTTTTCAAATTAAGTGCCATTATCCATGATGATCTTACGCGAAAGACCAAATCTGGATACTATATTTTTCATCGCAAACTTTATTACTTGATGGAAGGTTATGGTAGCCAAGGGTTCGGCTTTGACCCATTTTGTAAAGTAAATAGTTGCCACTATGACATACCTTTTTCCTCCATTGGCAATTGGAAGGGGACCAATAAGATCAACACCCCAAATATCAAAGGGCCATTGACTCATCATTGAGGTAAGCTCGCTGGGAGCAACTCTTAGCAATTTTGCATGAAATTGGCACTTATCGCATTTTCTTCCATAGTCTAACGCATCTTGGTTTGGTGTTGGCCAGTAAAAGACTTGCCTGAGTATTTTTTTTGCTAGCTTCTTGCTTCCACAGTGTTCTCCACAATCCCATCATGGGCTTCTCTCAATAATTGTTGACCTTCCAAGATTATTACACATTTGGAGTATGGAGTTAAGAATCCCATCCTATAGAGTACTCCATCTATAATGCTAAACTTTAGGGCATTATATTTATTACATCTTGCTTCGGCAGCATCCAAAGGTAGGATGTCCTCAGTTAAATATAGGATATACGATGACATCTAATTTTCTTCAATTATTACCCGTGTTGTAGATTTACTTAGGGTGGCCTGAGCTTGTGTTATAACTAACCCTTTCTCCTATACTTGTATGCTAGTTTCACTAGAATCTCAACTGGGATGAAATTGAACTCTCTTACATCCTTTGAGCTTACATATTTTGCTAAGGCATCGGCCTTAGCATTTTGGTACATAGGAATGTTTTCTATATGATAACTCTCAAAAGCTTCACGTAGCTACTGTTTGCACCAAATTGGGCACAACACTCTTTGGATGTGTTTGAAGAGATAAAATGAAGAGAATAGTTGTAAAATGAAGCAGATCTAACAAACACACCAATAAACATATAAGAAAATACACAGAAACATAGAGTTTTAGAGTGGTTTGGCGTATGGCCTACGTCCACTATGAAGTTGATGATTTTATTGATTTTCACATACCGATTACAACTTATTGCAGCAGATCACAGCGGATTATAATGTTGAAATTCATGTACAACAGCAGCTATGGAGTGCAAAATTGGATTCGGCAGAGTCTGGACGTAGAAGAGCAAAAATATCCTTCTTCTGTAGGCTCTGGGGCTCTATTTATAGGCGTTGGAGGCTGGTATTTCGTTCAAATCTCGAGAGACTTCTTCTGGCATGTGGGGGGGCCACGCGATCGATCCTACGAAATTTCGGCTCGATCCGTGATCGATATGAACGAATTTCGTATCGATCAAGATTTGCTCCAATCGAGACGAAATTTGGCAGGAGCGTTCCTTATGTCATACGTAACCTCCTGTGAAAATTTCATAGCATTTGGACATATGGATCTCGAGTTATGATCGATGCATGTTTGAGTTTTTGGGTCCGTGATTGATACGAACGAATTTTGTATCGACGATTTGCTCCGATTGAGGAGAAATTTGGCAGGAACGTTCTTTATAACGTAAATAGGCTCCTCTGAAAATTTCATAGCATTTGGACTTATAGATTTTGAGTTATGATCGATGCAAGTTTGGATTTCTCAACCGTGATCGATCAATATCTTGAGCATACGAACTCCGATTGACTTGAAATTTAGAACATTAGCTGTCTTAGCTTTGCTTGTCATATCATATTAATTGTAGCTCGATCCGGACTCGGAAAAATTTACCAACATCCATAGTAGACCAATGTATTAACGATCTCCAGGACGAACTATCCTTGGTTTCTAGTCAAGTTCTTGGTATCATGGTCCTGCCAAAAGGCAGGATAACATTTGTCCCCCAAAGTACGTCTTGTGTGAACATGTTGAAAAGCTGCCATCTTCGTTTTGCAAAGTTCTATCCAATTCGCTGAGTAGTTGCTATCTTTTCGTCAAAAGATGTTGCCTTTGGTTGATCTTTAGTGACGTAGATGTCAAACTGTTGATTGTCAATGATCATGTAGTGTTTTGTTATAACTGACTGTTGAGCACTAGCGATTTGTTGTTCGTCGTTTTGATCATCATCAGGTAAGCATTCAATTCCTGGTAACTTTGAAAATTGAATGCTAGTTTGGGATGCATGCACATATGTTAGCCTGACACCTATTCATGTTTGACATTTGCGGGTCGTTATCAAGTTCTTTAGTTTTTGCTTGGATTGAGTTTGTATCGATCCTCTTCTGGATCGAAGTGAAATTTGGGTTGTAACAACGTTCGATGGTTGTTTTAAGTCCTTCCTTTCGTATCGATCCTCTCTTGGATCGATTTGAGATGTTAGAATGTATGCTTCGTATCAATGGATACGTAATATTGGGTCTCGGATTGATGGACACAAGGGTAATGCTTTGTGTCGATGGAGTCGAATGATCCAGACATAATCATACAGTGATGCTTCGCGGAGGATATGCCACCTCTCATTCCCCTATTCAAGAAGAATTCCCCACGGTAAATAGTCTTTGATAGGAGTCATCCATGACCCCTTTCCTGGATCCATCTCTAAGATCTAGTCGATCTTCATCTATTAGTGCTTGGAATAATAAGTATTTCAACTGGGACAAAGTCTATTTGTCTCGCATCCCCAGAACTAGCTAGCTTGGCCATTGATTCGGTCTTTGCGTTTTGTTCCTTGAGGATTTGTAATACTTGAAGCCGGCTAGTATCTCTAGGATCCAACTGAGATAAGGAGCAAGATGCTGCCCCCTAGTCAGATAGTCCTCCCTGACTTGGCACATTAACCAGAAATCGTATAAGATATGTAAATTTTCCATTCCTAGTCTTCTTGTAAGTCTTGCATGGCGACCAAGGCTTCATACTCAGCTTCGTTTTGTTACAGGAAAGCTGGGTTTCAGGGTATAGCAGATCGATCATTCCTCAGGAGTCATTAACACGACTTCGATGTTATAAAGCCGATTATTGGAAGTTCCATCTATGTATGTTCTCCATCGGTTGGATGGTTCTCTATAATTCTTCGGATAATCGTCTGATGTAGTGAATTCAGATATGAAGTATGCTAATGTTTGACCTTGGATAGCTCTTTGAGGGAGATAAGTGATATCAAATTGGCTTAGCTTGATATTCCATTTGAGTAACCTTTCAGACATCTAAGATTGCCATTGAACCTATCGTAACGGTTGGTCGATACAGACATTAGCAGGGTAAGCTTGTCAATGGCTAGCTTTCATCATATGCTAGTCTTTAGATTAGTTTCTCTACACTTAGCATTGTAATGCTTATGGCGTGTGTTGACATGACCCAATTAAGGTATAGATCTTCACCATCCAATGTCTTGGGTAAAATGGGAGGTCTCTCTGAGCGATCTATCAGAGCTGCTTGGTTTCCTTGGTATATGGATGACTCTAATCTTCATCATTTTCTGACATTAGCCTCAATCCCATGAGAATCGATGACGAAACCTGATAATTCTTCTTATAAAATGCTGAAAGAGCATTTCAAAGGATCAAATTTCATTCTATAGTTGTTGGAGAACACTGAATATGTTTGCCAAGTCATCGATATGGTCATTCGATGATCGTGACCTCACGAGCATATTAACCACATATACTTTCATCGATCGACCGATCTGATTTTTGAATGATCTGTTAATCGTCCTTTGGTAAGTGGCATAAGCATTCTCAAGTTTGAATCCATGGATTGCAGCATAGCACTATAGGCCAGGGTCAGTAATGAAACAGTTGTATTCCTGGTCTGGGACATGTTTCAATATTTGATTGTATTTGGAATTTGCGTCCATGGATGAGAGTAATTCATGTCTAATGGCCGAGTCAATTAGTTGGTTGATCATTAGATGTGGAAAGCTATGCTTTGCCATGCCTTGTGCAAATCTGAGTAGTCAGCGTACGTCCGCCAGTCTCCATTTGTTTCTTTCATAAGTAAAGGATTGGATACTCATTTTGGGTAGAGGACATCGTGGATAAACCTATTGGTTTTGAGTAGATTCGCCTCCTCCTTTAGTGCAACAGATCTTTCTAGATCCATGTCACTTTGTTTTTATTCATCGATACATGCCTCGAGTTGACATTTAATGCAGGGTTCTCAATGGTTGGTGAGTGTCCACATAATATATGAGATCGATCCCAAGCAAACATATCGAGATCCATCTGAAGTCAAATAGTTAAATCTTTTACCATCATTGTGCTGAGTTGTGATCTGATCTACAATACCAGTGATGGGTTGTAGGCACTTCATGTGCTTATTTGCAATGGTAAATGATCAGGCTTGTAGGGATGTGGAATCAAAGGCTTAGTAGAGTTTAGCCTTGTATCGCGTGCTGCAGCATAGCTGGCTCCAGCTATGAGTTTGAATCTACTTATGTTTCCTAGCAATGCGCTCGCAATCCATTGCTCATCGGAAGGGTCTGAATGATGATCAGTTGCCCATAAGTCCAGGCGTCAATCTGATGATTCTATCTCTAAGCATCCTTTCGGTCGTAACGTCAAGTTGTTATAAATACTAGGCATGAGCTATAGGATTGAGTAGTCGTATCTAGCTCTTGAATGATCACACTCATTCCCCTAGTCTTGGGTTGAGGGATGTATTGTGTGAATGATTGAGCCGAGCTTCTGCTGTGTTTATACTGTAGTCCAAGCTGTAAGAGCCAGTGTTGTTTGATGAATTATCAAATTATATTCTTCTTATTTCTCATGCGTGCCACCAAGTCTGGGGAATATCTCGATAAGTGGCAAGATAGATAATATTTGCTAGAATTTCGCATTCTATCCCGTTGAACCATGGGACCGAGTTAACCGATGGAAGTTGGGCTGTGCCTTATCCTGCATTCTGTTCTAGTTCTTTCCTCTAGGCAGAATACTTTGCTTCCTCGTCGACATTCACTTTGCTGCTTATGTCATCATACTCTAGGAAAAAACTGAAGAGTGAATCGTCCAGTAACATCCAATGCAGGATTGGTGCTTCCCTTGTCGAATCGAGGGTAAGAATCGGTGCATGGACATTTAGTTGCACGCGTTGTGATTTGCTTGTTTAGTCAGATTTTGTTAAGAGCCAAAGAATGAATGGTCGCATTGCATTCTTTTGGAGTTAGGCATTCAACCACGTCCGTTTAGATTTACGTTCTCCCGTCAGATCTAGGGACAAAATCAGCTCAAATGCAGTCAGGTCATGCTCATCCAGTCTCATGCTCTTCCTGGCGGATCTAAGGAACGCTACAGAGGACGAATGGTCAAGTCACGCTCATTCGTAGTTCTATCCATGCTCTGGTGGTCGAAGGTATTCGATGGGCGCTCGTGTCACATCGAATTGTAGTCGAAGAGGATCCATATTGGCCATCGATTTAGTGACACGATGTAGAATGTACGGACCACATTGCCTATCGATCCATTGGTATGATATGAAAGGTGCAGATCGATATTTCTCGTTGATCTGGCGGACGATATAATTGGCTTCCCGTAACTTCGGGCATCATTCTGATTGGTTAGCATTAAGGTCTCCTTGCAATCATTGCCTTAAATTGTAAAGGACGCTAAGCTAGCGATGTAGCAAGTCACGTTTCTCTTCTTTCAATGATTTGTGCTTCTGCCCAAAGTCTTGGGTTAGTAGAGTTAGTTTGTGGACGGTCTAATTGCATTTGTAGCGAGTTTATACTCCTCCCGTCGACTTTAGGTCGGAGTTGGTGAATGAATGGTCAGATCACATTCATTCCTTTGTCTACGCTCGTAGTCGTACTCCGGGGATCAGAGTCAGTTGAAGGGTCATTAGTCACACCAATATGATGTTATACCCCTGCACACACTGAGGGGATTAAGAATTTTTTGTAGAAAATGGTCGGACAGGATATTCCTCTGTTAGTTCCTCTGCCCCAGTCAAGGGAAAAAGTCGAAGTGTGGTAGGTCACATTACAACAACTTTAATTAGATGCCTCTCCCACTGAACTGTAGGAAGGAGTTGATTGGCGGATGGATAGGTCACATCCGTCCATGTTGCACGCACAACCCGTGGGATCATAGGCTAGAGTTAGCGGATAAACGGTAATGGCACGTACTATTGCAGTAGGATGGGTAGTCACATCCATTTAGAATAGGACATTCAGCTAGGTCCGTTTGGCGAATCTACTTCTCCTTGTCGAATCAAGAAAGAAATTTTGTCTTGTAGGGTTAGGTGCATCCCTATAAGATTATGGTATAGGTCCCGTGCCAAAGATAAGTGTTGCTGCGTGAACGGTCGTGTCGTTCCCGCTTTGTGCTAGATGGTCGGACCATTCGATTTTTTTATGATAAGTGTGCCCCCATGTTAGGGGAAGATTGGAAAGCGGATGGTTGAACCACATCCATTTTATACTATAGGACTTGCTGTGGAATCAAAGTTGATAGATGGACAGTCAAATCACATTCCTTCTAATATTTATATTCCAACTCTAGCTTTGAGGACTGGAGTTGGTTGATGGGCTGTCAGTCAAACCATTTGGTATTTATACTCCTGTTTACGCTCTCGGGACTAGAGTTAGTTGATGTTTATACTCGCATTCTGGGAATCTGGAGTTTGTTGATGTTTGTACTCCATTTCGCACTCTGGGAATCTGGAGTTAGTTAAAGTTTATACTCTAGTTCGCACTCTAGGGATATAGTTAGTTGATGTTTGTACTCCAGTTCGCACTCTGGGAATCTGGAGTTTGTGGATGTTTATACTCCAGTTTGCACTTGGGAATCTGGAGTTAGTTGATGTTTATACTCCAGTTCGCACTCTGGGAATCTGGAGTTTATGGATGTTTATACACCAGTTCGCACTTTGGGTATCTGGAGTTGGCCGACAGATGGTCAATCACATCTGTTAAGGCCGTTGACACTCTGGAAACGATGAATTTATCGGGATCGTGGATGGTCGGATCACATCCACCCCGAGTTAACAAGCGAGGTCGTTAGATTGACGGGCCCATCCTCCTCTAACTTGGTTAGGATACGGCCGAAGTCGTTAGGCGGACGGGTCCACCCTCTTCGGAACCGCATTTATATGTTTATACTCCAACTCGCACTCTCGGAGTTTTAGAGTCTGCCAACAAACGGTCAGTCACGTTTGTTTGGGCGTTTGGATTGTGTTAGCACTCTGGGAACAATTGATTTATTGGAATCGTCGATGGTCGATTCACATCCACCCTAAGTTAACAAGCGAGGTCGTTAGATGGACGGGTCCATCCTCCTCAAACTTGGTCAAGATACGGGCGAAGTCATTAGGTGGACAGATCCACCCTCTTTGAAACAGCATTTATAGGTTTATACTCCATCTCGCACTCTGGGAGACTGGAGTTAATTAAAGTATTTTCGTGTATCAATCCTTTTTTGGCTTTAGTGTGGTGATTTTTCCCCGTGCTTAGGGTTTCACTTAGCAAGTGATTAGTGGGATCTCGATTACTTTCCACTTATCTGCCATCAACGAAGGATGAGATTTAGTTTATGGATGGTTGAATCGCATCTATGTTCATTTGGATCCCGCTTCTGCCAAGCCTAAGGAGTAAGATTAGTGTTCTGGCATGCTTCAAGCTCGAGCAAAGGAGGGGATGACCGAACTACATCCACTTTGAGTTGTGTATTTTCCTTTAAGTCGAGGGCAAGCGTTGGAGAGCAGACGGTCGAGTCGTGTCCACTTTATGCTTTGCGCTCTTCCGGTCGAGTTGAGGAAGAGAGTTGGAATGATGGCTCATGATGGTTAGCGAGTAAGCAGTCGGTTGTTGATGACTATAAATTGAGGGTTGACCCCCTGATGAAGTCGGTTTAAAGCACGATTGTTTTGCGGAATCACATATGCAAACTGGGGAGTGAATGGTCAAATCATATCCACTTTAAACATGTGTTCTTAAATAACCGCAAGTGTCCAATGCAGGATTGCATGCATGGACGGTTACGTCACGTCCACCTTTGGTGTGATTTCAATTTTACTAGGCATCAGAAGAAGCATAAGTATTTTGGCAAGTTTCAAGTACGAGATGGAGAGTGTACTTCTGGGACATATAAATCCAAGTCTTTCTCAAATCTCCTAATTAAATTGCATAGGCATATGAGTGGATGGTCGGTTGCATCCACTTTGTACTGGAGTCCAGACCTTGTCGGTCTCTTCTGCTTTGATGCCCTGCCCCCAAGTCAGGTGCATATAGTAGCCGATGAGTGGCTGAGTCATGCTCGTCATGATGATACCCCAATGATTTGATCATAGTCCACAGAGGTTGTTTTGCACCCATCCTTAAGTACTCGGTTACTCATTGATAAGTGAAGCAGCATCGTATGCTGGCTATTGCACTTCACTCCATCCCTTCTTAGTCGGAAGTCTAATGCAAGTGGTTCAGGTTGATCAAAGTTCTTGATTGATAGGGATCAGGGGTTCCCAACCCTTCGTTTTATGGGGTTCGACCATATTGTCAGAGCTATCCTTTCCGGAGCCGCCTTATGGCGTTGGCATCCACGGTAGCCATCTAAAGTAGAGGAGCTTCCCAATTTAGAGTATGGAGTAGGAACGTTCCTTATCTTGCAACATTGATCCTTCGTATAGTTCATCAAATCTATATTAGATACGATATGCTAGTGTAGTTGTTGGTGGCTATTCGCCAGTTCCTATCCGCCAGTTCTCTTATTAAACTGATTGACTTCTTTGATGTATTGGGGGAGACATCTGCATTTGATGGCATTCATCACTCTTCGTGGAATCCATGCACCATTCTTACTTCGTGAGATAGTGTCGGAGGTTGAATTTCCATAGTACACTGACATAGTTAGCATGCTGAAATTTCGCTAGAAATTCTGCATGTAGGATGGTTTCAATGAAAAGGTCCTGACTGGGAAAGATTGTACGATCAAATTTATCAAATTCATTTTAAGGCTATAGGGTCTTGTAATACTAGCGAATGATGTATGCCCGGTTGCCCAATGATCGAGTGGTTGGTAGTGCCGATTGGATAGTGAGTAGATTAAGATAGGCTCATAGATTGATGATTATTTCTAATTTTCACCAGGAAAGAGGCCCGTATAAGATAGTAAGAAAATCCTCTTAAGGTTGTATGCTATGCTTTTAGTCATATGGACGTGGAATGATTAAGATGTAGGCATTTGAAGATGGTTCAGTACTAACCAGCTATGTTTTGAGTTGGCAGAGTAGATAGTGTAGGGCAGTCGTAATATTAGCCATCGTATCATAGTTGTCAATTCAGGAGTTTTAAAAGCTGGTCAATTGTGGGAAGTTGTAGTCCATCATAGAAGCATGATACATTAATCAACTTTTGATCTTGACATATTAGCTAGGTTCTCCAGCCTCTGGGAGCACCGGTTGAGTAATATTTCTATACCCATTCCTTGATTGCAATTCATCAATTTCTGTTGTAATCTCCTACGTCCCATCCAATCATGGAATGATCAGGATGTTCCTATACTAAGTAGAGTTTTGAATTAACTATGCGGACGCTCTGCGCTGCGGCTAGGGTTCGGTACGCTGCTAGCCTCTTTTTAGAAAATTTGGATAGCACTCGATTTTTTTTTGAAATTTCATCATCATTCTCAGTACGTAGTGGTGTTTTAGGATCGAAGTTAAATGCAGCTGGCTGGATCCATCATTAGATGCACTTTATATCCATCATTTTTCGATCGAATTTCGTATCGATCTGTTTCGTATCGATCTAATTTCATATCGATCACGTTTCATATCGATCGTTGTTGCTCCAACTTGATGGATACAGACAGTGGTTCCATGATGGATACGAAGTAATGTTTACTTGATGGACACGAACTAACGAACCCCAATGGATTCGAACAAGGTCTTCCAGGATGGATACGAAGTGGTACGTCCTGATTGATTTGAACGAATGCTTGCTGAGGGATACGAACAAGGTCGATGCAAAGGAAGCCGCCTTTGGATGGATACGAAGTAGCGCTCCCCGATGGATACGAAACGGTCAATAGGTGATCAATACGAAAAGAGACTATCTGCTGATGGATACAAAATCGACCGATGCGAAATGATAGGTTGTGACTTCAATCTATTTGAAATGATGGGCACGAAAATCACCACATTCACTGGATACGAAAGCATGGATATGAAAATCACCATATTTACTGGATAAGAAAGCATGGATACGAAAATCATCACATTTTTATGAATACGAAAACATGGATATGAAAATAACCACATTTTCTGGATACGAAAACATGGATATGAAAATCATCACATTTTTGTGGATACGAAAAAATGGATACGAAAATCATCACATTTTCATGCATACGAAACTACGAAAATCACCATATTTTCTGGATATGAAAACATGGATACGAAAATCATCAAATTTTCATGAATACGAAAACATGGATACAAAAATCATCACATTTTCATGCATACGAAAACATGGATATGAAAATCACCACATTTTCTGGATATGAAAACATGGATACGGAAATCATCAAATTTTCATGGATACGAAAACATGGGTTCGAAAATCATCACATTTTCATGCATACGAAAACACGGATACGAAAATCACCACATTTTATGGATATGAAAACATGGATACGAAAATCATCACATTTTCATGGATACGAAAACATAGATACGAAAATCACCACATTCTCTGGATACGAAAATCATCACATTTTCATGAATACGAAAACATGGATATGAAAATAAACACATTTCCTGGATTCGAAAACATGAATACAAAAATCATCACATTTTCATGGATACAAAACATGGATACGAAAATCATCACATTTTCGTGCATACGGAAACATGGATATGAAAATCACACATTTTCATGGATATGAAGTTCATCATATTTTCATGGATATGAAAATATGGATATGAAATTCATCATGAACGTAGTTCCTCTTAGATCTGCAGCAATCTGAATAGAATAGAAGGAACCACTAAATGATAGATCTGGATCTTCTCCTTAGATTTTTAAATCCAACGATGGTAGTAGATCCATAGAGCAGGAGAAAAGCAGGGTTTTCTCAATAAAAGTATCAAATTGTTTGATCCAAAATTGGATACAACATTCTTCGGATGTGTTTGAAGAGATAAAATGAGGAGAATAGATGTAAAATGAAGCAGATCTAACAAACACACCAATAAACATATAAGAAAATACACAGAAACACAAAGTTTTAGAGTGGTTCAGCGTATGGCCTACGTTCACTATGAAGTTGATGATTTTATTGATTTTCACATGCCGATTACAACTTGTTGCAGCAGACTAGAACGGATTATAATGTTGAAATTCGTGTACAACAACAGCTATGGAGTACAAAATTGGATTCGGTAGAGTCTGGACATAGGAGAGCAAAAGGATCCTTCTTATGTAGGCTCTGGGGCTCTATCTATAGGCGTTGGAGGCTGATATTTCGCTCAAATCTCGGAAGACATCTTCTGGTACGTGGGTGGGCCCATGCGATCGATCCTACGAAATTTCGACTCGAGTCCGTGATCGATACGAACGAATTTCGTATCGATCAAGATTTGCTCCAATCGAGACAAAATTTTTCAGGAACATTCCTTATATCATACGTAACCTCCTATGAAAATTTCATAGCATTTGGACATATGGATCTCGAGTTATGATCGATGCATGTTTGAGTTTTTGGGTGCGTGATTGATACGAACGAATTTCGTATCAATCAAGATTTGCTCCGATCGAGACGAAATTTGGCAGGAACGTTCTTTATATCGTACTTAAGATCCTGTGAAAATTTTATAGCATTTGGACTTATAGATCTTGAGTTATGATCGATGCAAGTGTGGATTTCTCAACCGTGATCGATCAATATCTTGAGCATACAAACTCCGATTGAGTTGAAATTTAGAACATTGGGTGTCTTAGCTTTGCTTGTCATATCATATTAATTGTAGCTCGATCCGGACTCGGAAAAATTTACCGACATCCATAGTAGACCAATGTATTAATGATCTTCAGGACGAACTATCCTTGGTTTCTAGTCAAGTTCTTGGTATCACGGCCTTGCCAAAAGGCGGGATAACAACTGCTTTACCTGTTTAACATAGAGAGCTAACCTTAGGTCTCAGGACTAGCAGTGACCAAGAATTTGTTTGACTACTCTCTGGGTATCGCTATATATTCGGATCTCCTAAATCTTAATGGAAATAGCCATCCTCAATCCAGCAACCAAAGATTTATACTCTATGGCATTACTGATTGCTGAGAAGGCAAGCTTGATTATGCAAAAAATTTAATGGTTGTACACGGTGACCAATATATAGTCAACGCCTGCCCCTTGTTCATTTGAGGCTCCGCTTACGTAGAGTTGCAAAGAGAGTTGTTTATTCTCATTCTCTTCTTTTTTGGCTTCGGCTTTGAAACCAGTGTATTCAGTAATGAAGTTAGCTAGTGCTTAACCCTTGATCGTTGTCCTAGATTCGTAAATGTCTCGTACTTGCTGAGTTTCTATGGCCCAATTAACTAACCTCCTTACAGTTTCAATTTACTAAAAAATTGTCAAAGCGGTTGACTCGTAAGGACTTTAATAGGATGGGCCTGGAAATACAGCCAATGCTTTCTTGTGGTGAACATCAAGATGTAGGCGAGCTTTTCAATTACTGGGTAGTGCTTCTCGACTGGATCTGGCCTTTTACTTACATAATATACGGGTCTTTAGATCTGATTATCTCTTACTAAGGATGAACTTATGACCTGATCCGAGGTAGCCAAATAGAGGAACATAGTTTCTTCATCAATTGGTTTAGACAGCACCGGCGGAGAACATCGGTGCTTTTGTAGGTCTTTGAATGTCTTTTGGCATTCGTTTGTCCATTTGAAAATAACATGCTTCTTTAAGAGGTTAAAGAAGGAAAAATATTTCTCGATTGATTGGCTTATGAACCTATTCAAAGTAGAAATCTTCCCATTCAAGCTCATTAACTCCTTTCCATCAGTTGGAGCCTTCATGTTAGTTACAGCTTTTATCTGATCTGGATTTATCTCTTCCCTTTGTTACTTACTATAAAATGTAGGAATTTCCCAGATTGTATCCCAACGGTACATTTCTGAGGGTTCAACTTTATCTGATATTTTCGGAGGGCCTCAAATGTCTCTGCTAGGTCCTAAACATGACTCTCTAACTGCTTAGAGTTAACTAACATGTCATCAACATATCTTTCCATGTTTCGACCTATTTGATTAGTGAACAATTAGCTGACTACCTTTGATAGGTTTCACCTACATTCTTAAGACCGAAAGGTATTACCTTATAAACAAACCTATGTTGGTGATGAAGCTCGTATGTTCCTCATCGGGCTTGAACATTAAAATTGACTATACGCAGAATAAGCATCCATAAAGGAAAGCAATTGGTGTCCACCAGTATAATTTACTAACTGATCGATTCTCGGCAAAAGGAAGCAATCCTTTGGGCAAGGTTTTTTTAAATCAACAAAGTCAATACAAATCCTCCACTTTCCATTTGGTTTCTTTACTAATGCCTAATTAGCAATCCACTTTGGATAGTAAACATCTCAGATGAAGTTATTCTTTAGCAACCTTTCGATTTCTTCTTGTAGAGCCATATATCAGACCTTCTCTAAAGGTCTCCTTTTTTGCTTTGTAGGAGTAAAACTCAGATCTATATTCAAGCAATGGCAAATGACCGAGGGGTCGATTCTTACCATATCATCATGAGTCCAGGCAAATACATCTTGGTTAGGTTTGAGAAAAGAAACTAGCTCTTCTCGGGTAGATGTATGAAAATAAGTTCCTATCTTAACTGTCTTAGACTTATCATTTTCATCGAGGCATTCTTCTAGAGTTTCGGCTACTGATGTTGTCTCGGTTTCCTGTCTCATGTCGAGTTCAAGCAAAAAAATTTCTTCTTTCAGAATTTTCTGTACAGCATGAATGATCTTTCTTTTTTTCATAGAAGACTTACTACTCTGCCCTAATTCTATCTCATTATTCTTAAATAGCTTGATATGTATATTAATTCCTCATCGCAAAATCTTCTCGCCATAGAAAAATTATTAATGGTTTCCTATAGTTTTCCATGAATTTAGAACTTATGGCTTTAACTATTTCCTTAACTTCGAGGGGAGTAGGCTGGTTAACTTTGACATTATTCTTTTAAGATGAAGTTTTCCCTTTATTTTTCATGTTCAAACTTTCATAATACAATTGCCTTGAGATCCATTGATCTCCCCTTACAAGCCCTTCTCCTATCTTAGTGGGAAACTTTAAAAGTAAATGCTTAGTAGACACATACCCGTCCATAGCGTCAAGACCTGGTCTTCCAAAGAAAACATTGTACACCGAGGGGATGTCCATGATAACGAAGGTTGTTTCGAAGATCTTATAGTGAGGGTCACTTCCAATTTGGACCACCAGACTACACTCTCCGAGAGGCATGGTTCCTTCATCATTGAATTGTTATATGGAGGCTTGACTGGATTTGAGTCTACTGTTGGGTAGCCCCATCTTATTGAAAGCATGTATAATGATTATGTTAAAAGAAGCTCCTATGTCAACCATTATCTTTGCAACTTTTGGAAGTCCAATTTGAGCCATAATTACAATTGGGCCATTTGGGGGTGGCGGATACCTCGCTTATCAAAGTCACCAAATGTAATTTCTAGCCTAACCTTCTGATTATACTCAACTCTCCTCATCTCATACACCGAGGCATATCCACTTTTGGCTTCATTACTATACATTTTCCAATTACCATTATTTGCCTCAACAATGCGGGGTCCTCGCAAAAAACTTCCAAGGGACCGATAAAGACCTCATAGCCGTGTATGAGGTTATGCACTTTCATTTCCTGTTGGAGTGGTGGCTCCTTGAGTGTTATCGTTCTTCGAAAACTCATTTAATTGTTCTTCTCTGATAACCCTATTGATGAAGGACTTCAAAAACCGACATTCTTCAATACTATGTCCATTTTGCCGATGGTAGCTATAATGTTCTCCTCCTCTGTTACTTTCTGGCTCCTTCCCTCTTTTTGGAGGATACAAAATCGGTCCTGAGTGATGGCATAGATCTGATTGTTGAATGAGTTAGGGTATATGCTTTCATTACTTGTAGTTCCTTCTTAAATCCTTTGGCCAAAGTGAACTTCTTATTGTCACCACTCCATTTGGAGTTCTTTCTGACAGTTTCCTTTGATTCCTCAGTTTGAGTTTCTCCTTGAGCTCGGAAAAGAACTCGTTCAGAGATTGGTACTCTTGCCTCAATAGATCATCCTGGAATGGTCTATTCCTCCACAATCCTGAAGTGATAGCAACCAACTTGGTTTCATCTGTCATGCTTTTTCGTCGAGCCACTATGCCATTAAATCTTTTGCAATAATCCTTTAGAGATCTCCTTTCCTTACCTAAAGTAGGCAATAAACTTAATTTTATTTTGGTATCTTTTGAAGCAAAGAATTATGTTAAGAATTATGTGGTTAGCTATTCCCAAGAGCTAATAGAATTTTCTAGATAATTTTGGAACCATTTCAAGGCAGGTCCACTGAAGGTCGCAGGCAAGGATCTGCATTTGATCTCGTCTAAAGCTAGGATTCTTACATTTGGATTTCATATAAAGCAATGCGATCTTTAAGATCGGATGTTCCATCGTAAGAAAGTTTCGGGATCCTACACCCTAGAAAAATAGGAGCTTTCATAATTTCTTGGTAAAAAGGTTGAACCTTTCGGAGCTTCATTTGGATATCGAGACTAAATTGATCCTCTTGCAGCTTCTATACCTGCTCTGATAATTTCATTAACGAGGCATCCGTTGCATGATCCCTACTGAGTCTTATATTTTTAGCCTTAATATTTTGAGTTTTTGGCCTATTTTGTTGCCTTCCTTCGAAGTTTACCCTTTCGAGACTTAGAGTCAATGACCTCTTAATAGATCTCATTCTTATCGTCTTTGTAGTCTCGGCTTTCTTAGCCACTTCCATGAATCCAGCTTCTAAGGCCTCATTAGTCATTGGTAACTTTCTGAGGTTTCGGTTGAAAGTCAGGAGGTTCTTGTCTTCCTCAAGCACAATCGAAATCTTTTTCCCCAATTCGATAAAGGTACTCTTAACTTTGTTCTGATAATTATCTAAGTGTTATGCTATGTTAGAAAAGAACTTTTGCTTTATTTGTTAAAACTCGCTTTCGGTAAGGGATGGAGTAGCAGCATCCACATTAACAGTTTGATTTATTTGGTCCGCTTGATTCCCTTCATTTACATGTAGTTCTTCAGTTCCCTCATATTGGGTAGGGGAGCGTACTGTCTTTTAAGAGGATGACTTCGACTTTATGCTTCATTGAAAGGTTTTAGTTTGCTGGAGTAGAAGAGAATAGAGCCCTGAATGGCCCTTCTTCTAGCACCAAAAACGTTAGATAGTTTTTTTCGTCCGACTAACAGCTCCAAAGTTTTTAAAAGCTTGTTCTAAGAGGATGTAGGTAAATTAAATAAATATCGAAACTATGTAGAAATTAAGTGCCAAAAGGTAAAAGAGACACAATATTTATAGTGGTTAGGGACCGAGATCCCTACATCCACTTTTAAAGATTCTGCTTCTAGCTTCATTCCTCAACTTGGTGTACAAATACATCTATGACCAAATCTGCCATTAATGATCTTTTTTTAAAGCTTTCTAAAAGGAGTAACGAATATTAAAGGATTATAGAATGTCAAAAAAATCTTTAACCAGCCCACTTTCAATAGCACGTGGTCCTTTATTTATAGCAAAATTGAGGTTCTTCCATTAGTGAAGGGGCTTTTACTTGGATTGATGATCTGGCTTGTTATAAGAGGTTTTGATTCAAACACTTATCATCTTCTGGTTGAATGTATTTCGACACAAATTACTAACATGGTGCTCTTATATATAGCTACTTGGACAACTTTCGTTTATCTTGACTGTTGGCTCGGTCTGGGCTATCTGGTCCATTAAATTTTGACACTTGCTGAAACGCCTTTAGTTCAGGCAGCTGCTGCTCTCGGCAAATCTTCTTGTTTTGGGTGGATAATGATCTTAGCCTCAGTCGACGCTTTGGTTCATACTCTTGTATTACCTGCTCTTAAATACTGAGTCCGGCACTTAAACTCTCGTTGGAAACAAAAATCATGGGTTTTGGAATTATAAGCCAAAAAGTTTCTCCTTTCGAGTATTTATGATTTGTACTGTGTAGAAATTATGGACTAACAAGGAGGATGAATCCCTTTGTTGCTAATACAATTGATGCTTTGAGCCTGAAAAAAGTATTCCTAGATTCTAGATAATCATAAAGTGCTCTTGGATCCCTCAATGGTTAAGAAAATGCTTATGGGAGCCAAGCTTTGATAATCGACAACCAAAATGTCTTTTCTCCCTCTTCTCCCATTCAATGTGACTGTTCCAGTAATTTCTTAATGTAGTTTTAATATAACTTCTTATATTGACATCTTGTGCTTTTTTCCTTCAATTTGGTTCAACTCTTTCCATTCCAATCGCTAAGACAAAAGATGTTAAAGCTCCTTCCTCCTCCTTAGCTGTGACCACTAAAGCCACCCTCATTGTTGATTCTATCAATGATACTCTTCAGGCTATTGAAAATCGTAAAAGAAAGAAGGATTATGAAAATTTGTCTGGTGCTTCAGTTCCTCCTTCAAATAAAACTGCCAAATTTGGAAAAGATTCAACGCTTCCTACTATCGCTACTATCGTTGAGGAACTAGATACAACTATGGCCGCAATTAACCTAGACTCCAGTATTTTTGATTTAAGATTGCTGGACCAGGATCCTAAAAAACAGATAGAGGTTTCTCACACCTCGAGTTTAGTTACAGATATCATGAACCCTTTATCTGCAACCATCATACAACATTGGTATCAAGAGTTCGGCTTGACTCCTTCTCCTGAGTCTCTTCCTTGTGAAGTTCCAGCTTAACACGTCCCTTCACATTTCAATGATTTTTTTTCCGTTCAGTCATTCAATCTCCATATATGGCTTTTCCTTTTAGTGAAAGAAATAGGGGTTTATTTAGGCATTTGGATAACAAGTATTTGAGTGATTTTGAGACCGATCCTCATCCCAGAGAATGCTAGAACCGTCCCGGGATTGAGACCGTTCCACATTTGTCCCATACTCTTCCTTCAAAGAAGACTAAGTTCAACAAAGAGAGATGTAACGACTTAATATTTTGGACCATTCAAATCGACAATAATACACTCATGTCAGACTTGAATTGCTTAAAATATCATATTGTTAATTTAAAATTTGGCAAAGCTCAGCATATACAGAAAATAAATCCATCACAGAATCACAAACACAGAGTAATATAATGCAGCGGAATAAATAAATAGTAGTTCATGAAGCTACTTTATAAACACCAGAGTTAGAAATAAAATACATCAGGATTACTCAAATACACTGAAGTCTCGATACAAACAGATGACATCTTTGAACCAATCAACAGGAAAAACTGAAAGCTGAATCGATAGTTGGATCTCCAAATGAGTTCCAAACTACAAAGGTGAGTCTATAATGTTGTATCACTCAGTCTGACCTGAACGTAAAACAAAACACAAAACACTCTAGCCAGGATTAAAATTATTATATCAATAAATCCAACTCAAGTGAAATATCAACTGAAATACAATTAACTTAAAGGATGTTTGGAACAACCATCCTCTAAGGATCCATGAAACTATCTACAATGCAGAAAATATACACTATAGCACCGTGGTCATTTCAATAAATTTATACTTCAAAACCAAATTGTCATTTCCATTAAATATATATATTTCCTCAATTTCACAAATAGATTCCAATCAATTCGAGTTCCAAATACACATTTAATTCAATTTAGATTTATCCATTTTAATTCAATTCAGTTTCTAAATAACAAATTCAAATTTTATTGATTTCAAATACAGATCTGGATCATAAATAAACCATTTAAATTCCAGCATTTCAAAGCTTTAGTATTCAACATTTTCAAAGTTTAATTTAGCGGTTTCATATAGATCTTGATTTAGCTCATTATTATTTAGTCTAGAAATAGTCACTTAATAAATTCAGTGTTATTTAAATAACCTTAATTTACCCTTAAACTAAATGTTCCTTTCGATTTTTTTAAACTTGAAATATCCATTTAGTCACTTTAAATCAAAAATCAATCTTAAACTTCAACTTCAATAGTTCAAATCGATTAAATTTAGTAGAATTCTTAATTAAATACAATCTCAATTAATTCAGCTTTATCTTCTCAACCTTAACTTATTCAAATTATTACAACAATCTATTTTTATATGTAGATTTAATTAAATACTTAATCATATTATATGTATTAAAGCAATCTCAATAATATTATTATTAACTCTTTATATAAAATTACCATATATATATATATGTAATATTTTAAGAACCAATATTTATTAAAATCAATATATTTCTTTTCAAAACCATAGAAATTATTTTCAAACATTTATATACGGACCAATGGTGTCTGTATATATTTTCCTATCCTATGATCAAGTGATACAGATATTTATCATTTCAATCCGTAATACATACGGGTAGATATCATTTCGACCCGCAATCCCATTCAATTCAATGAAATTGCTTGGGTTTATCATTTCAACCCATAACGATTTTTTCCTATTCTAAAGTCCGTTCGGGTATGTATCATTTCAACCCATAGTGAATTCTATACTAACAGGGAACTTGTAGAGTGATAACAGATAATATAAATATAACAACGGGCATATATCATCAATAACAATATAATATAAACAATAGGATATGGTGTCATATTCCACATGTGAACGGTCATAGATAATAGCATATATAACAATTTTACGAGCATCTGATAAATAGAAATTGACGAGAACAAATCAGAATCAACTTGATATATACAGAAAATATATATTTGTTTCAAAATCAATTTCAATACATATATAAATAGAATTTCTATATACATATATTCAAAACCAACGTGTTAACAAAATCATTATATAATATGTAATAAAACACATACAAATTCTAAAATAAATATTATTACAAACTTATATACATATATACTTTGAAATCAACCATATGCTTATATTATAAACTTATTAAATATATATACATATATATATATATATATATATATATAAACCAATATGCAGAGGTCTAAACATATATATATATATATATATATATATATATATATATATATATAAACCAATATGCAGAGGTCTAAACATATATATATCTATACTATACTATTATTAGTGAGTTGCATTTCAAGTGCACAGAAGGCCCCATGTATTTTGACATTGAAGCGTCGCAGACTAATTTTTCCCTCCGTGTTTACTTCCCTCTCTCGCCTTTTCAGCCTTCTCCCTCCCAGACACTTCCGACCGCAAATTTATCCCATACCCGACCCAAATTATTGCTTTCTCAAAACCCTAAATATTTGTTTTCTTCCAGTAGACCATGTCCTCCTTCCAGCTGTGGGTTAATTTTCTGATTTCAAACCTTCCAAAAAGTCGATGGCAACCCCCAGTTCGACCATCTGCCATACTGTTGTTTCGGCAGTTCAACGCTCCTTCGAATTCCTGCAGCTCAATTAGGTCGTCATCCGTATTAGCGCAACCAACTTTCCCTCTCTGCTAGAAAAAAATTCAATATTTATAGTGCTAATTTCAGATCTACTGCAATTAACCTTCATTTTCGGTATGTTCTCATTGCAAAATCAATTTTTCAATTCCTTTTAGTTTGACAATTGTGAGCAAAAAAATCAATTGGTAGTTTTCGTTTGATCGACTGGCTCTCTGGTTGGGTTTCCATATGGGTTGTTATAAACATACTTTATTTTGTTTTAGGCTTAATTAACAATAGATTTCCTACCCATCTTCAAAGATTCGGCTGCATGAAGCTTTGGCTTAAAGTTTGTGATTATCTGAAAAGATTTACACCTTTTGAGTGTTGAAAGTATGTTTTGATATGTAGGAGAAGCTCATTGGTGTTGACCTCTTGGTTTTTCTTCACATGAAACTGCTACTGTTTTCACATTTATTCAAACATTGCACATGCTTAGTTCAAATCTAATCTCCGTTAACTAAATAATAAAGGAATAATTATCATTATAGATATGTGGATATTAACCAAATTTATAACAAGCTAGAAATGGATCACATTACATTAATGTGAGCAAGTCAGAACATCGTTAGTGGTCCCCATTACTGCTGACATTCAGTCCAGTCAAATCCAGCCTATAGCAATGCCGATGGCAAAGCATCCAGTGATTACATTATGCAGTAATAGCTCAAATCTATATCCAACATCATAGATTCACAATTACACACCATGTTATCCAAGTGTTTTAACTTAAACCACCTGATCTCAAAAAGTCAGCTAATTAGCAACCACTTAGCAGCTACTGTTCTTCATGCTTAATTTATTGAACAAGTACAACTACCTTATGTCACAATTATGTTTTGGTTAGAAAAATCAGAATAGAAAGTAATTCAAGTTTCAAGATTTGCATGATTATATTAGGTAGTGGTTTAAATGTATTTAATACTACAAGATTGGCTTAGGAATCGGGTAATAGTTAATAAGGCATCATATTCCATGCATATGTTTTTGGTCTTCTGATTCTCTACACAGGGAGATACTGATAATGCTAGGGCGATACAGATAGTGCTGCTAATATTGTTTGCTGAAAAAAAGTATTATCCATGAGTCTTTATCTGTTAGCTTATTCAATCCCATCCTATATATTGAATTATGATATTTTCTTGCATTTTGTTTTACACTGTGCTTCCTTAGTCATTACAAATATTTATATTGTGAATTTGTACTTCACTCGAAAATGTGCCAATTTACTAATGATGAAAATCAACATTATGCTTGGACAATTTATAAAAATCCATATAGCAGCCAACATTTTCACCTTCTTAGTTCCTTTTGAGTAAATTGGAAAATTAACCTAAAAATTATTTGGCTCAAATAAAGGTTAATTTCTTTTTACTAATTGTTTTCATTTTTCTATTTATAAAGCAAAATAATATTTCCATTTTTAATCTTTTCTTCCCTTTTACATAATATGAATTTTATTTTTGTGATTGAGATGTGAGACTAGGGCGATAAATGTATTGTTCAATAGCGTGTTTTGGAATTTTTATGGTAATGCGATGTTGTTGATGGAAATGAAAGAATACTGGTAACTTGGTTTGTCATATTTTATATTCACTATTTTCTTATATATTTTAGCATCGTTAGTTGTGATCCTATGATTTGGAAACTTATGGTCCAATTCCATTATTTTTTTGCAAAAAAATTAACCAAAAGGCTAACTTTACGTTATTTTTTTGGTAAATTGTTCTTTTTATTTTAGTGATTTTTTAGGTTTAAGATCAGTTAATCTATTTTGTTTATTACTGATTACTTATTTCTTGATAATTCATGAACAGTGGAAGAAAAGGAAAGGAAACTTAATAAGGCTACTTGGTTTCAGGGCAATGGACGTAAGTGTTGAATTGTTATTCTTAAAATTCATCGAATTTTGCTCTTTTTTAATTTTAAGATATCTATTCTATTATATAAGAAAGCCAATATAGTGTTGACTTTTTCCTTACACCCTATTTGTTCTCGGCTCTAATCCTTCCTTTTAAGGAATTTGTATGATATTTTACAATTTAGCCATCCAAAAAAAAAATTGTTTGCAGCCTTTTCAAAATCTTCCATTTCAACCATTTATGTTTTACCCCGACCGATACGTTTTCCCAAAAGATATGCTATTATATACCTGTATACGGAATGCTCCTCTTTCATTTTCCCTTTCCACTATTAATCTTAGCTTCGTTGCGTGAAAGGTAATTTTCACCACCTAATATTCTCCTTCGTTGTGTTGATTTAATCTTATATGTGTCAACTTACTATTGTGCATGGTTCCAGTTTCAACATACCATGGGCTGCTGAGCTTAGTTTCAGTATGGTTTTTCCTATAATCAGATTTCTTAATTCCATTAGTAATATATTCGATTTTGTATATCCAATTTTAATTTTTCATTAAAATCCATTTTAGCATTTTTTGATTTTTATGTTTGCTAATATAGGGATATTCAGTTCCAATTAGGTGACCAAGTTGGTACGATTGACTTGCTACAGCGATTACGCTTTGGTGATTTCAATTTTGTGCGGTGAAAGTGCATAAATTGTTGAGGGTTTTGATATACAGTCTCTATTTAATTGGCAGTCAACCAACCGTAGTAACCTACCCTTTCCATCCTAACACTGCTCTTGGAGTCTTCAAAATTGCAAGGATAACAAAATCAATAACTCAAGGTAAAATAAATCTTATTTATAAATCATATTACTTTAGTTGCGTCAAAAACTGCATATAGTTAACATACATAAATTTTACTCATGCCATTAAACATTTTTCTTTGACTTTACATCTTAGTTTCTGTTCTAATTAGATAAAAATAAAGCTGCTATTTTTGAATTTGAATACTATAGCTAACCTATTCCATTAAATGAGTAATGTACATGTTTGTTTCTTTTTTTCACTAATTTGTTTTCAATTTATTTCTCAAAATTTTAGTATGGTTGTCCGATTTAGGTTTACAAGTTTATTATATTTTTGTGCAACTATAACAGTATTTCTTGATGTTTTAGCAATGTAGGCATTATAGAACAGAATACTAACTAATTGTGAATTCATTATTAACTTCAATTATATAGTGCTCAACCTTATATTAACTGTGTTATCGTAATCTTATGTTATGGTTACTCTATCTACAATAGACAATTGTGGTTAAACCTGTTTTATATACTACCATAATATAACACTAAGTTTAAGTGTCAAAATGGTCCCTGTTGCTTTTTGTAGATATATGAAACCAATTTTACAATATGCATGTATTTTAATTTGTTTTCTATTCTTCTTTAGAAAGCTATTGATCTGAAATTGAAAACTGTCAACATGGTCCATATATAGTGGTTGATCAGGCTATAGTTAAGCTTTAATTATGTAGTAAATCTTAGAAGTTTCTTAATATCTTCATTTTTCGTAAAATGTCTTAGACCTATAGAGGGACACTTTCGGATGCAAAAGACAGGAGGAAAACAAATGAAAAATGATGCATAACCTATTTTCTTACATGCAATGACAGTAATGCTTTAGAAGTATAAAGAATACAATGGTAATTTGACATGACAGCAAATAAGTTGATTAGTTATAAACCCTTAATACTTACAAATGATTTATTTAAATTTTTAAACCAATTTCCATCGTAATTTCAATTTTTAAGTACTTCAACCTTTTACTATTTCCCAAAACTACTTACAAGTTTCTGTTTGAAACTATTTTTGAGATTTGTTACAATAAGGGTTTTAATCATTTTCACGCAGCTACAGTAAAGAAAAAATGAAAATTAGTTAGGAAACTTATTGAACTTTTTGCATATAATGCAACAAATAAGAATTTGGGCAACATATCAATAGTTCTCAGAATTTTTTATGTGCTATAGTTCTCAAGATACATACTCAATGGTGCTATAAATAATCTATAAGCAACCTACATATCAATAGTGCAATATAGTTACTTTAGGCATACAAAAAGTACTAAATCAAATAAATAACTTTTCATTTATACAGGACTGTTATCACGACCGTGAGGAATGGCACGAGTGGTCTTGAAATGCGACATGAACGCGCTGAAGATCCTGAATTAGCTTGAATGAGAAACTGCTAAAGCAAATCCAAAGCATAAACGTTAGTTGGATAAGGTCACTTGAGCTGAAACCTGTTATGCATTACTAGAACAGAAATTGAATTATGAAGCATGATCGAAATCTGGACAAGAGTATAAACACGATAGGAAATGGTATATGCAAGGTCTGAAATGTGAAACTAAAATGGGCCAGCAAAGCGTGAAGCTAAACTAAAACTACTGCCAATGCTATCAAATGCTTTTGTTGCTACAATTTAGTACATGCAGGTTAGAATGCACTTGATCTATTATTTGATTGCCAATGCTTGCTGAACTTTGAAGATCAAGATCCTTGAAGTACCTTCAGTAATTCATTAGAAACTTGCAATTATATACAATGGGTGTTTGTCTTGAGACTAGAAACAATAGTTATTCATTTTAGAACACATCATTAATGCATAATAGAAAGATAAAACCGATTGTTGAGCATAAACAAACAAAAATCTATCAAATGAGTCTGTACTTCTACTAGCTATAGGTTGTAATCAGTTAGCAACTTCTGATATTGGTTCGCAGGTTGTTATTGATGCTTTATAATATTATTGATAAAATATCAAAATTTTACTGACTTATATCAGTAATGGTAATCTAAATTACACTATCTTCACTAACTTGCAAAGATTCTCCTTTGAATTTGGACTAGGCTGCTACCGATGTGTTGTCCCTACATCAGAACATAACAAGAGGTTGTGACTTGAGAAAGTTTTGGATGGAACAGTGATATGCATACATGTGTGTGTCTCTGTGAGTATGTATTAATAATTCATAAATAATTTCTGATATACAGCCGTCATAGACGATTTTATATTTACAACCAATATTACTTTTGGCGGCACCTCTTAATCTACGTTCCAAATTTTAGTTCAGCGAGTTGATATTATGAATAACATCGGTATATATTAATTTACAAAATACTTTCTTCTTCGATTTGCATTATTGTACTGTAAATAAAAAAAGCTATAATTGGTTAAGTTTACAAAGGTTTAGTAATTCTTTTCTATGAGTTTCTGATGGATCGCATTTGATCATACTCTTTTTCTACTCTTTAATAAAAATAGACTCTCACTACTAACTTTGTTGTAGTACAAAATTGTTCTATGCTTTCATATTCCACTAGGATGTTATGCACACAATTCAAAGGATATAAAATGGAAATACCTTTCAGCCAACATACAATTGCTATAACAGACTGCTGTAAAACAAATTAGAACACAAATTAGAAAGATATTCTATGCTGTCATTACACATTTTTTACTACTAAGGTTTAAAACCAACATAAAACTGCTATAACAGATTGATGTATAACAACTTAGACCACAAATAATAGTATACCTTGCTTTACTAATTCGATTACTAACTTGCTATGCATATGACAGTTGGATGGGATGCTTTTTTTGACCACGGAATAATTAGTATACTCTTCTTCTTATTCGAAACAGTAATGGAACAGTTATTAAGTCTTCACTGTAATACCGACAACAATACGGCTGTGCGCAGGACTAGCTCAAGGAGCATATTTTGAAGTGGTTAGGATAAGGACAGTTGCTAGGACAGATTCAGCACTAAGGAGAAAATGCTGCAGCGTTCGGTACATATTGTTTACCACCGCATTAAGCGCTAGGGAAAAAATTGTGTTGTACCAATTTTTAAGGATCTTCAGCAATCACTTTCTTTTCTTGCATTTTTCCAAGCTAGATTTGAACTGCTATATATGTGACGAAACAATATTTATGTATCTTTGTTAATGTGTGAATTTAACTTTAATGCAAAACGACATTGTAGCTATTCTGAGCATACAAATTTGTTGCTTTTGCACTATCCCTTTTGACAGCAACCGACTGTACTATAACTGTTTCACTGAGTAAGTTTTTTCCCCACATATTACTTCCCCTGCACATGACAACAAGTCCATTGTATGTTAAATACAATATTTATGCACGGAATTCCCTTGGTATATATATTGTCTTGCTGTTTTTGTATATGCCCTTCCAATTCTCAGCCTTCAAACAATATGCTGTGTAGTTGCAAGCTTTAAAATATACAACTATGTCCACATATAAAAATCATTGATTGAATGCAGGTAACAACCAATGCCAACGTCCAATGCATTTGTCCAACACTGCACCCATGAAATGTATATGGAATTTTTTTTTACTTATATTGTGCAATTCCGTGTGCGAAGCACGGGTTCACACTAGTATATATATATATATAGTATAGTAAATGTTTATACTTTAAAGCACGCAAGCATATATTTAAAACTTACATCATTTCAAAATCTAATATATATACACTTATCAATCATTATATACAGCGGTACAACACTTTAATATAACTTCTCCAAACTTTATACATATAACAACAAACTTTTCTCTTTCCAAAACAACAAACTGTATATATAACAGCAAATAGAACACAGCCTACATCTTAAAATATGATATATATATTGGTATAATACTTATTTTATAAGTTAATATATACTTTCTTCCAAAATATATATTATAAATCAACATTTGATATGAAATAATACAACTTCAAAACTATGAATACTTATATATATATATATATATGTGTGTGTATATATATATATATAATGTACCAACTAAGACATATGCAAACCTTTATACGTTTTATATTTTTAAGACCACTGCTTATATCACGTTATACTACTATAAAGAAGATATTTATAACAAAATTGTAACTTACAGGTTATGTAAACTCTTCGAAATATAAACACATATATATATAACTGTATAATATAAACAGAATATATAACACATATATATTTATTTAACTTATATATAACAGTTTATATTATAAACTAACATACTATATATAAAAAAGAAAGAAATATATATATATATATATATATATATGTATGTGTGTGTACTATTTCATAAACTGAAGTTATATGTGTCTGTAAATTTTATGTACACGTAAATAAACTAATACACATACTTACTGACATATAGACGCACACACACTTTTGCAACTTTGTAAACTGTATAGTATATACCACATAATATAATATAAATATTATAACATACCCATATATAAAAGAGGAGATGATGGTGGTGGTTGGAGAAGATGGTGGTGGTTGAGGCCGAGCTAAACAAGCGGAAGCAAGGCAAAACAAATGGAAAAAAGAAGAAAAGTAGAAAGGAAGAAGCCATTACTTACAGATTTTTTTTTATGGCCGAGAGAAATGAAAGATGAGAAGCAAATTTTCAAGTGAAAATCAGTTGGAGGTGGCTAGGGTTAAGGATGCACGGCTAAAATTTTGGAGAAGTTATGGTAGGAAATCAAAAGGGTGGAAAATATAAAGGCAAGAAATCAAATGAAACGTATGCCTATAATTAAAACAAGTAATGTATCTTAATTGATTTGTTTCCTATAATTAAAGAAGATGTATAAAAAAGAAGCCTTCACAAAACAAATAAATACGAGAACATTTAATAAATAAATTTTAAAAGATATGCATTTAAGTCAATAACGTATATCTATTTGAAATTTCTTTCCAAGAAATAAATAAGGGATCTGAACACATAACTATTCAATTAATAAATGAATGTCTAAATGAATAAAATAGAAAGATAAGGTAGAGATAGATATTATGAAAAATAAGTACATAATTTTAGGAAAAATAGAAAATAAAGAAAGAAAATACTCTATTTAATTGAAATTAGAATTAAAATTTGTAAACAAAATACAGCTAACATTGGAAAATTTCAACTACACTTATAAAATGTTTTAAAAATAAAATATAAATACATAACATGTCATGGTACACATGTAATGTAAATTAGAACATGACATGACAAACAAATTATTATTTATATAAATTAAAATAATAAATTTTGTTAAATAAAACAATTTACATACAATAGTTTAAAAAGCACAACTTTCACAATATTAATCAGATTTCAACGAAACAGAAAGTAGTATACTTAGAATTTTATTCACTTTCATAAAATAAAGACAAATTTCAAAAGTTCAAAATTTTAAATTAAAAGTCAAAGTTTGACCACATTGACACAAATTCACATTTCTGAAAAATATTCTATTTATTCATGTTTGGAATTATAATTCACATACAAATAAAAATTTATATTTAAAGATAACAAAAATATCCATTTTAATAAATAAGATAAAGTTTTAAATCAGGAAATTCAGTATAAAATAATTAAAATGTATAGTTAAAACAATCAAAAAAATACCGCGTTGTTACACTCTCCCCCACTCAAAACTTTTCATCCTCGAAAAGAAAAAAATATTGGAGAAACAACCAGAAAGAACAATAGGTTGAAAAACATCCCTGAAAAAAAAGAAGGTAGGAGAATAGGAATAGCTAGAAGGGAAAATAGGAGAATAGGAATATCTATGAAAGAAAATAGGTTGAAAGACAATGATGAACCATTATTTAAAACTATATAGATTTCAATTAGAATTTAAATTTTTATAACATTTTAAACGTTTTATAATATGATGAGTAGTCATTTTCAAATTTGTTAGTTTGAAGTAGCCTATATAATACGTTATAAAAATACTTTTATGACTCGATGTCTTAACAAGTTTATCCTTGTTCCTGTAGGCTCTGACTGTACGTTGATCAGGCGCAAAGCTAGAATTCTCCAGGTACTTAGTAGACTTGTTTTAACACCGAGTGAAAATACTGGAATTTTTTTTAAAAACAGATAATGAAAGTACAATCCAAGCAAATCAACCAAATCATTGTCTAACCATGGATCGCAGATACACAATAGTTACGCCTGGATCCCCCAGGAAACATCCGTATCCGTAAGCTTTCTCAGCCCTACGAATTACGCCATGATGACTAGTAGACAGCAGATACACAATGGTTATGCCTGAATCCCCCAGGAAACATCTGTATCCGTAAGATTTCTCAGCCCTGCGGATTTCGCTACTAAAAATGACCTACATATACACAATGGTTATGCCTGGATCCCCCTGGAAACATCCGTACCCATAGGCCATCTCAGCCAGGCGAATTACGCTATGCAGTCGCGCTCGTAAGACCATGGGTTACGCCATGGCAAGACACTTGAGTATCACATCCGAAAAACCAAAATCAGAGAGAATAATATCGATAGAATAAATCTACAATGTGGCCTTAGAGCGGATATCAGGCAGAAGACACTTTCCATATCTTTACTTCGAAAATATATATCATATAGTACCTTTCAAATCAATTTCAAATACCGTGCTTATATAAAGTCCATTATATATAAGATTTCATTTTCAAATCGAGTACTTTCCAAAATCAATAGTATATCAAATCACTTCATAATTATACAAATCACCTTAATATAAGTTCGATAACTTCCAAATCAAGTATTTAATAAAACAAGGTTCTCAATTTCAATTTCTTTCAATATCAGTACAGTTTTAAAAAGGAAAAACATATACGATTTCACCAAATCATTTCTTCCAAACCAATTATCTTCAGTTTCAAGTTTCCAAAATAATAAGTTCAAAAAATAATCCAAATCAACATAATTTATGTCAAACAAATCCGTTTTCCAAAAATCATCATAAATATACTGGGTTTTAAATTTCAATCTATTTCCGAAATCAATCTTTTCCTCAAGGATCACTTATCCTCAAAACGGTTACAATTTTAAACCTTTGAAAATTATATTATTATTATTATTATTATTATTATATATAGTTTTATAAAAGATGTTATTGAGTTAAAACATTTAAACTAAATTTTATTCAAAATATTTTGAAAACTAAATTTTTCTTCAAAACGTTTCAAAACTAAATTTCATATTAGTATAATTCAAAATAGTTTGATTCATTTCTTAACAAACCAGTTTCAAACTTATTTAAATCATATTACTTCATACTTAAAGCTACAAAACTATACTTATATGCTTTACCAAATAACTTATACTTTTCAAAATTACCTAGCTTTGAAAAGTTAACCTTGATTTGGAAAGGCTCGAACCTTCAAAATAGTCGAAGAAATCATATTTTCAATCCAAGAGTTGAAAATCACCAACAAATCAGTAAATCAATTCCAAAAGATAGGGTTATATCAATCAAATTCGAAACTCAAGAACTGAACACCGGCTCATTTCAAAACTGTGTCATATATATATGCATTTCTTTTCGAAAATAAAATTATACTTCGGTATTCGAAATCAAAATTGGTTTCGTAAATCAATCACATAGCAAAGCTACCGAAGTGGCCTCTCCCCCACTCAGAAACTCGAAAATCAATGTGGATGGTGCATGAATTCATCACCGAAATTATTTTCCAGCGACATAAGTGGGTTCTGGACTTCTATTTTCTCGAAGACTTCTTTTGAAATTTCTTCTTCGAAATCATTGGAATTCATTTGAAGTCATTTGAAACATTTCTTATTCAAAAAATAATTTTAAATCATATTATTATATATTCTCCAAAATCTTAAAACCAATTTCAAAACACCGGAATTCAATGTCTCGAATTTCAAATTAAAACCCTTCAGTTATAATAATTTTTATATAAATCCCTTTCTTATATAAAATCCTCAAAATTTCAAGTCCTTTCGAAATTTCAAATTCTCGTTTTTAAAAGGTAAATAATCCTTGTCGAAAAAATTTCACTTTTATATATAGAATAAAATCATACTTATCGAAATAATAATTCGATATATAAAACAATTTCTAAAATACAAAGAAACTCGATTTTCAAAGGATGATTCAAGAATGGATTTCCAAAACAAAGATAGGATCATATGAACCAAGGGTATAGAATTCTTCGGGGAATCAATGCCAATTTTAAAGGAGTTTCACCCCTTTACAAATCATCCAAATATTGGCGGGGTCGCCCATTCTTATAGGGATCATTCGAAGTGGAGTTATGGGATACTCCAGAATCAAGAAACACGAATAGGGAGAGAAGATAATGGATTTTGAAAGCGCAGGTCACGTTTCAAAGTCTTAAGGAAAAAAACCAAATCAAGAGGAAGAAATTCAAGCTCGAACGAAAGTGATTCTGCAAATAAATTTACTATATATGCTAAGCTTGCCTAGAGCCAAAGCTCGGATACTAACTGTAACGACCTGATATTTTGGACCATTCAAATCGACAATAATCCACACATGTCAAACTTGAATTTCTCAAAATATCAGATTGTTAATTTAAAATTTGGCAAAGATCAGCATATACAGTAAATAAATCCATCACAAAATCACAGAAACAGAGTAATATAATGCAGCGGAATAGATAAATAGTAGTTCATGAAGCTACTATATAAACATCAGAGTTAGAAATAAAATACAGCAGGATAACTCAAATACACTGAAGTCTCGAATACAAACTGATGACATCTTTGAACCAATCAACTGGAAAAACTTAAAGCTGAATCGATAGTTGGATCTCCAAATGAGATCCAAAATCCAAATGTGAGTCTCAAATGCTGTATCACTCAGTCTGACCCAAGCGTAAAACAAAACACAAAACACTTGAGTCAGGATTAACATTTTTATATCAATAAATTCAAGTCAAATGAAATATCAACTGAAATACAATTAACTTAAAGGATGTTTGGGATAACCATCCTCTAAGGATCCGTGGAACTATCTACAATGCAGAAAATATACACTATAACACCGTGGTCATTTCAATAAATTTATACTTCAAAAACAAATTGTTATTTCCATTATATATATATATCCTCAATTTCACAAATAGATTCCAATCAATTCGAGTTCCAAATTCACATTTAATTCAATTTAGATTTATCCATTTTAATTCAATTCAATTTTTAAATAACAAATTCAAATTTTATTGATTTCAAATACAGGTCTGGATCATAAATAAACCATTTAAATTCCAGCAATTTAAAGCTTTAGTATTCAACATTTTCAAAGTTCAATTTAACGGTTTCATATAGATCTCGATTTAACTCATTATTATTTAGCCTAGAAATATTCACTTAATAAATTCAGTATTATTTAAATAACCTTAATTTACCGTTAAACTAAATGTTCCTTTCGATTTTTTTAAACTTGAAAGATCCATTTAGTCACTTTAAATCAAAAATCAAATTATGAAATCAATCTTAAACTTCAACTTCAATAGTTCAAATCGATTAAATTTAGTAGAATTCTTAATTAAATACAATCTCAACTAATTCAGCTTTATCTTCTCAACCTTAACTTATTCAAATTATTACAACAATCTATTTTGATATATAGATTTAAATAAATACTTAATCATATTATATGTATTAAATCAATCTCGATAATATTATTATTAACTCTTTATATAAAATTACATATATATATATATATATAATATTTTAAGAACCAATATTTATCAAAAACCGTATATTTCTTTTCGAAACCAAAGAAATTATTTTCGAACATTTATATATGGACCAACGACGTCTGTATATATTTTCCTATCCTATGGTCAAGTGATACATATATTTATCATTTCAATCCGTAATATATACAGGTAGATATCATTTCGACCTGCAATCCCAAATTCAATTCAATGAAAATCGCTTGGGTTTATCATTTCAACCCATAACGATTTTCTCCTATTCTAAAGTCCGTTCGGGTATGTATCATTTCAACCCATAGTGAATTCTATACTAACAGGGAACTTGCAGAGTGATAACTGATAATAAAAAATATAACAACAGGCATATACCATCAATAATAATATAATATAAACAACATGATATGGTGTTATATCCCATATGTGAATGGTTACAGATAATAGCGTATATAACAATTTTAACAACTATAGCAGCATATTTCAATTGTCGTTTCAGTTGAAATCAAATTTAATAAATAAAATAACATTAATCGTGAGTGATTGCTCACCTTTTGAGGCTAGAGAGATAGACAATGAACTTGAGTTACGAAATCCAGGCACGAATCCAAAACAACAAATTCGGCACGAATTCGACGGACAACTGATAAATAGAAATTGACGAGAACAAATCAGAATCAACATGATATATATAGAAAATATATATTTGTTTCAAAATCAATTTCAATACATATATACATAGAATTTCTATATGCATATATTCAAAACCAGCGTGTTAACAAAATCATTATAAAATATATAATAAAACACATACAAATTCTAAAATAAATATTATTACAAACCTCTATACATATATACTTTGAAATCAACCATATGCTTATACTATAAACTTATTATATATATATATATATATATATATATATATATATATATAAACCAATATGCAGAGGTCTAAACGTATATATAAAATACAGTAAAAGTTTATACTTTAAAGCACGCAAGCATATATATAAAACTCACATCATTTCAAAATCTAATATATATACTTATCAATCATTATATACAGCGGTATAAACAACACTTTAATATAACTTGTCCAAACTTTATACATATAACAACCGACTTTTCTCTTTCCAAAACAACAAACTGTATATATAACAGCTAATAGAACACACCCTACGTCTTAAAATATGATATATATATATATATATTGGTATAATACTTCTTTTATAAGTTAATATACACTTTCTTTCAGAATATATATTATAAATCAACATTTGCTATGAAATAATACAACTGCAAAACTATGAATACGTATATATATATATATATATATATATGATTAATGTACCAACTACATACATATGCAAACCTTTACACTTTTTTTTAACACCAGTGCTTATATAATATTATACTATTGTAAAGAAGATACTTATAACAAACATTGTAACTTACAGGTTATGTAAACTCTTCGAAATATAAACACACATATATAACTGTATAATATAAACATAATATATAACTTATATATATTTATTTAACTTATATATAACAGTTTATATTATAAACTAACATACTATATATATAAACAAAAAAGAAAAAAATATATATATGTATGTGTGTGTACAATTTCATAAACTGAAGTTATATATGACTGTAAATTTTATATACACGTACATAAACTAATACACATAATTACTGATATATATATATATATATATATATTCAACTTTGTAAACTGTATAGCATATACCACATAATATAATATAAATAATACAACATACCCATATATAAAAGAGGAGATGATGGTAGTGGTCGGAGAAGATGGTGGTGGTTGAGGCGAGCTAAACAAGAGGAAGCAAGGCAAAACAAATGGAAAAAAAGAAGAAAAGTAGAAAGGAAGAAGCCATTACTTACAGATTTTTTTGTGGCCATGAGAATGAAAGATGAGAAGTAAATTTTCATGTGAAAATGAGTTGGAGGCGGCTACGGTTAAGGATGCATGGCTAAAATTTTGGAGAAGTTATGGTAGGAAATCAATGGTGGAAAATATAAAGGCAAAAAATCAAATGAAACGTATGCCTATAATTAAAATACATAATGTATCTTAATTGATTCGTCTTCTATAAATTAAAGAAAGATGTATACAAAAGAAGCCTTAACAAAACAAATAAATACAAGGACATTTAATAAATAAAATTTAAAGATATGCATTTAAGTCAATAACGTATATCTATTTGAAATTTCTTTCCAAGAAATAAATAAGGGATCTAAACACATAACTATTCAATCAATAAATGAATGTCAAAATAAATAAAATATAAAGATAAGGTAGAGATAGATATTATGAAAAATAAGTAAATAATTTTAGGAAAAATAGAACATAAATAAAGAAAATACTCTATTTAATTGAAACTAGAATTAAAATTTGTAAACAAAATACAACCAACATTGAAAATTTCAACTACACTTATAAAATGTTTTAAAAATAAAACATATATACATAACATGTCATGTTACACATGTAAATGTAAATTAGAACATGACATGACAAACAAAATATTATTTATATAAATTAAAATAATCAATTTGTTAAATAAAACAATTTACATACAAAAGTTAAAAAACATAACTTTCACAATATTAATCAGATTTCAATGAAACGAAAAGCAGTATACTTAGAATTTTATTCACTTTCATAAAATAAAGATAAATTTCAAAAGTTCAAATTTTAATTTTTTTAAATTAAAAGTCAAAGTTTGACCACATTGACACAAATTCACATTTCTGAAAAATATTCTATTTATTCATATTTGGAATTATAGTTCACATACAAATCAAAATTTATATTTAACGATAACAAAAATATCCATTTTAATAAATAAAATAAAGTTTTTAAATCAGGAAATTCTGTTTAAAATAATTAAAATATACGATTAAAACAATCACAAAAAACCAGGTTGTTACAAGAGATTTATATCCGAATTTCACAACGTGTCTATATTGTATGAACTTGAGTAACTTTGCTATTATAGTATGTAATTTAGAAAATCTTCATAATTTCAACGTTCTTATTTCTTTACGACTTAGTTTTTTTTCTTAAAAACACGTGTTAAGGAATCATTGAGCGCTACTATTTCAAAAGAAATCTTAAGTAAATTTGTCAAGTTAAAATGGGATTTTAAGGAGAAAACATTAATTCTTAAACCTCTCGATTAGTAAGACTCTGCTTTCTTAAGGACCTTCTAGAAATTTACACACAACTTCCCTACCTATATTTAGACATCTTAGGTGACGAAAAAGACTGTTTACTTAAAGAAATCTAATATGATTATGTTAAACTATTATGCAGAGAAACTAGCCTCCTGCCAAAAAATGGGATTATCACCAATTTCCCTCAGTCAATACTACTCACAAGTTTAGTGTTCCCTTTGACTCCACTTTTCCTATGTCCATGGGTTCAATAAAAAAAGCTAGGATTGTTACTTCCAAAATTAAGTATTGAATGTATAAAACTTGATTTATTAACCTAATCTGAACTTGTTTATGCTTGTAATACTTGGTGGTTGTTGTGAAAGAACATATTTTTTCCAAGCATTGATTTTTCCTTTGTTTTTTTTACTTTTTACTAGGAAAAACAACTAACACTTGCATCCAACGACCTTGACCTCCTCTCTCAACTGCATAAACTCAAAACGAGGCGAATGTTAGATATTGGAAAGTGCTCTTCTAAAGTTGCTTCAGTCATACCATTTTCAGACAACCTGAAAGCATGCAAATGGTATAACAAATATTATAAGTTAAGGTTAACATTAAGTAGTATGAATGAAATAACCTTGAGTTTAGAGGAATAAATCAAAGAGGTTAAAGAATTGAAAGAGAGTATAGATATAGTTGGTCAATCTGGACCCCCAGCCTTAAGGATTGAGATTGATGCAGAAATTGCTCGACTATATTAGAAAATTGAGAACCTTAAAGTTGACCTGCTAAAAAGCCAAGTACCATGCCAATCTCTAGACTTATTGAAAGTGGAGGCAAATCCACTCTTCCTATGCCTACTCCCACAAGGAAAACTAGATCCTAATCCTCAGCGTCTAAAAAGAAATTTTCTTCCTTGGAAAATCCACCTTCGGGTTTCGATGATGGAGAAATTGCTAGATGTTACCTAGAATATAAATATGAATACACCTAATTTATAAAAGGAAAGTGAGATGAAAAAGCTTTAAATATATCAATAGTTATCAGAGTCAGGTTGAGGAATTGGGATGCGAGAAATGCATTCTTGAATAGAAGGTTGAGGAACCTTCCTCAGCCATTGAAGTTTTGAAGGGGAAAGTGCTGGACCTTGAGTCTCAATTGAAAATAACCAAGGTGGTGTTGCATGAGATCTCCTAATTGGATTACTTTGTAGATTATTTGCTTGAAATAATAGTAGCTTTTGGCTTAAAAATCAACTATTCTTTTTTAGGTCGAGAAATGAACCAAAAGTTGAGCAAAGCAACAAAGGCATGATACAGACATTATCAACACTTCCTTTTTGTATGGTGTGCCAACCGTCTCAAAAATATTGGAGGACTTCCTTTTTTTCTTATAGATGCCCCTGCTTCAAGCAAAAATCATCCATATCATCTTGAGGTTAAGGGGAAAGGGGAAGAAAAAATATACCAACATCATCCGCTTCCTTCACCTCTTCCTCGAGAAGACCGGAAAAAATTTTCTTGATATTTGTAACTTTTTGTATGTAAACTGGTATATAACTTTTATACTTGAATAGTTGATGTTTTAAATAGATCTTGTAGTTTCTTCCTTATTCTTGTCTTATACTTGAACTCATTGAGCTGTTTGAGAATTATGGTTCACTTCGGAGCTTTAATTTGATTTAATCTGATCAGTGATCTTTGATTAAGCATAGATTTGTTTTCTCTTTGCTTCTTCAAAGAATGCTTTTAGACGGGCCTTAATTTGAGAGTCCTTTGTTCGGCCATGAAATATTTGTTTTCCCCCTCCTTGTATGAAAGAGGCTTTTTACACTTTAGTGCAATAGCCCAAATATCTTCTTATCTTTTTAGTCCTCGCTTCTCTTTAATTCCCTATTCATTTGAAAAATATAAAGTACATAGTGATGGCTTCCGTAGTTTTAAGAACTTATTTCTTTCTCAAACTGATCGTCTTGTTTCCTAAATGTCGAAAAATTTCTAAACAAGATTTTTTATTGAACTTTGAAGTTTTGGACGTTGGATTTTGAAAATCACTTTTGGAATTATTATTGAATCAGCAGAATAAGCCTTTCAAAAATATGGACCAATTTGCCCTCTCATCTTTCTAGACTGAACGACTTCATAAATGAATCTTAGTTTTTTAATTATTTTTGTTACCTTGGCTAATTATATAGACAAAACTACTTTCCCTCAATCGAGGTTTTTGGATGATTATTAGATGATTTCTCTTTGTTACATGAGCATGAAAAGTTGTCTGACCTTTCCTTTGAAGATTTCTCTAACTTTGCCTTGAGGTAAGATCGATCATGTTTGATGCTCTACCATTGAAAGATTGCTTTGTCCCATCTTTAAGATGGAATTAGGCTCGTTTGGTTGATTTCTTTATGCAAGATTGCCCCTTCTATATCTTTTAGTTAAGGCTTTGGGCTAGTCGGTGCTTTGGTCAGGCCATCTTAAGTCGATCAAAGTCTTACTCGTCCTCCTTCTATAAGGTGCTCTAGACAAGCTTTACAGGCAGGACAAAAAGGTTGTTGGTTGGTCCTTTTGTTGGCCATCTAAGGCAGGACAAAAGTTTTACCCGTCCTCCCTTTAGGAGGCACTCTAGTCAAGCCTTATAGGCAAAACCGAAGGCTGGTCAGTGCTTTGGCTAGACCATCTTAGGCGGAACCAAAGGTTTACTTTGTCCTCCTTCTAGGAGGTGCTCCGGCTAGGCCATGTAGGCAAAACAAAAGGCTTATTGTGCTCTGGCCAGGCCTTATAAGCAAGACCAGAGGCTTACTCCGACTTTTCTCTAGGAGGTGCTTCAGTCAGACCTTATAGGCGGGACCAAAGACATTATGTAACAACCCGCCTTTTTGATTCTCAAAATTCGACACTAATACATCCACAGTATTCACGTGTCGACCATCCAAGTGCCAGAAAGACAGATTACTGGGATGAAAGAAAAGAAAAGACAGAACAAAGTCTAATAACGTGACGACTAATTTATAACATACCAATAATCTTTACAAAAATAAAACTTTAAATATACATACATCAATTGGAGTACTAATCTATCATCAAGCTAGACAGTTATAACAACATGTCCTCACAAATGCTGATAAATATAGCAAGAAAAAAAATTATGAAATATAAAAATATGAGAATATGTCTTGTGGATCCAGCTCATCTCCTGAAGCTCCAAATGTTCAGCTAAATTTAGAAAAACGCTTGGGCTGACCCAAGCATTATAATAAAATAATACTCGGATCAGCCTGGTAAACTAGCGTGAGAAAACATCAAATCATATGGATTTCTATATTTATAAAATCATTTCCAAAATAAAGGTATCTCATAAGACCACGCCACACATTAACACGGACGGATTTTTACCTTATGATAACTAAACCATTTTTATTAGAAAATCCAGTGATATTATAAAAATGCTTAAGGGTGGAAAACATATAAATAACATATCTCAAATGGTTACTCATAACTACATTCAACAATACTAGGCTCTATAGCTAAAACCATAGGGCACGCATTTGAGAATGGATTCCAACACGGCAAGGTAAGGGACTACATTTCGTACATTACACCTCTAGATCAAATGTACCCGAGGACCACACATGGACCTGCTGCGAAGATAGAGTCTACCGGTCCTTTAACATGACATACCATTTTACATAGTCCCTCGAGCACCGAGGCTGCAAATATTGCACCACAGTGGACACGAACGCATACCAAATCCATAAAACCGAATTAAGATCGAGAAATGATATTCCTAATGGTAGCTCAGCATATAGCTCTATGGGCATCCCCTGTTTTAGCCCTTACCGGTTTGCGTGGCTTGTGAGGTTACGCTTTTACCTTTTCCTCCTAGTAATTCCCACTTGGAATGTTAACATTTCCCTCCAGGCAATAATACAATGCTAGTGTTTATCCATACAAGTTGTTTAAGATATGAACTAACTGAAGGCACTATTCTACTATATCCATTTTAGAATCCCCCTCATGACTAGCAGCAAGTAGCCTTTCCACTTCAAAGAACTCCGTCTTTGATTCCATTATCTCGAACCGGTCTCAAACCTCTTCCAAAGCGTAGAACATGCATATGATTTTGTAGTGGTTAGGTTTCCAGCCATCTCAAATAAGTACACTCCCCTACTTGCCGATCATCCCAAAACCATCCAATAGATTCTGATAAACTCAACCCTGGTTCTATTGGAAATAATCTGACAATACATAAGAGCGGTGATCACCTCCTAACCGTTTAAGTGGACAAATTTCCTTATCATTTTTCCTTGGAGAACAAAATGAGATTTATACACACAGTACAGCCTCATCGAACATAACTATGTCATATAACCCCCCATGTTCCTCCTAGATATTTCTAGAATTATATTTGGCTAAGATTTCATAGTCGCTTTGTTGGCGTCAAAAATGGCTACCAACATCCAAACAGTATGAAAGCATCACCAATCTAATATTCCAAACCAAACAGAGTGATGCAGAGAAATAAAATATGAAGAATAGTAAATTATAAACAATAAGAAAGTAAATAAACACAAGAGAATTCATAGTGGTTTGGCAGACTTCGACCTACATCCACTCCAAAAGTTTTCTTTTTATTGATTTATACTGCTGATTACAGTTACAATCCGTGAAATCCGAGAATCAAAATGGCAGAGTGTAGGATAGGGAAGAAGATGAAGTAATCCAGAAAGAAGATCCCTTTCCTTGAGCTAATGATCCGGTATTTATAAGGGAAGACATGCAAATATCTAGTTGAAAATCCATATGTAGTGAAGCCGAGACGGACCAATCTAGAAAAATTCGGGACCATCTAGGCCATTGGGAACAATCGGCATCGATACATACGGGGGATAGGCATCGATCGACTATGCTATAGTACACATGGTCGACGATCCCCATGGTGGGTCCTCCTTTACTATTGCTCTATGTTTCCATACTCATTTGCTTGATTTCTCTGGTACTTGTTAAGTTATTGAGCGATCATTGTTGAGTTGAACTGCTAATTCGAGTGATACATAGCCATAGTAATCCAATTCGATTTGTTCCTAACCATATTGATCTGATTCAATTCCCTACCTCAAGGGAGTGCAAATCCATACTTAGCCATTTCTTGGATGCTACTTCCTTGAATCTGCTTGACTATAGTTCATAGCCTTGCTTATAACCGATCTTTGAACCTAATAATCATCCCTATGGACGTCCTGCCTTAATGGTTGCAAATCCATATAGCTAATTCCATTGTATCACGGTCTTGCCAAAAGGCAGGATTACATTTGCCCCCTAAAAAATGCCTTGTGATAGGAAGGTGTGTTTTCAACCGTCATAAGTCCGAAATCCAAATTCCATAATCCATCAATAGCTGAATTTTCCAATCCGAGATCGAATCCTCTATCAAGCCGAATTATCGATATCATCGGATCATCAGCCAAAACCACGATCTCTCCAGGTCATTTTCTAAATCCATTGTCGTTTAAACTCTTGGAAGCCAATAAATCGATCAACAATTTCTCCAGATTGTTATCCGAATTATTGATCTCTCTGGATCGATGGTGGCCATTTCAGACCGTTGCCAATTTCAACCCAAACTTAATGACGAGTAGGCCGATCCTGTCGCTCTTCGACGAAATTACATACCCCTTGAACTTGGCCCTTTTGGGGGCATATAGTGATGTTTTGATCCTTCTGAACCGATCATAGCCCCTTTGATCTCTTGCTAGACCATATGCTGTCACTTTCCACAAAAGGGGGAACAATGACATGTAAATCGATCCTGCCGCTCTTTGGCGAAGCGACATTACTTCTTGCACTTCGGTTTAATGTCACTTATCATATAGCGATGTCATGCCCTTCCTTAGTCAATCATGGTCCCTCCAGGCCCTTGCTGGACCCCAGCCAGTCACTCTTCGATGAAAGGGAGGCCATTGATAAGTGAGTCAATCTTGTTGCTCTCCGGTGAAGTGACTCACTTCTTGCACTCCGATCCCCAACTCTTCGGTTAGGGACATAAAGCGATCAATTTCATACCGACTTCCTTTCTTTAGCCTTGACTCTCCGGTCGAGGTCTTAATCCATAACGTACAAATCCATTCCGTCGCCCTCAGGAGAAGGGATTCGCACCTTGCAGCTGTCACCTCGTCTCTACGGTCAGGACAACCGGGACCTGCTTTGTTCATCACACTAATGTAGATTTAAGTTGAACTTTTAAATTTGAGTTCTTACAGGCAAAAAATCCAAAAATAAAGAAAATCAAACATTTCCTCTCTGGGCGTGACAATTTATCATCATCTCAGAGCATCGCCGAGGTTCGTCCTCGGTCCCGTACATGTATAAGTGACTTAGCTATCTTATTATGGAGTTTATTGTTAATTTAGTTCATGCCATCCCAATCAAGAGATAACGATCCGTAATCTCGATCCAAGTGTATTTCCAATTGATGCGGAAATGATTTCTTCAGTTCCACCATCGCTGCCCGAGTCCTCATATACTAGAGCAGCCTTCCATTCCAAACGTGCTAATCAACCATATCCATTAAGTTCCTGCATTCATCCATAGTATGTCCACCCAATTCATGGAATAGGCAGTATTTCCTAGATCTACATTTTCGCTCTATAGGAGCCTTCCTTGCCGGTTTCTAATAGAGAAGTTACCCCTTATATCTAGGTAAATCCAGTCCAAGCCTTCAATCAAATCCGAGTAAGAGGAGAACTTTGGCTCTCGCTTGTTCCTTTGCCTTCTTGATCCATCGTATCCATCATCCAGCTTCTGCATACCCATATCCTTCTTGAATCCTTCTCCCAATGATCCTCTACCTTACATAGCGTTTACTTCCTATTTGTCTATTTCTGCATCCTCCTGCCACATGAACCTTTCCACTTTCCCTAAGATCCATCATTGGATCCCTATTAGTAAAATTTTGAAGTCTGTTTCATAAATAATTCCTTATGCTGCTGCAATTAAAAACCATTGATGGACCCGACCAATCCACCAAAGCCATTGCCACAATGAATCGTGTTAATAAGCTCCTCAGGGACTCTCCGTCTCTCTTTTTCAGTGCCACCAATGTCATCACATTCTTGCATTACGAAATGTGAAACCAAAACTGTTTCATGAACTTATCCACTAGCTCGTTCCATGTCCTGATTGATCCATTTTCCAACTGCCTGAACCAAAACACGGCTAACTCCATCAATTATATAGGAAAACATCTCGCCATGACTTCGTCCGATGCCTCTAACACTTCCACATACTAGATACATCTCATCTTATGCATCATAGGATCCAAATTTCCGTCATATACCTCATGTGTTGGTAGTTTAAACTCTAGTGGGTTTCTAGCATTCCTGATATTTGGAGTGAACAGACTCCGATGACATCCTCTAGACTCCTATTAGGAAATCCACCTCTCATTATCCGAAGTATCTGCTCAGCCATCCTTTCATTCTCATCCATAGGTGGTCTCCAATCCCTATTCCCAGCCTGCTTCCTAAATCCATGAGGGTATTCCGGATCATACTCCTCATGACATGCATCCACATCCAATCCGCGCTACACTGCACAACATCAACCAATGGCCTACCACAGACCGATCTAGTATGACTCGAGGGGAATTCACCCGAGTCCTAGGCGATGGGCGCTGATCCCTATGAGGGGATTGGTGTCGATCCCTCCATGTTGACCTGGAACTGTCCCGGCTGCTCCATTCCATTCCTCTATCTATTTGCTTTGTTTCCCTATTCTTTGTTCTGATTTTCTACACTTCCGATTCTCCAACCCCTTGATCTACATTTCCCACAGTTCCTGCCGCTTTAGCCTGTCCAATTTGCTTAAGAAAATTCCGCATCATCTCCTCTTGCCTCTTCATCATCTGCTCCTACATAGCATCCATCATAGTCTCCATCTCATTCCTTATATGTAGATGTAAGGTTAATTAGTTCCAACTCCTGAGGAAGCATCCTGACTTCCTCCATAGTTACTCCTTTCTATAATGGTCTGATTGCTTTACCGTTGATCGAAATCCAAGCTTCGAATATTTTCCAAATCAATGGGTACTAGTCATTCTCAGTGAAAGCACCAAAATGTTGGTATCAAAAATGAATGCTAACACCCAAACAGTATGAAAGCACCACCAATCCAATTTTTCAAACCAAACAGAGTGATCTAAAATTAAATATGAAGAATAGTAAATAAAAATAGTAAAATAAATGGACATGAGAGAATTTATAGTGGTTCGACTGACTTTGGCCTACGTCAACTCCAAAAGTATTCCTTTATTGATTTATATTATTGATTACAGTTACAATCCATGAAATCCAAGAATCAAAATGGTGGAGTAGAGCCAAGGGAAGAAGATGAAGAGAGCCAGAAAGAAGTTCCCTTCCCTTGATCCAATGATCCAGTATTTATAGGGGAAGACATGCAAATATCTAGTTGAAAAAACCATATATAGAAGACCAAAGCCAGGCCGGACTGATCTAGAAAAATTGGATCCCATCCATGCAAGTGGGAGCGATCGTCGCCGAAACCTATGGGGGGATCAATACTGATCAGTCATGCTCTTGACCACGAGGTTGACGATCCCCATGGTGGGTCCCCCATTACTGTTTCCGCATGTTTCTATAATCTTTTCTTGATTCCCCTGGTACTTTTGGAGTTTTTGAGAGATCATCATTGAGTTAAACTGCTAATCCGAGTGATCCATAGCCATAGTGATCAAATCCAATCTGATCCATTCCTAATCGTATTGATTTGATTTGGTCCCCAGTCTAAGGGTAGTGCAAATCCATACTTATCCATTTCTTGGACACTACTTGCTTGAATCCACTCGATTATCATCCATAACCTTGCTTATATCTGATCTTTGAACCTAATAATTATTCCTTCCGACTTTCTGCCAGAAAGCGTGATAACATAGTTATTTAACTGTCAAATAAAACAAACAAGCAAATATAGATTTAACTTTATATGGAATCAACTAGGCCTCTTTTAATTAATCTTTCATTAACTAAAAATACCTTTCGGTACTTGGAAAAATATTCATATATTTACCTCACTAGTATAAGTATATTCACAAAACATAATACTTTCAGTACTTAGAAAATGTACTCATATACTTATCTCAATAGTATAAGTATATTAGCAAAACCTAAGGAAGATTTTATGACGACCCAGAATTTTTAAGCAATTTAAATTGGAATATTTAATTGATTTGAAATATTTAAAAGTAAATTTTTAACTTGAATTCAAATATCACTATTTATTTGGTAAATCAATTATTAAATTAAATTATTTGAAGTTGGGAAAATGTTGAATATGGAGTTTTAAGCCGGCTAAAAATAATTTGAAGGCTTATAAAATTTATATTGATAGTACTGAAGATAGTAAAAGTGGTAAAGTGAATTTGGAAGTGCTTTGTTAAGTTTGAAATTTATATCGTTTAACTTGAATTTAAAAATAGCCTTCCGAGACATAGTCTCGGAATTCGACGAAACTAGTTCCATTTGATCCGTAATAGTGTATTATTATCGGATTTCAAATTTCATATTTATCGGAGTTGTTGTGTGAGCATACGATATATAAACGCGCTAGAATTAATATCGAAAATTTAATACTTTAATTCGATTTAAAAAGCTATCTTCTCCATACGATCGAATTAGGGCTCGAAACTTTTTTCATTGCGTTCGGAAAAGGGGTTTAACGTTATAAACGCCTAGCGGCACGTTAAGATAGGAGATCGATATTCTAAGTTGCTAGAACGAGATATTTTGAAATAAAATAAAACTTTATTTAATCAAATCAAGGTCAAATTAAATCAGGTCATAGTTTCCTTTTTAAACACTCTATCTCATTCACTTATCACGTCACCTCCTTCTTTTCTTTTCAGCCGAAAGAATCTCAAATCAAAATATAAAAATATCATGGCCTCCTCGTTCATCCTCTTTCTACCAATTTGGGGTTCCTGCTTCTCTAATCACCTGCCTTCCCTTCGTTCCCCTTCCTCTCGTCCTTTCACTCTTAGCCCATCCCACCTCCAAATTTCCTCTGCCTTCTTTGTTAGGTTTGGATTCTCGATGCCAGAAAAAACAACAATTCCAACGCCTAATTCAATTGACCTTAAATCGACTCGAGTGGCTCGAACACGAAGGCGGCGCGAGCGCCTGAAATCGTGATCGCGGTTCGCGATTGAAACAAGGCACGAGCCGTGGTGGTCTCGACGTCGGCGAAGTTTGGATGGGATGTAGGCGCGTGCTCGATGACGAGGTGGGTTCGTGATTGCTTGGGGGTTTCGAGATTGGTTTGACTTGGACTAGCGGAAGCTCGTTTCCGCCTGGTAGTGCGCGCGAGTTAGGGACGGGAAGCCACGGTAGTGTTGCTGAATGGAAGCATTCCCATGAGCTTGACTTGATGTTAAAGAGGATCTTCTCGTGTTGGTTCTTTCGTGAGGTATCTGTTCTTCTTTTCATTTTATAACGACCTATAAATTTTCGATGTTTAAATTTTGTTACTTTAATAATATTTTATGATTTAATATTGAAAGAAATAAAATGTTGTAATTTAATAATGGAATAATAACTAAATTAAAGTGAAACAATGTTAATACAAGTTAATTATCAACAATCTTAATGAAATTCCAATTCATTGTATTTAAACATGCTATGCTTGGTTTAAAAAAAATTTAATAAGTAACAAATGTAAACATTTAATTATTGTATAAAATAGATAGTTAAGGGTAATTGAATAAGATCAGTATTGTATAAGGGATTATAATATGTGTTGTATTAATGTGTGCATTGATTATAGTGGGATGTAAAAGGTAAAGAATAAATTTACAAATGTTACAAAATGTATAATGGTGACAACTATTGTTCATTACAAATGTATTTAATCAATAGCAATTAAATGTAATTAAACATTACCTTATGTAAGTTAAGATAATAACTAAAAAAATTTGAATGTAAAATCAATAAAAACGTTAATTATATGCCTAAATGGCAATTGATTTAAAAAAAAAATTGAAACCAATATAAATAAATGAATTGGAATATTAAGTGTGTATAAGTGACTAAATCTCAGCATAATGGAAATAAAATAGTTAACACAAATAAAAGATGAAATTAGAATTATATAAATGATTTGAACATTTGTTGTAATTAATGAACTTTTAAATGTAATTAATAGTTAAGGGTAACAATGGTTATAAGTTACCTATTTATTTAGTTCATAAAATTTGTTTTACTTAATTTGTGCAATTAATGTAGATTAAATTGGTAATCGAAGAATGTTAATTCAATAGGATGTAACCAATGAAAATTTTAATCATAATATGACTATTGATTTGAATAAAAATGGAAATCATGTTTGATCAATTTATTGTAGTTTATATTATGATAAATGGATATATTGCAATTGAACGTAAATAAATTTTACATTAATATGGAATAAGACAATAATTGTAGTGTCAACATAATAAAAGGTATAGAAATGTAAACTTTATTTACAACGCAATGATTTATGAAATAAAAAGATAGAAACCTATGTTAATAATTTCATAAGGTATTGTTGATTTAATAGTAGGAGTGTAAATCAAAAAGAATAAAAATGAATAAGTTTAGTAAGGGAGTAAACATATGTTTATTAGCTGAAAGATTGATTGCAGAGATGAGTAACTATTATTTAGTGAGAAATGTGTAATTACTATTTGTATCCAATAATGTAAATATGTTTAAGTTACTATTAGATAGTAAAAATTGTTTAATTCTCATTACATTCATTTAGTCCATTTTGAAACTTAATCAACTGAAATGAATGTAATTGAAAATTTCTAATTAATAGGAGAGAGAATACTAATTGTAAATTAATAGGTGTAATTAAAAGCAGCTTATGTTCTGTGAAAATAAGGAAAGTTTGATTTAATAAAAAGAACATTTACATCAAATAAATGAATGTTTCATTTATGAATGTAGGTCTAATTTCATTAAAATATAGAATAGAATGATTGATTTAAAAAAAAGAAATATATGTTTATTTGAACTATGTTTTAGCTTACAGATTGATTAAAAGAATTGGAAAATAATATATTTCAGTAAGTTATTTATTACTCTTGTGTATAAACAATTTTTTTATTTTTTTTCTCATGCATCTTAGTTGTCTGTTTTAAGATTTAACTTTGTAAGTGATTGCAATTAATGTAGTTCAAATGTTTCAATTAAAAGGAAAGAAACAGTGATTGCAATTAATAGTTTTGACAAATAAATGCACGTTTTGTGTTAAACAAAATTTAATGCTAGTTTACTACATATATGTTTATACCTAAATTCAAACTTATGTTTTAGATCAAAATTTAATGCTAGTTTATATTGAAATCTCATATGTTGTTAAATTAAATATTAATAGGAGATGATAAAGGGGGTAAAATAGATTTACACTTGACTATTTCCTTTCCAATTAGACTTTATTAGATTTTATTGCAACATAACTTACCTTTCCATCTTCACTTTTCTAATTTACTCTTACATTCATCGCCTCCTTATGTGGATTATTTTCATACCTTTTATTTATGAATGTAAACTATAAGTGGCGATAAAGACATACATATATATTATACACCTGTTTATATTACCTTGTTTATGCTATCATATTTTGGAATGTATGTTAATGCATTCCTTGTAAAACATTCAATCGAAATGTTAACATGTTGTTTAATTTCCAATCTAATCACAAAGAGGGAGAAATGAAGATTTCTTAATGCTGCATATTCTTTTAATTTATGACACAAATTTGGGTGGAGAATTTATTTTCATTTATTGTAACGACCTAGAAATTTTAGTAATTAAAATTTGAATATTTAATTTATTTTAAATATTAATAAGTGGATTTATAAGTCGAATAAATTTTATTTCGAATAATTGGATTTAATTGAATAATTAAATCGATAATTTAATATGTTAAAATACAGAAATAATTGAAAATTTGGTTAAAGATGATTGTGAACGATTTGTAAAATTTTATTTTATCATATTGAAGTTAGAACGATATTTTAGAACTTTTAAAATCAAATTAAAAGTTAATTTGTGAAAATTGAATATTTTAATATTTAAATCGACTAGTGAAAATAGTCAATTTTTGAACAGTCTCAGAATTGAACGAGACCAGTTCCATTGGATCCGTAATAGTTAGTTATTACCGGATTTCAATTTTCGTGGCAATCGGAGTTATCGTTTGATCGTGGCAGCTCGAAATGCATCGAATTATTTTTAATATTAATTGGCGAGTTAAAATAGCCATTTTTCAAAAAGTCTCGGATTTCAACGAAACCAGTTTCATCGGATCCGTAATGTGATATTATTGTAAGGTTTAAAATTTCATATCAATTGGATTTACCGTTTGTCCGGTACAAATTAAAACGCGTAGAAAATCGTTTAAATCGGGTTAATTTAAATCGATCGTTTGTTGCCATAACTCGCACAGATGATCGAATTAGCTTTCGAAACCTGTTCCATTGTGTCCGAAAGCGGGGTAAACCCTAGAAACGCTGGTTACGGCGCGTAAATCGGAGTTCGGAATTTCCGGAATGAATAGTGTTCGATTTTTCCTATAAATAGCCCCCTCTCTCTCTAAATAAAAAAAAAAACTAAACCCTAGCCGCCACTTCCCAGAACCAAAGGCCAGAAAATTCGCATGCTTCTCCCCTTGATCTCTTCAAATCCACAAACATTTGGAGGAAACTTTCAACTACAAAGATCGAGAGCTCGTCGAGAGCTTTACATCCAACGGTGGAGATCGCGATTGGAGCTACGGATCATCCTCAAATTGGCCGCGTTCTCTTGGAAGTTGCGCACGAATTCCCACGCATATGGGGTGCCGAGCTCGAAGTTCTTCTGGCCGTGGGGAGCTAGTGTAATGGCGCTTCAGATGGAGTATCCTGATCGAGTCGAAGTGGAGTGTGGTAGTCGTTATTTGGAACCCTAATTGGAGCTATGGGTTCGGCAATCTACAGGGAGGTGAACGCAAAAACGTGAGATGAGAGAGAAGGGGGTGTGCGGCCTGATGGGGGGGAGAGCAGATCGAACGGCCCAGATTGAGTTTGGTTAGAAAAAAGTAAAATAAATGTTGTAAAGTTATATTATAAATTCGTGTAATCTTTAAAACTGCATAACTTTTTCATACGAGGTCGAAAACGCGCGAAACAGGAAGCGTTGGAATCGTATGGACGAGCACTACGCTATGGAATTGGATTGGAGTCGTTTGGGGTTAGTAAGAATTTTGGGTAAAATTAAACGTCCGTTTAATTTTATTCGAAATAAATCGCTAAAACGAAATTGAAATCAAGGTGCGAACTTCTCACTCAATCGAATAGTTTCGATTTTATTTTAAATAGTTAGATTTAAAATATTTGAATGCATATTTGAATGATGATTGTTATCTATTGATTGTTAAAATAGACATTATGCGCCGTTAGTAAGCGGATGTTATTTATTAAAAACATATACCGCGAATATTTCATAAACAGTGAAATTGGTATTATATATAATAGCAATATATATATATATTGGCATATGTATATATTGGAGTTATTGATTTCCCGCATTTTTTTAGCGGATGAGACCCTATTGCGCCGTCTATTAAGCGGATAATATTTTAAATCCCATATACCGCGATAATTCCGTACTGGAGCGGAATTGGTATTGTGCTAATGTTTGTGGATGCAGGAAAACAGGTTGGAGGGATCCAACTGGATTCCTCAACAGTATTTATTTGAATTCAGATATTTTGATATTTGATGGATTATCATATCGATATATGATGTCGTTGTTGTCGTGATTGGCTATTTGGTATGTAGCATCATTGGACCAAATTTTGGAATTTTAAAATGATTTCAAAGTGATTTTTGAAAGTATACGTTTATAAAATATTTTTGGAATTGATTTATTTTAAATAAATAAACGTTATAATTTTTAATGTTATAAAAATTATATTTTTGAGAAATATAGTTTAAAAAAACTTATTTTTGAAAATATGGGTTTAATGATTTTATAAAATAGTTAAAACGGGATTTCTGAATTTATTGTGAAAAGTTTAAATATAGGATTTATAAAATTTAATTATTTTATAAGTCAGAATGATGAAATTATAAAGGGGATTAAAGATGTTTTAAAAGGACAATGATATAAATTGATTTATATAAAAGATTATAAATTGATATTTATAAATTAAAATATTGGAATTATAAAACGAGTTTTTATAAGTGTTAGAATGAATTGTGAATGAATTTCTTTAATGAATGAAATTTATAGAATTATAATCGGTGAAGTTAGAAATGGAATTTTATAAGCAGTAGGTTTATAAAATTTGCCAAAATTATTAAAAGAATGGTTTTGGATAAATAATTGAATCTTATAAGTTATAAGATTTATAATTATGAAGTTTAAAGGAACGATTTTGTGAAATAATCGTTTTATAAGCATTTAACTTATAATGTGAACTTTTGGTTTATAATTGAGTTATAAATCGAATAGATTAATAAAGGAGATTTATAAAAAGGAAGTAGTGGTAAAATAAATAGAAATGGAATTTATAAACGTTGTTTTATAAATTCACAAACGACTTATTTTGATAAGTTAATTTTTATAACTTATTTATGGAGTTATATTCACGTTTTAGACAGTGAATAATCCTTTAAGTTAAAAAGAATAGAAATGATGAAATTGGTTAACAAGTATATTCACGTTTTTGAATAGTGAATATTATGTTAAAGAAAATGTTTTAGATATGATGTTTTAAATAGAATTAAAACGATCTATCGATGTTTTTAAATGTGTTGAGATTCGAAACCATAGATTTCAACAGTCATTGTTGAAATAGATGTTTTCGAGAAATAAAAGGAAATGGTGGACTATAACACTGTTGTTATAGTAAATGATTTCCGAAAGGAAATGTTTTGTATAGTATTGGGATTTATATATCTATTTTAATTTTGAATCCCTATACTAGTGATTTTGGGTTGTCGTAACGATGTTTTATGCAACATTCGTTTTGGCCATAATAAATATGTTTAAGAGAATGATTTCCTTAAATAATGAAATATATACTTAATTTCGATTTAAGTATATTGAATATTTTCCAAAGGTTGAAAATAAAAGATTTGTGAATTACTTATTAAATAAGCATGGAAAATGTTTTCCAATATAAAGTGAATATTAGAGAATTTATCTTTTTGAAGATAAATTGAAATGAATAATTGAAATCGTATATGCATGGATATTGTGAAATATAAATTCACTATGGAATTTATAAAAGGAATTGAATTCTTTTAAAAATAAATATTGATTTATTTTTGACATATTGAAATTATATATCTTGTAAAGATATTTTGGAAAATAAATAATTTGGAAAATTATTTGGAATCGGGTGATGTGTGCATATCCATTGATAGTTCAATAACCGACTATCAATATTTACCTTTGAAAGGTATTTGTTGGGATTTGTTGAATTTGAATGCTACACTTGTTTTTAAATTATTGCGCTCGTTATTCGGATTACCCATTCCGAATAGTGATACGACGTAATGGATAGCATTGAAGACCGGTGTTGAAGACCGGGTATTTGCGAAAGCGATAGGATGACCTATCGATTGTCTCTGCACTGGGTAGCTCCTGGTATAGAGATTCCCTAAGTGATGGGAAATCCGATCAGGATTGTGAATATACGGATTGCAAGGACTTCTTTGTAAGTGCCTTCGGTTCTGTTCGATCCCGGAACAGACTTGTATGGATTGTATGTCTGACATTACAAATTGAGATATAAAGCCGATTTCTTTCAAATATATTTCTGTTGGTGGCGGAGAATTTATTCTTTTAGCTTAACACCCTTCTCTGAGACGTACGAGCTCAGAGGTTATGTAGTTGAATGTTATCAGCGATATATTCCCAATTTGGTAATGTGACATGCTGAGTGTTGCTGTGAAATGATCATTGTGTTGATTATTTGTGATAGGATCATTTGTTTGATCGTCTATCCTGGTGATCATTTCTATGATCATTTGTTGACCCAAAGCATGGCTTTTGTATAAAGTATGTTTTTGTGGACGTGACTTCGTCGAGCCTCACACCTCGGAAATGGTCAAAACAGGAAAGATGCGGCAAGGTTATGAGGGGTAGCGCCCTTGAGGGTATGTGCATTTCCTTCTGGAAAAGGGTGGTATCATGGTATGGAGCCCAGATACTTACTCATGTTGAAAACACTTTATGATTGTGTGAATTGATTACGAGCGCTCGGATAAAGGTCCCAAAGGACCGGGGGATGGCATATTCGGTCAGTTGTTACTCAGTTAGGGGTAACCCGGCCTTGTGTTGGCAGAGATCCGGTTTGGTTCTCGGGGATGTCCTTCCAGAGGTATTCTCATGTGGCAACGGGAAGTTCCTTGGCCTGATCATTCGTTGGAAATCCAATTCCCAATACGAAACTTTGTACGGTATTAGTTGTAGAACCTGTCATTTACTTATGGTGGTCACCACTGTTTAGATGGTAGCTATAGTAGGCATAGTTCGAAATGTCTATGTTGGCTAAGATTTATATTCTACTTTCGAAATGAATTTTTCCTACACTATGCACTAGTAATAATATCAAATGTTCTTTTTAATGCGTATCAAGCATCTTTGACTATCATAAGGAGAAATCTCCTCCGATTCTGCGTTTGCATTGTGTGTGTGCGCGGGAGGCCTTATGGTAGTCTCATTTTTTAAAAGAATTGCGAATTGACTTTAAAAATATTCCTCTATTTTGATTTTTAAAGATAAATAAAATGTTTTGAGTTCTCACACCAGTCACATGACTAACTCGGAGTTTATTGTTTTCCTTCCTAAACTCTGGGTGCCCACCAATTTCCACACGGGCAGTTAAGAGTTAGGTTTATCAGGATATTCTGGATATTCAGGAGTTGCTGGAGGCAAGCTAGATGGCATGGCGTATTACTAGTATATAGTATTTCTTTTCCACTGTTTGTTGTTGTTTGTTGGTGTACACTCTGATGTAATGAAATGTAATGTAATGTAATGTAATAACTGATATAGTTCTTTGTTTAAAGATTATTCATTTATCTATTATATGTTGTTCCGCTGCGATTGTGAGATTCTGATGTTGTTCTGCTGTTTTCTATTCCATTCTATTTTCCGTTCCGTTCTATTTTCTATCTTCTTTTCTCTTTCTTCTATCCTTTTTCTTCTTCTTAAACCCTAACATTTCGGTTTTTCGGCAACGAAAAATCGAAGTCCTCACAGGTGGTATCAGAGCATATGGTTAAGCGACAACCATGGTTCTGTTTGGTATTACTCATTAGAGATAGAGTCAGTAGTACTCTAGAATGAGTTTGAGTGTAATAATAGCTATGAGAGCGTATTTGTTAGTGAATATAAAATTGTTTTATATTGTGATGATTGGTTTGTTGAGTGGTATATGAACCTTCGTCGGCGCAGCCTCGAAACTGAATCGAAGGGGTTTCTAAACACTTGAATAGAACAATTCTACACAATATTGTTTTAAGTTGGGTAAATGAAATAATTTTACCTTGATTCTATTTTATATATAAAGAAATAATTTTTAAGAATTATTAAAGTGTATATAAATTGATTGTTTAGATGTTAGAATAATCTAAATTGAAGAATAATTGTATAAGTGAAAAGAATTATAAGAATGGAATTATAATTAAAGTAATTTACAATTGTGAAATAAACTTATATATATAAGAAGTGAAGCTATATGAATATATTTATAAATATGAGTTGAAATAAAAATGAATTTAAAGTTAAATGGAAATTTACTTTAGAATTGGAATCAGAATTTATTTATAAATTGGAATTTAAGTTATGTAAAAACAAGTGATGTTTGTAAAAAAAAAAGTATAACTTAAGAAATGTTGAATGAAGTTGATATTGATATCAAAGTAAATTAATAAAGTTAAGTGATAAATGTGAACTTAAGTTATGTAAATGAAATTCAACTTTTGTAATTGAATTGAATAAATGGATTGAATGTTAATCAATTGAATGCAAATAAAGTTGATATGGAATAATGAATGTAAGTGTTAATTCATTAAAATCTAATGTTGTTGAAAGTTGAATAATTGAATGAAAATCAATTTAATTAAACCAATTGATAAGCAAAGGAATTTGGTTGTAATTAATATACATTGGTTGTTATATGGTTGTTAGTTGATTGATTGTATATAATTCATTAAGTGTTAATGAAATTGAGTTAATGAAACTGGAAGCTAAAGTAATTGGAATCCAATTGGAAGTTAAGTGAATTTTACATAGAATTGAATTTGAATTGGAAGTGAACCAACTTGTATATGAATTAGTGAATATAAACTAATTGAAAATGAATGTTGGTAAGAACATCCACTATTAATGAATCAAATGTGATTAAATTGAAAACCATTTCATTGAATATTAATGAGAATATGAATGAATATTAATTGGTTATGGATGATAGTTGGTTGATGGTTGAATATATTTCTTTTGTTTCAATTGCTATGTTGACATATATAGTTATTATGTTGCTATATGTTGTATATCGATACTATTGTCTATATACATGTTCTCATGTTGTTTGTTGAGTGATTAGTAGGTGCGGATCGCGTTTGCTTCGCATTTGAAGCTCGCTTTCGCGCTATATTAGCCGTATATGCTCGCTAATAAAATATAAGGTACATATCTCGGATTAAATATCGTACTTTTATACTTTTTCCCTAAGGGATGCCTCATTACTTGATGAGATGTATATTTGTGTTATATATACTGTCAATTTTTTTTCGGATCGAGCCGCGCAAAGGAGACTATGGCGAATTTTTTCGAAAATTTAAGGCGTTAGAAAAAATTTGGAAATTTTTGAAAACTATAACTTTTATTTGGAGTTGAAAGTTAAACATTAGTAGTTGTTTTTAAAAAGAAAACTAAGTATGATTTGAAAACTTAGTAAAGTATTATAAGAAGTTTAACTATGGATTTTGGAAAATTAATAGATTCTGTAACTTTTCTTACTTGATAATTTCGAGGACGAAATCCTTTTAAGGGGGGAAGATTGTAACGACCCAGAAATTTTAGTAATTAAAATTTGAATATTTAATTTATTTTAAATATTAATAAGTGGATTTATAAGTCGAATAAATTTTATTTCGAATAATTGGATTTAATTGAATAATTAAATCGATAATTTAATATGTTAAAATACAGAAATAATTGAAAATTTGGTTAAATAAGATTGTGAACGATTTGTAAAATTTTATTTTATCATATTGAAGTTAGAACGATATTTTAGAACTTTTAAAATCGAATTAAAAGTTAATTTGTGAAAATTGAATATTTTAATATTTAAATCGACTAGTGAAAATAGTCAATTTTTGAACAGTCTCAGAATTGAACGAGACCAGTTCCATTGGATCCGTAATAGTTAGTTATTACCGGATTTCAATTTTCGTGGCAATCGGAGTTATCGTTTGATCGTGGCAGCTCGAAACGCATCGAATTATTTTTAATATTAATTTGGCGAGTTAAAATAGCCATTTTTCAAAAAGTCTCGGATTTCAACGAAACCAGTTTCATCGGATCCGTAATGTGATATTATTGTAAGTTTTAAAATTTCGTATCAATTGGATTTACCGTTTGTCCGGTACAAATTAAAACGCCTAGAAAATCGTTTAAATCGGGTTAATTTAAATCGATCGTTTGTTGCCATAACTCGCACTGATGACCGAATTTGCTTTCGAAACCTGTTCCATTGTGTCCGCAACGCGGGGTAAACCCTAGAAACGCTGGTTACGGCACGTAAATCGGAGTTCGGAATTTCCGGAATGAATAGTGTTCGATTTTTCCTATAAATAGCCCCCTCTCTCTAAATAAAAAAATAAAAATAAAACTAAACCCTAGCCGCCACTTCCCAGAACCGAAGGCCAGAAAATTCGCATGCTTCTCCCCTTGATCTCTTCAAATCTACAAACATTTGGAGGAAACTTTCAACTACAAAGATCGAGAGCTTGTCGAGAGCTTTACATCCAACGGTGGAGATCGCGATTGGAGCTACGGATCATCCTCAAATTGGCCGCGTTCTCTTGGAAGTTGCGCACAAATTCCCACGCATATGGGGTGCCGAGCTCGAAGTTCTTCTGGCCGTGGGGAGCTAGTGTAATGGCGCTTCAGATGGAGTATCCTGATCGAGTCGAAGTGGAGTGTGGTAGTCGTTATTTGGAACCCTAATTGGAGCTATGGGTTCGGCAATCTATAGGGAGGTGAACGCAAAAACGTGAGATGAGGGAGAAGGGGGTGTGTGGCCTGATGGGGGGGAGAGCAGATCGAACGAACCAGATTGAGTTTGGTTAGAAAAAAGTAAAATAAATGTTGTAAAGTTATATTATAAATTCGTGTAATCTTTAAAACTGCATAACTTTTTCATACGAGGTCGAAAACGCGCGAAACAGGAAGCGTTGGAATCGTATGGACGAGAACTACGCTATGGAATTGGATTGGAGTCGTTTGGGGTTAGTGAGAATTTTGGATAAAATTAAACGTCCGTTTAATTTTATTCGAAATAAATCGCTAAAACGAAATTGAAATCAAGGTGAGAACTTCTCACTCAATCGAATAGTTTCGATTTTATTTTAAATAGTTAGATTTAAAATATTTGAATGCATATTTGAATGATGATTGTTATCTATTGATTATTAAAATAGACATTATGCGCTGTTAGTAAGCGGATGTTATTTATTAAAAACATATACCGCGAATATTTCATAAACAGTGAAATTGGTATTATATATAATAGCAATATATATATATTGGCATATGTATATATTGGAGTTATTGATTTCCCGCATTTTTTTAGCGGATGAGACCCTATTGCGCCGTCTATTAAGCGGATAATATTTTAAATCCCATATACCGCGATAATTCCGTACTGGAGCGGAATTGGTATTGTGCTAATGTTTGTGGATGCAGGAAAACAGGTTGGAGGGATCCAACTGGATTCCTCAACAGTATTTATTTGAATTCAGATATTTTGATATTTGATGGATTATCATATCGATATATGATGTCGTTGTTGTCGTGATTGGCTATTTGGTATGTAGCATCATTGGACCAAATTTTGGAATTTTAAAATGATTTCAAAGTGATTTTTGAAAGTATACGTTTATAAAATATTTTTGGAATTGATTTATTTTAAATAAATAAACATTATAATTTTTAATGTTATAAAAATTATATTTTTGAGAAATATAGTTTAAAAAAACTTATTTTTGAAAATATGGGTTTAATGATTTTATAAAATAGTTAAAACGGGATTTCTGAATTTATTGTGAAAAGTTTAAATATAGGATTTATAAAATTTAATTATTTTATAAGTCAGAATGATGAAATTATAAAGGGGATTAAAGATGTTTTAAAAGGACAATGATATAAATTGATTTATATAAAAGATTATAAATTGATATTTATAAATTAAAATATTGGAATTATAAAACGAGTTTTTATAAGTGTTAGAATGAATTGTGAATGAATTTCTTTAATGAATGAAATTTATAGAATTATAATCGGTGAAGTTAGAAATGGAATTTTATAAGCAGTAGGTTTATAAAATTTGCCAAAATTATTAAAAGAATGGTTTTGGATAAATAATTGAATCTTATAAGTTATAAGATTTATAATTATGAAGTTTAAAGGAACGATTTTGTGAAATAATCGTTTTATAAGCATTTAACTTATAATGTGAACTTTTGGTTTATAATTGAGTTATAAATCGAATAGATTAATAAAGGAGATTTATAAAAAGGAAGTAGTGGTAAAATAAATAGAAATGGAATTTATAAACGTTGTTTTATAAATTCGCAAACGACTTATTTTGATAAGTTAATTTTTATAACTTATTTATGGAGTTATATTCACGTTTTAGACAGTGAATAATCCTTTAAGTTAAAAAGAATAGAAATGATGAAATTGGTTAACAAGTATATTCACGTTTTTGAATAGTGAATATTATGTTAAAGAAAATGTTTTAGATATGATGTTTTAAATAGAATTAAAACGATCTATCGATGTTTTTAAATGTGTTGAGATTCGAAACCATAGATTTCAACAGTCATTGTTGAAATAGATGTTTTCGAGAAATAAAAGGAAATGGTGGACTATAACACTGTTGTTATAGTAAATGATTTCCGAAAAGAAATGTTTTGTATAGTATTGGGATTTATATATCTATTTTAATTTTGAATCCCTATACTAGTGATTTTGGGTTGTCGTAACGATGTTTTACGCAACATTCGTTTTGGCCCAAATAAATATGTTTAAGAGAACGATTTCCTTAAATAATGAAATATATACTTAATTTCGATTTAAGTATATTGAATATTTTCCAAAGGTTGAAAATAAAAGATTTGTGAATTACTTATTAAATAAGTATGGAAATGTTTTCCAATATATAGTGAATATTAGAGAATTTATCTTTTTGAAGATAAATTGAAATGAATAATTGAAATCGTATATGCATGGATATTGTGAAATATAAATTCACTATGGAATTTATAATAGGAAGTGGAATTCTTTTAAAAATAAATATTGATTTATTTTTGACATATTGAAATTATATATCTTGTAAAGATATTTTGGAAAATAAATAATTTGGAAAATTATTTGGAATCTGGTGATGTGTGCATATCCATTGATAGTTCAATAACCGACTATCAATATTTACCTTTGAAAGGTATTTGTTGGGATATGTTGAATTTTAATGCTACACTTGTTTTTAAATTATTGCGCTCGTTATTCGGATTACCCATTCCGAATAGTGATACGACGTAATGGATAGCATTGAAGACCGGTGTTGAAGACCGGGTATTTGCGAAAGCGATAGGATGACCTATCGATTGTCTCTGCACTGGGTAGCTCCTGGTATAGAGATTCCCTAAGTGATGGGAAATCCGATCAGGATTGTGAATATACGGATTGCAAGGACTTCTTTGTAAGTGCCTTCGGTTCTGTTCGATCCCGGAACAGACTTGTATGGATTGTATGTCTGACATTACAAATTGAGATATAAAGCCAATTTCTTTCAAATATATTTCTGTTGGTGGCGGAGAATTTATTCTTTTATCTTAACACCCTTCTTTGAGACGTACGAGCTCAGAGGTTATGTAGTTGAATGTTATCAGCGATATATTCCCAATTTGGTAATGTGACATGCTGAGTGTTGCTGTGAAATGATCATTGTGTTGATTATTTGTGATAGGATCATTTGTTTGATCGTCTATCCTGGTGATCATTTCTATGATCATTTGTTGACCCAAAGCATGGCTTTTGTATAAAGTATGTTTTTGTGGATGTGACTTCGTCGAGCCTCACACCTCGGGAATGGTCAAAACAGGAAAGATGCGGCAAGGTTATGAGGGGTAGCGCCCTTTAGGGTATGTGCATTTCCTTCTGGAAAAGGGTGGTATCATGGTATGGAGCCCAGATACTTACTCATGTTGAAAACACTTTATGATTGTGTGAATTGATTACGAGCGCTCGGATAAAGGTCCCAAAGGACCGGGGGATGGCATATTCGGTCAGTTGTTACTCAGTTAGGGGTAACCCGGCCTTGTGTTGGCAGAGATCCGGTTTGGTTCTCGGGGATGTCCTTCCAGAGGCATTCTCATGCGGCAATGGGAAGTTCCTTGGCCTGATCATTCGTTGGAAATCCAATTCCCAATACGAAACTTTGTACGGTATTAGTTGTAGAACCTGCCATTTACTTATGGTGGTCACCACTGTTTAGATGGTAGCTATAGTAGGCATAGTTCGAAATGTCTATGTTGGCTAAGATTTATATTCTAATTTCGAAATGAATTTTTCCTACACTATGCACTAGTAATAATATCAAATGTTCTTTTTAATGCGTATCAAGCATCTTTGACTATCATAAGGAGAAATCTCCTCCGATTCCGCGTTTGCATTGTGCGTGTGTGCGGGAGGCCTTATGGTAGTCTCATTTTTTAAAAGCATTGCGAATTGACTTTAAAAATATTTCTCTATTTTGATTTTTAAAGATAAATAAAATGTTTTGAGTTCTCACACCAGTCACATGACTGACTCGGAGTTTATTGTTTTCCTTCCTAAACTCTGGGTGCCCACCAATTTCCACACGGGCAGTTAAGAGTTAGGTTTATCAGGATATTCTGGATATTTAGGAGTTGCTGGAGGCAAGCTAGATGGCATGGCGTATTACTAGTATATAGTATTTCTTTTCCGCTGTTTGTTGTTGTTTGTTGTTGTACACTCTGATGTAATGAAATGTAATGTGATGTAATGTAATAACTGATATAGTTCTTTGTTTAAAGATTATTCATTTATCTATTATATGTTGTTCCGCTGCGATTGTGAGATTCTGATGTTGTTCTGCTGTTTTCTATTCCGTTCTATTTTCCGTTCCGTTCTATTTTCTATCTTCTTTTCTCTTTCTTCTATCCTTTTTCTTCTTCTTAAACCCTAACATTTCGGTTTTTCGGCAACGAAAAATCGAAGTCCTCACATTTATTGTGTGTCAATTAAATCTTTATAAGATGTTAATTTCGGTATGTTTAGGTTTAACAAAATTTATTAAGTAAACGATTGTTTTGAAATTTGAATTCTAAAAGTTTGTTCATATTTACTTTATTTCTTTCTATTCATTTTCCAACTTCATTTTCTGAAACGTCGTTTCATTTATTTCTAATTAATAGCGGTCTCTCTTTTCAAATCTCTTTGACCCTAAACCTAGCTCTAACCTTATAAATAAGATATGACGCAAATGAAACCACAACCTCCATTCTAATCTTCTTCTTCTTCTTCCTTTTTTTTCTTTCTTCAAATCTCCTTATTATCTCTCATTTTAATTTTTCCTTCTTCTTCAAATATTCTTCTTCTTCAAATTTTCTTCTATTTCAAACTTTCTTCTTTCCTTTCAAATCTAGATCTTCTCTTCCATTTTCAGTTCTTATTTTAATCCTTTTCTTTTTCAATCCTTCTTTTTCAAATCTTTTTTTTTCAAAGCTTTTAAAAATACATACATTCATAAAATAAGGAGGAAAATTAAAGTAAATCAAAATAAAAGAAAAATTATGGAACAAAGCTAGCAATCAAGAAGAAGCACACGCGTTTTTCACGTGGGAAGAGTGGATGTGGCACGGTATTTTATTTTTGTTTAATTTATTTTTGTAAATCTCGATTTCAATTAGTTCTAATAATTATAATTCATACATACGAACTCCGTTTCACGCGCGGTTTTCTCCGCTAGGTTCGTATTGAGATCCCGGACACTTTGACGTTGGTTTGGGCGAATTTGGAGATGGTCAATTTTTTGGGTTTAAATTGGATTTAAATTCAATTTAAATTCAAAAGGTGAGTGTTTTAACCCACTCACAACTTCTAAAAATTCTTATGTTCATTAAATTGATTTTTGATGTGTTTAGAAATTTATATATGACTGTTTGGCATGTTTTAATCATCATCTACGTAAATTGCATTTTATTTCATTAAATTGTTATTTATTTATTGCGTATTAACTGCCAGTTATATTTACGTTTATTTTTATTGCATATTAACTGCCAGTAAATTTATATTTACTTTTGCATATAAACTGCCAATTAACAGTTATTAAATTTATTTTTGAATATAAACTGATAATTGATACCAGTTATTTATCACCTGTTATATATTGATGTTTTGCTTAATTTGGATGATGATTATAAATAAATGTTTGATGATGGATGTTTAGTGAATGGATGATGTGTCCTATATTTTAAAATCTGCAAGTTATCATGCATTTCATTTCATTCGGGATTATGGTTTGAAATGATATACAACCGCATTTTTATATTTAAATTGCGGATTAAAATGATAAATATCCGTATCACTTGACCATAGGATAGAAAATTTTATACAGGCACCGTGGTATATATATGTATATATAAAATTATTTTTGAAATAATTTCTATGGTTTGGATAGAATGCGGTTTAATAAATATAAAATCTTATTTCATATACATACATAGTTGAATTATTGAATTTAAGCTATGAATTTGTTAAATAAAATAAATAAGTTGAATAATGGAGTTTTAATGATTTAAATCAATTAAGATTGGAAGGTAAATTGGAATTTATTTGGAATTGAGCTTATTTAAAAATTTAACTCCACAAGTTGGTGTAAACTTATTAAACTTGGAAATTTTAAAAGGTATGATATTTATAACTGGATTTTTGTTCAAAATAAATTAAATGAATGTTTCTAGTATAAATAAATTGAAGGAAATGATTAAGTTGTTAGTAAATGGAGTTTTATTTTAAATGATTTTTGATTTATTGTGTAAACATTTCAAAACTAAATAATAGAAAAATGTATTGTTGAATATAAATTTCCAACCTTAAGTTTTGAAATTGTTAAATACTCAAAGTTAGAAATTTATTGAAATTGAATTAGTTTATTCAACTGAAAATGAATTTAAAATTTATGGTTTTAGACTGAAATTTTAAATAAATAAATTGTAAAGTCGCGGAAATTATTTTTCTTTTATAAAGAAATTTTAAATTCAACTATTTTATTCTATACTGTTTGAATATCCAAACCCTTTAAGTTGGAAGTTATGGTTTTAAAGCTGTGGATTTGGAAGTATTATGTTTTGAGGAGTTAAAATTTAAAGGTATGGTTTCGAGATATTATAAATTTAAAGTGGTATAGTTTTAGAAAAAAAAGATATATTTGAAATGATATCAATATTGATTGGGTTTTTAAAAATATAAATGATATCGTATTTATATAGTTTGAAAGAGGTATTATATTCTGGTTTTAAAGAATAAATTATTTTAAAATAACCGCGGTGTTATAATAACGTTTGGTTGTTGAAGAGACCGAGATTGGAAGTTGTCATACTCTCTGCCAACTCCGAAAACCACTTTAACAACTGTGTACGCGGTGGAGATTCCAGAATGAAGTAGGTTGGTGACGACGTTTCCTATAAGGTAAATACGTGGACCCAATTCCCGTGAGTTGGCATAAGGTGGCTAAAATAGGAGCGATTCTCGGGCCAATGAGGTCATTCCTCTGATCGAACGCACTCCTTCGATACTATACTCTGACTTTGGATTGATTCGGTGGCCACTATTGATTTCTCTGATTTTAGGGGTGTTTGTTCGAGGTGGGCGGTAGCTGCGGCTATGCGTTACCATCAGCCCGGATGCGTACTTGGTATATCTACCATGGCATTGCCTAGTTGTGCCGTGTCATCTACCCTAGCGCGCCTTATACGATTTTGATTTTGTACCATACCTATGGAGTGCCCTTTGACGACGCCCAGTACGGGGGAGATTACGGTACTGTATAGACTATGGGAATATATAACTGTGTTAAGGTGGAAAATGTAAAGCCTTAACGCTATTTAAAAGTAAGTTTACTTTACAAATAGACACTATTATAATAGCGCAATATACTACATAGTAAATAGTTTAACGGATCCTTAGGAGATGTAAATCCCGAGCATCTCTTGAGTTACTGCACTCATATTTATTTCTGTTGATTTAACTTACATAAGATCTTTTAGTTCTGACTCGAGTGTTTTGTCTTTTCAATTCGCTCGTGTCAGTCCGAGCGTTTCAGGATTTGGAGATTTTATTTGGAGGACGAAGACGAAGATTTGTAGTATTATTATCTACTATATTATTCCACTACACTCAATATTGTTCCGCTGCATTGTATTGGTACGTGTAACTCTGATATTCATTGTGTAAGTAAAATCAAATATTTTGTAAAACAGCTTCATGAACTGTATATTTGATTATTATATTTTATCCTTCCGCTGTGAGATTCTGTTTTGTTTTTATTTATTTCTTTCTTGTTTTCTTATTTACCCCATAACAATCCGCCCTTCCGTATGGTTTGAATTGGCATGTGTGTCGATTTAAAGCGTGCGAAAAGGTGGGACGTTACATCTGGTATCAGAGCTTTGGTTTAGCGATAAACCTTAGCTTTGTGGGGTTTGACTCTTTACTAATAGGGTAGTAATACCCTATGGGAGTCGCTGAGTGTATATATATGAGAGAGCGTATTTGTTAGTGTTATAAAAAGGTTTTAATATTGTGTTAATCTGTTCCGTTTTGTATTTATAAATTCTGGTTGATGCATGGGACGCTATGACATCAATAGGGATTTTTAAACACTTAATAGGACAGACCGATGCAATATTTGTTTTTAATATAGGTGAATGAAATAATTTTGCCTATTATATTTTCTATATATATAAAATAAATTTTTATAAAGATTATATTTGGTTGCAATATATTGGTTGTTAGGAATAAAATTTATAAATAATAGGTAAAATAAGATTGAAAATAAAACAATGAAATTTTGGAAATTTTGGAACTTAAGTTCGGGATTTTGAAAAATTGCTTTCAAAGGATTTTGAAATATAATAATAGTATTTAGAAATATTTTCTAATATAAATATTTCCAGTTTTAAAGAAATTCTGGAAAGAAAAAAAGTTGTACTCCCCTCTCTGTCGATGGAAAATAATTTCGGTGATGAGTGCACGCATCATCGACATTCATTTTCGAGTTTCGAAGTGGGAAGGCCGTTGTAGTAGTTTTACTACAGATTTATTTTGATAAACAAAAGTGAATTTTAAATTTCTTTAAATATACTTGGATATAGATAAGTTGTAAGTATATATTTTTCTATTATTTTAAAATGATTTGAAATTTAACCCGGTATTTAGTTCTTCAGTTTCCGTCAATCAATAGTTTCAATTTTATGTAGGAAATGGGTTGTAACTAATTTATAAATTGGAACCTTTAATTGAAATAAGAGATAAATGCTAAGTTATAAATAAAATTTAAAGAAAGTTGAAATTGTAATTTATAAACCAAAGATGTAATTATTGAACATTTAATTTAAATTAAAAGATGAGGTAAATCTTGTATAAGTTTCATTTGCATTTCTTAAAAACATATGTATAACTTACCATCTATAAAAAGTTAAAATGTTATAAGAAATTTAAACAGAATATTATACAAGTAATAGTTTGAAGTAATGGAGTATTCAATAAAATTCTTTAATAAATAAGGATTGATGTTGTTATTGTATAGACTTAAGTTATAATGAAGATCTTACTATAATAAAATATGATAGAGATAAATGTTGTAAGTAAGTAAATATAGACTTAAGTATACGATGAAGTTATTTATTTTAAAAATAAGTAGAAAGATGAATATTGTAAATAAGTGAAATTAAGCAATAAATAAATGAATGTAACGCAAATAAAAGAAATTTGCATATATGGATAAATGAAAACTGTGAGAAATAAAATGTAAAATAAAAAGATAAACCATTATATGAATGAAAAAGAAATCAAATAACAAAAGTATGAATGGAATTAATAAGAATAAACTTAATCTATTGGTTGAGATTGTTGTTCGTTTGAATTATGGTAGTTTGGGCAAGGATACTTTAAAATCTGTTTGGAAGGTATGGATAATCTATTTAGTTTCACCTAAGGCTGTTGAGTGAAGGGTATGCTTAGTAGTTTGTTTTTCTTTCCGTACAATTTAAAGTTTTGAGCCCAAATAACTATTTGTTTTGTTTGATATGAATGAATGATTGATGCGTGTTGATTTTTTTGTGATGGTTGTATGCTTGTTGCAAGTGATGGTTGATTGATTTGTTTGTTGATTATTTGAAACAGCTTTAAATATTTCATTTTATATAATTGTTGACCTTTTGGATTATATAAGTGAAATACAGGTTATGGAAGCAATTGCTATTGCTTTTGGTTTCATAATTAAGCGTAAATTACCCAAAAAATAGGTATGTTTTCGGATTACAGTTTATAGCGCTATTATATTGTTTCCCGTGTTGGGATATATATTATTTTGAAAATATTTGTTATATTGATATTATATTTTCTCCCGAGCCTCTCCGTACAAAGGAGACTCTACCGATTTTTTTCGTAAATTTTGGACTTAGAAATTTTTTTGAAAATGATTTCCAAACTTTATTTATTTAAGTATAAAAGATTTAATGGGTATAGAATGGGTATATTTTATTTAAAGTAATAAAATTTGTAAATTATTTGTTTATAAAGTTAATATTTTGAATAAGACGTATTGTTTATTTAATTCTTCTTTTCCCTTCTTTTCCTTTTCGGGGACGAAAAGTTTTGAGTGGGGGAGAGTGTAACGACCCATAAATTTTCGATGTTTAAATTTTGTTACTTTAATAATATTTTATGAGTTAATATTGAAAGAAATAAAATGTTGTAATTTAATAATGGAATAATAACTAAATAAAAGTGAAACAATGTTAATACAAGTTAATTATCAACAATCTTAATGAAATTCCAATTCATTGTATTTAAACATGCTATGCTTGGTTAAAAAAATTAATAAGTAACAAACGTAAACATTTAATTATTGTATAAAATAGATAGTTAAGGGTAATTGAATAAGATTAGTATTGCATAAGGGATTATAATATGTGTTGTATTAATGTGTGCATTGATTATAGTGGGATGTAAAAGGTAAAGAATAAATTTACAAATGTTACAAAATGTATAATGGTGACAACTATTGTTCGTTACAAATGTATTTAATCAATAGCAATTAAATGTAATTAAATATTACCTTATGTAAGTTAAGATAATAACTAAAAAAATTTGAATGTAAAATCAATAGAAACGTTAATTATATGCCTAAATGGCAATTGATTTAAAAAAAAAATTTGAAACCAATATAAATAAATGAATTGGAATATTAAGTGTGTATAAGTGACTAAATCTCAGCATAATGGAAATAAAATAGTTAACACAAATAAAAGATGAAATTAGAATTATATAAATGATTTGAACATTTGTTGTAATTAATGAACTTTTAAATGTAATTAATAGTTAAGGGTAACAATGGTTATAAGTTACCTATTTATTTAGTTCATAAAATTTGTTTTACTTAATTTGTGCAATTAATGTAGATTAAATTGGTAATCGAAGAATGTTAATTCAATAGGATGTAACCAATGAAAATTTTAATCATAATATGACTATTGATTTGAATAAAAATGGAAATCATGTTTGATCAATTTATTGTAGTTTATATGATGATAAATGGATATATTGCAATTGAACGTAAATAAATTTTACATTAATATGGAATAAGACAATAATTGTAGTGTCAACATAATAAAAGGTATAGAAATGTAAACTTTATTTACAAGGCAATGATTTATGAAATAAAAAGATAGAAACCTATGTTAATAATTTCATAAGGTATTGTTGATTTAATAGTAGGAGTGTAAATCAAAAAGAATAAAAATGAATAAGTTTAGTAAAGGAGTAAACATATGTTTATTAGCTGAAAGATTGATTGTAGAGATGAGTAACTATTATTTAGTGAGAAATGTGTAATTACTATTTGAATCCAATAATGTAAATATGTTTAAGTTACTATTAGATAGGAAAAATTGTTTAATTCTCATTACATTCATTTAGTCCATTTTGAAACTTAATCAACTGAAATGAATGTAATTGAAAATTTCTAATTAATAGGAGAGAGAATACTAATTGTAAATTAATAGGTGTAATTAAAAGCAGCTTATGTTCTGTGAAAATAAGGAAAGTTTGATTTAATAAAAAGAACATTTACATCAAATAAATGAATGTTTCATTTATGAATGTAGGTCTAATTTCATTAAAATATAGAATAGAATGATTGATTTAAAAAAAAGAAATATATGTTTATTTGAACTATGTTTTAGCTTACAGATTGATTAAAAGAATTGGAAAATAATATATTTCAGTAAGTTATTTATTACTCTTGTGTATAAACAATTTTTCTATTTTTTTTCTCATGCATTTTTGTTGTCTGTTTTAAGATTTAACTTTGTAAGTGATTGCAATTAATGTAGTTCAAATGTTTCAATTAAAAGGAAAGAAACAGTGATTGCAATTAACAGATTTGACAAAAAAATGCACGTTTTGTGTTAAACAAAATTTAATGCTAGTTTACTACATATATGTTTATACCTAAATTCAAACTTATGTTTTAGATCAAAATTTAATGCTAGTTTATATTGAAATCTCATATGTTGTTAAATGAAATATTAATAGGAGATGTTAAAGGGGGTAAAATAGATTTACACTTGACAATTTCCTTTCCAATTAGACTTTATTAGATTTTATTGCAACATAACTTACCTTTTCATCTTCACTTTTCTAATTTACTCTTACATTCATCGCCTCCTTATGTGGATTATTTTCATATCTTTTATTTATGAATGTAAACTATAAGTAGCGATAAAGACGTACATATATATTATACACCTATTTATATTACCTTGTTTATGCTATCATATTTTGGAATGTATGTTAATGCATTCCTTGTATGACATTCAATCGAAATGTTAACATGTTGTTTAATTTCCAATCTAATCACAAAGAGGGAGAAATGAAGATTTGTTAATGCTGCATATTCTTTTAATTTATGACACAAATTTGGGTAGAGAATTTACTTTCATTTATTGTGTGTTAATTAAATCTTTATAAGATGTTAATTTCGGTATGTTTAGGGTTAACAAAATTTATTAAGTAAACGATTGTTTTGAAGTTTGAGTTCTAAAAGTTTGTTCATATTTACTTTTTTTCTTTCCATTCATTTTCCAACTTCATTTTCTGAAACGTCGTTTCATTTATTTCTAATTAATAGCGGTCTCTCTTTTCAAATCTCTTTGACCCTAAACCTAACTCTAACCTTATAAATAAGATATGATGCAAATGAAACCACAGCCTCCATTCTAATCTTCTTCTTCTTCATACCTTCTTCATACCTTCCCAGTAATATGTTCCAACATCCTTCTGGAAATAAAATTTCCAACATCCTTCTTCATACCTTCCCAGTAATATGTTCTCCTCATATCCCGATACATCTTATTTCCACCTGGATGAATTGTCAGCTTCGAGTGATGACTCTCCCTTAAAACTTCATCTCTCAATTCATCTATATCGGGAACAACTAGTCGTCCTTGTTTCCGAAGCCAACCCTCTCGATCGACCTCGAATCCTTTATCCTTCTCTGGATCCAATCCAGATTCCAAATCACAGATAATCTTGACAAGCTTATCGTCTCGCTTTTGGCTCTCGCCAATTCTTTCCACCAGAGTAGGCCTTATCGATAAGTTTGCCAACATCTCAGGTTCCAATTCACATCTGGGCCTGAAGTCAAATCCAGCCAAATACTCGAGACTCTTCCATTCCGAAAACATGGCTCCCAATCCTGCATGTCTTCGACTTAACGCATCTGCCACTGCGTTACCTTTTACCGGAGTATAGGCTATACCAAAATCATATGATGCTAAAAACGCTAGCCATCGTTGCTGTCGAAGATTCAAATCCTTCTGGAAGAAAAGATACTTCAACGACTTATGATCTGTAAACAACTCGAATCGAACTCCCAAAAGATAATGTCTCCACATCTTCAGAGCAAATACAATCGCCGCTAACTCTAAATCATGAGTCAGATAATTCCTTTCATGCGGCTTCAGTTTTCGACTTGCGTATGCAACAACTTTATCCTTCTGCATTAGCACTGCCCCAAGTCCAGTACCACATGCATCGGTGTAAACCACCATCTCATCATTTCCACTTGGAATAGTCAAAACAGAAGCACTTGTCAGTCGCTCTTTCAGGATTCCGAAAGCTTGTTCACACTTAGCATCCCATCTGAATACTTGGTTCTTTTTCGTCAATCCTGTTAATGGTGCAGCTATCTTGGAAAAGTCTTTGATAAATCGACAATAGTATCCTGCTAATCCAAGAAAACTTCTCACATCAGATGCATTCTTAGGACTAACCCAATCCTGGATTGCTGCCACCTTGGAGGGACCAACCGCTATTCCATTTCCAGAGATAATATGGCCTAAGAACCTCACTTGACTCTTCCAGAAGTGACACTTCGAAAACTCAGCCCTCAGCTGTTGTTTTCGCAAGATTTCCAAAACAATACGCAAGTGCGTCTTGTACTCTTCTTTAGTTCTGGAATAAATCAGAATATCATCCACGAACACAAGTACGAACTTGTTCAACTGATCTCTGAACACTCTATTCATAAGATCCACAAAATATGCTGGTGCATTGGTCAATCCAAACGGCATTACCAGCCACTCATAGAAACCGGATGGTGTCCTAAAAGCAGTCTTCGGCACACTATCCTTTGCCACTCTCAACTGGTGAAATCCCGTTGCCAAATCCATCTGAGAAAACATCTTAGCTTCGTGAAGCTGATCAAACAAGTCATCTATTCTCGGCAATGGATACTTGTTCTTCTTAGTCACTTTATTCAGCTCACGATAATCCACACACAACCTCAACGATCCATCCGCTTTGGTTGCAAACACAACTGGTGCACCCCATTCGGACACACTACGCCGAATGAATCCTTTCTGTAAAAGGTCATCAACTTGCACCTTCAACTCTTGCTGTTCCCTAGGCGCCATCCGCCTAAGAGGCATCACAACAGGTCTGGCTCTTTCAACTAGATCGATATGAAACTCGATCTCTCTATGCGGCGGTAACCCTTTGACCTCGTCAAAGACATCCTCAAATCCATTCACAATAGGCACCGATGACAGTCCATCCCGTGGAACAACTAGAGAATACATGAAGCTCATGAAGACGCCTTCTTCATGCTTACATCGTATCACAACCCTTCGCCCCTCCACATTCTCGACTGTCACCTCCAGCCTCTTACAATCAACCCTTGCCGCATACTTCCTAAGCCAGTCCATACCCAAAATAATTCCGAACCCCGCAAAGTTCAGAACAAAACAATCACAAACAAAAGAGCAATCATGACTCGATACAACCAGACCACGGCATACCATACACAAACAAGACGAACCCCCAACTGGATTAGTCACAACCAATGGTCTATCAACAATATCCGGTTCCAAACCCAACCGGCCTACAAGTTCACTACAAACAAAGGAGTGTGACGCCCCAGTATCAAATAACACTCTAACTGGAACACCACAAATGGAAAGGGTATCTTGAACCACCACACTCTTTCCTTTCTCTTCCGTAGTAGGAGCTTTTGAAGATGATGGCACAGCCCCCAAAGCATAAGCTTGCACAATCTGCTTGTCCTTTCTCGGTTCCGGACAATTCTTCCTGATATGCCCCCAGCTTGTCACAGTTGTGGCACTTCACCAGCACTCTCGGATTCTTACAATCTCTAGACAAATGGCCCTTCTGTTGACAATTGTAGCAGGTCACTTCACCCTTCGGCTTCTTCTGGCCATCCTTACCCTTCTGTTGCTGCTGCTTCCTCTTCTTGTTCCCACCTTTCTGTGGTTTAGATTCCTCCTTAGTCACAGCAACAACAGATCCTTCCTTAGGAAACAGATTCTCGTGCCTGAGAGCCTTCTCCACAAGCTTCTCAAACGGATCGTCCAAATGATCCACCAACTGTCTCCCAAGATAAGTGTCCAAACCTGTCACAAACTTCTCATTTTTTTGATATGGGGATTCAATATATGACCGAGCATACTTGGACAAAGCTTCAAACTCAGAAACATACTCAAGAACTGGTCTTCCACCTTGCTTGAGCTCCACAAACCTCTTAAACAGAACAGATTTCTGAGCTGTAGAAATGAACTTAGCTTCAAATCTAGCTTGGAATTGCACCCAAGTAATTTCTTCCTCTGGAGTATCAATGGTGATAGAGTTCCACCAATCAGAAGCTCTCCCTTGAAGCTGTCTTGATGCAAGCTTCCTCTTAGTTACATCCTCAATTCCCAAATCACCAAAGATCCTTCTACAAGCATCTATCCACCTCTGAACTTCAATGGTTGATTCTGTTCCCAAGAAAACCTTTCCTCCAAGAGCAGTATAGTCTTTACACAGCTCAGCAAAATCCACCTGTTTTGGAGTTTGAACTTGAACTCCAACATCTACCGTTGGCCCTGAAGCTGGCATCCTTTTCATGATCGAAGTCATCATAGCCTCGAACATAGAAGCATAATCAGCAGCCCCCTCAACAGTACGGCCTTCCTTAGCAGCTGGTCTCCCCCTTCGACTCATTCCTAATATCTATAAGAAAATGATTAATATACCCTGAGAAACAACTGCATAAGGAGTTCAAATCCTTCTAAGCTACTATATTATATATAGTAATCATCCATCAAAATACAATTACGTCTCTCATACGTAGTTACGTCAGCGAGCGTTGGCTAAAATCGATCAACCAAAGCTTTGATACCAAATGTGACGACCGCCCATGACTCCTTCACTAAACACGGAAATAGTGCACTGAAAGGCGTGCCCGGCAGCCATGGACGATCATCAAGGTAAGGTAAACAAAGAATAGTCTATCGTATTACTCACAGCGCATGGATAAAATACAATAGAAAAGTATACATAGTGAAGCTCCATAGAACAGAATCTCATCATATAAACTCATAATAGTTTGGTACAACAATCTAAAAAGTCAATACAACAAGCCTCACTACATATCACTCAGAGAATCATACAAACAGCGGAACATCCAGTACATATAGTAAGAAAAAACAATATGCAAAAGCCTCCAGCTCGTCTTCGTCAACAGCATCGTTGGTCACTAAGAACAGCACCTGTCACCTGCTACCTAATCTGCCCATCCCATAACGGATGAACAGCCCAAGGTAATAAGAGTTGAACATAAAACCTTGAGTCAGACAAAAGTCCTAGTGAGCGGTAAATTAACTATCAAACATACCAAAAGAGCATAAAGGGTAAAAAGGAATAGGAACCCAACCATCCCACTCCACCTTTTTCTACAGTGATAGCACTCAGACCCACAAAGCAGAAATAAACATAGCAAAGCAGACATTTAAAGTAAAACAATTATCACTCGAGTCAAGGTCGATGTTTTCCAAGCACAAACCCCCAAGGCCTAAACCAAGATCAGATAAGCACCCCCAAAACATCGCTCTTGAGACCGAGCGACGATACAGCCATAGCATCCAAACATCCATGACTCTGGCTATCACTGTTATCATTGCCTCGATATCACCGTTAATTGAATGACCGGCTCATTCTTTCATCCGTCCGTCAAGGGCTAATGGTAACCCCGGTTCTAGACATAACTCCGCACGTCTTCGTGACCCGTGCCTAGGACTATCGAATCTGCCCAGAGTACTAGACCATTAACTATTAGTCTTGGGACTATTGAATCTGCCCAGCGTACTCTTGCTTTGAGCATGCTAGAACCTTTAACAACAATGAGATCTCAGCCTTCTAATCATCCTCCTCGACGACTATTTCCATACAAGCTCAAGCGCCTCTCAAGCCAACCATTATCCACAAACTCGAACCATATCACCGAGTTATCAACATGCTTGGGATGAGCCCGTCTGGATTAAACCAAGGCTATCTCATATCATGCTTTGCTTCATCGCATCATAGCAAAGTCCCATCTCAACATCATGCTTTGCCTCATCGCATCATAGCAAAGTCCCATCTCAACATCATCATCAAATCTATCCATATGAGCTTTTTCATCCGCTTCATATGCCACGGGCAGCTTTCCTTATTCAAGAGCCTTTCCACTTAGCTTTTGATTCATCTTCGACCATACTTATCCAAATCAATCACTAATCAACTAATCAATCAAATAAATTATTAATCCAAGTAATCAATCATTCAAACAAGATCTAAATAAACAGTTATAACAATAATGGGAATTTCGTAAATAAAGAGCCCAATTCTAACAAGCATGAATTCTAAGTAATATCTTGATGAATGAACTAGCATAGGTTAACATGTAGTAAAGTGGATATCAAAACTTTTTGAACGATGGATCTACATGCAGACTTAAGGAAAATGCATGAAATCACTATCTTTAACACACAAACAAGCCACCGATCCAATATACTCCTTTGGGTCCGTGTGAGAGATAACCACCACTCACCGAATCACCTAAACACCTCAGAAGCAACAAACTCCAGATCCGGACAGCGAAGGATCTAGCTTGATCCGACAAGATTTCCCTTCAAACGATGAAATCTCTCTTCGATGGATGGAGATCTTCAATCTAAGCTCTTGGATCTTCGATTTAGATGGATGGAAGCACAAGATTAAAGTGGAGAAAAGAAGTGAAGAAGTGTTGTAGTCGAGCCCTCAAAATAGCAGCACTTCGTCGCTTCAAAATCCGGATCCCAAAAAGTGAGATAAGGCCGTGTATTTATAGGCCAAACCCTTAAGTCGTTCGCCCCCTTAAGTCGGTCACGACTTAACAAGGCCACACGACTTACGACTCATCAACCCCACGGCCTACCGACTCAAGCCCCATGCGACTCACGACTTAACAACATTGCCGACCCAACGACCTAAAACTCCCCACAACCTACGACCTAACCATGAAGCCGACCCAACACATACGCACGTTCCTACCTAAGCCGTTTGGACGACTTAACGACTTAAAAAAAGTCGCGACCTAACTACTATAGCGACTTAACACACACAACGGCTCAACGACCCAGCGACCCAAGCCTTAACACTAATGCGCGACTTACGACTAAACCCGTTACGCGACCTAACACACTGCCGCATTTCTACCTAAGTCCTAAGTCGTTTGGACGACTCAACGACTCAACGACCTAGTGACCTAACACCCTTGCCTTCATGTGACCTACGACCTAAGCCTTATCTCGTCCACGACCTAAGCCATCTTCCTTAAGCCGCTCGAACGTCCTACCTCCCTTAGGTCGTTAACCCGCTTAAGCCGTTAACTCCTAAGCCGCTAACTACCTTAAGCCGCTACTATCCTTAAGCCGCTACTATCCTTAAGCCGTCCCAATCCTTAAGTCGCTATCCCTTAAACCGTTATCCCTTAAGTCGTTCAAATCTCTTAAGTCGCTTACTTCTATAGGTCGGTCACTACTATAGGTCGGTCTAACTCCTAAGTCGCTCCACCGACTCATGCAACAACACGACCCAACCCTGGACGACTCATCTCTGGACGACTTAAGCTCCAAACAACTTAAATTCTAAACGACTTATCAACACTAACGACCTAATGACAACAGTTCTACGATCTTTCGATACGTAAAATACGGGTCGTTACATAATTGGTATATCTACCCTGGCATTGCCTAGTTGTGCCGTGTCACCTACCCTAGCGCGCCTTATACGATTTTGGTTTTGTACCATACCTATGGAGTGACCTCTGACGACGCCCAGTACGGGGGAGATTACGGTACTGTATAGACTATGGGAATATATAACTGTGTTAAGGTGGAAAATGTAAATCCTTAACGCTATTTAAAAGTAAGTTTATTTTACAAATAGACACTATTATAATAGCGCAATATACTACATAGTAAATAGTTTAACGGATCCTTAGGAGATGTAAATCCCGAGCATCTCTTGAGTTACTGCACTCATATTTATTTCTGTTGATTTAACTTACATAAGATCTTTTAGTTCTGACTCGAGTGTTTTGTCTTTTCAATTCGCTCAGGTCAGTCCGAGCATTTTAGGATTTGGAGATTTTATTTGGAGGACGAAGACGAAGATTTGTAGTATTATTATCTACTATATTATTCATCTACACTCAATATTGTTCCGCTGCATTGTATTGGTATGCGTAACTCTGATATTCATTGTGTAAGTAAAATCAAATATTTTGTAAAACATCTTCATGAACTGTATATTTGATTATTATATTTTATCCTTCCGCTGTGAGATTCTGTTTTATTTTTACTTATTTCTTTCTTGTTTTCTTATTTACCCCATAACAATCCGCCCTTCCGTATGGTTTGAATTGGCATGTGTGTCGATTTAAAGCGTGCGAAAAGACGGGACGTTACATGTTTTTGCTCGAATATAAAACTGATTGGAAGAAAGGAAAAAATTATATAGTTGAAAACATAAAAAATAGTATAGATTTATATATGTATACCTACAGTGAGAGAAAAAAAGGAAGAAAGGAAAGAATGTTGTGGGGTTTATAAAAAAAATTAGTTTAAAATTTAATTATTAGTAACTTAAATTTTGTTAAAGATAATAAAATATGTGGTTAATTAAATTATCAAATGGAAATTTAAATTGCTCAATTGACTCGAATATTAATAAAACATCTAATGTTTTTACAAGGTTTTAAATCATGGAAACAAGCTGGTTTGGTGTGGATTGCATTAACGAAATCAAAGGTGAGTGAATCTCACTCAGTTGAATTTAAATTTAAATGTTTAAATTTAAATAATTGGTTGAATGGTTGAATTGATTGATGTGCTATATTATAGTATATATTAAATATTGGAATGATTGATTTTCCGCATTATATAGCGGATGTTATTATATTTAATCCCATGTGCCGCGATATTCCACCTCAAAGTGGAATTGGTATTTTATATTGTGCTAACGTCTGTGGATGCAGGGAAAACAGGTTGGAGGAATCCAACTGGACTCCTCAACATTTATTATTTAATGTTCTCCGTTGTGATTATTTGACATTCTATGATGAATTATAGTGGGAATATCGAATGCTATTATTTGATTGAATATATTTGGGTATAATGAATTACCAAAAATATATAAATTGGATTTTGGAAAGAAAATAAAAGAAGTGAATTTGTAAGCGAAATAATTATGGAAAAAATAGGAATAAATTAAGAATGAATTGAAAGAAATGGAAGTGATATTAAAATACTAATAAATAACTTCGAGTATGAAAAGGAAAAAAAATTAAAAAATAAAAAAATAAAAAAGATTTTGAATAAAACAGAAATTAATAAATTGTAAAATTAAGTGATATTATTTTAAAGGAATAAAGAGTTATTTTAAAATTAAATTTTAAATTTATTTAAAAGGATTAAGAGGTAATTTGAGAAACCTAAAATTAGTATTTTGAGTTAAAAGTACTTTAAATCATAATTAAGGAATAAAATCTAAAACTAATGGATTTTGGAATAAAAGGAAATAAATTGGAAATCAATTTGGAAATTGATTTAAGAATTTGAATTGGAAATTTAAAGAAGAATGTGAAGATAAGTATATTTCTCTTGATAGCCAAGTACGTTTTCAAAATAAATTTTTAAAATTAAGATAAGGGTTTTAATGTTGTTTTAAAAAGTATGTTTTAGGAAAATTATTATTTCTAAATGTTTAAATTCTAAAGTAAGTATTTTTCAAATCTATTATCGTAGTAAATAATTAAAAGGTGACTTAGTATTTTTTTTAAGAGTGAAACCCTAGTTTTATATTTTATAAAGTAACCTTATTTTCAAATATTTATACAGTATGTATTTTTAACAAATTATTGAAGTAGTTTTAACTTAAATGTTGTAAAGTATATTTCAAAGTAAAGCATTTTAAATTATTTTCAAAAAATCTTAAGTTTTGTGCTTGGTGATTTCAGTGGAAATAGAAAATACTTGGAAAATTTATCCTGAGAAAAGAAGATAGTTGGAAACTGTTTTCAAAAGGGTTTGAAAGTGAAAATATATCTTGAGAAGATATTTTGGGATTAATAAATAATCTGGAAGAATTTAATTATTGTTTGGTGATCATTGTGAATGTTAATTGATAGTTAAAAAACCGACTATCAATATTGGCCAAATGCATTGATTGTTTCGAAGAGACCGGGATCGAGATTTATTTCTCGAAAACCACTTCGATCCGGTTTGTACATTTTCGTGGAAAACGAGTTTGGATTCGAAGATGGAGCAGTGAAGTGCAAGGGCTAGTCACTACTAATCCTGAGGATATTTCCAAAACGGATGTAGTAGGAATAGTGCCTTCGGTTCCGTTCGAACCCGGGACGGACTCGTATGGATGAATGCTTTCGGAAAATCGTCAGGTGGAAGATGGGCATTCTAAGGGATATGTTCTAAAAGGTAACGCTTAGCCTCAAGCCTCATCAACCGCGAATGACTGAAAATCAGGGGTTATGCAGCAAGGCTAGGTGGGTAGCACCCATTCAGGGTGAGGTCATCCCTGTCTAGATGTCCCTTTTTATTTTGGCTTAGTGGTGCGGTTGCTGATCCCAACCACGGGGTGATCTCACTCAGGATTATCCAGTAAGGGGTAGTCCCGGTCTTGTGTTGCAGAGGGTCGGGAGTGATCCTCGGTACTGTGATCTAGGCCACGTACCGTGACAGGTGGTACCCCAGTGCCTAGTCATTAGTTGGAAATCTAATCTCCTTACGAACCTTGTACGAGTTTTGTTTGTATTACCCACTCTGTGGCTAGTAGCTGGAATTTAATAGATGCAACAAGTTCGACTATTTTAATAAGTATTTGTATAGAGACCCTATTATAATATCAGAGGATTTTAATATAAACTGTTTTAGCTATCGTAAGGTAAAAACCCGACATGTTTATTTGTGGCGTGGTCTTACGAGATGCTTTTTCTTTCAAAAGGATTTTTGAAATTTTAATAATCAATTTGAGTGTGATTTCTCACGCTGGTATTCCAGACTGACTCGGGTGTTATTTAACTATAATGCTCAGGTCAGATCGAGTATTATAGGATGCAGGATATGATGCCGTGGCGCTCAGGAGACGAGCTGGATGACGATACGTACTTTCGTACTTGTTTTATATATATTCCGCTGTGCTGCGTAGCTGTGTATCTAGTTGTATGTTGTTGATGTTGAACTGTGATTGATGTACTCTGATGATGTAATATATAAACAAATATATTTGATTTTTGAGTAAAGATTATTTATTGTCTATTATATTTTATTCCGCTGTGATGGCTAGATTCTGATGTTGTTTTCTATTTTCTTCTTCTACCTCTTCTTCTTTAATCAAAACGGTTCTTATTTCCATTCATCTTGAGTTGATTGATGTAGAATAGTGTTGACTCAAGGGGTACGGATTTGCGGGTCGTTTCACTTGGTATCAGAGTTAGGTTGGTGATAACCTTGGCTCTGGTGAGAATTACTCATTAAATAGAGTCCGAAGTAATCTAGAATGAGTTTGAGAGTATTAATGGATATGAGCGCGTATTTGTTAGTGAATATAAAATTGTTTTTATATTGGACTTATCGGTTGAGTGTTTATGGATCTGGTCGATATATGGGACGCCATGTCATCGAAAGGATTTTCTAAACTCTTGAATGAGATAAACCGACACAATATAGTTTTCAAATAGGGCAAATGAAATAATTTTTACCCAAAATTATTTTGTATATAAAAGAAATGATTTTTCATAAATTGTTATAGTTATATGTGGATGCTTGGTTGTTAGGAATAATGATATTAAATTTTTATCATTATTTTATGAGAATCGAATAAGAAATTGAAATAATAACCAAAGATTAAAGAAAAAATGAATAAATAAGTGGGATTTGTAAATGGAATTCATAATTGAATAAGATATTGAAACCATAATTAAACTAAGAAATCAATTTGCGTACAAATGAAAGTTGTAAATATAAACTAAATGTGAATTATAGTGTGATTAAATATTAAAATAAGATAAAATTTCAAAGTAATGTTTGAATATAAATTTAAAGGATTTGGGATTTGAAAATTTGGAAATTTAAATTCCTTTGAAGTGAAATTGATTCTCAAAAAGTTAAGAAGATAATATATATTGAGTAATATTTTTGAACTGGATTTGGAATCTGGAGAGATATGGAATTTAAAATATTTGAAGGGTTTTAAAAGAAATAAAAGCATTAAACTCTTTACGGTCGCTGGAAAGTAATTCTGATGATGATTGCGACGTCATCGGTGTTCATTTTCGAGTTTCCAAAAGGGGAATTTCTACCTGGATGTTTTGGATTAATGTTTGTTTGTGAAATTGTGTTTGATTTTGAAAATGCAAGGAATTTTGAATGTAGGTGATTTCAAAAGGAATTTTGAAATGTTGAAAGATTGTTTAAACTTTGGAATTTTAACTAAGAATGTTTATGGCATATAAAAAGTTTGATAACTTGTAAATTTGGAATTTGTTGAAATAAAATTCAACTTTGTAGGTAAGTAAAGTGAAAACTAAATACTAGAATCTAAAATTTGAATTGTGTTTAATTATGTGAAATGGAAAAATTAGACAAGTTGGACTAAATAAAACAAAGTTTTGAGATTAAAATTTGTAAGTAACTGAATGATTTATATGGTATGCAACTGAATATTGGATGATGTTTGATTTAAATGTGTAAAATAAGGTGCAGAATAAGTTCAAATGGACTAAAAATAATTAATGTTTGGAAATAAAATTTATTGGTTGAAAATGAATTTGTGAATGAATAAATGGATCAACTATTGAACTTATAAAGTAAAGTTAATATTAATAAGAAGGAATTGGAAATTTTAATCTGGGAATTAAAATTTAACTTAAGTGAATGAAAGTGAAGCGAATATATCTGAATTTAACTTGAGATAAGTTAAATAAAGTTGTAATTGAAATTGAATTAAATTTGGATTGAATTGAATCCAAAGTCAGTTGTGTCATGAATGATATTAAATGGAATTAAGTCCTTGCTTAACAAAAATTCAAAGGAATGGTATGTAACAAGATTTAACTGGGATTAAGTTAAATAGAATTGAATTGGAGTAAAATTCAATTGAGTTATGGGTGTTATTGAATGGAAATAGATTCTCACCTGAATAAATGGAAGTAAGTTGGATAAGAAATAAGTTGGAATAAATAAATTAGTTGATGAAATATGGAAATGGAACTTGAAATTATTAACTTAGAATTGAATTGGTAATAGATAATTGAGTTTGGAAATGAAGCTTGTCTTATAAATAGAAATTCAACTTAGAATTGTAAGTGAATTAAATATGAATTGAAGTTGTATGGAATTGGATTAAAATAAAAAATAATTTGAGATGAAAATAAATCCAATTCGAGTATGAATAAATTAAAACGAGAATGAACTTAAGTTATGAAATGGTAGTGAATTGAAGTAAATTAACTTAAGTTTAAAATTAATAGAAGCATGGGATGATGTCGAATATAATAAAATGGTTTGGAATCAAACTTTTTGAATATGAAAGAAAATGCAATCAAAGTATGTGAATAAATTAAAATGGGATGGAATCAAGTGTAAATTGAGTTGGAATCAATTTAAATTGGTTATAAAGCTTATGTTATTATTTATTCAGATTAATATTGTCGAATTGCATTAGAAATTGGTCGTTCGACATAAACGGAAGTAAACAAAATTATATGAATCAATAGTAGTTTAATAAATTGATTTTGGCATCAAGTGAAATGAATATGAGTTCGTTTAATTTAAAAATGAATTGAATGGAATGGTATGTAATTTGTATAGCATGCATTCTTCATGAAATTCATGTTTTAGCTATGTAAGTAAAAGCGAAATGTTAATAAATTGCTTATGTTTGGTACTTACATATTTAATTTGAGTAAGTACAGGTTCAGGGAGGCCATATGGATGGATTTGATCGTGCAAAATGCTAAATAATAAGCCGCTTGCTTAAAATGCTAAATAAAGGTACGCCTACGCAATAAAAAAAGGAAATATGAACTGTTTTTGGTTTTTCCGACCGTGTGGGTCGATGTATATATATTTATATCTTTTGTCAAAGTGCAAAAGCTCCTCCGTACAAAGGAGACTTTGCTAAAAAAATTCGAAAATTTTGGGAGTTAGAATTTTTTTTGCAGATTTTTGGTAAAATATTTTGTTAACGACAAACGATTTCAAATTTGAAAATCGAAATTAATTAGGAAATGAAACTACTTTAAAATAATAATATGAATCAATATAAATGGAAGATAGAATTAAATGTTCAGAGTTGAAAATAAATTAAACCCATATGGAAATGGGAGAACCAATTTAAATAGAAATAGAATTGTGTATGTAAAGTAAGGTGAAATTGAAGAAATTGTTTGAAGAAACTAAAGAAAGAAAAAGTTGCAAGTAAACTTTTATTTGAGATTTTAAATAAATTAGTAGGTGGAATTAATAAAAGGAAATGGTTAATTAAATATGGAATTGGAAATCCAGTGTAAAGGTGAATAAAATTCAATATGCAAAGTTTGAAGGCAAATTGATTTCAAATGGAATCGTAAAGGCAAAATGAATAGAAGTAGATATTTATTAAAGTACTGAAGTGAAAATGAATAAAGAAACATATAAAATGCTTATACTAAACTTAAGAAAGGAATGGTGAATTCTTGATTTGAAAATTGATATTACAAATATATTCTAAGTTAATATTTGAAGGAATAAATATTGACATTTCGTAAGGAAGTTGATAAAATGTTTTTGGAATGTTGTGATTGGTTATTATTGCTAAGTGGAATATACAGGTGTTATGCAGGAAAAGTAAAATGGTTTTGATTTCAGAAGATAAATTTGAATTGCTCGACAGAAAAGGTATGTGTTTAAATTTCTGTAAAATTTGATTGGGTTTTTGATCGAGCCACTTGGCTTTTTGTTTTCTTTTGGAATTTGGGAGCCCATAGAGGCCTTTTGTAGTTGTACCGAGCTAGTCGCGCAAAGGAGACACTGGCGAAATTTTTCGGAAATATAAGGAGTTAGAAAAATTTTGAGAAAATTTTGGTAATTCAAAATTTGGTTTTAAATTGGAACTTGAATGATTAAGCAAATAGTATTGTTTGCAAAATTATAGGAGAGTTTGGGAAGTTAGTAAGAATGGTTATGGGTCTTTTACAATAAGATAGATTGGTAGGATGTTGAATTGTTTGAAACTGTTTGGTTTTGGGAAAAAGGTAGACGGGTATTAAACCATTCTTCCTAACTAGTTATTTGAAGGACGAAATTCTTTTAAGGGGAGAGGAATGTGACAACCCGGAATTTTTAAGCAATTTAAATTGGAATATTTAATTGATTTGAAATATTTAAAAGTAAATTTTTACCTTGAATTCAAATATCACTATTTATTTGGTAAATCAATTATTAAATTAAATTATTTGAAGTTGGGAAAATGTTGAATATGGAGTTTTAAGCCGGTTAAAAATAATTTGAAGGCTTATAAAATTTATATTGATAGTACTGAAGATAGTAAAAGTGGTAAAATTGAATTTGGAAGTGCTTTGTTAAGTTTGAAATTTATCGTTTAACTTGAATTTAAAAATAGCCTTCCGAGACATAGTCTCGGAATTCGACGAAACTAGTTCCATTGCATCCATAATAGTGTATTATTATCGGATTTCAAATTTCGTATTGATCGGAGTTGTTGTGTGAGCGTACGATATATAAACGCGCTAGAATTAATATCGAAAATTTAATACTATAATTCGATTTAAAAAGCTATCTTCTCCATACGATCGAATTAGGTCTCGAAATTTTTTTCATTGCGTTTGGAATAAGGGTTTAACATTATAAACGCCTAGCGGCATGTTAATATAGGAGATCGATATTCTAAGTTTCTAGAACGAGATATTTTGAAATAAAACAAAACTTTATTTAATCAAATCAAGGTCAAATTAAATCAGGTCATCGTTTCCTTTTTAAACACGCTATCTCCTTCACTTATCACATCACCTCCTTCTTTTCTTTTCAGCCGAAAGAATCTCAAATCAAAATATAAAAATATCATGGCCTCCTCGTTCATCCTCTTTCTACCAATTTAGGGTTCCTGCTTCTCTAATCACCTGCCTTCCCTTCGTTCCCCTTCCTCCTGTCCTTTCACTCTTTAGCCCATCCCACCTAGAATTTTCCTCCGCCTTCTTTGTTAGGTTTGGATTCTCGATGGCCAAAAAAGAAAACAATTCCAACGCCTAATTCAATTGACCTTAAATCGACTCGAGTGGCTCAAACACGAAGGCGGCGCGAGCGCCTGAAATCGTGACCGCGGTTCGCGATTGAAACAAGGCACGAGCCGTGGTGGTCTCGACGTCGGCGAAGTTTGGATGGGATGTAGGCGCGTGCTCGATGACAAAGTGGGTTCGTGATTAATTGGGGGTTTCGAGATTGGTTTGACTTGGACTAGCGAATGCTCGTTTCCGCCTGGTCGTGCGCGCGAGCTAGGGACGGGAAGCCGCGGTGGTGTTGCTGAATGGAAGCATTCCCGTGAGCTTGACTTGATGTTAAAGAGGATCTTCTCATGTTGGTTCTTTCGTGAGGTATCTACTCTTCTTCTTTTCGTTTTTTCTCGAATGTAAAACTGATTGGAAGAAAGGAAAAAATTATATAGTTGAAAACAGAAAAAAATAGTATAGATTTATATATGTATACCTACGGTGAGAGGAAAAAAAGGAAGTGTAACGACCCATTAAATTCAATGATATTAAATGAGTCAATTTGATATGTTTTCTAATCTAATTTAAATTGAAATAGAAGTCTTAGGATTTTTAATGGAGTAAATGTAGGGGTTAGCTAGTAACTGTAATTAAAGGTAAATAATTTAAAATGTTTATATGACATAGATTGAAATAACGAAAATTTGTGTTTGTGGTTATAAGTCATAATTAGTTGATTAAAATGGTATTAATGAAATAATAACTGAATTGAATTGCAAATATATAAACATTAGAAAATTTTATTTGGTGGATTAAATTTGTTAAAGTTCATAAGTTTTGTAATTTAATTTAGTAGAAACTTTAAATTATAAACGAAAATTGAAATAAACGCTAAATTTAATTATGTAAATGGTGACTTAAGACCTAGTTATAGAAATTGGAATATAATCCAATTTGAATTAAGTAGAAGAAGGATTTGATTAATATGTAAGTTATTGTTCAAGGTATTGAATAAAAATTGGAAACCCAATTATAATTAATGATAATAACGTTAGTATTAGTTAATAAATATATTTCAATGCAGTACCCAAATGAATGGAATAAAATGAATATATATTGAATAGAAATGAAATGTAAGGTAAATGACGATTGTGTAAAATCAGTACAAGTTGGAAATGCATAAACCTTAATAAACATTCCAATTTAATAAATTTATGCAAATGTGGGACTTAGTGATAAGCGTGTAATTATGGGTATGATAACAATTAGTATAAAATTCCTATTTCAGTGGCATGTTGCAATGGGTGATTTAGTTTGGGATTTTTATTAAATTTTTATGGAATTATTTAAGGTTTACAATAACAGAAGTTTAGGAGTAAAGTGAGATAATTGAAAATTTTAATCATTCATATAAGTCATTTGTTTATTAATATGAGTTAGCTAATAAAATTTAATTTGGGCAATACCTATATATTGGAAACACATTTGTAAAGTGTAATTAATTGAATTTGGTGAATTGGGAATGAATCCAAGGTTATAGGAATTGATGTAATACTACGCAAATAAAAGGTAACTGCATAAAACCAATGTTTCATAATAAATTGTAATTGATAATTAAGTAGGAATGGGTTTGAATTTGACAAAAAGGAAAATTTATTATTTGCTTACCCATCTATTCAATCTATTAAATTTGATCAGATCCATTTGCAATTAAATGAATTTATTTACAAGTTAGTATGTATTTAGCCGATAACTATAAACCAATTAGGGCAATCAGATATATATATATTACCAGTTAAGTTATATAAGATAATGGTTGACTTAATTAAGGGAGTTTATGTAATAATTTCATTTATTTTGTAAGTGGGAATAAAACGTTAATGATAACAAGTATTCAAAATTTACCATCTATTTAGTATATTAAGTATAATTGATAATCAACTGCAGCAAGTAATAAATAATAAATACATAACGTTAAATGAAGTAATATTTGAAATTTAATATTTAGAAACTATGTAAATATAAGTGCAGATGAAATTGGGGATATTTACATATTGAAATATGAATCCAATGATAAATCAATCTAATTGACAATAAATAATGGAAAGTAAATTTAATTAAATTTTGGAAATTTAATATATATATATATATATATATATATATATATATATATATATATATATTTTGGTGAAATTAATGAAATTTGAGGATTTCTAAATTTAATTCGACAAGTTAAATTTTTGTTTAAATTAGTATAGGTGATTGAAAATTTTATAATAATAAGAATCATCAATTATCAAAGAGAAATGGGAAATTGGATTCAATTGACTAAATTTTGATTTATATAAAAATAGCCATTTTGGCCACGGATTCGGATTTCGACAAAACTAGTTTCATCGGATCCGTATCGGTGAATTATTATAGGGTTTCAAGTTTCGTATCGATCGGACCTGTCGTTTGATCGTACGGACGCGAAACGCCTTGAAAATCAATTTTACTAAAATCAATTTGAAATCAATTTGGAAATCTTGTTTTCAGCATAACTTCTTCATACGATCAAATTTGGACGTGAAACTTTTTCCATCGCATTCAGAATATTTTAAAATACCTATCTGGATATATGGGTTTGACAAATTTCGTTCCGGGGTCAGAACGGGCTTTTTGGGCCTTAGTTTGTTTTGTACGTTCATCTATCTAGTCTATCTACTCTAACCCAACCCTACCTATATATATATAGTTATAAACCCTAGCTCCATCCTATTGTCATTTGCTGTATATTCATTTCTTCATCTCCTTCTCCTCCTCAAATGGTTGCAAAACCTAGATCTACTTCAATCCAAATTTCAATGAAAATTCAAACTCTCAAGAAAAATTCCACAAAAATATATGTTAATGTTCTCGAAACACGTAATCTCATGGTGTAATTCGTTTTTCGAATGGAGTCATCGTTTGCTTAGAATAAATTCAAACAGTTCGTGGCCATTCATCAGCGCCGTAACAAACTTCGTCAGATCGTCAAACGGTTTCTGGGTATTGTAGAGGGGACCGAGGGGACTGCATCTATGCAGTTTATCTGGTGATTCGATGGTCAGATCGTTGGAGATTTTGGATTAGGGTTAGAATTACTTGCGGCGGCTGTTGCTTTAGAGGGGCCGTGGGTTCATCGCGAGGCGTGGGGACGTGCGGCCAGGAGAGGGGATGTCAACGGTGGTGGCCGGCGTGGCGATAGTGGCTGGAGGCGGCGCTGGAGAGTGGTCAACGGTGGGTCAAAACGTAGGGTATCGGTTGCGAATGCGTGAAGTGTTCTGGGAGAAGGACGAAAGTCGCGTACAGGGAGGAAGCGAATGACGTGGCTTAGTGTAAGATGTTAATGTGTGTCACTTTTGTTTATTTTCAATTTTGAATTCAATCACCATTTTTCGCCATAATTTTCTCATACGAATTCGGATTCACACGAAATTTCTTTTGTTAGGATCGTAATTAAATTCTGGACTTGATGACGTTGGTTTGGACGAATTCCGAGACGGGCGAATTTTTGGGTTTAAATCGAATTTAAATTCGATTTAAATTCAAAAGGTGAGTGTTTTAACCCACTCACAACTACTAGAAGCTTTTATGTTTGTTAAATTAATTTTAGAAATGAATAGAAATTTATTTATGAGTATTTGGCATGTTTATTTCACTCATATTTGTTGAATTGCATTTATTAAATTTAACTGTCAATTTAATTTATTTATTGCGTATTTATTTGATAGTTAGAATTTATTTGGTTGCCTATAAACTGCTAGTTAACAGTTATATAGATTATTACTGAATATAAACTGTTAGATTAATAGTTGTTAAATTTAATCTGAATAAAATTGCCAGTTATTACCTGTTATATATTATCAAATATAAATTGTTATTGATTGATATTGCTTGATTGTGATTGGATGATGGGTGATGTTGATGGATGTTTTATTGTATATCATTAAATTGCAAATTATCATGCATATTTCCTTTCATTCGGGATGGTGGTTTGAAATGATATATAACCGCAAAATTTTATATCTTTTAAATTGCGGATTGAAATGATAAATATCTGTATCACTTGACCATAGGATAGAAAATTATATACAGGCACCGCGGTATATATATAACTATTTAAATGTGATTTCTATGGTTTGGATGGAATACGGTTTATAATAATCTTTAATTTTATATTGTATAAATATTTTTCTTCCATATATATATACATATGAAGTTGAAAATTTTGAAATTAAAAGGTGTATAAAAATCTTTATTAAAAATGGAAGAAAATTAAGAAAATGGAGTTTAATAATTTATATCATATGTTTAAATGTTAAGTTTGGAAATTTTAAGATATGATATTTATTATTGGATTTTCCCAAAATAAATTGAAATGAATATTCTAGTATAGTTTGAATTGGGAAAAATATATATATTTTATTACTAGAAATTGAAGTCTTATTATTTATGGATTTTATATGAATATTCAAGACTAATTAATAGAACAATTGATTTGTTGAAAGCATAAAATCCAACTTTAGTTTGAAATATTGATACTCAAAATGGATATACGTATATATAAATAAATTGAAGTGGTTTTGGAACTTGAGAGAGATAATATAAATTTTGGTTTAGACTTTAATAAAGAAATGTATTTGTAAAGCCATGAGAACTATTTTCTTTACAAAGTAACATTTAAGTTAAACCATTTAAATTCATATACCGTTGAATGTCCAAACCATTCAAGTTTTTAGAAGTTATGGTTTTAAATTATGATTTTCAAAATATTATGCTTTGAAATATTTGATTTTCAGACGTTATGAAGTTAAAGCATTATGATTTTGGAAAAGAATTATATTTGGGATAAGTGATAAAAAATGGTTTTGGGTTTTGAAATGATATCGTATTCATGGTTATGAAATGGAATGTTTATTCTGATTTTTAAAGTATAACCTATTTTTAAATGACCGCGGTGTTATAATAATGATGGGTTGGCAAAGAGACCGGGATCGGATATGGACATACTCTCTGTCGATACCGAAAACCACTTTGACTAACCGTGTATGCGGTGGAGATTCCAGAATGAAGTAGGTGGTGGCGACGTTTCCTGTAAGGTAAATACGTGGACCTGACTCCCGTGAGTTGGCATAAGGTGGCTAAAACAGGAGCGATTCTCAGGCCAATGAGGTCATTCCTCTGATCGGACCCTCCTCTTCGATATTATACTTTGATTTTGGATTGATTCAGTGGCCACTTCTATATTTTGATTTTGGGGAGTTAGTCCGAGGTGGGCGGTAACTGCGGCTACGCGTTTCCACCAGCCTGGATAGCAATTGGTATATCTACCCTGGCATTGCCTAGTTGTGCCGTGTCACCTACCATACCGAGCCTTTACTACGAGTTTCTATTTGTGTCATACCAATGGAGTATCCTCTGGTAGCTTCCCGATCAGGAGGTATTACGGTACTGTATAGACTATTGGCATTATTTGTGTTAAGGGCTATATGGGTAACCCCTTAACGCTATTAAAAAGTAAGTTTATTTTATAAATAGACACTATTATAATAGCGCAATATACTACATAGTAAATAGTTTAACGGATCCTTAGGAGATGTAAATCCCGAACATCTCTTGAGTTACTGTACTCATATTTATTTCTGTTAATTTAACTCACATAAGATCTTTTAGTCTGACTCGAGTGTTTTTGTCTTTTCAAATTCGCTCGGGTCAGTCCGAGCGTTTCAGGATCGAAGACTTTAGCTTTGAAGGACGAAGACGAAGGAGTCGTATTATTATTATCTATAGTATTGCACCACACTCATACTGTTCCGCTGCATTGATTGTATTGGTATGTGTAACTCTGATATTTATTGTATAAAGCAAATCAAGTGTTTGTAAACTGTTTTGAACTGTATATTTATTATTATATTTTATCCTTCCGCTGTGAGATTCTGTTGTGTTTTTATTTCTTCTCTGTTTTTCTTATTTTCCCCATAACAATCCGCCCTTGCGTATGCTTTGAATTGGCACGTGTGTCGGTTTAAAGTGTGCGAAAAGGCGGGATGTTACAGTTGGTATCAGAGCTTTGGTTTAGCGATAAACCTTGGTTTTGTGGAGTTTGACTCTTTGTTAATAGGGTAGTAATACCCTATGGGAGTCACTGAGAGTATATATATGAGAGAGCGTACTTGTTAGTGTTATAAAAAGATTTTGATATTGTGTTAATCTGTTCCGTTTTGTATTTATAAATTCTGGTTGGTGCATGGGACGCTATGACATCAATAAGGATTTCTAAACACTTAATAGGACAGAGCGACATAATATTTGTTTTAATAGAGGTGAATGGAATAATTTTGCCTATTATATTTTCTATATATAAAAATATTTTTTTAAAGATATATATTTTGGTTGCTATAGATTGGGTGTTAGGTAATAAAAATATTTATAATAATTGAAGCTAAGTTGAAATTATAATAAATCAAATTAGAGATTTTAGAACTTAAGTCCGGGATTTTTGAAAATCTTCTTTCAAAGGATTTGTGAAATATAATGATTTGATTTATAGGTAATTTCTTATATAAATATTTAGTATAATTCGGAAGAATTGTTTCAAAAGAGGATTTTGGAAAAAATAAATTTTGTACTTTCCCCTCTGTCGTTGGAAAATAATTTCGGTGATGACGGCCGCATCATCGACTTTCATTTTCGAGTTTCGAAGGGAAAGGCCACTGTAGTAAATTCTACTGCAGATTTGTTTTGAAATTATTTAAAATTTTAATTGTTTAAAGGTAATTAGAGATATAAAAGTTGTAAGAAATTAATTATCTATTATTTTAAAGAAATTTTGGAATTTGACCCGGTATTAATTCTTGAATTTCGATTAATTAGTTTTAAAAATTTAGGTTAGTGAAATAAAAGAAGTAATCAATGAATTAAAAGAGTTGAGATTAAACTTGCATAAGTTCTTTTGCTTTTTCTTTAACATAAATAACTTACCAAGTATAAAAATTTGAAATGTAAATTAAGAGTGGAATAGAATATTATACAAGTAGAATTTTGGGAAAAAATGAAGTATTCAATAAATTACTGTTATAAATAAGAATTTAATGGTATTAACTTAAGTGATGATTGGAATTTTACTAAAATTAAAGGTTGTATTATTAATAGGTGATTTTAACCTTAAGAAAGTAAAAATGAAATTCCTTAATTTATAAAGTTTGATTGTAGGGTTATTAACTTAAGTATGCTTTAATTTCCCCTATTCTAATATAATAGAAAGTAATTAATATATAAATGACTGTAAACCCTAAGTAATTAATTAATAAAATTACTTATTTTTAAGAATGAAGGTTAAAGGGTTAATAATTTAAGTGTAATTAAAAAAGGGTTAATGTAATTAAATATTATAGAAAGTGGGTAATTAAACTGTCACTACTATTAAATATAATGGAAACTTCCACATTAAATAAATAAATGAGATTAAAGGTAAGTTGAAATTGTAGGTTATAAAACAAATATATATTAATTAAAGGAATGAAAAGAAACTTGTAAATTTTCACTTACATTCTTAAAATATATATAACTTACCATAAAATAAAAGTTGCAATTGCTAGTAAGAAAGTGTAAAGGGAAATCTTACAAGTGAAGCTTGAGGTAATTAAAGTATTCAATTAATTGCTGTTAAAACTTAAGCTAAATCGAAAATTTTACTATATAAGAAAGGTAAGTAGAATAAATGGGTGATATAAACTTTAGTCAATAAATTAAAACACAAATATGATAATTTTGTAATAAATGAAAATGAAAATTGTAAGAAGTAAAGGGATCACTCCATAAATGAAAGAAAGAAAATCAAACCACTGAAGCATGAAAAAAAATGTATGATAAGTAATTTGGTTGTTGGGTTGAATTGTTATTGTTTGATTTATGTTGTTGGGTAAGGAATTTGAATTTGTCGGATGAATAAATAATCTATCTATGTTCCATCTAAGTCTGTTGAGAAAAGGATGCACTTGATAGTTAATTTCATTTTATACAAATTTCAAGTTTGAACCCAAACAACTATCTGTTTGATGGATTAAATGGTTGCTTCGTTTGTGTATGTATGTTGTTTGTAAGATTGATGGTTGTTGTATTGATTTGGTTGATTAATGGTTGAAACCACCTAAACTTTTCACTTTAATATAAATATTTAACCTTTTAGATTATATAAGTGAATACAGGTGATGGAAGCAACTGCTACTACTTTTGGTTCCATAATAATAAGCGTATATTGCCCGACAAATAGGTACGTTTTCGGATTTCGTTTTGAAGCGCTATTTTATATAATTTCCCGTGTTGGGATATAATATTTGGATAATATTTGTAATATATTTGTTATATTTTGATATTATATTTTCTCCAGAGTCTCTCCGTACAAAGGAGACTCTGCCAAAATTTTCCGTAAATTTTGGACTTAGAAATTTTGTGAAAATGTTTTCCAACTTTAATAATTTAAGTATAAAGGCTATAATGACTATAGTACGGGCATAGCTCATTTAAGGTAATTAATTTAGTAAATTATTGTTTATAAGTTAATATTTGAAATAAGATGTACTGTTTAATTCTTCCTTCTCCCTTCTTTTTCCTTTTCGGGGACGAAAAGTTTTGAGTGGGGGAGAGTGTAACGACCCGTTAAATTCAATGATATTAAATGAGTCAATTTGATATGTTTTCTAATCTAATTTAAATTGAAATAGAAGTCTTAGGATTTTTAATGGAGTAAATGTAGGCGTTAGCTAGTAACTGTAATTAAAGGTAAATAATTTAAAATGTTTATATGACATAGATTGAAATAACAAAAATTTGTGTTTGTGGTTATAAGTCATAATTAGTTGATTAAAATGGTATTAATGAAATAATAATGAAATAATAACTGAATTGAATTGCAAATATATAAACATTAGAAAAATTTATTTGGTGGATTAAATTTGTTAAAGTTCATAAGTTTTGTAATTTAATTTAGTAGAAACTTTAAATTATAAACGAAAATTGAAATAAACGCTAAATTTAATTATGTAAATGGTGACTTAAGACCTAGTTATAGAAATTGGAATATAATCCAATTTGAATTAAGTAGAAGAAGGATTTGATTAATATGTAAGTTATTGTTCAAGGTATTGAATAAAAATTGGAAACCCAATTATAATTAATGATAATAACGTTAGTATTAGTTAATAAATATATTTCAATGCAGTACCCAAATGAATGGAATAAAATGAATATATATTGAATAGAAATGAAATGTAAGGTAAATGACGATTGTGTAAAATCAGTACAAGTTGGAAATGCATAAACCTTAATAAACATTCCAATTTAATAAATTTATGCAAATGTGGGACTTAGTGATAAGCGTGTAATTATGGGTATGATAATAATTAGTATAAAATTCCTATTTCAGTGGCATGTTGCAATGGGTGATTTAGTTTGGGATTTTTATTAAATTTTGATGGAATTATTTAAGGTTTACAATAACAGAAGTTTAGGAGTAAAGTGAGATAATTGAAAATTTTAATCATTCATATAAGTCATTTGTTTATTAGTATGAGTTAGCTAATAAAATTTAATTTGGGCAATACCTATATATTGGAAACACATTTGTAAAGTGTAATTAATTGAATTTGGTGAATTGGGAATGAATCCAAGGTTATAGGAATTGATGTAATACTACGCAAATAAAAGGTAACTGCATAAAATCAATGTTTCGTAATAAATTGTAATTGATAATTAAGTAGGAATGGGTTTGAATTTGACAAAAAGGAAAATTTATTATTTGCTTACCCATCTATTCAATCTATTAAATTTGATCAGATCCATTTGCAATTAAACGAATTTATTTACAAGTTAGTATGTATTTAGCTGATAACTATAAACCAATTAGGGCAATCGGATATATATATTACCAGTTAAGTTATATAAGATAATGGTTGACTTAATTAAGGGAGTTTATGTAATAATTTCATTTATTTTGTAAGTGGGAATAAAACGTTAATGATAACAAGTATTCAAAATTTACAATCTATTTAGTATATTAAGTATAATTGATAATCAACTGCAGCAAGTAATAAATAATAAATACGTAACGTTAAATGAAGTAATATTTGAAATTTAATATTTAGAAACTATGTAAATATAAGTGCAGATGAAATTGGGGATATTTACATATTGAAATATGAATCCAATGATAAATCAATCTAATTGACAATAAATAATGGAAAGTAAATTTAATTAAATTTTGGAAATTTAATATATATATATATATATATATATATTTTGGTGAAATTAATGAAATTTGAGGATTTCTAAATTTAATTCGACAAGCTAAATTTTTGTTTAAATTAGTATAGGTGATTGAAAATTTTATAATAATAAGAATCATCAATTATCAAAGAGAAATGGGAAATTGGATTTAATTGACTAAATTTTGATTTATATAAAAATAGCCATTTTGGCCACGGACTCGGATTTCGACGAAACTAGTTTCATCGGATCCGTATCGGTGAATTATTATAGGGTTTCAAGTTTCGTATCGATCGGACCTGTCGTTTGATCGTACGGACGCGAAACGCCTTGAAAATCAATTTTATTAAAATCAATTTGAAATCAATTTGGAAATCTTGTTTTCAGCATAACTTCTTCATACGATCAAATTTGGACGTGAAACTTTTTCCATCGCGTTCAGAATATTTTAAAATACCTATCTGGATATATGGGTTTGAAAAATTTCGTTCCGGGGTCAGAACGGGCTTTTTGGGCCTTAGTTTGTTTCGTACGTTCATCTATCTAGTCTATCTACTCTAACCCAACCCTACCTATATATATACAGTTATAAACCCTAGCTCCATCCTATTGTCATTTGCTGTATATTCATTTCTTTATCTCCTTCTCCTCCTCAAATGGTTGCAAAACCTAGATCTACTTCAATCCAAATTTCAATGAAAATTCAAACTCTCAAGAAAAATTCCACAAAAATATATGTTAATGTTCTCGAAACACGTAATCTCATGGTGTAATTCGTTTTTCGAATGGAGTCATCGTTTGCTCGGAATAAATTCAAACAGTTCGTGGCCATTCATCAGCGCCGTAACAAACTTCGTCAGATCGTCAAACGGTTTCTGGGTATTGTAGAGGGGACCGAGGGGACTGCATCTATGCAGTTTATCTGGTGATTCGATGGTCAGATCGTTGGAGATTTTGGATTAGGGTTAGAATTACTTGCGGCGGCTGTTGCTTTAGAGGGGCCGTGGGTTCATCGCGAGGCGTGGGGACGTGCGGCCAGGAGAGGGGATGTCAACGGTGGTGGCCGGCGTGGCGATAGTGGCTGGAGGCGGCGCTGGAGAGTGGTCAACGGTGGGTCAAAACGTTGGGTATCGGTTGCGAATGCGTGAAGTGTTCTGGGAGAAGGACGAAAGTCGCGTATAGGGAGGAAGCGAATGACGTGGCTTAGTGTAAGATGTTAATGTGTGTCACTTTTGTTTATTTTCAATTTTGAATTCAATCACCATTTTTCGCCATAATTTTCTCATACGAATTCGGATTCACACGAAATTTCTTTTGTTAGGATCGTAATTAAATTCTGGACTTGATGACGTTGGTTTGGACGAATTCCGAGACGGGCGAATTTTTGGGTTTAAATCGAATTTAAATTCGATTTAAATTCAAAAGGTGAGTGTTTTAACCCACTCACAACTACTAGAAGCTTTTATGTTTGTTAAATTAATTTTAGAAATGAATAGAAATTTATTTATGAGTATTTGGCATGTTTATTTCACTCATATTTGTTGAATTGCATTTATTAAATTTAACTGTCAATTTAATTTATTTATTGCGTATTTATTTGATAGTTAGAATTTATTTGGTTGCCTATAAACTGCTAGTTAACAGTTATATAGATTATTACTGAATATAAACTGTTAGATTAATAGTTGTTAAATTTAATCTGAATAAAATTGCCAGTTATTACCTGTTATATATTATCAAATATAAATTGTTATTGATTGATATTGCTTGATTGTGATTGGATGATGGGTGATGTTGATGGATGTTTTATTGTATATCATTAAATTGCAAATTATCATGCATATTTCCTTTCATTCGGGATGGTGGTTTGAAATGATATATAACCGCAAAATTTTATATCTTTTAAATTGCGGATTGAAATGATAAATATCTGTATCACTTGACCATAGGATAGAAAATTATATACAGGCACCGCGGTATATATATAACTATTTAAATGTGATTTCTATGGTTTGGATGGAATACGGTTTATAATAATCTTTAATTTTATATTGTATAAATATTTTTCTTCCATATATATATACATATGAAGTTGAAAATTTTGAAATTAAAAGGTGTATAAAAATCTTTATTAAAAATGGAAGAAAATTAAGAAAATGGAGTTTAATAATTTATATCATATGTTTAAATGTTAAGTTTGGAAATTTTAAGATATGATATTTATTATTGGATTTTCCCAAAATAAATTGAAATGAATATTCTAGTATAGTTTGAATTGGGAAAAATATATATATTTTATTACTAGAAATTGAAGTCTTATTATTTATGGATTTTATATGAATATTCAAGACTAACTAATAGAACAATTGATTTGTTGAAAGCATAAAATCCAACTTTAGTTTGAAATATTGATACTCAAAATGGATATACGTATATATAAATAAATTGAAGTGGTTTTGGAACTTGAGAGAGATAATATAAATTTTGGTTTTGACTTTAATAAAGAAATGTATTTGTAAAGCCATGAGAACTATTTTCTTTACAAAGTAACATTTAAGTTAAACCATTTAAATTCATATACCGTTGAATGTCCAAACCATTCAAGTTTTTAGAAGTTATGGTTTTAAATTATGATTTTCAAAATATTATGCTTTGAAATATTTGATTTTCAGACGTTATGAAGTTAAAGCATTATGATTTTGGAAAAGAATTATATTTGGGATAAGTGATAAAATATGGTTTTGGGTTTTGAAATGATATCGTATTCATGGTTATGAAATGGAATGTTTATTCTGATTTTTAAAGTATAACCTATTTTTAAATGACCGCGGTGTTATAATAACGATAGGTTGGCAAAGAGACCGGGATCGGATATGGACATACTCTCTGTCGATACCGAAAACCACTTTGACTAACCGTGTACGCGGTGGAGATTCCAGAATGAAGTAGGTGGTGGCGACGTTTCCTGTAAGGTAAATACGTGGACCCGACTCCCGTGAGTTGGCATAAGGTGGCTAAAACAGGAGCGATTCTCAGGCCAATGAGGTCATTCCTCTGATCGGACCCTCCTCTTCGATATTATACTTTGATTTTGGATTGATTCAGTGGCTACTTCTATATTTTGATTTTGGGGAGTTAGTCCGAGGTGGGCGGTAACTGCGGCTACGCGTTTCCACCAGCCTGGATAGCAATTGGTATATCTACCCTGGCATTGCCTAGTTGTGCCGTGTCACCTACCATACCGAGCCTTTACTACGAGTTTCTATTTGTGTCGTACCTATGGAGTATCCTCTGGTAGCTTCCCGATCAGGAGGTATTACGGTACTGTATAGACTATTGGCATTATTTGTATTAAGGGCTATATGGGTAACCCCTTAACGCTATTAAAAAGTAAGTTTATTTTATAAATAGACACTATTATAATAGCGCAATATACTACATAGTAAATAGTTTAACGGATCCTTAGGAGATGTAAATCCCGAACATCTCTTGAGTTACTGTACTCATATTTATTTCTGTTAATTTAACTCACATAAGATCTTTTAGTCTGACTCGAGTGTTTTTGTCTTTTCAAATTCGCTCGGGTCAGTCCGAGCGTTTCAGGATCGAAGACTTTAGCTTTGAAGGACGAAGACGAAGGAGTCCTATTATTATTATCTATAGTATTGCACCACACTCATACTGTTCCGCTGCATTGATTGTATTGGTATGTGTAACTCTGATATTTATTGTATAAAGCAAATCAAGTGTTTGTAAACTGTTTTGAACTGTATATTTATTATTATATTTTATCCTTCCGCTGTGAGATTCTGTTGTGTTTTTATTTCTTCTCTGTTTTTCTTATTTTCCCCATAACAATCCGCCCTTGCGTATGCTTTGAATTGACACGTGTGTCGGTTTAAAGTGTGCGAAAAGGCGGGATGTTACAGGAAGAAAGGAAAGAATGCTGTGGGGTTTATAAAAAAAAATTAGTTTAAAGTTTAATTATTTGTAACTTAAATTTTGTTAAAGATAATAAAATATATGGTTAATTAAATTATCAAATGGAAATTTAAATTGCTCAATTGACTCGAATATTAATAAAACATCTAATGTTTTTACAAGGTTTTAAATCATGGAAACAAGCCGGTTTGGTGTGGATTGCATCAACGAAATCAAAGGTGGGTTAATCACACTCGGCTGAATTTAAATTTAAATTTAAATGTTTAAATTTAAATAATTGGTTGAATGGTTGAATTGATTGATGTGCTATATTATAGTATATATTACATCTTGGAATGATTGATTTCCCGCATTATATAGCGGATGTTATTATATTTAATCGCGTATACCGTGATATTCCACCTCAAAGTGGAACTGGTATTTTTCATTGTGCTAACGTCTGTGGATGCAGGGAAAACAGGTTGGAGGAATCCAACTGGATTCCTCAACATTTATTATTTAATGTTCTTTGTTGTGATTATTTGATATTCTATGATGAATTATAGTGGGAATATTGAATGCTATTATTTGATTGAATATATTTGGGTATAATGAATTACCAAAAATATATAAATTGGATTTTGGAAAGAAAATAAAAGAAGTGAATTTGTAAGCGAAATAATTATGGAAAAAATTGGAATATATTAAGAATGAATTGAAAGAAATGGAAGTGATATTAAAATACTAATAAATAACTTCGAGTATGAAAAAAATAAAAAATATTTTGAATAAAACAGAAATTAATAAATTGTAAAATTAAGTGATATTATTTTAAAGGAACAAAGAGTTATTTTAAAATTAAAGTTTAAATTTATTTAAAAGGATTAAGAGGTAATTTGAGAAATCTAAAATTAGTATTTTCAGTTCAAAGTACATTAAATCATAATTAAGCAATAAAATCTGAAATAAATGGTGTTTGGAATAAAAGGAAATAAATTGGAAATCAATTTGGAAATTGATTTAAGATTTTGAATTGGAAATTTAAAGAAGAATGTGAAGAGAAGTATATTTCTCTTGGTAGCCAAGTACGTTTTCAAAATAAAATTTAAAAAATAAGATAAGGGTTTTAATGTTGTTTTAAAAAGTATGTTTTAGGAAAATTATTATTTCTAAAATTTTAAATTCTAAAGTAAGTATTTTTCAAATCTATTATCGTAGTAATTAATTAAAAGGTGACTTAGTATTTTGTTTTAAGAGTGAAACTCTTGTTTTATATTTTATAAATTAACCTTATTTTCAAATATTTATATAGTATGTATTTTTAATAAATTATTGAAGTAGTTTTAACTTAAATGTTTTAAAGTATATTTCAAAGTAAAGCATTTTAAATTATTTTTAAAAAATCATAAGTTTTGTGCTTGGTGATTTCAGTGGAAATAGAAAACATTTGGAAAATTTGTCCTGAGAAAAGAAGATAGTTGGAAATTGTTTTCAAAAGGGTTTGAAAGTGAAAATATATCTTGAGAAGATATTTTTGGGATTAATAAATAATCTGGAAGAATTATTTATTGTTTGGTGATTGTTGTGGATGTTAATTGATAGTTAAACAACCGACTATCAATATTGGCCAAATGCGTTGATCGTTTCGAAGAGATCGGGATCGAGATTTATTTCTCGAAAACCACTTCGATCCGGTTTGTACATTTTCATGGAAAACGAGTTTGGATTCGAAGATGGAGCAGTGAAGTGCAAGGGCTAGTCGCTACTAATCCTGAGGATATTTCCAAAATGGATGTAGTAGGAATAGTGCCTTCGGTTCCATTCGAACCCGGGACGGACTCATATGGATGAATGCTTTCAGAACATCGTCAGGTGGACGATGGGCATTCTAAGGGATATGTTCTAAAAGGTAACGCTTAGCCTCAAGCCTCATCAACCGGGAGTAACTGAAAATCAGGGGTTATGCAGCAAGGCTAGGTGGGTAGCACCCACTCAGGGTGAGGTCATCCCTGTCTAGATGTCCCTTTTTATTTCGGCTTAGTGGTGCGATTGCTGATCCCAACCGTGGGGTGATTTCACTCGGGATTATCCAGTAAGGGGTAGTCCCGGTCTTGTGTTGTAGAGGGTCGGGAGTGATCCTCGGTACTCTGATATAAGCCACATGCCGTGACAGGTGGTACCCCAGTGCCTAGTTATTAGTTGGAAATCCAATCTCCCTACGAACCTTGTACGAGTTTTGTTTGTATTACCCACTCTGTGGCTAGTAACTAGAATTTAATATATTTAACAATTTCGGCTATTTTAATAAGTATTTGTAAATAGACCCTATTATAATATCAAAGGATTTTAATATAAAACTGTTTTAGCTATCGTAAGGTAAAAACCCGACAAGTTTATTTGTGGCGTGGTCTTACGAGATGCTTTTTCTTTCAAAAGGATTTTTGAAATTTTAATAATCAATTTGAGTGTGATTTCTCACGCTGGTATTCCAGACTGACTCGGGTGTTATTTAATTATAATGCTCGGGTCAGGCCGAGTATTATAGGATACAGAATATGATGCTGTGGAGCTCAGAAGACGAACTGGATGACGGTATGTACTTCCGTACTTGTTTTATATATATTCCGCTGTGTTGCGTAGCTGTGTATCCAGTTGTACGTTATAGATGTTGAACTGTGATTGATGTACTCTGATGACGTAATATATAAACAGATATATTTGAGTTTTGAGTAAAGATTATTTATTGTCTATTATATTTTATTCCGCTGCGATGGCTAGATTCTGATGTTGTTTTCTATTTACTTCTTCTACCTCTTCTTTAATAAAAATGGTTCGTATTTCCACTCATCTTGAGGTGATTGATGTAGAATAGTGTTGACTCAAGGGGTACGGATTTGCGGGTCGTTTTAGATTTTCTCTTTTCCTAATTCATATTTAAATGGGCCAAGAATAAATATCATTTAAAGCACTACTTCCTCTAAATCCAAACCATTTTCCTTCAATGTTAAGTATGGAAAGAATGCCACCACACCAACATAACTAAAAAGTATTATTTATCAAATCAAATCTCATTCCTTTTATAAAATTTCCTTTTATAAACCGATTCCATATTTATAAGTCCTTTTATAAATCACCAAATTATTTTATAACACTTCTTTTATTAATCTCTAAAATTATTTATAAAATTCCTTTTTATTTATAAAACTCTTTTAAAAATCTTGTATAAAATCCTTTATAAAAATCCTTTTATAAATCCAAAACTCATTTCTATAAATCTTATATATTTAACATAAAACTTCATTATTTTTATAATATCACTTATAAATCCATTATTTTATTTATAAATTTTCGTTTATAAATCTCTCCTTTATTTATAAAATACCATTTATAAATCTCTCTTGCAAAATATCTTTTAAAACTCCTTTACAAAATATCGTTTATAATCTTCTTTACAAAATATCATTTGTAAATCTCCTTTTACAACCCTATTTATTATTTATAAACACCTTTAATAAATTACTTTATTAACTTAAACATAATTAATTAAATCAATTAGTTAACTTTAAACACCATTAATTACACATATTAATTAACTTTAAATACCATTAATTCAATAACCAAATAACTTAAAATATCAGTAATAAATAATTAATTAACCTTAAAATATCGTTAAATAAATATTTAATTAATTTAAACGACGTTAATTAAAATAATTAATTAATTTATATCTCATTAGAAATATAATTAAATGCCTTAAACCTCATAATAAAATAATTAATTAACTTACACATTTTTAGTAAAATAATTAATTAACCTAAATATCCTTAATAAAATAATTAAAATTATTTATAATTTTAATAAATACTTATCTCAAATTGTTATAAATTGATGTTAAGTTAAATCCATAATCTTTCATATTTGGAAAGTTGCTTAATGACCACTATGGTACTTATACAAGTTACCATTTGTTTTTAATTCATTTTCCAAGTCATATCACTGATATTTACATAAGTAAGCATATATGTTAATAAAGTCAATAATTAGTAATCGATAGCTAATCCATCACTTATCCAATATTAATTAATCCACATATTAATTACTAGCACATGAACAAATATCCAATTAACATAATAGCAGAAGAGGATTTATTCTGCTAAGCAAGTGCCATCGATAATCTAGTAAATTTAAATTTAGCCAAAGGGTGCCAAAATAATTTATTCCACTTAGTTTAATAGAGCGGCGTTCTATTTAGTCAAATAGATATCACCAATGAAATAAATTAATCTAACCATGTTATGATTTAAGATAGCATAATTAAAATTCAACCACTATTATTATATAATAAAATTATACTTTATCCAAACTATCACAAAGTTATTCCATCATTTTTAAATGTCAATACGAATCTAATGTGAAAATCCACGGGTCAAACAGATTTGAAATGGATGAGATATAGCATTTTAAAGCTTACACTTAGTTAATATGAATTAAACAAAACAATTTAAATATATATATATATATATATATCTCACCAAATCCTGCAAGGTCCAACCCAAACTCATCCAACCCAAAACCCGATTGCCTTCAACGGTGCTCCTTCTTCCCTCCAAACAATTTGAAATCCCTAAACTGACATTCCAGTGCACAAACAAGCATGTATACACGTGACATGGCCATCGCCACCACCTAACAACGATCCATCTTCACCCACAAACTCCACTAGCCTCGCTCGTCATTTGGCCACCATCTTCACCACCTCCAGCTCCCTTGTTCAAATTTCGACCTCTCTAGTCATCTAAAATCACAACCAGGCTTAAAAATTCGATCATGTACCATCGCTCCCCACTGCCGTTCCACTACAAACTTCCCTACTGCCCCCGATAGGAGGTTTGCCACACCCACACCTCACCTCTAACCACTCTACGGCCAACACGATCAACCCTATTGCCGCCATCCAAAAGAAAACCCGAACCCAAAACGTGAGCAGCCAAAACCCTAGATTGAGGTCACCTCACCTCCTCTGACCAACGCACTGCCTGCGATCACCACCAGTGCCTCGACCAAGGCCCAACTTTATTCCAAACACCACCGTTGGCTGCCTCGATGTCTACCTCATCGGAACTTAATTTATGAATGAAAACCATTCAACTCACTGCCACGACCAACCTAGGCCTTTAAAAATCAAACGACCACCACTAAAAATCTCGACTCGACCATATAAACCCATCCATATCCTCCATTCTCTGATTCATGAACATGATTTTTCTCTACATCCAAGCACTATTGATTTCGGGCATTTTCCGCCACAATACTTAACAAAATGTCGAGCTATCATTTTTAAAAAATACTAGAGGTGTAAGTGAACATCCTTGTTGAACACTTTGGCTAATTTTGAGGAACTGGGAGATAGTGAATTTTGAAGAAGGAAGATGGAATATCCCTCCTTTATTTACAAAAATATAGACAGAGCTAAAGAAGGAATAATGAAATTTGAGTTTGAGAAGAAGCAAAATTAATGCAAAGTGAAAATTGAGACGAGATAAGGTAAAATCTTTACTTTTATAAGTGAAATAAATGTTAATAGACGTAAATACCATTTTCCTCATTTTCTTCATCTTTTCCTAATTCGACCAAGTACTCAACCATATAAAAATCTGGTGGATATTTAGAAGGTATGAGTACCTTTCTTTAATTATATACTTAAGCCATCAAATCATTACTTCAAAATTAAATTTGAATGTATTTTGTATATATAAATTATTATTATAGATATATATTCATTTGTCTTTAAATTTCAAAGTAGATGTTTCTTTCTTAACTTATCCTACATCTAAATGTTTTTTAAAACGTATATAGTGGTTCAACAACTTTGTACAACTTGTCGTTCAAAAAAATTGAAAATCTAAAAAGCGGGTTTCCGTCATATTTTCAGTTTTCTGTGGACTATCCATTTGTGTAAAAAAAAGTTCAAAATTGAATTTTCAATCATTAGTTATAAAATTTAAAGAGCTATTTAATTATTGAAACCCTTAATTGAGTTTTTGAAATAAATTAAATATTTTATAAATCAAAGTGATAAAATTCTGAGTCGTTACACATTTAGTCTTTGACTAGTCCCCTGTGGCAGGATCAAAAGCTTTTTCCTTCATTTTGTGAGTCTTTATCATGAAGCATTCCTCTTTATTAAGAGCTTGATATTTGTAAATACATTAATCCTTTGCTCAAATCTCGTTGGAAATCTCTTGGAGTTCTCCTTTTCCTAAGAAATTTCGACTATCCCTCTAAGGGTTCAATAGTTATTTGTATTTTGTCCATTCACTCGATGGTATTGACAATAAGCTTTTTCGAGATTTCTTTCATTTCCTTATTGCTTCTTCTTTGAAGGCCAGTAGTCCAATCTTTTTTTGTTTACGAGATAGATATTTTCATAGGAGTGGTAAACAAACAAGCTTTAGTAAATCAAAGGTTTCTAGGGAATTGTAATTTTGGTGATAAATATAAATTAACACTGCTTGATAATAATTACATTAATTTGGATAATAACGTATGTTATCCATTTGGCCAAATCAATGCCATTATTTTAATGTAAATTGAATAGAGTAATTTGAACACATGTTTAGCGGAATAAAACACCATTCTGCTAATTAAATCAATTGGTCATTTGGTTAGCAGAATAAATCCCATTCTGCTATTTTATAGTTATAACGACCCAAATTTTTGACGCTCGAAAATCGACATCAATACGTCCACTATATTAAATGTTGAACAATCGAATGCCCAAAAACCAAATCGTTAGGGTTAAAGAAGAAGACAGAAGAAGAAACAGAAACAATATCAGAATCTTACATTCACGGCAGAACAATATATAATAGATAAATGAATAATCTTTAAACAAAAGAACTATATAGTTTATACATTACATTATCAGAGTATTACGACAACAAAACAACAAAATAATAATATAACATACATGATACGACTCGCCATCCAGCTTGTCTTTCGATCTACAATGCATAATTTTCTGACTTCGCTCCCGAACAACTAATAACCTAACTCTAGGCTGCCCTTGTGGAAAATTATCGACACCCAGAGTTTAGAAAGGGAACAATAAACTCCAGGTCGGTCATGAGACTACTGTGAGATCTTAAAACAGTTATTTGCCCAAAAGAAAAAGGAAAAGAAATTCATTGATGCTTTTGGAAAAATAAACTACCACAAGGCCTCCCGCCATGCACACAATGCAATTGCACATTGGAGGAGATTTCTCTTTATGTTAGTCAAACATGCTTGATATGAAAAATCTTTTTTTTATAGTATTATTAGTGCATAATGTGGAAAACATTTCGAAAGTATAATATAAATCTTAGCCAGCATACATACTATTGTAGTATGCCCATTATAGCTACCATGTTAAATGGCAGGATCTACAACAAAAACCGTACAGGGCTCGTATTTGGTGATTGGATTTCCAACAAATGTTCATGGCTAAGGAACTTCTTTCATCGAATGGGTATGCATCTGGAGGGACGCCTTGAGAACTTAACCGGATCCCTGCCAACACAAGGCTAAGTTACCTCTATAACTAGATAACTAACTTTCATGAGTATGCCACCCCCCGGTCTAGACCGACCCTTTTCCAAGGTGTCTCAACAACCAACAATCACATAAGTAAATAATCTGGGCTACATACTAGAATACCACTTTTTTTCCACACAAGTTAAATATCTGGGCTCCATACCAGATACCACTTTTTATCTAGAAGGAAATGAACATACCCTGAGGGGCACGACCCCCATAACCTTGCTGCATCTTTTCCTATTTCAACCATTTCCGAGATGTGAGGTTCGACGAATTCTCGTCCACAAAGCTACGTTTTTCACAAAAGCCATGCTTCGATCAACAAATGATCAACACTTAGCATGCCATATTACCTAATTGGAAATATATCATTAGTAACCATCAACTATATAACCTTTGAGCTCGTACGTCTCAGAGAAGGGTATTAAGCTAAGAGAATAAATTCTCTACCACCAACAGAAATGTATTCGATAGAAACTAGCTTTACATCTCAAAGTGTAACGTCAGACATACATCCATACGAGTTCGTTCCGGGTTCGAACTGAACCGAAGGCACTTTCTCCAATTAAGGAAAGAAGCCCTAGCAAATTTGGATATTCACTAATCACGTCCGGACTCCCCATCACAAAGTGGGATATAAATCTCTATACCGGAGCAACTCAGTGTAGAGACATTCGACGGGTAATCCTTTCGTTTTCAAAATACGCAGTCTTCAACACCGTCTTCAAATGCAATCCAATTCATCGTATCATTTATTCGGAATGAGTTTTATGACATAAGGTCCTCTCCCGGCTAATCCAAATAATGAGTTCTCAGTTTAAAAACAAATTCATGTCTTGTTTCAAAGGCCAATATTGATAGTCGGTTATTTAACTATCAAATAACATTCACAAAAATCACCAGATTTAAATAATTTTCCCAAATTATTTATTTTCAAAAATATCTTCGTAAGATATATTTTCACATTTCAACCTTTTGAAAACAAATTTCAAATCCCTTTCCTTACGTGGAATAAATTTCCAAATATTATTTAAATCCACTTAAAATTTACCGAGTCCGAATAGTTTAAAATATTTTAAATCACTTATCCAAAAATATATGCTTGGAAACATTTAAAATAAAAACTATTTTTAAACACTTTATTTAAAATATTAGTTATAAAATTTCTTTACTAATATCTCATATAAAACTTAAGCCCAAATGATTTTAAAAGTAAAATTAGTAGATAAAGTGTAATTATTTAAATAACCATTTTAAAAATCAAATATCAATTAAATCTTTAATATCATCATTTCTATAATTAACTTTAAAGATTTAAAAACAATTTACGAAAATAATTTCTCCAATAATATTCTTTTTAAAACCAATTCTGGAACTTTTAATTTGTATTTTAAAAGCTACTTTGAAAACATACTTGGCTTTTCAGGGAAAATACACTTTCCATTTCAAAGTAGTCCATTTAAAACAATTAATAAATCCTTCTTGATTTATTTCAATTTACGTCCAAATTCGTAAATTTTCTTTCCACACTATTAAAAATAAACCCGTATTTATTTTTAAAACAAATCACCCATTCCTTTATAAATTCCCATTGTGAATTTAAATTTCGAAATATCCACTCATATACGATTTTCAAATCGATTTCCATATATTCACTTTCAAACACCAAATCAAATTCCAAATTGATTTTCAAAAATTTACTTTCAAACACCAAACAAATTTCCAAATCGATTTCCAAATATTTATCCCATTTAAACATTATCGCTTTATTTATCCAAATCTATTTCAGAGCCATTAAACCAATGTTCACACCTTTATCTAGATTTTTAAAATCTGAATTTAAAATAAATTATTCAACTTTTAAATAGTACTAATCAAAGTCCATTTATTTCCATTTATTAAAATCTTTTCCAATATTTAGAATTTATTCGATATGATTTCAAAAATCAATCTTTGCCCTTTTAAAATTCCTTCTTTTAAATTTATTCAATTCTCTAAAATTAATTTACTTAAAATTTTCTACTTAAATTTCCAAAAATCCAATTATATATTTCTGGTATCCTACGATACCAAAAATATATTCGGCTAAACCATAGCCTTCAATAAATTTAATCACCAATATAATCATCCATAGATTATCAATAATCACATCATAACATATAAAATAAATTCAAAAATTTGTGGAATCCAGTTGGATCCCTCCAACCTATTTCCCTGCATCCACAGATGTTAGCATAACAATTAAATAATAATTCCACTTCGATGTGGAATATCGCGGTATATGGGATTATATCATATCATCTACTATTATGCGGCGCATAGGGTCTCATCTGCTATATAATGCGAGAAATCAGTCACTCCAATATATATATATATACACACACACACACACACTATCATAACCAAACAATCAATCAATAAATTTAAATTCTAATATTTTCAATTGAGTGAGAAGATCTCACCTTTGCTTTTGTTTTGCAATCATTTCCATTCCAGCTTGTTTTCACGAATTTTTTGACCTTGTATAAATATTTATACAATTTATTAATATTCGAAATAATCGAACAATTAATTTTCCCTTTACTAAATTTAATTACTAATGATTCAATTTAACTTAATGATTTAATTTTAAACTAATATGTTTTATTTTATTTCTTTTTGAAACTACATATACACTTATAGAAATAGATTATAGATTTCAAAAATCTAACTTATAAATTTTCCAAACACTTAAAAATTTCCTATATACCTTCCAAAGTCTTTTATATATATATATAACTTTATATTTTTTTACCTTAAAAAAAATGTTTTCTTATCTGAAGATAATAATAGAAATTTAATTACTGTTTATACACATTAATATTTTAAATATGCCTGTACATATATATATAAGAATTTTTCAAAATCTTTCTGTATTTTATTTATTTATTTTTTCCTATTTGTTCTATTAATTTCTGATCATATATATATATATATTGAATTAATTTAAAAAAAAGAAAATATACCTTGCTGCTCGGGAAAAAAATGTTGCAACCACCATCTGCCTCACGATACACCCTTCATCAGAGCTCATCGTACTAGCGTGAGGGCCTCCACCTTGCTATCGCAACCACCGATTGCTCTCCCATTCGAAAAATCGCGACTACCAAGGCCACAGTCGTCGCGTGCACATGAATCCGCATGGAGACGAACGACCGAACCATCGCGCGTGCTTCCAGATTTGCACCTGTACGACGCCACCGACTTAATCCCCAGATTCAAAATCCACTCTGCCTTTGATTTCATGTGGCCGCGATACACCTCCTCCTTTGAATCGAAACCCCTTTTCGATTCGCTGATAGCACGCAGTCCCCTTCAAATTTTTATTATTTATAAACGAAATTGGCTGCCAAATTTTCTCGAACGATTTGATTTTTCGTTGGAAAGAATATGAACTGCTCGATTTTGTGTGAATAAAGGCGGCCGTGAATTTGGGTTTTGGAATCAGTTCAAATTTGTTTCGACTGGTGATGAAGAAATGGGGAAATTTTCGTGGATTTAAAAGTGTAGGAGTAAGAGGATTCGTGGTTAACAGAGCTTCTTTTTTTTCGATTTCTTTTTTTATATTAGCGCATGTTAAACCAAAGGAACACGTGGATATAAAAAAGAGGGGATGGGTGCAAAAGTGTGAAGGAAGAAAACGTATTTCCTTTGCCTTGTGAAAACATTATTTATTTTTAAATTTAAATTGTTTAGAAAATGAAGCCTAAAATTTCAAACTCCTATCGAGGCATGCCATTGGGTGTTTATAGTGTTAAACCCCTATTCCGAATGCAATAGAAATGGTTTCGAGTCCAAATTCGATCTTATGGAGAAGATAGCTTTTTGGACCCAGCTATTAAATTAATTTTTCAATATAGTTTCAGCGCGTTTACTTACCGTACGGCCCAACGATCACTCCAAACACTACGAAAATTGAAATCCGATAATAATACACTATTACGGATCCTGTAACGAACCATATAAATTCGATGTTTAAAATGAATTAAATTAATAAGATTTTAATTTAAATTTAGAAAGAAATAAAAATCTTATTTATTTATATGAAAGCGAATGTTGAAATTAGATGTATCAAGGGTAATTAAAATTTACAAATTAAATTATATATTGCAAGTAATTGTAATGGTGGAAATTGTTGCATTTAGATATAAAGTTAAAAATAAGTAAAAAGGGGCAAGTATTGAATTCATCAATGGAATTAAATATTGATTTATGGAAAGTAAATGTAAATGGAGGTAATAAAGTCACGCAGGACAATAAATAATTTTTTTTAGTACAATCCTTTTTTTTATTTGTAAACTACTGTAAGATGTTAATTAATTGAAATGTGAAGATTAGGAGATAGATTCAAAATTTATGTTAGACAATGAATTGCAATATTTAGAGTTAATAATTAATGGATTAAATGGAATACCAATTTACTCATAAACGTGAATATAAGAGAACTAATAAATATTGAATAAATTTTGGAATAGTTGCAATAAATGTTAATTGAGTAAAACCGGTGTATGTAAGTAATTACAATGTTGGGGTGTAAATAATGAACCTCTAAAAAGTGTAATTAAGAGTTAAGGACTATATTTATTGTACGTTACTTATTTTATTAGGTTGTTAAGTTAATTTGTAATCAATTTCAATCAATTCACTAAATTATGGCAGTTAATGTGGAATAAATTGGTAAGTAAAGAATGTTGAATTCAAATAAGATGTAACCAAAGTAAAATTCCATTCATATTAGGATAATAAATGTGATAAAAAGAAATGAGACCAAAATAAAATTTGGAAATTAACACTGAAATGGATAGATTTATCAACTTCTAATGTACATCTAAACTTGTTTAAACTTCTGCAAATGATTAAGAAATATAAAAGGGAATTTCTGAAATCGATAAATTTAGCAACTTTCAATTAACTTTCAATTGTTAAACTATTGTAATTGATTTAGAAACATAAAGAGTTGCTTATTTATTTGAGTTAAATTTTGGAAATTGGGTTATTTCAATTTAATGGGAATAAAATGTTAAATGTTACGTTAATGGAGTTTAAGTTGAAAATTTAGAATAACAATATATTAGACCATTAACCAATGCTAATTTATCTAGTTGGTGATAATGGAGTGAATAAAAGAATTTAAAAATCAAATAAATGAAATTTAACACTTAATTTTTACGTTAATAGAAAGTTAGATGGAATGTAAGAATATTATGATAGTTTGCAAATTCAATGAAAGATTTTATCCGTTTAAGAATAGTGAATTGAATAATAGATATGAAACAAAATAATTATACCATAAGAAGAATGTATTGAAAATAAATGGAAAGCTAATTTCATTGAAAATTTTGGAAGATTTAATGTATAATCTATAAACAATTGAACTAGAAGTTAAAGCTTTGAAAGTATGGAATTTGCAACATCTAATCCATATGAGGAATCTTTGAATTAAAAGGAAAGAGAAGTTAATTGAAATTTATGGCAATTAATATAAGAAACATACATTTTTGGGTTAAATAGAAAGAGCATTTTTAATGAAAATAAAAGAACAGTTTGAGAAAAATAAAATGAACGTTTCATTTTAAAGATAAGTAAAATTTCATAAAAAAGGAAAATTTTGAATTTTGAAACAACATTTTACATTCATTTTATAACAATCAGAGGCAGTATAGAAGTGATTTTAATACTAACCTTATATTTTAAAGTAAATTTAATATTTTGAATCGTGATTGCGTGCTGAGAAAAACGCCGTTTTTAAATTTGAACTTCCAGTCTTGGTTCATCTTTTATTGTGTGCAGCGGCGGTCCCCAGTGGCATTAATTGGAGTGTTACATTTTATTTAATGTGTGTTAATAAAATTTGATTGGGTGTTAATAAGGTGTATAATTAGGGTTAATAGAAATTAATTTAGCGGAGTAGACGTTTTGAAATTAGATCTCAAAGTTTTAGTGCAACTGGTCCATTTGTTACTTTATATTTATTCGTTACCACCTCTTTGTTTGAAATGTATAAATTTTCATCTTTGCTACCTGAAGCATTCATTTCATTGGTTCCATCCTCCATTAGCCTCATTTCAGTTTTCCAATCTCACTGAACTTCATTATGCAAACATGACCCTATTTCATTTTCTCCCTCACCTGCTTGCAACACTTTTTCCTAATCCTTCTTGAAGCTTTGAGTTGCGTGAAAGCCTCTCCACCTCACCCAATCCTTGCCACCACCTTGTTAGCAGGTACCCTAGTCGCCTTATCCCAAACGTGAAATTTGGTATTTATTTTGTTTATTTTAATATCACTTTATATATACACTTTATTATGGCAATGGTCATCTTATAACTTGAATAACTTTCGCATACAATGCCCGATTTACGCACGACATTTTTTGAAGGATCGTATTGAGATTTATGACATTTTGACGCTAGTTTGGGCAGATTCTGAGGCTGTTGAATTTTTGGGTTTAGATTGGATTTTAATTCAATTTAAATCCAAAAGGTGAGTGTTTTAACCCACTCACAACTTCTAAAATTTCTTATGTTTGTTAAATTTATTTGATATATGAGTAGAAATTTATTTATGACTGTTTTGCATATTTTATTCATCATCTTAGTTAAATCGCATTTATTTAATATAACTGTTAATTAATTTTATTATTGCATATAAATTAACAGTTAAAATTTATTTATTTTGCATATAAACTGATAGTTAAACAGTTAATAAATCTATTATTGAATATAAAACTGTTAGTTAATAACTGTTATTTATTACCTGTTGTATTTTATATGCTATATATTGATGTTTGCTTAAATTGATGATGATTGAAATAAATTGGTTGATGATTGATATTGGGTGAATGGATGATGTATTCTATCTTATATAAACTGCAAGTTTTTATGCATTTTCATTTCATTCGGGATTGCGGTTTGAAATGATATACAACCGCATTTTTAATTTTAAATTGTGGATCGAAATGATAAATATCTGTATCACTTGACCATAAGATAGAAAATTTTATACAGGCACCGCGGTGTATATATATATATATATATATATATATATATATATATATATAATTATTTTTGAAATGATTTTTATGGTTTGAATATGATACGGTTTAATAAATATTAAATTTGGATATGATATAAATATATTTTGTATATACATATATAGTTAAATTATCAAATTTAAGCTATGCATAATTTGTTAAATAAAAATGAATAAGTTGAAAAATGGAATTTGATAATTTATATTATATGATGGAGTACAGGTGTGACGACCCGAAATTTTCGAGCATTTAAAATTAGAATATTTAATTGATTTTAAGTATTCAATAGAGCAATTTTAACTTGAATTACGAATATCACCATTTATTCGACAATTTAATTATTGAATTAAATAATTCGAGGTTGGGAAAATTTTTGAATCTAGAGTTTTAAGCCGGTTAAAAATAATTTGAAGGCTTACAAAATTTATATTGATATTACTGAAGAGAATAAGAGTGTTGAAATTAAATTTAAGAATGGTTTGTTAAGTTTTGAAATTTAATCGTTTAAATTGAATTTAAGAAACAGCCTTCCGAGGCACAGTCTCGGAATTCGACGAAACCAGTTCCATTGGATCCGTAATATTTTATTATTATCGGATTTCAATTTTTGTAGTGTTTGGAGTTAGTGTGTGAGGGTATGATATAATAACGCGCTGAAAACTTGATTGATATTAATTTAATGGAATTTAATTAATTAAGCTTCTTGTGTACGCCATCCTTTATCCATTCCTCAACACGCTACCCTTATCTTCCAGTATACTCCATCGCTCGTCACTTTTATCAAACCTCCTTCTCGTAAAAGAAAATAAATCAGGACAGTTCGTTGAAAAATTTTCAGTGGCCGACCATAAAATTTCCACTTCAATTCGTTCAAGAGAAAATTTTAATAGGCCGAAGCCCCACCTCTTCAAACAAAACCCTTCCCTTAATCAAGAATTGAAATCGAATTTCGCCCTCAGAAAGAAAAAAAATTAATAATGGCCGCAAGTGAAAAAGGGGCAGAGCGGCCTCTCCTCAAAATCGAGTTCGCGGCCTATCAATGAGGTCGTGCGACTCGGTGGAAGTTACGGCCTCGCGAATATGCGTCGTCGATGACGCTTGTGACCTGGAATGCGAGGATTTGAGCACGGTTTCGAGATGGCAGGCGAGTCATTTTGTCGAATAGAAGATCTTGAGGGGGAGCTCGAGTGGCACGCGTACATGGGGTTGGAGCACAGTCTCGCTCGAGCTAATGGCAACGTCGACCCCGAGATATGATGGTCGCGATTTCTCTAGGGCGCGCGTGGTAGAGTAAGGTTGAGGGGAGGTGAGTGGTCGGTCGACAAGATGGGGTCGATTTGGGAGCTTGCAACGAGGTATGAAATTTACCTTAAATTTTATTATTAAAAATAAAAATTGAATTAGTTAAATAGTAAAGTAAATTTGCTGCAGAAAGGTATATAAAAATAAAAATAAATATATAAGTACATCCACATTTTTATATGTACTGTAAACAGAAACTTGTTTATATGTAGGATTTTGGTAAAAATAGGAATATTACAATATTGAAGAGTTTATTATAAAATTGGATTCTTAAAAGCTATATAGAATGTTTGAGTTTCAAATTGAATTTTTTTTATATTATTGAGTAAATTTGTTTAATAAACTTAAAACTTATTTAATTAGGTTAGTTGCTAAAAATAATTAGTTCAAAAGTAAATAAATTGATTTACATAGATAGTTTTGTTTTCAATTAAATTCCGGATATATATATGCAGAAATAGTTTTATTTGGCGAGAAATTTCTAGATGAAATTTTATATTGTTTCATCATATTAAAATGAAAAGGTATATAAGATGTATGTGAGTAGAAATTTTAAATGTTTCGGATTAGAAAGATATATAAAATAATGGATCTGGTGATAAATTGTTAAACTAACTTATGTAATTATTTTTAATTGCTAAAGTTTTCTTTAGCAGGGGAAATTAGTTAAGATTTAATTATTAGTTCAAATTAAATCATTAGGTAAAATAGATTATTATTAATTAAATGTAATTTATCAAATGAAAATTAGTTTACTCGATTAATCAAAAATTAATAAAACATTGTTATACAAGGTTTAAATACTATGGGAAAAACAAGTCATGGTGGAGTGGATTGCAAATAATAGCAAAGGTGAGTTAATCTCACTCAGTCAATTTAAATTTAAATTTAAAACGATTAAATTTAAATAATTGTTTGAATGGTTGAATGAATTTATGTGATATAGTATGATATTTTGGAATTGGTATATTATATGTACCGACGTTTGTGAACGCAGGGAAAAACAGGTTGGAGGGATCCAACTGGATCCCTCAATATTTATTTAAATTATTTAAACCCTCTGTTGTGATTTATTTGATATCCTATGATGATCTTTATTGGAATATTGAGTGTCATGGTTAGATTGGATATCATTGGGTATGATGAATTACCAAAAATATATAAATTGGATTTTGGTAAGATAATAAAAGAAGTGAAATTGTAAGTAAAATAATTATAGAAATTTGAATAAATTTTTAAATGAACTGGAAGGAAATAAAGTGACTTTAAAATTCTACTAAATAGGTCTTGGTATAGAATGGAAATTTGAATAAACAGGAAGTTAATGAATTTTAAGCTTCAACGATATTAATTAAAGAATAAAACATTTATTTAAAATGTAAGATTTAAATTTTTGAAAAAATAAATAAAGAAGAAGTTGGGAAAAGCTGAAATTTGTATATTTCAGTTAAAAGATTTAAAATAAAATGGAAAAGAATAACAATACTAATTAAGCGCATAATTAATGAAATTTGAAATGAATTGAGTAATTTAAGAAAACTTATTTCAAATGGAATAAATTGGGAATCGATTTGGAAAATTGATTTAATGATTGAAGTTGAAATCCTCCCTGGATAACCAAGTACGTTTTCAAGTAAATATTTAAATATAAGTTAAAAGATTAAAAATTGTTTAAAAGAAAGTGTTGGAAAATTTCTTATTTCTAGTATTTAAATTCTAAAGTAAGTATTTTCTCTTAATCTATTATAGCAATAATTATTTAAAGAATGACTTAATATTCTGTTTTTAAAGGTATAAATCTAATTTTATATTTATTAAGTAACCTTATTTTCAAATATTCATATAGTATGGTATTTTTAATAGATTATTGATGTAGTTTTAACTTAAATGTTTTATAGTATATATTTCAATGTAAAGTGTTTTAAAATTATTTTTAAAATCTAGTTTTGTACTTGGAAATTTTAGAGGAGATAGAAAATATTTGGGAAAGTTTATTCTGAAAAAGGAAGATAGTTGGAAACTGTTTTCAAAGGGGTTGAAAATAGAAAATATATCTTATGAAGATATTTTTGGGAATAATAAATAATTTGGAGAATTATTTATTGGTTGATGGTTGTTTTGTGAATATAATTGATAGTTAAATAACCGACTATCAATATTGGACAATGCGTTGATCGTTTCGAAGAGACCGGGATCGAGATTTATGTCTCGAAAACCACTTTGATCCGGTTTGTACGTTCCGTGTAAACGATTTTGGATTCGAAGATGGAGCGGTGAAGTGCAAGGGCTAGTCGCTACTAATCCTGAGGATATTTTCAAAATGGATGTAGTAGGAGTAGTGCCTTCGGTTCCGTTCGAACCCGGGACGGACTTGTATGGATGAATGCTTGCGAAACATAGTCAGGTGGACGATGGGCATTCTAAGGGATACGTTCTAAAGGTAACGCTTAGCCTCAAGCCTCATCAAATGGGAATGGCTGAAAATCAGGGGATATGCAGCAAGGCTTCGTGGATAGCCCCCACTGGAGGGTGAGGTCATCCCTGTCTAGATGTCCCTTTATTTCGGCTTAGTGGGCGGTTGCTAATCCCAACCGTGGGGTGATCTTGCTCGGGACTGTCCAGTAAGGGATGGTTCCGGTCTTGTGTTGCAGGGGAGTTAGTGTGGCTCCTCGGTACGCTGATCTACACCAGGTACTATGACAGGTGGTACCCCAGTGCCTAGCCATTAGTTGGAATCCATTTTCCCTACGCTCCCGTACGGTTTTGATTGTGCCCAACTATTGTTGAAACGTGAGATGCAAGCATTTCAGCTAGATTCTATTTACTTTCTATAGACACTATTATAATATCAGAGGATTTCTATAAAAATTGTTTTAGCTATCGTAAGGTAAAAACCCGACATGTTTATTTGTGGCGTGGTCTTACGAGATGATTTTGTTTTTCAAAGGATTTTTGAAACTTTAATAATCAATTGGGTGTGATTTTCTCACGCTGGTATTCCAGACCGACTCGGGTATTATTTAACTGTAATGCTCGGGTCAGACCGAGTATTATAGAATACAGGATATGATGCCGTGGAGCTCAGGAGACGAGCTGGGTGATGATACGTACATTCGTACTTGTTTATATATATATATATATATATATATATATATATATTCCGCTGTTTGAGTTGTTGTGTATCCATTGTATGTTATTAATGTGAGATGTGATTGATGTACTCTGATGATGTAATACATGTAAACAGATATATTTGATTTTGAGTAAAGATTATTTACTATCTATTATATTTTATTCCGCTGCGATGGTTAGATTCTAATATTGTTTTCTATTTTTCTTCTTCTACCTCTTCTTCTTTAACCCATAATGGTTCGTATTTCTGTACAACTTGAGTCGATTATTGCAGAATAGTGTTAACTCAAGAGGTACGGATTTGCGGGCTGTTATACTTGGTATCAGAGTGTAGGTTGGTGATAACCTTGGCTCTGGTGGGAATTACTCATTTAAAATAGAGTCTATAGTACTCTAAAATGAGTTTGAGCGTATTAATAGATATGAGCGCGTATTTGTTAGTGAATAAAAATTGTTTTAATATTGTGTTGATTAGTTTATTGAGTGGCATATGAACTTTCGTCGACATAGTCTGCGCAACTGTATCGAAGGGGTTTCTAAACACTTGAATAGAGTAATTGATACAGTATTGTTTTAAATGTGGGTAAATGAAATAATTTTACCCAAAAATATATTTTTGATATAAAGAAAGTTTTTGTAAACTATTTTAGCTAATATATGGTTGCTTGGATGTTAGGAATGATAATATTAAAGTATTATCATTGTTAAGTGAAAATTTAACAAGAAATTGAAATATAACTAAATTTAAGGGAATAAATTCATTATAGAATGAAATTTATAAATATGAATTATAGATGTAAATTATAAATTGAAATATAATCAAATAAGAATTTATATGAGCATAAGCGATGCAAATGAATTATAGTAAAATTGATTTAAGCAGGATTTGGAAATTTAAATCCCGGAGATTTTGGAAGTGTTTTGAAAAGCAATGATAGCACTATTGTTTTAGAAGTATTTCTGAAAGAAAATGCGTTTTGAATGGATTTTGAAAGTGAAATAGCATTGAAATCACTTGGATTATTGGAAAATAATTCTGATGATGACGGCCGCATCCTCGGTATTCATTTTCGAATTTCTAAGTGACGGAGTGCTGCCAAATTGATTTGTTCAGGAAAAACGAGTTGTTTTTGAAAATTTCAAAGGAAATTTGTTGGGAATAAAACAAGGATTGGTTTAATTTTTGAGAAATATGATTTGAGATGTTGGAGATTTCAAAAAAATTTGAAACCAAAGCTGGGTGTTTAAAAAAATCCAGATAAGATAAGTTGTAAGCTTATAAATGGAAATGATTTGTAAATCAGGAAGAAATTTAAGCTTTGGATAGTGAAATATAAATCTAAAGTGAAAAGTTAAAAAGAAATTAACTTGGATTGGAAAAATAAAATTTAACTGGATTGAAATTAATTGAATAAGCTGAAAATAATATCCAGTTGTATTCGAATTAAGTTAAAATCGAACCGAGTTAAATAAAACTAAGTTAAAATAAAATTGAATTGGAATAAGAATTCAATTGAATTATTGAATGAAATTAGATTCTTACCTGAATAAATGAAAAATAAGTTGGATAAGGATTGGGTTGAAATAAATAAATTAGAATAACTTATAAGAGAAATTAAAAATCCATAGGAATAAAAATATGATTGGGTTATAAATAAGCATAAGGCTTGAGTTAAAATAAAAGATGAATTTATTCAAACCTAGAATGAATGGAATTGTGTAAATAATAAGTTGTGACTTATTAAATTGAAAATGGAATAGAATACCCAAAATCAATATTTTGATGAATTGAAAAATGAAAAGCGAATCCAAACTTGAATTATAAAATAAACTTAGGAAAATTTAAATGAAGAGATGTTGAGATTAAAATCAAGTTTTGGATTATTAGTTGGGGAAAGATTATTTGGATAAATATTTAGATGATGACATATGTAATGAGAACCCAATGCAGTTAAATAAAAAGCTGAATTGTGAGATAATAATGAAGTTTGGAAATAAAACTCAAGTTATAAATCAAATTCGACTTGAATTATTAGTGAAGAAAATATAATTGAAAGTGGCCTTGCAATTAAGCAAATGAATTGAGAATGAAGTTGAATTGTGAGTTAATAAAATTGGATTGTAATTTAAAAGTGAATGGTGGAATCAAAACTTGAGTTATCAATTAAAATTTGACTTGAAGGTTAACAAATTAGATATAATTGAAATGTATCGAATACAAATGAAATTGGATTAAAATAGCAATGGTTTGAATGTGCAAATAAATCCAAATAAGTGAAGATAACTTGGAAAATAGCCAGGTAAAAAATTGAATGAGCTGAATCTAGAAAGTTAAAATGTATAATAATTGATCAAATAAATTTGTAGTGTGAAATGAGATTGGAATGAAATAGAATCAAGTTAAATTGAAAAAGGGAAATTTATTTGCAAAATGAAATGAGCTTAAGTATGTGTGTGTGTGTGTGTGTGTCTATATATATATATATATATATATATATATATATATATAAATTGAATAAATTGAAGTGGAATAACTCAAGCAGAAGAGATGAAGGAGAGTTGAATTGAATTCAACTTAAAACTAAGTGTAATGATAGAGAATTGGATTTAAATCAAGTAATAATGATTTTAATTGAAAAAAAATTCAGTGAGTTGCCGATAATATTTAATGGAATGAAATTTTTTAAATAAATAAGGGTAAACCATTTAAATTATTAAGGGATTGAAATAACTTGAGACAATAAGGAAAATAGAATGTTTCGAGTTTATTAGAATGGTTTAAGAGAATTGGATAAACTAATTATATTGAATAAATAAATGATGGAATAAATAAGTATCAAATAAAATGTGGTTTAAATAAGTTGAGAAATGATTATTGAATGAAATAGCTTGGATTGTCTTCGAGCTAAATAAAATAGTTTGGAATAAACAAATATGGAATGAAATGCAAATAAATGGATTGTAAATGAAATTTAAATGGAATGGGTCGAGCTAAATAAATGCTTGTGAATGGATTAAAATAAAAAGGAAATTTAATTGGTAATGGAGATGGAACCTAAGTTGTTAATGGTTTTGAATGGACTAGTTTGGTTAATAAAATTGAAATGCAATGAAACTGAGAATATATGGATTGTGAATAAATCCGAAATGGAATAGAATTAAGCGTAAATTTGAGTTGGAGTCAATTTAAATTGATTATAAAACTCAAGTGCTTATTTATTCACATAAATCTCGTCAAATTGCAAAGAATAAATTGTTATTGGATGTAAATAGAAGTTATTAAAATGCCTTGGATGGATAGGAGTAAAATAAATTGGTTTTGAAAGAAATTGAATTAAATATGAGTTCAGTTTGCTTAGAAATAAATTAAATGTAAGCAATTGAGTTTTAAACCATTCAAATTAATGAAGTTATATACGAATGGATTGAAAAACATTCACATTGGATGAGAATGGTTTATAAATAAATTGAAATAGTTGAATTAGCATGGAAACTATATAAATTGCTTACGAAAAAAATGTTGGTATGAGTTTCTTTTAGAATTCATATGTTTTGACTATTGCAAATAAGTGATATGCTGTTAAACTGCATATATTTGGCACTTACATGTTTAAATTGAGTAAGTACAGGTTTTTGGAAGCCGTGTGGCTGGATTTGGGGTGCATTAACTGCTAAAATAATAAGTTGTTTGCTTAAAATGCTAAATAAGGTACGCCAACGTAATAAAAATAGGAAATATGAACTGTTTTTGGTTTTTCCGACCGTGTGGGTCGATGTATATATATTTATCTCTTTTGTCAAATTGCAAAAGCTCTTCATACAAAGGGGACTCTGCCAAAAAATTTCTGAAATTTTAGGAGTTAGAAAATTTTGGAAAATTTTTAGCGACAAAACGAATTTAAATTGGAAACTAAAATAAGTTAGTAAATGAACCCAATTTAAAGTAATGACATGAATTAGTAATAAATGACAAATAAAATTTATATACGCAGAGTTAAAGATAAATTGAATTCGTAAGGAAAAGAAAGAATCAATTTGAATAGAAATAGATATAAACTGAAGTGGTAAGATGGAAATGAATATAAGAAGCATATAGAATGCTTATACTAAACTTAAGTATAAGGAAGGGTGAAGTCTTAATTGGAAATTGGATATTGCAAATGTAATCTAAGTCAACATTTGAATGAATAGATATGGGCATTTTGTGAGAAAGTCGATAAAATGATTTGAGATATTGTGATTGGGTATTAGTACTAAGCAGGTTATGCAGGTAATAAAAAAGGGAAAAGATAATTGGTTTTTGTTTTCAAGAAGATAAATTTGAAATGCCCGACAAAAAGGTATGTATTTAAATGTGGTATGAAATTTGATTGGGATTTGGATTGAGCCACTTGGCTTTTTGTTTTCTTTTTGGATTTGGAAGGCCGTAGAGCCATTTTGTAGTTGTACCAAGTCAGCCGCGCAAAGGAGACGCTGGCGAAATTTTTCAGGAATTTAGGGAGTTAGAAAAATTTTGAGAAATTTTTGATAATTCAAAATTTAGTTTTGAATTAGAATTTAAATGATTGTATAAGTAAAGTTATTAGGGAACTATGAGAGAGTTGAGAAGTTAATAAGAATGATAATGGGTCTTTTATAAAAAGATAGCTAGTAAGATGTTGAATTGTTTGGTTTTGGAGGTAAGTAAACGGGTATGGGACCATTCTTCCTAACTAGTAATTTCGGGGACGAAATTCTTTTAAGGGGGGAGGAATGTGACGACCCGAAATTTTCGAGCATTTAAAATTAGAATATTTAATTGATTTTAATTATTCAATAGAGCAATTTTAACTTGAATTACGAATATCACCATTTATTCAACAATTTAATTATTGAATTAAATAATTCGAGGTTGGGAAATTTTTTGAATCTAGAGTTTTAAGCCGGTTAAAAATAATTTGAAGGCTTACAAAATTTATATTGATATTACTGAAGAGAATAAGAGTGTTGAAATTAAATTTAAGAATGGTTTGTTAAGTTTTGAAATTTAATCGTTTAAATTGAATTTAAGAAACAGCCTTCCGAGGCACAGTGTCGGAATTCGACGAAACCAGTTCCATTGGATCCGTAATATTTTATTATTATCGAATTTCAATTTTTGTAGTGTTTGGAGTTAGTGTGTGAGGGTATGATATAATAACGCGATGAAAACTTGATTGATAATAATTTAATGGAATTTAATTAATTAAGCTTCTTGTGTACGCCATCCTTTATCCATTCCTCAGCACGCTACCCTTATCTTCCAGTATACTCCATCGCTCGTCACTTTTATCAAACCTTCTTCTCGTAAAAGAAAATAAATCAAGACAGTTCGTTGAAAATTTTTCAATGGCCGACCTTAAAATTTCCACTTCAATTCGTTCAAGAGAAAGATTTAATAGGCCGAAGCCCCACCTCTTCAAACAAAACCCTTCCCTTAATCAAGAATTGAAATCGAATTTCGCCCTCAGAAAGAAATAAAAAAATAATGGCCGCAAGTGAAAAAAGGGGCAGAGCGGCCTCTCCTCAAAATCGAGTTCGCGGCCTGTCAATGAGGTCGTGCGACTCGGTGGAAGTTACGGCCTCGCGAATATGCGTCGTCGATGACGCTTGTGACCTGGAATGCGAGGATTTGAGCACGGTTTCGAGATGGCAGGCGAGTCATTTTGTCGAATAGCAGATCTTGGGGGGGAGCTCGAGTGGCACGCGTACATGGGGTTGGAGCACAGTCTCGCTCGAGCTAATGGCGACATCGACCCCGAGATATGATGGTCGCGATTTCTCTAGGGCGCGCGTGGTAGAGTAAGGTTGTGGGGCGGTGAGTGGTCGGTCGACAAGATGGGGTTGATTTCAGAGCTTGCAACGAGGTATGAAATTTACCTTAAATTTTATTATTAAAAATAAAAATTTAATTAGTTAAATAGTAAATTAAATTTGCTGCAGAAAGGTATATAAAAATAAAAATAAATATATAAGTACATCCACATTTTTATATGTACTGTAACAGAAACTTGTATATATGTAGGATTTTGGTAAAAATAGGAATATTACAATATTGAAGAGTTTTATTATAAAATTGGATTCTTAAAATCTATATAGAATGTTTGAGTTTCAAATTGATTTTTTATTTATATTATTGAGTAAATTTGTTTAATAAACTTAAAACTAATTTAATTAGGTTAGTTGCTAAAAATAATTAGTTCAAAAGTAAATAAATTGATTTACATAGATAGTTTTGTTTTCAATTAAATTAGGGATGTATATATGCAGAAATAGTTTTATTTAGCGAGAAATTTCTAGATGAAATTTTATATTGTTTCATCATATTAAAATGAAAAGGTATATAAGATGTATGTGAGTAGAAATTTTAAATGTTTCGGATTAGAAAGATATATAAAATAATGGATCTGGTGATAAATTGTTAAACTAACTTATGTATTTATTTTTAATTGCTAAAGTTTTCTTTAGCAGGGGAAATTAGTTAAGATTTAATTATTAGTTCAAATTAAATCATTAGGTAAAATAGATTATTATTAATTAAATGTAATTTATCAAATGAAAATTAGTTTATTCGATTAATCAAATATTAATAAAACATTGTTATACAAGGTTTAAATACTGTGGGGAAAACAAGTCATGGTGGAGTGGATTGCAAATAATAGCAAAGGTGAGTTAATATCACTCGGTTGATTTAAATTTAAATTTAAAATGATTAAATTTAAATAATTGTTTGAATGGTTGAATGAATTGATGTGATATAGTATGATATTTTGGAATCGGTATATTATATGTGCTGACGTTTGTGAATGCAGGGAAAAACAGGTTGGAGGGATCCAACTGGATCCCTCAATATTTATTTAAATTATTTAAACCCTCTGTTGCGATTTATTTGATATCCTATGATGATCTTTATTGGAATATTGAGGGTCATGGTTAGATTGGATATCATTGGGTATGATGAATTACCAAAAATATATAAATTGGATTTTGGTAAGATAATAAAAGAAGTGAAATTGTAAGTAAAATAATTATAGAAATTTGAATAAATTTTTAAATGAACTGGAAAGAAATAAAGTGACTTTAAAATTCTACTAAATAGATCCTGGTATAGAATGGAAATTTGAATAAACAGGAAGTTAATGAATTTTAAGCTTCAACGATATTAATTAAAGAATAAAACATTTATTTAAAATGTAAGATTTAAATTTTTGAAAAAATAAATAAAGAAGAAGTTGGGAAAAGCAGAAATTTGTATATTTCAGTTAAAAGATTTAAAATCAAATGGAAAAGAATAACAATAATAATTGAGTGCATAATTAATGAAATTTGAAATGAATTGAGTAATTTAAGAAAACTTATTTCAAATGGAATAAATTGGGAATCAATTTGGAAAATTGATTTAAGTGATTGAAGTTGAAATCCTCCCTGGATAACCAAGTACGTTTTCAAGTAAATATTTAAATATAAGTTAAAAGATTAAAAATTGTTTAAAAGCAAGTGTTGGAAAATTTCTTATTTCTAATATTTAAATTCTAAAGTAAGTATTTTCTCTTAATCTATTATAGCAATAATTATTTTAAGAATGACTTAATATTATGTTTTTAAAGGTATAAATCTAATTTTATATTTATTAAGTAACCTTATTTTCAAATATTCATATAGTATGGTATTTTTAATAGATTATTGATGTAGTTTTAACTTAAATGTTTTATAGTATATATTTCAATGTAAAGTGTTTTAAAATTATTTTTAAAATCTAGTTTTGTACTTGGAAATTTCAGAGGAGATAGAAAATATTTGGGAAAGTTTATTCTAAAAAAGGAAGATAGTTGGAAACTGTTTTCAAAAGGGTTGAAAATAGAAAATATATCTTATGAAGATATTTTTGGGAATAATAAATAATTTGGAGAATTATTTATTGGTTGATGGTTGTTTTGTGAATATAATTGATAGTTAAATAACCGACTATCAATATTGGACAATGCGTTGATCGTTTCGAAGAGACCGGGATCGAGATTTATGTCTCGAAAACCACTTCGGTTCGGTTTGTACGTTCCGTGTAAACGATTTTGGATTCGAAGATGGAGCAGTGAAGTGCAAGGGCTAGTCGCTACTAATCCTGAGGATATTTCCAAAATGAATGTAGTAGGAGTAGTGCCTTCGGTTCCGTTCGAACCCGGGACGGACTTGTATGGATGAATGCTTGCGAAACATCGTCAGGTGGACGATGGGCATTCTAAGGGATACGTTCTAAAGGTAATGCTTAGCCTCAAGCCTCATCAAATGGGAATGGCTGAAAATCAGGGGATATGCAGCAAGGCTTCGTGGGTAGCCCCCACTGGTGGGTGAGGTCATCCCTGTCTAGATGTTCCTTTATTTCGGCTTAGTGGGCGGTTGCTGATGCCAACCATGGGGTGATCTTGCTCGGGACTGTCCAGTAAGGGATGGTTCTGGTCTTGTGTTGCAGGGGAGTTAGGGTGGCTCCTCGGTACGCTGATCTAGACCAGGTACTGTGACAGGTGGTACCCCAGTGCCTAGCCATTAGTTGGAATCCATTTTCCCTACGCGCCCGTACGGTTTTGATTGTGCCCAACTATTGCTGAAACGTGAGATGCAAGCATTTCAGCTAGATTCTATTTACTTTCTATAGACACTATTATAATATCAGAGGATTTCTATAAAAATTGTTTTAGCTATCGTAAGGTAAAAACCCAACATGTTTATTTGTGGCGTGGTCTTACGAGATGCTTTTGTTTTTCAAAGGATTTTTGAAACTTTAATAATCAATTGGGTGTGATTTTCTCACGCTGGTATTCCGGACTGACTCGGGTATTATTTAACTGTAATGCTCGGGTCAGACCGAGTATTATAGAATACAGGATATGATGCCGTGGAGCTCAGGAGACGAGCTGGGTGACGATACGTACCTTCGTACTTGTTTATATATATATTCAGCTGTTTGAGTTGTTGTGTATCCATTGTATGTTATTAATGTGAGCTGTGATTGATGTACTCAGATGATGTAATACATGTAAACAGATATATTTGATTTTGAGTAAAGATTATTTACTATCTATTATATTTTATTCCGCTGCGATGGTTAGATTCTGATATTGTTTTCTATTTTTCTTCTTCTACCTCTTCTTCTTTAACCCATAATGGTTCGTATTTCTTTACAACTTAAGTTGATTATTGTAGAATAGTGTTAACTCAAGAGGTACGGATTTGCGGGCTGTTACAACAGGTTTAAGATCCGGTGTATATATATATATATATATATATATATATATATATATATATATAGAGAGAGAGTCTTAAATGATTCCAATCAATTAAGATTGAAAGATAAATTGGAAATTTAATTTGAATTGAGCTTATTTAAAAATTTAACTCCATAAGTTAATTTTAATTGGTTTAAATTGGACATTTTAAAAGTTATGATATTTATAACTAGATTTAATGAATAATTATAGTATAAATAAATGGAAAGAAATATTTAGTGTTAATAAATTGAGTTTACTTTAAATGGTTATGGATTTATCATGTAAACCTTTTAAAACTAAATAATAAGAAATGAATTGTTGAATAGAAATTTCCAACCTCAGTTTTGAAATTCATTTAATACTTAAAGTTTGAAAATATTGAAATCAAAGTGTTTTATTCAAACTGAAAGTGAATCTAAAAGTTATGGGTTTAGACTGAATTTAAAGTGAATAAAATTGTGAAGGCATGGAAACTATTTACTTTTAAAGAAATTTTAAATCAAATGTTTTATTTTATATACTGTTGAATATCCAAACCATTTAAGTTTGAAAGTTATGGTTTTAAAACTATGGATTTCGAAGTATTATGTTGAAAGTTAAAATTCAAATATTTGGTTTCGAGGTATTATAAATTTTAAAAGTAGCATGATTTTGGAAAGGAAATATATATGAAATAAGATGATATCACATTTATTTGGGTTTAAAAGGAAATGATATCGTATTCATGGGTTTTGAAATGGATAATTATATTCTGGTTTTGAAAGTAAAAACATTTTTAAAGACCGCGGTGTTATAATAACGTTTGGTTGTTGAAGAGACCGGGATCAGAAGTTGTCATACTCTCTGCCAACTCCGAAAACCACTTTAACAACCGTGTACGCGGTGGAGATTCCAGAATGAAGCAGGATGGTGGCGGCGTTTCCTATAAGGTAAATACGTGGACCCAACTCCCGTGAGTTGGCATAAGGTGGCTAAAACAGGAGCGATCGACGGGTTAATAAGGTAGCACCTTTGACCGGACACATCCCTTCGATATTATACTTTGACTCTTGGATTGATTCGGTGGCCACTTTTGATTTTTATTTGGGGGTATGGCTCGAGGTGGGCGGTAGCTGCGGCTATGCGTTACCATCGACCCGGAAGCGTAATTGGTATATCTACCCTGGCATTGCCTGGTTGTGCTGTGTCATCTACCCTAGCACGCCTTATACGATTTTGGTTTTGTACCATACCTATGGAGTGCCCTCTGACGACGCCCAGTACGGAGGAGTTACGGTACTATATAGACTATGGGAATATATAACTGTGTTAAGGTGGAAAATGTAAAGCCTTAACGCTATTTAAAAGTAAGTTTATTTTACAATTAGACACTATATTAATAGCGAAATATACTACATAGTAAATAGTTTAACGGATCCTTAGGAGATGTAAATCCCGAGCATCTCTTGAGTTACTGCAATCATATTCATTTCTGTTAATTTAACTTACATAAGATCCTTTAGTTCTGACTCGAGTGTTTTGTCTTTTCAATTCGCTCGGGTCATTCCGAGCGTTTCAGGATTTGAAGTTTAGCTCTGGAGGACGAAGACGAAGATTTGTATTACTATCATCTACTATTATTCCACTACACTATTTATTTCCGCTGCATTGATATTTATTGGTATGTGAACTCTGATATTTATCGTATAAAAAAAAGAATCAATTGGTTTGTAAACAGTTTTATGAACTATATATTTATTATTATACTTTATCCTTCCGCTGTGAGATTCTGTTTTGTTTTATTTCTTCTCTGTTTTTCTTATTTACCCCATAACAATCCGCCTTTCCGTATGCTTTGAATTGGCACGTGTGTCGATTTGAAGCGTGCGAAAAGGAGGGATGTTACATCTGGTATCAGAGCTTTGGTTTAGCGATAAACCTTAGCTTTGTGGGGTTTGACTCTTTACTAATAGGGTAGTAATACCCTATGGGAGTCGCTGAGTGTATATATATGAGAGAGCGTATTTGTTAGTGTTATAAAAAGGTTTTAATATTGTGTTAATCTGTTACGTTTTGTATTTATAAATTCTGGTTGATGCATGGGATGCTATGACATTAATAGGGATTTCTAAACACTTAATAGGACAGATCGACATGATATTTGTTTTAATATAGGTGAATGAAATAATTTTGCCTATTATATTTTCTATATATAATTTTTTTTTCAAATGATGTCTATATTTGGCTGCAATAGATTGGTTGTTAGGCAATAAAGTGTATAAATAATAATAGAAATAAGATTGAAAAATAAAATAAATGAAATTTGAAAATTTAGAACTTAAGTTCCGTAGTTTTGAAATTTCTTCCGAATAAATTTTGGAATATAATAATATTGTTTAGAAGTATTTTCTAATAAAGATGATTTTGGAGAAAATAAGTTTTGTACTTTCCTCTCTGTCGCTGGAAAATAATTTCGGTGATGGCGGCCGCATCATCGACTTTCATTTTCGAGTTTCGAAGGGGAAAGGCCACTGTAGTAGTTTTACTGTAGATTCACTTTTGAAAAATATATAAATTTTGAATTGTTTTAAATATAATTAGAGTTATATAAGTTGTAAGAATATATTTATCTATTATTTTAAAATAAATTGAAAATTTAACCCGGTATTTAGTCTTAAGTTTCCATTAAATAATAGTTTCAATTATTTTAGTAAATTGGAAAGTATGTAATTAATAAATGAAACCTTTAAAGTAAATAGAGATTTAATGCTAGGTTATGAATGAAATTAAAGGTAATTTGAAATTGCAACTTATAAAACAAAGATGAAATTATTGAACCATTAATTAATTAAAAGAATTGAAAAACAAACTTGTATAACTTTCAAATTACACACTTAAATAACATACATATGACTTACCAAATATTAAAAGTTGAAATGTTTAATAAGAAATGTAACGGAAATTATACAAGTAAAAGTAGGTAATGAAGTATTCAATGAATTTGCTATTATAAATGAGAATTTAATGTTATAAACTTAAGTTATAATTGAAATTTTACTATAAGTAAATATAATTAAAGGTAAGTAATTCAAATAGATGATTTTCAACTTAAGTAAATAAAATGGAAATACTAAGAAATTAAATGGGACATGAATACTATTGATAAACAAATGTAAATAAATAAGGGCATGCAATAAATGAATGAATAATTATAATGAAATAAAAAGAACTAGCATGACCTGAGTTAATGGAAATGAATAATTGTAAGTAATAAAGGAAATTAAATGAAACAAACATTAAATGAGTAAATGAAATTAAAAGTTTGTTATAAATAAATGTAAATTATAAAAGGAAAATTTACGTGGTATGAGGAAAAAAAAGAAAAAAAAGGGAAATTAAACAACAAATGTATGAATGAAATTAATAAGGATAAAAAAAAAGTTGTTGTTCAAATTTGGTTGTTGGTTGGTTATGGTTGTTTGGGTAAGATACTTTAAAAATTGGGTTTGGGAGAATGAATAATCTATTTAGTTTTATCTAAGACTGTTGAGTAAACGATGCGCTAGTAGTTTATTTTTCATTCCGTACAACTTAAAAGTTTTGAACCCAAACAACTATTTGTTTGTTTGATTGAATGGTTGTTTTGTATTTGTTGTATATGCTGTTTGTGAAATTGTTGGTTGTTGTATTCATTTGCTGTTAGTGAATGAAACGACTTAAATATTTCACTTTATATAAATTGTTAACCCTTTTGGATTTTATAAGTGAAATGCAGGTTATGGAAGCAATTGTTACTGCTTTTGGTTACATAAATTAAGCGTAAAATGCCCGAATAATAGGTACGTTTCAGATTTCGGTTTATAGCGCTATTTTATATATTTTCCCGTGTAGGGATATATTAATTTGAAAAATATATGTTGTATATTGTTATATTTAATATTATATTTTCTCTCGAGCCTCTCCGTACAAAGGAGACTCTGCCAAAAAATTTCGTAAATTTTTGGACTTAGAATTTATTTTGAAAATGTTTTCCAAACTTTAGTAATTTAAGTATAAAAAAATTTAATGGTTATAAATTGATATATTTTATCTAAATTAATTAATTTTATAAATTTAATTGTTTATAAAGTTAATGTTGAATAAGGTATATTGATTTCTTAGTTCTTCGTTTTCCCTTCTTTTCCTTTTCGAGGACGAAAAGTTTTGAGTGGGGGAGAGTGTAACGACCCATATAAATTCGACGTTTAAAATGAATTAAATTAATAAGATTTTAATTTAAATTTAGAAAGAAATAAAAATCTTATTTATTTATATGAAAGTGAATGTTGAAATTAGATGTATCAAGGGTAATTAAAATTTACAAATTAAATTATATATTGCAAGTAATTGTAATAGTGGAAATTGTCGCATTTGGATATAAAGTTAAAAATAAGTAAAAAGGGGCAAGTATTGAATTCATCAATGGAATTAAATATTGATTTATGGAAAGTAAATGTAAATGGAGGTAATAAAGTAATGCAGGACAATAAATATTTTTTTTAGTACAATCCCTTTTTTTTTATTTGTAAACTATTGTAAGATGTTAATTAATTGAAATGTGAAGATTAGGAGATAGATTCAAAATTTATGTTAGACAATGAATTGCAATAATTAGAGTTAATAATTAATGAATTAAATGGAATACCAATTTACTCATAAACGTGAATATAAGAGAACTAATAAATATTGAATAAATTTTGGAATAGTTGCAATAAATGTTAATTGAGTAAAACCAGTGTATGTAAGTAATTACAAATAATGAACCTCTAAAAAGTGTAATTAAGAGTTAAGGACTATATTTATTGTACGTTACTTATTTTATTAGGTTGTTAAGTTAATTTGTAATCAATTTCAATCAATTCACTAAATTATGGCAGTTAATGTGGAATAAATTGGTAAGTAAAGAATGTTGAATTCAAATAAGATGTAACCAAAGTAAAATTCCATTCGTATTAGGATAATAAATGTGATAAAAAGAAATGAGACCAAAATAAAATTTGGAAATTAACACTGAAACGGATAGATTTATCAACTTCTAATGCACATCTAAACTTGTTTAAACTTCTGCAAATGATTAAGAAATATAAAAGGGAATTTCTGAAATCGATAAATTTAGCAACTTTCAATTAACTTTCAATTGTTAAACTATTGTAATTGATTTAGAAACATAAAGAGTTGCTTATTTATTTGAAGTTAAATTTTGGAAATTGGGTTATTTCAATTTAATGGGAATAAAATGTTAAATGTTACGTTAATGGAGTTTAAGTTGAAAATTTAGAATAACAATATATTAGACCATTAACCAATGCTAATTTATCTACTTGGTGATAATGGAGTGAATAAAAGAATTTAAAAATCAAATAAATGAAATTTAACACTTAATTTTTACGTTAATAGAAAGTTAGATGGAATGTAAGAATATTATGATAGTTTGCAAATTCAATGAAAAATTTTATCCGTTTAAGAATAGTGAATTGAATAATAGATATGAAACAAAATAATTATACCATAAGAAGAATGTATTGAAAATAAATGGAAAGCTAATTTCATTGAAAATTTTGGAAGAATTAATGTATAATCTATAAACAATTGAAATAGAAGTTAAAGCTTTGAAAGTGTTGAATTTGCAACATCTAATCCATATGAGGAATCTTTGAATTAAAAGGAAAGAGAAGTTAATTAAAATTTATGGCAATTAATATAAGAAACGTACATTTTTGGGTTAAATAGAAAGAGCATTTTTAATGAAAATAAAAGAACAGTTTGAGAAAAATAAAATGAACGTTTCATTTTAAAGATAAGTAAAATTTTATAAAAAAGGAAAATTTTGAATTTTGAAACAACATTTTACATTCATTTTTTAACAATCAGAGGCAGTATAGAAGTGATTTTTGTGACGCCCCACCTCTATACCCACGCTAGCCAAGAACATTACGGTGAATGCTGTCAACTAGCACGGAGAATAAGGCTGTTGAGGAGCGACCATCCGTGTAATTGCTTTGTGCGAGCATCGATATGTCAGATAGTATAGCATGCAATTCTTTTCAAGTGGAAATCCGACATGCCGACACAAACTCAAAGCTACTACACAGTGGCTATAATATCTTCGGAAACAAATATAGAAGTAAACATAACATAAATCAGTCACAGACAGTTCATATCACAAAGGCGGAAATAGATATGAATACTACACTAGGAAGTGTACATCAGAGTAGTGGTCTAAAAAGATCCACAATATCACAAAAGAATAGTTACATGAACTACACAAAAGAATAAGTATACATTATGGAGTCTATATCTCAAATGTATACAACAAAAACTACTAATCTAAGTAGTTAGCCAAAAGTCAAGGAGGTAATCCCGGATGTAAAGTCAAGCACAAGCACCTGTAACATCTCGGCCTGACCCGAGTATTATTTAATAAGAAAATAATAAACGGATCAGTCTAGCTATAAATATCAGATGAAGTGATATATAATAAGAGATATGACATAAACATATAATAATCACAATGCCAAGCTGTGATAAATAAGTAATTGAAAATCAACAAGAGATTAATCAATATCACAATAATCTACTCAAGATAAAAAGGAATGTCATACTCCTAATTTCATTCACCAAACCACAATAAATGACATATATATCAATGCCCATCGTAAAAGTTGGTGAAACATAAATTCCAGAAATCAACACACGAAATCCAGAAATCACAATAAAAGGATGGCCAATCCCAGAAAAATGAGCCGGAGCTCCTCCAGACAGGGTATAGTCCCCCATTGCGGACTTTGAGCCGACTCCTGGTGAGTCAAAAACTCCTCCTGACAGGGTATAGTCCCCCATTGCGGACTTTGAGCCGAAGGTCCTCGTGACAGGGTATAGTCCCCCATTGCGGACTTTGAGCCGAAGCTCCTCCTGGTCAGCCGAAGCTCCGCGTGACAGGGTATAGTCCCCCATTGCGGACTTTGAGCGGAAGCTCCTCCTGGTGAGCCGAAGCTCCTCGTGACAGGGTATAGTCCCCCATTGCGGACTTTGAGCCGAAGCTCAATAAAAACGACGTACAGTCCTCCACGTGGACAAAGAGACATCGCACAATGCTAGTCTAAACCATAAAATGATCGTCATGATCAAAGAGAAGTGTCGATTACAGTAAGCTAGTAAATATATGAGCTTAGCTTCATGTCCCATAACCACTATCTTAACTTAAATATTTACGAACAAATTGTAGATCTCCATTAGAAAATTGTCACAAGAGATTCAATCGAACAAGTCCAAGAATTAACCGACGAAGTAAACGGAAGCGTTTCATACCACTTGTTTTACTAAGTCGTTTAATTAGATTTCTCATACGAGTGAGGTAAAGGCTTGTATATACTAATAGATTGGAAAACGGTTTGAGAAAACGAGCTTTGTAATAAAATAGTGTTGAAATCATTTGAAGAAAGAGTTTTGATATTTACTACTAGTATAGAAAACTTTTATATTTTAAAGTAACAAATCATAGAAGTGATTGTAGAAACAATCGGGCATAAAAATTCACATTCGAAGACGTGAATAAAATCCAAAGAAATCGATATAAAATCCATCAAAGTGGATATATCTAAAATTCCCAAAGAAAAGGTCATCAAAGTCGATAATAAATGACAACAACAAAAGGGAGACAACACGAATCGATTAAAGTTGGATATTCAAACGAATTAGCAATATAGGCTAATCTGGCAAATAGTAGCAGGTCGGTCGACCGGACTCCCTGAGTCGGTCGACCGAACCAGAGGTTGGAAGTGCTCGGGGCACCAGGTCGGTCGATCGGCCCAGGGGGCTCGGTCGGCCGAAGCCTGTAACCAGCACTTCCAAACAGAGGCAGGAAGTGCCTGGACTACAGGTCGGTCGGCCGGCCCAGGGGGCTCGGTCGGCCGAACCTGTATACTTGCACTTCCTACCCTGTTTCAAAGGAGGTGCAAATCCCGACCAAATTGCAATCGCACGAGCAACGGCGCTAAGGGTTTATGCCAATCGACTACCCGGCCCTATATGCTCCTCGATGCATCAACAAAAACATGTTCAAACATCAAAGTTATGATTTTTAAAGAATTGAACTCTAAACACTAAAAATTGGAATATTCACAAAAGCAATCCAAATCAAAATCAAATGCACATGAATAAGTGTTAGGAATTCATACCTAACAATAGAAGAGAATTATAAGCATAGATGTGAGATTAAAAATCTCACCTTTGAATCCGAAAACAATGAATGAGAAGCTTGAAGACGAAGGAAGATCAACCACACTTCAATCTCAACACAAGAAGCTTGAATCTAAGCTTAAAAGAGAAACAATTCCTAAATTAGGTTTAGGAATTTTCTGAAATCAAAGAGAGAATGAGTTGGAGAAGATGAAGAGAAAGCTTACCAATGGGTTCTCTTGAGTTTGGAGCTAGAAGATGGATTTGCTAATGGAAACTAGGGCTTAGGTTTTCCTAATTCTTTTTCCCTTCCCCCATTTTTGATGAAGCTTGAATGTATTAGGAAATTATGAAGTAATGAAGAGGAGAGGGGTTGGGACTGAATACATAAGTGGGGTTATTGGGCTCAGCTCAAACCAAAGCCCTAAGTAAAAAGTGGCAAAAATCAACTTTCTCCAAACATATCGAAGCTTATACTCAAAAAGGTCGCAAACGTCATTTTGAACTCAATGGGGGTGGTCTCGAGTCCCAATTCGACTGTTTGCAAAAAGTAGCTTTTCGGACCAAAATCCGACGAACGATAAAATATTTAAATAAAATATTTAAATATAAAATCGATAAATATGCGGGTTGTTACAGACTCCCCTCCTTAAAGAAATTGCGTCCTCGCAATACTTAAGAGGAAAATAAGAAGTAACAACCATGGAAGCATATCAACACAAAAGAAAATTGAAATAACAAGTTCACCATAAAGAGCACGAAAGAGTTAGCATGAACGGGATCGCTCGATGAATTCTCTAGATTCCCAAGAGTCATCCCTAGGATTTGAGAACCATTGAACTCTCACAAGAAGAGCATCTTTATTCTGAAGGCGCTCAACCTCCGAAGTAATGATGCGAATGGAATGTTGCTCAAAAGTCAAATTTGGTGAAACTTCAATCCCCTCAATAACACCGGGCTCAAGAATAAAAACCGGCAACATAAAAGCATTTCCATAGATAAAAGACGTGGAGAACGTCAAGAATAGCAGAAAATTGAGCTGGTGCAACGACGTAGTGTAATAACAGTACGCCCGAGAAACCAGAAACTCAAATAATTTGGAACATCAGCGTAGTACAAAAACGGTACGCCCAATGAACCAAAGCCCGAATAATTTCGGAACACCGACGGAGTACAAAAACGGTACGTCCAATGAACCGATAAACCGGAACAACGATGTAGTATAATAATAGTACATCCATTGATCCAGATAAGACGGAACATCGATGTAGTATAATAACAGTACATCCGATGAACCGAACACCATAAAAGAACATCGGATGCTAGTCCATAAAAGGAATGAGATAAAGCTCAATAAAATGAAGTATATCAAAACGTTCGATGAACTTAAGAAAAAGATAATTCCATTCAGACATCATCAAAGAATCAACACTTGTTGCCTACGACAAAACGTATTGGCAACATGATTTCCCCTTCGGGAATAGAAAGAATATCAAGATCATAAGATGCCAGGAACTCGAGTCAATGAGGTTGACGCAGATTAAGTTCCTTATGAGAAATAAATATTTCAAAGATTTATGATCGAGGTGGAGAACAAATTTCTCATCCAAATGTGATGATGCCAAATTCCAAAAGTAAAAACAATAGCCGCGAGCACTGGATCATGAGTGGCATACCTAGTCTCGATCGACTTTAATGGTTTAGAAGCACAAGAGATAGCATGTTCTCCTTTGCAAGAGAACGACATCCAAACCAATACGACTAGTATCGGTACAAATAGCAAAGTCTTGGTCCCCCTCCAGGAATCACAAGAATAAAAGTATCGAAAAGAAAGAATTTCTTTTAAATAATCTTCTTTCCTGAAAAGTTAAAACTTTCAAAATCACAATTATTTCAATGTAAAAATATTTCTAGAAAAATTTACAATTTACAAGTCAATATATCGTGTCTGATTGTCACATCAAAGCGTTTAGGAAATTCCTATCGATAATGTTGATCAAGCGCATCGACCAAAATTCTTAAAGCACTCAACGGGCAAGACAATCACAAAATCATCTTTTATAGGATAAATAAATCTCTTAAAAAGTTTTAAGAATATTCTTTGTTCGTTTCAAGAACAAAATCCAGTTTTACTTATAAATAAATCTTATGAAAAAGATTTGCAAAATTTTAAATTACTATTTTCATCCAAAATCAATAAATACAAGAATGGTCTCATCGAAATATTCATAGAATATTCGATTTATAAAATGGATGAAATAAGCTGGACAAATTGAATGACATAATAAGTCATTCATAAGAATCATAACGAGTGCGGAATGCGGTAAGTGGAATGCTAACTTCTGCAACTCGTAGCAAATGAAAACCAGTGATAAGGTCAAATTGAAAAGACCTTAGCACCACTCAAAAGATTGCTTAGGAGATATTCCTAAGACAAACCCGAAAATACTGGAAAAGTTTCGCAAATTATTTAGATAAGAGAAATAATGCTTTCCTCACCATAAGGGCTTAAAGAATAAAATGATGCCATCAAATTGGAATCAAAATCACAAAGGAAAAACAGAAATCTGTTTAACAGATAGAAAATGTCGAAGATGAATAGTCCTCTCGAGAAAATAGGATATAGGCTTCATTAATGATTAAGCCAATCCTATTGCACAAATCAATTCCCGAGCCTAAGTAAAAATATCAGCTCGGAAAGAAAAATCACATAAAATAATTTTCGACATCAAATAAAAGAAAATTGAGTGTTGCGGATCTACCATCCGCATTCGCAATCCTCAAAGAAGTCATCAAGCCCAAAAAATTCAAAGAAAAAGAATCGACAAGTTCTTTTGATATAAAATAGTGAGATGAAACCCATATCAAAAAGAACACGAACAAGATAATCAAAAAGCAAATGTCATCAAGGATTGAATGAGAAATACCTTGACCACGAGAAGTGTTGCTAGGGACTTGCAGCTTTCCTTCTCTCTTGCTTTGACGCTTGGGACACGAAGATATATAATGATCCGCACTTTTGCAATAGCGGCAAGAAATAGGCCTTGGACACCTATTTATATAGTGGTCCCTAGAGCCACAATTGTAGCATTCTCCACGATTAGGGATAGGAGTATGTGCTATAGAAGTCTCTTGCTTCGCCCTCTTGTTAGGATTAGGACTTTCGAACCTAATAAAGGGATGCCTCTTCTTGGTGTTGTTGGAGTTCGGTTTGGCACTCCCAACCTCGACATCACTTTCTCTATCGGCCTCTTCAAGACGAAGAGCGATATCAATAAGCTGATCAAATGAAACCTCAAGTTTCAGAAGTAATGGCTTCTTAAGATTCTTATTCAAGCCATAGACGAATCTCTGATTTTTCTTCATTGGGGTGTTAATGTATTCAACCCCGTATTTGGAAAGAGATTCGAAAGATGCGACATAGTCTGTCACAGAAGATCCACCTTGAACAAGGTCAATGAAACGCCGGGCTAAAGTTACTTTCTCAGCCTCCGGCACAAATTTCAATTCGAATCTTTCCCGGAATTGCTCCCAAGTGAGATCTGCTTCAACGATTTCAGAAATTAAAAGCTCATACCAATCTAATGCTCTTTCTTGGAGCATGCTAGAAGCTACTTGGACTCGATGTAAATCAATAAGGTTCATGCGAGAAAAGATGCGATCGCATGATTTAAGCCAAGCTTGAATTTTTATAACACTCTCGGATCCTTTGAATGGCCTTCCACCCAAATCGGTGTAGTCTCTGCACAAGCGTGCAAAACCGGATCTAGGATGAGTAGGCTCTGGATTGGGTCCGACAGCTTGAGCGTTCTTAACAAGATCTAAAAGTTGTGAGCAGACATGAATACTCCATCCTGGGGAGTAGCACTCGATTGACCGGCACTGGGACGGCCTGGTCTAACCATTTCTCTTCTTTAAGAAAGAAATAAAGAAGAAGAAAAAGTTATTCTCAAGATAAATATCAAGCAATTCTTGATAGATAAAACAAGGAATCATAAAGAAAATAGAATGAATCAGTGCGAAGACTCGAATAAAATCCTAAAGCATGACTCCTAAGAAAGACTTAGGACGATGATCCTTGTTATAATATTCCATATTGTTCCGAAGTTTGGCTCTGATACCAAACTGTGACGCCCCACCTCTATGCCCACGCTAGCCAAGAACATTACGGTGAATGCTGTTAACTAGCACGGAGAATAAGGCTGTTGAGGAGCGACCGTCCGTGTAATTGCTTTGTGCGAGCATCGATATGTCAGATAGTATAGCATGCAATTCTTTTCAAGTGGAAATCCGACATGCCGACACAAACTCAAAGCTACTACACAGTGGCTATAATATCTTCGGAAACAAATATGGAAGTAAACATAACATAAGTCAGTCACAGAAAGTTCATATCACAAAGGCGGAAATAGACATGAATACTACACTAGAAAGTGTACATCAGAATAGTGGTCTAAAAAGATCCACAATATCACAGAAGAATAGTTACATGAACTACACAAAAGAATAAGTATACATTATGGAGTCTATATCTAAAATGTATACAACAAAAACTACTAATCTAAGTAGTTAGCCAAAAGTCAAGGAGGTAATCCCGGATGTAAAGTCAAGCACAAGCACCTGTAACATCTCGGTCTGACCCGAGTATTATTTAATAAGAAAATAATAAACGGATCAGTCTAGCTATAAATATCAGATAAAGTGATATATAATAAGAGATATGACATAAACATATAATAATCACAATGCCAAGCTGTGATAAATAAGTAATTGAAAATCAACAAGAGATTAATCAATATCACAATAATCTACTCAAGATAAAAAGGAATGTCATACTCCTAATTTCATTCACCAAACCACAATAAATGACATATATATCAATGCCCATCGTAAAAGTTGGTGAAACATAATTTCCAGAAATCAACACACGAAATCCAGAAATCACAATAAAAGGATGGCCAATCCCAGAAAAATGAGCCGGAGCTCCTCCAGACAGGGTATAGTCCCCCATTGCGGACTTTGAGCCGACTCCTGGTGAGTCAAAAACTCCTCCTGACAGGGTATAGTCCCCCATTGCGGACTTTGAGCCGAAGCTCCTCCTGGTGAGCCGAAGCTCCTCGTGACAGGGTATAGTCCCCCATTGCGGACTTTGAGCCGAAGCTCCTCCTGGTCAGCCGAAGCTCCTCGTGACAGGGTATAGTCCCCCATTGCGGACTTTGAGCCGAAGCTCCTCCTGGTCAGCCGAAGCTCCTCGTGACAGGGTATAGTCCCCCATTGCGGACTTTGAGCCGAAGCTCCTCCTGGTGAGCCGAAGCTCCTCGTGACAGGGTATAGACCCCCATTGCGGACTTTGAGCCGAAGCTCAATAAAAACGACGTACAGTCCTCCACGTGGACAAAGAGACATCGCACAATGCTAGTCTAAACCATAAAATGATCGTCATGATCAAAGAGAAGTGTCGATTACAGTAAGCTAGTAAATATATGAGCTTAGCTTCATGTCCCATAACCACTAGCTTAACTTATATATTTACGAACAAATTGTAGATCTCCACTAGAAAATTGTCACAAGAGATTCAATCGAACAAGTCCAAGAATTAACCGACGAAGTAAACGCAAGCGTTTCATACCACTTGTTTTACTAAGTCATTTAATTAGATTTCTCATACGAGTGAGGTAAAGGCTTGTATATACTAATAGATTGGAAAACGGTTTGAGAAAACGATCTTTGTAATAAAATAGTGTTGAAATCATTTGAAGAAAGAGTTTTGATATTTACTACTAGTATAGAAAACCTTTATATTTTAAAGTGACAAATCATAGAAGTGATTGTAGAAACAATCGGGCATAAAAATTCACATTCGAAGACGTGAATAAAATCCAAAGAAATCGATATAAAATCCATCAAAGTGGATATATCTAAAATTCCCAAAGAAAAGGTCATCAAAGTCGATAATAAATGACAACAACAAAAGGGAGACAACACGAATCGATTAAAGTTGGATATTCAAACGAATTAGCAATATAGGCTAATCTGGCAAATAGTAGCAGGTCGGTCGACCGGACTCCCTGAGTCGGTCGACCGAACCAGAGGTTGGAAGTGCTCGGGGCACCAGGTCGGTCGACCGGCCCAGGGGGCTCGGTCGGTCGACCGGCCCAGGGGGCTCGGTCGGCCGAAGCCTGTAACCAGCACTTCCAAACAGAGGCAGGAAGTGCCTGGACTACAGGTCGGTTGGCCGGTCCAGGGGGCTCGGTCGGCCGAACCTGTATACTTGCACTTCCTACCCTGTTTCAAAGGAGGTGCAAATCCCTACCAAACTGCAATCGCACGAGCAACGGCGCTAAGGGTTTATGCCAATCGACTACCCGGCCCTATATGCTCCTCGATGCATCAACAAAAACATGTTCAAACATCAAAGTTATGATTTTTAAAGAATTGAACTCTAAACACTAAAAATTGGAATATTCACAAAAGCAATCCAAATCAAAATCAAATGCACATGAATAAGTGTTAGGAATTCATACCTAACAATAGAAGAGAATTATAAGCATAGATGTGAGATTAAAAATCTCACCTTTGAATCCGAAAACAATGAATGAGAAGCTTGAAGACGAAGGAAGATCAACCACACTTCAATCTCAACACAAGAAGCTTGAATCTAAGCTTAAAAGAGAAACAATTCCTAAATTAGGTTTAGGAATTTTCTGAAATCAAAGAGAGAATGAGTTGGAGAAGATGAAGAGAAAGCTTACCAATGGGTTCTCTTGAGTTTGGAGCTAGAAGATGGATTTGCTAATGGAAACTAGGGCTTAGGTTTTCCTAATTCTTTTTCTCTTCCCCCATTTTTGATGAAGCTTGAATGTATTAGGAAATTATGAAGTAATGAAGAGGAGAGGGGTTGGGACTGAATACATAAGTGGGGTTATTGGGCTCAGCCCAAACCAAAGCCCTAAGTAAAAAGTGGCAAAAATCAACTTTCTCCAAACATATCGAAGCTTATACTCAAAAAGGTCGCAAACGTCATTTTGAACTCAATGGGGGTGGTCTCGAGTCCCAATTCGACTGTTTGCAAAAAGTAGCTTTTCGGACCAAAATCCGACGAACGATAAAATATTTAAATAAAATATTTAAATATAAAATCGATAAATATACGGGTTGTTACAATTTTAATGCTAACCTTATATTTTAAAGTAAATTTAATATTTTGAATCGTGATTGCGCGCTGAGAAAAACGCCGTTTTTAAATTTGAACTTCCAGTCTCGGTTCATCTTTTATTGTGTGCAGCGGCGGTCCCCAGTGGCATTAATTGGAGTGTTACATTTTATTTAATGTGTGTTAATAAAATTTAATTGGGTGTTAATAAGGTGTATAATTAGGGTTAATAGAAATTAATTTAGCGGAGTAGACGTTTTGAAATTGGATCTCAAAGTTTTAGTACAACTGGTCCATTTGTTACTTTATATTTATTCGTTACCACCTCTTTGTTTGAAATGTATAAATTTTCATCTTTGCTACCTGAAGCATTCATTTCATTGGTTCCATCCTCCATTAGCCTCATTTCAATTTTCCAATCTTACCGAACTTCATTATGCAAACATGACCCTATTTCATTTTCTCCCTCACCTGCTTGCAACACTTTTTCCTAATCCTTCTTGAAGCTTTGAGTTGCGTGAAAGCCTCTCCACCTCACCCAATCCTTGCCACCACCTTGTTAGCAGGTACCCTAGTCGCCTTATCCCAAAACGTGAAATTTGGTATTTATTTTGTTTATTTTAATATCACTATATATATACACTTTATTATGGCAATGGTCATCTTATAACTTGAATAACTTTTGCATACATTGTCCGATTTACGCACGATTTTTTTTTAAAGGATTGTATTGAGATTTATGAAATTTTGACGCTAGTTTGGGCAGATTCTGAGGCTGTTGAATTTTTGGGTCTAAATTGGATTTTAATTCAATTTAAATCCAAAAGGTGAGTGTTTTAACCCACTCACAACTTCTAAAATTTCTTATGTTTGTTAAATTTATTTGAGATATGAGTAGAAATTTATTTATGACTGTTTTGCATATTTTATTCATCATCTTAGTTAAATCGCATTTATTTAATATAACTGTTAATTAATTTTATTATTGCATATAAATTGACCGTTAAAATTTATTTATTTTGCATATAAACTGATAGTTAAACAGTTAATAAATTTATTATTGAATATAAAAGTGTTATTTAATAACTGTTATTTATTACCTGTTGTATTTTGTATGCTATATATTGATGTTTGCTTAAATTGATGATGATTGAAATAAATTGGTTGATGATTGATATTGGGTGAATGGATGATGTGTTCTATCTTATATAAACTACAAGTTTTTATGCATTTTTGTTTCATTCGGGATTGCGGTTTGAAATGATATACAACCGCATTTTTAATTTTAAATTGCGGATTGAAATAATAAATATTTGTATCACTTGATCATAGGATAGAAAATTTTATACAGGCACCGCGGTATATATATATAAAATTATTTTTGAAATGATTTTTATGGTTTGGATATGATACGGTTTAATAAATATTAAATTTGGATATGATATAAATATATTTTATATATACATATATAGTTAAATTATCAAATTTAAGCTATGCATAATTTGTTAAATAAAAATGAATAAGTTGAAAAATGGAATTTAATAATTTATATTATATGATGGAGTACAGGTTTAAGATCCGGTATATATATATATATATATATATATATATATATATATATATAGAGAGAGAGAGAGAGAGAGTCTTAAATGATTCCAATCAATTAAGATTGGAAGATAAATTGAAAATTTAATTTGAATTGAGCTTATTTAAAAATTTAACTCCATAAGTAAATGTTAATTGGTTTAAATTGGACATTTTAAAAGTTATGATATTTATAACTGGATGTAATGAATAATTCTAGTATAAATAAATGGAAGGAAATATTTAGTGTTAATAAATTGAGTTTACTTTAAATGGTTATGGATTTATCATATAAACCTTTCAAAACTAAATAATAAGAAATGAATTGTTGAATAGAAATTTCCAACCTTAGTTTTGAAATTCATTTAATACTTAAAGTTTGAAAATATTGAAATCAAAGTGTTTTATTCAAACTGAAAGTGAATCTAAAAGTTATGGGTTTAGACTGAATTTAAAGTGAATAAAATTGTGAAGGCATGGAAATTATTTACTTTTAAAGAAATTTTAAATCAACTGTTTTATTTTATATACTGTTGAATATCCAAACCATTTAAGTTTGAAATTTATGGTTTTAAAACTATGGATTTCGAAGTATTATGTTGAAAGTTAAAATTGAAATATTTGGTTTCGAGGTATTATAAATTTTAAAAGTAGCATGATTTTGGAAAGGAAATATATTTGAAATAAGATGATATCACATTTATTTGGGTATAAAAGGAAATGATATCGTATTCATGGGTTTTGAAATGGTCTGGTTTTGAAAGTATAAACATTTTTAAAGACCGCGGTGTTATAATAACGTTTGGTTGTTAAAGAGACCGGGATCGGAAGTTGTCATACTCTCTGCCAACTCCGAAAACCACTTTAACAACCGTGTACGCGGTGGAGATTCCAGAATGAAGTAGGATGGTGGCGTCGTTTCCTATAAGGTAAATACGTGGACCCAACTCCCGTGAGTTGGCATAAGGTGGCTAAAACAGGAGCGATCGACGGGTTAATAAGGTAGCACCTTTGATCGGACACATCCCTTCGATATTATACTTTGACTCTTGGATTGATTCGGTGGCCACTTTTGATTTTTATTTGGGGGTGTGGCTCGAGGTGGGCGGTAGCTGCGGCTATGCATTGCCACCGACCCGGAAGCGTAATTGGTATATCTAACCTGGCATTGCCTAGTTGTGCCATGTCACCTACCCTAGCGCACCTTATACGATTTTGGTTTTGTACAATACCTATGGAGTGCCCTCTGACGACGCCCAGTACGGGGGAGATTACGGTACTGTATAGACTATGAGAATATATAACTGTGTTAAGGTGGAAAATGTAAAGCCTTAACGCTATTTAAAAGTAAGTTTAGTTTACAATTAGACACTATATTAATAGCGAAATATACTACATAGTAAATAGTTTAACGGATCCTTAGGAGATGTAAATCCCGAGCATCTCTTGAGTTACTGCACTCATATTCATTTCTGTTAATTTAACTTACATAAGATCTTTTAGTTCTGACTCGAGTGTTTTGTCTTTTCAATTCGCTCGGGTCAGTCCGAGCGTTTCAGGATTTGAAGTTTAGCTCTGGAGGACGAAGACGAAGATTTGTATTACCATCATCTACTATTATTCCACTACACTATTTAATTCCGTTGCATTGATATTTATTGGTATGTGAACTCTGATATTTATTGTATAAAAAAAAGAATCAATTGGTTTGTAAACAGTTTTATGAACTGTATATTTATTATTATATTTTATCCTTCCGCTGTGAGATTCTGTTTTATTTTATTTCTTCTCTGTTTTTCTTATTTACCTATAACAATCCTCCCTTCCGTATGCTTTGAATCGGCACGTGTGTCGATTTGAAGCGTACGAAAAGGAGGGACGTTACAGATCCAGTAAAACTTGTTTCGTCGAATTCCGAGACCGTGCCTCGGAAGGTTATTTTTAAATATCGATTTAAAAGATATAAATTTTCAAGCTGAACAAAACAGTTTTAAATTCAACTTTTAAAAGTTTTACTACTTCCAGTAATTATCAATATAATTTTCTAAGCCTTCAAATTATTTCTAACAAGCTCAAAATTCCCAATTCAGCAATTTATTCAGTCCTCAATTATTAAATTCAATTATTTAAATTACCATATAAACAGTGATATTTTGAAATTCATGTTGAAAATAAATTTTAAATGTTTAAAATCAATTAAATATGCTAATTTCAAATGTTCAAAATTTCTGGGTCATCACATTCTCCCCCCTTTAAAAGAATTTCGACCCGAAATTTCGAGTTAAGAAGAATGATCCACAAACCATTTATCATTTTCCAAAACCCAACAGTTTTATCAACTTGCCAAGACAAATTGTAAATCTTCATTAGAAAATTGTCACAAGAGGTTCAATCGAACAAGTCCAAGAATTAACCGACGAAGTGAACGCAAGCATTTCATGCCACTTGTTTTACTAAGCCGTTTAATTAGATTTCTCATCCGAGTGAGGTAAAGGTTTGTATATACTAGTATATTGGAAAGCGGTTTAAGAAAAGAGCTTTGTTATTAAAAATAGAGTTGAAATCGTTTTGATGAAAGAGTTTTGATATTTATTACTAGTATTGAAACCTTTATATTTTTAAAGTGACAAATCATAGAAATGATTGTAGAAGCAATCAATCATCAAAATTCACATTCGAGGACGTGAATAAAATCCAAAGAAATCGATTACGGAATCCATCGAAATGGATATTCCCAAAAATCTCGATATAAAAGTCCTCAAGTCCATAATAAATGATAATCAACAAATCGGAATCAACATAAATCGATTAAAGTTGGAATTCTCATGCAAATAGGCAAATAGGCAAAAGACTGCAGATTCAGACGTCTAAAATCAAGGATTCAGACGTCTGAATCTGGAAAACCAAAAGTTTTCTAGAGTATATTTCAGACGTCTGAACCCTATATTTCAGACGTCTGAAATAGGCAATTTTTAGCCTATTTCCTTTCTGGTCCAAAACAAACTAATTCAGACGTCTGAAATATAGATTCGGACGTCTGAATCTGGGAATACAAATCTTCCCAGTATAATATTCAGGCGTCTGAATCTAATGTTTCAGATGTCTAAAACTGGGGTTCAGGGCATTCCTGAACCTAGACCAAAAATGGCCAAACGAATACGGGAAGCGATCGATTGAGCAACAACAACTAAGGATTTACGCCAAGCGACAACCCAGCCTTAACGGCTCTTCGATACGCCTCAAATATCAATGTCTAAATATCCATAAAAGGATTTTCATATATATTGATTTCAAAACACCAAAAATTGGAATATACACCAAATCAATCCAAACCAAAATCAATTGCAAAAGAATAAGTGTTAGGAATTCATACCCAACGTTCAAAGATAGTTATAGACTAAGATGTGAGATAAAAATCTCACCTTCGAACCCAAACAAATGAAAAAGAAGCTTGAAAGCAAAGGGAGAATCAACCACTCTTCAACACAACCCAAACGAGCTTAAATCTATGCTCAAAAAGAAGAACATTCCCAAAGTTAGGTTTAGGAATCTCTGAAATTCAAGAGAGAAGGGGTTGGAGAAGATGAAGAGAAGGCTTACCAATGGGTTCTTCTATTAGTTTGGAGCTAGAGTTTGATTTGCAAAAGAAAACTAGGGCTTGAGTTTCAATTTCCCATTCCACTCTCCATTGTTATAAAAGCTTGAGTATTAGGAAAATAGAAAGGAAGTAAATGAAGAGGAGAGGGTTGGGACTGAATACATAAGTGGGGTTATTGGGCTCAGCCCAAACCAAGGCCCTAAGTAAAAAGTGGCAAAATTCCTCTAACTCCAAACATATCAAAGTTTATACTCAAAAAGATCGCAAATGGCGTTTTGAACTCAATGAAAGTGGTCCCGAGTCCTAATTCGACCGTATGCAAAAAGTAGCTTTTCGGACTAAATTCCGAGTATCGATAAAATATTTAAATATAAAATCGCTAAATATGCGGGTTGTTACAGACTCCCCTCCTTAAAGAAATCGCGTCCTCGCAATATTTAAGAAGAAGATATATACTAACAACCGTGAGAGCATATTCATCACAAAAGAAATTTGAAATAAAAGGTTCACCTTAAAGAGCACGGGAAAGTTAGTCCGGATATGTTCGCTCGATGACTCTCTAGATTCCCAAGAGCAATATTTAGGATTTGAGGACCATTGAACTTTCACAAGCGGGACATCTTTATTTCGAAGGCGTTTAACCTCCGAAGCAATAATTCGAATATGATGCTGCTCATAAGTTAAATTAGGCGAAACTTCAATTTCTTCCACAACACCGGGATCAAGAATAGAACCGGAATCTCGAAGGCACTTCCTTAGTTGAGAAACATGAAACACATCGTGAATAGCAGAAAACTGAGATGGTAATAAAAGGCGATAAGCCACGGAACCAATGCGTTCAGTGATAGGAAATGGCCCAATATATCGAGGCGCTAACTTTCCCGATCGATTGAAACGTACAACACCTTTCATAGTTGAAACACGAATAAAAACAAGATCTCCAACGGAAAATTCTAATTTCCTTCTCTGGTTATCGGCATAGGATTTTTGTCTACTCTGGGCTTCCTTCATCCTATGTCGAATAAGGTAAATTTTCTCTGTGGAATCCCGAATAAAATCTGGACCTAAAACCAGCTTCTCACCGGCCTCAAGCCAACAAGAAGGAGATCGGCATGGCCTTCCATAGAGTGCCTCGAAAGGTGCCATACCAATACTAGATTGGAAGCTATTATTATAGGAAAATTCAACAAGAGGAATATGATCTTCCCAGCTTCCACCGAAATCAAGAACACAAGCATGAAGAAGATCTTCAAGAGTTTGATTCACACGCTCAGTTTGTCCATCAGACTGGGGGTGATAAGCGGTGCTAAAATTAAGCTTCATTCCTAAAGCTTTTTGAAGACTCTTCCAGAATCCACTAGTAAACAATGGATCGCGATCACTAACAATAGAAGTAGGAACTCCATGTAATTTAACAATCTCTTTAACAAAGAGTTTGGACAAAAGAGGAACGGTTCGGTTAGACCGAACAGGAATAAAATGGGCGGATTTAGTAAGTCTATCAACTACAACTCATAAGCTATCTTGACCCGAACGAGAACGGGGAAGGCTATCTATAAAATCCATGGAAATTTGGTCCCACTTTCAAGTTGGAATTTCTAAAGGTTGCAATAACCCACCGGGCCTTTGATGTTCGGCCTTAACGAGTTGGCAAGTCATGCAACGCTTAACGAAGTTAGCGATGTCAAGTTTCATTCCCTCCCAATAATAAAGTCGCTTCATATCCGCGTACATTTTACTGCTACCAGGGTGAATGGTAAATTTAGAACGATGGGAATCTTCTAAAATGTCTTTTCGAAGATCACTAATATTTGGCACGACAAGTCTACCAAATTTTCGAATGCCTCCACGAGAATCAATATCATAGTCTTTCAAAACTTCAATATTAATTTTATCCTTAAAATTTTGGCCTAGAAGAGCAAAGTCGGGATCTAGCCTTTGAGCTTCAAGAATGCGGTCTAAAAGAGAAGGATGAGCCTCAAGGCTACATAAAACAGGTGATGAGCATAAATCGGATACGCGCTCTCGAATCTCACAAGTGGATATAATCTCGAGATCATTCCATTCGGATATCATCATAGAAACAACTGCTTGTTGTTTACGGCTAAGAGCATCGGCGACACGATTACCCTTACCGGGGGTATAAAGAATATCAAGATCATAAGGTGCAAGGAACTCGAGCCAACACTGTTGACACAAATTAAGTTCCTTTTGAGAAAATAAATATTTCAAAGACTTATGATCCGTGTGAAGAATAAATTTCTCTCCCAATAGATAATGACGCCAAATTCGAAGGGCGAAAACAATAGCCGCGAGTTCTAAATCATGTGTGGCATATCTAGTCTCAGCCGTCTTCAATTGCCTAGAAGCATAAGCAATAACACGTTCTTTTTGCATAAGAACGGCACCCAAACCAACGTGACTAGCATCAGTATAAACAACAAAATCTTGATTCCCTTCGGGAATAACAAGAATAGGAGCATCTGAAAGGAGTTCTTTCAATTTCTAAAAAGAGGCTTCACATTTGTCCGACCAAATGTATTTAACTCCCTTCTTAGTCAAGCCAGTAAGAGGCACGGCAATCTTAGAAAAGTCTTTAATGAAACGACGGTAATAACCCGCCAATCCAAGAAAACAACGAATCTCTGTCACACTCTCCGGTCCCTTCCAATCTTGAATCGCTTCAATCTTTGAAGGATCCACGGAAATTCTGGATTCGGAAATAATATGACCGAGAAACTTCACACGAGATCGCCAAAAGTGGCATTTAGAAAATTTCGCTTTTAATTGATTACTCCTAAGAGTTTCCAATACAATCCGAAGATGTTTCTCATGTTCCTCCTCGGTTTTTGAATACACAAGAATATCATCAATGAATATGAGTACGAACCGATCGAGGAAATCTTTGAAAACTCGATTCATGAGGTCAACGACATAAGCTGGAGCATTCGTTAACCCAAATGGCATAACAAGCCATTCATAAGATCCATATCGAGTACGGAATGATGTCAAAGTAATGCTATCCTCTGCGATACGAAGCTGATGGAAACCGGTAGCCAAGTCCAATTGTGAAAAGACCTTAGCACCACTAAGCTGATCGAATAGATTATCAATCCGAGGTAAAGGATATTTATTTTTAATAGTAAGATCGTTAAGCTTGCGATAATCAACGCAGAGCCTAAGAGTACCATCGGATTTCTTTACGAAAATAGCCGAAGCTCCCCAAGGCGAGGAACTAGAGCGAATAAATTGCTTCTTCTCCAATTCGGATAATTGTTTGCGCATCTCTTCATTTTCTTTATTGGACATGCGATAAGGGGGACGAGTTATAGGTTGAGCTTCAGAGGTAAGATTAATTTTGAACTCAATTGCTCGCTTAGGTGGCAATCCTAAAACGGGCTCAAATATGTCGGAAAATTCACGAACAACGTGAATAAGAGCAATGACATCTTCCTCATCATCATTATTGTCGTCACGAGGATTTAAAGAATATAAAGATGCAGCCAAAGTGGAATCCGAATCTTTAAGAATAATAGATATCTGCTTTACAGATTGCTGGTGTTGGAGATAAATAGTCCGCTCGGACATAAGATGTGAGCTTCATAACGGTTAAGCCAATCCATTCCCAAAATCATTCCAAAGCCTAAATAACGCATGACATGCGAATCGGCTAGGAAAGGAAAATCACACAAAATAATCTCCACATCTTTACAAAGCAAACTAAGAGTTGCGGATCCATCAATCGGATTCACAATTCTTAGAGAAGTCATTAAAGCAACAACACTTAAAGAAAAGGTATCGACAAGTTCCTTTGATATAAAAGAGTGGGATGCACCCGTATCAAAGAGAACTCGAATAGGTTGATCACGAAATATAATAATACCATCAAGGATAGAATGAGATATATCTTGACCACGAGATGTGTTGCCAGGGGCTTGAGCAACATTTAACTTTCCCTCCTTCTTGCCTTCACGTTTGAGGCATTGATGTATGTAATGATCCGGGATCTTACCATAGCGACAAGATTTGGGCTTAGAGCACTTATTCGCAAAATGATCCCCAGATCCATAGTTGAAACATCTCGCACCGCAAGGAGAAAGAGACTTTGCCGCAGGGGTTGGTTGCTTACCCTTTTTGTTGGGGTAAGGGCCTTTGAATTTACCGAGCCTCTTTTGTTGTTGAAGTTGGGTTTGGAAGCTACTACTTCAACATCACTTTCTTTATCAGCCTCTTCCAAACGAAGAGCGATATCTATAAGTTGGTCGAAAGGAACTTCTAACTTTAGAAGTAATAGCTTTTTGAGGCTTTTGTTTAAGCCATAAACGAACCTCTGGTTCTTCTTCAATGGGGTGTTGATGTATTCAACCCCATATTTGGAAAGTGACTCAAAGGCTGCGACGTAATCAGTCACAGAGGACTCACCTTGAACAAGGTCTATAAAGCGTCGAGCCAGAGTTACCTTCTCAGCTTCTGGTACAAATTTTAACTCGAAGCGTGTCCAGAATTGCTCTCAGGTAAGGTCCGCTTCGATGACTTCAAAAATAAGAAGTTCATACTAGTCCAATGCTCTCTCTTGGAGCATACTGGAAGCCACCTGAACACGGTGAAGATCGACGAGATTCATGCAAATGAAGATTCGATCGCAGCTCCTCAACCAAGCCTGGACCTCGATGATGATAGTTTTAGAACCTTTAAATGGCTTCCCACCCGGGTTGGTGTAATCATTGCACAAACGTGCAAACCCAGATTTAGGGTGAGTAGGTTCCGGATTAGAACCAGCTGCTTGAGCATTCGTGAAAAGGTCAAGAAGTTGCTGGGTAGTCATAAAAACTCCATCTTGGGGTGGAGCACTAGATGGTCCAGCTCTAGGACGACCAGGTCTAACTATTTCTCTTCCTTAAGAAAGAAAGAAAGAAGAAGAAAAAAGTTATTCACAAAATGAATTTCAATCAAACTTGATTGATAAAACAAGGAATCATTAAAGAAGATAGGATTAGACGGTACGAAGACTCGAATAAATCCTAAGGCACAACTCCTAAGAAAGACTTAGGACATGATCCTTGCTAGATTATTCCACATTGTTCCGAAGTTTGGTTCTGATACCAAGCTGTGACGCCCCACCTCTATACCCACGCTAGCCAAGGACACTACGGTGTAGTGCCGTCAACTAGCACGGAGAATAAGGCTGTTGAGGAGCGACCATCCGTGTAATTGCTTTGTGCGAGCACCGATATGCCAGATAAAATATAACATGCATTTCTCAAAAGGAAATCCGACATACCGACACAAACTCAAAGCTACTACACAGTGGCTATATATAACCTTCGGAAACAAATATAGAAATAAACATAACACAAATCGGTCACAGATAATTCATATCACGAAGGCGGAAGAAGATATGAATATATAGCTAACACATGAAAGTGTACATCAGAGTAGTGGTCAAAAGATCCACAATAATACAAAAGAATAGCAACACGTGCTATACAAAAGAATACAACTATGAGTCTATATCTTAAGGGTATACAACAAAAACTACTAATCTAAATAGTTAGCCAAAAGTCAGAGTAGCAAATCCCGGGAAGAAGTCAAGCAGAAGCACCTGTAACATCTCGGTCTGACCCGAGTATTATTTAAGAAGAAAATAATAAACGGATCAGTCTAGCTATAAATATCAGATGACATGGTATAAAATAAAAGATATGGCATAAACGTAAAATATCCATACTGACATACTACTATAAGTATGCAAATGATGATCAACGGAAGATCAATCAATAAGAGATAAATCAATATCACAAGAATCTTCTCAAAGATCCAAAGAGGGCATCATACCCTAAACTTGTACTCATAACAAGTCAATGACATAAATTCCAGAAATCAACACAAGAAATCCAGAAATCACAGAAAAAGGGAAAGAGTCCTATCACATGACCGTCCGAAGACCGTGGGGAGCTACCCCATATGGGTGAGTCGGAATCACCCAGATGAGGTCTAGGCTAACCAAAAAGCAAAAAGGTATGTGTGAGTGGAATCACAAAAATGGTATCTAGCCTAACCTCGCAAACAAAAAGGTATGTGTGAGTGGAATCACACAAATGGTGTCTAGGCTAACCAAAAAGCAAAAAGGTATGTGTGAGTTTAATCACACAAATGGTGTCTAGCCTAACCTTGCGGACAAAGAGATATGTGTGAGTCGGAATCACACTCATGAGGTCTAGTCTAACCTTGCAAACAAAGAGACATCGCACAATTGCTAGTCTAAATCATAAAATGATCGTCACGATCAACGAGAAGTGTCAATTACACTAAGCTAGTAAATATAAAAGTTTATCTTCGTGTCCCATAACCACTTGCTTAACTTAAATATTTATGAACAAACTGTAAATCTTCACTAGAAAATTGTCACAAGAGGTTCAATCGAACAAGTCCAAGAATTAACCGACGAAGTGAACGCAAGCGTTTCATGCCACTTGTTTTACTAAGCCGTTTAATTAGATTTCTCATCCGAGTGAGGTAAAGGTCTGTATATACTAGTAGATTGGAAAACGGTTTAAGAAAAGAGCTTTATTACTGAAAATAGAGTTGAAATCGTTTTGATGAAAGAGTTTTGATATTTATTACTAGTATTGAAACCTTTATATTTTTAAAGTGACAAATCATAGAAATGATTGTAGAAGCAATCAATCATCAAAATTCACATTCGAGGACGTGAATAAAATCCAAAGAAATCGATTACGGAATCCATCGAAATGGATATTCCCAAAAATCTCGATATAAAAGTCATCAAGTCCATAATAAATGATAATCAACAAATCGGAATCAACATAAATCGATTAAAGTTGGAATTCTCATGCAAATAGGCAAATAGGCAAAAGACTGCAGATTCAGACGTCTGAAATCAAGGATTCAGACGTCTGAATCTGGAAAACCAAAAGTTTTCCAGACTATATTTCAGACGTCTGAACCCTATATTTCAGACGTCTGAAATAGGCAATTTTTAGCCTATTTCCTTTCTGGTCCAAAACAAACTAATTCAGACGTCTGAAATATAGATTCAGACGTCTGAATCTGGGAATACAAATCTTCCCAGTATAATATTCAGACGTCTGAATCTAACGTTTCAGACGTCTGAAACTGGGGTTCAGGGATTCCCTGAACCTAGACCAAAAATGGCCAAACGAATACCGGAAGCGATCGATCGAGCGACAACGACCAAGGATTTACGCCAAGCGACAACCCAGCCTTAACGGCTCTTCGATACGCCTCAAATATCAATGTCCAAATATCCATAAAAGGATTTTCATAGATTTTGATTTCAAAACACTAAAAATTGGAATATACACCAAATCAATCCAAACCAAAATCAATTGCACAAGAATAAGTGTTAGGAATTCTTACCCAACGTTCAAAGATAGTTATAGACTAAGATGTGAGATAAAAATCTCACCTTTGAACCCAAACAAATGAAGAAGAAGCTTGAAAGCAAAGGGAGTATCAACCACTCTTCAACACAACCCAGCTTAAATCTATGCTCAAAAAGAAGAACATTCCCAAAGTTAGGTTTAGGAATTTCTGAAATTAAAGAGAGAAGGGATTGGAGAAGATGAAGAGAAGGCTTACCAATGGGTTCTTCTATTAGTTTGGAGCTAGAGTTTGATTTGCAAAAGAAAACTAGGGCTTGAGTTTCAATTTCCCATTCCACTCTCCATTGTTATAAAAGCTTGAGTATTAGGAAAATAGAAAGGAAGTAAATGAAGAGGAGAGGGTTGGGACTGAATACATAAGTGGGGTTATTGGGCTCAGCCCAAACCAAAGCCCTAAGTAAAAAGTGGCAAAATTCCTCTGACTCCATATCAAAGTTTATACTCAAAAAGATCGCAAACGGCGTTTTGAACTCAATGGAAGTGGTCCCGAGTCCTAATTCGACCGTATGCAAAAAGTAGCTTTTCGGACTAAATTCCGAGTATCGATAAAATATTTAAATATAAAATCGCTAAATATGCGGGTTGTTACATTTCAATTAACAATGATAATAATTTAATATTATCACTTCCTAACTACCAGGCAAACATATATATATAACACTGTAATTTACGGAAAACTATTTCTTTTATATACAAAAATAATTTGGGTAAAATTATATTATTTACCCTATTTTAAAACAATACTATATCGGTTTATCTTATTCAAGAGTTTAGAAAACCCTACCGATACGGTTGGCTAGACTGCACCGACCAGAATCTATAAACAGTTAACCGATAAGTCAACACAATATAAAAGAAATTTTTATATTCACTAACAAATACGCTTTCATATCTATTAATACACTCAAACTCATTCTAGAGTATTACTGATTCCATTTCTAATGAGTAATTCCCACCAGAGCCAAGGTTGTCGCTTAACCAATTGCTCTGATACCAAAAATATAACGATCCAATTTTTCGACAGCCGAAAATCGACATCAATTCGCCCACTATATTAAATTCCGAATAATCGAATGCCGAAAAACCAAATTGTTAGTGTTAAAGAAGAAGAAGATAGAAGAAGAAACAGAAACAATATCAAAATCTTACATTTGCAGCGGAACAATATATAATAGGTAAATGAATAATCTTTGAACAAAAGAACTATATCAGTTTATACATTACATTATCAGAGTATTACAACAACAAAATAGTGGAATAATAACAAAACATACGTGATACGACTCGCCATCCAGCTTTCTCCCGATCTACACGGCATACTTTTCTCACTTCGCTCCCGAACAACTGATAACCTGACTCCAGGCTGTCCGTGTGGAAAATTATGGGAACCCAGAGTTTAGAAAGGGAACAATAAAGGTCGGTCATGGGACTGGTGTGATATCTTAAAAAAGTTATTTGCACAAAACTAAGAGGAAAAGAAATCCGTTGATGATTTTGAAAAAAGAAACTACCATAAGGCTTCCCGCCACACACACAATGCAATCGCACAATTGGAGGAGATTTCTCCTTCTGATAGTCAAACATGCTTGATATACAAAATCTTTTTTTGATATTATTATTAGTGCATAATGTGGAAAACATTTTGAAAGTATAATATAAATTTTAGCTAGCATATGTACCATTATAGTATGCCTACTATAGCTACCATGTTAAATTGCAGGTTCTACAACTAAAATCGTACATGGCTCGTATTTAGTGATTGGATTTCCAATAAATGGTCAAGACTAAGGAACTTCCTTCACCGAATAGGTATGCCTCTAGAGGGTGCCCTGAGAACCTAACCAGATCTCTGCCAACACAAGGCCAAGTTACCTCTGTAACAAGATAACTAACTGTCATGAGTATGCCAACCCCCGGTCTAGACCGACCCTTTTTTGAGGCGCCTTAACAACCAACAACCACATAGTAAATAATCTAGACAATATACCAAAATACCACTTTTTTCCACACAAGTTAAATATCCGGGCTCCATACCAGATACCACTTTTTATCCAGAAGGAATTGAACATACCCTGTGGGGAGCGACCCCCATAACCTTGCTGCATCTTTTCCTATTTCAACCATTTCCAAGGTGTGAGGTTCAACGAAGTCTCGTCTACAAAGCTACGCTTTTCACAAAAGCCATGCTTCGATCAACAAATGATCAACACTTAGCATGCCACATTACCAAATTAGGAATATATCACTAGTAACCATCAACTACATAACCTCTGAGCTTGTACGTCTTAGAGAAGGGTGTTAAGCTAAGAGAATAAATTCTCCACTACCAACAAAAGTGTATTTGATAGAAAGCAGCTTTACATCTCAAAGTGTAGCGTCAGACATACATCCATACAAGTCCGTTCTGGGTTCGAACGGAACCAAAGGCACTTCCTCCAATTAAGGAATGAATCCCTTGCAAATCCGGATATTCACTAATCATGTCCGGACTCCCCATCACAAAGAGTGATATAAATCTCTATATCGTAGCAACTCAGTGCAAAGACATTCCACAGCTAATACTTTCATTTTCAAAAGTACCCAGTATTCAACACCGTCTTCAAATGCAATCCAATTCGTCGTATCATTTATTCGGAATGGGTTTTATGACATAAAGTCCTCTCCCGGCTAATCCGAATAATGAGCACTTATTTTAAAAACAAATTCAAGTGCCGTTTCGATGGTCAATATTGATAGTTGGTTATTTAACTATCAAACAACATTCACAACAATCACCAGATTTAAATAATTTTCCCTAAATAATTTATTTTCAAAATATCTTCTCAAGATATATTTGCACACTTCAACCTTTCGAAAATAAATTTCAAATCCTTTTCCTTACACGGAATAAATTTCCAAATATTATTTAATCCCATTGAAAATTTACAGAGTCCAAATAGTTTAAAATAATTTAAATCACTTATCCAATAATATATACTTGGAAACATTTAAAATAAAAAATATTTTTAAATACTTTATTTAAAATATTAGTTATAAAATTTCTTAACTAATATCTCATATACAACTTAAGCCCAAACGATTTTAAAAATAAAATTATTAGATAAAGTGTAATAATTTAAATAACCATTTTCTAAATCAAATATCAATTAAATCTTTAAAATAATCATTTCTATAATTAACTTAAAGATTTAAAAACAATTTACGAAAATAATTTCTCCAACAATATTCTTTTCAAAACCAATTCTAGAACTCTTAATTTGTATTTTAAAAGCTACTTTGGAAACATACTCGGCTTTCCAGGGAAAATACACTTTCCTTTCAAAATAGTCTATTTAAAACAATTAATAAGTCCTTCTTGATTTATTTCAATTTACGTCTAAATTCATAAAAATATTTTCCACACTTTTAAAAATAAACCAATATTTATTTTTAAAACAAATAACCCATTCCTTTATAAATCTCATTGCGAATTTAAATTTCCAAATATCCACTGACATACGATTTTCAAATCGATTTCCAAATATTCACTTCAAACACCAAATCAAATTCCAAATTGATTTCCAAAAATTTACTTTCAAACGCCAAACAAATTTCCAAATTGATTTCCAAATATTTATCCCATTTAAACATTACTCCTTTTTTTATCTAAATCTATTTCAAAACCATTAACCCAATAGTCACACCTTTATCTAGATTTTTAAAATATAAATTTAAAAATGAATTCTTCAACTTTTAAATAATACTAATCAAAGTCCATTTATTAAAATCTTTTTCCCATACTTAGAATTTATTCGATAGGATTTAAAAAATCAATCTACGCCCTTTTAAAATTTGTTCTTTTAAATTTATTTAATTCTCTAAAATTAATGCACTTAAAATTTTCTAATTAAATTTCCAAAAATCCAATTATATATTTCTGGTATCCTACGATACTGAAAATATTTTCGGCTAAACCATAACCTTCAATAAGTTTCAATCACCAATATAATCATTCATAGATTATCAATAATCACATCACAACATATAAAATAAATTCAACAATTTGAGTAATCCAGTTGGATCCCTCCAACCTGTTTCCCTGCATCCATAGATGTTAGCACAACAATTAAATACCAATTCCACTTTGAGGTGGAATATTATGGTATATGGTATTATATCATATCATCCGCTATTATGCGACACATAAGGTCTCATCCGCTATATAATGTGGGAAATCAATCACTCTAATACACACACACACATACCGTTGAATCACATATTTTGATTCATGACAAAGCAATGAATTATACTATATGGATAAGCGATAAAAAGCAAAGGAATTATGCTTTTTGAACTACAAAAGAGACAACGCTACAAAATTACGTATAGTATGTTGAGTTATTGAAGTTTTTTAGTCTTAGAAATGTTAAAATCTATCCTCAAGTAGTTAAGTTGTTTTTAAAAACTTTAAACTTTTTTAAAAATGTGTAAATAATGCTTTGACTGTCAGGTCTGTCGACTAACTGTATATGGCCAGTCGACTGAACCGGTACAGGTGCACAGAAACGCTCTGTTTTTAAACAACTTTGAATATTCAGTTGACCGATCGTTTTGGGTCAGTCGACTGAATTCTTTCAACAGCTGTTTTTCTGAATAGACACTTCCTTTTGCCAAAAGTCACGTTCTAATATGAAGAGGTATGGCTGCTTCTGTTGATCAGAACTCTTCATGAATGGTTGCATCTCTTTAACTATTATATAAACACACAAAATCCACTCCACAAATCACCAATTTTCTGGTTACTTTCTGATCTTATTTTCTACTATCTTTGCATTCTAAAAAGCAATCATAACTTTCATATATTGCTTGAATCTCTAAAACAATTAACTTATTCTTTGATTCTAAGCAATATTTTTCCTTTTTAAATCTTTATACACACATATATGCTTGAGGAAAGATTATAGGAAGGTTGTACTATAAAAGACATATCAGTGTTATTAAGAACACATAGTGTCAAAGAAATTCTACTTAAACTATTGACGTCCTGTTCGGTTATTCAGGCGGGTAAAGTCCTCTTTCAGTTGTTAGAGGCAGAAAAATCCTGTTCGGTTGTTCAGATGTTGTATACCTATTCCTCCGGGTTAAGAGAGAGGTTATTGTGAGAAATTCCAGAGGGAAGTATGAGACTGGGCGTAGAACGGGAAGTTCGAGCCAGTATAAAAATTCCTGGTGTGCTCTTTTTATTTACTTTGCTATTATCATCTGTTTCTGCATCTGGTTTTAATTATATTCCATATTACACGATCCTAAGTGATAGCTAGCCACACAGTAGTCACTTTCATTTGGTACCAGAGCAAGGCATCTTATAACCGTTGCAAAGTTATCTTATATCTTGCCAATATGGAAAACAACACCAACAATACTACTAACACTATCATTAATACTAGTTTAATTGAAGGTCAATCCACTGCACGACCTCCATTCTTTAATGGTTTGAATTATAATTATTGGTCTACTCGTATGAGAATCTACATTCAATCTAATAGCTTTGAATCATGGAATATCACACAGAATGAATACACTCTTCCTACTGGAGAATATTCCACTTGGTCAAACACACAAAAATTAGATGTTACTGCCAATGCTAAAGCTATGAACATGTTATTTTGTGCACTAGATAGAAATGAATTTAATCGTGTTAGCATGTGTCAAACTGCTTACGAAATATGGTAAATGCTTAAAATTACTCATGAAGAAACTAACAAAGTCAAACAAAGAAAAACCTCCATGCTCAAAAATCAGTTTCAAAACTTCAGAATGAAACAAGATGAATCCATCAATGATATGTATTCTAGATTTCAAGATATCTATCATTCACTATTAGGATTAGAAGAAAATTTTTCTGATTTTGATATAGTATCAAAAACCCTAAACTCTTTAACGGATAAATGGGAAAGAAAGGTTCTAGCTATTAAAGAAGAAAACGATCTTTCAACTATGAAACCAGAAGAGTTAATAGGAAATCTAATGTCATGTGAAGTGAATTTGCAGGCAAAGAAAGTTCAAGCTCAAGATATGAAGAATCTAGCATTTCAAGTAGAATAAGATGACTCTGACTCGGATGAAGAAGATATGGCATTTATTGCTAAGAATTTCAAAAACTTTTTGAAATTCAAAAAGAATAACAAAGGCAAGAGTTACAAAAATAATTCTAGTAACAATATTAGCAATAAACCATCATCGTCTGTCATGGAATGTTATGAATGTCATAAGAAGGTTCATATGAAGAAAGATTGTCCAGAGAAACAGAAAAACAAATTCAAGAAGAACAAATCTAAGAAGAAAGCATTTTCTGTTACATGGAATGATTCAGATTCTTCATCATCAGAAAGCGACAGTGATGGTGACATAGGGGAAGCAAACGTATGCTTAATGGCTACAAATGATGATGTAAGTGAACTAAGGTTTGAAGATTTAGTTGAACTTAATTATGAACTAGTAAATTTTGTAAAACAGACAAAGAAACATAATAAGGAGTTGCAAGGAAAACTAAATAGATCTAAATTAGAAATTAGCATGCTTAGAGATGAGAAGAAAATTCTCGAAGAAGAACTTGATATCAAGAATCTAATTCTAATTTAGCCTCTCAACTTTCTATGATAACTCAGGAATTAAAAATTCAGAAGAATAAAAATGACATTTTATCAATTGAAGTAAATGATTTAAAATCTAGCACTAAAGTTTTAGAATTAGAAAAATCTAGTCTTAAAACTAAGCCAGAAGATATTAATAAAAATATTTCCAATTTTAATAAAGGACGAGAAAATCTTTCTAAAATAATAGAAAATTCTCAGTCAACTTCAAATAAAATAGGATTAGGATATAAGAAAATTGAAAAACCAAAGAAATCTGAAAAATTTAAAAATAAGTTTAAAAACAAAATTAAGAAAGATTTCAAGAAAACAGTTTCTAAAAATATTAAAACTATTAAAATATGGATTCCTAAAACAAATAATAACTTGATTAGGAATAAACATATCAAAACATTTATAGAAACTGTACATAAAAATAAGAACTATATTTTTAAAGGGAATTCTGAATCTTCTTGGGTTTGGTTTCCTAAGACCTAACTCTTAGGACCCTAAAAAAAAAGTGGGTACCATCTTAAATTTTATTTTTTGTAGGTACCACTTAAAAAGAGAGGAAAATGAATTCTAGAAAGTGGTTGCTCCAAACACATGACTGGTGATAAAGACATGTTAACAAACATAGTCTACTCAAATGGAGGATCAGTCACATTTGGAGATAATTCAAAAGGTTATATCATCGGCAAAGACGATGTGAGCAATAACGGTATCTCTAACTCACCTCTCATTACTGCTGTTCTATTAGTTAAAAATTTAAAACATAATTTATTGAGTATAAGTCAGTTATGTGATAAAGGCTTTAATATATCTTTTTAAGAAAATAAATGTAATATTTCTGATAAAAATCAAAATTTAATTTTTGAAGGAATAAGAGATAAAAATATCTATATTTTAAATATGAATATAAATCATAACACAAATATGTGTTTAGTAGCTACAGAAAATGATTCTTGGCTATGACACAAAAGATTTTGTCATATAAACATCAATACTATTAATAAATTAGCCAAAAATAAACTTTTTAAAGGACTACCTGATATGAAATTCAAAATTGATAATATCTATGATGCATGTCAGTTAGGAAAATTAACAAAATCTTCTTGTAAATCTAAGAAAATCATAACTACAACACAGCCACTTGAACTATTACATATGGACCTTTTCGGACCTACTCAAGTTCAATCTATTAATCACAATAGATATGTGTTTGTTATTGTAGATGATTTTTCAAGATATACATGGACTGTTTTTATGAAACATAAGAGTGATACTTTTGAAAATTTTAAAATTTTTGTAAAAAGAATTCAAAATATAAAGAATTTTAAAGTTAAAAACATTAAAAGTGATCATAGAGGTGAATTTGAAAATGAAGCTTTCGAACATTTTTGTAACAAAAAAGAATTAATCATAATTTCTCCTTTCCTAGAACACCACAACGAAATGGAGTTATAGAAAGGAAAAACAGAACATTACAAGAACGTGCACGAACTTTATTAAATGGAAGCACTCTTCCTAAGCATTTCTGGGCAGAAGCTGTTGCAACTGCTTGCTATGTTTTAAATCGTGTTTCTATTCGACCATTAAGAAAACATACTCCTTATGAACTTTTAAATGGTAGAAAACCAAATATTTCATAATTTAAAGTTTTTGGTTCAAAATGTTTCATACTTAACACTAAAGATCAACTTGGAAAATTTGATCCAAAATCCAATGAAGGTATATTCATAGGATATTCGAAAAGAAGCAAAGCTTATCGAGTTTTCAATACAAGAACTAAAATAATCGAAGAATCACTTCATGTTTCATTCGATGAAAATGTTAAAACTTCTTCTAAATTTACAAATTTGAAAAATAATACAAATAATATTCTGACAAATAATTCAGAAGACGATGATATTATTATTCAAAATAATAATTCTGAAATTTCTTTAGAAAATGAAAATACTATTATTAATAATAATATAGTAAGATCTTCTCCAACAATTCTTAGAAATCACCCTGTTCAAAATATAATTGGAGAAGTGAATTCAAATGTAAGAACAAGGCATCAATTAAATCAAATGGGTCATGTAGCTTTTCTCTCTAATATAGAACCTAAAAATATTAAGGAAGCCTCAACTGATGATTATTGGACTATAGCTATGCAAGAAGAACTAAATCAATTCGAAAGAAACGGAGTTTGGGAATTAGTTTCTATACCAAGTGATCAATCAGCCATCGATACAAAATGGGTTTTCAAAAACAAAGCTGATGAGCAAGGTAACATTATTAGAAGTAAAGCTAGATTAGTAGCACAAGGTTATAATCAAGAAAAGGGAATAGACTATGAAGAAACGTTTTCTCCAGTTGCAATACTAGAAGCTATACGTATTCTACTGGCTTTTGCATGTTTTCATAACTTTAAATTATTTCAAATGGATGTTAAAAGTGCTTTTTTAAATGGTTTTATAAAAGACAATGTTTATGTTGAACAACCTCCTCTGTTTACTCATGAAAAATTTCTAGATCACGTTTATAAACTTAAGAAAGCTTTGTATGGTTTAAAACAAGCACCTCGTGCTTGGTATGACCGACTTAAAAGCTATTTATTGGAATTCGGTTTTGAGACTGGGAAAGTTGATCAAATATTATATATTAAAAAAACTAAACAAGATATTTTAATTATTCAAATATATGTTGATGATATTATTTTTGGTTCAACAAATGAAAATTTATGTCAGGAATTTTCGACTATCAAGACAAATGAATTTGAAATGTCACATATGGGAGAACTATCATATTTTCTCGGATTACAAATCAAACAAATGCAAAATGGCATTTTTCTTAATCAAGAAAAGTATTGTAATAATCTAATTAAACGATTCGGTATGGAAAACACGTCTGCCAAACCAACTCCTATGAGTATAACTGTACATCTTGAAAAAGATGAAAATGGCAAGAGTGTTGACCAAAAACTATATCGTAGTATGATGGATCACTACTTTACTTAGCTGCTAGTCGACCTGACATTATAATGAGTGTTTGTTTATATGCTCGATTTCAAGCGAATCCTAAAGAATCACATATGCGAGCAGTTAAGCTCGTTATCTTAATAAAACCAAAGATTTAGGATTATTCTATCCAAAAGAATATCCTTTTGAATTAGTATCATACAGTGATGCTAATTTTGGAGGAAGTCGAACAGATAGAAAAAGTACAAGTGGAACTTGTCATTTCAGCCACAAATTCTTTTTGGTTCATTCTCTTCCTCTCCTTTTTTCAAACTGCACGTTCAACCATCATTTTTTAACTGTTTTTGACTCCTATATATATTCCAGCTCTCAGCTCTCATATCTCCATCAAAAAGAAATTTATATTTCAACATATTTGTTTCTTTCTCCACTACATAAACTTCTAAAATCAAAATGTCTTCATCAAATAATTCATCAGATGGATCATCCTACTCTTCTATCAACTTTGAAACTCCATCATCCACATCATCAAACCTACCTACACCTACTTCTACCCATGAACCTGCAAGACCATCAAGTTATCGAACGGGTTATACACCCGAGAAAAAGAAAGCTAGATGGTTCCTGTTTGTAACGACCCCACTTCCTACTCCCAGGAAGTAACATCGTTAAAAAGAAAGAAAAGGGTGAGAAAATAGAAAAGATAGAGAAGAAAGAACAACAACATCAGAATCTCACAGCGGAACGAATAAAATATATTAATTACATAAGTATTTACATAATATATACATCAATCAGAGCTATACGGATAATACATCACATACTAGACAGTTATAAACACCTGTCTAGTTAATACAACTCAATACACAATACATCACAGAGATACCACACAGCGGAACTAAATATATCTAAAACGCTGAAGCCTCCTGCTCCATTGCTCCTCCAGACTTCGTCAAAGCTAAACCTGAATCCCTTGGCTACCCGTAAAAATTTGGGTACCCGAGAGTTTATGAAAAACAAAATAAACTTCGGGTCAGACATGGGTCTGGTATGAGTAACAGGTTAAAGTTGCTTAATTTTGAAAAAATCCTTTGAAAACAAAAGGTATCACGTAAGACTTCCCACACATAAACATGGAAAAGTTTTTACCTTACGCTAACCAAAACATTTTATAGGAAATTCTGTGATATTATAATAGGTCTAGGGTTTTCAAGTAAATAGAAAATAGCCGAAATTGTTACATGATTAAATTCCAGCTACTAGCCACAAAAGTGGGTAATACAATCAAAACCGTGGGCACTTATTGGATTTTGAATTCCATACAATGGTAGGGCTACTGGGGTACCGCCCGTCACAGTACGTGGCCTAGATCACCATACCGAGGATTACTCCCTTCATCCCCTGCAACACAAGGCCGGAACCATTCCTTACTGAACAGTCCCGAACAAGATACACCCCGCAGTTGGCTGCAGACCAACCGCCCACTAAGCCGAATAAAAAGGGACATCTAGACAGGGGAATATCCTTGTCCTGCTTGGGCATGACCCACCTAACCTTGCTGCACCTCCCCTGTTTTAGCCATTCCCGGTTGATGAGGCTTGAGGTTACGATTACCTTTATAGAACATATTTCTTAGAATGCTCATCGTCCGCCTGACGATGTGTTGAAAGCATTCAATCCATACAAGTTCGTTCCGGGTTCGAACGAAACCGAAGGCATTATCTCGTTACACTCATTTTGGAATCACCCTCAGAGTTAACGACGATAACCCTTGCATTCTGAACCTTCATCTTCACTTCAGATTCACGACCTAACGTTAATTTGGAAACAATGTGGTTTTCGGATGTTCCTAATGCGGAAAACCCGATCCCGGTCTCATCGAAATCCAAAGCGTGTCTTTTAAGGCCAAGTTGTCTATTTAGTCTTAACAGTGAATTCAATATCATCAATATGCACAGATAGACAATTCACATCTCATAATAGATAATACATCATCATCATAAACAGATAATTAATATTATCATCCAAACAGATAATTAAACATTATCATACTTAAAACATACATCCATATCACATAGACATTACCCATCTCATTCCTGAGATTACAATCAATCAGTGAAATATCCATATCATCCATAAGCAATGATTTATGAATCATAAGCTATAGTTATTTAAAATGAATTAAATTAACTACTTCCAATTTTAATTAATTTAAAATAAATTAAATTAATTACTCATTCCATAAATCCCGCTCTTATAATCAATAATTGATTATAAATCAAATTACTAAATCATTCTCTAATTACAAGAATAATTTAGTCTTTGTTTAATTAAAATGAATTATTATAAATCATTCATAGCAATTTAACATTTAATTACTTTCCTATTAATTATTCCTTAATTAAACAATTCTTAATTACATCATTAATTATAGTAATTATGATCTTCAATTTATATTCAATTACTTATTTAAATTAATTAAGTGATTAATCTTTACTTAAACACAATTATTAATCACCCCCTTGATTAATAACAAACCAGTAATTAACTATCCTTAATTACTTATTAACAAATTAATCATTCCATGATTAATTATTCCCATAAATAAATCCTTTGATTAACTATAAAAGAAATTACTCACATTACTTCATTTACAAATCATCTTGAATGAATCTCATCAAGTAATTATCATCCAATTACTATTCTGAGTAATTATGCTCCATTAATTACACTTATATTCACATATATCAAATCATTAAATGATTTCTTAATTTAATCTTATTATCCATTACTTATATATATATTCAAATTAATCATCTTTGCTTTAAATATCTTTTGCAACATCCCAGTAATTTCCTTAATTTATTTACAAAAATAAATCTTGAATAAATCCATTAATTAATTACATTTATATAGATTTATTACCTTTCTAATTATCTTGTTGATTTATTATTCTCAAATAAATCAATATCATCATTAATTATTAATTAATGATTTCTAATTACATCTTCATTTGTTAATTTATATTAAGAATACACATCTTCAAATCATAAATATTAATCCTCTTGATTAATAACAAACAGTAATTAATCATTCAATATTAATTACTTCTCAATAACACTCTAAATTAATCCCCTGATTAATTTTAAGTAATTATATTTCAATTACTTCCATTAATAACATCACCCAATTAATTACTTCCCGTAATTATCCTTCAATTACTTCTCTAAGTAATTCAATTCCAAATTATCAGTTAATTAAACTAAATTAATTAACTCGAATCAATTTACATAATTAATAAGTAATTAATTTCTTAATTACTTTTCATAAATAATTTATAATTAAACTATTAAATTAATTAATCTAATTAATTTATTACAAAATCAACCATATTAATTAATTATAACATAATCTGGTTAATGAACTTCATTAATAATTATTTAATTATCAACTTATATTAATTATTATTAATTATAAGTTAATTAACCATTTAAAAATCTAATCTATAGTTCTAAATCACATATTAGTTAATTAATTCATTAATTAACTTTAATTACTACTTTTATACTATAATTACTAGATTAATTAATATCCATCATTAATAAAGTTTAAAGCATGTTTAAACATTTACTTCAAATTACTTCTTAAACATATTCAAATTTTATCCTTAAATAAGTTTGAAACTAAATTTTCAAAACCCCTTTTTAAATTCACATATTTGATGGCACTTAAAAATATAGTTGAAACAATTTATATTATAAAACTTATTTTAGTTCCAAATCTTGAAGTTCAAATCGAAGTTCTAGTTTAAGTTGTGGATTTTACTTGTCTAAATCCTTTCTTAACAATTTCTATTTATTTTTGAATTTAACTCCTTTTTGAATACACTTAAACATTTAGTACTTTTAAATTATTAAAATAATTTAAATTATAGATCTTTATTATTCCCAACTTTATTTTCAAATCTAACTTAAAGTCACCATTTAAACTTGTTTTAAAACTAAGTTTAATCTTTGATCTTAAATTTTAAAACAAAAATAAATAAATAAAAAAAACTGTCAAAACCTGTAACAGTTTTGAAACAGAAAAACAACAGCCGAGCCCCCTGCGTTGCTTCGAGTAACACGCGATACTTCCCCGAGGAAATATACGAGCTGCTTCGAGTTTCTCACCAGGCACGCGCGAATGGAAACAAATTACAGAACCTGGAAACAACAGAACCTCTCCTCCCCTCAAACCTGTCAGCGCCGCTCTTCCCCAACCCTGACCACGTGGCGACAAGAAACTCCGGCCATGAACGCATCAAAGACTGAGCTACCCCCTCACAAAGTTTCACGGCACTCGATCGCCTGATGGCGTCGAACAGAACCCAATACTTCGGCTACTACAACTAGGTTATGAGCAGGAATTTTGCTCAAAATAAATTGTATTCCAGATGAAAATTTTAAGTTGTTTTATCTTAACTAAATGCTTAGACTTAGTTTGAGATGATACAAACATCATTTGCTTGAAATTGAAGCGCAAGCATAAATCAGGGATGAAGTAAATAAGGTTTAATAGCAAAATTTTGTTTTACAGGGAGTAACAGAGAACAAGCATATGCATCACTGCAAGTTAGATTTTGTTCCAGGTAAAACTCAAGACTATATTGCTTTAAGTGTAATTCTAAACTTAAACTCATGAATTAACAAACTTAAATTATTCAGATCTCTAACTCTAACAAAGATTAGACGAATAGATTTGCATTTTTATCAACTTTTAATTTTTTGAACTAAGAGTTACCTAAACACAACAGACAAGCATATTAACAAACATTTATAAACTCCAAATTTATCAACCCTATATATATATATAAACAAAGCATATTTCATCTCAGAGGTTTTTCACAATCAACAAATTAAAAGTTACTTAAGCTTTTAAAAAAAAGAGTTACTCACAGCATATAGAAACACAACCAGTTTTTAAGAAAAACAGTTTGATTGGCAGGCTTTAGTTATGCAGAATCACAACTCACAAATATCCAGAGAAAATGAAGATATACATGTTCACACAATTCATTTAAACATTCTAATATATTCTAATATAGGCATGCATCAGAATTTAAAACTTAAGTAATTGTTAAAAATGCTACTCACATGAAACAGAAAAGAACAGAGGCACTGTTGTTGAAGCAGGCTTAGAAATTTACAGGCTTCACTTTTGTTTTGCTTCTGGCTTGCAATATTCAGGTTGAACTCTCTTATGATTCTCAGTATTAATTGATTTTAAGTTGTTGTTTACACTGAAGCTTTGTTTGTTTGAGTTTGCAATGAAGTTTATTTTAATTCCTACTTAGTTCGAACTGAATATGCAGCCAACATATAGAAAAGAAAAGAGCAGGGTTATAATTATGTTTCATGAAACTGTACAATATTGTATACAGTCTTGTGTTGTACAGATTTGTTTTCCAGAGATATTTGTTTAAATTGTGGGCTGATAGGAATACTTAATGTACTAAAGATTTTACATTAATTAGTTTTGTTTATTAGCTTAAGATATTTGATGATGTCTTCCTAAGCAAGCTTCATACATATATATGCAGTTTGTTTATCTTAGCTACTGTCATTTGTTTATTCAATTTTGGCCTGCACAATTTATATTTTTATATCTTGTTACTGTCATTAGCCTGCATATGATTTCACTTGTTTGTTTTTATTTTTTATATTTTTTTATATTACTGTCATGTGTTCATTCCATTTGGCCTGCACACATATATTTGATTTGCTTGTACTTAGCTATTTATGTGTTATGCATAAATATGTTACTTATCTTATATTTTACTTCCTTTTGAAAACTCAGCCTGCACATATATATATATTTGCTCATTGGCCTGCATATTTATCTAGATGCTTTAAACATATACTTATATGTATATACTGCAGTTCATATATGGGTTTACAAATTTGAAAATTTATTTGTTCTAGTTTCATTGCTGACTTGTTATATTTTGAAATGCATGTGAATGTTGTTATTTTTGTTCTGTTATTTGCAAACTAAATGAATTTATAGTTGTTAAGCTATTATAATGTAACCAATGTACTACTTTACATTTTCCTAATTTATCTTTTAGTCTTATATTTATATTTATTAATATTATTTAAGAGTAACTTATTTATCAATTTATAATGGTAAATAAATTAAATTATCTTTTTATCATAAACTACATATTTTATTAATGTATGTTGATGTATTGTTTGACAAAATTCTGTTAAAAACTCATATATCATTTTAAATTCATATTTTAAATCAAACCATACTAAAAAGAAAAGAAAACAAATCAATTTGTTAATAATTTAAATTTAAACTTAAGTTAAAATAAGTTTTCAAACTATTTATTTATTTAGCTTTGAAATGTTTATATTAAATAAAACACAAATTTCTAATTCACTAAAATATATATTAGTATTTAAACATAATTTATTAGTTAAACTTTAAAACAAATCTCATCTATTTACAATGTATATAAATATATACATATATAAATAGAAAACAAACAATTAATTTTTAACAGATTAAATTTATCCATTAGATATTTATTAAAAGAAAAGTATCAAATTCAGATTTAATTAATAAAAATATATCATATCAATTTAATATTTAATGCAGATTATTAAATTGATATTGCTAGAAAATTCCGGGTCGTCACACTGTTCTTTGGTTCTCCTCAAACCAAGCAAAAAATGATGATCTTCATCATTACCAGAGAGAATCAACAACGCTTCAGCGCGAAATGTATTATGAATAGAAAATGAATTCTAGACGTCTGAGTTTTCTTGAACAAATTGGATGGATGTTTTGCGGTTCATCTTCCTCTTCGGCTCATCAACCTACACCATTGTCAACTCGGAATCCATGGAATAGGTCGTCTCAACCACCACCTGTCTCTCCAAACTCATGAGAACGTGGAAACCGCTGGTCACCACTACAACCATATGTAGAGAAGACAAAGGATGAACCGACAAACTCCAAGTCTCCTTTTTGTCTACTTTTAATTTTTTTTCTTACATTGTATACATTTTGTTTATATATAAAATATATTACTCTTTTGTGTTCAAATGTGACTAATTATGATGAATGACACATTAAGTTGACTGATTAATTCGATCAATCGACTGAAACTGCATACTGTATGTTCTCATACACTATTCATTCGACTGATCGAATGTAACCAGTCGACTGAATAAGCAAACAAAGAGCAAACTTGTTACTTTAGTGGACTAGACCTGTCGGTTGAATCTACATCATAACTCTCGGGAAAGTGTTTCATACACTATTAAGTCGACTGATCGAATGTAACCAGTCGACTGAATAAGCAAACATAGAGCATATTAGTTATTTTAGTCGACTCGACTAGTTGACTAAAACTGCAGCAGAGCTCTCGGGAAAGTGGTTCAGTCGACTGACCACAAATATTCAATCGACTGAATTCACATCTGGAACGTACCGTTTCACCTTTTTAACCTACTTTTTAACACTAAAACCCTCTCGTCCTCTTTTACTTTTTACCTTTTACTTTTACCTCCAATCTCCATAATTCCAAAAACCTAGTTCCCAAATTTTTCAAAAAATTTCATCAATTCTTTGATAAATTCAAATGGCCCCTCGTCAAAGAAAGAGATCTAAGCATGCTTCTTCTTCCTCCGAGCCAATTGATTCACAAATCGCTCAATGGCTATACGATACAACTACAGTTCAATGATGGAACAAGATGAAAGAAGCTCGATTCTTTGAAGGTTCTTTTGTTGTCTTTCCTGATTTTACGTTGTATAGGATTCAAGAATTAGCAACAAGAAGCCATTTAGAATCACTTTTAGATCATAATCAAAACAATATCAAGATAAATCATGCCTTGGTTAAACTTTTTTATGCGAACTTGAATTTAAGGCATCAAAACCCACGCAATCGTGACAATTGCGTTTGGAGTTTGGTATGTGGGCAACAAGTGTTTCTCTCTTTAGATAGAATCGTTCATATTCTTCGTTCTCCGACAAGAGGTATTGAGTTACAGGAATTGAATGCTGTCGTAGGAGAGATAGATGAAGTAAGTCATCGATTTCTAGAAGATGACATGACCGAGCTTAAGTCTATTACAATTCGACCCAGTGCCAGAATAATGCATAGAGCTTTGATGCACACAATTCTGCCCCGCACTGGCTCGTACGAGCTTGTCTATCCAAACAACTATAAAGCATTATACGCTATTTGGGGAGAAGTTGAAGTAAATTATCCAAAACTCATTCTAGACGAATTTCTAACATTCAACCAAGGTCGTATGAATATTATTTATTTTGGTTAATATATTATGCGGTTGCTTATAAATCTCTAGGTTCCTATTTCAGAATCCATACTTCTATTCCAAAAAATTGAATAGCCGCACCATTAGCCTCATGAAACTACCACCAAGACCTCTCACCATCATGAGATTTCAAGAATGGAAATCTCGACCTCTCCAAGAAACGTCTACTCGACAACAACATCAATCAAGAGATGACATCCATATGCCAACTCCATCCCAAAGCACTCGAGAATCTATTGTTTTAATCGTAAGAAATCAAGTTATCTTGGATCCCCCTGTTAAAAATCTTGATAAGAAAATTGACAAAAAGTTTGATAAAATCAAGAGTTTCTTCAGGATTTTATGGGATGCAATATCATGCTCCTCTTCCACCGCTATGGAGACTTCTCAACGTGATCCAGGCAAACGTCCAACTCCTCACTTTACTTGGTCAACATCGAAAGAACATACTAGTTCCGACGCAAGTGGCAATGGAGGTAGAAAATTTGCAGGGAGTTCCTCCAAAGGAAAAGGACCAATGCAAGTTGAAGAAGAGGAGACAGAATCTGATTCTGAATGAGGTTGTTATCTTTTTAGTGGTAGTAAGTTCGTTATTTCTTTGTTTCATACATTCTATAAGTTTGTATTCGTAACATTTGAAATCTGTTGTTTCTGTGATTGCATCTAGTATTTTATTTTAATTCTGTTGTGTTAGTTTTATTCATACATTATCTTTTCCTTTTTGTCGATGACAAATGGGGAGAAATTTGTAAACTAACCATTTTATGCAGGGATTAAAAGTATCACCATATATTCAGGGGGAGATATATAACGCCCGTTATATATTTCTCAAAAACAGTATCATATATAACAGGTGCTGTCATCAATCAAAAATGGGGAGAATGTTGAATCACATATTTTGATTCATGACAAAGCAATGAATTATACTATATGGATAGCGACAAAAAGAAAAGGAATTATGCTGTTCAAACTACAATGGAGACAAGGCTACAAATCTACATATAGTATGTTGATTTATTGAAGTTTTTTAGTCTTAGAAATGTTAAAATCTATCCTTAAGAAGTTAAGTTGTTCTTAAAAACTTTAAACTTTTTTAGAAATGTGTAAATAATGCTTGGACTGTCAGGTCAGTCGGCTGACTGTATATGGCCAGTCGACTGAATCTTTACAGGTGCACAGAAACGCTCTGTTTTTAAACAACTTTAAATATTCAGTTGACTGATCGTTTTGGGTCAATCGATTGAATTCTTTCAACAGCTATTTTTTCTGAATAGACACTTCCTTTTGCCAAAAGTCACGTTGTAATATGAAGAGGTATGGCTGCTTCTGTTTATCAGAACACTTCATGAACGGTTGCATCTCTTTAACTATTATATAAACACATAAAATCCACTCCACAAATCACCAATTTTATGATTACTTTCTGATCTTACTTTCTACTATCTCTGCATTCTATAAAGAAATCATAACTTTCATATATTGCTTGAATCTCTGAAACAATTAACTTATTCTTTGATTCTAAGCAATATTTTTCCTTTCTAAATCTTTACACACACATATATACTTGAGGAAAATTATAGGAAGATTGTACTATAAAAGACATATCAGTGTTACTAAGAACACATAGTGTCAAAGAAATTCTACTTAAACTGTTGAAGTCCTGTTCGGTTGTTCAGACGGGTAAAGTCCTCTTTCGGTTGTTAGAGGAGGAAAAATCCTGTTCGGTTGTTTCGGTGTTGTATACTTATTCCTTCGGGTTAAGAGAGGGGTTATTGTGAGAAATCCCAGAGGGAAGTCTGGGACTGGATGTAGAACGGGAAAAATTCCTGAGGGAAGTCTGGGACTGGATGTAGAACGGGAAGTTCGAACCAGCATAAAAATTCCTGGTGTGCTCTTTTTATTTACTTTGCTATTATTATCTGTTTCCACGTCTAGTTTTAATTATATTCCATATTACACGATCCTAAGTGATAGCTAGCCACATAGTAGTCACTTTCACATATTATCATATATACTATCATAACCAAACAATAAATCAATAAATTTAAATTCTAATATTTTCAATTGAGTGAGAAGATCTCACCTTTGCTTTTATTTTGCAATCCATTTCCATTCCAGCTTGTTTTTACGAATTTTTTGACCGTGTATAAATATTTATACAATTTATTAACATTCGAAATAATCGAACAATTAATTTTCCATTTACTAAACTTAATTACTAATGATTTAATTTAACTTAATGATATTTTATTTTATTTTTCTTTTTGAAACTACATATACACTTATAGAAATATATTATAGATTTCAATAATCTAACTTTTATAAATTTTCCAAACACTTAAAAAAAATTCATATATACCTTCCAAAGTCTTTTTTATATATATAACTTAATATTTTTTATCTTAAAAAATGTTTTCTCATCTGGAGATAATAACAGAAATTCATTTACTATTTATATACATATATATTTTAAATATGCATCCGCATACACACACACACACACACACACATATATATATGAATTTTTCAAAATCTTTCTGTATTTTTATTTATTTATTTTTCCTGTCTGTTCTATTGATATCTGATTATATATATATATATATATATTGAATTAATTTTAAAAAAAGAAAAATATACCTTGCTGCTCGGGAAAAAAACATTGCAACCGCCATCTACTTCACGATACAACCTTCATCAGAGCTCGTCGTACCAGCGTGAGGTCCTCCACCTTGCTATCGCGGCCACCGATTATTCACCCATTCGAAAAATTGCGATCACCAAGGTAACAGTCTTCGCGCGTACACGAATCCACGCGGAGACAAACGACCAAACCATCGCGCGTGCTTCCAGATTTGCACTCGTACAACGCCACGACTCGATCCCCAGAATTGAAACTCCTCTACCTTCTATTTCACGTGGCCGTGACACACCTCCTCCTTTGAATCGAAACCAATTTTCGATTTGCAGATAGCATGCAGTCCCCTTCGAATTTTTTTGTTTGTAAACAAAATCGACTGCTGAATTTTCTCGAACGATTTGATTTTTCGTTCGAAAAATATAAACTGCTCGATTTTGTGTGAATAAAGAGCGGCCATGAATTTGGATTTTGGAATTAGTGAAATTTGTTTCGACTGGAGATGGAGGAAGGGGAAATTTTCGTAGATTTAAAAGTGTGGGAGGATGGGTATTCGTGGTTTTGACATAGCTTCTTTTTTCTCGATTTGTTTTTTTAAATCAACGCGTGTTAAACCAAACGAACACGTGGCTATGGAAAAGAGGGGTAGGGTGCCAAGTGTGTGAAGGAACAAAATATATTTCCTTTGCCTTTTGAAAACATTATTTATTTTTAAATTTTAAATTTAATTTTAAATTGTTTAGAAAACGAAGCCTAAAATTTCAAACTCCTATCGAGGCATGCCGCTAGGCATTCATAATATTAAACCCCTACTTCGAACGCAATGGAAAAGATTTCGAATCCAAATTAAATCGTATGGAGAAGATAGCTTTTTGGACGCAGCTATTAAATTAAATTTTCGATATAATTTCAGCGCGTTTACTTACCACACGGTCAAACGATCACTCCAAACACTACAAAAATTGAAATCTGATAATTACGGATCCAATAGAACTGGTTTCATCGAATTCCGAGACTGTGCCCCGGAAGGCTATTTTTAAATATCGACTTAAAAGATATAAATTTTCAAACTGAACAAAAAAGTTGTAAATTCAACTTTTAAAAGTTTTATTACCTTCAGTATTATCAATATAATTTTCTAAGCCTTCAAACTATTTTTAACAAGCTCAAAATTCCCAATTCAGTAATTTATTCAATCTCCAATTATTAAATTCAATAACTTAAATTGCCAAATAAACAATGATATTTTGAAATTCAAGTTGAAAAATAACTTTTAAATATTTAAAATCAATTAAATATGCTAATTTCAAATGTTCAAATTTTTTAGGTCACCATAATATTTTGCACATCTTATGATATGTCGTTTGATATTCCAAGTTGAATAAGTGATGTGTTCAATGATGATTAATTGTTGAATTTATTAAATAGATGTTGATTAAATAAATACCCACAAATAACTTGGAAAGTTCAATTGAATGTTATGGTAGTTTGTTTATATACCATTATTATCGTTAAACCTCTTTTTGAATTCTTAATGCTATGGATTTAAATTAGCTTTAATTCTAAACAAATAAATGTTGTATATAATTATTATTTTATTAAAAATGTTTTAAAAGTTAACTTATTTATATTTGAATATTGTTTAAATCTTTACATTGTCTTATAGGGATCTATTTCTGTTGGGGGAGGCGCCAGTATATTAATTGGACGGATTGCCCTGTTTCTTATTATTCTTGTTAGCACGTAATATGGTTTAAAGTTATTCTATACTTTAACAGTATGTAAAGTATTGTTAATTATGAATTATTTTAAAGCAAATTATAATTTTAAAGTAATTATTATATTAAAGTTAAGTTAATTATTTTATATTTTAAAGTTGATTATATTATCTCAAAGTTATTTGTTATATTATTAATATTGTGAAAGTTTACTCATTATTTTAATACTATTGTTTGATAGTTTATTTATCTTTATTATTAATATTAATACGGTTTAAAAGTTAATTAATTAGTATATTAACATTATCTTAAGTTATTAAATCATATTTTAATAATTACGTTATGTTTTTGTTATACTATATTAAGCGTTTCAAATTCTTATTATAATATTATTATTTTTTAAAATTACTACTGATGATTGATCAAAGTCATTATTTCACTAATGTTGTTTAAAGAGAATTAACTATTTGTTTAAGGGTTTTTTTAAATAATAAATTGTTTGACAAAAGATGTTTAGAAATAATAAACTGTTCGTTTAAAAAGAAACTATTTTCAAAAGAAAAGGTTTATATGATGGTTTATTTGATAAAATAATTCATTAAAGGATTTTATAAATATGGAAATGGATTTTGGAAGTTGGAAAGAAGTTGGTTTTTAATGGTTTTGGGATCGAAAAAAGGAGTTTGGTTTTTAAATGATTTCTAAAAAGAGATTTATGAATGGTTTTTGGGATATTTTTATCTCCGTTTTAATAACATTTGGCTTTGATCATTTTAATACGATTTTCAAACAGAAAATCTCTCTAACTATTGGTGAATATAATTATACTATTTTATAAGTATGTGAAAAAGGTTTCCAAGTTTTGAAAGGGATGGTTTGTGAATACACTTATCCCGATGAGATAAGTATATGTTTTTTAATAAATATTTGAAATGTGATTGTAAATTAATGAAAGATTAATTAAGAGGCTTGGTGGTTCTTGTAGGAAATATAATCTTTATTCTGAATGTTTTTTACTGGATATTTAAATAACCAATTATCAAATCTTGGCCCTAATTATGTAAACCTTCTTAATTTTAGTGGTACGGAAATATTCCCTACTGAACACTGAAGGATTTTAACTTAGAAAATATCTAAGAGAAACATGGGGCTTATATGGTACAATTACCATTAATGGTATTATAATGTAAGTATAAACTCATTTTATTCTTTAAGGACAAATAATGAGGAGATCCGTCCACTTAAATGGTTAGGAGATGATCCCCGCTCTTATGTATCATCCGATATTTCATAAAGAATCGGTATTGAACATTCTGAAAAATCAACGATTGGTTTTTGGAATGCCTGGCAAGTGGGGGAGTCTACATATAAGAGATGACTCGTATCATAACCATTCCAAAAGGCATAAATCATTCTATAGAGGAGTTTCATGATCTATTGAGATGTTGGAATCCATGTGTGGTTCTGTGATGTGATAACCCAGATTTTTGGACATCTGTTAATTGATAATTAACTGGATTGAATTAGTAGAAATACTAATTTATAGGTTGCACAAATAGTATTCTGACGATTAAAAATATCAGGATATTATAAATGGATTTGAAACTATAGTAAATGTTGGACTATAAATATCTGAAAATGATAAATTTTATAGTGAATTAATAAATCCTATAAGTAGATATATGCAAACTTTATAGTGTTGAAAACTTTAAGTGTATACATATATAAGTATATAAGTGTGTGTATATACATTATATATATCTATATATATTGTGATTTGGAAGTTATATTTTGAATTAAAAATATAATATGAAAACAAGATTAAATAAAAGCTTTAATATATATATATATATAATTGTTATCCCATTTTTTGGTCAAAACTGGAATATCAACAAATGGGCAAGGGATGATGGATATTGGGATTGGAGATTGATTGAAAGCAAGGCGGCGATCGATGTCGTCAAAATTTGGTTGAACTCCGATCGGGACGAAATTGATTGGAGATGATGATAAGGGTTAGGAAAGGCTATGTTTCAAATTTCAGGTTAATCGGAGTTCATATGAAGGAATTATGATCGATGCAAGGTAGGAAAGTCATGCTGTTCGAACCCATCGACATGCATGGATGGTTCGAATCGATCAGGGGTAACGCTCACTTCGAATCGATACACTTCATATCGATCGGCCTGGGTTTGACTCGGCTACTTCGTATCGATCGAAAGGCGAGGACTTCGTATCGATGCCGCTCGTATCGATCAATATGGAGTCGACTTGATAGTGTTCGTATCAAAGGCAAAGTAGGATGAAGGACATGTGGACTTCGACTCGATCACAGCATGGATCTCCTTCGTATCCATATGGTGTACACAGGTTAGTTCATATCAATAGTGGCTCGAACCGATTACAATTCGTATCGATCAAGGGGAAATGTAAGTTGCTTCGAATCGATTCTGGATTCGTACCTATCAACACGAAGAGAGCGTTCAAGAAGGATACGCGGGGAGTCGACTTCATGGATTCGAAGGATTTAGGGACAGTGTTCGTATCGATTTGAAGCGATCGATACGAACAGGGGAAGAAACGTTCAACGCGGCGACAAAGGTGGATCGACCCGGAGAATTCGTGCCACGTCACCGATGCGCATACACTTTGGATGGATTCGAAGCAATGGATTCGAAGGAGGTGGGTTCGAAGCATGGGTTCGAACCAGGCAGGACACATGGAGCTTTGATCTCGAATCGATCATATCTTCCAAACTGTTGATCCAAATGCAGTGAAATTTTTACAGGAGCTTACATACATGTTGAAGAATGTTCACACCAAATTTCACCTCGATTGGATGCATTCTTGATCGATTCGAACCTTACTTCGAATCGATCCCAATGTGGGCCCAATTTCCTAAGGACGGGCATGTGGGCCCCCTCACGTGCCAGAAGCGGTCTCCAGAGTTTCCAGCGAATTTTCAGCCCCCTACGCCTATAAATAGAGCCCCTGGTCATTCAGAAAAGGGGTCGGAGAATTTGGAGAGAGAAAGCACGCCCGGACGCTGCCAGAATCACTCCATAACATCATTACTGCTATTTATTTCAAGTTTTGGACTTTGTAACTGCTGTAATCATCAAGGATAATCAATAAAAGGATAAAAAACTTTGGAGTGGACGTAGGCCGGAGATAGCCGAACCACTATAAAGCTTGTGTCTCTGTTCTTTACTTTTGGATTGCTGTTTAATATTTGCTGGGATCTGAGATTTGTGTTTGAATATCATTGATTTGTATTCATACACTGGTGCTTTCACGGTATTCGGGGTTTGTGACTAATTTTGGCGCAAACAATAATAAACATAGAGATAAAACATAAAGAATATATATAATATATATAACCAAATAGTGAATATAATATAAAATTATATCAAAAACATATTGAAAATCATTCAGACATGCATATTTACAAATGTAAAAGATTTTAGCATACATTTAAACATGTGTAAGTATTTTAGCATGAGATTTAACAAGTGTAAGTAATGATGTCATGTATTAAACAAGTGTTATACCTTTTAATTATCTTTTATTTTAAAAATAAAAATAAAAATAGGATTATACATATACATTCCTCTAAAGTCTATCTCACTTTCTTTCATAAAAATCCAACCTAAAGAAAAACTTAAAAAAAACCTAGAAATTAAGAAAGGAAAACAAAACCATAAAATCAAACAACTACAAAACTCAAGCCTGAAGCAAACAACAAAATCAATTGGAGATCAAGGCAAGTTTAAATCAAAACATTTTTCAGTTTTTAAAACAAGTTGTTGTTCCCAAGTTTAAGATCTTAAGCAATCTCCAGTTTTCAAAATCCCAGAGCTATTTCTCTGCTCAACACAATGGCGAGTAAACAATTTTATTTAAAAGTTGTAAATCTGTTTTAAATCTTGTAATAAATATTTGAAGTAAAGTGTGATAAGTGTTTGCATGATTGTTTAATATGAATTGTACGTGTGTGTGTGTATATATATATATATATATATATATATATATGATTATATGGGTGTGCATGTCTGTATAAAGAATGTTTGTTATATTCTTATTGAACATGTTTTAAAACTTGATCAAAATGCAATATCTCTTCCCTTGATTGACTTTAGACTCTAATGTATAAACAAAATCTGTTTATTTTATCAAGATCTAATTTTTAAAAATATTTTTAAGTTAAACATGATGGTTGTTTTAACTGAAAAGATAATTGCAGTAAAACACAAATCATATCAAAATTTCGAATTGCATGAATTCAAGTTTCAATTATATCATCTGATTTGTTTTTGAAATTGATAATTTTTAAAAATGTAATCATGATTTTTAAGCTTTTAAATTAAGAGAGATTGCGAGTTGAACGTGGATTGGGTTTTGGTCGATTTCTGATGATCGACGAGGTTTGGGAGGTCGAGGTCATTGCTAAAGCAAGATGGAAGGTCGGGGTTATGGAAATTTTGATCGCTGGATTTATCATCCACAGTAGCGGCGGCGTGGCATCGATATACGGTTTTAGGAGATGATCAAGATGGCGTGGTTTGCGAGGCATTTGCAACGTCGATGGAACACCGCACTCAATCAGTCATGAGGGAAATGAAAGAGGGGATCAAGGAGAGGTTCAGGACATGATGCAAAGGTTACAGATGATCGAAGATGGGAGAATTTGAGGTGTTTGATGATCGGGTTTCAGCCTGATGGGTTCGAGTTCGTTCGTTCGATCGAGGTTCTGGGTGGCTTCTCGTGTCGAGATGGACGACGTCGACTTGTTGATGGTGTCGGTGGTGAGTGGAGTGATGGCGAGGCGATGTGCACATGCACGATGGTTTGTGTGTCAGAGTTTGGTTTTTGGAAAGAAGGTCTGTGTCTCAAAGTTGATCTCGAGGAAGTAGGGTGGTGGCTCGAGTGATGAATCGGGTTGGGTGCGTAAGTGTTATAGGGGTTAATAATTTAATTTTTTTTACATGACATAAAAAAAGAAAAGAAAAGGGAAGTCTCAGGGCTGGACTCGAGTAAGAACCGGGTTGGACCCGGAGTAAATATTATAACAGTTTTTAAAATATAATGAAAGCGATTTTTAAAATTTAAAGTAAATCAAGTTTAAACTAGTTTTAAAATATATTTCTTATATAATAATGTTCTTAAATATTTTGTTTAAGAAAGTTATATGATTTGTTTAACTTAAATTTATTAAGTTAAAATTTTAAGTTATTTCAAACTTAATTTTAAGATGTAATTAAGTAGTTAATTAAAAGGTAAAATGTTTTAAATTTATGTGTTAATGATAATTAAATAATTAATAAAGATGAATGGTTTATCTTAAATTTAATTAAGATTTTGGGTAACTATTGATTAAATTAATTAATTAATAATTAAAGGAAATAAATAAATAAATCAAGGACTAATTAATTAAATAATTGGAGATTAATTAATTTTTAATTAAGGATTAATTAATTAAGTAATTAGAGATTAATTAATTTATAATTAAGGATTAATAAATTAATAATTAAGGAATTATTAATTAATAATTAAGGTTAATTAATTATTGGTTAAGGATTAGTTAATTAATAATTAAAGGACAATTAATCAGTAATTAAAGATTAATAAATTAATTTGTAAAGTAATTAAATAATGATTAATTAATTCAAATGGTTTAAAATAAATTAATTGATTAATTAAGCAAGGTTTAGGTGATTAATTCATAAGTAAATTAATTTAATTTGAGTCAATTAAATTAATTATAGTATGGATTAATAAGTTTTGCTTATGGATGATTGATTGTATAAAATGTATGGATTGATATTTATGGCATGAAAATCTGTGATGATCGTGATATGATATGTTTGTGTTGAACTGTGATTTTGAGGGTTATCTGCTGATGATGAATTGCTGTGTAAATGTGTCATCTTGTATTTAAATTGAATTGTATTCATTTAAACAACTTAGATTAAAGATGACATGAGATTCGAAGAGATCGGGGTCGGGTATCGGCAAATACCTGAAACCACTTGGATTAGTAATCTAAAATAATTCTTTATAGATTTGATTTTAGAATCAAATAGGCTAGAATGGAATAAATTAAATAGCATGGCCATTTAAACTGAGTAACAGTTTAAATATTGTTTGGTGATAGGTGATAGACTTTAACAAGTACAAAACTCGTAGTGAGGTACGAGTTACCATGGGTTTCAAATATGTTTATAACTTAGTATTTTCAAGTTGTATGGGTTTACTCACACCGGTTTTCAGCCTGACTCAGGTGTTACTTTAATGTAATGCTCGGATCAGATCGAGTATTACAGATTTTTTAGGTTAGGATGTTCTGGAGCTTAAGAGGCGAGCTAGATGGCAGGAACGTATGAAGTATATTCTGCTATGTGTTTGAGAGTTTGTGTTGATGGTAGTCTGGGACAAGTTGCTACAACTGTCTAGTTTTGTTGAACTCTGACGTATTTTATGTAAATTAACAGATGCAGCTTTTCTTTGTATAAATGCTATTATTTTAAATTATACTTTAATCCGCTATGAATGTGAGAATTTGTGATGTTGCTTTCTATTTCTTCTTCCACCTCTTTCTTCTTTACCCTAACAATCTGAGATTTCCGATGTTCGATTGCTCGACACTTCTACAGCGAACGTGTAAGTGTCGAATTTTCAAGGTCAAAAATTTTGGTTCGTTACACGTGACTTGTTGGGGCGTGGGAATCCAGGTATGATTCCGAGATCCATTTGAGATGTGGGAATCCATGTGTAATTTCGATACCTGTTGGGGGTATGAGAATTCATGTAGGATTCCAAGATCTATTTTGATGGCTGTGCATGAGTTGGAATGTTGGATGTAGCCTCATCAATGGTAATGGCTAAAGCCAGAGATATGATACATCGCCATTAGGGTTAGCAAAACCATAGGGTGTAGTCATCTCCTCCTAGAGTTACCAACAGTTTTTACGCATGCATGAAGCGATGCACTCGGTCTTAGTGAGACCTGCTATGTTTTTCCTATAGTACATCACTAGGGATGTATGCTGCTTTGGAAGAATATCTCTGATCATTGTGCAGGAGGACCATTCTTAAAGTACTAAGGGCAACTCCGTGGAATCCTACACAAATAGTGAAGGTGCCTTAGAAATTTTTAATTTATACCTATTATTGTTGTGATGTACACTCATGAGTACCATAGCTACTTGATTATTATTATTTTTACCCGTAGACATTATTATAATACCACTGGATTCGTAAGGTAAAAACTCGTTTTTGTTTATATGCGGTGTGGACTTATGATATACCTTTGATTTAAAGAATTTTGCAAGTTATAATAAATAAAATTCCTTGTGATTTGAGTTTCTCATGCTAGTTTTACCAGACTGACTAAAGCATTGTTTTCCTATAATGCTTGGGTCAACTCAAGCATATTTTCTAGATTTAGTTGGAAGCTTTAGAGCTTTCACGAGATCAGCTGGATTCTCTAAGACGTATTTATGTGTCTTATATTCTTTCATTATTTTGTTGCTCTTGATTTCTGTCTGTACTTATCAACAATTGTAAGGACAGCATGTGATAACTATCCTGGCTCCAAATAGGTCATCAGACTCTAATGTTATGTATAATAAAGAAAATTTCTTTTTGTAAAGATCTTGTTTATATTATATATCTTCTCCTCATGATGTGAGATGTTATTTTGTCTTCTGTTTCTTTCAGCCCAACAATCTGACTTTCCGACACTTGGATATTCGACATGTGAATATTATGGATGTTTTAATGTCGATTTCTAAGGATAAAAAAGGTAGGTCATTACACGTGGTATCAAAGCTTAGGCTTAGCAAACACCTATGCCTTGGTTGGGTAAACTCATTATAGATGGGACTAGAATATCCTAGAATGAGTCTGTGGATATATATATATATATATATATATATAAGAGTGCGTATTTGTTATATTCATAAAAATGTTTTATATTATGTTGTTTAATCGATTGAGTAGTTTATAAATTCTAGTTGATGCGTTTGGCCGACATTATCGATATGGATTCCTAAACATTTAAACAAGGCCAAACCGACACAATGTTATTTTGAAATGAGTAAACGAAATAATCATCCTTAGGAATATATTTGAAAGAATTATTTTTCAAAAATTTAATATAGTTATTTTGGACATGCTTGGTTGTTAGGAATGATAATATTCCATTATTATCATTTAGGGTTTTATTAGTCATCCTTGCCAGTTCCGAGCATTGGCTATTGTTTGTTGATCTATCTGAAATCTTCCTTTTCATAACATAAGTTGGGTATATAGGAATTGTGGGAACATTGAAATGAAACCCTTATGAATTAAATTTCATGATTTGACTATAAGGCGTTTGATGTTAATGTTTGGCTAAAATTGAGTTTTAATAAATGGTGTTTATTAAAAGAATTTGAAAAGTTAAATCTCGGTGATATTGGAGAGAAATTTTGTTTTGCAAGGTTTTGGAAAATTTTAGAATGGTATTTCTTGAGGGCATTTAGGAATAGAAATATTTCAAAAGGGATTTTTAAGTAAATATATCTTATTAATTCAAATAATTTATGGAAAAAGAAATAATAGTCTTACTTAAGAAAGTTTTAAGTACAAATATTTTAGAAAAGAAATATTAAAGAAGGTGTTTCTTTGGTTTGGTTGAGGGGATGAGTCCCAATTTGTTTTGTGATATTCAGGATAATCTTATAAGTGATGTAATCTCTGCTCTGAATGTTTGTTTATTGGATAGTTAAATAACCGACTATCAAATCTTGGCCCTAAATATGTAATTCTTTTTAATTTTGGTGGTACAGAAATATTTCCTACTTAGCATCGAAGGATTCTAACTCTAGAAATATATGGGATAAACACGTGGATTGTGTGCTACAGTTACCGTCAGTGGTGTTATACTATATGTATAAATTCGTTTTGTTCTTCTAGGATAAAAGATAAGGAGATATGTCCACTTAAATGGTTAGGGGATGACCCCAATCTTATGAATAGTCTAATTATATCATAAAGAACCAGTATTAAGCATTCTGAAAAATAGGCGATTGGATTTTGGAATGCTTGGTAAGTGAGGAAGTGTACTCGTAAGAGATGACTCATACCATAGCCACTCTAAAAACCATAAATGGTTATATGGAGGAGTTTCGTGATCTGTTGACATGTTGGAATTCATGTGTGGTTCCATGATCCATTAGGGTATGGCAATCCATGTGTGATTCCAAGATCTATTTGAGATGTGGGAATCTATATGTGATTCCGAGACCCATTGGGGTATGAGAATCCAAGTGGGATTCCATGATCTATTTTGATGGCGGTGCATGAGCTGGAATGCCGGACGTAGCCTCATCGGCGATAATGACTAAAATCAGAGATAAGATACATAGCTAGTTGGGTTGGCAAACTCATAGGGTACAGTTTTCTCCTCCTAGAGTTACATATAGTTGATATACATGCATGGAGTGATGCACTCGTTCTCAGTGAGACCGGCTGTGTTTTTCCTATGGCACATTACTAGGGATGCATGCTGCTTCGAAAGGATATCTCTGATCCTTGTGCAGGATGACTGTTCTCAAAGTACTAAGGGCACCTCCGTGGAATCCTACGCAATTAGCAAACGCGCCTTAGCAGTTTTTAATTATGTATTGTTAACCATAAAATTCCCTTAAGAACAAAGTATGAAAGAATGATCTACTAAAATTGAAGGCATGGGTTTCATCAACGAAGGGTGTTTCGAAGGCATTAGAATGGCTTTTGAAGGAATTATAAGCACCAGACGTCATCACAAAGGATAAATAGAGTAAAGAAAATTTAAAGAAGAAAACAAAGCTACCCTTCCGCCTCATCAAAAACCTTTTGATGTAGATGGATTCGCATATATATGGAAAGCAGGAGTGGGTTCGAAACCCCATTTTGAAGGAAATGGACAACAACCCTTCATATACGTGCCAAAACTTTGAAAACCAAAGGTTTCTCCTTTATTAAAATTACTCAAAAAGATTCCTTGATCAGGACAACCCTTTAGTATAATCAAGCCTTTCGAATAGGTCGAAGCCTTTAACGTTCGAGGAAGGTTCCGCATCAATTCACAAGAATGCATTCAGATGCTCTCTACCTCGTTGAAACCATCAATACTTTAACACCTTCGAAACCCCCAGAAACTATCTGTCGACAGAGTCAGAATCTCGCAACTTTACTTTCTATGACAACAAAGCAACACAAAGAGAAAAGGTGCATGATCACCCTTTCGACGAAGTCGAAAGCAATCCAGGCGAAAAGTAGAGAAAAGAGACACTTGGAACTTAATGATGGAAAAAGGTGGACAAGGAGACACTTCTGATTGGGTTGAAAGGCATGGAATAAGAAAATGGGAAGTGCAAAGATGAATGAGGAAACTCGAAGGGGATGTCTTTCAATAGCATCGAAAGCAGGCTCACTAGAAAATGAAAGAGGGACTTTCGACTATGTCGAAAGGATGGAGGCAGAAGATAGGAGGACTCTTCAACTGAGTCGAAAGAAGGAGCATGAAAGGGGGTCTACCTGCATCTATAAATAAGACCCTAGAGGTCCGATTTTTGGGACTGTATTTTGAAATTCAAACTCATTCTTCTACTTCTTACCGAAAGTCAGATATTTGTAACCTTAAATTGATTTTGGGAAAATGCTCTCAAACATGTAACTCATTTTGGATTAATTTGAAAAGGAGAAAGTGCATGGATTCAATAAAGATTTTGATCATAAGGGAGATCATTTCGATCATTAGCTAGGCTAATGATCTATTACACATGATGTTATCTTATCTTCTTAACTCCTTTTGTCTTGTACAATGCCATGGGATCGACTTGGATAATATGCGTACAAAACACATTATCATCATGATTAACAATACATCATTACAAATAAAGATGATAATGACGTCTTGATGTTAACAATTTTACAGAACTTGTGTTATCTAAGATGATTTCCTATTGCATATACATTTGATCCACTTCGAAAAATGCCAGATCCTTTTTGACTTGGTTGAAAGGACATTTTCGAGGATGACCAGATGCATAGGTGTAAAGCAATGTCGTATGAAATGGGTTCCTTCGGAAGGTATATGACTTCATAATGCCAATGACCCTTTCGAAGAAGTTCCTCTTAAAGGAACGATACCAATGATGTCAAAAGTAGTTTCTTCTCTTTAAAGGCAAAGCAGACCTTTCAATATGATCGAAAGGGATAAGTGAACCTTTCGACATGGTAAAAAGGGATGAGTATTTGATGAAATGGTTAGTTTCGAAAGATGGATTTCGAATGAAATACTCTCTTCTTAATCTTTATCTTAGGGAGGTTGGTTGAATCAATTTAACCCGATCGAAAGGGGGGTTTCGAAGGGAGTAATCTTTTTAATAATTCCCTTTTGCATTGCAAATAAACTTATTTTCTATCCATATAGTTTTAGGGATGTTGACAAATTTTCTTGTTAACATATAACTATTATTGTTGTGATGTACATTCAAGAGAATCAAAGCTACTTGATTATTATTATTTTCACCCTTAGACATTATTATAATATCATTGGATTTTCTGGTATAAATATTTTGGTTATCGGTAAAAACCCATCTGTATTTATGTGCGGTGTAGTTTTATGAGATATCTTTGATTTTAAAGGATTTTACAAGTCATAATAAATAAAATTCCTTGTGATTTTAACTTCTCATGTTGGTTTTACTAGACTGACCCGGGTATTGTTTTCCTATAATACTAGGGTCAGCGTAAGCATATTTCCTAGATGTAGTTGGATGCTTTGGAACTTTCAAGAGATGAGTTGGATTCTCAAAGACGTATTTACATATCTTATATTCTTCCGCTATTTTGTTGTTCTTGATTTCTGTCTGTGTTTATCAACAATTATAAGGACAGGCTATTATAATTGTCCAAGCTGAAAATAAGTTAGTGTACTCTGATGTTGTGTGTAATAAAGATGATTTCTTTTTGTAAAGATATTGTTTATATTATAAATCTTCTCATCATTATGTGAGATTCTATTCCATCTTCTATTTCTTACACTATAACAATTTGTCATTCCAGCACTTGGATATTCGGTACATGAATACCGTGGATATGTTAGTGTCGATTTCTGAGGGTCGAAAAGGTAGGTCCTTACATATTCTCATTCCTGAGAATGGATCATTCCTTCTTTTGTTTTCTCTACTTAGAGTAGGATGATAAGCGAAGATTGGAGTTGATCCCATATGGAATGGATTTAGGCTCCAGTTATTTGAACCTTAAGGAATCACTCATCTCTATTCTACTAGAGTTTTTAGTGCTAAGTTCCTTAATTTCAATACTTGTTTCTCATGGAATTGATGGTTATGTGTGACTTGATAAGATGGTTTGGAAAAACAATGCTTGGTGTATCCTTACTTGCAGATAGTCATTATGTAGTTTAGTAAGTGATGTGAGATATGGAAAGTCCTCTAAAGAATATGCCAGATATGGAATGTCCTCTATAAGGATAAGCCAGAAGACAGGGATAAATTGTGACTTGATAAGGTGGCTATCATGAATGTTTCAAGGCTTTATGCATTGTTTTTGTGGAGTTTTGGTTCATGGAGTCTTGGCCATGTCAATTTCAGATCTGGACAGAGGCTAAGATGAAGTGTAGTGGTGGTATCAAGGTGGTGGTCGTGGCTAGAGGTGGTGGCCATGGTGAAGTATGAAGGTGGTGAAGTAATAGTGGTGGCTAGGGCATTGTCTTGGACATTATTTGCAATTTTGTGGAGTTTTGTCACCAAGGGAGGAGTGGCCATGGATGGATCTGAAATGATGGCTGGAGATGATGCCAAGGAAGAGTGGTAGGGGATGGTGGAGAGTATGGTGGTGATGGTGGGTGGTAGAGGCCAATCCAGAAAGCATAGAAAACTAGGCAAAATACATAGAAAATGAGAAGAAAACGATGTAGCCATTACCAGATTTTTTTCTCAAGATGGAGGCCATGATTTTTAGGGTTTTGGAGCTTTAAAATTCGTGAATAATATGAGGGAGTCGGCTGAAAAGGATGAGGAAAGGAATGGCTAAGATAAATTGATGTATTAATTGCAAAAAGAAACGGATAAAACGTCTTTACGTTTCAGGCTTTTAAGATCTCTTAACTTTCTAAACCTTTTGCATTTCCTTTTCTTTTTAATTTTATAAAAACAAAATAAACTCAGAAATGTTATTTAAAACCGAAACTAAGTAAGAATAAAATAAAATAAATAATTTATTTTAAGTAAAATAGAAAAAGGAAATAAGAAATTGCTTAAAAATAGCAACCCTGACATAAAAATTACAAGAAAATCTTCAATGACTTTGGAAAATTTGTTACTTCACAAAAAAAATATTATAACACAAAATTTGAATTAAAAATGGTTTTAAAACATTTTCAAGGTAAAATAATAATTTAATTTTTATTAAATAGAAAGTTAAATAAAGAAAAATGCAGTAAATACCAACTAGGCTTTATAAATTGAAATAAATTCAAATAAACTTTAGAAAAATTATATTATCATTTTAAAAATACTTAAAAGTCAAATATGCATAATATAACATATTATCACATATTAAAATAAAATATAACCAAGAAGAAGTAACTTATACAATTTAAAATAGTCATTGTTAAATAACCCTATATACGCACAATATTGTAAAGGGTATAACTTTCACAATTTACATCCAAACTCAACGAAACGAAAAGTGGTGTTCTTAGAATTTTATGTAATTTCATAATAAAAGAAAAAAAATTAAATTTTTAAACTTTTAAAATTTTAAGTTAAAAGTCTCAGTTTGACTATTTTGACCAAAATCAGCATTTCAGGCAAATATTCAACTTACACAAGTTTAGAATTATAACTCATATAAAAATCAAGATTATATTTAAATAATAAATTTAATCATTTCAAATAAGTAAAATAAGTTTTTAAATCAAAATCTTACATTAAAATATTTAAAATATACAATAAAATAATTACAAATTACAGGGTTGTTACACTCTCCCCCACTCAAAACTTTTCGTCCCCGAAAAGGAATGAGGTATGGAAGGGCACAGAAAAGATAGAGTGAAATTGGATTAAGATAAGATGACAAGAAGATTGAAGTTATACTTGATAACTGTTGTTATAGGTAAGTTTAACAAGGTGGAGGTGATCTTTCCAAGATCCTCCAGAATCAAGAACACAAGCACGAAAAAGATGGATTCAAAATGATTACCAAAGGTCTATCAAGATTATAGAAAGATTTCTAAACAGAAAGATTATAGAAAGATGCCTATACCGGTCTATAGCATGATAAGGATAATAAGGACAACCAAAAGATAGTTTGAAAAACAAAATAAGGAAATAAATTTGAAAGCATGGAAATTTCAACTTAAATAGAGAATAAATCTTTACACAAGTTAAATAAATCTTAACTACCCCAAATTTCATTATCTTATTATCCAATCATCTTAAATTAACAATTTTTAAAACCATGGGTTTGAAAAATAATCATTTATTACACTCACATTGTACTTAATAAATTTAATTCTTCTTTATTCCTAATTAAACTTAAATTTATTCCTCTCAATATATTCATCACTGATGTTAAATATACTTACACTTATTATAACTGCTTTATTTTATTCTTAGTTCTTCTAACATTGTTTCATTGTAAGTTATTCAATTACCCTTTATTATTCTTTAACTCTGTTAATCGTTTTATAACTTAAAATTTAAGTGTATAGCATTTATTATAACCACTCAAATTTTATTTATACATCTTTTTTATATTGTATATTATCCAATTACATTTTTAACTTCTGAAATTTTGGTAAGTTATATTTGAATGCAATTGTATTATACAAATAAACCTTCCAACTAAATCATTTCATGCTTGATATTCATCCAAAATTTTGATAGATTGATTTTTTTTTTGGAATTATTCTTTAAAATAAAATTTAAGAATTAAATTTCCGATTTCTTCAAACCATTTAGAGATAAGTAATAATATATATACATATATAATATGTCAAATCAAATTTCAATCATATATATATATATATATATTATAAATCAAGTCATATTTTAGAAATTCAAATCAATTTAATTTCCCAAAACAAAGCTGTAGCAAGACTACAGAACAGTCTCTTAACTTCGAAACTCGAAAATGAACGTCGATGATGTCGCGATCATCACCGAAGTTATTTTCCAGCGACAAAGAGAAGAGCACTAATTTTAAACCTTTAAAATTCTTTGAAAACAAATTCTATTCAAAATACTTTAAATAATATAACCTTTTAAAACTTTAAACCAAAGTTCGAAATAATTGGAATTTAAATCCTCAAATTCTTGTTTTAAATTCATTTCAGTTCCCAAATAAATTTATAAACAAATATTTATAGATCTATTTGTAGAACAATAAATGATAAATCAAGTATTATCATTTCAAATTATCAATTTAAATCATTTCATTAAGTTCCATAAATTTACTTATATATCAAAATTTATTTCATTAACCAAATTTTAAAATAATATTGTGTCAGTTTGTTCTGTCAAAGTGTTTCAGAAATCCTATCAGTAACGTTGATCTGACGAATCGATCAGAAACCCAAATCAACATCAACAACTCAAACAACACAATATATAAAACAAAACATAGATATACAAGTACAATTCAAAATGTTTAGAAGAATAGATTGGAAACAAAAGACAATATGATTAAATAACAGAGTAGGGAGGTGGATAAGCTTAAATAAATCACGGGCAACCTTAACCGGGTCCACCGTGACTTAAAGAATAAGATCAATGTGGATTTTTCTGTGGTAAATCTACATTCGACCTCAAGAGTTAGAGTTTGAAATAATAAAAGATATTAGCATCTAAACCAAGGATAGATAAGAATCTCTGGTGAATCGATGCTAACTGCAAAGGAGTTTCCCCCCTTTTTTAATTAAATTTGAAATTGGCGTGACCGCCAACTCACTAGAAAGATCATTCGAAGCGGAGTTATGGAATGCTCCAGAGTCAAAAGAAGATGAATAGTGAGGGATACGAATGGATTTTGGAACCGTAGGGAATGTTCCAAAATTCAAAGGAATCGAGTCAAATTGGAGAGATTTAAACTCGAATGAAAGTGATCCTATAAATACATTCACTCCATATGCTGAGTTTTGCCTAGAGATACCAAAGCTCTGATACCAACTGTAACAACCAATATTTTCAACCATTCGCATCCATTATAAGTGTATAGGTAGACACTCATGCCGGAATTGAATTGCTCAAAATACCGCGTTGTAATTAAAAATTTGGCAAATCTCAGAATATACAGTAAATAAAAATCACAGACACAGAGTAATAATAATGCAGCGGAAGTAAAAAAGATAGTAGTTCATGAAGCTACTATGTAAATATATCAGAGTTAAATAAAATACAACAGAAGAATAACAGGATACATCAGGTACAAATCAGATACATCACTGAACCACTGGATACTGAAACAAAATAGATGGCTGGATCTTCAAGGAAAGCTCCAACGCCTAAGGTGAATCTTGAATGCTAACTCAATCAATCTTACCCGAGCGTAAAGCAAAACACAAAACCCTCGAGTCAGGACATAAATACTTATAAACTGTAAATCAACTCAAGTGAACAGTAAAAAAATGCATCAGTAACTTAAAGGATGCTTGGGACCGCCCATCCTCTAAGGATCCGTTAAACTATTTACTATGTAGTAATATACGCTATATACGGTAGTGTCGAATCAGTAAAGTATAATCATATAGAAAATAACGTTAAGGGGATGGTGAACCTTAACGCGGTCGGATCTTTAAAACCAAAATCGTAGTGGGCTTGATATAAGGATATGACACGGCACGCAAGGCAATGCCAGGGTGGATACACCGTTTGCACTCCCGGACCGGTGGTGACGGCAAGCCAGCAGCTTCCGCCCACCTCGAACAATACCCCCGAATCAAAGTGGCGCCACCGAATCGAATCACAACAGTAATAGAATGGTTTCGGATGGAGCATGCTCGATGAAAGGGTGCGACCCTTTGTGTAGCCCGATATAGCTCCTGTTTTAGTCATATATGCCAACTCACGGGAGTTGGGTCCACGTAATACCTCGAGAACGTCGCCACCATCCTACTTCATTCTGGAATCTCCACCGCGTACACAGTTGTTAAAGTGGTTTTCGGTATTGGCCGGCTATAAGACAATATCCGATCCCGGTCTCTTTAACAACCAATCGTTATTATAACCCGTAGTTATAACTTTAAAACAATATTTTATACTTCAAAATAAAATATCCTTTTCAATCCAAATCTTTATCAAAATAAAGATTAAATCATTTCCAAAACCATTTCAATATATCATCGTAAAATATCTTTCAATTCAAATATTTATCAAATCAAGTCATTTCTAACCATTTCAATATATTAAATTTTCATACCCTTTCAACACTACCTTTCAGTTCCAAAATATCATATCTTTCAGAACTTCTTTTTAAATCATGTTAATATCAAAATGTCCTATCTTTCAAACTCCGTTTTTCAAATCATTTTATATCAAAAATATTATATCTTTCAAAACTTCGTTTCAAATCATTTTAATATATCAAAATATCATATCCTTTCAAAACTTCATTTTCAAATCATTTTAATATATCAAAATATCGTATCTTTTCAAAACTTCATTCATTTCAAATCATTATTCATTTTATTCAATCTAAAATACCATTTCAATTCATATTTTAAAACGGTTTATATTCCAAAAATTCTTTTTTTTTCATTCAATGAAGCTATTATGCTTAATAATTAAATTATTAAATTTCCAAAAATTTCAACTTCCAAAGTTCATTTATTCACTTAAGTTTATCAAAACAGTGAAAATTCACTTTTCGCATCATTTAGAAAACTCTACGGAAAGTTCATTCAAAACAGTTCAATTTAACAAAAGACAACGTTTAAAAATGTTGTAATAGAGTTTTCTTAAATTTCAAATAAACTTAGTTAAATTCAAAAATCATAGTACTTACAACAATTTCTATAATAGTTTTTTTTTCAATAGCTTTTTTTGTTCATTATCATCAACTACAGTATTTACAATTGCTGTAATATCATTTACATTGTAATTAATATCATTTCAAAAATGCAGTCAATTAACTTCAAATATTCAATAAAATTTCTCAACCAGTTATATTTTTATTAAAACATTTTTAACTTATAAAATCATACATTTTCACATTTATAAACATCATTTAATTTTCCTCAAGTTCATGATTTTATAAAGTTAAATTTCCATTCAAAAATCAAGATTTAATAATAATTCACTTATTAAAATGCAATGTTGAATTTTTAAAACCATTACATTAAATTTCAACTTAACACTTAAGTTCAAATTCTCAAATATAACTTTGTTTTATTTTCATTTACTTAACTAAAAGTTCACTTTTACGTCAATTTCATAAATTTCCAGTTTTAGTTATATTTCAAAATTTCAACTTACAATATTCATTCATTTCACATTTCAACTTTATTAAAATCATTAATATGATATAAAAATCACTTTAAATTCATTTTGTTTGCGCCAAAATTGGTCACAAACACCCAATATCACGAAAGCACCCGTTTACGTACTCAAATCAATAATAATCGACACAGAACTCAGCAACGATCAATATAAAAGTCAGCTCTAAGCAACAAATCACAATAATTCATAAACAACAATCACAAACACAGGATTTATAGTGGTTCGGCGTTCGTACCTACGTCCACTTTGAAGGTTTTTATCTTTATTGATTCACTTGATGATTTTCAATTGATTACAGCAGATTACAGCAAGGTGTAGCTTTCACACTTGATTACAATGATGTTGGAAAGACCTAGAATTGAATCTGGCAGAGTCTAGGCTTGTTCTCTCTCTTCCAAATCTTCTACCCCTTTTCTGAATGACCAGGGGCTCTATTTATATACGTGGAAGGCTGAAATCCCGCCCAAAAACTGGGGAGGCTGCTTGGCACGTGACGGGGGGCCCACAGGCCCGCGTTCTCGGGATCCGTGCCCAGTTTGGGATCGATTCGAAGTGAGGTTCGAATCGATCAAAAATGCATCCAATCGAGGTGAAATTTGGCATGGACATTCTTCAGCGTATAATCAAGCTCCTGTGAAAATTTCATGGCATTTGGATCAAGGGATTGACAGATATGATCGATTCAAGATTGGATCTTCGGCATGCTGGTTGCTTCGAACCGATGAAATCGATTGGTTCGAATCGATCAATCCGAATTGATCGGTTCGAATCGACCCAAGCTCGTGTTAGCTTAGCCGTTGATGGCTTTGAGTTGTTGGATTCGAAGGTCATCTTCGAATCGATGGAATTGTATTCGTTCGAATCGATCCAAATGCGTCACCTTGGATGGATTCGAAGTTGTTTTAACATGTTGGGTTTGAAGACGGCGTGGGGCGAGGTGACTTGGATGGAGTCAAAGCAAGGCCCGGTCCATGGATTCGAAGTTAGGTCACGGATGGATCCGAAGCAAGGCTATCTGGGGGTTTACTTGATGGAGTCGAAGCCGATGGATGCGAGGCCGATGGAGATGGGTGGCGGAGTCGAAGGTGATGGAGTCGAAGGTGATGGAGTCGAAGGTGATGGAGTCGAAGCAGGCAATGGCTGGTGGATTCGAACATAGTAGCAAGAAGTGATGGGTTCGAAGTTCATGGGTTCGAATGGTGATGGGTTCGAAATGAACAACGGGTATCTTTCTCAAATTGAATCCATCATATCTTGAGCGTACGAACTCGGATTGACTTGAAACTTGAGACGTTGGCTTCTATGGTCTTTCTTGTCATGCCCTATTAATTGTGGCCCGATCCGGACTCGGACCAAATTCACCGATATCCATAGCGAAGCGAGGTACGACCAATCTCTGAGGCGAACTGTCTTTTGTTTTTGACCAATCTTTCGGTATCACGGCTTTGCCAAAAAGCGGGATAACACTTTGCCCCCCAAAACATGCCTTGCGGTAGGAAGGTGTGTTTTGTAATGCCTGGAGTTGGATGCTCGTATCCTATCATCAACCTGCAAAGAACTTGATAGTTTCATATGGCCTCAAATGACGATCATTCGGGATCGAGCTATTTGGGATGAAGCGCGGCCGTTCGTGGTCAAGCGCTTAACTTCAAATGACGATCGTTCGTGATCGAGTCATTCGAGGTGAAGTGCGACCGTGCGCGGTCGAGCGCATAAATCCATGCGTCGATCGTTCGGGATCGTATGCTGCTTGAATCAGGACCGTTCGCGGTCCGCGCCGTTCGTGGCATAGGATGGAATAGGACCGTTCGCGGTCGATGCCGTTCGCGGCAAATGATGAGATGGGACCGTTCGCGGTCGACTGCTGTTCGTGGCGAATGATGATCGTTCGCGACCAAGTGCCGTTTAAGGCGAGTGGTGACCGTTCGAGGTCGGATTTCATAATTAGTGAACCATGACCGTTCGCGGTCGGTGCCGTTCAAGGCAGAAAGTGATCGTTCGCGATCGTGTGCCGTTCGAGGCGAATTTGTGACCGTTCGCGGTCGGGTGTCGGACCTCAAGTGACGACCGTTCGCGATCAAGCCATCTGAGGTGAGGTGAGTTGTGACTGTTCGAAGTCGAGTGCCGTTCGAGGCGAATTGTGACCGTTCGAGGTCGGGTGCCGTTCGAGGCGAATTGTGTGCCCGGGAAGGCTTGGTGTTATCGATGCCAGGGTCACGTTCGGGTGAGTTCCTGGATCGTTTGTCAGGGCGGTTCATCGCCATCTCAGAGCATGCCTAAGGATCGTTCGCGACCCCATACATGTGTAAGTAGCTTAGCCATTCCAGAGTTATCAGAATCAAATATCTATTAAACGGATGAGTTTTAAAACAGGAATGTCCAAACAAGCAAAGTATAAATGTTCAAATCAAAATGAAACGAAAGTAAAGCATGGATGTCAAAGTGTAAGTTCCCACTACGAAACGGTTAATGATCACTCAGAGCATGCCTGGAGATCGTTCGCGATCTCGCACATGTGTAAATGATTTAATTGCGTTAGTGGAAGCTTACAACTTGTTCATCGTTATTTCACTCAATTGATAACCAAACGGTGCCTTGATTCAGGGTCGCCTCTAGCTGAAGTGGATGGTAGTCGCTCTGGTTCCGCCGCAGGAGTTCGCCTCCTTACATATTGAAGGAGCATACCGTTCCTGATATGCCCTTCCACCTCGTCCTTCTGGTGCCTACAATCATTAGTGTTATGACAATTTAATTCATGGAATACACAGAACTTATCTGATTTCCTTTCGTCAGAGGTTGGATCCCTTCGCATTGGTCTACGATACGGAATCTGTTCTTTGGTATCCTGATAAATTCGTTCCAGACTCTCATTTAGCTCAGTGTAGGTGGTGAATCGCGGCTCCCTCCGTTGCCGTTTTGATCTGTCTCCGTCATTCTCAATCCTTGTTTTACCTTTATCCTTGTCCGAGTCCCTTCTAGGGGGCTTTTCGTCTTTGAGTGCATAAACTTCTATCCCATCTCCTTCTTCTCTTTCCGCATTTGCATCCTCTAATCGTAAAAACTTTTCTGCCTCATGATAGAATTCTCCCAGATCTACGGGTGGATCCTTAGTTAATGAATTTTTGAACTCCGTTCCGTCTGCTATTCCGGACACAGCCGCCATCATAACCATGGATGGATCCGGTCTATCCACCGAAGCTGCCACCGCATTGAACCGTGTTAGGAAACTTCTCAGTGTTTCTCCAGCCTTCTGTTTTAAAGTTGCCAACGTCATCACATTCTTGGGTCTTGTAATGTGAACCCTGAATTGCCTCATAAATCTCTCAGTTAAATCATTCCATGTTCCAATGGATCCACTATCTAATTGCCTGAACCATAACGCCGCAATATCCGCCAAGTACAGTGGAAAGCACCGGGCCATAACCTCCTCTGATGCCCCCAGCACTTCCATATGCCTCATATATTTTGTCAGATGGACCGTGGGGTCCGTTCTCCCATCATACATATCCAGCGATGGTAATTTGAAATCCGGTGGGTTCCTAGCTTGCCTGATTGCTGAAGTAAAAGGACTTCTATTAACATCCTCCAAATCTTTGTTCACCAAACCGCCTCTCAAAGCTCGCCTAACCATCTCTGCCAACCTGTCGTTGTCTCGAAGATGTGCTCCTCGTTCACTACTTTCAACCTGCCCCCTAGCTCCCGAGGGAACTCTGGGATTTGCCCCCTTGACTGAGCGTTCACTCATCTACTACTACCGGGTTGCGCAGATGCTCCTCTCTCTCTCTCCGAAACTGGATCAACGTTTTCCATGGGTGTGCCCCCTAATCCGGGTGCGACGCCGGATGGTCCTGCTTCATTCTGGACTCCACTGGCTCCTCTATTCTGTGCTCCAAGCTGTCCTATCTGTTGAAATAAACTCTGAATCAACTCCTCTTGCTTCTTCATCATAGTCTCCATCTCGTCCCTAGTGATGAAGATTGATGGTTGGTTCGCTCCTGAGGAAGCCTCTTGATTTCCTTGTTGTTCGCTTCTCTCTGGCCTTGGCCTTCTACTCGATTGTCTCGTCATAATTTCTCAAATCTAAACTTTCAAACTTTCTCTGAATCAATTATCAACTGGTAGAACTCCTGAGTTCAACTCTCAATGAAAGCACCAAAATGTTTGCGCCAAAATTGGTCACAAACACCCAATATCACGAAAGCACCCGTTTACGTACTCAAATCGATAATAATCGACACAGAACTCAGCAACGATCAATATAAAAGTCAGCTCTAAGCAACAAATCACAATAATTCATAAACAACAATCACAAACACAGGATTTATAGTGGTTCGGCGTTCGTGCCTACGTCCACTTTGAAGGTTTTTATCTTTATTGATTCACTTGATGATTTTCAATTGATTACAGCAGATTACAGCAAGGTGTAGCTTTCACACTTGATTACAATGATGTTGGAAAGACCTAGAATTGAATCTGGCAGAGTCTAGGCTTGTTCTCTCTCTTCCAAATCTTCGACCCCTTTTCTGAATGACCAGGGGCTCTATTTATATACGTGGAAGGCTGAAATCCCGTCCAAAAACTGGGGAGGCTGCTTGGCACGTGACGGGGGGCCCACAGGCCCGCGTTCTCGGGATCCGTGCCCAGTTTGGGATCGATTCGAAGTGAGGTTCGAATCGATCAAAAATGCATCCAATCGAGGTGAAATTTGGCGTGGACATTCTTCAGCGTATAATCAAGCTCCTGTGAAAATTTCATGGCATTTGGATCAAGGGATTGACAGATATGATCGATTCAAGATTGGATCTTCGGCATGCTGGTTGCTTCGAACCGATGAAATTGATTCGTTCGAATCGATCAATTCGAATCGATTGGTTCGAATCGATCAATCCGAATTGATCGGTTCGAATCGACCCAAGCTCGTGTTAGCTTAGCCGCTGATGGCTTTGAGTTGTTGGATTCGAAGGTCATCTTCGAATCGATGGAATTGTATTCGTTCGAATCGATCCAAATGCGTCACCTTGGATGGATTCGAAGTTGTTTTAACATGTTGGGTTTGAAGACGGCGTGGGGCGAGGTGACTTGGATGGAGTCAAAGCAAGGCCCGGTCCATGGATTCGAAGTTAGGTCATGGATGGATCCGAAGCAAGGCTATCTGGGGGTTTACTTGATGGAGTCGAAGCCGATGGATGCGAGGCCGATGGAGATGGGTGGCGGAGTCGAAGGTGATGGAGTCGAAGGTGATGGAGTCGAAGGTGATGGAGTCGAAGCAGGCAATGGCTGGTGGATTCGAACATGGTAGCAAGCAGTGATGGGTTCGAAGTTCATGGGTTCGAATGGTGATGGGTTCGAAATGAACAACGGGTATCTTTCTCAAATTGAATCCATCATATCTTGAGCGTACGATCTCGGATTGACTTGAAACTTGAGATGTTGGCTTCTATGGTCTTTCTTGTCATGCCCTATCAATTGTGGCCCGATCCGGACTCGGACCAAATTCACCGATATCCATAGCGAAGCGAGGTACGACCAATCTCTGAGGCGAACTGTCTTTTGTTTTTGACCAATCTTTCGGTATCACGGCTTTGCCAAAAAGCGGGATAACACATTTAAATTCAAATTATCATAAATTTATCATAATTTCATATTCAATTAAATTCCAATTATAATTAAATCAAAATTTCCAAAATAACTTACGTTCAAAATTTCTAACTTTTCATTAATTCATTTCACTTACAATTATTCAGAAAATCAATAATAATTTACAAAAATCCTTTTTTTATTAAATTTAAAATCAAAATATTATTATAATCAAATTTCTAAAATATTTAAAATTTTAGGAAAACATATTTTAACTACGGGACTGTATAAAAAAATTTCTACGCTAGGTAAAGTGATATGGGTAATATATCATTTCAACCCATAATTTACAAAGAAAATCCGGGTTGTATCATTTCAAACCCGCAATCCCAAGTCAAAATGAAAAATTTAAAACCATTCAGGCCTATCATTTCAGCCCATAACATTTTTTTCTAACAGGGAACTTGCAGTGTGATCATATACAGGAATAATATAAACAATGTCAATATCACAATATACAGTCATATATCAGATGTCAGGTGAAAATTAACAGTTTTAACATGGTAATAATATGGTAATAACATGGCATAGCATATCATATGATCATCATTAACTTGCATAAACATTTTTTAGTACTAAACACTTGTCATCAATTCACTTTTCATAAGTATAAATGTCAGGGTGAGAAAGACTCACTTTTTCAAGCTGAAGACCAAAACAACAAACACAAGTGCGATTCCAAAAGCACGACAAGCACGATATAGCATGACTTTTGATTTGAATGAATGGAGAGCCTTGATATTTGTCTTGTAAACAATAACCAAAACAAGACAATATACACATAAATATTCAACGCAAAACAATGTTGAAACAATGAAAATACGAAGCAACAAAGGAATAGATTACTTGACCTTGCTTTAACCATCCAAATGCTTGGCCTAGGAGGTTCTTGGGTTCATCCATGATGATGATATAGCTCAGGTTTGGCACCATAACTCACGTCTAGACGGAGTATGGAGTGGTAGGGTTATAACATGAAGCATACAATTGGTCAAGGCAACATATATGAAGTTTTTGAGCACAACAAGGCTCGGCCTTGCGTCAAGTGGGGCTTGGCCATACTTGTACAGGTTTGGACAGTAGATGGAGGGATGTGGGGAGGTCTGGAAAAGGTGGTGGTAGCGGCCTATGGTGGTGGCCAAGGTGGTGGATGAAGATATGAAGTGATAAGGTGGCTATCATGAATGTTTCAAGGCTTTATGCATTGTTTTTGTGGAGTTTTGGTTCATGGAGTCTTGGCCATGTCAATTTCAGATCTGGACAGAGGCTAAGATGAAGTGTAGTGGTGGTATCAAGGTGGTGGTCGTGGCTAGAGGTGGTGGCCATGGTGAAGTATGAAGGTGGTGAAGTAATAGTGGTGGCTAGGGCATTGTTTTGGACATTATTTGCAATTTTGTGGAGTTTTGTCACCAAGGGAGGTGTGACCATGGATGGATCTGAAATGATGGCTGGAGATGATGCCAAGGAAGAGTGGTAGGGGATGGTGGAGAGTATGATGGTGTGGTGGGTGGTAGAGGCCAATCCAGAAAGCATAGAAAACTAGGCAAAATACATAGAAAATGAGAAGAAAAAGGTAGAAAAAGATGTAGTCATTACCGGATTTTTTTCTCAAGATGGAGGCCATGATTTTTAGGGTTTTGGAGCTTTAAAATTCATGAATAATATGAGGGAGTCGGCTGCAAAGGATGAGGAAAGGAATGGCTAAGATAAATTGATGTATTAATTGCAAAAAGAAACGGATAAAACGTCTTTACGTTTCAGGCTTTTAAGATCTCTTAACTTTCTAAACCTTTTGCATTTCCTTTTCTTTTTAATTTTATAAAAGCAAAATAAACTCAGAAATATTATTTAAAACCGAAACTAATTAAGAATAAAATAAAATAAATAATTTATTTTAAGTAAAATAGAAAAAGGAAATAAGAAATTGCTTAAAAATAGCAACCCTGACATAAAAATTACAAGAAAATCTCCAATGACTTTGAAAAATTTATTACTTGACAAAAAAAATATTATAACACAAAATTTGAATTAAAAATGGTTTTAAAACATTTTCAAGGTAAAATAATAATTTAATTTTTATTAAATAGAAAGTTAAATAAAGAAAAATGTAGTAAATACCAACTAGGCTTTATAAATTGAAATAAATTCAAATAAACTTTAGAAAAATTATATTATCATTTTAAAAATACTTAAAAATCAAAATATACATAATATAACATATTATCACATATTAAAATAAAATATAACCAAGAATAAGTAACTTATACAATTTAAAATAGTCATTGTTAAATAACCCTATATACGCACAATATTGTAAAGGGTATAACTTTCACAATTTACATCCAAACTCAACGAAACGAAAAGTGGTGTTCTTAGAATTTTATGTACTTTCATAATAAAAGAAAAAAAATTAAATTTTTAAACTTTTAAAATTTTAAGTTAAAAGTCTCAGTTTGACTATTTTGACCAAAATCAGCATTTCAGGCAAATATTCAACTTACACAAGTTTGGAATTATAACTCATATAAAAATCAAGATTATATTTAAATAATAAATTTAATCATTTAAAATAAGTAAAATAAGTTTTTAAATCAAAATCTTACATTAAAATATTTAAAATATGCAATAAAATAATTACAAAATACAGGGTTGTTACACTAAGATTGTGCTAATACAAATATTTGATGCATAGTATGCAGCCAATACACACTGATAATTAATAGTGATAAGATTCAATATTTAAGACAAAATTATGGCCTTATTAAGAAAAAGTAAAAGAAAGTGTAGAGTTGTTTGCTGAAATATTTTATCACTTGACACTTATCTAAATTTTTTACGTGTAAAGCATATTCTTATTTCAAGTTGTTTGAGGCATTTAGGTTACTTGCATTCAAATATTGTTAGTTATGGAGAAACATCGAGTTATCATTTGTATAGAGCTAGCTAGTTAAACCAGACAACTCTATAACTTATTCAACTTAAGACTCATAGTAGTTGTCAAATTAACTAGATAAGTGTGCATTCTAATTTTGTCCATGATGCAAGCACACTTATTGATTAAAAATATTTGTGATATATCCTAAATTTTGCATTATCACTTAAAAATATGCATAAATATTTGCTACTTAAATGGTGCTTGGCATTTTCCTCTTATATGCATTGTGTAAACTATTAACACGAACTCCTTTTAGTACTTATAATTTATTACTACTTGTTCTAGTGGGTAATCCTCATAAAATTATATTGCATTTATTGTCATAGTGTAAAGCTATTGAAAAGATAAACATTACAACAATGATTGTTGACAATATATATATATCCAAGAGTATCATAATGTACTTGTCATCTTCACCTTTTGCTGGTAAAGCCTTGCTTAATTTAAAAGAAGTAGATTGTCAACTACAAATGGTTTTTGAATAAATGTAGTAGTGTTAGGGAACAACATACCTAAAACTCCATTTCTTAGTACTTTCATAAATTTTTACCAGAACGATGGTAGATAAGCATGGTGTATTAGCATGGGTATCCGTAATTTTATTTTTATTTCTTCCCTTCCACTTGATTCAATTTGATTACATTATGACAAAAGATGTTATTTGTAATTGTTTTGCATTAGCTTTCCCGTCACAAAGTTAGGATATAATCTTGGACAAGCAAGATAAGATGTGCTTGAGAAATTGTATAGGCTACGAAGTTAGGGAAGTTCAAAGTTGTATGATTCCTTATTTAGCAGACCAAATTCAATTCATAAGATGAAGGTAGTATGGACAAAATCAAAATAATTATACATATTGTCACGGTCTCAAAGATTTTTTGATTCAGTCAATCTTCTGTGATATGTCCCCTCTCCAAAAAATTGGTGGAACTCCTACAACAATCTTCTCTTTGTTCATTCCCCTCATGAAAAATTCAATTCAACCTTTTAATAATTTCTCTGCATTTATTCACTTATGCACAAAATCGATGGAAACCCTATAATTTGGGACCATATATAAGTTTAATTGTTTCTAAGCTTTTCTGGGTAGTGCAAATTCAGTTGTTTCATAGTTTGCTTAACCTTAGTTTTTTCTCTGTTTTAGTGAATTGGAATTTGATCTGTTAATTATACATTTGGACAAACATTAGAAGTAATCAGAATTATGAAGTAAAATGAACTAATTAGAAAATTATACATTTACGTTTTATTTCATTCTAAACAAACTCATTTAGAACTAATCAGAACCTATAATCTCTTTTTTTTTTGAAATGGCACTTTGTATCCAACATGTTACTGGGACAACATATCACATGTCAATAAATGTTTGAATCACACTACGCAAGTTTCAAACTTGTGACCTCTCGCACCAAAGTAGAATCACTTGACCACTTAACATGGTGCTTGTCCTCTTTTTTATTTTTTAGTCCGAAGAAAAAGGGTGACTGAATTAAGGTATTTGTTTGTAAAGTGAAACCATATTATCTTATTTTTTGTCAGATTTCATTTTTGTACTATGAAAACTACTTACCAATAACTGATCAAGTATATTGTGAATAAGTTTGTAGATATCTGAACATCCAAGTAGTATAACTTTTTGCTGTTATAATTGGCAAAAGATATTGATGTTGGAGGAACTAGTTGCTTAGGATTTTGTCAATATTGAGAAATAACCTGTCGTTCATGCAAGATGTTCTAATGAGAGTTTGAATGGCTGCTATAGATGGAGTAGGGGTGTTAATTTTGTATAAATGTCTGTTGTCTGGCTCGGTTCGAAGTTGAAAAACGTCTATACATTATTGTCCGTTTCACATTTAGGACACAAATTTGAACAAGAACATTTGTACGATATATTATCCGTATGAATTGTTCGAAGAAATTTCTATTGTCTATACATTGTCCATTTGTTGTCTTGCTCTTATGAAGAGTATCCCACCCAAAGTCTCGTTCGCTCCATGTCTGTCGAAACTCTTATAGGACAGTACACAAACACCCCTTTGTCATGTCCGATCCGGCCTGTCTGATTAACGCCACTAAGTCTGAGCTATAGTCCGACACTATATATTTGGAGGATCTTCTTTGTGCTGGCTTTGGATGATAAGAGTTTGAAATAAGGTATGTTGCTTCTATATTTTTTCTAGATATATATGTGTGTGCGTGTATCACAAAGACATATATATATATATATACACACATAAGTATAGAAATATGTGTATGCAATTTATATCATGCATGTAATAGTTCATATTGAGAACGAGGAAAGTGATTGTAATTTTTTAGAAAATATTTTATTTGATTATTTGTGTGCATATTTAAGTTTGAATATATAACATGGCCCCGTCACCTTGAAAATCAATGAAAAGTTATTGCAATGGGGAACATGAATTCATCTTGGCTTCTTTTGGTAATTTTACTAATTAATTTTGTTATATCCTCTGCATTGTCAATATTTATAAACTTCCTAACTCAAATTCGGGACTACCTATAGATAATTACAACGATGCTTGAGGATACATTGGTTCATCAACTATCAGATAACAGTTCTGACCTTTTTATTTCAACCACATAATCAAATTTTACTTACAATGAACTTAAACTAAGTATTAATGGTTTTTTTTTTTAAATTCTTATCTTAAAATTTAACCTTTCTACCACCATACAATGTACTCATTGCTGCTTAATTACCATATAAGAACTTTTAGTTTTCTTGTAACTCCACACTATGATGCTCATAAGTTCCAATTATTGGATTATATCCATGAAAATCACCTAAACAATAAAGGGTTAGGCACTCGGCCTTTCATGTTGATGGATATGAATTTATGCTTCTTTTGTATTGATTTCTATTGGGTTGTCTTCTTTCAATGGATATGAATTTTTGCTTCATTTATATTTATTAATCATGTGCATGTATGTACGCTTTATTCAATGATAGAAATTAATAAATTATATTGTTTGGTACTTTGAATAACCAAATGTGATTCTTCTTCATACCCATTTTTTTATCCATGTCCTTTCATAATTCCATTCATTCATTTTCTTTTAGTTATTTTTAAAAATTAATTCATTTTAGTTAATGAACGAATATAATGTGATATTACGTTTATTAATTAATGGATGAATACGATGCGATGTTACTTTATTAATTAACTCTTTTTAATTAAAGAATGAATATGATATGATGGTTCATTATACTTTGATAATGGTAGAAAATAGATCTGAACTACTACTCATTTGAGATTATCAAGTCATCGTGTTATAAATGTGTAGCTACACCTATATACTATAGAGATCAGTCAATTTTTATTCTCCGTTAGTTTGACATAATCCACATACATTGAAAACGCATATAATTCTATTATATGTTTGTTTTTCCCATACCATTTTACATATTTTACCTCATTTTCTTTCAATTCTCATTCTCTATTAGTTTTGAAAATAATCCACTGTTAATCGAAATGATAACCTTGATTATTATTAGACCAGGCTTGGTTTCTTTGTACCTGCATATCTTTTTTCATTCCAAATTAGAATTTAGTTTAATGTTTTTAATGATTTTAATATTGGTACAAATAAAGTTCCATCGGTATACATAGACAGTACTTCAATGTATTTTATTGAATGAACTGTTACATTATTATGTCAGCGGTGTGCTAACGCATAAGTACATGGTACCACTCTGATGATTGTAGTTTAACTACTCTAATGACTTAGTCGCATCATTATGTCATTGTCAGAAGGAAATAAAATACCCGATTGAGACAATTATGGGTTAGTAGTTAAGGTTTGTACATTTTGGTTACATATCATAATGAGATCGTACCATTTGTTTCAACTTTATGCCTGTGAGTATCATAAACTGAAATGAAAGTGAAATTAATTCAAGGTTAGACTTTTGGCTCATATTGTCTTGCAAGATGCAACAAATATCTAACTCAAATATGAATAATTTATTAGTAAATGATGTAATCATTTTATTGTAAAATACAATTTTAATTAGATGACATTAATTAAATTAACTTAGAGGTAGCCTAACTCAAATTATGCACTACAAAGACTAGCCCGAATCATGTCCTATAATGACAACTACAATATAGATATTAAAATACATTATATGTTACTTTATTTCAGTTGTCATATTACGGACCATTTATGAGTGTTCAGGTATTATGCGTATCTACAACATTTGTACACTAGTAAGCAAGAGGGAAATATATTTGACTGATAAATTATATTAAAGCCAATATCGATCACTACTTAAAAGTGTAGAAATCGTATAGTTGAATAAATAACTTTTATGTATGTGTGTGTTAACACACACAAACACACACACACAAACATATATATATATATATATATGTTGTTTTTGTTGTTGTTGTTGTAAACATTTGTTAGTGATAACTGTTATATTCAATTAGTCTTCAAAATTCTCTATATATTTTCGCTAAACAATTCCTTGATAAAAATCTCTTTGCAGAACTCAAGGCATAATTGGACGATAGAGAAGCCTCCATAAATTATCAAAACTAAGATCCATAAGCCTAGATAATCAGAACACATATTGCTCAATTACACGCTCAAAGCTCCAAATGGTATATACCAAAGACATTTTTCTTTTCTTAATATTAATTGGAGATTTAAAATTGTTATATTACACATTAAATAATTTTTATTTTATTTTAGAAGTTCAATTCTAGTCCATTTTTCTTTTATTCAAACAAACTTATTGGTATTCAAACAAACTAATATTTGACCTTTCATTCATTTTTCAATTGTATTTTTTGCATTTGTTATAAATCAACCATTTTTGTTATTTTTTGGTTTGGTTTGCATTATGACCTTACTAGCTAAGATTTTTACATTATACATTAGGCTTTCTTTAATAACATACTAATAATATATATAATCTTTTTAACATGCATTCTATGGTGGTTGGATTAACATGGAGCTTCAGTTAAATCAATGACATTGAATCCTATATCAAGTAATCTATGTCAAAATGATCTTTTTACATGCATTATGGTATTAAGTATTAAAGCATGCATATTATAATACATATATACACAAAGATAGGAATCAATGGCAGTATAAACTATTGGATGTTAGCAAAAAAGAGTTAAAGATACTATTATTCTGCATGATACACACACATATATAACTCACGTATTATAACGCAGTGATTAATTGAATATATAGATAAGTTTTTGTACCTTAATATGAATCTACAACGTCTTTTTCCTTCTTCTTTTTCTGTTCTTTTTGGCTGAGTCATGGACTAGGTCGCACTCTTTAAGATGATTCCCAGCTAAGATTCAAGGTATAAAGCCATATATCAACCGCTCTGTCCCTAGGATAAAACCGGTTTGAAATTTGACCAACTTGTTGTTCGCACTACAACAAATTGTTCTAAATATAGCACTTTCTAATTTAATTGCTTGTAAATTTTCTTAAAGAGGGAAAAATGTATAGGACAAAGAAGAAGAAAGAAAAATTGTCTGTTATTCACATTTTCTCTTCTGACTATCTATCATCTAATAGACATAATATAAATTTATGCATTACTGAAGTGAGGGAATGTTAATAGATTTGAATTTATTACCATTTAAAATGAATTTTTAACAACATTACCTTTTGCAATGGCTCAATTATAATGGCTCGCGAATATACATGTTACCGTAATACATTTGCAATGCCTCAATTATAATAATGACTCATAAATATACGACCGTTATACATTTACAACGGCTCAATTATAATAATGGCTCAATTATAATAATGGCTCATAAATATATATTACCGTTATACATTTGCAACGGCTCAATTATAATAAAGGCTCATAAATATGTAACCATTAACCTATTTTTATTTCTTTTTTAATTAATTCACTTAAAGTTCAAGCAATCCCCTACTTGAATTATTAAAAAAATCAAAGCAATTTCTGAAAACATAGGATTGTGCATAAATGAAAGGTATCTTTCAATTCGAGCCTTTGCATAGTGAGTAAGATTCAGTTTACTAGAGTGACTCTAGTCTTGAACTCTATTCTTGACATCAAACCGTAGGAAACCTTTCTAAAGTGCTATCAACTAAGCCCGTGCATTTATGGTCATGCGCGTCTATCCTAGTTTAGTGAATTTCGTAGGAATTTTGTCCAAAATTCCATAGGAAACTGCCATATTTTCACATCCACATATGTGAGTCCATCAAGAGCACTCCTAAAGGTAGGTACTCCACTCCATTTAGAGTATATATCTCATTAAGAGTTTCTATTAGCTCATCCTCTAACCACTTCATAAATACATGCTTCTAAGTATATAAAAATAACACGGTCAACCCATTTCATTTTACAATTTTTTTATTATCCATTGAACCTAGTTCTTGAGATGTCCACTCATTAGGTTAGGTTGCCATTGTGTGTGACTCAATAGTCTAAGGGCAATAGTTCTATTCTTTTAGATGTAGAAGGACTTTCTGTAATGAACTAGATTTTCAACCCTAAAAAATCGACGCTAATTATATGTCTATTATATCACATGTCGAACACTCAAGTGTCAAAAATACCGATTTGTTAGGGTTAAAGAAGAAGGTAGAAAATAGAAGAAAATCGAACAACATAGAATCTCACAACATAGCGAATAATATATAATACAATAATGATCTTTACAAAAAGGAAACATCTTTATTTATATAACATCATGGTACACAAGACTTATCCTAAATTTGGGCAGTTATGGAAACCTGTCCTTACATTGACAAACATACATACTCTATAATAGAGCGGAAGAAAAATATACATGAATACGTCTTGACCATCCAGCTCCTCTCCAACTCCAAAGTATCTAGCTAAACCTGGAAAAACATGTTCTGTCAAGGCCCATTTTTTAAATACCTTTTAAGTTGACCATAAACCACACATGTCCAACTCAAATTGAACAAAAAGACGGAACACGAAGGGTAAAAAGAAAATAAGACAGAGCATAATATCACGCAAATAGAATAACATATAATATTGAAAAATTATCTTTATAGCGGAAAACTTAAAATACATATATCAGAGTCTAACCTAAATTCGGTTTGGATAGTTATAAACATCTGTCCTTACAATTGCTGACAAACATCAAACAAAAAAAAACAGCGGCGGATAATAGACTAAACCTGAAACTACTCGGATCTGACCGGAGTATTGAAAATACCCAGATCAGGCTTGATAAAAGCGTGAGAAAAACTCAAAAATAAATGACACTCAAAAATAAATGACAGTGTCACATATTAGCCTTTGAATAAAATTCTTTGAAAAGAAAGAGTATTTCATAAGACCATGCCCACATATAAACACGAACGGTTTTTATCTTATGGTAACCAAAGGACTTTTATATCAAAACATTTGATATTATTTTTAATGACATTCTTTGAAAACATTTGCAAATAAACTTATTAATCGTAGCAGAAATTGTTATCATTATTAAATTCCAGCATACTAGGCTCTACAAACAAAACCATAGGTTCTTATTGGAGGATGATTTCCATACCAATGACCAGGTGAAGGGACTATCTTTCGGCAGTACATCTCTGGGAATGTACCGAGGATCATCACAAAGGATCCTCTACCAACACAAGACCGACATATCTCTGTAACTAGATAGTACCGAACATATCATCCCACAGTCGTTAACGACCTTTAATCGAGCATGCTTTAGCATGTAAACCACATTGATTTACATCCAGAATGTCATTGCGGGAAGAAATATATCTAGAAGGGGATGATCATACACTAATTGGGAACATTCAGCCTTGCCGAATCTAACCTTGTTTCAGTCGCTCCCGATTGATGAAGCTCGAGGCAACGATTACCTTTACACATAGCACATCTTCTTTCACTTTGAATGCCACATTTTCATTCCATATTCAGATGATATAATCATATAACTTCCTGAGCTCGTATGTCTCGGGAAAGGGTGTTAAGCTAAGACGGTGTGTCTTCTCTGCCACCGACTGATATACTTTTATAAAGATCACTCATTATGATTTGGAATGCAAGATCAAATATTCTTCCATACAATTTTGTTCTGGGACCGAACGAAATCGAAGGCACTTTCCTCGGCCATTACTTGACAAGAAGCCCTTGTAGTTCTGAGATTTTTCATAACAAAGAAACCACTGCAAAAAAATAGTGAATCGAGAGTTTATCCCCAATTAATCAACAAGTAGTCCTTCGTTGTTTGAATATCTTCGTCTCCAAACATCTAAATTCTTTGAACACGTAGACTGGTTTGAAGTGGTTTTTGGATAGGAATCACCCAAATCTGACCCCGGTTCCTTCGAAATCCAATTATCGAGAAAAAGTGAATATGATTATACCAGATTTTTTAAGTCTCTTTTCACTTTAATTCATTTCGGATGATTTCAAAATCTCTTCCTTTTGTCTTAGAGTAAGTAATTCATTCTTTTGCTTTGGAAAATATTCCAAATTTCCTAACTTAGCACTCGATCCAAATTCCTTAATTTTTAGGCAAGTCAAAAACAATTTTATTTAAAACAAAATTTACTGTAAATCCTAAAATCAATCTTAGCAAACATTATTGAGTAAATAGAATCATAGAAATCATTCAATTTTACTCAACATTAATTTCTGTTTTCAACAAGTGCTATGGGCGGAATAATAGTGAAATCACCTTTTAAATTCCATGAAAAAGGTGAGTTCCCTCTTCGAAATTTAATATCAAGTTTAAGAAGATTATCTCTATGCAATCCAAGTCGTAGTTTATTCATTTTGGAGATTTTTTTAAATTTTGGATAATACTAATCTTCTTTTATTTTGGAAAATTTAATATAATCTTTTCAGAGCATCCGCACTTTTCTTTCGATCTGTTCCACCCCTCGCCTATAGGTCAGGTAAGTTCAGGACAATGGTTTCTCCATGTCTAACCTTAGCTAAACACCTTATTTTATCTTACCAGATCTCACAGGTGGGACAAATGTACTAGTCGTTTCCGCATACTCGATTATCAATTTTATTTTGGAATTGATTATAAAAATTCCAACTTATCTTTCAAACACTTGATGTTCCTTTTAAAAACATTCATAATAGATTCTAGGAAAATTCGTTAAGTTTAAACCTTCTTTTAAAAAGTCATAGAAACGGTAGCAAAAAGTGCTGCGGAAAGTACCTTATAAGCTCATTTGATTTAAAAAACTTTTTAATATTTGAAAATTCATATTTTCCACTTCAAGTCTCTTATAAGATATTTAAATGGATTTATCAAATTTATTCTGTATTTTTGCATAATTAAAAACGTTCGTTTAAATAAATTTTCTATTATGGTCACTAAACTACACTAGCATAATTTTTCTAGAAAATTGGTTAGGATATAATTCAAAATTTGTTTCACAACTTTTATTTTCTTTCTTCATTTAGAAGATATGGAGATAATAGTCCAGAATTTTCTTATCTCGAAGAATTCCGAGCTATATTCTACTCTATACACTCATTTGAACTTTTCGACGTGAAATTGCGTACTAATTTCAATTCAAATTCAATTTTAGTTTCAAATTAAACTCAATTAAAAACTTAGATTTTAAATCTAATTCCAATTCTAATTTAAATTTAAATTTAACTCACTTTCGATTTTCAAAATCGATTTCAATTTCAATTTCACTATTCATCTCAATTTCAATTTAACTTTCCATTTCAAATCCAATTTCACTTCTAGTTTCAAATTCTCTTTTATTTCCATTTTAATTTCAATTCCAATTAAAAAGAGACTTATTTTTTAGAGTATATCATATCACCAAATTAGGGTCTTATTTAATAAAGGGGATACTTAATCAAAATGAGCATAATCAAATTTAACATTTATCGCTAACATGATTATGGTCCATACACAAACTAATATGATAAATAATCACAGCCATAAACATTTGCAATTATTCAAACATAACACAAACATATCCAAACATCCATAATAACATTTCAAAGGGGTGTATACTTGCATATGTAATAAGATGATTATTATAACAAAATCAAAATATGATCTTTTAAAAAGCGGTGGGAATTCTCACCTTCATTTCCACTCCGTTAATCTTTCACATAAGATACACATCTCTTGAGCTAACGTGCTATTTCCAAATGTCTCGAATTTTTTGCTTTCCTTTCCTTCGTTTCTTCCCTTTCCTTTTCTTTTTCTTTTTACTTTTTATTTTTTTTATATGAAAGGTGCATGAGCTATAGGGAAGGGGGTATGTGCGTTTATAGGCTTAGGTTGGTGGGTATGTGGAGGGTACGACCTTAGAGTGAGGTGTGGATGAGGGTGTGTGAGTTTGAAGCTCGTGTAGGTGTGTAGGAAGCTTGGAGGAGGTGGGTAGGTGGTGTAGGTGGGTATTTGGATTGGGTGTGGGGTTTTTAATGGGGTAGGAGGTATATAGGGTGGTGTGGTCGAGGGTAGAGAGTTGGATGTGTGTGTTTGGATGCATGTAGAGGGGCATGGAGGCCTGTATGGGTTATAGAAGTGCGGTTTGGGTGTGTAGGAGTTTGGATAAGGTGGAGGAAATTATGAAAGTGGAAGAGAAGTTGGATGCCACAGAAATGGAGGTGAAGAAGATGAAGAAGTAGATGGAGAAAGTAAAGAAGGAAGGTAAATAATGAAGTATGCAAAAATGAAAGGTGTGCATGCTTATTTATAGTTGAAGTTTTGCAATCAAATTATCATATTATCCTAGCCAAAAAGACCAAAATACCCTCTATATGAAATCAAACTTTGTTTCCACTTTCACACTTTCCAATGCATGATTTTGATTTGTTATAAATGTTGAAATGAAGTCCATTAATGTGGAATTGATGTATTGATTTGATTCTGTACTCATGACATGTTTTCTTCTCTTTTTCTTACACTTTAAAAGTGTTAATTTATCCATTTTCTCCTTTTTCATGTAATGAAGGGACTTGCCATAAATGAGAGGTGTAGTGTTAGGATTTTTGAGTAATGATTACGTTTATAAATTTTATTAAACATGGAAAATAGTCAAATCAAGCTCTTTTCGAATTATTTGTTTACTTTGACCTTTCAAAATGAATTAGTTTTTATATGTTATAATGTAAGTATTATATAGTTTCAAATATATATTATATAAGTTACAAAATGCATATGATCATTTAACGTTGCAATGACTTGTTACAGTTGAAAACAACGTTGTTATTGAGAAATTTTACAGTCAAAATTTGACGTTTTTGTTAAACTATATTTTCACGTAAACCAAAACTAAAAATGAAATTTTACTTCTTTTAATAAATCAAAACATGTCTATTCATATTTTAAAATTATTTCTAAATAATATTAAAATCTCTATTTTACAGTGTATATAAAACTGACAAAATGCGACAAATTTTGATTATTTTTGTAAAACGATTATTAACAGACTTTTAAATCTTTTAATATACTTTTATTATCTTTATTGGTTGTTTTCAATAAGATTTAACTTTTCAAATAAATATCTAAACCCATTTATTTAAGCCTTTATTTATTTTTAACAAAACTTAACTTTTGCTGATTCGTTCTAAAGTTCAAATTTATACTTTTTAATTATTAACTATAAGAAAAAATAATTTCTTCATTATTATTTATTATATATAACGTATTTATTTAAGTTTTAAGTTATTAAAGTTAAAATAAACGAAATCTCTCATTTTCGAAGTAGCGAAATTATGGGTCATTACATGCTCAGTATGACCCAAGCATTACAAGGAATAATGCCTGGGTCAGTCTGATAAACTAGCGTAAGTAAAACTCGATAACAAATAACAACCAAATTGATTTCTACATTTGGAAACCTATGACGACCTATATTTCGGAAGGTTTAAATCGACAATAATCCACACATGTCTGATTTAAACAATCCGAAACGTAGATAATCAGTCGGGTTAATTAAGAAAAATAGGAAAAGAAGAAGACAAAAACGCAGGTCATGTGGCGCAATGATAAAATATAATAATCAAATAAACAGTTCATGAATTTATTTATATTATATATTCGATTATAATTTATACAACATTTATCAGAGTTATACACACACACACATCATAGAAAATAAAGCAATGCAGCAGACAACATGATGCGGGAATAATAGTAGTAGTAATATACCAAATTGTCATCTTTGTCCTCCAGAATAAAACTCAGGGTAAGCACGAGCGTAATGAAGAGATAAAATACTCAAGTCAGGACTAAAATACTCTAATGTGAGTCAAATCGATTGTAACGACCCGGAATTTCAAATCCCAAAAATTCCAGATAGTTAGAAAGAAGAAGAAAAAGAAAGAAGAAGACACAAGAACAAGACACAGAAACCTCACAACCGCAGCGGATCAAAATATAATATCAAAATAATAACAGTTATACAAAAAGAAAACTATATCTATCAATTTTCATCGATATATTAGAGTTACAACAATTTATACAATATTGGACAGATACAATTTAACATATCTCAGATATATATAATATCATAGTGGAAACTCTCCATACGTCCCTGCCATCCAGCTCGCTTCCTGAGCTCCAGAACGTCCTTACCTGAAAATCTGTAATACTCGGTCTGACCCGAGTATTACATCAAAGTAACACCCGGGTCAGGCTGGAAACCAGCGTGAGTAAACCCTTCTAATATGAAATACACCAAAATAATAGCCTATTTAAAACCCGGGGGAACACATAATAATTCTACAAAATCACATGTCCGGTATAGACAACACTTATTATACTCATCAATTTCTAAGTGCCAAACTTAGATTAAATGGTCCAACTTAATAAACCATTCCATATCAACCAATTGATTTCACATATCAATTTATAAAGAATTAAAGTGGTTTCGGTATTTACTAGTACCCGACTCCGGTCTCTTTGAATTTAATACAATTTTAACCCAAGTTATACAAGTGAAATACAATTTAACTTCAAATAGGATAACTCCTTTACACAGAAATTCATAATAGATTGATAATCACACTATAATCGTCCATTCAACATATTAAATCACAAAACAATTCATATCAGAGATGTCTCCCAATTCAAGACACCCATTATCAATCAATCATTAATAAGAAAGATTGATCACTCTAATCAATTAAACTAATTAATGATCCCCTAATTACCTTCGTTAGTTAATTATTCTTAAATCTCGAATAATAATTAACCTTTAACTTAATTACATTCATTAATTAGTCTTGATTAATCACAATCAGCAATTGACTTTCCTTAATTATTCCATTAATATAAACCAACCCCTTGATTAATTATATTAATTAATCTCTTAATTACACTGAGTAATTATAACTTAATTCCCTCTACCAAGTAATTGTCTGTTAATTACTTCCCATCAAGCAATTTTCTTCAAATAATTACATTCAGTAATTATCCACTCATTACATCACTAAGTAATTCCACCTTATTAATTACCTTAGTAATTATACTTAATCTTCAATTAATCTTATTTATTAATCACCCTTGGTTAGTCTCATTCTGTAATTAATTACCTTAAATTAATTACATCCCTTAATTTACTTCCCATAACCTTATTTGTCGATACTTAAATTAATTATACTAAGTGATTAATTATTAATTGCTTCTACTAGGTAATTATTTTCATATTAATTACACCAGGTAATTAATCCAAAATTACCTTCAAATCCCAATTAATTAACTTAAACTAACCATATTAAATAATTTCATAGAGTAATTAATACCTTTAATTAACTTTTATAATAAATCAATCAATTAATCAATTACCCCTTAATTACTTTAATCAATTAATCAATTTTAAAATCACCCAAAACCTAATAATTTATAAAATAATGCATTAATACAAATTTCCATTCAAATCTTCTTTTAATAAATTTTAGAATTTAAAACATCATTAACCTACTTAAACCTTAAATTATTTAAGTTAAATAGCTTTCAAGAAAGTTAGTTTTAATCTTGATTTTAGGCTAAACTTCAAACTTGAAGATATCCTTCCCTTTTAACCCGAGTCAAGCCTGGGAAAAACTCACCCAAACCCGCGTCACCGACCTTACTTTCTTTCATTATTACAATAAAAACAGTTAAACGATACCAACACATACAAGCAACCTGTCGTATATTCCAAAGCAAACCCAATTTATCCCGAGAATGAACTCGAGCTACTCGATTTATTACTCGGTGTTGACTTCGAAACTTCACAGTCCCAATTCCCTGACATGTACCACCATACGTGCACATGCACCATCACCTAAGACCTCTCCGACCATCGACGACAACATCGGCAAGTCACCCAACCTCACTGTGAGCAACAACGATCATCCAAACAACATCTCCAGTCTCGATTCAAATTCGAGCATACTAGTTGAATGTAAACCCAACCCATCATCAGGAATTGACTGCCACTGACGATCCCTGGCTCGAGAAGCTCTGCCACCTTCACCATAACTTTGTCACGTCACCCAGCACCTATCGCAGGCCTTGCGATCGCCACCGATCATTTCTCGGCGCCTCTAAAACCGATTGAACACTCGTGTCTAACTCAGGGAATAAAACCCTACATCGCCGATTACTGACCATCACGACCAACGATAAGTCACCACAGTATTTTTCCGATGATCCTTGACTTTCCCTCGACCTTCAAGCCCGATCATGAAATCTAATTCGTCGTTGATCGATGAAAATTGCTCAAAACCTCCTAAACGTTCAACTCGAATTAACTCACTGATTTTCAATCTAAAAATTGTGATTTCAGTGCCTAAATTCATTATTTGCCAAGGCAATTCATCACATGCTATCTAAACTCGAAATTTAAATGTAACGACCCAGTATTTTCAACCCTTCGCATCCGCACATGTCGGACTTGAATTGTTCAAAATACTGCGTTGTAAAATAAATTTGGCAAAACTCAGAATATGTAGTAAATAAATCACAGAATCACATACATATATCAGAACTCACAGCGGAAATAAAATATACAGTGGTTCATGAAGCCACTATAAAACTTTAACCAAATAGAATTTACATAGTTTAGAATCTGCAATACAGCTGTAGACATAAATAGAAACAGAGTCTTCCAATTTGATTGATTGCAAATAAGATAAAGACTGAAAGGCTTCCGGCAGTATGAATGATCTACGGGATGACATAACTCCGGAGAGAAACTGAAACTGCAACTCAGGCTGACCCGAGCGTAAAATAAAACATAACACTCGAGTCAGGACATACATACTTATATAATGTAAGCTAATTCAAGTGTACTGTAATATAGAGCAAGTAACTTAAAGGATGCTTGGGACCGCCCATCCTCTAAGGATCCGTCAAACTATTTACTATGTAGTATATTGCGCTATTATACTAGTGTCTATTTATAAAATAAACTTACTTTTAAGTAGCGTTAAGGCTTTACATTTTCCACCTTAACACGTAATAGTCCCAGTAGTCCATCCAATATCATAGCTCCTCCTGATCGGGAAGCAACTAGAGGATACCACACGGGCTACGGGAGAAATCTAAACTCGTACAAGGCGCGGTATGGTAGGTGACACGGCACAACTAGGCAATGCCAGGGTAGATATACCAATTACGCATCCGGGCCGATGGTAACGCGAAGCCGCAGCAACCGCCCACCTCGAAACAACTCCCCAAATCAAAATAGAAGTGGCCACTGAATCAATCCAAAGTCATAGTATAATATCGAAGAGGAGTGTCCGATCAGAGGAATGACCTCATTAACCCGTCGATCGCTCCTGTTTTAGCCACCTTATGCCAACTCACGGGAGTCGGGTCCACGTATTTACCTTACAGGAAACGTCGCCACCAACCTACTTCATTCTGGAATCTCCACCGCGTACACGGTTAGTCAAAGTGGTTTTCGGTATCGACAGAGAGTATGTCCATATCTGATCCCGGTCTCTTTGCCAACCCATCGTTATTATAACACCGTGGTCTTTTAAAACAGTTTATACTTTAAAACCAAAATAAACATTTCTATTTCAAACTATAAACACGATATCATTCAAAACCCAAAACAATATGATACCGTTATATTCAAGTATAATTCTTTTCCAAAAACCATACTGCTTAAAATTTATAATATCTGGAAACCAAATATTTAAATTATATCTTCAAAACATAATATTTTGGAAATTTTACTTTAAAACCATAACTCCCAAACACAATGGTTTGGACATTCATCGGTATATAGAATAAATGGTTTAACTTTATGGTTACTTTGTAAAGAAGATAATTTACATAGCTTTACAAATATATTTCTTTATTTTAAACCATAATTTAAATATCACTTCATGTTCCCAAGACCATTTCAATTCCTATATATATATCCAATTGGAGTATTAATATTCAAAACTAAGGTTGGATATTTTTCTTTCAACAAATTAGTGTTTATTATTTCGTCTTGAATATTCCCATAAATTCCATAGATAAAACTCCAAAATTATGCCATTAAATAATTTCAAAATTTACTTAACACTAGAATGTTCATCTTAAATTTATTAAGAAAAATCCAGTTATAAATCTCATATCTTAAAGGTCTCCAAAACTTAAACATAAATATAATTTATCAAATTCCTTAAATTTCAAAACAATCAAATTCCAGATTCTATAGCACTTAGGAAATGCTACCTAAAGTTACGGGTAAAACTAGTCCAATTTCAAAAGACAGCATTTAAATGCTTTAGTAGATTGTTTAACTTAATAAATATTTCCAAATATAACTTATATATATATTTCTTAACTGAAATCTTATCCTTTCAAAAATCCAGAATTTCCAAAATAAGTTATATTCCAAAATTTTATTCAAATATTTATTTATTTATTTATTAACATTTATAACTCATTCAAAATCAATATAAAATCCTTTAAAGATATTAAATCAAATATTTAACTTCCAAAATAATTTTAAATATTTCAGAAAATATTATAAGGACCACGGGCCTGTATATAGTTTTCTAGCCTAGGTCAAGTGATACGGATTTATATCATTTCAATCCGTAATTTACAAACCCCGGGTTCTATCATTTCAAACCCGCAATCCCAAGTTAACAGTTAAACAGTTAACATAATAATAGCACAGTAATCATCATTTAGGCCTATCATTTCAGCCCACAACAATCTAAATTTAACAGGGAACTTGCAGTGGTGATTTAAGCAGTAAATAAACAATAATATAATATAACTGCAGAAATAATACAACAGATAATAACTGATGAGGTGTCAATTTAAATGGGATTCATCATTCTACGTTATACTACAGACAGATAATATTTAAATAAAATTTTTACACATACACTTGCGATAATTCACAAAATATATGTACATATGTCTGGTGAGAAATACTCACCTTAAACGCTGCAGTGGATCTAAATCAAACACGGTATCTACTTCGGAAAAAAAAACGGAAAGCACGATCAAACTTCGGCGGATGCAAAGCCTTGACTTAAATCTATAAGATCCAAATACCAAGTATGCGAATTTAAAAATTACGGTCAAAGCAAAATTTCAGAACAACTGGAACGAATAGAATAAAAGAAATTTAGTTCAACTTGCTCGACTACTACAACCCGCTAACCGTCTCAACATATCCTAGGCCCATACTTCAACCGTACGCATGCATAAAATAAATTGAATAAATTGCAAAATAAATTGCAAATTTAATACAATTGATTGAATAAAAGATGTTATGCACCCAAACAAAACAAATACATGTTTAGACATTATTAAATTATTTCTCACATTTTTAATCATATTTATCATGATCAATTATTTTCATTCTCATATATATTTATTTAAATAAAATGACAATATTGGCAACAAACACAATACTGTTCAAATTATTCGATTTAATCAAATGTAGCCACTAACTACATTCGAATTCATTAAATAATACTTTATTTCACATACATGTTCATCATGTTTAGGCAAATTATTTCTTCTTTTACTTTTATTATTAAACATTAAAAGGTGATTATTGGTATACATCACCAATATCCTTTTATTAACCATAATAAATACAATCCATTGATATTTATCCACCCAAATTCTCAAATAAGTAGTTAAATTTATTTTTAACCATCTTAAATTTATTTCAACCATTAAAAATTGAAATAAATGTCATTTTATTATATTCACCCAAGATTTATTCATACAATATTGTTTATTTGAATTAAACAACATTTCATATCATTTCTCCTTATCAATTTATCTTCTCCATTATTAAATTGTAATTCTTTTTTTTTTTTTTTTCTATGCCTTCCTCTTCAAACTGCACTTATCCAAATCCACAATACCACTAACTACATCATAACTACACTAATTCCATAGTCTAGCTTCCTACAATCAATTTATATCATTTCTTCCAGCCTACTACTAACAAAGTTCTATATGTATTTATAAATGGCACGGCATGATGGGGAAGTAGCCGAGCAAGGAAATCAGAGAACACAAGAAGGAGGAAGGAAAATTGGAAGAAGCAAAGAAATAAACAATGCAAATTATTTACCTGATAGAAGCTTGTACCAGAGAGGGACAAACAAGGAGATATGAAAACTTATGTGAATGAGGCAAAGTATTTATAGATAAACTTGCGAAATAAAAAGGGGAGATAAATAGGCAGGTTTGAAAACGTAAGAAATAAATGCAAGCGTTGATTTTTGAGTGCATGCGTTTAGGCAAGAGATTTATTTCCAGTTCTTCTTGTTTGAACGCTACACGAAAATTGTGATAAATGCATGCGTTGATTTCTCTTTCCAGTTTTATGTTTGAACGATATCACTCTTTTGGATTTTTTTTTTTTAGATAGCTTGCGTGATTTATACCAGTTATAATCTAAATTTAAAGCATGCGTTACTGCAAATTTGAACAGATTTGATTGAGGAAGCAAAACTTGAGCTCTTGCGTGATTTATGGTAAGCAATGAAAAAGCTTTTAACTGAAAAGGCAAAAGTAATAAATGCTTACATAAATATTTACTTGATCAATGGTTCGAAAAATTTATTTATTGCAAAACAAACGCAGTGGAAACAGAGAGATATAATGGGTATGCGAAAATTTGCAAAGATAGGCAAGATTAAATTTTGAATGCATTTAATTTAGGTGAGAGGAAAAATGGCAATTGGAAGAGTTGATATTTTTGTGGATAAGGCTGCGTGAATAAATGAATACAGTGACATGCTCAAGAACAAATGGTAAGAGGCAAATGTCAAAATGTTAAAAGAATAAAATTTTGTGTCACGCGCAAAGGAAGGCAAATTTGATTTCCATATTCTTCTAATCAATTAATTCCCCTTTAATTGCCTTTAATTGATTTCAATTGATTACCTTATCCCTTTTAATTACCCTCCTTAATTGATTTCAATTAATTACCATATTACCAATTAATTATCCTCCTTTAATTACATACTCAAATTTGGTTACTAACTTAATTAGTTAATTAACCCTTTTTGTTAATTATCAATCCTGCGACGTCTCACATTAATCCGTCCGCTTTGTAGGCACTGGTAGCCGCACTGGTTACACGGGCAGATTTCTCCTACAAAATGGGGATTAACCTCGTGTCCTCATGCCATTAACCAAAAGAATTAACTTATTTATCTTTCATCAATTTTATTAATTTGCATTAATTATTCAATAAATTAATTCTGGTCAACTACTGAAATTTTACAATTAATTTCTCTATTAATTGTCATAAATTTCTTTTTGAAATATCTATTAATTGTCATTAACTCCATTTTAAAATATCCGTATGTGCCTTTATTCAAGTTTTGAATTGCTAACTAGGAATAAGGTAGATTTATCAAATAAATTGATTGTAAGTTTCATTGTTTTAAATTGCTTAACAATGTTCACTGCTAACATAATTAATATGTCAAAATTGAGAATATTCCACCAACATGATTTGCATGTCATAACCTACCAAATTAACATAATTAATTAACTACTTTAATATGTTACAAATTTTCTCCTTTTCATTATTTTTAGGGAATGGGTATAACAACAGATATTATGATAATATCCAAAACATTTAGTTACCACTCACTTCATTATACATTATAAAAATTTCCTTTTTTTTTTTTCTTCTTAAATTTAGTTACAAAAATCATATTAAATTAACGAGTTTAATTCTCTAAATTAAATATTTAAACAATATTGGTAAACACAATTTATATAAACAAAAAAATTAAAAGAAATAAATAGCTAAAAACTAGGGCTGTTACACTCTCCCCCACTTAAGAACTTTTCGTCCTCGAAAAGGAACAAAAGAAAAGAAACAAAGGAAGATAAGCTAGATAAACAAGAACTTTAAACGAATAGTTCCGGATTTGAAGCACGAAGAAGATCTTCTAGAATCGGTTTTACTCTTTTCAGTTCGACCGTCGGTCTATGGGTGGTAAGCGGTGCTCAGGCCCCGATGAGTAACAAAGATTTTTAAAGATTATAGAAAAGATTTCTAAATAGACTGGTATAAGCAATAGCCTCCTCATTCTGTAGCAGATAGGGAAACCAAGGACACTTAAAGATAGTTTGAAAACAAATAAGATAATAAATTTGCAATCATAATGCTTTGAAATCATTAAATTTATAAATTTGGAAATCATGCTACTAAAATCATAATACCTTTAAAATAATCTTCATTTATACCTTTTAAATTCAATGCCAAACAATATTCATTTCAAGGTTGAAATATTCCTAAGTTCATTTATAAAAAAAATTTCCAAAACATTTTATTTTTAGAAACAGCAGCACTCATAATATGCTATAGTAGATATAATAGTATTCCTAATCAGTTTATTATGTACTTAACTCTGAATTTTAACAAATAACCTAACACTTTATTAAAAATACTTATCTTATAAATAAGATATTCCTTCAATAAGTTACCCTTGAATTTCCATTTGAAAACCAATTCTCAATTATCAAAATTTAGTGATATTAGAATACGTCTTAACTATTTATTTAGACATCAATTAAACTATGATTTGAAGATATATAATCCTTACTCCAAAAATATCCCTTTCAAATATATTTTCCTTATTCAAAGATACCTTGTTTATTACACAAACATATTCATTTCAGGAAATAACCTTTTATTAAAATCTCTTGGTTAGATTTACGGCTCCATATTAAATTAATTTGATTATTAAGACATTTGAATAAAATTCCTTAAATTCCTTTTCCTTATTTATCCTCATTAATCTTTTATAACTAAAATTTAAGTGTATAATATTTATTATAACCACTCAAATTTTATTCATAAAATCCTTTTATATTGTATATTATCCAATTACATGTTAACTTTTGAAAATCAAGGTAAGTTATATTAAATGAAATTGGGTGTTATACAAATAAAACTTTCAATTTAATTATCTCCAATTGGAACCTTTTTATTCAAATTTTTGTTATTATATTTATTTTCCTTCCTCAAGATAAACTTTAAGAATTAAATTCCTGATTCCCTTCAAACCATTTAGAGATAACTAAATATATATACCTAATATGTCAAATCAAATTTAAATTATATATCTATATATATTAAGTCATACTTTAGAAATTCAAATCAATTAAAATCTCAAGGAAACACTGTAGCCAGACTACAGAATGGTCTTTTCACTTCGAAACTCAAAAATGAATGTCGATGATGCTGCAGTCATCACCGAAATTATTTTCCAGCGACAAAGAGAAAAGCATTAATTTTAAAATTTCTTTGGAAACAAATTTCTATACAAAAATACTTATTACATCCTTTTAAAATTTAAACACAAGGTTTGAAATCATCAGAAATTTAATTCTCAAGTTTTAGTTTTAAATTCATTTCTGTTTCCAAATTAATTTATAACCATTGTTTTATATTCACTTATTTATTAGACAAACACATGGCTTACAACACCATAAATAAAATCAAAACTATTATCTCTTGACAACTAGTTAAATTAATTATAAAATTTTGAAAATTATACTCATATATATAATATTAGATTTTAATTTCAAATATAGGAATAAACTTCTCAAACCAGGATAGAGACTCAAATTTGATGAACTCAAATCAAATAGAATTCAAGATAAATTGAAATCAGAAGATCAGAATAAGGAAACTGGGTAAGTCTATATAAGTCGCGGACAACCTTGACCTAGTCATCCGTGACTTAAAGAGCCATATCGATGTGGTTGGGGTAAATCTACATTTGATCCGAAGAGACAGAATTTGGAATAACCAAAGATACTAGCATATAAACCGAGGATAAATATAAATCTCCGGTGAATCAATGCTAATGGTAAAGGAGTTTCACCCCTTTATTAGAATAATGGCGAGACCGCCAATTTACAATAAAGATCATCCAAAGTGGAGTTATGAGATACTCCAGAATCTAAAGCAGATGAAAAAGTGAGGGATACGAATGAGCTTTGGAACCGTAGGGAATGTTCCAAAATTCGAAAAGAGAGTGGTTCAATCTCGAATGAACGTGATTCTGTAAATCAAATTTACCATACATTCTAAGTTTTGCCTAGAACCAAAGCTCTGATACCAAATGTAACGACCCAGTATTTTCAACCCTTCGCATCCGCACATGTCGGACTTGAATTGTTCAAAATACTGCGTTGTAAAATAAATTTGGCAAAACTCAGAATATGTAGTAAATAAATCACAGAATCACATACATATATCAGAACTCACAGCGGAAATAAAATATACAGTGGTTCATGAAGCCACTATAAAACTTTAACCAAATAGAATTTACATAGTTTAGAATCTGCAATACAGCTGTAGACATAAATAGAAACAGAGTCTTCCAATTTGATTGATTGCAAATAAGATAAAGACTGAAAGGCTTCCGGCAGTATGAATGATCTACGGGATGACATAACTCCGGAGAGAAACTGAAACTGCAACTCAGGCTGACCCGAGCGTAAAATAAAACATAACACTCGAGTCAGGACATACATACTTATATAATGTAAGCTAATTCAAGTGTACTGTAATATAGAGCAAGTAACTTAAAGGATGCTTGGGACCGCCCATCCTCTAAGGATCCGTCAAACTATTTACTATGTAGTATATTGCGCTATTATACTAGTGTCTATTTATAAAATAAACTTACTTTTAAGTAGCGTTAAGGCTTTACATTTTCCACCTTAACACGTAATAGTCCCAGTAGTCCATCCAATATCATAGCTCCTCCTGATCGGGAAGCAACTAGAGGATACCACACGGGCTACGGGAGAAATCTAAACTCGTACAAGGCGCGGTATGGTAGGTGACACGGTACAACTAGGCAATGCCAGGGTAGATATACCAATTACGCATCCGGGCCGATGGTAACGCGAAGCCGCAGCAACCGCCCACCTCGAAACAACTCCCCAAATCAAAATAGAAGTGGCCACTGAATCAATCCAAAGTCATAGTATAATATCGAAGAGGAGTGTCCGATCAGAGGAATGACCTCATTAACCCGTCGATCGCTCCTGTTTTAGCCACCTTATGCCAACTCACGGGAGTCGGGTCCACGTATTTACCTTACAGGAAACGTCGCCACCAACCTACTTCATTCTGGAATCTCCACCGCGTACACGGTTAGTCAAAGTGGTTTTCGGTATCGACAGAGAGTATGTCCATATCCGATCCCGGTCTCTTTGCCAACCCATCGTTATTATAACACCGTGGTCTTTTAAAACAGTTTATACTTTAAAACCAAAATAAACATTTCTATTTCAAACTATAAACACGATATCATTCAAAACCCAAAACAATATGATACCGTTATATTCAAGTATAATTCTTTTCCAAAAACCATACTGCTTAAAATTTATAATATCTGGAAACCAAATATTTAAATTATATCTTCAAAACATAATATTTTGGAAATTTTACTTTAAAACCATAACTCCCAAACACAATGGTTTGGACATTCATCGGTATATAGAATAAATGGTTTAACTTTATGGTTACTTTGTAAAGAAGATAATTTACATAGCTTTACAAATATATTTCTTTATTTTAAACCATAATTTAAATATCACTTCATGTTCCCAAGACCATTTCAATTCCTATATATATATCCAATTGGAGTATTAATATTCAAAACTAAGGTTGGATATTTTTTCTTTCAACAAATTAGTGTTTATTATTTCGTCTTGAATATTCCCATAAATTCCATAGATAAAACTCCAAAATTATGCCATTAAATAATTTCAAAATTTACTTAACACTAGAATGTTCATCTTAAATTTATTAAGAAAAATCCAGTTATAAATCTCATATCTTAAAGGTCTCCAAAACTTAAACATAAATATAATTTATCAAATTCCTTAAATTTCAAAACAATCAAATTCCAGATTCTATAGCACTTAGGAAATGCTACCTAAAGTTACGGGTAAAACTAGTCCAATTTCAAAAGACAGCATTTAAATGCTTTAGTAGATTGTTTAACTTAATAAATATTTCCAAATATAACTTATATATATATTTCTTAACTGAAATCTTATCCTTTCAAAAATCCAGAATTTCCAAAATAAGTTATATTCCAAAATTTTATTCAAATATTTATTTATTTATTTATTAACATTTATAACTCATTCAAAATCAATATAAAATCCTTTAAAGATATTAAATCAAATATTTAACTTCCAAAATAATTTTAAATATTTCAGAAAATATTATAAGGACCACGGGCCTGTATATAGTTTTCTAGCCTAGGTCAAGTGATACGGATTTATATCATTTCAATCCGTAATTTACAAACCCCGGGTTCTATCATTTCAAACCCGCAATCCCAAGTTAACAGTTAAACAGTTAACATAATAATAGCACAGTAATCATCATTTAGGCCTATCATTTCAGCCCACAACAATCTAAATTTAACAGGGAACTTGCAGTGGTGATTTAAGCAGTAAATAAACAATAATATAATATAACTACAGAAATAATACAACAGATAATAACTGATGAGGTGTCAATTTAAATGGGATTCATCATTCTACGTTATACTACAGACAGATAATATTTAAATAAAATTTTTACACATACACTTGCGATAATTCACAAAATATATGTACATATGTCTGGTGAGAAATACTCACCTTAAACGCTGCAGTGGATCTAAATCAAACACGGTATCTACTTCGGAAAAAAAAACGGAAAGCACGATCAAACTTCGGCGGATGCAAAGCCTTGACTTAAATCTATAAGATCCAAATACCAAGTATGCGAATTTAAAAATTACGGTCAAAGCAAAATTTCAGAACAACTGGAACGAATAGAATAAAAGAAATTTAGTTCAACTTGCTCGACTACTACAACCCGCTAACCGTCTCAACATATCCTAGGCCCATACTTCAACCGTACGCATGCATAAAATAAATTGAATAAATTGCAAAATAAATTGCAAATTTAATACAATTGATTGAATAAAAGATGTTATGCACCCAAACAAAAAAAATACATGTTTAGACATTATTAAATTATTTCTCACATTTTTAATCATATTTATCATGATCAATTATTTTCATTCTCATATATATTTATTTAAATAAAATGACAATATTGGCAACAAACACAATACTGTTCAAATTATTCGATTTAATCAAATGTAGCCACTAACTACATTCGAATTCATTAAATAATACTTTATTTCACATACATGTTCATCATGTTTAGGCAAATTATTTCTTCTTTTACTTTTATTATTAAACATTAAAAGGTGATTATTGGTATACATCACCAATATCCTTTTATTAACCATAATAAATACAATCCATTGATATTTATCCACCCAAATTCTCAAATAAGTAGTTAAATTTATTTTTAACCATCTTAAATTTATTTCAACCATTAAAAATTGAAATAAATGTCATTTTATTATATTCACCCAAGATTTATTCATACAATATTGTTTATTTGAATTAAACAACATTTCATATCATTTCTCCTTATCAATTTATCTTCTCCATTATTAAATTGTAATTCTTTTTTTTTTTTCTATGCCTTCCTCTTCAAACTGCACTTATCCAAATCCACAATACCACTAACTACATCATAACTACACTAATTCCATAGTCTAGCTTCCTACAATCAATTTATATCATTTCTTCCAGCCTACTACTAACAAAGTTCTATATGTATTTATAAATGGCACGGCATGATGGGGAAGTAGCCGAGCAAGGAAATCAGAGAACACAAGAAGGAGGAAGGAAAATTGGAAGAAGCAAAGAAATAAACAATGCAAATTATTTACCTGATAGAAGCTTGTACCAGAGAGGGACAAACAAGGAGATATGAAAACTTATGTGAATGAGGCAAAGTATTTATAGATAAACTTGCGAAATAAAAAGGGGAGATAAATAGGCAGGTTTGAAAACGTAAGAAATAAATGCAAGCGTTGATTTTTGAGTGCATGCGTTTAGGCAAGAGATTTATTTCCAGTTCTTCTTGTTTGAACGCTACACGAAAATTGTGATAAATGCATGCGTTGATTTCTCTTTCCAGTTTTATGTTTGAACGATATCACTCTTTTGGATTTTTTTTTTTTTAGATAGCTTGCATGATTTATACCAGTTATAATCTAAATTTAAAGCATGCGTTACTGCAAATTTGAACAGATTTGATTGAGGAAGCAAAACTTGAGCTCTTGCGTGATTTATGGTAAGCAATGAAAAAGCTTTTAACTGAAAAGGCAAAAGTAATAAATGCTTACATAAATATTTACTTGATCAATGGTTCGAAAAATTTATTTATTGCAAAACAAACGCAGTGGAAACAGAGAGATATAATGGGTATGCGAAAATTTGCAAAGATAGGCAAGATTAAATTTTGAATGCATTTAATTTAGGTGAGAGGAAAAATGGCAATTGGAAGAGTTGATATTTTTGTGGATAAGGCTGCGTGAATAAATGAATACAGTGACATGCTCAAGAACAAATGGTAAGAGGCAAATGTCAAAATGTTAAAAGAATAAAATTTTGTGTCACGCGCAAAGGAAGGCAAATTTGATTTCCATATTCTTCTAATCAATTAATTCCCCTTTAATTGCCTTTAATTGATTTCAATTGATTACCTTATCCCTTTTAATTACCCTCCTTAATTGATTTCAATTAATTACCATATTACCAATTAATTATCCTCCTTTAATTACATACTCAAATTTGGTTACTAACTTAATTAGTTAATTAACCCTTTTTGTTAATTATCAATCCTGCGACGTCTCACATTAATCCGTCCGCTTTGTAGGCACTGGTAGCCGGACTGGTTACACGGGCAGATTTCTCCTACAAAATGGGGATTAACCTCGTGTCCTCATGCCATTAACCAAAAGAATTAACTTATTTATCTTTCATCAATTTTATTAATTTGCATTAATTATTCAATAAATTAATTCTGGTCAACTACTGAAATTTTACAATTAATTTCTCTATTAATTGTCATAAATTTCTTTTTGAAATATCTATTAATTGTCATTAACTCCATTTTAAAATATCCGTATGTGCCTTTATTCAAGTTTTGAATTGCTAACTAGGAATAAGGTAGATTTATCAAATAAATTGATTGTAAGTTTCATTGTTTTAAATTGCTTAACAATGTTCACTGCTAACATAATTAATATGTCAAAATTGAGAATATTCCACCAACATGATTTGCATGTCATAACCTACCAAATTAACATAATTAATTAACTACTTTAATATGTTACAAATTTTCTCCTTTTCATTATTTTTAGGGAATGGGTATAACAACAGATATTATGATAATATCCAAAACATTTAGTTACCACTCACTTCATTATACATTATAAAAATTTCCTTTTTTTTTTCTTCTTAAATTTAGTTACAAAAATCATATTAAATTAACGAGTTTAATTCTCTAAATTAAATATTTAAACAATATTGGTAAACACAATTTATATAAACAAAAAAATTAAAAGAAATAAATAGCTAAAAACTAGGGCTGTTACATTAAAAATTTGGATTTTCTGATTTTAACAGGTTTTACTGTAAAAACTTAAATTTTGAAATGTTAACAAAATAATCCACCAGAAAATTATTTTTGAAAATGAATTTACCTTATTATAATCATTTTCTATTCTATAATCATAGCTTGAATTCACTTGGATATGTAGATTTTAATTTGTTTTTCCCTTTCTTGAATATATGAATACAACAGACAAGAAGAAGAGAAAAAAAGAAAAAAAAACTACTACAGTTATATGTATTCAGACATATATACCATACATAAAGAAAAATTTAAATCTATATTCAAACTTAAAAACAACCATACACCAAATATTCATCATTACTACACATATCAGCCACATGCAACACTTTATAATAATTTCTGGGTTTCAAAAATTTCCGTTTACTGACAGGAATAATAGAGATGCCTGTTTTAACTGGTCCAGGAACTATACTTTTAAGTATATGTGTTTAAATTTGAATTACACCATTATATCTAAATTCTTAAATCATAATATGCCAATTTGTCATGATAACAGAAATACAAATATGTGTACTCAGGCATGCAAATCAGAGTTTCCATCTATAGACTAACCATCATTATCCCATTCATACACATCAACTTAAAGTTATTTTCATCATCAATTGAGTCATGCACGAATTTTTACAGATAATTTTAAGTTAAAGAGTTAGAGTCTACTCACATTCTGAAACCAAAGAAGCCTATGAAATGTTTCCCTTTGAATCAGAAAATCTGGAGTTTTCTACTTGCTTGATTTATGAATTGAATCTCTCCTAGTTGCTGAGTTATTGAATTTTACTCTACTTCTTGCTGCAGAATTGCTGAGTTGAAACAAATTCGACTCTTGCATTTGCTTTCCAAGTTTTGAGATGAATTATAGCTTCAGATTCTTGAAATAAATTCAAGTTTTGTTGTTTTTTTTTATGATTTTGATTCCCTTTTGGTTTTCAGGTTTATGAAGTTGTGAAAGAGAAAGGGTGAAACTTGTTTTCTTCTTTTCTAATAACTAAAAAAATAAAAGAAAATTAATATAATTGAGACACTTGTTAAATTATAGGATAAATTAATTACACCTGTATTTGCATGTAACAATAGGTTGACACTTGTAACAATAATGTATTAATGTATTTTAAAGTATATTTTTTATATATCTTATTATAGTTAAATTTTAGTTTTACATTAGTAATATCTTAAGCGTGTTTTAAAAAAAAGAATCAAACTTCTCTTTGTCCAAATTTTATTTATTAGACTTACATTTGTAATTATGCATGATATATATTTATTTTAAATATTTATAAAGCCCCCCCTTTTTTTATATTTATTAACAATCACTTTCTTAATTTATATAAAGAAAGTTTCCCTTAAAACAAATCCAATTTTAAATCCAAAATGATTTAAATACCCAACTTCAAATTAAATTCCAAATAAATTTTACATATATATTTTTAAACAAATATAATCCCAACTTGTATATAATAATTCTGTTTAAAATTTATATATATATATATATATAACACAATTACAAATATCAAATAAATATTTATTTGATCAGATTCATTTGTTCAATCTATAAATTCAGTATTTCTATTAATTAACTCAATTATATTAATGCCCAGAAATCCGGATTATTACATTCCTCCCCACTTTGAAACTTTTCGTCCTCGAAAAGAAATAAAGCCAGAATTTATTAAATATTTTAAAACCAGTGAAAATATTTTTTGATCATTTTAAAACACTTTTAAAATCTGTAATACTACCAAATAGTTTTACAAAAATACTTTTTATAACTTGATGTTTTAACAAGTCCATCCTCGTTCTCATAGAAATTCGGTCATACGTTGATCAGGCGTACGACTGAAATTCTATAAGTACTTAGCAGACCCGTTTTTAACACCCAGTGAAAATACTTTAGAAAATAATTTTATTCAAAATATAGAAAACAGTTTTTTTTTTGAAAATAGAGAATATATCTTTGGTGAGGATGCTCTGGAAATCATCACCCCCATCCATGGTCGCAGTTAACCCGATGGTTACGTTGCCATCCCGACAAAATCCACAGATAACTGTAGGCCTCCCGCCCCTCGTTTACACCATGGAATCCGCTACAGATCGCAGCTACAACTGGGGTTACGTAGCTATCACAGCAAAAAAACCCATATAACTGTAGGCATCAGCGCCCTCGAATTTCGCTGCCAAAAGAATGAAACTTCTCCACTCCACTTGACCATAGATCGCAGTCTACCGATGTTGCGTTGCCTTCCCAGCAAAATCAAGTGTAGACCGTTGACACTCATCCTCCACACGATTTTCGCTATGGTCCCCACAGTAGATCGCAGTGACAATTTGTTACACTGTCGTCACAGCATAACCCAAATGCCCCTGTAGGCATCAACGCCCTCGACTTTCGCTACCCAATAATCCTCAGGAACTAGTTTTTCCGGACTCCTCACAGGATCAACTTTAGAACCCCCCCTTGGGGCTCAAGGCAGCACCACCCGGTGGTACTCCTGAGAAGTCCATTCCAAGGGAGCGCCATTTTCCCCAGAGCCATTATCAAAACATTTTATACTATATATATCGTATCTTTAAATCATACACCTAGTATGATCTCATACAAAGCTCCTTTACACAAAATCGATTATTCCAAAATCGATAATTCTCAAACTAGGCTTTCCCAAATTCAATATTGATTTTATCAAAAAAAAATTAAAAGCCTTTCCCAATCCATAGGTTCCCAAAACCTTTTTCCAAAATCCTCATAAGATCCTTTTCATATGTATAGATATAAAAATTTTAAAACTTAGGAACTTATATAGAACTCCTTTTATACTTCAAACACCTAAAAACACATTTTCTTCCGGCAAACGATTCATCAAGGGGAGTTTTATCTTATATAACAAAGATATATAACTTTGTTTATTAAAATCAAATATTCAAATTTGATTACTCTTTACAAAATCACTAACCATATCACTTACTTCCATAAACAAAATTTCAACCATAGAAATATCCAATTTTCACTTTACTTCATCATATATTTCACAAAATATATTTTTCATTTAAAAATCCATTTCACATTTCTTATCCACAAATTCCCAGCATCAATTTTGTTTAAATCCGTACGACGTACACATATCATCCGTACGCTATACCAATCTGATCGCTCACTCGATCACACAATTTCATTTCCGAACTAGTATTGTCCACCCGACTTCCTAGTGCGGACACATATCTGGTTTCTTGATCAGAAACCGTCATTCTCCTTGCATAGCCTAACTATGATGGAGAATATCCAGAACCAATCAACAATCCATATCCAAGTTCGCCGTCGAAAATCGAGTGAAAAATCCCATTCGGATCGATATAACTATCTCGAAATTCTGTGCTCGAATCTGGATCAAATCACTACACGAATAGAATAACATACGTACACCCTACGTATTTATCTTTATTGGTTATTAGCCAAATTAATTTCATTTCTATTCATTTTGATTATCCTTCACTTACTCACAATTGCTTCAATCCATTTGGATTATTACCTCTATTCTTATCTCAATTGGGTTTTAACCATCAACTGTTTAGACTCTGTCCAGTTTATTTTAGAAAATAACTTGAAAATTTTAAAAATAGATAAGTGGTTGGAAAATAATTACTAGTTTGTAAAATAGCTGTAAAATAGTTCAGTAATTGTAAAATAATTGGAAAATAGTTAAATAGTCATAGAAATTTTAAATATTTGCAAAATAGTTATAAATAGTAATTAGTAGTTGAAAATAGTAATTAGTTTATAAAATAGTTAGAAAATTGTTAAACAGTTTCAAAAATAATTTTAAAACAAGTATAAGATAATTTGGCTTTTTAAAAGAAAGGTTGTTTCTATAATGAATAGCTTGGAAAATAAGTTTATATTAAAACAATTTATATTAAAAATAGTCCAGAGTCAAAACTGTTCAATTCCCAATCAATTCAATTTAAATTCCACTTTCATTTAAATTGACTTAACTCCAATTTAAATAACTTCAATTTCTATTGAAATTGATTCAACCCCAATTCAAGTTGAATTAATCTAAGTTTCTTTTCAAATTTAACTTCATTCAACCCTGATCTCAAATTCTACTAATTCAAATAAATTTCATTTGAATTAGTTCCAGTTTTAATTCATTTCAACTCCAGTTTGAACTAATCTCAATTTCAAACTCCATTTCCAAATCAAGTTAAATTATTCTTGATTTTTTTTTCTCAAATTAAATTCAAATTTCATTAGAATTTAAAACTTATTCAACTTTAATTACAATTCCAAATTATTCAAATCATTCCAATTCAAATTTTCCATTTGGATCTTATACTCATACATCTTCAATCACAATTTCAATCAATTCAAATCAAATTCAATTTGAACTAATTTCAAATTTCAAATTTAAACCATCTCGAATTATATAAATTCGAGTTAATACTTCAAATGTTGATTTAATTCCTTTAAATCAATTTACCTTTTTATCCCAACAATGGATTACCATACACCATTTCTCATTCATTTAAACAAATCCAATTCACATTTTAAAGACTATTAATAACAATAGGATGATATCATCCAATTATTTCAAAACATCCATCCATTTTCAATTTTTGGATCTCAAATCCAATTTGAGATCACTCAAACTCTCAAATATAATCAATCATTTAACTTTCCAAGTGAAAACTTAATTTCATCTGGAAATTTCCAAATCAGGTTGATCATTTTAACTTATTTAACTCTTCCTCAAGTTAAACTTAATTCACTTAACCCAATCAACCTTACCCAGTTTGAACGTCCATTTCAAATTCTAAACTTCACATTAATAATCTTTCCATTTATAAGTTTAAAAACTTATCACCTTGGGTATCACATCATATTCCAGTTTCAAAACTCACCATTTAGAGTTTATTTCAAACCACCTTTAATACTATGTATATCCACATATATACATATTAATTTCTTTTATATACCAAGTTATAATTTAAAATTTTAAACCACCTTTGGTTTTTAATTCAAAACAAATTTCTTTTAAAATTTTCAAACATTTCTTATTTAAAATAAGATCATATTCAAAATAGTTTGAATAATATAATTTCTTTTAACATTTTGAAACCAATTCAAACGTTTAAATTTAGAACTTCACAATTTGAAACCCACTTTAATTTTCATCCTTTCTAATTTACAAGTTATTCTCATCAAATGGTTATTTCCTTAAAAAAAATTATTGTTTAAAACAATCATCCCATTATTAAACACAATAACCATTCAATTTCCTGGTTTGAAACCAATTCTGATTCATCTTATTTTGAAATTCTTTCTTAACTTTAAGATTTTAATATAAGTTTGAATCCATTTCAAACTTATGCTTATTTAATTCCAATTTCAATCTGGTTGTATTCTATTACTTCTTAATTTAACTTAATAATTGAACAACCAATTCCTTTACTATTTGTTAGAAAGATATATTGCTCTATATATCAAAATATATTCTTATATAAAACCATTTAAAATCTTTATATAAGAAAATAACAAGTACGCTCTCTCACATATATATACACTCAACTCATTCTAGGGTACCACTCACCCTATCTTTAATGAGTAATCCCACCAGAGCCAAGGTTCTCGCTTAACCTCGCTCTGATACCAAATGTAACGACCCGGAATTTCAAATCCCAAAAATTCCAGATAGTTAGAAAGAAGAAGAAAAAGAAAGAAGAAGACACAAGAACAAGACACAGAAACCTCACAATCGCAGCGGATCAAAATATAATATCAAAATAATAACAGTTATACAAAAAGAAAACTGTATCTATCAATTTTCATCGATATATCAGAGTTACAACAATTTATACAATATTGGACAGATACAATTTAACATATCTCAGATATATATAATATCATAATGGAAACTCTCCATACGTCCTTGCCATCCAGCTCGCTTCCTGAGCTCCAGAACGTCCTTACCTGAAAATCTGTAATACTCGGTCTGACCCGACCATTACATCAAAGTAACACCCGGGTCAGGCTGGAAACCAGCGTGAGTAAACCCTTCTAACATGAAATACACCAAAATAATAGCCTATTTAAAACCCGGGGCAACACATAATAATTCTACAAAATCACATGTCCGGTATAGACAACACTTATTATACTCATCAATTTCTAAGTGCCAAACTTAGATTAAATGGTCCAACTTACATAAACCATTCCATATCAGCCAATTGATTTCACATATCAATTTATAAAGAATCAAAGTGGTTTCGGTTTTTACTAATACCCGACTCCGGTCTCTTTGAATTTAATACAATTTTAACCCAAGTTATACAAGTGAAATACAATTTAACTTCAAATACGATAACTCCTTTACACAGAAATTCATAATAGATTGATAATCACACTATCATCGTTCATTCAACATATTAAATCACAAAACAATTCATATCAGAGATGTCTCCCAATTCAAGACACCCATTATCAATCAATCATTAATAAGCAAGATTGATCACTCTAATCAATTAAACTAATTAATGATCCCCTAATTACCTTCATTAGTTAATTATTCTTAAATCTCGAATAATAATTAACATTTAACTTAATTACATTCATTAATTAGTCTTGATTAATCACAATCAGCAATTGACTTTCCTTAATTATTCCATCAATTTAAACCAACCCCTTGATTAATTATATTAATTAATCTCTTAATTATACTGAGTAATTATAACTTAATTCCCTCTACCAAGTAATTGTCTGTTAATTACTTCCCATCAAGCAATTTTCTTCAAATAATTACATTCAGTAATTATCCACTCATTACATCACTAAGTAATTCTACCTTATTAATTACCTTAGTAATTATACTTAATCTTCAATTAATCTTATTTATTAATCACCCTTGGTTAGTCTCATTCTGTAATTAATTAACTTAAATTAATTACATCCCTTAATTAACTTCCCATAACCTTATTTGTCGATACTTAAATTAATTATACTAAGTGATTAATTATTAATTGCTTCTACTAGGTAATTATTTTCATATTAATTACACAAGGTAATTAATCCAAAATTACCTTCAAATCCCAATTAATTAACTTAAACTAACCATATTAAATAATTTCATAGAGTAATTAATTCCTTTAATTAACTTTTATAATAAATCAATCAATTAATCAATTACCCCTTAATTACTTTAATCAATTAATCAATTTTAAAATCACCCAAAACCTAATAATTTCTAAAATAATGCATTAATACAAATTTCCATTCAAATCTTCTTTTAATAAATTTTAGAATTTAAAACATCATTAACCCACTTAAACCTTAAATTATTTAAGTTAAATAGCTTTCAAGAAAGTTAGTTTTAATCTTGATTTTAGGCTAAACTTCAAACTTGAAGATATCCTTCCCTTTTAACCAGAGTCAAGCCCGGGAAAAACTCACCCAAACCCGCGTCACCAACCTTACTTTCTTTCATTGTTACAATAAAAATAGTTAAACGATACCAACACATACAAGCAACCTGTTCGTATATTCCAAAGCAAACCCAATTTATCCCGAGAATGAACTCGAGCTACTCGATCTATTACTCGGAGTTGACTTCGAAACTTCACAGTCCCAATTCCCTGACACGTACCACCATACGTGCTCATGCACCATCACCTAAGACCTCTCCGACCATCGACGACAACACCGGCAAGTCACCCAACCTCACTGTGAGCAACAACGATCATCCAAACAACATCTCCAGTCTCGATTCAAATTCGAGCATACTAGTTGAATGTAAACCCAACCCATCATCAGGGTTTGACTGCCACTGACGATTCCTGGCTCGAGAAGCTCCGCCACCTTCACCATAACTTTGTCACGTCACCCAGCACCTATCGCAGGCCTTGCGATCGCCACCGATCATTTCTCGGCGCCTCTAAAACCGATTGAACACTCGTGTCTAACTCAGGGAATAAAACCCTACATCGTCGATTACTGACCATCACGACCAACGATAAATCACCACAGTATTTTTCCGATGATCCTTGACTTTCCCTCGACCTTCAAGCCCGATCATGAAATCTAATTCGTCGTTGATCGATGAAAATTGCTCAAAACCTCCTAAATGTTCAACTCGAATTAACTCACTGATTTTCAATCTAAAAATTGTGATTTTAGTGCCCAAATTCATTATTTGCCAAGGCAATTCATCACATGCTATCTAAACTCGAAATTTAAAAATTTGGATTTTCTGATTTTAACAGGTTTTACTGTAAAAACTTAATTTTTGAAATGTTAACAAAATATTCCACCAGAAAATTGTTTTTGAAAATGAATTTACCTTATTATAATCATTTTCTATTCTATAGTCATAGCTTGAATTCACTTGGATATGTAGATTTTAATTTGTTTTTCCCTTTCTTGAATATGTGAATACAACAGACAAGAAGAAGAGAAAAAAAGAAAAAGAAAACTACAGGTATATGTATTCAGACATATATACCATACATAAAGAAAATTTTAAATCTATATTTAAACTTAAAAACAACCATACACCAAATATTCATCATTACTACACATATCAGTCACATGCAACACTTTATAATAATTTCTGGGTTTCAAAAATTTCTGTTTACTGACAGGAATAATAGAGATGCCTGTTTTAACTGATCCAGGAACTATACTTTTAAGTATATGTGTTTAAATTTGAATTACACCATTATATCTAAATTCTTAAATCATAATATGCCAGTTTGTCATGATAACAGAAATACACATATGTGTACTCAGGCATGCAAATCAGAGTTTCCATCTATAGACTAACCATCATTATCCCATTCATACACATCAACTTAAAGTTATTTTCATCATCAATTGAGTCATGCACTAATTTTTACAGATAATTTTAAGTTAAAGAGTTAGAGTCTACTCACATTCTGAAACCAGAGAAGCCTATGAAATGTTTCCCTTTGAATCAGAAAATCTGGAGTTTTCTACTTGCTTGATTTATGAACTGAATCTCTCCTAGTTGCTGAGTTATTGAATTTTACTCTACTTCTTGCTGCAGAATTGCTGAGTTGAAACAAATTCGACTCTTGCATTTGCTTTCCAAGTTTTGAGATGAATTATAGCTTCAGATTCTTGAAATAAATTCAAGTTTTGTTGTTTTTTTTTTATGATTTTGATTCCCTTTTGGTTTTCAGGTTTATGAAGTTGTGAAAGAGAAAGGGTGAAACTTGTTTTCTTCTTTTCTAATAACTAAAAAAAATAAAAGAAAATTAATATAATTGAGACACTTGTTAAATTATAGGATAAATTAATTACACTTGTATTTGCATGTAACAATAGGTTGACACTTGTAACTATAATGTATTAATGTATTTTAAATTTTTTTTATATATATCTTATTATAGTTAAATTTTAGTTTTATATTAGTAATATCTTAAGTGTGTTTTAAAAAAAAAAATCAAACTTCTCTTTGTCCAAATTTTATTTATTAGACTTACATTTGTAATTATGCATGATATGTATTTATTTTAAATATTCATAAAGCCTCCCCTTTTTTATATTAATTAACAATCACTTTCTTAATTTATATAAAGAAAGTTTCCCTTAAAACAAATCCAATTTTAAATCCAAAATGACTTAAATACCGAACTTCAAATTAAATTCCAAATAAATTTTACATATATATTTTTAAACAAATACAATCCCAACTTGTATATAATAATTCTGTTTAAAATCTATGTATATATATATAACACAATTACAAATGTCAAATAAATATTTATTTGATCAGATTCATTTGTTCAATCTATAAATTCAGTATTTCTATTAATTAACTCAATTATATTAATGCTCAGAAATCCGGATTATTACATCGATATTGCATATAATATGAGCATTGTGACGTCAGATGTTTCCAGGTTTTCACATCTCCTATTCGGTGTATAATGTGCATGCAATAAGTCAAGAGATGTTACGGGATTTTCCGTCTCTTAAGGATCCATCAAAATATTTATATATAGTAAAATATGCTTCATATATAATTTCTATTCAGTAAAATATATATTTTCTTAGCGTTAAGGCTTTACATTGATCCCCCTTAATGCATTTTTAAGCATTATCGTACAATTTGCATTTGACACACCAGTAGCACATCGATAGTCAGGGATGCGCTGTGATATGACAACACTAAACCACAATCGTACGTCAGTTTTATTATTTGCAGTCACTTCATATGTCAATTTCATTTTCAATTAACAGTCGATAAAATGAGATAACTTCAAAATTCAATTTTACGAACATAAAAATATTATAGTACGTTGTGTGAGTTAAAAACACTCTCCTTTTATTTTATGTTGCCACTGAGATGTTTCAATTTTGAACTAAAACTGGACGTTGTTCGGTTTTAGGCCGGATTTCGACAATCTCCAAATGTGTCCAAACTAGCTCCATTTCGAAGATCTCATCATCATGATCGCAACGCAAAAAGTTTCGTTAAGTTTTAATAATGTACGAAGAAGATACGATAGTTTAAAGAATAATGATTTAGGAAAATTGATTAATTTGCTAACTTAATTACAACTAGGATTTAATTACCCATCATTAAAGAAGGCCCGGCCCAAACTAAGAGCTTCTTCCCTAAATGTTCGTCCAAGACCTGTACACGATCACAACACACCATCGTCGTGCAGCTTCTTGAGTGATACAGAGCATTATTTGATGAAATTCGAATCCGTCTTCGCCAACAGCTTCATCGTCTTGATCTCCATTTGCCTGCACCTACAATTCCATGCTCGAACTCACCTGGAAAGTCTCGACTTGCTTGAGCATATACAAGCCGTACATATGTTACACAAACCCCAAAGCAGCCACACTCCTCTAAAATCCTAACCTAGATACTCCTCGATACTCTAAACCCAAATATCACCTCAATATCAACGATCGATGCTCGAATCACCATGAAAACTAAGCCCCAGTTGGGTCGTGACAACGGCCATTTCCCAACCCATAATTGAATGACCCAAAACATATACCACTAAGAAGCTCTCAGCAAAACAAGATTTTAAAACTAGCTTGGGAATTTTCTGTTAAATAGAATTTGAATTAGAAATATTTGAAGTTTTCTTTCCTTTACATTTTTTCTCTGTCATGCTCTTTTTGAAATTAAAGCAAGGAGAAGCTTGATTTAAAAGGTAAGGGGGTGGGTAGGTCAGAGGTAGGGTGGGTGAGAGTACTAAAAAGGCTACATTGTCTAATCGATTAAAATATATTATTAAAATTTAAAAATATCCAGATATTTTATTCGAACTCCAATCGAGGCGTGCCGCCAGATGTTTTTATGTTATAACCCTATTTCGATCGCAATAGAACAAGTTTCGAGTCCTAATTCGATTGTATGGAGCATATAGCTTTTTGGACCCAATTATTAAATTGAATTTTCGATATTAATTTCAGCGTGTTTCTATCCTAATGACCAAATGATAACTCCAAACGCTACAAAATTTAAAATCCGATAATAATACCCTATTACGGATCCAATGGAACAGATTTCGACGAAATCCAAGATTGTGCCCCAGAAGGCTATTTTTATATGTTAATTAAGTGAGTTATTTTTAAAATTGAGTAACTCACTTGTAAATCTAATTTAATTTTTTTATTATCTTCATTCTTGTGAATATAAATTTTATAAGCATTAAAACTTTTTTTTTTTTCCAAACCAAAATCCAAGATCCAAATTATTTTAACGATTTCTATTAATTAATTCAACAATTTAATTATCAATAAATTATTATATTTGAAATTCGACCTATCAAAATAATAAATTTTACTTTTCAATATTTACAATCGATCAAACATTTTAATTTCAAAAAACCAAAACTGTGGATCGTTACATTCCTCCCCCTTAAAAGAATTTCGTTTCCGAAATTGATATGGCAGGAAATGCCTAAACCCGTTTCTTTTCTAAAACAAATTAGTTGAAACAATTCCCCAAAATTAATTTTTTGAAACCACATTATCACCTTTAGTAATTTCCAAATTCATCCATAGATCCCAAATAATATTATTTACTCAACCATTTCAAGTTATGATCCAAAAACAAATTTTAGTTATTAAAAATTTTCTTCAAAATTTTTTAACTTCTTAAATTTTCAAAAAATTTCGCCAGCATCTCCATTGCGTAGCTACATCAAAACAACCAAAAAATGTCACTGTGGGCTCATACTAACAAAATAACAAAAGCCAAGTGGTTCAATAATAAAACCATCAAATCAAATGACAAAATAAACATGTACCTTTTTGTGGAGCAATCCAAATTTTTCTTGATTTCAAATACCTGCATCTTATTTACCAATGATACCCAATCATTAATTTAAAATCATTTTATATCTTGCATTTTCAGTTTCCAAAATTTGCTTTACTAAAACCCATGCAATGTACATATATCATCTGTATTCAATATCAAATCTGGTTGCTTGCTCGATCACATAATTTCATTTTCGAACTAGTATCGTTCACACAACCACTCTAGTGCGAACTCACATCTAGTTCCTTGATCAGAAACCGCCATTCTCCTTTAATAGCCACATACTATGATAGAGAATCACATAATCAATCAAAAGTCACATCCAGTGTTTGCCGTTGAGAATTGGATGAAAAATTCTGAATCGGATCTACATAAATTATCTCAAAATTCTATGCTCAAATCTGGATCAAACCGTTATGCAAGTAAAATAATATACATGCAGCTTACACATTAATTTCTAATTGATTTCTTAGTTACGCCAAATTCTTTTCATTCGCATTCATTTCCTTTATATTCAGTTATTCGCCATTATCATCCACATTGCTTAATTTCTTAGTATAATTTTCAGTACTAATTATCTCTTAAGAAATTTCTCATTAAATTTCCTTAAGTCAATTATAAGCATTTTATACAAAAGTTCTTATGTTTATTAGCACTTCACCATTTAAATTTGTATCCACTTCTATTCAAATTCAACTCCATTTAACTCAATTTATCCCCCAATTTTAAATATTGAATTTTATCAACCATATCCCAAACCATATTTACTCAGTATTTAAATCAGTTACTTTGATTAACCCATTTCATTAATTATTTCAAATCTCAATAAATTTCATTTCCAAAATTTAATTTTATTTAGCCCCATTTAGGCTAAATTTCCAAATTTCACTTTATCAGTTCAATTCAATTCACTTAATTTATTCACTTCACTAATTTATTCTACAACCACGATCACTTCATTTAAATTTTCTTAAGTTAAATTCAATCCCTTATCTCAATTTCACAATTTCTTTTCTTATCTATATTATTTCTCAAATTTATAAGATCATAACTTATCTTTATTCATTTCACCTTAGATAACAATTTTAGAATCTAAACATCCGGTTTGATTCCAAATCAATATGAAATCATATCTAACATTTATATCAAATCAAAATTAAATTTTTAAAAGCAAAACTTTTTTATCGAAACAAGACTCAATTAGCAAGTCATTACCGTAGCAATCCATCACTTAGAAACTCAAACATGAATCACGATGATGTCGCAATCATTATCAAAATTATTTTCCGACGACCGAAGCGAGTTCAGTACTTTTATTTCTTTTAAAAACCATTTTTAAATATTTTTATTCAAAAATACTTCCAAAATAACACTATCATTATTGTTTTTCCAAAACACTTTGGAACACAGTTCAAAACCTCCAGGACTTAGATTTAAAACTTCTCAATTTAAATCCATTTTAATTTTATAAGTCGCATTTATAAATTATATTCTCAAATTTTCACTTCCTTAAAACATTTCACAAATGTTTTGTCATTGTTTATTTTGTAATAGACATCTTTTATTAAGGCACAACAAATTAAGGATAATAATCAATATTATCATTCCTAACACCCAAAAACATTATATAATAATAATTTTTGAAAAATTACTTCTTTATATATAAAATATAATCAAGGTAAAATTATTTCATTTACCCAGTTTCAAATCAATATCATTTCGAGTTGCTCTGTTCAAATGTTTAAAGATCCCTATCAATAACGGTAATTACTCGTATTGATCAGAATCCATAAGCCATTTAACAAATCAACCAACATAATATAAAATAATTTTATATTCACTAACAAATACACGCTTATATATATATATACACTCAAAACTCATTCTAAGGTGCTACTAACCCTATCTATAATGAGTTACCCCACCTAAGCCAAGGTTCTCGCTTAAACTTCAGCTTTGATACCAACTGTGATGACCAACATTTCAGAAGGTTTAAATCGACAATAATCCACACATGTCTCACTTAAACAATCCGGAACATAGATAATCAATGAGGTTAATTAAAAAAATAAGAAAAGAAGAAGAAAACAAACACTGAATCTCACAACGGAACGATAAAATATTATAATCAAATAAACAATTCATGAAGCTGTTTATATTATACATTCGATTATAATTTATACAACATTTATCAGAGTTATATATAAATCAAAGATAAATAAAGTAATGCAGCGGACAACGTGATGCAAGAATAATAATAGTAGTAATATACCAAATCTTCATCTTCGTCCTCTAGATAATTCTTCAGTAAGCTGAAAATTCAAGGCTGACCCGAGAGTAATGAAGAGACAAAACAGTCAAGTTAGGAATAAAAGATTCTAATGTGAGTCAAATCAATAGTGCATATAATATGAGTGCCGTGACATTAGAGATGTTTACTAGGTTTCACATCTCCTATCTGGTGTATAATGTGCGTGCAATAACTCAAGATATGTTATGGGATTTTCCATCTCTTAAGGATCCATCAAAATATTTATATATAGTAGAATATGCAATATATATAATGTTTAATCGGTAAAATAAATATATTTTTAGCATTAAGGCATTACATTGATCCCCCTTAACGCATTTTTAAGCATTGTCGTACAGTTTGCATTTACACCACCAGTAGCACGTCGGTAGTCAGGGATGCACCATGATAGGACAACACTAAACCAAAATCTTATGGGTCTCGTATGGGAATAAAAGTATAACAAGGCATGTCAGGTAATGTCCAAGGTAGGATACTACCAGTTTACCCTTCCCGGCTGGTGGTAACGCATCATAGCCATGACCGCCCACCGCATCCAAAACTCCCAAAATTCGAGGGTGCACACCAATCAATCACAATGCAAATGATGGTAATACGAAGAAGTGCGTCCGCTAGAGGTAGCTAACCTCATTGGCTGGTACATCTCCTGTTTTATTCATTTCAAATGACATAAGTGTAAGGCCAATCCATCATCGTTCTCTTTCTTCAAATCTAGCAAATGACACCAAATCCAACCACTTTGTTATAGAGTCTCCTTTGCATACATAGTTGTTAAAGTGGTTCCAATATTGATAGAGAATATGCCAATAAGAGGCCCCGGTCTCTTCATGTAACAACCCGCATACTTATCGATTTAATATTTAAATATTTTATTTAAATATTTTGTCGCTAATCGGATATTGGTCCGAAAAGCTACTTTTTGCAAACGGTCAAATTAGGACTCGAGACCACTTCCATTGAGTTCGAAATGTCGTTTACAATTTTTTTAAGTATAAACATCGATAGGTTTGGAGTTAGTGAAATTTCACTAACTTTTCCCGCTTTGGACTTTGGGTTAGTTTAGCCTATTAAGCCCAAGTTCCAACCCCCTTCTCCTCACTCTTCATAAATTTCTAACTAACTCAAGCTTTGGCATTAATGGTGAAGAGAATGGGAAATTAAAACTCCAAGCACAAATTCAATTGCAAATCCAACATTCAACTCCAAATTCAAGTAGAAGATATTGGATTCAAGCTTTGGATTGCCTCTCCTTGCTTTCAAGCTTCATCTTCATAAATTTTAGTGCAAAGGTGAGATTTTTATCTCACAATTCTAGTCTATAACCATATTGGACTGTTGGGAATGATTCCCTATCACTTTTGCATGCATATTAGCATTTGGTTTGGATTGGATTGGTGAAAAACTCCAATTTTTAGCGTTTTGGTGAATTTTCTGCACTTAGGTCGTTCTGGCCATTTTTGGTGTTCGGAGTTAGGTCGCTCGCGACCTAACCCTTAGGTCGTTCGCGTGTTATCGCGCTAAGTCGCACTGCCTTGAATCTTCACTTCGGAGTTAGGTCGTTTCACGTTAGGTCGTATGGCTTTTAGGTCGTAGGTCGTATGGCTTTTAGGTCGTAGGTCGTTGGCCTTTTGACCGTTAGGTCGCATGCCTTTCTACTTCGATAGGTCGTTCGACCATGCTTTCTATTTTTAGGTCGCGACATCTTTAGGTCGTGTTACCTATATACCCCTAGGTCGAAAGACCTTAGGTCGTGCACCTTTAGGTTGCGAACCCTATTAGGTCGCGAACCTCTTTAGGTCGCCTGTCCCTTAAGCAGTTAGGTCGTTCGTCCTGTGATGCCTTAGGTCGTTTGACCCGTGATACGTTAGGTCGCGTAACCCCTTAGGTCGCTTGACCTTGTTTCCTGTTAGGTCGCGTGACCTTTTTTTCGACCTTAGGTCGTTTCACTTTTAGGTCGCATGACCTTTAAACCGTTAGGTCGTTAGACCTATAACTCGATGGGTCGTTCCCCTTTAGGTCGCGAACCACTTTAGGTCGCATGACCTCGTCTCCGTTAGGTCGTGAACCTTGTTAGGTCGCTCATCCTTAGCTCGCGAACCTTCTTAGGTCGCACACCCCCCCTTAGGTCGTAAGACCTCATTTTTGTTTTAGGTCGTAGGCCGCTTGTCTTCACTAGGTCGTATCGTTTTGGACGGCGCGCTACCCCGCACCCCACCGGGGGCGCTGCCCCCTGGACCCCCGTGACCTGACCGGGCAGGTCGAACCCCGTAAGCGGTGGCGTTGCCCCCACACCCCCACCTTAGGGGGTTGCCACCCCCCTGGACCCCCCCTCCGTAGGGGATCTTATCTGAAAAACATTGAGCTGATTTCCTTGGATTTTATTCACATCTCCGTATGCGATCTTCGTGACTGATTGTTTCTACAATTGCTTCTGTATTTTGTCACTTTATAATATAAAGGTTTCAATACTAGTAGTAAATATCAAAACTCTTTTAACAAACAATTTCAATTCTATTTTTAATAACAAAGCTCTCTTCTTAAACCGTTTTCCAATCTATTAGTATATACAAACCTTTACCTCACTCGGATTAGAAATCTAATTAAACGACTTAGTAAAACAAGTGGTATGAAACGCTTGCGTTCACTTCGTCGGTTAATTCTTGGACTTGTTCGATTGAACCTCTTGTGACAATTTTATTAGTGAAGATTTACAGTTTGTTCATAAATATTTAAGTTAAGCAAGTGGTTATGGGACATGAAGCTAAACTTCTATATTTACTAGCTTAGTGTAATTGACACTTCTCGTTGATCATGACGATCATTCTGATGATTTAGACTAGCAACTGTGCGATGTCTCTTGTTGCGAGGTTAGACTAGACACCACTTGTGTGATTCCACTCACACATACCTTTTTGCTTTTTGGTTAGTCTGGACCTCAATCTGTGTGATTCCATTCACACATGTGGGGTAGCTCCCCTTGGTCTTCGGACCGTCATGTGATAGGCCTCTTTCTCTTTTCTATGATTTCTGGACTTCTTGCATTGATTTCTAGAATTTATGTCATTGACTCGTCATGAGTACAAGTTTGGGGTATGATGCTCTTTCTGAATCTTTGAGAAGATTCTTATGATATTGATTATCTCTTATTGATTGATCTTCTGTTGATCATTATTTACATACTTATAGTGGTATGTCATTATGGATATTTTATGTTTGTGCCATATCTTTTATGTTATATCATGTCATCTGATATTTATAGCTAGACTGATCCGTTTATTATTTTCTTAAATAATACTCGGGTCAGACCGAGATGTTACAGGTGCTTCTGCTTGACTTCTTCCCAGGGATTCATCACTCTGACTTTTGGCTAACTGTTTAGATTAGCAGTTTTTGTTGTATACACTTGAGATATAGACTCATAGTTGTATTCTTTTGTATAGCACGTGTTGCTATTCTTTTGTATTATTGTGCATCTTACTGACCACTTCTCTGATGTACACTTTCATGTGTTAGTTATATATTCATATCTTCTTCCGCCCTTGTGATATGGATGTCTGTGACTGATTTGTGTTATGATTATTTCTATGTTTGTTTCCGAAGATTATTCATAGCCACCGTGTGATAAGCAATTACATGGATGGTCGCTCCTCAACAGCCTTATTCTCCGTGCTAGTTAACAACACTACACCGTAGTGTTCTTGGCAAGTGTGGGTATAGAGGTGGGGCGTCACAGCTTGGTATCTGCCAAACTTCGGAACAATGTAGAATAACTTGACAAGGATCATCGTCCTAAGTCCACCTTAGGAGTCTTGCTTTAGGATTTTGTTCGGATCTTCAAACCGATTCATCCTATTTCTTTTATGATTCCTTACTTCACCCGTCAAGAATGATTGATATTCATTTGGTGAATAACTATTTTCTTTCTCTTCTTTCTTTCTTAAGGAAGAGAATGTCTAGACCAGGTCGTCCCAGAGCTGGATCATCTAGTGCTCCACCACCGAATGGAGTTTTTATGACTACTCAACAGTTACTTGATTTAGTAACGAACGCTCAAGCAGCTGGAGCTAATCCGGCACCTACCCACCCAAAGTCGGGGTTTGCACGATTGTGCAATGATTACACCAACCTGGGTGGGAGGCCATTTAAAGGCTCTGAAACTATCATTGGGGTCCAGGCTTGGCTCAGAACGTGCGATAGGATCTTCTCTCGCATGAACCTCGTTGACCTCCATCGAGTCCAGGTGGCTTCCAGCATGCTCCAAGAAAGAGCATTGGATTGGTATGAGCTGTTAATCTCAGAAATTGATGAAGCGGATCTCACCTGGGAGCACTTCCGGGAACGCTTCGAATCGAAATTCGTGCCAGAGGCTGAAAAGGTAACTTTGGCTCGGCGATTTATTGACCTCGTTCAAGGTCAGTCTTCTTTGGCGGACTACGTCGCATCATTCGAATCTCTTTCCAAATATGGGGTCGAGTATATAAATACTCCACTAAAGAAGAACCAGAGGTTCGTTTATGGCTTAAATAAGAATCTTAAGAAGCCACCACTCCTGAAACTAGAAGTTGCATTTGATCAACTTATAGATATCGCTCTTCGTCTGGAAGAGGCTGATAAAGAAAGTGAGGTGGAGGTAGTAGCTTCCAAACCCAATTTCAATAACAAAAAGAGGCCCAACAAGTTCAAAGGCCCTTATCCCAATAAGAAGAGTAAACAAGCAACTCCTGCTGCAAAGGCTCCTTCTCCTGATATTGCGAGATGCTTCAACTGTGGCGCAGAGGATCATTTTGTGAACAAGTGCTCAAATCCCAAATCTTGTCGCTATTGTAAGAGCCCAGATCACTTTATACATCAATGCCTCAAACGTTAAGGCAGGAATGAGGGAAAGTTAAATGTGGCTCAAGCCCCTGGCAACACATCTCGTGGCCAAGGTATTTCTCATTCCATTCTTGATGGTATTATTTTATTTCATGATCAACCTATTAGAGTTCTCTTTGATACGGGTGCATCCCATTCTTTTATATCAAAGGAACTGGTAGACACTTTTTCCTTAAGTGTTACTGCATTTATGACTTCTTTAAAAATTGCGAATCCTGTTGGTGGATCCGCAACTCTTAGTTTTCTTTGTAAAAATGTGGAGATTATTTTATGTGATTTTCCATTCCTAGCCGATTTGCATGTTATGCATTACCTAGGCTTTGGAATGATTTTGGGAATGGATTGGCTTAATCGTTATGAAGCTCATATCCTATGTCCTGAGCAGGCCATTCATCTCCGACATCCACTATCTGTTAATCAGATTTCTGTTAATCTTAAAGATTCAGAATCCTGTTTGGTGGCATCTTTATATTCTTTAGATCCTCGTGATAACGATGATGATGATGAAGATCATATTATTTCTCGTATTCACGTTGTTCGTGAATTTTTCGACATATTCGAGCCCGTTTTAGGTTTACCACCTAAACGAGCAATTGAGTTCAGAATTAATCTTGTTTCTGGAGCTCAACCTATTACTCGTCCTCCTTATCGCATGTCCAATAAGGAAAATAAAGAGATGCGCAAACAATTATCCGAATTGGAGATGAAGCAATTTATTCGCTCTAGTTCCTCGCCTTGGGGAGCTTCGGCTATTTTCATAAAGAAATCCGATGGTACTCTTAGGCTCTGCGTTGATTATCGCAAGCTTAACGATCTTACTATTAAAAATAAATATCCTTTACCTCGGATTGATGATCTATTCGATCGGCTTAGTGGTGCTAAGGTCTTTTCACAATTGGACTTGGCTACCGGTTTCCATCAGCTTCGTATCGCAGAGGATAGCATTCCTTTGACATCATTCTGTACTCGATATGATCTTATGAATGGCTTGTTATGCCATTTGGGTTAACGAATGCTCCAGCTTATTTCGTTGACCTCATGAATCGAGTTTTCAAAGATTTCCTCGATCGGTTTGTTCTCATCTTCGTTGATGATATCCTTGTGTATTCTAAAACCGAGGAGGAGCATGAAAAGCATCTTCGAATTGTATTGGAAACTCTTAGGAGCAATCAATTAAAGGCGAAATTTTCTAAATGCCACTTTTGGCAATCTCGTGTGAAGTTTCTCGGTCATATTATTTCCGAATCCGGAATCTCCGTGGATCCTTCAAAGATTGAAGCGATTCAAGATTGGAAGAGACCGGAGAGTGTGACAGAGATTCGTAGTTTTCTCGGATTGGCGGGTCATTACCGTCGTTTCGTTAAAGACTTTTCTAAGATTGTCGTGCCTCTTACTGGCTTGACTAAGAAGGGAGTTAAATACATTTGGTCGGACAAATGTGAAGCCTCTTTTCAGAAATTGAAAGAACTCCTTTCCGATGCTCCTATTCTTGTTATTCCCGAAGGGAATCAAGATTTTGTTGTTTATACTGATGCTAGTCACGTTGGTTTGGGTGCCGTTCTTATGCAAAAAGAACGTGTTATTGCTTATGCCTCTAGGCAATTGAAGCCGGCCGAGACTAGATATGCCACACATGATTTAGAACTCGCAACTATTGATTTCGCCCTCTGAATTTGGCATCATTATCTATTAGGAGAGAAATTTATTCTTTACACGGATCATAAGTCTTTGAAATATTTATTTTCTCAAAAGGAACTCAATTTGCGTCAACAGCGTTGGCTCGAGTTCCTTGCACCTTATGATCTTGATATTCTTTATACCCCCGGTAAGGGTAATAGTGTCACCGATGCTCTTAGCCGTAAACAACAAGCAGTTGTTTCTATGATGATATCCGAATGGAACGATCTCGAGATTTTATCCACTTGTGAGATTCGAGAGCGCGTATCCGATTTGTGCTCATCACTTGCTTTATGTAGCCTTGAGGCTCATCCTTCTCTCTTAGACCGCATTCTTGAAGCTCAAAGGCTAGATCCTGAATTGGTTCTTCATGGCCAAAATATTAAGGATAAAATTGACATTGAAAGTTTGAAAGACTTTGATATTGGTTCTCGTGGCGGCATTCGAAAATTTGGTAGACTTATCGTACCAAATATTGGTGATCTTCGTAAAGATATTTTAGAAGATTCCCATCGTTCTAAATTCACCATTCATCCTGGTAGTAGTAAAATGTACGCTGATATGAAGCGACTTTATTATTGGGAGGGAATGAAATCTGATATTGCTAACTTTGTTAAGTGTTGCATGACTTTCCAACTTGTCAAGGCCGAACATCAAAGGCCTGGTGGGTTATTGCAACCTTTAGAAATTCCAATTTGGAAGTTGGACCAGATTTCCATGGATTTTATAGATGGCCTTCCCCGTTCTCGTTCGGGTCATGAAAGCTTATGGGTGATCGTTGATAGACTTACTAAATCCGCCCATTTTATTCCCGTTCGGTCTAACCGAACCGTTCCTCTTTTGGCCAAACTCTTTATCAAAGAAATTGTTAAATTGCAAGGAGTTCCTACTTCTATTGTTAGCGATCGAGATCCATTGTTTACTAGTGGATTTTGGAAGAGTCTTCAAAAAGCTTTAGGAACGAAGCTTAATTTTAGCACTGCTTATCACCCCCAGTCCGATGGACAAACCGAGCGTGTGAATCAAACTCTTGAAAATCTTCTTCGTGCATGTGTGCTCGACTTTGGTGGAAGTTGGGAAGATCATATTTCACTTGTCGAATTTTCCTATAATAATAGCTTCCAGTCTAGTATTGGTATGGCACCTTTCGAGGCACTCTATGAAAGGCCATGCCGATCTTCTTCTTGTTGGCTTGAGGCCGGTGAGAAGCTGGTTTTAGGTCTTGACTTTATTCGTGATTCCACGGAAAAGATTGAACTTATTCGACATAGGATGAAAGAAGCCCAGAGTAGAAAAAAATCCTATGCCAATAATCGAAGAAGGAAATTAGAATTTTATGTTGGAGATCCTATTTTTATTCGTGTTTCCCCTATGAAGGGTGTTGTGCGTTTCAGTTGATCGGGGAAGTTAGCGCCTCGATATATTGGGCCATTTCCTATCACTGAACGTATTGGTTCCATGGCTTATCGCCTTGCATTGCCGGCTCAGTTTTCTGCTATGCATGATGTATTTCACGTTTCTCAATTATGGAAATGCCTTCGGGATTCCGATTCTATTCTTGAGCCTGCTGTTGTGGAAGAAATTGAAGTTTCGCCGAATTTAACTTATGAGCAGCAACCTATTCGAATTATTGCTTCGGAGGTCAAGCGACTTCGAAATAAAGATGTTCCGCTTGTGAAGGTTCAATGGCCTCAAATCCTAAGGATTGCTCTTGGGAATCCAGAGAATTCATCGAGCGAACACATCCGGACTTGCTTACTCCTGCTCTTTGAGGTGAACTTCCTATTTCAAATTTCATTTGTGTTAATATGCTTTTATGGTTGTTACTTGTTATTTCCATCTTATATATTGCGAGGACGCAATTTCTTTAAGGAGGAGAGTCTGTAACAACCCGCATACTTATCGATTTAATATTTAAATATTTTATTTAAATATTTTGTCGTTAATCGGATATTGGTTCGAAAAGCTACTTTTTGCAAACGGTCAAATTAGGACTCGAGACCACTTCCATTGAGTTCGAAATGTCCTTTACAATTTTTTTAAGTATAAACATCGGTAGGTTTGGAGTTAGTGAAATTTCACTAACTTTTCCCGCTTTGGACTTTGGGTTAGTTTAGCCTATTAAGCCCAAGTTCCAACCCCCTTCTCCTCACTCTTCATAAATTTCTAACTAACTCAAGCTTTGGCATTAATGGTGAAGAGAATGGGAAATTAAAACTGCAAGCACAAATTCAATTGCAAATCCAACATTCAACTCCAAATTCAAGTAGAAGATATTGGATTCAAGCTTTGGATTGCCTCTCCTTGCTTTCAAGCTTCATCTTCATAAATTTTAGTGCAAAGGTGAGATTTTTATCTCACAATTCTAGTCTATAACCATATTGGACTGATGGGAATGATTCCCTATCACTTTTGCATGCATATTAGCATTTGGTTTGGATTGGATTGGCGAAAAACTCCAATTTTTAGCGTTTTGGTGAATTTTCTGCACTTAGGTTTTTCTGGCCATTTTTGGTGTTCGGAGTTAGGTCGCTCGCGACCTAACCCTTAGGTCATTCGCGTGTTATCGCGCTAAGTCGCACTGCCTTGAATCTTCACTTCGGAGTTAGGTCGTTTCACGTTAGGTCGTATGGCTTTTAGGTCGTAGGTCGTATGGCTTTTAGGTCGTAGGTCGTTGGCCTTTTGACCGTTAGGTCGCATGCCTTTCTACTTCGATAGGTCGTTCGGCCATGCTTTCTATTTTTAGGCCGCGACATCTTTAGGTCGTGTTACCTATATACCCCTAGGTCGAAAGACCTTAGGTCGTGCACCTTTAGGTCGCGAACCCTATTAGGTTGCGAACCTCTTTAGGTCGCCTGTCCCTTAAGCAGTTAGGTCGTTCGTCTTGCGATGCCTTAGGTCGTTTGACCCGTGATACGTTAGGTCGCGTAACCCCTTAGGTCGCTTGACCTTGTTTCCTGTTAGGTCGCGTGACCTTGTTTTCGACCTTAGGTCGTTTCACTTTTAGGTCGCATGACCTTTAAACCGTTAGGTCGTTAGACCTATAACTCGATGGGTCGTTCCCCTTTAGGTCGCGAACCACTTTAGGTCGCATGACCTCGTCTCCGTTAGGTCGTGAACCTTGTTAGGTCGCTCATCCTTAGCTCGCGAACCTTCTTAGGTCGCGCACCCCCCTTAGGTCGTAAGACCTCATTTCTGTTTTAGGTCGTAGGCCGCTTGTCTTCACTAGGTCGTATCGTTTTGGACGGGACACTGCCCCGCACCCAGCCGGGGGCGGTGCCCCCTGGACCCCCGCGACCTGACCGGGCAGGTCGAACCCCGTAAGTGGTGGCGTTGCCCCCGCACCCCCACCTTGGGGGGTTGCCACCCCCCTGGACCCCCCCCGTAGGGGATCTTATCTGAAAAACATTGAGCTGATTTCCTTGGATTTTATTCACATCTCCGTATGCAATCTTTGTGGCTGATTGTTTCTACAATTGCTTCTGTATTTTGTCACTTTATAATATAAAGGTTTCAATAATAGTAGTAAATATCAAAACTCTTTTAACAAACAATTTCAATTCTATTTTTAATAACAAAGCTCTTTTCTTAAACCGTTTTCCAATCTATTAGTATATACAAACCTTTACCTCACTCGGATGAGAAATCTAATTAAATGACTTAGTAAAACAAGTGCTATGAAACGATTGCGTTCACTTCGTCGGTTAATTCTTGGACTTGTTCGATTGAACCTCTTGTGACAATTTTATTAGTGAAGTTTTACAGTTTGTTCGTAAATATTTAAGTTAAGCAAGTGGTTATGGGACATGAAGCTAAACTTCTATATTTACTAGCTTAGTGTAATTGACACTTCTCGTTGATCATGACGATCATTCTGATGATTTAGACTAGCAACTGTGCGATGTCTCTTGTTGCGAGGTTAGACTAGACACCACTTGTGTGATTCCACTCACACACACCTTTTTGCTTTTTGGTTAGTCTGGACCTCAATCTGTGTGATTCCATTCACACATGTGGGGTAGCTCCCCTTGGTCTTCGGACCGTCATGTGATAAGCCTCTTTCTCTTTTCTATGATTTCTGGACTTCTTGCATTGATTTCTAGAATTTATGTCATTGACTCGTCATGAGTACAAGTTTGGGGTATGATGCCCTTTCCGAATCTTTTCTTGTGATATTGATTATCTCTTATTGATTGATCTTCTGTTGATCATTATTTACATACTTATAGTGGTATGTCATTATGGATATTTTATGTTTATGCCATATATTTTATGTTATATCATGTCATCTGATATTTATAGCTAGACTGATCCGTTTATTATTTTCTTAAATAATACTCGGGTCAGACCGAGATGTTACAGGTGCTTCTGCTTGACTTCTTCCCAGGGATTCATCACTCTGACTTTTGGCTAACTGTTTAGATTAGCAGTTTTTGTTGTATACACTTGAGATATAGACTCATAGTTGTATTCTTTTGTATAGCACGTGTTGCTATTCTTTTGTATTATTGTGGATCTTACTGACCACTTCTCTGATGTACACTTTTATGTGTTAGTTATATATTCATATCTTCTTCCGCCTTGTGATATGGATGTCTGTGACTGATTTGTGTTATGATTATTTCTATGTTTGTTTCCGAAGATTATTCATAGCCACCGTGTGATAAGCAATTACATGGATGGTCGCTCCTAAACAGCCTTATTCTCCGTGCTAGTTAACAGCACTGCACCGTAGTGTTCTTGGCAAGTGTGGGTATAGAGGTGGGGCGTCACACTTCAACAACCAAATGTCATTTTACAAAACGGTTGGTACTTTTACATTTCGAAAACAATTCTTACTTGATATCATAATATCATATTCGCTTCAAAACCAAACCCATTTCGAAATCATCATATTTACTTAAATTATACCATTCCATTTCAAAATCATTTTTTCCTTAATATCCCGATTTCACTTGTTCGAATTTCAGTTTAGGTTATAACTTCATTTGAACCCAATTTGTATTTAAATCCAAGTTTTAGACATAAATATTCTACTCGTTTGACCAATTTGAATTTTTAGAAAATAGTTTAAATTGTTTTAAAATAGTTAAATAGTTAAAATAATTAAATAGAAAATAGTTTGAGTACAGAAAATGGTTTATATAGTAAAAGTTTGGAAAATCAAAATAATTTGAATATTTAAAAAGATAGGTTTTTAACAATTTATTTGAAAATAGTTCCAAAGTCAAACCGACTCAATTCCAATTTCAAGTCGAATTTTATCTCGATTCCAAATTAATTTCACTTCAAATTCCAAATTAATTCCAATTCCAATTGCAAGTTAATTTATTTCCCAATTCTAAATTAATTTCAACTCAATTCCCAAATTTAAACCATTTCGATTTATAACAATTCCAAGTTCGATTTTCAAAATATCGATTCAAAACACTTAAATAAAATTTATCTTCAATACCTAATTTAAAATCAAATATTCTAATATAATCCAATTTTGAGCTTAATTTCGAAATATCGTTTTATATCACTTTTATTTAGTAATATTCTAAGTTTCAATACAATACAATCTTTTAAAACAAATATATTCTGAAATTTAAATCATCTTTCGATTATAACTTAAAAATCACAATTTCAATTATTTAGTACATTTCGTTTACAAAATTTAAATTTCAGCATTTTGAGCTCAAGTTTGAAATAATTTAATTTTTATAAATTTAATTTTTTTATTTCTTTAAATCAAATCATTTAAGTAAATTTCAAATCAAAAATTTTAAATTTAGTAAATTTAACAAATTCGGTGTCCGTATATAATTTTCTACCAATGGCCAAGTGAATAGTTATTTCGATTTACAGTTTTATATACTTTAAATAATATTCAGGATGATAGCAAGATATACCAGAATAAATAAACATCCAAATCACCTAAACATCAATCAATAGCATCCATCATAATCAACATCCAAATCAGCCAATAATTCATAACAATTTCATAGTTATTAATATCAGGTATTTACTAGCAATTAATTTTCAATTTCAAATTTAACTGTCAGTTTTAATATCTACAGTCACTTCGTATGTGAATTTCATTTTCAATTAACAGTCAATAACGATTCAATTTTACGAACATAAAAATATCGTAGAACATCGTGAGCATTAAAAACACTCACCTTTTATTTTATATTGTCGTTGGAAGTTCCAGTTTGGAACCAAAACCGGACGACGTCCGATTTTAGTCCAAATTTCAACAATCTCCAAATCCATCCAAACTATCTCCATTTGGAAGCTCTCGTCATCACGATCGCAAGCAAACGGTTTCGTTAAATTCTGACAACGTATGTAGAAGATACGATAGTTTAAAGAATAACGATTTAAATAAGTTAATTAATTTACTAACTTAATTACAACTAGGATTGAATTACCTATCATTAAAGAAGACCCGGCCCAAATTAAGAGCTTCTTCCCCAAATGTTCATTCAAGACCTATACACAATCACAGCACACCATGTCCTGCATCTTCTTGAGTGATACGAAGCATTAGTAGATGAAATTCGAATCCGTCTTCGCCATCAGCTTCCTCTTCTCGATCTCCACTTGCTTGCATCCACAATTCCATGCTCGAACTCGCTTGGAAAGTCGCGACCTGCTTGAGCATATACAAGGCCGTACACATGTTGCACAAACCCTCAAGCAGCCGCACTTCTCCAAAATCCTACCCTACATGCTCCTCGATAATCAAAACCCAAATATCACCTCGATATCGACAATCGATGCTCAAATCACCATGAAAACCAAGCCCAAACTCGGCCATGATAACGGCCATCTTCCAACCTATGATCGAACAACCCAAAACGTATACCACTAAGAAACTCTCAGCAAAACAAGATTTTTAGAACTAGTTTGGAAATTTTCTGTTATGTAGAATTTAAATTAGAAATTTTTTAAGTTTTCTTTCCTTTTTTCCTCTGCTATGCTCTATTTGAAATTAAAGCAAGGAGTAGCTTGATTTAAAAGGTAAGGGGCAGGTTGGTCAGAGGTAGGCTGGCTGAGAGTATTAAAAAGGCTACGCACTTAGATCAATTAAAATATATTATTAAAATTTCAAAATATCTAGATGTTTAATACGAGCTCTGATCAATGCTCGAATCACCATGAAAACCAAGCCCCAGTTTGGCCATGACAACGGCCATTTTCCAACCCATAATTGAATGACCCAAAACTTATACCACTAAGAAGCTCATAGCAAAACAAGATTTTTAAAACTAGTTTGGGAATTTTCTGTTGAGTAGAATTTGAATTAGAAATATTTTAATTTTTCTTTCCTTTACCTTTTCTTCTCTATCGTGCTCTATTTGAAATTAAAGCAAGGAGAAGCTTGATTTAAAAAGTAAAGGGCGGGTAGGTCAGAGGTAGGTGGCTGAGAGTACTAAAAAGGCTACGCTGTCAAATCGATTAAAATATATTATTAATATTTCAAAATATCGAGATATTTTATTCAAATTCCAATCGAGGCGTGCCGCCAGAAGTTTCTAATGTTATATTCCTATTACGATCGCAATTGTCATGACCGGCCCTTCTCGACCTTCGAAAATCGACACAAAATACTCCACAGAATAATATGTCGACGCTCGAGTGTCGAAAAAGATAGATTGTTGAGGAAAAAGAAACAAGATAGAAGAAAGAAGGAACTAAATAATAACATAATCTCACAATCGCAGTGGAACAAAATATAATACATAATATCAGACCTTTACACAAAATGAAAACTATATCTATTTTATACAATATATCATCAGAGTATATCTCAACAAACAACAATTACCAGCCTGACAATAAGAAACAATCACAGCAGCGGATATAAATAAGTACGGATAATACGTCTCGAACTCCAGCTCCTCTCCTGAGCTCCCAAGCATCCAATCTTGTACATAATACTTGGTCTGACCCGAGCATTATAATAAAATAACACCCGAGTCAGTCTGGAATACCAGCGTGAGAGAAATACACCCAAATTGATTATTAAGATTTCAAAATCCTTTGAAATCAAAAGCATCTCGTAGGACCATGCCGCAGATAAACATGTCGGGTTTTTACCTTACGATAGCCAAAACACTTTTTATAAAATCCTATGATATTATAATAGTGTCTATATACAAATATTATTCAAATATCCGAAATTGTTACATTTATTAAATTCCAGCTAATAGGTATACAAACAAAACCGTAAAGGCACGTAGGGAGAATGGATTTCCAACTAATGACTAGGCAATGGAGTACCACCTGTCACAGTACGTGGCCTAGATCACCGTACCAAGGATTACTCCCAATCCTCTGCAACACAAGACCGGGACTACCCCTTACTGGATAATCCCGAGTAAGATTACCCCACGGTTGGGATGAGCAACCGCACCACTAAGCTGACTAAAAGGGACATCTAGACAGGGATGACCCCACTCTAATGGGTGCTCCCACTTAGCCTTTCTGCATAACCCCTGATTTTCAGTCATTCCTGGTTGATGAGGCTTGAGGCTAAGCGTTACCTTTTTAGAACGTTTCACTTAGAATGCCCATCGCCCACCTGACGATGTTCCAAAAGCATTCATCCATATAAGTCCGTCTTGGGTTCGAACGGAACCGAAGGCACTACTCCTACTACATCCATTTTGGAATCATCCTCAGGATTAGTAACGACTAGCCCTTGCACTTCACTGCTCCATCCTCGAATCCAAACTTGATAGTTGGTTATTTAACGATCAGCGCATTGGCCAATATTGATAGTTGGTTATTTAACTATCAATTACATCCACAACATCTATCAAACAATAAATAATTTCCCAAATTATTTATCAACCTCAAAAATATCTTCGCAAGATACATTCCTAATTTCAACCCTTTTGAAAACATTTTTCAAACCATCTTCCTTTTTACGAAATAAATTCCCAAATATTTTCTATTTCCACTGAAAATAACCAAATCCAAACATTTAGTTTTTTAAAATAATCAATCACCTTATTCTAAAATATACCTTAAAATATATTTAAAAATATTTAAAGCAAAACTACTTTATAAAATATAAGCTGATTTTAAAATAAAAGTTCAATTAAACTAAATTTTACAAGAAGGGTTACAAAATCCTATACAATTTTCAAAGAAAACTTTAACCAAATTATCTTTACAATAAAACTAGTTTATAGAATATAAATATCAATGATATTCTTTAAAGCATATACCAGTTAACCCCTTTAAAATAATTAGTACTATAACTAATTTAGTACATTTTTACCTTTAAATTTTTTACAAATTAAATAAGAATTTTCTTAAAAGACATTCTTTTAAAATGAAATTTAAAACTTTTAACTTTTACTTAAAAATCCGCTTTAAAACGTACTTGGCTTTTCAGGGAACTACACTTCCATATCCGAATAAACCAAAGAACCTTTTTAAAAATCCTGCTTGATCTATCTCAGTTCAAATTTACGTTTAAATCCCGTAAAATTTGCCCACACTTTAAAAATAAGCCCTTTTTATTTTTAAACACATTCCCATCTCCTGGAAAATCACTTTCAAAATATATACTTAAAATATTTAAAATAAGGCTACTAGAAATTACATAAATGAAAATAATACTCAAGGAAATATAGAGGAGTTTCTAAGTAACTTAAACCAAAATTACCTTTTAAAATGAAGTTATGAAATCAAATATTTATATTAAAATTTCCCTTTGAAACTTTATACTACTTGAATACCATAATTACTTAAATAAATATTTACTTTATACTTAAAATAATTAAAATAATACTTTTTTTTTCCAAAATATCCATAACAAACTTCTTGTTGATATTTTGAAAGCTTTTCTTTGGAAACATACTTAACTTCCTAGGGAAAATACACCATCTGTCTTTTAAAAATAATCTCATCTTTATTTTTAAAATAATTTATACCTTCTTATAGAATTTCCCACCGGAAACCTATTTTTCAAAAATTTATCCACTGATAAATATTTCATTTTATTTATAAACCAAGTTTATAAATTTTCGTTTCTCGTTTCCATTCCAATCGCAGTTTCAGAACATTTCAAATACCAAACCAATTTCCTGAATTTAATTTCCTTAAATTCATTCCTTAAAAATTCCCTTTCGTTTCCCTTTAATCCTAATTTATTTTATTTATATTTTAAAATCCTAGATTTTGTTTGTCCAATCATAACACAGCACAATCAAATTCGAAATTAATCTATCACAGTATATAAATAAAATGCATCATCAATTATGAAAGTAATTTCTCATTTTGAGGAATCCCGATGGATCCCTCCAACCTATTTCCCTGCATCCATAGATGTTAACACGACAATAAATATTGATCAAATCTGATAATAATTATCACATATAACAAGTCAGCCAATCAACCATTTAAATATTAACTATTAAAACTAACCAGCATTCTAGATGTGGGTGAGATTAACCCACCTTGAGTTTCGACAAGCGTTTTAAATTTTAAATTAAACTAAACCGTTCGATTTAATTCCAAATCTTCGCTTGCTCCAAACGTCCCCGGATCTGCTGTAGTGCGTAGATCGCGTCGCTGCGATTCTGGCGCTTCCTGTTTCGTCGAATTCTGAACATGCATGCAAAAGATATGCTATTTTAAACGTTTGAAATAATTTATAACAAATTCTCTTTTTTTAATATTATTACCAAATTAAATCCTGGCCACAAGATTCTACTCCTTCTTCACAAACGCAAACTCCTGTAGAAAAACAAGCCCACGAACCCATCATGCGCGAATGGATCAAGCCGCCGCTCCATCCAAAGGCGACCAGAAAACGATCAGAGGGTGTCATTCAGAAGCCCTCACCGATGCGCACCCATGCCTCGATAGTCAATCAACTCGGTGCGGTCCAGTGCTCGAAATTCGAGCATGAACGAAGACTGTCACGGCCACGATACTGGCCACCACGACGACTCAAATATGATCTCCACTGGTCAAGTAATAGAACTCAACGAACTTTATGATTTTCTAGTTGGAGGATTTCGCTAAAAATTAGTGGATAAGAAGGAATTTGATGAAGAAAAAGGAAGCATATCGGCAGTTGGAGCTTATGCTGGCGGCTGTGAAATATAGATCTAGGGTTAGGCCCTAAAAACGTGTATATATACAATTGTTATCAATATTATTTTAGTATTAAATCCATTTAAAACAACTTTTTCACACGATCTCCAAATAACGCATGCCGACAGGCGATTATAATATTTTACCCGCATTCCGAACACAATGGAACATGTTTCGGAGGCTAATTTGATCATATGTGGAAGATAGCTATTTGAATCGAGTTTAAATATTAAATTATCGATTTTAATTTCAACGCGTTTCTCATCCGTACGAAAAAATGGTAACTCTAAACGCTACGAAAATTGAAATCCAATAATAACTAACCATTATAGATCTAATGGAACTGGTTTCGTCGAATTCCAAGACTGTGCCCAGAAGGCTATTTTAACTCGTCGATTAATCCGAGCGATTTTCAAAATCATCGAAATCACTTAAAATTTCACTTTTAAAACTTTACTAACTTAATTATAAATCATATAGAATCTATAATCACATTAGAAATCATTCTGATTCATTTCGAATCAAAATCTGATTATTTACATTATTTAAATATTAAATCCCATTATTAAATTAAATGTAGAAATTCCAAATTCAGCTTATCGACCTTTGATTCCATCCAAAAATTCAATATTAATAATCAAATCAAAAAAGACCAAAAAGAAACCTTAGAAACCATTTTCATAACCATTTACATCCAGATTCACAAATTATCCTAATCCCAAATATTTAATTATTATTAATCAAATCCAATTGAATTGCCATACTTGAAATTTTAACTAATCTTAGTAATTTAACCAAAATTTTCTTATTTCAAATCAAATTATAATTCACATTGAACATTTAAAATGAATTAAATGTTCAAAATCTAACGACCAAAATTACGGGTCGTTACAGCAATGGAACAAGCTTCGAGTCCTGATTCGATCGTATGGAGAAGACAGCTTTTTTGACCAATTATTAAATTGGATTTTCAATATTAATTTCAGCGCTAATATATCCGTACGACCAAACGATAATAGGAAACGCTACAAAATTTGAAATCTAATAATAATAAGCTATTACGGATTCAATGGAACTGATTTCGTCGAAATACAAGACTGTGCCCTGGAAGGCTATTTTTATATGTTAATTTAAACAAGTTATTTTTAAAGTCGAGTAACTCACTTATAAATCTAATTTAAATTTTTTATTATCTTCATTCTTATGATTATAAATTTTATCAGCCTTTAAACTATTTTTTTCCAAATCAAAATCCAAGATTCAAATTATTTTAACGATTTCAATTAATTAGTTCAACAATTAAATTATTAATAAATCATTATATTCAAATTCAACTTATTAAATCGATAAAATTTACTTTTCAATATTTGAAATCGGTTAAACATTCCAATTTCAAATAACCAAAATTTTGGGTCATTACATTCTTCCCCCTTAAAAGAATTTCGTCCCCGAAATTGCCAAGGTGGAAAAAATGCCCAAACCCATTTCTTTTCTAAAACAAATTAGTTGAAATAATTCCCCAAAATCAATTTGTTGAAACCACATTATCACCTTTAGTAATTTCCAAATTCATCCATAGATCCCAAATAATATTATTTACTCAACCATTTCAAGCTATGATCCAAAATCAAATTTTAGTTATTAAAAATTTTCCAACTTCTTAAATTTTCGAAAAATTTCACTAGCATCTCATTTGCGTGGCTAGATTGGAAAAATTACAAACCAACAAAAGAAAAAAAATCCAAGTGGCTCAATCATAAAACCATCAAATCAAATGATAAAATAAACGTGTACCTTTTGGTTGGGTAATTCAAATTTTTCTCGATTTCAAATACGTACATCTTATTTACCGTTGATATCCAATCATATAATTTAAAATCATTTTATATTTTTCATTTTCAATTTCCAATATTTGCTTTACTTAAACCTGTACGATGTACATATATCATCCGTATGCAATATCAAATCGGATCGCCCGCTCGATAACATAATTTCACTTCCGAACTAGTATCGTTCACACGACCACTCTAATGCAGACTCAGATCTGGTTCCTTGGTCAGAAACCACCATTCTCCTCGAATAGCCATATATTATGATAGAGAATCCAATAGACAATCAAAATCCACATACAGTATTCGCCGTCGAGAATCGAGTGAAAAATCCTAACTCGGATCGATATAAATTATCTCGAAATTCTGTGCTCGAATCTGGAACAAATGTTATGCAAATAAAACAATATAATGCAACTTACGTATTTATTTCCAATTGATTTCTTAGTTACACCAAATTATTTTCATTCATATTTGTTTTCTTTATATTCAATTATTCACAATTATCATCCTCGCTACTTAATTTCTTAGTATATTTTTCAATATCAATTATCTTTTAAGAATTTTCTCATCAAATTTCCTTAAGTCGGTTATAAACATTTTATACCGAAATTCTTATGTTTATTACCACTTCACCACTTAAATTTATATCCACTTATATTCAAATTCAATTCCGTTTAACTCATTTATCTCCCAATTTTAAATATTGAATTTTATCAACCGTATCCCAAACTCACTAATTAAATTAGTTAGTTCAATTAGCCCATTTCATTAATCATTTCAAATCTTAATAAATTTCATTTCCATAATTTTATTTTATTTAGCCCCACTTAGGCTAAATTTATTAGTTCAATTCACTTAATTAGTTCACTTCACAAATTTATTCTACTACCATGATTACTTCATTTAACTTTTCTTAAGTTAAATTTAATCTCTTATCTCAATTTCACAATTTATTTTCTTATCTGTATCATTTCTCAAATTTATAAGTTCAAAACTTATCTTTATTCATTTCACAAACATTTAGATAGCAAATTTCAGAATCTAAACACCCGGTTTAATTCCAAATCAATTTGAAATCATATCTCACTTTTATAGCAAACCAAAAATTTAATTTTCTTAAATTCAAAACTTGTTTATCAAAACAAGACTCTATTAGCAAATCATTACAGTAGCAATCCATTATTTAGAAACTCGAAAATGAACATCAATGATGTTGCGATCATTATGGAAATTATTTTCCAGCGACGGAAGTGAGTTCAATACTTTTATGTCGTTTAAAAACCATTTTTAAATATTTTTATTCAAAAATACTTACAAAATAATACTATGTTATTATTTTTCCAAAACACTTCGGAACACGGTTCAAAATCTTCGGAACTTGGTTTCAAAACTTCTCAATTTAAATCATTTTGATTTTATAAGTCACATTTATAAATTATACTTACAAAATTTCACTTCCTTAAGCATTTCACTAATGTTTTGTCATTGTTTATTTTATAATAAACATTTTTATTAAGGCACAACAAAATATTAATGATAATAATCAATACTATCATTCTTAACAACCAAACACACAACATATAATAATAATTTCTAAAAAATTATTTCTTTATATATAAAATATAATCAAGGTAAAATTATTTCATTTACCTAGTTTCAAAACAATATCATGTCGAGTTGCTCTATTCAAGTGTTTAGAGATCCCTATCAGTAATGTTAATTACTCGTATTGACCAGAATCCATAAGCTACTTAACAAATCAACCAATACAATATAAAATATTTTTACATTCACTAATAAATATGCGCTCATATATATACGCTCAAACTCATTCTAGGGTGCTACTAACACTATCTCTAATGAGTTACCCCACCAAAGCTAAGGTTCTTGCTTAAACTTCAGCTCTGATTCCAACTATGATGACCCACATTTCAAAAGGTTTAAATCGATAATAATCCATACATGTCCCACTTAAACAATCCAGAACGTAGATAATCAATGGGGTTAATTAAGATAAATAAGAAAAGAAAAGGAAAACTTACACGGAATCTGGCAGTGGAATGATAAAATATAATAATCAAATAAACAGTTCATGAAGCCGTTTATATTACACATTTGATTAAAATTTATACAACATTTATTAGAGTTATATATATACACATCAGAGATGAATAAAGTAGTGCAGTAGACAATATGATGCAGGAATAATAATAGTAGTAATATACCAAGTCTTCGTCCTCCAGAATAAACCTTCAATAAGATGAAAACTTAAGGCTGACCCAAGCGTAATGAAGAGACAAAATGCTTGAGTCAAGGCTAAAATATTCTTATGAGTCAGATCGATATCTTATGTAACATGAGTGTCATGGCAATCAGAGATGTTTGTAGGGTTTCACGCGTGTGTGAAATAACTCAAGAGATGTTACCGGATTTTCCATCTCTTAAGGATCCATCAAAATATTTCTATATAGTAGAATATGCTTCATATATAATATCTGATCATTAAAATAAATGTTTTTCTTAGTGTTAAGTCTTTAAATTGATCCCCCTTGACGCATTTTTAAGCATTGTCGTGCAGTTTGCATTTGACGCCGCCAATAGCACGTCGGTGTCAGGGATGTGCCATGATACGACAACACTAAACCAAAATCATATGGGTCTCGTATAGGGATAAAAATATGATAAGGCACGTGAGGCAATGTTATAGGTAGTATACTACTGGCTTACCCTTCCTGGCTGGTGGTAACGCATCGTAGCCAAGACCGCCCACTGCGTCCAACATTCCCTAAATCTGGGGGTGCGCACCAATCAATCACAATGGAAATGATGGTAATACGAAGTAGTTCGTCCGCTAGAGGTAGCTAGCCTCATTGGCCGGTACGGCTCCTATTTTAGTCATTCCAAAATGATAAAAATGTCAGGCCAATCCATCATCGTTCTCTTTCTTCAAATCCAGCAAACAACGCCAAATCCAACCATTTTGTTTTGGCGTCTCCTCCATGTACACAATTGTTAAAGTGGTTCCAATATTGACAAAGAGTATGCCAATAAAGAGCCCCGGTCTATTCAACAACCAAATGTCATTTTACACACCTGTTGATACTTTTATATTTCAAAAATAATTCGTACTTGATATCAAAATATCATATTTGGAAATCCATTTCAAAATCATCATATTTACTTAAAATATACCATTCCATTTCAAAATCGTTTTCGCCTTAATATCCCGATTTCGCTTCCAAAATTGTTTTGAATTTCAATTTAGATTATAATTTCATTTTAACCCAATTCGTATATAAATCCAAGATTTTATAAACATTCCACCCTTTTGACCAGTTTGAATTTTTAGAAAATAGTTTAAATAGTTTTCAAATAGTTAAATAGTTTGAGTACTGAAAATGGTTTATATAATAAAGTTGTTTGAAAGATCAAAACTATTTGAATATTTAAAAAGATAGATTTTTTACAAATTGTTTGAAAATAATTCCAAAGTCAAACCGATTCAATTCCAATTCCCAATCAATTTCAATTCTAATTCCATGTTAATTTGAATTCCCAATTCTAAATTAATTTCAATTCAGTTTCCAAATTTAAACCATTTCTATTTATATCAATTCCAAGTTTGATTTTCAAAATATCGATTCGAAACACTTAAATCAAATTTACCATCAATACCCAATTTTAAATTCAAATTTTCAAATATAATCCAATTCCGAGCTTAATTTCGAAATATCGTTTTATATCACTTTTACTTAGTAATATTCAAAATTTTGAATACAATACAATCTTTTAAAACAAATCAATTTCTGAAATTTAAATCATCTATCGATTATTACATAAAAATCTCAATTTCAATTATTTGAAACATTTCGTTCACCAAATTTAAATTTCAATATTTCGAGCTCTAGTTCGAAATAATTTGATTTCTATACATTTCATTTTTTTATTTATTTAAATCAATCATTTAAATAAATTTCTAATCAAAATTTTTAAAATCATTTAATTTAACCAATCCGGTGTCCGTATATAATTTTCTACTCTTTGGCCAAGTGAATAGTTATTTCTATTTAATTTCAGGGATGGATATTGTGACACCCCACCTCTATACCCATGCTAGCCAAGAACATTACGGTGAATGCTGTCAACTAGCATGGAGAATAAGGCTGTTGAGGAGCGACCATCCGTGTAATTGCTTTGCGCGAGCATCGATATGTCAGATAGTATAACATGCATTTCTTTATCAAGAGGGAAATCCGACATACCGACACAAACTCAAAGCTACTACACAGTGGCTATAATATCTTCAGAAACAAATATAGAAATAAACATCACATAAATCAGTCACAGACAATTCATATCACAAAGGCGGAAATAGATATGAATATATAACTAACACATGAAAGTGTATATCAGAGTAGTGGTCAAAAAGATCCACAATAATACAAAAGAATAGCAACACGTGCTATACAAAAGAATACATCTATGAGTCCATATCTCAAGTGTATACAACAAAATAAACTACTAATCTAAGTAGTTAGCCAAAAGTCAGAGTAATAAATCCCTGGGGAGAAGTCAAGCAGAAGCACCTGTAACATCTCGGTCTGACCCGAGTATTATTTAATAAGAAAATAATAAACGGATCAGTCTAGCTATAAATATAAGACGACATGATATAGAATAAGAGATATGGCATAAACATATGATAACCATAATGGAATACTACTATAGTATGCAATTGAAACTTAACATGAGATTAATCAATATCACAAAAATCTTCACAAAGATCCAAAAAGGGTTTCATACCCAAAACTTGAATTCACAACAAGTCAATGACACACGAATTCACCAATGCACAAAAATTGATGAAGCATATCAATAGAAATCACAAAAATAGGTGAAGCATAAATTCCAGAATTCAACACACGAAATCCAGAAATCACAAGAAAGGGGGGAGGCCTATCACACGAAGGGAGCATTAAAACTCACCAACATATGTATCACACGAATGAGAAGCTATCTCATGGTAGCTAGCCGTTAATTTTTGACACACGAATGGCCTGAAGACCATGGGGAGCTACCCACATGTGTGAGTCGAAATCACACCGAAACAAAGAGACATCGCACAATTTCTAGTCTAAATCTTAAAATGATCGTCATGATCAAAGATAAGTGTCAATTACAGTAAGCTAGTAAATATATGAGCTTAGCTTCATGTCCCATAACCACTAGCTTAACTTAAATATTTACGAACAAATTGTAGATCTCCACTAGAAAATTGTCACAAGAGATTCAATCGAACAAGTCCAAGAATTAACCAATGAAGTAAATGCAAGCATTTCATATCACTCGTTTTACTAAGTCGTTTAATTAGATTTCTCATACGAGTGAGGTAAAGGCTTGTATATACTAATAGATTGGAAAACGGTTTAAGAAAACGAGCTTTGTAACAAAATAGTGTTGAAATCATTGGAAGAAAGAGTTTTGATATTTACTACTAGTATAGAAAACCTTTATATTTTTAAAGTGACAAATCACAAAGAAGATTGTAGGAACAATCAATCACTAAAATTCACATTCGAAGACGTGAATGAAAATCCAACGAAATCGATACCGAATTCATCAAAACGGATATTCCAAAAAATTCCCGAAGAAAAGAAGTCACCAAAGTTAATAACAAATGATAACAACAAATAGGGAAATAACACGAATCGATTAAAGTTGGAAATTCAAACAATTAGGCGAAATAGGCAAAATTGCATCAGGTCGGTCGGCCGGCTACGGAGCTCGGTCGACCGGACCCTGTTCTCAAAATTCCTCGGGAAGCAGGTCGGTCGGTCGAACCCTGTAGTTGGTCGACCGAACCATAAACAGAGAAGTGCTTATGCACTTGGAAGCAGGTCGGTCGGCCGGCAGTAGAGCTCGGTCGACCGGACCTGTTGCCAGTCTCTTCCCAACCCATCCAAATGAGGTCCAACCTCGACCAAATTGCATTCGCTCGAGCAACGGCGCTAAGGGTTTATGCCAATCGACTACCCGGCCCTATAAGCTCTTCGATGCATTACCAAAACACATTCAAACATCAAAGTTAGGATTTTTAAAGATTTGAACCCAAAACACCAAAAATTGGAATATTCACCAAATCAATCCAAACCAAAAGCAAATGCACACGAATAAGTGTTAGGAATTCATACCTAACAATCGAAGATAAATATAGGCTAAGATGTGAGATAAAAATCTCACCTTTGAACCCAAACGATTGAAAAAGAAGCTTGGAAGCAAAGGAGAATCAACCACTCTTCAAATCCAACTCAAGAAGCTTGATTCTAAGCTTAAAAGAAGAACATTCCCAAAATTAGGTTTAGGAATTTTCTGAAATCAAGGAGAGAATGAGTTGGAGAAGAAGAAGAGAAGCTTACCAATGGGTTCTTCTATTAGTTTGGAGCTAGAGCTTGATTTGCAAAAGGAAACTAGGGTTTTGGAGTTTTAATTTCCCATCTCTCCCACCATTGATGCTTTAGAACTGAAAAGAGAAGGAAGTGAGGGTGAATGGGGAGGAGTGGTTCAGATTTGAGTATAAGTTAAACATAGGGCTGAACCCAAACCCAAACCCAAACCCTAAGTGAAAAAGTAGCAAAACTTGACTAACCCCAAACATATCAAAGTTTACACTTAAAAAGATCGCAAACATCATTTTAAACTCAATGAGAGTGGTCCCGAGTCCTAATTCGACCATATGCAAAAAGTAGCTTTTCGGACCAAATTCCGAGTATCGATAAAATATTTAAATAAAATATTTAAATATAAAAATCGATAAATATGCGGGTTGTTACAGACTCCCCTCCTTAAATAAATTGCGTCCTCACAATATTTAAGAAGAAAATATATAGTAACAACCATAAAATCAAATTTAACACAAAAGAAGTTTGAAATAAGAAGTTCACCTCAAAGAGCACGAGAAAGTAAGTCCGGATGTGTTCGCTCGATGAACTCTCTAGATTCCCAAGAACAATCCTTAGGATTTGAAGACCATTGAACTTTAACGAGCGGAACTTCTTTATTTCAAAGTCGTTTGACTTCCGAAGCAATGATACGAATAAGATGTTGCTCATAAGTTAAATTAGGTGAAACTTCAATCTCTTCCACAACACTTGGCTCAAGAATAGAATCGGAATCTCGAAGACATTTCCGAAGTTGAGAAACGTGAAACACGTCATGGATAGCAGAAAATTGAGCCGGTAATAAAAGGCGATAAGCCATGGAACTAATACGTTCAGTGATAGGAAATGGCCCAATATATCGAGGCGCTAACTTTCCCGATCGACTGAAACGTACAACACCTTTCATAGGTGACACACGAATGAACACAAGATCTCCCACAGAAAACTCTAACTTCCTTCTCCAGTTATCGGCATAGGATTTTTTTCTACTCTGGGCTTCTTTCATCCTATGTCGAATAAGTTCAATCTTTTCTGTGGAATTGGACCTAAAACCAGCTTCTCACCGGCCTCAAGCCAACAAGAAGGAGATCAGCATGGCCTTCCATAGAGTGCCTCGAAAGGTGCCATATCAATACTAGATTGGAAGCTATTATTATAGGAAAACTCAACAAGAGAAATATGATCTTCCCAACTTCCACCAAAATCAAGCACACAAGCACGAAGAAGATCTTCAAGAGTTTGATTCACACGCTCGGTTTGTCCATCGGACTAGGGATGATAAGCGGTGCTAAAATTAAGCTTCATTCCCAAATCTTTTTGAAGACTCTTCCAAAATCCACTAGTAAACAATGGATCACGACCACTAACTATAGAAGTAGGAACTCCATGTAATTTAACAATCTCTTTAACAAAGAGCTTGGCCAAAAGAGGAACAGTTCGGTTAGACCGAACGGGAATAAAATGGGCAGATTTAGTAAGCCTATCAACATTCACCCATAAGCTATCATGACCCGAGCGAGAACGGGGAAGGCCATCAATAAAATCCATGGAAATTTGGTCCCACTTCTAAATTGGAATTTCCAAAGGTTGCAATAACCGACTGGGCCTTTGATGTTCGGCCTTAACGAGTTGGCAAGTCATGCAACGCTTAACGGAGTTAGCGATGTCAAGTTTCATTCCCTCCCAAAAATAAAGTCGCTTCATAGCCGCATAGATTTTACTACTACCGGGATGAATGGTAATTTAGAATGATGAGAATCTTCTAAAATATCCTTACGAAGATCACTAATATTTGGCACGATAAGTCTACCAAATTTCCGAATGCCGCCACGAGAATCGATATCAAAGTCTTTCAAACCTTCAATATCAATTTTATCCTTAATATTTTGGCCAAGAAGAGCCAATTCGGGATCTAGCCTTTGAGCTTCAAGAATGCGGTCTAAAAGAGAAGGATGAGCCTCAAGGCTACATAAAACAAATGATGAACATAAATCGGATACGCGGTCTCGAATCTCACAAGTGGATAAGATCTCAAGATCGTTCCATTCAGATATCATCATAGAAACAACAACTTGTTGCCTACGACAAAGCGCATTGGCAACACGACTTCTAGAATATCAAGATCATAAGATGCCAAGAACTCGAGTCGACGTAAAGTTCCTTATGAGAAAATAAATATTCCAAAGATTTATGATCGAGGTGGAGAACAAATTTCTCCCCCAAAAAGAATGATGCCAAATTCTAAAAGCGAAAACAATAGCCGCGAGCACTAGATCATGAGTGGTATACCTAGTCTCGATCGGCTTTAATGATTTAGAAGCACAAGTGATAGCACACTATCTTTTGCAAGAGAATGGCATCCAAACCAATACGATATGCATTGATACAAAAGATAAAGTCTTGGTTTCCTTCGGGAATCACAAGAATAAGAGTATCGAAAAGAAAGAATTTCTTTTGAGTAATCTTCTTTCCTGAAAAGTTAAAGCTTTCAAAATTACATTTATCTTTATTTAATAACCTTTCTAGAAAAATTTACATTTTTACAAGTCAATATATCGTGTCTGATTGTCTCATCAAATCGTTTAGGAAATTCTTATCGATAACGTTGATCAAGCGCATCGACCAGAATTCTTAAAGCACCCAACGGGCAATACAATCACAAAATCATCTTCTATATGATGAAAATATCTCTTAAAAGTTTTGAGAATAGTCTTTGCTCGTTTAAGATCAAAATCCAATTGTACTTATAAATAAATCTTATGAAAAAGATTTGCAAAATTTTAAATTTCTATTTTCATCCAAATTCAATAAATAGAAGAATGGAATCATCGAAATATTCATAGAATATTCGATTTATAAAATGGATGAAATAAGCTGGACAAACTGAATGACAAAATAAGTCATTCATAAGAATCGTAATGAGTGCGGAATGCGGTAAGTGGAATGCGAACTCCCGCAACTCGTAGCCAAATGAAAATCGATGGCAAGGTCGAGCTAAGAAGACCTTATCACCACATAAGATATTGCTTAGGTGATAATCCTAAGACAATTCCAAATAAACCAGAAAATTTCACAAACTATTTAAATGAGAGAAGTAAAACTTTCCTCATCATGAGGATTTAAAGAATAAAAATCAATGCCACCAAAAATTTGAAATCGAAATCACAAAGAAAAATAGAAATCTGCTTAATAGATTAAAAATGTCGAAGATGATTAGTTCTCATGGAAAATAGGATATGGGCTTCGCAATAAGTCAATCCTTTCCAAAAATCGATTCCGAAGCCTAAGTAAAAATCGGCTTGGACAGAAAAATCACACAAAATAATTTCGACATCAATAAAAAGCAAATTGAGTGTTGCGGATCTACCATCCGGATTCGCAATTCTCAAGGAAGACATCAATCCCAAAGTTGTTTAAAGGAAAAGAATCAACAAGTTCTTTTGATATAAAATAGTGAGGTGGAATCCATATCAAAAAGAACACGAACAAGAAAATCACAAAGCAAATGTCATCAAGGATCGAATAAGAAATACCTTAACCAAGAGAAGTGTTGCTAGGGGCTTGCACAATATTTAGCTTTCTCATGTCCTTGTTCAAAAGTTTGGGACATGCAGATAAAAGATGACCCGAGTCTTTGCAATAGCGACAATAAAAGGGTTTCGGGCACTTAATTACATAATGGTCCGTGGAACCACAATTGTAGCATAGTTTACGACTTGGGGTAGGAGTCTTGGCTACCAAAGTTTCTTGTTCCACCTTCTTCTTACTTTGAAGTTTGGGGCAGGAAGAAATATGGTGACCTGTATTTTTGCAATAGCGACAAAAGAGTGGCTCCGGACACTCCTTTGCATAGTGGTCCTTAGAATTACAATTGTAGCATCCTCCATGATTAGGGATTGGAGTCTTTGCTACAAAAGTAGTTTGCTTCACTCTCTTATTAGGGTTAAGGCTCTTGAACGTAATATGCCTCTTCTTGGAAGTCCCAATATCACAAACACTTCATTTACTAACCTCTCCATGAAGAAGAGTAACATCCACAAGCTGATTGAAAGAAACTTCAAGTTTCAAAGGTAGAACCATTTCGGGGTTCTTACTCAAAGCACAGATAAACTTTTGATTCTTTACAAGATCCAAAAGTTGTTGGGCAGACATGAATGCGCCATCCAGAGAAGGGCTACTGGATTGACCAGCGCTAGGACTGCTAGAACTAACCATTTCTCTTCCTTTAGAAAAGAAAGAAGGAGAAAAGTTATTCTCAAAATAAATATCAAACAATCTTGATAGATAAAACAAGGAATCATAAAAGAAAATAGGATAGGACGGTATGAAGACCCGAATAAAATCCTAAAGCACTACTCCTAAGAAAAACTTAGCACGATGATCCTTGTTATAATATTCCATATTGTTCCGAAGTTTGGCTCTGATACCAAGCTATGACGCCCCACCTCTATACCCACGCTAGCCAAGAACATTACGGTGAATGTTGTCAACTAGCACGGAGAATAAGGCTGTTGAGGAGCGACCATCCGTGTAATTGCTTTGCGCGAGCATCGATATGTCAGATAATATAACATGCATTTCTTTATCAAGAGGGAAATCCGACATACCGACACAAACTCAAAGCTACTACACAGTGGCTATAATATCTTTAGAAACAAATATAGAAATAAACATAACATAAATCAGTCACAGACAATTCATATCACAAAGGCGGAAATAGATATGAATATATAACTAGCACATGAAAGTGTATATCAGAGTTGTGGTCAAAAAGATCCACAATAATACAAAAGAATAGCAACACGTGCTATACAAAAGAATACATCTATGAGTCCATATCTCAAGTGTATACAACAAAATAAACTACTAATCTAAGTAGTTAGCCAAAAGTCAGAGTAATAAATCCCTGGGGAGAAGTCAAGCAGAAGCACCTGTAACATCTCGGTCTGACCCGAGGATTATTTAATAAGAAAATAATAAATGGATCAGTCTAGCTATAAATATCAGACGACATGATATAGAATAAGAGATATGGCATAAACATATGATAACCATAATGGCATACTACTATAGTATGCAATTGAAACTTAACATGAGATTAATCAACATCACAAAAATCTTCACAAAGATCCAAAAAGGGTTTCATACCCAAACCTTGAATTCACAACAAGTCAATGACACACGAATTCACCAATGCACAAAAATTTATGAAGCATATCAATAGAAATCACAAAAATAGGTGAAGCATAAATTCCAGAATTCAACACACGAAATCCAGAAATCACAAGAAAGGAGGGAGGCCTATCACACGAACGGGAGCATTAAAACTCACCAACATATGTATCACACGAACGAGAAGCTATCTCATTGTAGCTAGCCATTAATTTTTGACACACGAATGGCTTGAAGACCATGGGGAGATACCCCACATGTGTGAGTCGAAATCACACCGAAACAAAGAGACATCGCACAATTGCTAGATTAAATCTTAAAATAATCGTCATGATCAAAGAGAAGTGTCAATTACAGTAAGCTAGTAAATATATGAGCTTAGCTTTATATCCTATAACCACTAGCTTAACTTAAATATTTACGAACAAATTGTAGATCTCCACTAGAAAATTGTCACAAGAGATTCAATCGAACAAGTCCAAGAATTAACCAACGAAGTAAACGCAAGCGTTTCATACCACTCATTTTACTAAGTCGTTTAATTAGATTTCTCATATGAGTGAGGTAAAGGCTTGTATATACTAATAGATTGGAAAACGGTTTAAGAAAACGAGCTTTGTAACAAAATAGTGTTGAAATCATTGGAAGAAAGAGTTTTGATATTTACTACTAGTATAGAAAACCTTTATATTTTTAAAGTGACAAATCACAAAGAAGATTGTAGGAACAATCAATCACCAAAATTCACATTCGAAGACGTGAATGAAAATCCAACGAAATCGATACCGAATTCATCAAAACGGATATTCCAAAAAATTCCCGAAGAAAAGAAGTCACCAAAGTTAATAACAAATGATAACAACAAATAGGGAAATAACACGAATCGATTAAAGTTGGAAATTCAAACAATTAGGCGAAATAGGCAAAATTGCATCAGGTCGGTCGGCCGGTTACAGAGCTCGATCGACCGGACCCTGTTCTCAAAATTCCTCGGGAAGCAGGTCGGTCGGTCGAACCCTGTAGTTGGTCGACCGGACCATAAACAGAGAAGTGCTTATGCACTTGGAAGCAGGTCGGTCGGCCGGCAGCAGAGCTCGGTCGACCGGACCTGTTGCCAGTCTCTTCCCAGCCCATCCAAATGAGGTCCAACCTCGACCAAATTGCATTCGCTCGAGCAACGGCGCTAAGGGTTTATGCCAATCGACTACCCGGCCCTATAAGCTCTTCGATGCATAACCAAAACACATTCAAACATCAAAGTTAGGATTTTTAAAGATTTGAACCCAAAACACCAAAAATTGGAATATTCACCCAATCAATCCAAACCAAAAGCAAATGCACACGAATAAGTGTTAGGAATTCATACCTAACAATCGAAGATAAATATAGGCTAAGATGTGAGATAAAAATCTCACCTTTGAACCCAAACGATTGAAAAAGAAGCTTAGAAGCAAAGGAGAATCAACCACTCTTTAAATTCAACTCAAGAAGCTTGATTCTAAGCTTAAAATAAGAACATTCCCAAAATTAGGTTTAGGAATTTTCTGAAATCAAGGAGAGAATGAGTTAGAGAAGAAGAAGAGAAGCTTATCAATGGGTTCTTCTATTAGTTTGGAGCTAGAGCTTGATTTGCAAAAGGAAACTAGGGTTTTGGAGTTTTAATTTCCCATCTCTCCCACCATTGATGCTTTAGAACTAAAAAGAGAAGGAAGTGAGGGTGAATGGGGAGGAGTGGTTCAGATTTGAGTATAAGTTAAACATAGGGCTGAACCCAAACCAAACCCAAAGTGAAAAAGTAGCAAAACTTGACTAACTCCAAACATATCAAAGTTTACACTTAAAAAGATCGCAAACGTCATTTTAAACTCAATGGGAGTGCTCCCGAGTCCTAATTCGACCGTATGCAAAAAGTAGCTTTTCGGACCAAATTCCGAGTATCGATAAAATATTTAAATAAAATATTTAAATATAAAAATCGATAAATATGCGGGTTGTTACAGATATATAACATTTCAATCTAAAATAACTGTTATAGGTTTATATCATTTCAACATATTTCTTACTTTATTCGAAATACTTCAATTTACAGTTTTATATACTATTAAATAATATACAGGATGAAAGCCGGATATATTTGAATAAATAAACATCCAAATCAACCTAAAAATCAATCAATGGTATCCATCACAATCAACCTCCAAATTAGCTAATAATTCACAACAATTTCTTAGCTACTAATATCGGATAATTTATTGGCTATTAATTTCCAATCTAAAATTTAACTATTAATTTTAATATTTACAATCACTTCATATGTCAATTTCATTTTCAATTAACAGTCAATAAAATTAGATAACTTCACGATTCAGTTTTATGAACATAAAAATATTATAGTACGTCATGAGCATTAAAAACACTCATCTCTTATTCTCTATTGCCGCTAATATATTCCAGTTTGGAACTAAAACCAGACGACGTTCGATTTTAGTCCAAATTTCGGCAATCTCCAAATCTGTCCAAACCAGTTCCATTTCGAAGTACTCATTATCATGATCGCAATGCAAAAAGTTTCGTTAAATTTTAACAATGTATGAAGAAGATATGATAGTTTAAAAAATAACAATTTAAATAAGTAAATTAATTTACTAACTTAATTACAATTAGAATTTAATTACCCTTATCAAAGAACGCCCATCCCAAACTAAGGCTTTTTCCTCAAATGTTCGTTCAAGACCTGTACACGATCATAGCGGACCATTGCCGTGCATCTTCTTTAGTGATACGGAGCATCAGTTGATGAAATTCGAATCCGTCTTCGCCTTCGGCTTCCTCGTCTGGATCTTCACTTTCCTGCACCCACAATTCCCTGTTCAAACTCGCTTGGAAAGTCGCAACCTGCTCGAGCATATACAGGCTATACACATGCCACACAAACCCCCAAGCAACCACACTCCAAAATCCTTCCATAGATGCTCCTCGATACTCTAAACCCAAATATCACCTCGATATCAACGATCGATGCTCGAATCATCATGAAAACCAAGCCCTAGTTTGGCCATGACTATACCACCTTCCAATCCATGATCGAACAACCCAAAAAATTTACCACTAAGAAGCTCTCAGCAAAACAAGATTTCTAAAAGTAGTTTGGGAATTTTTTGTTGAGTAGAATTTGGATTAGAAATTTTTGAAGTTTTCTTTCCTTTACTTTTTTCTCTATCGTGCTCTATTTGAAATTAAAGCAAGGAGAAGCTTGATTTAAAAGGTAAGGGGCAGGTAGGTCAGAGGTAGGCTGGCTAAGAGTTGACTAAAAAGGCTGCGTAGTCAAATCGATTAAAATATATTATTAAAATTTCAAAATGTCCAGATATTTTTTTCGAACTCCAATCGAGGCATGCCGCTAGGATTTTAAATGTTATACCCATATTCAAGACACAATGAAATAAGTTTCAAGTCCCAATTTGATCATATGGAGAAGATAGTTTTTTGGACCCAATTATTAAATTGAATTTTCGATACTAATTTCAGCGCATTTCTATCTTGTACGACCAAACGATAACTCCAAAAGCTACAAAAGTTGAAATCCTATAATAATACGCTATTACGGATCCAATGGAGCATTTTTCATCGAAAACCAAGATTGTGCCCCAGACGGCTATTTTTATATGTTAATTTAAACAAGTTATTATTAAAATTGAGTAACTCACTTATAAATCTAATTTAAAAATTTTATTATCTTCGTTCTTATAAATATAAATTTTATATGCCTTTAAACTATTTTTTTTCCAAATCAAAATCCAAGATTCGAATTATTTCAAAGATTTCAATTAATTAATTCAACAATTAAATTATCAGTAAATTATTATATTTGAAATTCAACCGATTAAATCGATAAAATTTACTTTTAATATTAAAAATCATTTACACATTCCAATTTCAAACAATAAACTAGCTAACACATTCCACATACTAGGCTCCACAATCCTGGTTTAAAGTGGATAGATAAAATTGTTGAAATGCTTGCATCTCACGTTCCAACATACTAGGCTCTACAATCAAAACCGTAAGGCACGCATTGGAGATAGGATCCCGACCATGGCAAGGTAAGGACTACCTTTTGATGATACACCTCTAGAAAATGCACTGATGCTAACACAGAGCCAGTTGCCCCTTTAACATGGTAGACCGGATTACCTCACCTCCTTGACACCGAGGCCTTATACTTCCATGGTGTTTGCACGCAAACCAATTCTGAAAAGGATATCAAGAATGGGGTGAACGCTCCTAATGGTTGCTAACCACATAGCTCTGCTGCATTCCCTACTTTTGCCATTCCTCCCAGTTGTGAGGCTTGAGGCTACGCTTTACCTTTCCGAATAACAATGCATCTTGAAATGCTAACACTGCCCTTCAGGCGTCAATGCAATGCCAAAATTCATTCATACAAGTTCTCTAGGATAAGGAGAAACCGAAAGCACTACTTCTACTACATCCATTTTGGAACCACCCTTAAGATTAATAGCAAGCAACCCTTCACTTCATTTGCTCCATCTTCAATCCCATGCTTCAAGTTGCCTTTATTTTGAAATGCTTGAGTTGGATCGAAGTGGTTTTCAGATAGCATATCCAATCCTGATCTCTTTGGAACAACTTTCGATATTTCCGATAAACTCAACCTCGGTTCTTTGGTAAAATAAACAGACAAATGACAAGAGCGGAACTCACCTCCTAACCATTTTTGGATGGGTTTCCTTATCATTCATCTTGGAAGAATGAAACGAGTTTATCCATACAGTATAGCACCTTCGGCGGTAACTGTATCATATAATTCTCATGTTTCTGCTGGATAATTTCAAAATTACATTTTGTTCAAATTTAATAGTTGGTTATTTAACTATCAAATAAACAAACATCCAGTCATGGTTTAATTTCCATATGAGATCCACTAAGCCTTTATTAATTTTCTTTAATTAATTAAACCACTTTATAAATCCTGATCACAAGATCCTTTCAAAACACTATTCCCAAACCCCTTACATTTCCTTTTATATTTGAAACATTTATATACTTATCTTAATATTATAAGTATATTACCAAAACATTTTACTTTTCATGCCTTGAAACAAAATCATATACTTATCTTATTAGTATAAGTATATTTACAAAGTTTTCTTCTTTCCAAATCCCATATTAAATAACCAAACATTTCTTCCAAATAAAACATTCCGCTTATCCTTTATCAAAAATTCCCTTTTTAAAAGCTCGTCTCATATTTCAATTAACTTATAACTTTCAAAATAAATTTATAATCCATATAAGCCTCTAAGTTAATTTATAAACCTCTTTCTAAATTTCTGAAATGATTTATAAACTTTTTTTTCTATTTTTAAAACTCATTATATCAACCTGTCTACACTCGTTTATAAACTTCATTTGCAAAACACTTAAAGTAACCCTTCAATAAAAAAAACCTTTTATAGACAAGTTATTACTTATAAATAACTTTACAATATAATAGGATAACGTGGAAATCATTTATAAACTTTAAACGCTAAACTGATTGAAGAATTTAAGTTAATTCAAAACATATTTTACAAATTCAGAAAGAGGATTAGCAATCCAACTAGTACTAGTTTAAGTTACCGTTCGATTTCAATTCGATTTATAGGTCACTTAACAATTATTTACATAAGCTACCATATATGTAAATACAATTCATATCCAATCAGGGAATAATACGTCAATATAAATAGTTGGCATATAGAAGTCCAAATAACATAACCATAAGATGGTGAGTGTAACAACCCGTATTTTTATCTATTTTAAATTATTAAATTTAATGTAATAATTGAATAAAAATGGTTAAAAATAAAATTTTGTTGATTTTGAATGTAAGTTATTGGATATGAACGTTAATACAAGTTTGAGATAAACTAAATTTTGAAGATTTAAGCAATAAAAAGTATTGAAAGGTAATGTTATGTATGTTTACGATCAATGGTTGGATTAAATAATAAATGTTGAATTCATTAAATGTAAATAAAGTAATTGACTGATAACTGAAATTCATCTAAAATCTAATACTGAAATTTGTTGAATATTGAGCAATTAAATTTTTTAAATCAAATATTGGGAATTATTTGAATTATTGAATTCTGTGTTTAATATGATTGAAAATGTATCAGAAATTGATGTAAATTTTATTTAAATAATAATGAAGATTGTTAACATTTAAAATTCGATATAAAAGCAGATAATTATAAATTGGAAATCTTATATTATAATCGAGACGTTAAAAATAGCCTTCCAGGCACAGTCTTGGAATTTGACGAAGCCAGTCCCGTTGGATCCGAAATAATGTTTTATTATCGGATTTCAAATTACGCAGCGTTTGGTCGTACGGAATAAAAACGCGTTGGATTTAATATCGAAAATTCAATATAATAATTGGGTCCAAAAAGCTATCTTCTCCATATGATCGAATTAGAACTTGAAACATTTCCATCGGGTTTGAAATAGGGGTATAACATTATGAACGCCTTGCAGCATGCCTCGATAAGGGTTTGAGATTATAAGATTACGTAAATCGAGACATTTTGAAATTAAATATAAATATATATATATATATATATTAGTCAAACTTCCTTTCGGCTATTATTATATCTTTTCACTATACCTTTGACCCATTCAGACATGCAAGGCATCTTTCTCTCCTATTTATAGAGCACGGGTGAGCATCAGAACAGAGAAAAATAAAAAGCAAAACAATGAAAACTTAAAAAATCCTTCCTCTTAAATTAGTCGATGAAAAATTACCAAACTTGTTTGTAAAATCCTATTTTATCTTTCTCTTCGATCTAGTATGCTTCATATATGGTGTAGTCATGGTTTTTGGAAGTCGAAAGTAGAGTCAAACATGAGCTTTGGAGCTAGGGTTTGGGTTTTGGGGTGATTCAATCATCGATTGTCGAATCCGAGGTGCTATTCGAGTTTGGGGGGTCGTTGGCATCTTGGATAGAAGTTTGGAGGGCCATGTCGTGTAGAGGGGGAGTGCGACATTGTGTACGGTTGTGTATAATGCTCCAGGTCATGTTTCAAATGAGGGAGTCGAGCTTGAGGTTTGGGGGCATGGGGAGGTGGAGATTTCCATGAGAAGAATAATGGAAGTCAGAATTTATTTTCAAGTGGTCACGCTCTATATCACTCGAATGTGCGCACGCGTCCATGGGTTCACTCAAATCTTGTGTGCAGGCATTAGATGAGGGAGAAGATGAAGTGTTAGTGGGCCGGGTCCATATTCTTGTGGGTATGGGTTATTTTAAATGCGATTTAAATTGTTTTTAATAATAAAATGTATAACTCATGCATATGAGGTCGAATTGGAATAAGACATTTTGCGTTGCGATTGTGATGATGAGAGCTTCATAATAAAACTGGTTTGGATGGATTTGGAGACAGTCAGAATTTGGACTAAAATCGGATGTTGTTCGGTTTTAGTTCCAAAACGAAATATCTCGGTGGCAACAGAAAATTAAGATGAGTGTTTTGTAATTCTCACACATAATAGAATATTTTTATGCTAGTTAAATGTAAAATTTGAAGTGATATGAATTTGTTGATTGTTATTTGATAAATTACACTCTAAATGGTTATTTGAATTAACTATAAGAATTAAGAATTAACTATTAAGAATTAAAATTGGTAGGTAGATTTGAAATTGGAATTTAATTGCTAATAAAATACCCGATATTAATAACTATGAAATTATTGTGAATTACGTTGACTATTTGGATAATTGATTACGATGGTTGTTACCAGGTGATATTTTGGATGATTTGAATATTTATTTATTCTGATATATCCTATTATCACCGTGTCTAGTATTTACAGTATATAAACTGTAAATTGAATTATTTCGCATAAATTAAGAAATAGGTTGAAATGATATATACCTAGGACACCATGATTTGAGTTGAAATGATATATATCCTTCCCTGAAATTAAATTGAAATAACTGATCACATGGCCATAGGCTAGAAAATTATATACGGACACCAGATTGGTTAAATTAAATGATTTTAAAATTTTTGATTTTAAATTATTTAAATGGTTTTGGTTTAAATGAAATAAAAAAAATCAAATCTATGGAAATCAAATTATTTTCAAACTTTAGCCCTGAGTGTTGAAATTTGAATTTGGTAATCGAAATTATTTAAATAATCAAAGTTGAGATTTTGAAGCTATAATCAAAATATGATTGAATTTCATAAACTGATTTATTTTTAAAAGATTGAATTTTTATTCGAACTTTGAATATTGCTAAACTAAAGTGATAAAACAATATTCGAAATTGAGCTCAGAATTGAACTATACTTGAAAATTGGATTCTAAATTGAATATCGAAGGTAAATTTAATTAAGTGTTTTAATTGTTATTTTTGAAAATCAAACTCGAATTTATTTAAATTGAAATGGTTTAGAATTAAGAATTGAATTGAAATTAACTCAAATTAGAATTGAAATTGAATTTAATTGGATTTGAAAGTGGAATTGAATTAATTTGAAATCGAAGTTGAAATTGATTTGAATTGAAATCGAAATTAAATCGATTGAATGTAAATTGGAATTGATTTGAATTGGAAAGTTGGAATTGGATCGGTTCGGCTTTGAAACTATTTTCAGATAAATTATTTAATATAAAACTATTTAAAAGCTATCTTCTTAAATATACAAGTTACTTTGGTTTTCCGTATTATTTTGCAATATAAACTATTTTAATACTTAAACTATTTTATATTAAACTATTTTGGTCATTTAAACTATTTTAACCATTTAAAATATTTTAACTATTTTAACCATTTAAACTATTTTAACTATTTTAATTATTTAAACTATTTTGAACTATTCGAACTATTTTTCAAAAATTGGGTTAAAATGAAGTTATAGCCTAAATTGAAGTTTGAAACAATTTTGAAATCGAAATCGAGATACTAAGACGAAAACGATTTTCGAAATGAAGTGGTATATTTTGAATGAATATGATGATTACGAAATGAATTTGATTTTAGAACGAAGACGATATTTTGACATCAAGTACGAATCGTTTTTGAATTGTAAAAGAACAAATTAGTGTGTAAAACGACGTTTGGTTGTTAAAGAGACCGATGCCGGATATGTGCATACTTTCTGTCGATACCAGAACCCCTTTGGCAACTGTGTATGTGAAGTGATAATCTTGAACGAAGTGGTTGGATTTGGCGTCGCTTTTTGGATTTGAAAAAAGAGAATGATGATGGATTTGCCTGGCACTTGTTCCAATTTGAAATGATTAAAACAGGAGCCATACCAGCTAACGAGGTTAGCTACCTCTAGCGGACGCACTTCTTCGTATTACCATCATTTTTATTGTGACTGATTGGTGCACACCCTTCGAGTTATAGGAGTGCTGGATGCGGTGGTGTAATCATAGCTATGATGCGTAGCCATCAGCCGAGAAGGGTAAACTAGTAGTATCCTACCTTGGGCATTGCCTATCGTGCGTTGTCATACTTCTATCCCTAAACGAGACCCATACGATTTTGGTTTTGTGTCGTCGTATCATGGTGCATCCCTATCCGTGGACCGTTTACTGGTGTTTATATGCAAACTATACGACAACGCTTAAAAACACGTTAAGGGGGATTGGTATAAAGCCTTTACGCCAAAAAGTATATTTATTTTATTGATTAGTCATTATATATGTAGCGTATTCTACTGCATATAAATATTTTAATGGATCCTTAAAAGATGGAGAATCCTGTAACATCTCTTGAGTTATTGCATGCGTGTTATACACTGCATAGTTGATGTGAAATCCCGTAAACATCACTAGTGTTATCACACTCATGTTATATTGATTATTGATTTGACTTACATAAGGATATTTTAATCCTGACACGACTGTTTTGTCTTTTCATTACGCTTGGGTCAGTCCTGAGTTTTTCAAATTATCGAAGATTATTCCTTGGAAGACGAAAATGAAGATTTGGAATATTACTACGATTATTATCCCTGCATCAAGTTATCTGCTGCATTATTTATTTATCCCTGATGTACACATGATTTTGATAACTGTTGTATAGATTATAATCAAATGTATAGTACAAACAGCGTCATGAATTGTTCATTTGATTATTATATTTTATCGTTCTACTACGAGATTCTATGTTTGTTTTTTTCTTCTTTTCTTATTTTTCCATAATTAACCCCATCGATTATATGTTCCGGATTGTTTAAGTCGGACATGTGTAGATTATTGTCGATTTACACCTTCCGAAATGTGGGTTGTAGCAGTGATTTATCCTGTTAAATAGATGTCCAAACAATTTAATCAATTTATAGCAGAACAACAATTTATTCTGCTTAATATGTGTCCACACAATTAAATCACTTACACTATAACAGAATGGTATTTTGTTCTGCTAACAAGTGTCATTTAATTCTCCTAATCATATGCATTACTTAAGGGTCTGGACAAGAGATCATTTGATATGGAATCGATTTACTTTGTGAAAGAAATTGATTAAAACATATTCTGTTTAGTTTAAAATCAACTTTGAAAAGTTAAAAGTATATTTGATTAGCTTAAACTTTAACCAACTCTTAATTAATCCAATTTAAATCAAGATTAAATCATAGTTAAACTCTATTTAGGCTTAATAAACTTGATTAAGTACTAATTAACTTCCTAATGCAACTTGGTTAAGGTTAAACCAAATTGTTTAAAAGTTAAACCCTAATTAATTGAATATTAATTAAATAACCCATTGATTAAATAATTGATCACTTAACCATTAGTATTAATTAAATAATTATTAATCACTTAATTACTTCTTAACCCTATTAATCTCTAGTTAAAACTTTATAAATCAATTAATAGTCATTAGCTTAGCTTAATGATTAACCGCTAATCACCTTCTAAATTACCAATTAGGTGCTAATTACCTTTTAATTAACTAATTAATTAATTATATTACAACATAATTACTATTTAGCATTACTAATTAAGTTTAAAAAATCATAGTAAACTAATTTCAAAATAAAACAAATTTGAAATAGAAATTCAAATCTTTGCCGAACTGCATCCATAGCGACTATCGCTATGGGCGTAGTTCGCTCTAACATATTCTTAGCGAACCACTTAACAAACCCTTAATTTTTTATGATTTGAAACATATGTAGAAAGCTTTTTTAAAAAAACTTTAAAACTAAAGTTGCAAACTTTAATCCATTTCAAAACTTTGAACTATGAAAACAAACTTTGATTCCAACTAGATCTCATAACCTTCGCAATTAAACAAAGTAGTTAACTTTGTTTACCAATCCATACCATAGCTCATGTTTTACAATCAATATATTACTAACACAAAACATCCTCATTATAGATTGCATGTATACATCCATATATACATGCTTACTAACTTTATAATACAACATCGACTTCCATAACCCAATCGAATTAAAATCAACCATCTAAATCGTAATCAAACCACATGATTATCATTAAAATTCTACACTATATAATCATCATATATAGTGAAATAAATAATGTTACCATTTTCATTTAAAAATGAGTAGTTTACTTACCAAACTTCCGCAAAATCTGCCCGAACTTAAGCTAAACTTGCCAACGACTCCCTAGCTTTGAAGGATGAAATATTTAGGTGCTAGCTACCCTCAAAATGGGCTTAGTCCAGGTGTATTTAGACTTAGCCAGAGATATGAGGGTGAATGTGGGATAGTAGCTTTAAGGTAGAGGAGCTTTGGGTTATCATCGATTTGTCGAAAATGAATCTAAAATTAGGTCATTTTCCTATTGGTTTTTGGGTCACTAACTTGCAGAATTTGGAAAATTATTCCGAAGGAAAGTTGTAGGAATTTCTTTCCTTTATTATGTCAAAAAAGAATCACTCTATTTAATTTGGTTTGAAGAACTTATGATCAAAAGAAGGAGGGTAATTTTATGACTTGAAATTCTGGGTAAAAAAATTATTTTGTAAAGAATTGGTATTTTAACATAGTTATGGTAGAAATTTAAAAAAGTGTTCAACTAGAATGTTGTAGCCATTAAAATTTCACACGGTTTCAAGAAAAGTAAAACTCTGTTTGAGTTAGGAATGAGAAAGAAAAGGTTGGTGGAAAGAGGATGAAAAATGGAGAAACACACGGGCTATTTACAAGCAAGATTTCACATCTCATCATTTTGTCAAATCATATTACTCTCTTATATATATATAATTATTATGTTAAATCACATTAGTTTTTTTTATATATAATTATGTTTAGTCACATCATTTTCTTTTATATATATAATTATTTCTAGTTAAATCACTTTCTTTTATATATATATATAATTATTACGTTTAGTCACATCAGTTTCTTCATATATATATACATGTGTGTGTGTGTATAGAATTATTAATTAAACCTAAGATAAGATAAGGGATAATGATGGTTAATGATTACAATCTAAGATGTGACAATAAAGGAATATATATATATAAGGTTATTAATTTAAAATTTATGAATCGTCACATCACTTGCTAAAAAAATTAATATAAGATAATCCATTCTTAAGTATATTATTATTTAGCTAATTAACTCTTATATATGTGTATACATGGTGCACAAAGATGTACAATGTTCACGACAACTTTCCGATGTCGAAAAGTCGAAATTTTGGAAAACTTTCTTCGGTTACATTCTCTGCCTTTTTGCGAACTATTTAATTTGATAAACAAATTTTAAAACCAATTTTACCATCATTATTAATAATTAAAATGAGTTTATTTTCATGAAAAAACCTATTGAATATTTAAAATTAATGAAATATTCACTAATCAAAGCAGTGAAATTTTAGATCGTTACATTCTTTCTCCTTAAAAGAATTCGTCCCCGAAATTACACCTCAACCTATCCCAGAAAACACTTAACGCTATACATCAGCTCATATGATGTACATAGATCATTCTAACGTAGAATCCGATTCAATCTCAACTCGAATACATAACTTTCCTTTTGAACTAGTGTCGTTCACCCGATCTTTTGGTGCGGACTCCTATCATGCTCGTTGATTTGGAACCTCTATTCTCCTTACAGAGTTGTAACTATGACAGAAAACCTTGGTCCTACATCAAGAACCCTCATCATGTGCTCGCCGTCAAAGGTCAGTAATGGATCCTTATTCTAAAGGGTGCAACACCTAAAACCCATGTACTCGAAACTTAGATCGCTCTATATGGAAAGAGAAATGATCTACGTCCAACTTACGCACTTACTTAATTGGTTCTCCCTAATACCAATTCTATTTCCGCCAAATTATTTATGAAACATTTCATAAACTATTCTTAGGTCAACTTGTATGCTACTCCACTACATCCTAAAACCATATATTCCTATCAAATTCTATTCTATTTTTCTTTTATCTTCCTAAAGAAAACTCAAGATCCAAATACCTAGCTTTTGTCCAAAACTTTTTGATACGGAACTCTATACTTTAAATCATGCAAATATATAGATATAGCCCGAGTAACTCCAAAAAGATACTGAGGAACTAGGTACAACCAAACTTATCATACGTTCCCTTACCAAGAACCTCTCGAATTAGTTAACTTAAAAATATTCCTTTTATTTCAAAATCTCATTTTTAGAACAATACTTTACATTTTCAACAAAACATCCATTTCCAACTTACTTTGGGTTTGTTCGGGTTGAGCTTGTTTTGACTGTACAATGATAAAAGAGAATAATTTACTAAGTGCACTATAACGCTTGACTAGGCAAACATTTAATTATCACTTAGAAGATTATTATGATTATCACAAAACAACCAAGACTTGTTCCCCGTATCAATCCAAAGATAACACTTCTTACTTACACTTTTATTCCCAAAAATTTATGCTTAAACCAAATTAGTTTCAAATATTATTATTATTATTTTCCTAAAACCTTGAAAATCATTTTTCAAAAGCACTGGAATTTAGGTTCTCAAGTTTTCAACCTAAATTTCTTCCAACTTAAGTGATACATTTTTATAAACCAATTTTATAAATCACTTCTATTAAACTATTTTTAAATATTTATCCCGAAATATTCTAACTTTGAAATCAAATTCTACCTCAATATTAACATCGAACGTCTTTTAATCAAACTGTGAAACTTAATTCACAAGGTCTTCGATTCTATGTTTTTCCTAATCTTTATCTACCTAACCCATATTTTAAAAAGGGAACATACTAACAATAGTCAATGCTCAACTAGACAAGCATGATTAAGCAAACCCTAAATGATAATAATAATAATAACATATTATTATATCCTAACACCTTAACCAACTATATTACATTGTTTGCGAAAGTCATTCTTTTATATATAAAATATACCCTAGGTAAAATTATTTCATCTACCCAATTCCAAAATAATACTGTATTGACTTGCCTAGTTTAAGTGCTTAGAAACCCCTATCGACATAGTTATACACCTTATATCGACCAGAGTTCATAAACCACTAAAGCGATAAATCAACGCAACATAAAACATTTGATAATCACTAACAAATATGTGCTCATATATATAGACTCAAACTCATTCTAGGGTGTCACTTACCCTATCTCTAATGAGTTAACCCCATCAAAGCCATGGTTCTCTCTTAACCTTCAGCTCTGATACCAAATGTAACAAACCAGATTTTCATTCCTAAAAAATTGACACTAATACGTCCACTATGTCACATGCCAAACATTCAAATGCCGAAAATACTGATTTATTAGGGTGAAAGAAGAAGCTACAAGATAGAAGAAAACTAGGCAACATAGAATCTCACCACGTAGCGAATAACATATAATACAATAATGATCTTTATAAAAAGAAAAATCTTTATTCATACACAAGACTTATCCTAAATTTGGACAGTTATAGAAAGCTGTCCTTACATTGACAAACATACATACTCTATAATACAGCGGAAGGAAAATATACGTGAATACGTCTTGACCATCCAGCTCCTCTCCAACTCTAAAGTATCCTGCTAAACCTAGAAAAACATGCTCGATTTGACCTGAGCATTACATGGAATAATGCCCGGGTCAGTCTGGTAAAATAGAATTATTAAAACTCAATAGCAAGTAACAACCAAACTGATTTCTACATTTGAAAATCTTTCAAACAAAGGGTACTTCATAAGAACACATCGCACATAAAAACTGATGGGTTTTTACCTTACAATAACAAAAACATTTTATATCAAAATCCAATGATATTATCATAGTGTCTAGGTTTAAAGTAAATAGATAAAATAGTTGAAACGCTTGCATCTCATATTCCAACATACTAGGCTCTACAATCAAAACCATAAGGCATGTATTGGAGATTGGATCCCAAAAATGGCAAGGTAAGGGACTACCTTTCGATGGTACACCTCTAGAAAATGCACTGATGCTAACACAGAGCATTCTGCCCCTTTAACATGGCAGAACAGATAACCTCACCCCCTTAACAACAAGGCCTTATACTACCATGGTGTTTGCCTGCAAACCAACTCTGAAAGGGACATCTAGAATATGGTGATCGCTCCTAATGGTAGCTAACCATGTAGCTCTGCTGCATGCCCTGCTTTTTCCATTTCTCCTGGTTGTGAAGATTAAGGCTACTCATTGCCTTTCTGAATAGCAATCCATCTTGGAATGCTAACACTGCCCTCCAGGCGTTAATGCAATGCCAGCATTCGTTTATACAAGTTCTCCAGGATAAGGACAAACCGAAGACACCACTTCTACTACATCCATTTTGGAACCACTCTCAGGATTAGTAATAAGCAGCCTTTGCACTTCAATTGCTCCATATTTGATTCCATGATTCAAGATGTCTTTATTTAGAAATGCTTGAGTTGGATCGAAGTGGTTTTCAGATAGCATATTCGATTTTGGTTTCTTCGAAACAACTTCCAATATTTCCAGTAAACTCAACCTCGGTTCTTTAGGTAATAACAGACAAATAACAAGAGCGAAATTCACTTCCTAACTGTTTGTGGATGGGTTTCCTTATCATTTGTCCTAGAAGAACGATACGAGTTTGTACGTATAGTATAGTACCTTCGATGGTAACTATACCATATAATTCTCGTGTTTCTCCTAAATATTTTCAAAGTTACATTTTGTCCAAATTTGATAGTTCGCTATTTAACTATCAAATAAACAAACATCCAATCATGTTTTAATTTCTATATGAGATCCACTAAGCCTTAATTAATTCTCTTTAATTAATAAAACCGCTTTATAAATCCTGATCATAAGATCTTTTCAAAACACCATTCCAAACCCCTTACATTTGCTTCTATACTTGGGAAACATTTATATACTTATCTCAATATAATATGTATATCACCAAAGCATTTTACTTTTCTTGACTTGAAACAAAATCATATACTTATCTTATCAGTATGAGTACATTTACAAAGTTTTCAAAGTTTTTTTCTTTCCAAATCCCATATCAAACAACCAAACATTTTGTTCAAATAAAACATTCTACTTATCCTTTATCAAAAATTCCCTTTTTAAAAGCTCATCTCATATTTTACAAATAACTTATAACTTTAAGTTATAACTCACTTTTATCAAAGATTCCCTTTTTCATAAAGCCATGCTTTGATCAACAAATGATCAGCAGCACTCAGCATGCCACACTACCAAATTGGAAGTATATCACTAATAACCTTCAACTACATAACCTCTGAGCTCGTACGTCTCAGAGAAGGGTGTTAAGCTAAGAAAATAAATTCTCCGCCACCAACAGGTATGTATTTGAAAGAAATCGGCTTTATATCTCAGTTTGTAATGTCAGACATACAATCCATACAAGTCTGTTCCGGGTTCGAATAGAACCGAAGGCACTTCCAAAGAAACCCTTGCAAATATGGGAATCCACAATCTCGATCGGACTTCCCATCACTTAGGGAATCTCTATACGTATCTACTCGGTGCAGAGACAATCGATAGGTCATCCTACCGTTCTCGCAAATCTTCATCACCGGTCTTCAAATGCTATCCGTAACGTCGTATCATTATTCGGAATGGGTTATATGACATAGGGTCCTCTCCCGGCTAAACTGAATAATGAGCGCAATATTTAAAAACATATGGATAATGGGTTCTCAGTTAAGCTACAACTTGTTACCAAAACTTTTCTTTCAAATATTTTTAAACAAATTATCATATCCGAATCTTTTACATAAAAAGATTTTCTTCCAGAAACCTTTCAATGGTTTAAACAATTTCAACACTTAAATCTTTTAGACAAAAGATTTATCTTTAAAATCCCCTTTCAATTTAAAACAAGGTTCACAATCTTTAACAAAGTTTATAACCTTTCAGAACAATTCCATTTCACTTCAAATTTGAAATTCTTTCATTATAATTTTGGGAAATTCTTTCCTTATATAAAAGCTATTATTGTTTGAAATAACTTGTTTCCATTTCCAGAAAACCCGATTATATTGCACGAGTTACGGTCTTTCAAATATAACTTGGGTTAAATTCAAATTTTCTAAACCATACTTTTAAAATGGTTTAAAAACCCATATAAATACCTTTTATAACTTATATAATCTTTTTAAGCCAAAATTTCCAAATCATTGAATTTAATTTCAAATATTGAATTCAAACTCAATCAAAATATTTCAGATTTCAAGCTAAATCAAGTTATTTAAAATAACTTTTATCTTAAAAACTCCTTTCCAAATACTTTTCAAATTTAGCCCAATTTCATTTCCAAAATCATTTGGATTCAAAATTCAAACTTTAAAACCATTTCAAAATATTAAATTCAAATATCTGTGACTTAACCGATTTCCTCATGCAATCCATATTTGTGTGTGTACAGTGTAGTCCAGGGGTTTTACCCAATAATGGTGCAACATCATCAGTCATTACAGATTCAAACACAGAAATATCGATAAGCGGTATAACTATAACGCTTATCTTCATTTACAGATTCATAGATAAATGTATCACAGATGAATAAATAAATAAATAAATTACACACAGCTCAATTCACAGAATAGAATATCACAGCTCAATCCATTCAAGGCAATTCATACAAGGAAAACATTCATAAGCAAGGTCAAGCATTCAATAATCATTTATAGGTAGGATTAATTAATTGTTTAATCCTAATTAATTCAATTAATTTCCAATTAAATTAATTACTTATGAATTAATTATCCAATCCTGATTAATTAATTACAAATCATTTGGTATAAATTTATTAATCAATCACCTTAATTAATTACATCAATTAATCGCCTCATTATTAATTACTCCTTAATTGGTCCGTTATAAATTACATCATTAATTATATTAATTAATGATCTCTAATTATATTTAAATTAAATTACTTTATTTAAATTAATTACATTAAGTAATTAATCTTTAATTAAACATAATTATTAATCACCCTTGATTAATAATAAAAGTAATTACCCAAATTACTTCATTTATAATTCATATTCACTAATTACCTCCCAGTAATTATCATTTATTACTTCCCTAAGTAATTATCTCCATTAATTACACTAAGTAATTACACTTATCCAATTATAAAATGATTTTCTTAAATTAATTAAACTAAATTAATTAATTAACTTAAATTAATCACATTACCAAAATTAATTACAATAAGTAACTAATCCCTTAATTACTTTCATTAAGTAATTACATTCAAAAATGTGTAATTGATTATCTAAAGTAATTAATCTAATTAATTATCAAAATTAATCACATTAATTTAATTACTTAATAATCCCTAGTTAATTATCTTCATTAACTTATAACATTTCTTTAATTACCTTCTTAAGAAATTATCTTAGATTAATTCATTATTAATCATTTCTAATTATAAATTGATCTAAATTATTTATTTATGAATTAAATAAATCATTCTTTAATAACCTTGTTAATTAAATCATTTTATTACCTTAATTATCTCCAAGAGAATAAATTTCTTTATTAATGATTTCATTAACATTTAAGTGTATTTTAAACATTACAATTTTAAATTAAAATTAAAATTCCATTTTGAATTTAAGATTCAAAATGATTATATATTTAAACATTTACCAAATCTAAATATCCACTTATAACCCTATATAAGAAAAGTTCTAACTAATTTACTCAAATTTTTATTTCAAATTTAAGCTTTAAAATACATTACATTTTATCTTGCAAATTCAAGTTAAAACAATTTATTTAGCTCTTCACTCAAAATTAAGAAAATCTTTATAAAAGAATTTTATCAAAATCAAGTTAAACATTTGTTTGAAAACAAATATACTTTTAAAAGCTATTTGATTTAAACTTGTTTAAAACACATTCAGATTTAAAACTAATTTAAATTTCCAGATTTGGATTCAAAGAGACTTGAATCCGTTTTTTAATTTTGATTTAAACTTTGATTTTAAACTTTGTTTTAAAATCTTGATTTAAAACTTAAATTTAAAGCCCAAATTTCATTTTAAAACTTTAAGATTTAAAATTTTATTTAAAAACTGAACTTAACTTTGAATTTAAACCCAGTTTAAATTCTGTTTTCATATTTTAAATTAAATTTAAAAATCTGAAAACTGTTGGGTTTTTAAAAAACCTGAAAAACCCACTTTTAAATAATTTAAAACTTGAAGATTCAAAGACATTTGAATCTAAACTTCATACTAGATTTAAACTTGTTTTAATCTGTCTCACAAATTTAAATTCATTTAAATTTGTTTTAAATTCAAATTCATTTTAAAAAAAATCAAGACAGTGATTGGTTTTATCAAAAACCTGTAACCAACTAATACTCGAGCAAAACCCAAAATTTGCTTCGAGTCAAACCCTAATTTACTTCGAGTAAATACTCGAATCGCTCGAGTAAATCCCAAGACCAACTTTACTGCACAAAACCAAACGTCATCAGAAAATCAAAATGCACGGTGCACATGCTTCATGGCTCTGGCCAACTCCGGCCAACGTTGACCACCCTCCCACATCGGCGATCTTCCCTCGGCCTATTTCGATCATCAGATCGATGATGAACTCATCAAAACAAAATCGAGCATTCAAGCTCGATACATGTACCAGAAAACAAAACCTGGAAATCACCACGACCAACTCCTCCGATCACCAGAACTCAGCACCTCCGGCCAAAACAATCACCATCGTCCAGACTTCAATATCCCAGAGTTTAGACGAACTCGATGCACCATAGGTGCTGTGCCAAACGAAACAACCTGACCTAGTCGAAACTAGGTTTAGCAACCAAAATGAGCCACCATCGTCACCTCCAGTCACAGACCATCCTTCTACCATTTTTCCTCGACCCTCCGATCACTCCTCCATCACCACAGAGAACCCCGACTTGCCCCATCAACGTGATCACCAGAATTTCTCAAAACAAAGAAGTTATACAAACCAAAACTGCTCTTGAATTTTTGATTTAAAAATTATAAATCTTGCTTTAAAAATCATATTAAGGTATAATAATTCCATTTATGCACCTAAATTCATAAATCATGAAGTTGAATCTTGTCTTATTTAAAGTTAGCTCTGATTTCTTGATTTCCAGAGAAGATTAAAAGTTGTTTTAAGTCTAATAAATTTTCAAAACTTAGCTTAAAATCAAACAAACAACCCTTGTTTATATTCTTAGTTTTATCAGTTATTAAATCAAAGGATGAGAATTTTGTTTGTAAATCTGGTCTGGAAGAAAACAAGAACAGGGGCAACTCAATTTATACAGGCAGTCTTATATTTGAACTTCAATATTCATTCACAGGAAACCCCAATGCAATCATAATCATATATCAGCTTATTCACAAAACATTCATCAATACCAACTTCATGCAAACCAAAATGTGTATAAGGTTAAGGGTTTGCTCACCTAGGTGTTTGCAACAGAGAAGAGAAAAAGGAGAAGCAAGCCTGTATTTTTCCTTTAATTTTTTTTCTGGAGTTTGAAACTGAGCTAAATCTGAAACTTGATATTGATCTTGCATGCTTGATCAGGTTGAAGATCGAGCTGTTTGATTTAATTTCTTTCTGGTTTGTGCTTTGTTTCCTAGATTTCAATTAAGTTGAAGTTGCTTGTGAATCTGGTTTTCAATGCTTTCTCTGATTTGTTTTTGTTTAAATTTGCTGTTGAATCTGGTTTTGATTGTTTTTAGCTTTTGTGTTCATCTGGTTTTGAGAATGCTAAAGTTTTGATTTCCTAGTTTGCTAATTTTCTTTCCTACATATTATTTGTGTAAATAAATTTTCAAAAGAAAAAAATTAATTCCCTTGCCACTTGTAAATTTTTCCATGTTGATTCATCACACTTGCTTAATTTTCATAACAAGATGCTTACATTTGTTTAAAATAAACAAATTTACGTTTAAGTCCTCTAGTTCAATTAACTTTTAAAATTTAGTTTTAAACCCTTACTTTAAATTATTTATATAAATTGTTTAAACCTCTATATTCAATTTAATTTAAAATTTATAGTTCAAACCTTTAATATTATTTAATCTTTATACTTACAAATGTTTATGTAATACATTTTATATTTAAACTTAAATTTATTTTAGTACATAAATATATTCATATTTATTTTCCACTCATACATTTATATATTATTTTTATTTGCAAATCATGTTTATGTTTTTAAATTCAAAAATATAAAAACTATATGTATTCATTTAAAAGTAAAGGTGTTTTAAATTCTTTTATCAAATTCATATTCAACTTTAGAACTTTTATTAATTCTTGTTTCATATCATTCATACATTATACATACATTGTTCAACTATCTATACTTATACATTCTTAAAGAAAAATGTTTTTGAAACTAAATTACACTTTAATAATTAATCATATATATGTATTTCTTAATTTTAAAATTTTATTCTTAAATTCCCAATTCAAATCTATTTTCAATCTACTTATAAAACACATTTATTTTTAAATCCAATATTATTTATAAAATACTTATACTTAAATTTCAAATCAAAATTTCTATTTAAAATCTAAAATGTATTTTTGTTTTAGAAATTTCTAATTAATTCACAAATAAATTCACAATTTAATTTCCAAAAATTTAGTTAATTGTCAAACTATCTTAACTAAAATTTCAGGAATGTTACATTATGTCAAAAAAATCACTCATTTTAGATTTGTTTTGAATAAGTTATGATCAAAAGAAGGAGGGTAATTTCATCACTTGAAATTCTGGGTAAAAAAATTGCTTTGTAACAAATTGGTGTTTTGATATAGCTATGATAGAAATTTGAGAAAATGTTCAACTAGAATGTTGTGGCCATTAAAATTTCACATGGTTTTAATAAAATAAAACTCCATTTGAGTTAGGAATGAGGAAGAAAAGAATGATGGAAAGAGAAGGAAAAATGGAGAAACATATGGGCTATTTATAAGCAAGATTTCACATCTCATCATTTTGTATGGTTACATCACTCTTATATATATATACATATATAATCACATCACTCTTTTTTATATATATATAATTATGTCTAGTCACATCACAATCTTTTATATATGTAATTATTATAATTAGTCACATCGCTTTCTTTTATATATATAATTATTCACTTTCTTTTATATTTATATAATTATTATGTTTAGTCACATCACTTTCTTCATGTATATATAAATAAATATAATTGTTAATTAAAGTTAAGATGTGGCAAGAGATAATGATGGTTAATGATTACAATCTAAGATGTGATAAAAGAGGAATATATATTTATATATATAAGATTATTATTTTTAAATTTATGAATCGTCACATCACTTGCTAAACAAAATTAACATAAGTTAATCTATTCTTATGTATATTATTATTTAGCTAGTTAACTCTTATATGTGTAGATATGGTGCAGAAAGACGAACAACGTTCCCGATAACTTTTCGGTTTTGAAAGGTCAAAATTTTGGAAAACGTTCTTCGGTCGCATTTTCTTTTTTTTACGAACTACTTAATTTGGTAAACAAATTTTGAAAACGGGTTTACCATCGTTATTAATTAATGAAATTGAGTTTATTTTCATTATAAAACCTATGCATTGAATATTTAAAATCAATTAGATATTCACTAGTCAAAGTAGTGAAATTCCGGGTCGTTACACTTTCTCTCTGTCCAGTCCTTTCGTCCAATGATCCGCCAAATTCTCATCATTGCGTACATGATTCACTCTTAAAGATCATAAAGAGATATAATCTCTTATAGTACTATGCTTATGAAGAATTTGTTGTCTCTTACCGTTGTAATAATGGTTTTGCAATAGCCGCGGTACTATCACAATGGTCAACACAACCGGTATCGTTTTTTCCCATATGGGGATCTCAGCTAGCAGATTGCTTAAGTAATATATTCGTTTACTAGCATTAGCTTGTGCTATCATTTCTGACTCTAGTGGATTGAGCCAAGATAGTCCGTTCCTTGGATTTCTAAGAAACAGCTCCTCCTGCAATACTGAAAATACGTCCACTAGTAGCTTTGGAATCGTCTGATAAAATATTCCAATCTACATCACTGCACCCTTCAAGGACAGTGTAAAACTTCTGATAGTGTAATCCAATGTTCATAGTTCTTCTAAGGTATCTCATAAACCCTTCAGTAGCATGTCAATGCTCTATACTGGGTCTGCTAGCAAACTTGCATAATAATCCCATGACATATGAAATGTCGAGTCTAGTACAATCAGTGGCATACCGAAGACTGCCTATGATGCTCGCATATTCAGACTGCCTTAATATTCACCAGTGTTCTTAAATAATTTTATACATAGATCATATGGTATACTAGTAGGTTTACATTCAAAGTAATTAATTTCTTTAACATCTTTTTAATATAATGAGATTGATCCAAAGAAAATCCCTTCTCAGATTTTGTCATCTTACCAAGAATCACACTTGTTTCACCAAGGTCTTTCATATCAAAATTGGAAAATAGTATAGAACTGACATGATTTATAGCATGAATATTTGAACCAAATATAAGTAAATCATCAACACGTAAGCATATGATAGTGCAAAGGTTATTCTCGGATTTATAATAAATACATTTGTCACTTTTATTGACTTTAAAACCATGTGAAATAATTAAATTATTAAAATTTTCATGTAATTGTTTCGGTGCCTATTTAAGACCATATAAAGATTTATCTAATCTACGAACTTTATGCTCTTGACTAGATATAACAAAACATTCGGGTTGGTCTATATAAATCTTTTCTTCTAAATCACCATTGAAAAACGCAGTTTTACATTCATTTGGTGAATTAGTGGATCATATAGTGAAGCTAGAGGATTAATACTTGAATTGATATTATTGTTGTAACATGTGAAAAAGTATCAAAGCAGTCAATGTTTTCTTCTTATCTAAATCCTTTAGCTACAAGTCGAGCCTTATATTTATCAACTATACCATTAGGTTTCAACTTCTTTTTAAGTACCCATCTATAATCTAGAGGTAAATCAATTAGACGCCAAGTTTTACTAGATTCAAGAGATTCTATTTCATCATTTATAGCTTCTTTCTAGAGTTCTAAATCCAAAGAAGACATAGCTTCTTTTAGATTAGCAGGGCCCTCTTCGAGTGCATAAGCATAATATTCTGAACCAAAATCTTTAGCTATCCCCGCTCTTTTACTTCTTCTAAGTTTAGACTCACTTTTTGTATTATGTTCATTATTTCTTATTACTTTGTTATTAGTGTAGAAGTGCCCCCACTATTCCTAAGTTTAATTGGAAATTTATTTTCAAAGAAATCAGCATCATTTGACTCAATAATAACTCGAGCATTCAAATCAAAAAATCTATATGCTTTATTTTTATGAGAATACCAATGAAACCACATTCATATGCTCGACTTGCTAACTTACTTCTTTTAGGATCGGGAATACGAACATATGTTAAGAAATCCCAAGTTTTAAAATAAGAAAAGTTGAGTTAATGATTTTGAAAAACCTCAAAAGGTGAAATTTTGCTATTAGATTTAGGAATTCTGTTTAAGACATAACAAACAGTTTCCTATCTGTCAGATGTTGCACTCTAATTTAATAAAACAATTACTACTAATTCGGTAAGTGTCCTATTTTTTCTTTTAGCTTTACCATTCATTTCAGGAAAATAGGGTGTACTTCCCTTATGAATTATGCTACGTTGTTTATAAAATTCAATGAATAAGTTAGATACATACTATGTTGCTCTATCACTTTGAAATCTTTTAATTTTCTTATTAGATTGATTTTCAATTTCAGTGACAAATAATTTAAACATATCCAACACATCACTTTTACTTTTTAATGAGATAAACATAAGTAAAATTGGAGCAATCATCAATAAAAGTAATAAAGTAGCATTTTCGATCCCTATGTAGATACCATCAAGTTCACATACTATAAGAAAACCTACATTTAGTTGCATTTGATGGCCTGTAGTGTGCATGTAGCTATTTTTACAATCTTTTTTTATTAGTTCAACGTTGCCAAAATTTTGCCGCCTTCCCGTCCAATTGAAAAAACTTCGTTGTGTTTTTCCCATTTCCTTCCCTCTCCACTGTTACGTTACTACCCTCATTTAGCAAAATTCCTTTTGCTTATCGATTACGATGCTTATCTCCATCTCGTGCTAATTATCTCTATCTATCTATTCCGCTCCACTTCGCCAATCCACTTTTCCTTTTATCTACTTGCATTTGCTTCTTTGAGATTTGTGCTTTGTTTATTGTAACTACAAAAACCTAATTGACATATTTCGTTGTTATCGTTGGGGTTGATGACAAAATGAGGAAGTGTCTTTTGAAATCATTCACGAAATTTGCAATTTTTTCTCAAGAGTCTACTGTGGCTATTGAAAGTCATAGATAGAACTGCTGCATAATTGTAACCTCCTTATAATTTTTATTGCCTCTTATGAATTCAGTTGCACATAACCTACTTTAATTATCATTCAATTTTGTAGAATATGAACTCTAAAGTTTTAGGTGTGCAGAAATCTACATTTGAATCATCTTCCCACCTCCTTGATTTCCTTATTCAATCTTGCTTGTATTGGGATAAGTTAATACCAGGGAAGCTTGGTTTCCTGAAAATAATATAAAATGCTTAAAATATTATTCAATTTATTAAGAGTATCCTTTCCAGTAGACTATATCTGATTTTTATTGATCAGTTGCTCGTTTCAGTGGCTTGTTTTTCAAATCATTCTCCAGCTGCAAGTAATGCCAAACTTTTATTTTTTTAGTGAGTCAATGAAAATATAGTTAGTCATAAGATATTAAATCTATTATTAAGAGGCACTACCTTGAAATGAACTTTTTTGTATGTTTGATCTGTTGAAAAAATAAACGTAACTCCACTGTCAAACACTACAGGTGCAAGTTTCTTAATTTCTAGATATTTTTTGCCATAGCAAAAACTTGGCTTCTATATAGAATAATATTTCCTATGTCGAGATATTCTATCCATAGTAAAAACGAGGTTATATGTATTATTAATAAGCTTCAATTATCAACTGCAGGTATTATATTTTAGAAGTCGGATTAGATGCGTGCTTCAAGTAACTACAAAGTAACATCAAGAAGAACCATATTAAGATACAAGTATTCTCTAACTGAAAGATATATGTACTTTGATATTTCATCATTGATAATGTCAATGGATACATATACTCACGTCGAATCTCATCATTAGGATGTAAAACAAATTATTCAACTACTATTGGATAATTTCATCTACAAGTTTCTAAAGTAGAAAATCCCCGGTAGATCCAAGAGAAAATTCAAGCATGTCTTTATATGATTGTTCTTTTATTCTTAATTGCAAGAATGTGTTGTGTTAATATAAACTAAATATGTAGAATAGGTTGTATTCATATAAACTAAACATGGCTCTAATTTCCTTATTTGTATGGTTTTTTCACTTCATTCTGGCATAGGTCCTTAGTTCCTTATTTGTATGGTTTTTTTACCTCGTCCTGCCATGGGTCCTTATCTGCATGATTTTAACTTCATTCTCCCAGTAGGACAAAAATATTTGGAGATATAAGGAAATTACAAAATAATACTTAGTATGACTTTGGGCTAATTCATGATAAATTTGGGTATGCCAGAGAAAAATGGATGTGAGGTAGAGGTTAGTTTGTATATTCAATTGTCATTTGTATCTAACACTACGATCTTTGCTTGCTTTACATATTCTAGGGTGTGCGTTCTTACCTTATTTTGTTTTTTTTATCTATATAGCCTATTAATGAAATGTGCCATAAAATATATTTCATCCCCTGCTTTTTAAATGATTTAATACGTTGAACTTCTACTTGCCTTGAAAATACGATTTACACGAGGTTGATCATATTTGTATCAGTTATTTGATAAGCATAGTAGAATAACTATTATATTGGAATATTTGACAATGGTACACAATTTATATTTTAGAATCTCTACACCTATAATTTGGTTTCCCTACAAAGATTTGATTTTTTAAAACGACAATTATATCGTATCTTTCCTATCGAACAACACAATTGATTAACTGTGAAGAGTAACATATGGAATATTATAGCTATGCAGTGTGCAAACCTATATGGATCAACTAATTGGAACTAGCTTCAACTATGATTCGGGTAAGCCTAATATTGGTCATAATGAGTAATTTACAACTGGTGACCTATGAGATTTTCTTCTGGTGAAAAAATTGTTCCCTAAATATGCCTAGGTTTCATTTCTCTTATGTTTTTATTTGTCTGCTAAATCCTATACCACTCAATTTTTATTACTAGTGACTGGTACCTTACTTGATGAATGGTCATGAATATCCAAGTTTGTTTCCTATAAAAAATGTAAGGAAATGCGAAACCAGAACGAAAATTTGATTGATATTAAGTAACCGAAATAGAACAGAAAACCTAAATTTTAAACCCTGCCATATGCATAGGCAATTTATATATAGACAATGATGGAGAGATTCTAAAATGATTAGAGTGGTCATCGAAACAATTTCGTAGTGCAAAAAGCTAATAGCTCAACTAGTTTATTGCTGCTTCTAATGGACCTGAACACTATTCAACCTTTTAACATTGTTTAATAACAACCTCAAGCATGTTAGGAAAAATTGAAAATGAACCTACACACATGAATATAAGTAATTTCAAAAGGTCATCTAAAAGTAAAGTCATTAGACAAACTAAATAATTCTGAGTAGATTGAAAGAACATTGGTTTTAAAATCTGGATTAAGCATGATAGTCCATAGAGAAACACAAACAATTCAATTAATCACCTAACACACATATATTTTTCAATCTAATCAGTATCAGAAAATTAAAATAATGCTTGCCACGAGTCTGATAACTAATTAATACTGCAAGACTATGAAATATTTGACATTTTTGCCTACAAATTTTTAGTTAAACTATATACATATGGTACTCTTCACTAAACTTAAATAAATAAAATTAATTGTACAGAGGTTATATCAAAGGAGGATGAAGAGCTAAATGATGCGGAGCTAACTATGCCTGAACCGCTTCTAAATTATCTAGAGAAATATAGTTTTATCTGCACATCTTTAAGGATAACGCATCCAGTGTGACTCTGGATAGTAGTATAAAACTGAATGTATATTTTTCTCATCAAATGATCTTAAATCGAAGATAAAAATATCCATGAAAGATGCATATTTTATTACAAAATCATAGTAACCCATACATGATCACAAAAATGAACATTATTTATTGCATAGAAAGATACTCCTTATGAATATAGCATTAGAATGTATGACAATAATCATACACCCACAATACAAGATCCTAATATTGAAATCAGAGATCCTGCGGATGTTATTGCTGGAACCAAACTTTCTTATTTATGTGCCTAAATGTATCTTACCTTAGGTGATTGTGATTGCCTTTTCTTCAAACCTTGGCTACGCATTGGGCGATACCAAAAAGGAATGCTCATATTTTTCATTTTCTTACTGCCATCATTTTCAGATCGACTGCGGCTGAAACTAATTAAATGAATTTGCGGTGTTTACATTGGCTCTTGCTGGAAAGCAGCACTTATGATTGTTTCCTACTTTTGGGTTTTGTATTTCGCCAACAATATAGTGCAAGTAAACCCAATATTTTCAATTTCATAACATTATTTATGAGTGTATATATAAAATTTAAGATATAACTGAGTAAACAACAATTTAACAAAATAAATATGCGGGGACCAACTTGAGCTCTTATGGCAGACGTTGTAGGTTTGTCATCACTGCCTATATTTATGAGTATTTGAAATGTTTGTGTAGTTACTATAAAAGGGTGATTAACAACAACAATAATAATAATAATAAACAGAGGAAAAACAAAGTTTGTAACACTTTGAATGATTCGGCAGTGGAAGTAATAAAAGATATTAAGCCTATGCACTGCATATGCTCTGTCCACCACTCCAACATACCTTTTCAAGGTTTTCTTTAATCATGTAGAAAATGGTGTCGATAGTATAGTAGCAAGGACACCATGAAGATCAACTGGCTGAACAACGAGCATTGATGCATAAATCAATTCACTGGAATGAACCAGACCAGGGGGATGTGCAGTTAAATCCCAGGAAAGCAGCTGAAGTTGGTTGATCACTATCATGATTACACAGAACTGCAAGATGCATTGCCTCATGGGTCAAATCAGCATGAGCATTCACTTTATCTTGGTTAGCTCTACTTCTGGCAAGTAAATGTGAAGAACATGCATCAATTTATCATGTTTTCTATAAAACATTGCCTGCTTAGTGGTATTTGACTTAAAAGGCTTTAATCTTATTTATCTAACGCGGCATATTGAAACTTCTCTAGAGTTTCAAGCATGGGGGGCTACATGAACAACCTCTTGACAAGCTGTTACATTAATGGGTGCAGTAGAAGCGCAGCTGCAAAACTAGCAAAAAGGTTCTTCGATTCTCCAAGCAGCGCAGGTATGTCTAATTCCTAAACTTTTTGTTCTAGTTCACTATAATGGTGAAAATTAAATGGAAGCATCACATATAACTTAGATCGGTTGGATAATGGTCCTGTTTTGATCAATAAAAAGAGAAAACAATTCTGGAACTTTGCCACCAAAGATTGCTAAGCTTAAATATCCTCGACAGGTGCATGTAATTTTATTTTAATTTATTGTTTCTGCTCAACTTATGAAGCTTTATGATGTACTGATAAAAATTAACTAAGTTTATAATAATAATAATAATAATAATAATAATAAATTAACAAAGTCAACTATGTTTTATAATTAATAATAGTAATAACAAAAACTAACTTTATAATTATTAACTAAGTTAACTAGTTTTATAAAAATTAAATAAGTTATAAAATCAACTAAGTTTATAATAATAATAATAATAAATTAACTAAGTTTATAAAAAATTTATAAGTTTGAGACAAATTATAAAAATTAACCAAGATAATAGAGTTTTAGTTTGAGATAGTTTATAAATTTAAGTTAACTAAAATATAAGTTATGACATTTTAAGTTTTAGCAATTGAGATAACTTATAAGTTTAATAATAATAAGAAACAATAGTTTAATAAATTAACTAAGTTTGGTAAAAAAAAAATTAACTAAGCTTATAACAATAAAAAAACTATAGTTTGATAAAAATTAACTAAGTTTATAATAATAATAATAATAATAATAAATTAATAAGGTCAACTAAGTTTTATAATTAATTAACAATAATGACAACAACAACAACAACAATAACAAAAACTAAGTTTATAAAATTAACTAAGCTTTATATGAAAATAAATAAGTCTATAAAAATTATTTAGTTTATAATAATAATAGTAACAATAATAATAAATTAATTAAGTTTACACTAATAATAATAAATTAGCTAAGTTTATGTAAAATTTATAAGTTTGAGGTAATTTATAAAAATTAACCATGTTAATAAAGTTTAGGTTTGGGATAATTTATAAGTTTAAGTTAATTAATATATAAGTCACGACATTTAAGTTTTACTAATTGAGATGAAATATAAGTTTGAGTTAATATAAATAAAATTATAAATAAGTTGGCCAAGCTTTAAAAAAATTTAACTAATTTTTATAAAAATTAACCAAAATTTTAAAAATTAACTAAGTTTTGTATAATTTAACTACGTTTTATAAAAATTAAATAAATTTTTACAAATTAATTATGTTTTATTAGAATTTAACTAAGTTAATAAGTTTTCAAAAATTAGTTAAGTTTATCATAAAAATTAACCTAAGTTTTATAAAAATTTAATTAAGTTAACTAAGGTTTATAAAATTATTTAAATTTAATAAAAGTTTAACTAAGGATGTTTGATATACTTTAAGTATGCAAAACAGTTTCATAATCATCTGTTGATTGTTAAACCTGTCTATAGGTAACTAGCTTTTTAGGAGTAAAGACCAACTGCAGCAAGGAATTGTGGGTAATCAAGTAATGAACATGGCTTTAATTGTTATATATACTATAAAATTTTTTTAGTACTTGTTGTGTAAACTTGTTTATGAATGGTTATGGATTTTATGTGAATTTGCTCGATTCTTCGAAAAACTATTACCGAAATGGTTATGGATAGTATATTTGATTATGTATTTAAAGTGTTTTTTAATTGTTTGAATATGATGATTGTGTGATTGAATGATTGATTGTTGGTTTGAATATGATGATTATGTGATTGATTGCTAGGTGTAATAAGAATATTATATGAGCAATGGCTGGAAGTGGTGCAAGCCAATAATAGGAAACGGGAGCATGTACAGTATGTTACATTACAGTAAATAACTTTTACTAGCGTTTTAAAACCGCTATGGAAATAAATGTAAACAACAAAGTTACGATTTTCGTAGTGTTGAAAAAATGCTAACAAAACTTTGACTAGCGTTTCCATAAACACTCAATATGACATGCTACTAAAAGTCTGCAACTTTTTGTACCGTTTCTAAAATCTAACAATAGGTCAAGTTTTGGTAGGGTTTTCTATAATTCTATAAAAAGTAGACTTTTAGTTTCATGTCGTATCGCAGTGTTTACTGAAATTCTACTAAAAGTTTGCTAGCGTTTTTTCAACACTACTAAAGACCTTTTTTGGTTTAGTGACATATACCAGAGTGTATCAAATTCAACGGTTCTGACTCTTTAAGCACAGAATTATGTGGGGTCTTAGTAATTTTAGCTTGGCTACAAAATTCATATTTTTTAAAAATCATTAATGGAAATTTCAGGGATTAGGCCTAATTTACTCAGGTTATGAATTAATCATTTATTAACAAGATAAAGTCTAGCATGCCAAATATTAAAATCACACAGCATATAACCAGATCCATTAACTTCAACATCCAACTTAGACACCCTATCTACAGCATTTCTTTACCAACAAAAACACCGTTTTTTATGATGGTGTACAAGTCGGTTTCAATAGTTTGAGTAAAACCAGCTTTATTTAACGGGAAACCATATACTAAATTTTCCTTCATCTTTAGAGTGTGCATCACATCTTTCAGCAATAAATTCTTTCAAGAGGTAAACTTTAACATCATAGTTCCAATTCCAGCAATAGTAGTGGTTTCAGAATCACCCAACATCATTTTTATGCCATTAGCAGCATTATATGTTTTAAACAGTTCACGATCATAGCAGATGTGGCGAGAAGCACCAAATTCTACCTGCAACTCTTTTGATCCACCGACAAGGTTGATCTCAATAGCCATAGCCACAAGGGATTCTTGAGTCAGGTTAGCCTGCGGTGTAGGATTTGGCATGTTCCGACATTTGTGTGCCATATGGCCTAGTTTGTCGTAGTTGTAACACAAGAACAAATGTACAGTACCTTGTTTTAGGGGGGGTATTATGCTGATTATTCTGATGCTGATTGTTGTGATTCTGATTCAGTTTGCGATCTTGATTTTCAAAAAAAATTCACTTGGTTTCAAACTCTTATTTGTTGATTTCTTAGTGTTGTTGGTAAATACAACAAGCACTTCATCTTTCTGGTCCTGTTTTCTGGCCTCCTCTTTAATACGAAGACGAGTAATCAAACTCTCTAAGGAAAAGTCCTTAGTCTTATGCCTAAGATTATTTTTAAAATCATTCCAACTATGGGATAATTTATCAATTAACACATCAACCTAAAACTATTCATCTAAAGCCATATCTTTGGAGATGACCTCATGCACAGTTTTTTGGAGCTCATGCTACTATGCCTCCACAGATTTGTCATCCATCACCTGAAACTTCAAATGGTGACTAACATCATATTTTTTCGCTCCAGCTTCCTCGGTATCATATTTCATTTGCAGCGCATCCTAGATCTCCTTTGTTGACTTGTCTGAGTTGTAGTAATCGTACAGATCATCACTCAAGCCATTAAGAACATAATTTTTACAAAGGTAGCCATGTTCAATCTAGTCCTTCAAAAACTTTTTCTGATTATCTGTTGCTTCTCCAAGCAGTGTTGGTTTCTTTGGCGTTAGCACATGTGCCACCATTCGCGTAGTCAGAAAAAAACTCCATATTTTGGTGACATCGTTTGAAATGCAGGCCTTCAAATCTAAAGGCGTAGCAGATACAATCAGGAACCTCAAATATTGACATCGGGGAAGTAGTGTTGTCAGTGATCGAAGCCATCATCATCTTAAAATTATTGTACCTCAATCTGAAACTGCAACATATTTTTTTTTGGTTGAGTCATGGACTAGGTCGCTCTTTTTAAGACGATTCATGGCTTAGCCTCAAGGTGCAAAGCTATCTATCAACCTCTCCATCCCCAGGATAAAATAAACTCTTAAGTTTGGTTATTTATTATTTGCACTATAGCAAATTGTTTTGAATATAAAACACTTCCTATTTAATTACTTGTAAAGTTTTTTAATGAGAGAAAAATGTGGAGGACAAAGAAGAAGAAAGAAACATTGTCTGTTATTTACATTTTCACTTCTGCCTATCTATTATTTAAATAGGCAGATTGGAAATTATATTCTTTAATGAAGTGGGGAGCGTTAATAGATTTGAATTTATTGTCATTTAATATGAATTTGTAATACCATTAATGTTAACCCTCCTTTAGTCAAGGCCATGAAAAAGCGGAGTCAACCCAACCAACTTCACGATTATCGAGGCTGGAATAGGATGGATTCGGTTTAAAAGAATGAAGTTCACTTGGATATGTCATTTGGTCAAGAAATGGGGGGTTGAACGGCTCGGTCTGGAAGATAAGCCCTCGGTCGGCACACCTCCCCTCGGTCGGCACACCTCCCCTTGATCGGCATACCTTCCCTCCTTCGGCACACCTCCCCTCGCTCGGCATGAAGCCTCGCTCGGCATTGAACGTCGCTCGGCATTGAACGTCGCTCGGCATTGAACGTCGCTCGGCATCGCACCTCGCTCGGCGTCGTATCTCGCTCGGCATATCAACTGCTCAGGGTTCGGTTGGCATAATGAAGTAGGGTTCGGTTGGCATAATGAAGTAGGGTTCGGCTATGGCCTTGATGGGCCCAAACTACTCAAGAGGCCCAACAAACCGGTTTTTTCTATAAATACAGCATGTGGGTCTCCAGATGGGGGTTCTTCTTCTCTCTTCTCTTTAACTTTCTATTTTCTAAGGATAAAGTTGACTCTGTTAGTTTTTAACTGTAATTGATTCGAACATCAATAAAATGGAAACTTCTGGAGTGGACGTAGGCCGAAGTTAGCCGAATCACTATAAATTCTGTGTTCTTTACTGCTTTCATTTTAATTTCGATTGTTCTTCATATTATTACTCTCTACATATATTCTATCTGTTATCTGTGATCGTTAGTTGGTGCTTTCATATACATTTGGGTGTTAGTGACCAATTTTCGCATGAATATTTTTGTGCTTTCACCGAGAACACAAGCATTCGGGAATTTTGGAGCTAGGAAATTGGATTCTATGAAACAATAGCCAGACCATCAGTAAGGAAGCAAGCGACAGAAAGGAGTAATCAGGAGAGAAGTCAAGAGGCTTCCTCTAGAGCTGTAGCAGGTCAAGCATCCATCTACATCACTAGAGACAAGATGGAAGCGATGTTGAAAAGACAAGAGGAGATGATGCAGGCTCTTTTCAGACAATTTGCACAAGCAAGAAATGCAGGAGATCAGATCCATTGAGCTGGATCAGAAGCGCTCAACCAGCAAGCAGAGGGAATGGCTCAGCAGGTGGCAGCCCCTAATCAGTAGACGGCTAACAATCTAGATGGACCTAGACTCGGGGGCACACCACCAGGAAATGCTGGACCAATCCATGGAGGGATACCAGATGACGATGTACAACCCAACACCAAAAGGAGTGCAGGAGTACGAGACGAGGAGTATATGCCTAAATTTCCTCGTGAACTCGAAGGGCAAACCAGAGGCAATGGACAAGGATTATAGCTTGGCGACAACGACAGACTGGCGGCGATGGTTGGACGAGCATTGAGAGGTGGATTGATAAACAAAGACTTGGAGGATGTTAAAAGGAGTCCCTTTACTCCTACTATCAGACAAGCTAGGAACCCATCGGATTTTAAGCTACCATCATTGGAGATGTATAATTGGAGGACGGATCCTACGGTTCATCTACCAAAGTGTATAAGGCATATGGAAGTGCTGGGGGTATCAAAGGAAGTCATGGCCTGATGCTTCCCATTGTATCTGATAGACATAGCAGCACTATAGTGTATACAATTGGAGAGCGGTTCCATTGGAACGTGGACTGCGTTGACTGGGAAGTTTATGAGGCAGTTCAGAGTTCACATTTCGAGACCTAAGAATGTAACGAGTTTGGCAGCGCTAAAGCAGAGGACCGAGGAATCTTTAAGAAGCTTTCTGATGCGATTCAATGCAGCGGCAACATCAGTGGATCGACCAGATCCATCCATGGTCTTAATGGCAGCTGTATTTGGCATAGCTAATGGAACAGTGTTCAAAAATTCACTGACAAGGGATCCACCTATGGACCTAGGGGGGTTTTATCATGAAGCCGAAGGATTTCTACGGCTAGAGGATGCAAATGCTGAGTGAGAGGAAGGAGATGATGTTTATGCAGTCAAGGGTGAAAATCCTTCTAAAAAAGATTCAGGAAGTGATAAAGGGAAACAGAAGGCCAGGGATAATGACGATGGACTAATGCGACCATGAAAGGAACTGAGGTTCACCTCTTATTTAGAGTTGAACGAGACTTTGGAACGAATTTACCAAGACACTAGGGGGCAAATTCCCTATCGAAGGCCAATGAGAAGGGATCCGACCAGCAATGAAAGAAGATCGAACAAGTATTGTTTGCTCTATGAACTAAATGGTCATAGCACAAATGATTGTAGGCACTTGAAGGATTAAGTTGAGGGGCATATCCGGAATGGTCTGCTATCCCAATATGTGAGAAGGAGGGCCACGACGGTGGAACAAGAATTACCACCACCTGTACCTACTGGGGACAGCTCAGGACCAAGGCATCAGCTTATTATCAACTGATTGAAATAATGACGAATAAGTAGCAAACTCCACACCAACGTGATTAAGTCATTTACACATATACAGGACCGCGAACGATCCTCGGGCATGCTCTAATACGACTATAAATTGCATCAATATAGGTGTTCGCACTTCGACGTCCCTGTTTTGCTTTTATTTTCCATTTCTCATGTTTGGACTTGATTTTGTTTGAATTTCTATTAAAAGACTAATTTAGGACAAAAATATGCCATCTGTGATTCCATAACGGCTAAACCACTTACTCATATAAGGGATCGCGAATGGTCCTCAGGCATGCTTTGAGATGGAGATAAACCGCCATAACAAATAAGTTAAAAATTCACTCGAACGTGAAATCTGGCATTAATAGTACTAAGCCCCCCCGGGCACACACAACTCACATCGAACGGCACCCGACCGCCAATGGTCCCAACTCGCCTTGAATGGCACCCAATCGCGAACGATCACAAATCACCTCGAACGACACTCGACCATGAACGGTCCCAACTCGCCTCGAACGGCACCCAATCGCGAACGATCACAAATCACCTCGAACAACACCCGATCATGAACGATCACCATTCGACGCGAACGCCACCCTACCTCGAACGGTCACATACAACCTCAATGACATACGATCGCGAACGATCATCATTCATGGTCAAATAAGACTATTAATTTCTTTGCAAGTCATTAGCAGGATATGAACATCCAGCTTATTGAGTTACAAAACATACCTTCCAATAGCAAGGCATGTATTGGGGGGGGAAAAGTGTTAACCTGCCTTTAGTCAAGGCCATGAACAGGCGGATTCAACCCAACAAACTTCACGATTATCGAGGCTGGAATATGATGGACTTGATTTAAAAGAATGAAGTTCACTTGGATATGTCATTTGGTCAAGAAATTGGGGGGAGGGGGTTTGAACGGCTCGGTCTGGAAGACAAGCCCTCGTTCGGCACACCTCCCCTCGGTCGGCACGCCTCCCCTCATTCGACACACCTCCCCTCGTTTTGCACACCTCCCCTCGGTCGTCATACCTACCCTCGGTCGGCACACATCCCCTCGTTCGGCAGACCTCCCCTCATTCGACACGCCTCCACTCGTTCGGCACACCTTCCCTCGGCCGCAACACCTCCGTTCGGTCGACATATCTCCCCTCGATCAGCACACCTTCCCTCGATCGGCATACCTTCCCTCGTTCGGCACACCTTCCCTCGCTCGGCGTGAAGCCTCGCTCGGCATTAGAGGTCGCTCGGCATTGAACATCACTCGACATCGCACCTCGCTCGGCGTTGTACCTCGCTCGGCATACCAACTGCTCAGGGTCGGTCGGCACAATGAAGTAGGGTTCGACTATGGCCTTGGTGGGCCCAAACTACTCAAGAGGCCCAACAAACCAGTTTTGCCTATAAATATAGCATGTGGGTCTCCAGATGGGGGATCTTCTCTTCGCTCTCTAACTTTCTATTTTCTAAGGCTAAAGGTGACTCTATAAGTTTGTAACTGTAAATGATTTGAACATCAATAAAAAGAAAACTTCTAGGGTGGACGTAGGCCGGAGTTAGAGGAACCACTATAATATTTGTGTTCTTTACTACTTTCATTTTAATTTCGACCGTTCTTCATATTATTACTCTCTACAAATATTCTATGAGTTATCTGTGGCCGTTAGTTGGTGCTTTCATTTACATTTGGGTGTTAGTGACCAATTTTGGCGCTAACAAATAACTTTTGCAATGGCTCAATAATAATGGCTCATGAATATATGACCATCATACATTTGCAACAACTTAATTATAATAATGGCTCGTAAATATATATTACCGTTATACATTTGCAACGACTTGATTATAATAATTCTCATAAATATGTAACCAGTTAATTTTTTTCTTTGATTTTTAATTAATTCACTTAAAGTTCCAACATAAAGTTTGAGGCTTGGTGGAGGAGGGCATTTAGGATAAAGAGCAAAGAGCGGGAAAGGACTGCGCAGCTAAGGATTGCCGAAATACACAGGTTTATGAACTTGGGAGATGATAGCCTGAATATACAAAGAGAATTTGTGGTTTTATAGGGGAAGGTGTTTTGGAAGAGAAACAGAGAGCATGAAAGGGTTAATCTGTTTGGATTTGTTTGAGGTTTCTTAAGTAAAGGGAGATTTATGGTTGATTTCATATATTTATATAAAATCACTTGCATCGGTTATGACAAGGTATTTGGTAATGAGAATGAACTATTGCATCTCTATATCCTTATGATTAATTAACTGCTTAAATTGAAATTATTCTTTCTAATAATTTGTTGTGTTGACATCTCCTGTGAGAAAGACATTAATTTCAATTTCATTACTTTTTGCTCTTATGTTAGATAGTAAAAACCAATGAAAATGGAATAATGATGTTATTTCTAATCATCTTAATAAAATTATTTGTTTATTAGCAATTTTACTCAATTTGTGCGTGTACTGATTTCTCGAGAACAAGTTTTTTCTTGAAAAACCAATAATTCTGTTTGTTGATGTTTAAATTCACTTTAATATACAAATATCAGGTGTACTAGCTTGGAAGACCTGTGTCATACATGTATGTGAAATATATTTTTTTTAAATGTTTTTAGTTACGTAATCAATTACAAGAGTTTGATAAATTTTCTTTCCTGGTTAAGACAAACCACAATATGTTAAATCTTCCAATGGACTATAACTGTTTTGTGATGCCCCACCTCTATACTCACACTAGCCAAGGATACTGTTGAGTAATGCCGTCAACTAGCGCGAAGAATAAGGCTGTTGAGGAGCTACCATCTGTGTAATTGCTTTGTGCGAGTACCGATATGTCAGATAGTATGACATGCATTTCATTTTAAGAGGAAATCTTATGTATCAAATACAAACTCAAAGCTACTACAATGGCAATGTGATCTTCGGAAATAATATAAAAAAAGCACAACATAAAATCAGCCATAAATATTCACACCACTAAGGCAGAAACAGATATGAATATAACACATAGAAGTGTACATAAAAGAAGTGGTCATACAAGATCCACTACGTCCCAAAAAATAGGTATAAGTACTAGATGAAAGAATATGTATACATCAAGGAATCTCTATCTCAAATGCATAAAAACAAAAATAACTAAGCTAAAGTAGTTAGCCAAAAGTCAAATGACGGTCCCTGATAAGAAGTCAAATATAAGCATATGAAACACCTCGGTCTGACTCGAGTATTATTTAAGAAGGAAAATAATAAATGGATCAGTCTAGCTATAAATATGATATAAGATTAGATAGGATAAGAGAGATGACAAAAATATATATGATAACAACAATAATCATACAATATCTCAAACTTTCTCAAACACCAAAAAGAATGTCATATTCTTTAGATTATTCACAAAACCTCGAATATCGACAAAACATGTCAACGCAAATCACAACAATTGGTGAAACGCAAATTCTAGAAATCAATTAATAGAAATCCATAAAACACTAAGGGGGAGGCCTATCATAAACGGGAGCATGAAAACTCACCAACACGTGTATCACAAATGGGACACTATCCCATGGGTTACTAACCCATAGAGCCGGTGGAATGACGTAGTACACCGGTACACCCAAGGAGCCTCAAACTCAAATAAACCAGAACATCGATGTAGTACAATGGTATGCCAGATGAACCGAACTCCATAAAATACTATGGGTCGCTAGCCCATAGAATGAGATGAAACTCCACATAATAGAGTACAGTCCCCACGCGGACTTAGTGACATCGCATATCGCTAGTCTAAACCACAAAATGATCATCATAGATCAATAAGAAGTGTAAATTACACTAAGCTAGTATATAAATGAGTTTAGCTTCATGTCCCATAACCACTGCCTAAACTTGAATATTTACGAACAAATTGTAAATTTCCACTCGAAAATTGTCACAAGATTTCAATCGAAAAATCTAAGAATTAACCAACGAAGTAAACAAAAGCGTTTCATACCACAAGTTTTGCTAAGTGTTTAATTGGATTTCTAGTAAGATTGAGGTAAAGGTTTGTATATACTAATAGATTGGAAAATGGTTTAAAAAATGAGCTTTGCATTAAAAGTAACGTTGAAATCATTTTTGTGAAAGAGTTTGAGTATCTACTAGTATAGAAGCCTTTGTATTTTAAAGTGACAAATCACAGAAATGATTGTACAAACAATCTATCACCAAAAGTTCATATGTGAATTAAAACCATGAAAATCGACATCGAATCCATCAAATGGATATTCCCAAAAATCTAGAAGAAGTCATCAAAGTCGATAATTAATGACATCGAATAACCAGATAAAAAATCAATTCAAATGTAAATCTACTCGAAATAGGCAAATTGGCTGAATTAAACAGCGCTACACATCTAGTGGTTCTCCCATACGTCTATGCTGGGAATCTGGAATTTTTCTTCTAGATCGCCCAGACGTCTAGAAATAACCTCAGATGTCTGAGCTGATAATCTAGAATTTTTATTCCGATGACTCGGACGTCTGAGTTCCTTCCTTGTAACAACTAGATATTTTCAGCCATTCATATCCACACATGCCGGACTTGAATTGCCCAAAATACCGCATTGTAAAGAAATTTGGAGCAAATGAAATACAATCGCAGAATCACGGACACAGAAATATCAGAATAACTCACAGCGGAAATTAAAATACCATAGTAGTTCATGAAGCTACTATAACAAATCTCAAAAAATAATACATAATATCAGTCTGAAAAACATATACAACAGAAATCTAAAATACATAGCAGTTTATCAAAACCAGAGCTGAAATAGAAAAACTGAAACTGAAAGGGAACAGATAACTAGACAAGCAGAATCTCCAGCGAATCGTAGCTCTAGAAAGAAATGCAAAGCTAAGCTGTAAATACTCAGGCTGACTCGAGCGTAAAGTAAAACACAAAACACTCGAGTCAAGACAATATATACTTATATAATGTAAACCAACTCAAGTGAACTGTAGCAGAAATGCACAATAACTTAAAGGATGTTTGGGATTGCTCATCCTTTAAGAATCAGTTAAACTATAAATTAAATACATCCCGTGGTTAAAATTTCAAAATGGTATTTTATACTTCAAAATCAAATATCATTTCAAAATTCAATATCATTCAAAATCCATTTCAAAATATCATATCTTCCAAACCATATTCATTTTTATTGAATTTAAATACCATTACAAAACACATTTCAAAATAGTTTATATTTCGAAACAAATTACTTCATTTTAAGTCATAAAATGAAGTTATTATATTTAATAATTAAATTATTAAATTTCCAAAATTTAGTCTTTCAAAATTCATTTATTCACTTAATTTATTAAAACAGATGAAAATTCAACTTTCGCAGCATTTAGTAATTACTATAGAAAGTTACATTCAAAACAATTCAATTTAACAAAAGATAGCATTTAAAAATGTTGTAATAGGGTTACATTAGTTTCAAATAAAACTTAGTTAAATTCAACAGTTATAACATTTGCAAAAATGCTATAATAGCCTTTAATTAAACTTACCATTTGGTTCATTATTATCAACTACAGCATTTACAAATGTTGTATTATCATTTACATTAGAATTAATAGTATTTCAGAAATGAAGTTAATTAACTTCAAATATTCAGTATTATTTCACAAACAATTACATTTTTATTTAAATCATTTTTAACTTATAAAATCATATAATTTCACTTTTAAAACAATCATTCAAATATCCTTATATTCATGATTTCATAAAGTTAAATCTCCATTCAAAAATCAAAATTTAATAATAATTCACTTATTAAATTCAAACATTTAATTTAAAATTCATTAAATTAAATTTAACTTAACGTTTAAGATAAAAAAATTAAGTATAATTTAATTTAATTTTTATTTACTTAATTTAAAATTCACTTTTAAGCCCAATTCACAAATTTCCAATTTTAGTTATATTTCGAAATTTCAACTTAAATATTCGTTCATTTCACATTTTAACTTTATTCAAAAATCATTAATATATTATAAAATCATTTTAAATTCATTTGATTCAAAATATCACAAATTTTTCATATTTTCATATTTAATTTAAATTCCATTTATCACCAAATTATAACTTCCAAAATAACTTACATTTAAGATTTTCTAACTTTACCGTTTATTTATTTCACTTATAAATTTTTAGAAAATCAATAATGCTTTACAAAAATCATTTTTAATCAAATTTAAATCAAAATATTATAATATTTACATTTCTAAAATATTTTAAATTTTTTAGAAAAACATCTTTTAACAACGGGGCTGTATTTCATTTTCTAGCCTAGGTAAAGTGATACGGGTAATATATCATTTCAACCCGTAATTTACAAAGAAAAACCAGGTTTGATCATTTCAAACCCGCAATTCCAAGTATATGAAAATAATTGAAAATCATTCAGGCCTATCATTTCAGCCCATAATCATTTTCTCCTATTCTAAAATACGTTCGGGTATGTATCATTTCAACCCATAGTGATTCTAGTCTACAGGGAACTTGCAATGGTGATAACTGATATAAATAACATAATAATATAATATAATAGTAAATGTGATATAGCAGGTGCAATAACAGGTGTAAACATCATATGATCATAATATAGCAGTTGTAACAGGATGAAATACATTTACAGATTCAAGTAGTGTCGGTTTATCAGTTATATAGGTACAGATTTGTCTGGTGAGAATAACTGACCTGTTCAGAGCTGGAGATAGCTACCAAAGCAACAATACAGACACTATGAAGGCACGACAATATGGAAATGACTTGAGAGTGGAGAGCCAAAGCTAAAAGCCTTGATCAAACATTTAAACAAAACAATGCAACATAGATAAGTTTCAAAACAATACAGCACTTAAACAATATTAGAATCAATACCCAAAACAAAGGCAAATGCATTGAACTTGTTCTAAACTTCATATGCTTTAGCTAGACATGGTATAAGCTCGGCCATGGTATGAAATTGGGTCCGGTTTGGGTTCAAACAGGGTCGGCCTATGATGGTTTTGATGGTGCATAGATCTAGGTGCATAAATCTTCAACAACTAGGCAATATACAACATATCTTGGCTACAAATGGGCTCGGCCAGAGGTTCTAAGGTCAAGGCCTGATGTCTAGATGGTGGTGAGTGACGTGGCAGAGGTTTGAGGTCAGGTTAGAGGTGGTGGTGGGGGAGAAAGTGGCGGCTAGAGGTGGTTGTGGGTGATGGTACCAAGGTTTGCATGGTTTGCAATGTTAGGGGATGTATTTGTGGAATTTTGTGGTGATGCTTGCTATGGAAGGGCTCGGCCTAGGCTATAGATGGACTGGAGTGGTGGTTGATCAGGCTAGGAGGTGGTGGAGGTCGGCCAAGGGCTGGAGGGGAGGTAGCCGATCCAAACAAGGTGAAGAACAAGTGCAATTTCAAGGTAGAAAACAAGGAAAAAGAAGAAGAGATCTGACCAAAACTTTGATCGAAAGTGTGTGGCCGTGATTTTTTTGTTTGAGGAAGTTGTTCACGTGAAAAATAAAGATGAGTCTGAAGAGAAAAAGAAGTATACGGCCAAAATGAATGAGATATAGGTTGGAAAATGAAGAGGCGGAATGTAAAAGGGCTTTGGAACATTAAGAGTTTAAAACCTTTCAAATTTCACTAATTTATTTTAATTTATATATACATGAAAATAGCTGATAATAGAGATAAGTTAACTCAGAAATAAAGTAAATAAGAAAAATAAATAAATAAATTTTAAATAAAATCGATTAAAAAAAGAGAATAACAATATACGTATAACTAGGATCTATAAATTGAAATAAATTTAAATGAACTTTAGAAAATTATATTATCTCTTTAAAAAATATTAAAAGAAAAAAATATACATAAAATTACATGTTGAAACATATAAAAAAAATGAAAAAGAAAATATAATTTATATAATTTAAAATAGATAAAATCGCTAAATAAAACAAATTGCACTCAATATTGAAATATACATAACTTTCACAGTTTATATCCGTTTTCAACGGAACGAAAAGCAGTATTCAAGTTATTAAATCTATTTTCATAATAAAAGATAAAATTTAAGAATTTAAATATTTAAATTTTAAATTTAAAAAGTCAAAATTTGACCAATTTGACCAGAAATCCACTTTTCAGTAAAATATTCAATTTATACCAGTTGGAATTATTATTCACATAATAATCAAAGTTTATATTTAAAATGAAATGTTTGAAATGAAACAAGTTTAAAATAATTTCAAAATGAAATAAAGTCAAAATTAAAATATAGATAAAATCTAGGGTTGTTACACTCTCCCCCACTCAAATCTTTTCGTCCTCGAAAAGGAAGGAAGCGGAGAAACAACTAGAAAGAACAATAGGTTGGAAGACATCCCGAAAGAAGGTAGGGAGAAAGTAGTTAGGAGGGAAAGTAGGTTGAAAGACAAGGATGAACCATTATTTAAACCATTATACATTTCAATTTAATTTTTTTTTCATAGTATGATGAATAGTCATTTGATTCAAATCTGATGGTTCAAAGTAAACAATATTTAAAACATTTTAAATTTTTAGAAGGGAAAATAATTGATCAAAATATTCTTTATGTAGTACTTTATCAAGATACTTTTATCAAAATACTTTTATAACTCGATGTCTTAACAAGTTTACTTTCGTTCCTGCAGACTCTGGCCATACGTTAATCAGGCGCAAAGCTAGAATTCTCCAGGTACTTGGTAGACTTGTTTCAACACCTAGCGAAAATACTGGAAAACATTTTTAAAAACCAGCTATGGAAAGTACAATCCAAACAAATCAACCAAACCAAAATAGTTGTCTAACCATGGATCGCAGATACACAATGGTTACGCCTGGATCCACAAGGAAACAATCCGTATCCGTAAGCTTTCTCAGCGCTACGAGTTACGCCATGATGACTAGTAGAGTGTAGGATACACAATGGTTATGGCTGGATCCTCCAGGAAACAATCCGTACCCCTAGGCCGTCTCAGCTAGGCAGTTTCGCTACTAATGCGACCTACATAGAGTGCAGGATACACAATGGTTATGCCTGGATCCCCCAGGAAACAATCCGTACCCCTAGGCCAGCTCAGTCAAGCAGTTGCACTATGCAGTCGCTCGAAGAAAAATCGATGGACATTCGAGTATCATATCCGAAAAACCCAAATCAGAGAGAATAATATCGATAGAATGAATTCAAGATGTGGCCACAAATCATATATCAAGCAGAAGGCACTTTCCATATCTTTACTTTGAAAATATGTATCACATAGTACCTTTCAAAATCACTTTCAAATATCATACTTATATGAAGTCCATTACATATAAGATTTCATCTCAAATTGAATACTTCCAAAATCAATAGTATGTCAAATCACACTTATAGAGACTTCGATTATATAAGATTTCACTTTACAAATTGAGTATCTTTTCGAATCAACAGTTTCAAGTCAATTTCATACTTATACAAATCATTTTATATAAGTTCGATAACTCCTAAATCAAGTATTTAGTAAATCAATCAAGGTTCTCAATTTCAAACCATTTCAATATCAATTCAGCTTCAAAATCATATATGATTTCACCAAATCAATTCTTCCAAATTACATAAATTTAGTTTCAAAGTTTCTCAAACAATAGATTTAGAAAATAATCCAAATTTCCAAATCAACAAAATTTAGGTCAAACAAATTCATTTCCATTTCAAACATATATTCACTTCAAAAGTCATAATACTTTCAAAGTTATAAATCTTTCGAAACCAAAATACTTGAAATCATTACACTTTGAAAAATAATAACATTTCGAAATCATACATTTGAAATCATAAAACATTCCTTTAGTTCTTTACATTTCACAAATTTATTCAATTAAACCAAATCTAAAATTTCCAATTTAAATTCAATTCAAACAATCAGTTTCAATTCAATTTAGTTTTCCAACCAAACCATTTCAAATATTATCAAATTTCAAATATAGATTTGATTTATAAAATAAACTATTCAATCTTAAATATATTTCAAGACTTAAATATACCATATTTCAAAACTAAAATTTATAATTTCATATATCTCAAATTTTACTTCATTATTACTTACATATGTCATCATTTCGCAACATTACATTCGATCGCTCGCTTGGTCACACAAGTTCGCTTTCGAACTAATATTGTCCATTCGACTTCCCTAATGCGGACTTCGATATGGTTTCTCGACTAGAAGCCATCAGTCTCCTTGCATAGCCATATACTATAATAGAGAATTCTAGAATCGAGCCCAAAATCCATATCAAATATTCGCCGTCAAGAATCAAATGAAAAATCCTAACACGAAATGGTGTAATTCGCCTCGAACATGTGTACTCAAACTTGGATCAAATTAATTATGCAAATAAAACAGCATACATACAACTTATGTATCTATTCCAACTTGTTAAATATATAGTTTCATAAAGATGTTACTAAGCTAAAATATTTAAAACCAATTTTTTCTCAAACATTTCAAGACTAAATTTTTTTCTTCAAAACAATTCGAAACTGATGTTACTAAGATGTTACTTCATTCTTACTTAGTTTTGAAATATTCATTTCATAAATCTTAATATTTTATATAAACTCAAATAACAAGCAAACCAAATATCCTTTCATACAAGTATAAACTTCAAATATTCATTTATCAAAATCAATTATCATTTCAAATTCACATTCTTTATCAAAATAAAGATTAAATCATACTACTTGATACTTTAAATCATACAAGACTAAACTTATATTCTTTACCAAATACCTTATACCTTTCAAATTTTCTTGGCTTTGAAAAGTTAACCTTGACCTACAAAATAGTTTAAGAAATCATATTTTCAATCCAAGAGTTGGAAATCAACACTAAATCAGTAAATCAATTTCAAAAGTTAGGTTTCAAATCCGAAACTCGAGGACTGAACACCGGCTTACTTTAAATCTTTCCAAATATATATACACAGATCGAATATCAAACCATACTTCGAAATCTGAAATCAAAATTGGTTTCACAAAATCACTCGCATAGCAAAGCTACTAGAGTGGCCTCTCCCCCACTCAGAAACTCGAAAATCAATGTCGATGATGCATGCATTCATCACCGATATTATTTTCCAGCGACATAAGTGGGTTCTGGACTTTTATTTTCTTGAAACTTCTTTAAAATCGCTTCGAAATCTATGGAATTCATTCGAATATATTTGAAATATTTCTTATTCGAAAAATATCTTTAAATCATATTATTGTTATATATTTTCCAAAATCTTAAAACCGATTTCAAAACACTGGAGATCGATTCCTCGAAATTCAACATTTAAAACTTTTCAGTTATAAATCATTTTGTATAAGTCAAATTCTTATAAATTTTCAAAATTTCAAATCCTTTCAAAGTTTCAAATTTCCAATTTCAAAAGATATAAAAATCGTTATTGAAAACATTTCACTTTTATATACAAAATAGGATCATCCTTATCTAAGTAATAATTTCGATGTATGCACAATTTCAATATACAAACAAACACAAATTTCCAAGGGATGATTCAAGGATGGATTTCAGAACAAACAGAGATTCGAATTCAGAGGAACCTAATCAAATATAATTCTGGTTCGAAGATAAGCTCGAACAAAGATGAGATAATTTAATTGCCAAATAGAAGATGGATAAGCCTTTATAAATCGCGGGCGACCTTAACTGGGTCAACCGTGACTTCAGGAATACAACCAATGCGGAAATCTAAGGCAAATCGACATTCGATCGCCAGAGATAGAATCCAAGTAGAGCAGGAGATAGATAGCATCGTAAACCGAGGATACAGAAATCTCTGGTGAATCAATGCTAATTGTAAAGGAGTTTCACCCCTTCACAAATCATTCGAAGATTTACGGAATCACCGATCTTGGGAGAGGTCATTCGAAAGTGGAGTTATGGAATGCTCTAAAATCAAAATGGATAAAATAGGGAAGACAAGACTGGATTTCAGAACAAGTGGAAGCGTTCCAAAGTTCAAGGAATCCAAACAGATAAGAATCCTAACCAAAAGGTTTCTAACAAGGTGGATACAGAAGGGATGAAGTTTAGAAAATCTTGGTTTCAAAATAAGAAAACTTTTATACCAAAAATAATCTTTGAAAATGCTTTAAAATCATTTGGAAATCATTTTATACTTCGAAAATACGTTCTCTTACAAAGAAAGGATTCTGAGATTGATTTCACTCATTTTAGGGTATTTCTACCCTATCTCTAATGAGTTTTTGCTCCGCATGCTAAGGTTTGCCTAAAACCAAAGCTTTGATACCAACTGTAACAACCAGATATTTTCAGCCATTCACATCCACATATGCCAGACTTGAATTGCTTAATATACCGCATTGTAAATAAATTTGGAGCAAATGAAATATAATCACAGAATCACGGACACAGAAATATCAGAATAACTCGCAGCGGAAATTAAAATACCATAGTAGTTCATGAAGCTACTATAACAACTCTCAAAACATAATACATAATATCAGTCTGAGAAACATATACAATAGAAATCTCAAATACATAGCAGTTTATAAATACCAGAGCTGAAATAGAACAACTGAAACTGAAAGGGAACGGATAACTAGACAAGCAGAATCTCCAACGATTCCTAGCTCCAAAAAGAAATCCAAAGCTAAGCTGTAAATACTCGGGACGACCCGAGCGTAAAGTAAAACACAAAACACTCGAGTCAGGACAATATATACTTATATAATGTAAACCAACTCAAGTGAACTGCAGTAGAAATGTACATTAACTTAAGGATGTTTGGGATCGCCCATCCTTTAAGAATCAGTTAAACTATTAATTAATTACATCCCGTGGTTAAAATTTCAAAATGGTATTTTATACTTCAAATCAAATATCATTTCAAAATTCAATATCATTCAAAATCCATTTCAAAATATCAAAATAGCATATCTTTCAAACCACATTCATTTTTATTTAATTTAAATACCATTACAAAACACATTTCAAAATAGTTTATATTTCGAAACGAATTACTTCATTTTAAATCATAAAATGAAGTTATTATATTTAATAATTAAATTATTAAATTTCCAAAATTTTAGTCTTTCAAAATTCATTTATTCACTTAATTTATTAAATAGATGAAAATTCAACTTTTGCAGCATTTAGAAATTGCTACAGAAAGTTACATTGAAAACAATTCAATTTAACAAAAGATAGCATTTAAAAATGCTGTAATAGGATTACATTAGTTTTAAATAAAACTTAGTTAAATTCAACAATTATAACATTTACAAAAATGCTATAATAGCCTTTAATTAAACTTAGCCATTTGATTCATTATTATCAACTACAGCATTTACAAATGCTGTATTATCATTTACATTAGAATTAATAGCATTTCAGAAATGAAGTTAATTAACTTCAAATATTCAGTATAATTTCACAAACAATTATATTTTTATTTAAATCATTTTTAACTTATAAAATCATATAATTTCACTTTTACAACAATCGTTCAAATACCCTTATATTCATGATTTTATAAAGTTAAATCTCCATTCAAAAATCAAAATTTAATAATAATTCACTTATTAAATTCCAACATTTAATTTAAAATTCATTAAATTAAATTTAAGTTAACACTTAAGTTAAATTTTTTAAATATAATTTAATTTCATTTTTATTTACTTAACTTAAAATTCACTTTTAAGCCCAATTCATAAATTTCCAATTTTAGTTATATTTCAAAATTTCAAATTAAATATTCATTCATTTCACATTTTAACTTTATTCAAAAGTCATTAACATATTATAAAATCATTTTAAATTCATTTAATTCAAAATATCATAAATTTATCATATTTCCATATTTAATTTAAATTCCATTTATCACCAAATTATAATTTTCAAAATAACTTACATTTCAGATTTTCTAACTTTACCGTTTATTTATTTCACTTATAAATTTTTAGAAAATTAATAATGCTTTAAAAAAATCATTTTTAATCAAATTAAATCAAAATATTATAACATTTATATTTCTAAAGTATTTTAAATTTTTTAGAAAAACATCTTTTAACAACAGGTCTGTATTTCATTTTTTAGCCTAGGTAAAGTGATACGGGTAATATATCATTTCAACCCATAATTTACAAAGAAAACCCGGGTTTGATCTTTTCAAACCCGCAATCCCAAGTAAATGAAAATAATTGAAAATCATTCAGGCCTATCATTTCAGCCCATAATGATTTTCTCCTATTCTAAAGTCCGTTCGGGTATGTATCATTTCAACCCATGGTGATTCTAGTCTACAGGGAACTTGCAATGGTGATAACTGATATAAATAAGATAATAATATAATATAATAGTAACATGTGATATAGCAGGTACAATAACAGGTGTAAACATCATATGATCATAATATAGCAGTTATAACAGGATGAAATACATTTACAGATTCAAATGGTGTTGGTTTATCAGTTATATAGGTACAGATTTGTCTGGTGAGAATAACTCACCTGTTCAGAGCTGGAGATAGTTACCAAAGCAACAATACAGACACTATGAAGGCACGACAATACGAAAATGACTTGAGAGTGGAGAGCCAAAGCTAAAAGCCTTGATCAAACATTTAAACAAAACAATGCAACATAGATAAGTTTCAAAACAATACAGCACTTAAACAATATTAGAATCAATACCCAAAACAAAGGCAAATGCATTGAACTTGTTCTAAACTTCATATGCTTCAGCTAGGCATGGTATAAGCTCGACCATGGCATGAAATTGGGTCCGGTTTTGGTTCAAACAAGGTCGGCCTATGATGGTTTTGATGGTGCATAGATCTAGGTGCATAAATCTTCAACAACTAGGCAATATACAACATATCTTGGCTACAAATGGGCTCGGCCAGAGGTTCTAAGGTCAAGGCATGATGTCCAGATGGTGTTGAGTGACGTGGCAGAGGTTGTAGGTCAGGTCAGAGGTGGTGGTGGTGGTGGAGGAAGTGGCGGCTAGAGGTGGTTGTGGTTGATGGTACCAAGGTTGGCTCGGTTTGCAATGTTAGGTGATGTATTTGTGGAATTTTTTGGTGATTCTTGCTATGGAGGGGCTCGGCCTGGGATATAGATGGACTGGAGTGGTGGTTGATCAGGCTAGGAGTTGGTGGAGGTCGGCCAAAGGCTGGAGAGGAGGTAGCCGATCCAAACAAGGTGAAGAGCAAGTGCAATTTCAAGGTAGAAAACAAGAAAACAAGGAAAAAGAAAAAGAAATCTCACCAAAACTTTGATCGAAAGTGGTGTGGCCATGATTTTTTTGTTTGAGGAAGTTGTTCACGTGGAAAATGAAGATGATTATGAAGAGAAAAAGAAGTATACGGCCAAAATGAATGAGATGTAGGTTGGAAAATGAAGAGGCGGAATGTAAAAGGACTTTGGAAGATTAAGAGTTTAAAACCTTTCAAATTTCACTAATTTATTTTTAATTTGTATATACATGAAAATAGATAATAATAGAGATAAGTAAACTCAGAAATAAAGTAAATAAGAAAAATAAATAAATAAATTTTAAATAAAATCGGTTAAATAAAGAGAATAACAATATACATATAACTAGGCTCTATAAATTGAAATAAATTCAAATGAACTTTAGAAAATTATATTATCTCTTTAAAAAATATTAAAAGACAAAAATATACATAAAATAACATATTGACACATATAAAAAAAAAATATGACAAAGAAAATATAATTTATATAATTTAAAATCGACAAAATCGCTAAATAAAACAAATTGCACTCAATATTGAAATATACATAACTTTCACAGTTTATATCCATTTTCAACGAAACGAAAAGCAGTATTCAAGTTATTAAATCTATTTTCATAATAAAATATAAAATTTAATAATTTAAATATTTAAATTTGAAATTTAAAAGTCAAAGTTTGACCAGAAATCCACTTTTCAGTAAAATATTCAATTTATACCAGTTGGAATTATAATTCACATAATAATAAACGTTTATATTTAAAATAAAATATTTGAAATGAAACAAGTTTAAAATAATTTCAAAATGAAATAAAATCAAAATTAAAATATACTTAAATCTTGGGTTGTTACATTCCTAGATGTCTGAGCTGAAGCTCAAGGCAAAAATCATCCTAGGCCATTAATGGCCAAATTGGTTCGAAAGCGATCGGACGAGCAACGAAGGCTGGGGATTTACGCCAAACGAAAACCCAGCCCTATAGGCTCTTCAATAAAATCCAAACAACATGTCTAAACATCCTTAATAGGTTTTCATTGCTTTTGACTTCAATATAACAAAAATAGGAAAATTCACCAAACCAATTCAATTCAAAAGCAACTGAACATGAAATAAATGTTAGGGATTCATACTTAATAACAATGAAAGCTATAGACAGATGTAAGTTCAAGAATTCACCTTTAAACTCAAAAACAATGATTGAGAAGCTCTAAAACAAGAAAAGATCAATTCCTCTTCAACAACACCTCTAGAATCTTCAATCTATTATCAAATGCAAAGATTTCCTAAGTTAGGTTATAGGAATTTCTGAAAATTGAAGAGATATTGAGATGGAGAAGATGAAAAGGATGCTTACCTAAGCTTCAACTTGACTTTGGAACTTGAATTTGAATTTCTTAAGAGAATTAGGGCTTAGGAAGTTCTAATCTCCTTTCCCCCATTTTTCTTAGGGCTTGAGTGTTAGGAATTTAGAAAGTGGAATGAATGAATGAAAAGGAGTGGAGTGGGAGCTTTTACGTAGAAGGTTTGGGTTCCCTTATTGGGTTAGTGGGCTAGAACCAAACCTAAAGCCCAAATGAAAATACGAAAATCCTAATCAACTCCAAACGTATCGATGTTTATACTCAAACAAGTTGTAAATGTCATTTTGAACTCAATGGAAGTGGTCTCGAGTCCAGATTCGACCATTTACACAAAGTCACATTTTGGACTTTAAATCTGACTAACGATGCTATATTTAAATAAAACAATTAAACATATAATCGTAAAAATATACGAGTTGTTACAGACTCCCCTCCTTAAAGAAATTGCATCCTCGCAATACTTAATAAGAAAACATAGAGTAACAACCACACTAAGGCAAAACAACATAAAATAAAAAATTTGAAGTGAGAAGTTCATCTTAAGGAGCATGAGAGAGTAAGTCCAGATGCGTTCGCTCGATGAATTCTCTAGATTCCTAGGATCAATCCTTAGGATTTGAGGACCATAGAACTTTCACAAGTGGAACATCTTTATTACGAAGGCGTTTAACCTTCGTAGCATGATATGAATAGGATGTTGCTCATGGGTCAAATTAGGTGAAACTTCAATTTCTTCAATAACCTGGACTCAAGAATAAAATCAGAATACCTAAGGCATTTCCATAGTTGAGAGACACACAATACGTCATGAATTGCAGAAAATTGAGCCGATAATAAAAGATGATAAGCAACGGAACCAATGCGTTCGGTGATGGAAAATGGACCAATATATCGAGGTGCTAACTTTCTCGATCGGCCGAAATGCACAACACACTTCATAGGTGAAACATGAATAAATATCAAATCTTGCATAGAAAATTCTAATTTCCTTCTTCGGTTATCAGCATAGGATTTTTATCTGCTTTGCGCTTCTCTCATCCTATGACGAATAAGGTCAATCTTTTTCATGGAATCATGAACAAAATCTAGACTTAAAACCAGCCTCTCACCGACTTTAAGCCAACACGAAGGAAATCGGCATGGCCTCCGTACAGTGCCTTGAAAGGTGCCATACCAATACTAGATTGGAATCTATTGTTATAAGAGAACTCGACAAGAGAAATATGATCCTCCCAACTTCCACCAAAATCAAGAATACAAGCATGAAGAATATCTTCAAGAGTTTGATCCACACACTCTGTTTGTCTATCGGACTGAGGATGATAAGCGGTGCTAAAATTAAGCTTTGTTTCCAAAGCTTTTTTAAGACCTTTCCAAAATCCATTGGTAAATAATGGATCACGATCACTAACAATAGATGTAGGAATTCCATGCAATTTAACAATTTCTTTAACATAAAGTTTGGCCAAAAGAGATACGATCCGATTGGACCAGACGGGAATAAAATAGGCAGATTTTGTTAGTCTATCTACAACTACCCATAAACTATCATGACGCGAATGAGAATGGGGAAGACCATCAATAAAGTCCATAGAGACTTGATCCCACTTCTAAGCAGGAATGTCCAAAGGTTGTAATAACCCACTGGGCCTTTGATGCTCGGCCTTAACGCGTTGGCAAGTCATGCCACGCTTAATAAAGTTAGCAACATCAGACTTCATTCCATCCCAATAATAAAGTCGCTTCATGTCCACATACGTTTTACTACTACCGGGATGAATGGTAAATTTAGAAAGATGAGAATCTTCTCAAATGTCTTTACGAAGATCACTAATGTTTGGCACGATAAGTCTATCAAACTTTTGAGTGCCGCCACGAGCATCAATTTCAAAGTCCTTCAAACCAGCAATTTTACTATCCCGACAACTTTGGCAAAGACAAGCCAATTCGAGATCATGCTTTTGAGCTTCAAGGATGCGGTCTAAAAGAGAAGGATGAGCCTCAAGGCTACATAAAGCAAGAGATGAACATGAATCAGATTCACGATCTGAATCTCACAAGTAGACAGAATCTCGGGATCATTCCATTCAGATGTCATCATGGAAACAACCACATGATTTTCCTTTCTGGGAGTATAAAGAATATCAAGATCATAAGATGCAAGGAATTGGAGACGACATTATTGACGCAAATTAAGTTCTTTTTGAGAAAACAAATACTTCAAAGATTTATGATCGGTGCAGAGAATAAATTTCCTTCCCAAAAGATAATGACGCCAAATTCTAAGGGCGAACACGATGGCCGCGAGCTCTAAATCATGAGAGACATATCTCGTCTCGGCGGGCTTTAATTGCATAGAAGTATAAGCGATAACACGTTCCCTTTGCATGAGAACGGCTCCCAAACCTATATGACTAGCATCGATGTAGACAAATAAGTCTTCGTTCCCTTCGTGAATCACAAGAATAGGAGCATCGAAAAGGAGTTCTTTTAATTTTTGGAAAGCAGCTTCACATTTGTCTGACCAAATGTATTTAACTCCCTTCTTTGTCAAATTAGTAAGAGGTATGAAATTTTAGAAAAATCTTTTATGAAACAATGTTAATAGCTCACCAATCCAAGAAAGCTACAAATTTCCATCACACTCTCCGGTTTCTTCCAATTTTGAATCGCTTCAATCTTTGAAGGATCCACGGAAATTCCAGATTCAGAAATAATATGTCATAAAAAATTTACATAAGATTTCCTAAAGGGGCACTTCAAAATTTTTGCTTTCAATTGATTGCTTCTAAGAGTTCCCAAAATAATCCGATGATGCTTTTTCATGCTCTTCCTTGGTTTTAGAATAAACAAGAATATCATCTATAAAGATGAGAACAAATCGATCAAAGAAGTCTTTGGAAACTCGGTCCATAAGGTCAACGAAATAAGCTGGAGCATTCGTTAAACCAAATGGCATAACAAGCCATTTATAAGATCCATAAAGATTATGGAACGATGTCAAAGTAATGCTATCCTCTGCAATTCGGAGCTGATGAAAATCTATTGCTAAGTCTAACTGTGAAAAGTCTCTAGCACCGATAAGTGATCGAATAGATCATCGATCCGAGGTAACGGATATTTATTCTTAATAGTAAGATCATTAAGCTTGCGGTAGTCAATGTAAAGCCAAAGCGTACCATCGGATTTCTTCACAAAGATAGCTGAAGCTCCCCAAGGAGAGGAACTAGAACGAATAAATTGCTTCACTTCCAATTTGGATAATTGTTTACGCATCTCCTCATTTTCCTTCTTGGACATACGATAAGGAGTACGAGTGATAGGTAGAGCTCCAGGTATTGGATTAATTCTGAACTCTGTTGCTTGCTTAGGTGGTAATCCAAAAATGGGCTCAAATATATCGGGAAATTCATGAACAACGTGAATGTGGAAAATGACATCTTCCTCATCATCATTATCGTCATCACGCGGATTTAGAGAATATAAGGATGCTACCGAATTGGAATCTAATTCTTTAAGAACAATAGAAATCTTCTTAACAGATTGAGGATGTCGAAGATTGATAGCTCTCTCGGGACATAGGATGTTGGCTTCATAACGATTAAGCCAATCCTTTCCCAAAATCATCCCGAAACCTAGGTAGCACATAACATTCAAATCGGCTTGGAAAGCATAATCACATAAGATAATCTCGACATCTTTACAAAATAAACTGAGTGTTGCGGATCCACCAACCGGATTCGCAATTTTTAGTGAAGTCATCAAGCACATAACATTTAAAGACAAAGCATCAACAAGTTATTTTGATATAAAAGAGTGAGATGCACCCATAACAGAGAGAACTCGAAAAGGATGATCACGAAACACAATTATACCATCAAGGATAGAATAAGAAATACCTTGACCAAGAGAAGGGTTACAACTAGCTTGCACAACATTTAGCTTTCCCTCTTTCTTGCTTTGAAGTTTGGGACATGAATAAATAAGATGACCCGAACTTTTGCAATAGCAACAATAAAGGGGTATGGACACATATTTGCATAGTGGTCTTTAGAATCATAATTGTAGCATTCTCCACGATTAAGAGTAGGAGTCTTTGCTATCAAAGTTGCTTGCTTCCGTTTCTTATTAGGATTAGGGCCTTTGAACTTAATATGCCTCTTCTTGTTGATGTTGAAGTTTTATTTGGCACCCACAACTTCAACGACACTTTCTGTATTGGCCTCTTCAAGTCGAAGAGCGTTATCAACAAGCTGGTTGAAAGAAACTTCTAGTTTCAGAAATAATGCCTTTTTGAGGTTCTTATTCAACCCATAGACAAATATCTGATTTTTATTCAATGGGGTATTAATATAATCGACCCCATATTTAGAGAGGGATTCAAAAGATGCGATATAATCTGTCACAGAAAATTCACCTTGAAAAAGGTCAATAAAGCATCGGACTAAAGTTACTTTTTCAACCTCCGACAAAAACTTCAACTCGAACCTTTCTTGGATTTGCTCCCAGGTAAGATCCGTTTCGATAATTTATGAAATCAAAAGCTCATACCAATCTAATGTTCTATCCTGGAATATGCTAGAAGCTAGTTGGACTCGATATAAATCCATAAGATTCGTGTAAGAAAAGATGCCATCGCATGTTCTAAGCCATGCTTGGACTTCTATAACACTTTTGGAACCCATAAATGGCCTCCCACCCAAATTGGTATAATCACTGCACAAACATGCAAAATCGGACTTAGGGTGAGTAGGCTCTGGAATGGGTTCGGCAGCTTGAGCATTCTTTACATGATCCAGAAGCTATTGGACAGACATGAATACGCCATCCTGAGGAGTAGCACTGGATTGACCGGCGCAAGGACGGCCAGGTCTAACCATTTCTCTTCTTTAAGAAAGAAAGAAAGAAGAGGAAAAATGTTATTCTCAGAATGAATATCAAACAAACTTGATTGATAAAACAAGGCATCATAAAAGAAAACAGGATAGAACGGGTCCTAAGACTCGGATTAAATCCTAAGGCACGATTCCTAAGAGAGACCTAGGACAATGATCTTTGCTAGATTATTCTACATTGTTTTGAAGTTTGGCTCTGATACCAAGATGTGACGCCCCACCTCTATACTCACACTAGCCAAGGACACTATTGGATAATGCTATCAACTAGCATGAAGAATAAGGCTGTTGAGGAGCGACTATCTGTATAATTGCTTTATGCACGTACCGATATGTTAGATAGTATGACATGCATTTCATTTTAAGAGGAAGTTTTACATATCAAATACAAACTCAAAGCTACTACACAGTGGCTACGTGGTCTTCGGAAATAAATATAAATTAAGCACGACAGAAAATCAGTCATAGATATTCATCTCACTAAGACGGAAGCAGATATGAATATAACACATAGAAGTGTACATCAAAGTAGTGATCATACAAGATCCACAACGTCCCAAAAGAATAGGTATAAGTACTAGACGAAAGAATATGTATACATCAAGGAGTCTCTATCTCGAATTTATAAAAACAACAACTACTAAGCTAAAGTAGTTAGCCAAATGTCAGATGACGGTCTCTGATAAGAAGTCAAGTAGAAGCATTTCGGTCTGACCCGAGTATTATTTAAGAAGAAGAATAATAAACGGATCAGTCTAGCTATAAATATCATATAAGATGAGACATGATAAGAGATATGACAAAAATATATATGATAATAACAAAAATCATACAATATCTCAAACTTTCTCAAACACCAAAAAGAATGTTATATTCTTTAGATTATTCACCAAACCTTGAATATCGAAAAAATATGTTAACGCAAATCACAACAAATGGTGAAATGCAAAATCTAGAAATCAATAATTAGAAATCCAGAAAACACAAAGGGGGAGGCCTATGATAAACGGGAGCATGAAAACTCACCAACACATGTATCACAAACGGGACGCTATCCCATGGGTCGCTAACCCATAGAGTCGGTGCAATGACGTAGTACAGCGGTACGCTTGAGGAGCCTGAAACTCAAATAAGCCGGAACAATGGTGTAGTAACGGTATGCCTGATGAACCGAACTCCATAAAAGACCATGGTCGCTAGCCCATAAAATGAGATGAAACTCCACAAACGGGGTACAGTCCCCCACGCGGATTAAGAGACATCGCATATCGCTAGTCTAAACCACAAAATGATCATCATATATCAATAAAAAGTGTAAATTATACTAAGCTAGTAAATAAATGAGTTTAACTTCATGTCCCATAACCATTGGCTTAACTTAAATATTTATGAACAGATTGTAAATTTCCACTCGAAAATTGTCACAAGATTTTAATCGAACAAGTCTAAGAATTTACCGATGAAGTAAATACAAGCGTTTCATACCACTTATTTTGCTAAGTCGTTTAATTGGATTTCTCGTACAAATGAGGTAAAGGTTTGTATATACTAATAAATTGAAAAATGGTTTAAAAAACGGGCTTTGTATTAAAAGTAACGTTGAAATCATTTTTGTGAAAGAGTTTGAGTATTTACTACTAGTATAGTAGCCTTTGTATTTTAAAGTGATAAATCATAGAAATGATTGTACAAACAATCTATCACTAAAAATTCACATACTACGACGTGCATTAAAACCTGAAAATCAATGTCGAATCCATTAAAAGGATATTCCCAAAAATCTAGAAAGAAGTCATCAAAGTCGATAATAAATGACAACAAATAACCAGATCAACCAAAATCGATTCAATTGGAATTCTACTCAAAATAGGCAAATTGCCTGAATTAAACAACACCAAATGTCTGATGGTTCTCCCAGACGTCTGAGTTGAGAATCTGAAAATCTTTCTTCCAGATCGCCCAGACGTCTAGGAATAACCTCAGACGTTTGAGCTGAGAATCTGGAATTTTTATTCCGGTGACTCAGACGTCTGAGTTCCTTCCTGGACGTCTGAGCTGAAGCTTAGGGAAAAAATCTACCTAGGGCGCTAGTGGCCAAATCGATTCGGAAGCGATCGGACAAGCAACGGTGGCTAGGGATTATGCCAAATAACAACCTAGCCCGATAGGATCTTCAATACACTCCACACAACATGTCCAAATATCCTTAATAGGATTTTCATAGATTTGACTTCAAAATACCAAAAGTTGGAAAATTCACCAAACCAATTCAATTCAATAATAATTGAATATGAAATAGATGTTAGGAATTCATACTTAACAACAATGAAAGCTATAGACATAGATGTGAGTTTAGGAACTCACCTTTAAACTCAAAAACAACAATTGAGAAGCTCTAAAACAAGGAAAGATCAATTCCTCTTCAACAACACCTCTAGAATCTTCAATCTATTATCAAATGCAAAGATTTCCTAAGTTAGGTTATGGGAATTTTTGAAGATTGAAGTGACATTGAGATGGAGAAGATGAAGAGGATGCTTACCTAAGCTTCAACTTGATTTAGGAACCTGAATTTGAATTTCCTAAGAGAATTAGGGCTTAGGAATTTCTAATCTCCTCTCCTTCCCCATTTTTCCTAGGGCTTGAGTGTTAGGCATTTAGAAAGTGGAATGAATGAATGAAGAGTAGTGGAGTGGGAGCTTTTAGATAGAAGGTTTGGGTTCTCTTATTGGATCAGTGGGCTAGAACCAAACCCTGAGCCCAAATGAAAACACCAAAATCCTAATCAACCCCAAACATATCGATGTATACACTCAAACAAGTTGTAAACGTCATTTTGAACTCAATGGAAGTGGTCTCGAGTCCGGATTCAACCGTTTACACAAACTCACATTTTGAACTTTAAATCCGACCAATGGTTATATATTTAAATATATAATCGTAAAATATGCGGGTTGTTACAGGTTTTTTCATGTCAAGAAGTATCCAATGGTTCACTCATATAAATTGTCGTTCGATTGACATTTGTAGATTTTTGTTTGGAATATAATTATCCTTCCTATAACCATGTGACATTTCAAGTTAAGCTCAATACATGCTTCACTATTGAGTTTCAAGTCGATCATACTTGATAATAGCCACACCTTTGTTTTGTTTCCTTATATAGTACTATGTTCATGGGTATTTCCCTATAATGCATTTGGGAAGTATTAAATTTTATTTTTTAAGTCTATCCATGTAACTTTCTCATTTATTATTTTGATTCGTTTGATGGAGTACAATTCATTAACAGAATAGTATGTACATAAAAATGGAGGAACAAATTATATTACAAGTTCTATCGTTTATTTCAGAGTAACTTGAGTGTTTGTTCAATGAAAGTGCTTCCCCTTCGTCTAAAGATGCTACTCTGGGTTCATCATTCACATGTTCCTAATCTCATTCATTTGCTTTTATATCTACCATATGAAATGTTATTTATTTTTATTTTCTCTGCTATATTAATTTAGGTGTGTATGACATGAAGAAAATACTTCTAATCCATGTCGGTGTCAGTGTAAATTGCTCTTGCTAATTGAATCCTTTATTTCCATCCACTATTAAAATGAACCGTTTTGTAAAAATTAACCATGTTTTATAAAATCAAACGAGTTCATAAAAATTAACTGAATTTTATAAAAATCAACTAAGTAATTTTAATAGGAATTTACTATGTTTTCAAAAACTAACTAAGATTATAAATATTAAATAATTTTATAACAATTAACTAAATTCAATAAAATTTTAACCAAGTTAACTAAGTTTCATAAACATTAATAAAATACACAAAAAGCTAACTAATTTCATTATGTATTATGAAAATTAACTAAGTTTACAAAAATTAAGAAAGTTTTATAACTAAATTTTATAAAAATATAAATAGGTTAACTGAGTTTTATAAAAACTAACTAAATTTTATAAAAATTAACCATGTTTATAAAAATTAACTAAATTTTATAAAAATTAACAAAGTTTTATAAAAATTAACAAAGTTTTATAAAAATTAATTAAAATTAAAAATTAAAAAAGTTTTATAAAAATTAACCAATTTTATAAAATAATCCAAGCTAATTAATTAGTTTTGAAAATCAACTCTGCTTTATGAAAATTTACTAAGCATCTAGAGATTTCATATTTCTACCATTGATCTCATAATTCCAAAACCAATTAATGATTTTTACATGCAAGTGGGAAAAATACATAGTATAGATTAATTTTTTTTAGTGAGTATTACGTAAACAGTTTTTAATTTGGATAGCAACGTAGAAATTATAGTTGAAGAATGCATGTCCTCAATTGATCCAACGGTATTAGTTTATTTTGTTCCTCTAGGAATAAATGCTACTAAATTTTGTTCGACATTGCAAGTGCTCTAAACGCATGTCTGTGGAGATCGACATCTAACTTACAAAACATTGAAGATGTGCCAGTTTCATGTCACTACTGTTTCAGCACTTTTGAACCATATAATCGTTTGGTTTTAGCATTTTTCATTTGTTCGCGACTGCATTTCATGATACTACTGCTCAAATCAACTATGTTTTGCTACACATTTCATTTCAACTATGTTACTGTTGTACTTATTATGGTTTTGAGTTATTTTGCTAAGTTTGAACTTTTACTTTATAGGTAGGTAGATATCATTGATGGAAAAGGTAGTGATATGGCACAACAAGTTATGGATTCGAAGTTATTTTTGCTGCCACAACTACAATTTGGTTTGTATGCTTGTATATATTACCACTTTTGGTCACTAGCTGCTACTTGTTCTACATTATTTATAAAATATGAAAGACATATTATATATGTTTTGATGTAAGAATATTGCATATCTCGAATGTATTGTCACATTTTAATCATGAGATGTCTGACTAGTATAATATATTGATTATAGAATGTGTTAATTTTAATTATGCTTTATATTTGGTATATAAATTGTGACTGATGTGTATAGAAATGGAATCTGCACATGGAGAAATGTAAAGCCCTAAACAATAGTGTTTAAAATGTTGTGCAAAACATCAATAGCATTTAAACTTGTGCAAAATTTCAATGGCATTTTGAAAATGTTATAAAAAGAGTTGTTAAAGCTATTACAAAACATTCTTAGCAATTCCTAAAGCTGCAAAAAAAAGCATGGTAATGTTAAAATGCTATAAATGAATTCACAGCAACGTTGACAATGTTGTTACAATTTTCCATAGAAAAGGTTTAACGTTGTATATAGTTAGCATAGCAAAGAGTTTAACGATATAAAATATTTACCTTAGCAAGGTCTATCCAGTTTAAATATATTTGATAGCAAAAGTCAAAAGCTAAGAAAAGGGTTTTAGCTCATCAGCGTAAACGCTATTAAATGTTTAATGACATTGACAAAACGCCATTAAAAGCATACTTTTCATAGCGTTTACTCTATTACTAGGGTATGTTCCTAGCCTATAATGGCATGTCGTTACACAGCGTAGTCAAAAATGCTGTTAAATCTTTTTGTAGCAATTTTGAAATGCAGTTAAAGGTCCAGTTTTTTGTAGTACGACATCTTCATCCTCTAATAGGCTTGACACCTTTCTACACTGTTAATGTTCGACATCATATGTTGCTTGTTAAATGCACAATAATAATTGCAGTTATAGAGGCTCATTAACCTCTAAAGACTTGGCATCTCTCCACTGCTTTGTTAACCACTTTAATGTTCACCATCTTTATTATTGCTATTAGAGGCTCATCATACTTCATGATGCTTAATAATTTCACTTTCTTCAGGCACAACATTTCTCATCATTTCCGAACTCATGATGTTTTCTTTAGATGCTCGATACTCATATTATGTACTAACATATATCTTTTTAGTTTACTGTCAATTAGACATCAAATCAATTTGAATTAATGTTGTCATATGTGAGATAACCAAAAATCATAAGTGAAGCATGCACTTCTCCACATTTTGAAATTGTTATAAGTGTAGATCAACTAGTGAAGAACAATAAATGTTATGAAAATAATTGCTACCTACCAACTAAAGTACTTGGATATTGTGCAGTGATTAGATGGTGATATGTTTGTAAAAGACAATCAAGTAATAAGCTCATGCTTCATTTAAGGAATTTCACAGATGAGTGTTATCTAGCCAAATAAACAAAACAGAAAAGAAAATAACAGACAATAGTTAGGCCATTCCATGATTGTTGTATGAATAGTAGAAGTTACAATTATGAAAATAACAAAAATTAGAGCCTTCATTTTCTTGATGCATCTTCGTAATACAATATATGTATGACAAAACAACATTCAGATCTATGTCAACCTCTATTTAAGTCAGCTAAAGTAAGAGGGCATGAATAAAAATATGATAAGAATAAAAATAGAAAACTATTGATGAAAGAAACAGATGTAGTAGCTTGAAAGAATAAAAATGGAAAACTATCAAATGATCTTACATTCACATTTCATCTTTCAAAGGAATCAGAACAACAAAGCCCTTCTCAGGATTTATACCAACTAATTGTGAGCAACTTTAATTCGTTTTTTTAATCATTTTTAAGTGAACAGATAACAATTAACTTATTAAAAGAATCAATATGGCTAAAATGAACACATTGATATGGACAAAATGGTTATTACGTTTATATTCATATATATTAGTAAATTTATGAAAATTTAGTTATATGTAAATTTATGAATATTTAATGAATTCCTCATCAAAATTCCAGCCATATGTATTTCATAAATATTAGTAAATTTATGAAAAATTTAGTTATATGTAAATTTATGAATATTTAATGAATTCCTAATTAAAATTCCAACTATATGTGTTTCATAAATGTTCGCAAATTTATGAAAAATTTGGTTATATGAAAAACTCTATTTACGCTACTATATTGATATGGTAAAAAAAAACTTGCCAATTTTGTTTGTAGTTTTGTTTTAATGCATGAAAAAACTTATGGGTTTAAATTTAGTGGCTTTTAAGACTTCTTTTCTTTTGTGGCTTTTAATAAAACCATTACTGAATACATAACTCATTCAATGGTATTAAAAATTGACATGATATTACTAAGACTCGTTGTATTAGCAAAATCAGGCAATGTGGGCTATTTGGTATAGTGAAAAAAGGTGAGTGCAGTAATCACTTGCCAAAAAATCCATAGTGAAGAAATTCTAAATTCAATGACGCTTGAAATTTAACTCAATTAAATTAAGATACACGTCTTATATTAACATATGCATTTGGTAAGGTCTTCCAATTTTTTATTATCTTCAAAAGCTGATTGAGAGCTAGTAGGAAACTCAATATCATCCACATTAGTAGTCAACCGTTTTGGTGTATGAAAAACCACAAATCATCGGTTATTTTTTAAATATTTTAAGTAGAACACTTGACTTGCTTTCAATGCAAGAATAAATGGCTCATCGTTCATTCTACCTTTAGTTTTTCGTTTTCCCGTGTTAACTATGATCAAGTTTGAAATAGGATCCATTTTGCGATGATGACCTTATCTTCAACCTTTACCCAATCACAATGAAAAACTATGTGTTTGAAGACAATGTAATTCAACTCAATTATCTTTTGAATAACTCCGTAATACATTGTTTCTACTTTCTTATAATTTTTATCCTTCCCACTCGCTCTAATTTTTGTAATTTCTCTCCTAGATATTCCATCATCTTGTGTTACCATTCGCTCTTTGTACTGTTTTAGGAAAATTGTAAACCCATTCAGTTGGTACTTTATATAACTACATGCTTTGAACTTCATCCCGTTCATCAACCGCAAAAGAGTTGAATCAATGTCGTTCGTCTTCTTGAACTAAAAAAACATAATATGTGAAAAACATGTTCACGAAGGCGTATGATATACCTTCAAACACGTAACATACTTAGGATGTTGTAATACCTCACCATGTAATCATAGGGTAAAACTTTGACAAGCCTCTATAGATGTAACCCCACTTCTAGGCTAAGATTTAGTATTTTTCACATGGATGTTATACCTCCTAGGACAAACACATTTCAAAACATATATATGATTTAGTTTACAATAATAGAAATTCAGGACAAATTCATAAACTTACTTATTCCATTCATCCAATTCATCATGCTTATTAAGGACCCATCTACGAACTTGTTCAAACTACATTTGGGTTAGGTTATATCTTTACCATTATCTAGAGGCATCTCACCAGCGAACTCATTATCCTTGTCTAAAAACGCTTCACGGGTATGTTTGTGAGTGCCATCACTTCCATTTGGCATACACCATGTAGTAAAGTGTAACGATCCGTAATTTTTGATAATTAAAATTTGTAAATTTAATAAGGATTTTCGATTTAATGTTGGACGAAATAAAATTCTTGATTAAATAATAAGGATGTAATTGGATTAAAAGGTAATGGTATTAATTTAAGGTAATTTACAATTGATTCGAATGCAATTCAAATTAATTAAGAGGATTAAAAAGTTATAAGTGGTTATAGATTTGTAAAATAATTGTAATAATGTATGTATAATTTATAATTGGATATAAAGAGCAATTGATAATTTAAATGTTGACCAATTAATAAAATAATGTGTAATAAACGATGATTGGATAGAATTTGTATAGTATAAGTTGTTATAACATTTGGTTGTAAATAATAAACTTAGAAATGTTATTAAAGGTAGGAATGGCGACAACTGTTATTTGTTACTAATTTAATTAATCAATTACAAATAAGTGTCATTAAATATTACACTACTATGAGTTAAGACAATAACTGTAAATTGTGAACGTAATAAATTCTCTACTATTAATAATTGATTGAAATTATTTACTCGGTGTCCTTTTGAGATTCCAAAAATGCCTCGCTTTCCGATTATATGTCAACGCTCATACGGTTACTACCATATGAATTTTTTTTCAATTTGTATAACTAATGGCTCAAACAAAATATCAATGTATACAATAATACAAATAGCCCGTATGCGAAGCACGTGCCCATACTAGTATATAGAATGTTAATTATATTCATAAGGAAATAACTGATGTAATAAAAGAGTGAAATCAAGATAAATAAATTATTTGGGATTTTCAATTCATAATTAAAGGGTAAAATTGACAAAAATCCAATATAATTGAAATATAGCGGTTAATGCATAAAAGATGGAAATTGTATCATATTAGTGAAATAAGAAATAAATAAATGTTAACTATGTTATTAGAGTAATAATTGACTAAGTTAAAGACTAAAACCAAATTAAATAAATTTATTGGAATTAAATTATATCAATTGGATTTAATTACATTTGAAATTAGACGTTGTAATTAGTGTAATATTTAACACTGAATTGATATGTAAATTAATTTTAAACTATTGTAAATATACAAGTAATCAAAAATGATGAAAATTGTTAGTTATTAAATTTGAAATAAAAATGTGATTTAAATTAATTTAATATTAATTTATTTAATTAGTGTGAAAATAGCCATTTTGGCTACTATCTCGGATTTCGACGAAACTAGTTTCATCGGATCCGTAACAGTGGATTATTGTAGGATTTCAAGTTTCGTAGCGATTGGACTTGTCGTTGATTGTACGGGCTCGAAATGCCTAGAAATCAATTTAATTGAAATCAATTTGAAATAAGCTGATTCTAAGCTAACTTCTTCATACAATGGAATTTGGACTTGAAACATGTTCCATTGAATATCGAAAACATCCATTTTGATATATGGGATTACCCATTTTCATTTAGGAGGCAAAACGGGCTTTTCGGTTCGTTTATCGTTCAAACCCGAATCAATCTAATCCATTCGTTCTATTTCTAATCTGCCTATAAATAGCTCATTATGAACCCTAGTTATTCCTCATATTCTCATTGGAGTACTTTTAATTTCATATGTCTACTCTTCCTTCTCAATGGCAGAACCAAATCCAATTACAAAACCCTAATTCCCAAATTACAAATTCAGTTTCAAATTCAACTTCAAAATCAAATCCCTCTAAAATTATCAAATTATATATCAATTAGAAACTCTCAACGAGCTTAATTCAGTGCAATGGTTCGTTTAGGATCATCATTTTTCCAAAAATAGTTGGTTTAATCTCAACTATACACCGCGTCTCGATCATCGTCGACCGATCGTCAAATAAATGATACAATTTTGAAGAGAGTGTCAGGTGGAGCGCATCTATGTTGGTGGCACGGCGATGGTCGGATCGGCTGGTTTAATTCAATTAAGGTTAGCTCCTAAGCGGCGGCCGGAGCTTTTGGACGCCGATCGTGGCAAGGTGGCGGTCGCTGTTGGACTGGGAGGTGGCACAGGAGGAAGCACATGCGTAGGGGTGGTCGCAGCATGTCAGATGTCACTTGGGTGATGTGGCGTTCTTGCATGCTCAGGTCAGGGTAGGGTTCGGTCACAATTTCGCATGGAGGATGCGTGGAAGAAGGGTACGCAATGAAGTTGTTATTTTTTTTTATTTATTTTATAATTTAAAATCGTAGAACTTTAAAACTTAATAACTTTTGTATACGAGGTCGGATTCATGTGCAGTTTGTTCCACTGGGATCGTATTAAAATTTCGGACATTCTGATACTAGTTGGGATGAATTCTAAGTCTGTTTGAATTTTTGGCCTAAATTGGAGTTTTATTTGATTTAAAATCGAAGATGAGTGTTTTAACCCACTCACAATTACTAAACTATCTTATGTTTGTTAAATTAAATTTATGATATGATTAGAAATCTATTTATTGATGTTTGGTATGTTTAAATTGTCATTTTGGTTAAATTTGACCTTTATTGCTTTTGATCATCATTTTCTTAAATATTGTATTTTTAAATTGTCAATTTAATACTGCAATAATTATTAGTTATCTATTGATGTTTATTGCTTGATTTGGATGATGATTTTGATGTATATTTGATTGTTGATATTGGATGACTAGATGTCGTATTTTATATTGTTATATATTGCAAGTTCCCAATGGGTTGAAATGATACATACCCGAATGATCTATAGATTAGGGAAAAATTGTTATGGGTTGAAAAGATAGACTCGAGCGATTTTATGGACTTTATTTAAATTCGGGATTGCGGTTTGAAATGGTATATAACCATAAAATTTAAATCATGGATCAAAATGATAAATATCTCCATCACTAGACCCTAGAATAGAAAAATTATATTCGGACACTGGTTTGGTTAAATTAAATGATTTGTAAATCTTTAAATTTTGAATTCAGTTAACTGGTATTTTGAAATAGAAATTGATTTATATAAACTGAATTATTTTCGATAATCCAAGTGTAAATGTTGAAATTGGAATTCATTTAATGAATTTTGCAAAGGATTTAAATTTGGAAATTTCAAAGTGTCAAATAAAATGAACTTATCGGAATAGAGTTATTGGAAATGTTTGTATAACTTTGAAATCTATTTCAGACTAGTTTAAACTATTTTAATCAATTTAAACTATTTTAGTTTATTTAGTCTATTATAACCTATTTAACCCAATTTAATCTATTTTTACCTATTTTAAACCAATTAAATTTATTTAATCTATTTTAAATCCATTTAATATAATTTAAATCTATTTAATCTATTTTTAATTTATTTAATCAATTTAAAATTTTACTTAATATAATTTAAATCAATTTACTCTATAATTAATCTATTTAAAACCTAATAAAATCTATCTAATCTATTTTAAATTTATTTAAATCTTTTATAATCTAACTAAACCAAATCTAAATCTATTCAAGGCAATTTTACTATTTAAACTATATTAAATCCAATTTTAGCTATTTTAAAACTATTAAAAAAATTATGAATGTCTAAACTATTTTCTAAAAATTCAAACTGTGTAAAGTTAAATATTTATATCCTGATGATGATACAACATAAGTTGAAATTTAGAATTGATAACCTTTGTGAAATGACATATTCAGTAAATATGATTTTGGAAGTGAATGTGATTTTGAAAGTAAATATGATTTGAAAATAATATTGTTTTGGTTACATGATATTTTGATATTAAGTATGAATTGGCTTTTGAAATGTAAAAGAACAATCGGGTGTGAAATAAGCATTTGGTTGTTAAAGTGACCGGGATCGGATATCGTCATACTCTCAGCCAATATCAAAAACCACTTTAACAACTTTGCACGTGGTGGAGATTCTAGAAGCAAAGTAGGATGGTTCAAACGACCCGGCGTTTTCAATCCCGAAAACTCCTGATAGTTAGGGAAAGAAGAAAGAGATAGAAGAAGAAGAAGAAATACGACAAAGATTCTCACATTCGCAGCGGATGAAAATATAATATCAAATAATAACAGTTTACAAAAGAATTCTATATCTGTCAAATACATTTATAATACATCAGAGTTACATAGATGTACAGACACTGGATATTCACAATCATCATGTATCAGATACACAACAATATAATACAGCGGAAACACTCATACGTTCTTGGCATCCAGTTCGCCTCCTGAACTCCAGAACGTCCTTACTTGAAAATCTGTAATGCTCGGTCTGACCCGAGCATTACATCAAAGTAACACCTGGGTCAGGCTGGAAACCAGCGTGAGTAAACCCATCCAACATGGAATACAAAGCATATAACTCATATAAAACCCAGGGTAACTCGTATCAATTTACAAATTCACAGTTTTTTATAGGCATCACTTATTTCACACGTCAATTTTCTAAGTACCAAAATTTAGATTAAATAGTCCAATTCACTTAGATCATTTCATTCCAGCCTATTGATTTCATATATCAATCTATAAAAATTCGAAGTGGTTTCGGGTACTTTCTAATACCCGACCCTGGTCCCTTCGAGTCTCATTCAAGGCATCCAATACCTTTCAATCATCCATAAGCAAACTTGATCACTTCCAAAATTAATTTAATTAATTCTAGTTGAATTACTAACCTCAATCACTTAGATTCCTTCACTTAACATTAATTAATTTCAAATTAATTAATGAATCATCCCTTAATTATCCATCTCAATTAATCACCCTGGATTAATTATCCTTCAATTACATTCAAGTAGTTATCTTTAATTAATTACACAAATTAATTATTCTTAACCAAAAATAGTGATTAATCTTTATTCACTTCACAAATTAATTAACTATAATTAATTACATTAATCCTTAATTACTTATATTAATTAAGTTCTCATAAATCACTTATTTTTGATTAATTAATCAATCTTTAATTACATCATTAATTATATAAATTAATAATTTCTAATTAAATTTCAATTTATCCTAATCTAAATTAATTACGTTAAGTGATTAATCATTAATTAAACTACAAATATTAATCACTCTTGATTAATCTCAACGGTAATTAACTACCTTTTTATTTACTTCATTAAATAAATTAATTACTCGTTTTATAAAGAAAGTTTAAAGGAATTTAAAACCAAATTCATTTTTAAATTCAAATCAATTTAAAAATACACTTTAACATTCAAGTTTTAAAACAATTTAAATTCTTTCAAACTTTATTTGTTTAAAAATCGAGATTCACTAAACTTGAATTCCAGATTTAACTTTGATTTAAAACTTGTTTCAAATCTTCAATTTAACTTCAGTTTTTAAATATCACTTTTATTTCTTTCCAGTTCATTATTATTTTTATTCTATAATTATTTCACTTCCAAAATTTACTCTTATATTACTTCAAAAATCCAATTCTATATATTTCGATAAATCAGTGTACCGAAATATATTCAAGCAAACCACAGTATTCAATATTCTAATTATCAATATAATTCGTCACAGAATATCAAATATTCATAACGCTGAACATTAAACATTCTAAATAATTTTGAGGAATCCAGTTGGATACCTCCATCCTGTTTCCTTACATCCACGAACGTTAGCACAATACCAATTTCACTTCGAGGTGGAATATCACGGTATATGGGTTTTAAATATAATATCATCTGCTATTATGTGGCTCATAGGGTCTCATCCGCTAAGTAATGCAGGAAATCAATCACCCAATATATACTATATACTACTACATATAATATGGCACATCAAATCAATTCAACCATCCAACCAATTACTTGAATTTAACCATTTAAATTAAAATTAAAATCCAGATGAGTGAGATTAACTCATCTTTGCCCCTTAAATTTTCAAATCCACTTCGTTCTCGATTTGATTCCATGATTATTGACCTTGTATAAATATTTATAAAATTTATTAATATTTGAATTGATCGAACAGTTAACTACTACTTACTTATTTAATTTAAACTAATAATTTGGTTTTAAACAAATAATTTAATTTAACAAGTTAATCACCAAAATAAATTATTTGAAACAAACCAGTCAATGAAAAATATATATTTATTTTCGTAGGATCGATTTCACCCTAGAGGGGGGGTGAATAGGGTGATACTATCAATTATAAAAATTTATTGCGGAAGCTTATAAAATTTTCAATTCAGATTTTAACACAGTTCACAGCAGAATAATAGCAGCACAGATATTGCAGAATATAAATAACAGAAAAAGAACAACACAGAATTTACCCAGCTTTGGCAAAACCCTGCCTACGTGCTGCCCCCAAGGTTTTTACTAGAAATTAGATAGTCAGACGCTTACACACGTAAACTCGCGACACCCGCTATCGACTAAAACTAATTCTATGCTTAAAACCCTACCACAACTCAGCCACTGAGTTGCGAATTCTCAAACTACGCCACGTAGTTTGTCCCCTGTTCACATGACTAGTAAATACAATGGTTTCAAAATGAAAATTACAAATTAAAAACGATTTAAAAACAAAATTAAACCCTAATTTAACTAGAGCCTTATTGATAACTTTAAACCCAGTATTTAAAAATAAAGGCCGGCCCTATTTCCTTTTTTATTTTCTTTGGCCCGTTCCTTTGTGATAATGGCGGCTCTGTTATTTCCTTTGTTCGATCTAAATTAGGGCTTTTTAATTTCAATGATGCCGACTTTGGTTGCTCGATCGAATGGAAGATTTATCACGTCTTTTGCCTTATCGATCGCTTGTTTCTTTGAATTGCTCACGGCTCTTTGAAATTGATCGAGTTCGAGGTTGATGCTGGTATGTTATTTATTCCTTCTCTTTTTGGTTTGATGCTTGCTTGAACTCGATGCATTAATTTGCCGATGATGATTTGTTTCTACAGGGTTTGTAACCCTTGATTTTCGTTCGTACAAATATATTTGAATTTGTCAATTTCATTTGATCGGTCGTTCGATTTCACTTTGATGCTGATGATTTCATTGACTAAATTAGATGCGTATAAATTCGTGTTACTTGGTTGACACGGTTTTGAATTGATATCGTGGTCATCACGGTGTTGATTTCCTTTGACTTCGGCCATGTTTTGATTTCGTGTTTGTTCTGGTTGACTTGTTCATTGACATGACTGTGACGATTTCACTGTGACTTCGGTTTTGGTTTGCATTGACCTTGGCCTTGATAAAATCGATTTGCTATTGCCTATATGTCATTATCTTCAAACTTGCTATATTCTTAGTGGAATTTTGTTGCAGTGGTTGATGCTTGTCTGGTTAGTTCGTGCTTTCACTTGTAGCAGCTTTGTGCATTTTGTTGCGGCCTGTACCTGTATACGGCTGTTATTGTTGTACTTGTGTACTTCATATATCCCCTGTGTATTGGTTGCTTCTCTGACCTGTGCATGGCTTGAAGTCTGTACACATTTTTGCCTTGGTTCTGGCCATTCTTTGTTTCAGTGACATTATATTTAGTCGGGATAGTATGTCTTCAACTATAACATGTTCAGTGGTCTGTTGTCACTTGGGCTTGTAGTTGATGTTTATAATTTCATTGATGTAACAATATTGCCATATTGTTGCAGTCTTGAGTCTTGTTCATGTATTACAGGCTCTGGTTCATTACGACTTGGCTTGACTTTTCTTGACTTTGACATCTTATATTCATTGAGATGTTCACTGCTGTTTTTCTGTTGCAAGTGTTCATTGATATAATTCATGATGTATTCATTTTATTTACTTGAAATCTAGTTCACTGTTGTTCCATTTTTACTGCTGTATCACCACTTGTGTCTGCACTTGCTCGATCCAATTTTCACTTTATTCGGCCTCTCTCTGGTCATGATGGTTATACTTCACTTGCTTGTGTCACTTGTGCATTGTTGCTCTACTTGACTCTTCTAAAGCTCGAGTTGCACACTGCTGTATTTATTCACTTGGTTGTGTACTTGAGCTTTTAGCATTGAAACTGTATTGATTCATTTTTGTATGTTGTCACTGCAATGTGAACTGTTGAGTTTTTGAGCATTGCTGAGTCTTTGCCTTGTACTGTCCAGTTGAGTTCACTGTATATTGTTTGTGATCTTGATTCATTGTGTCCTTGATGTGTTCCTATATTTCTGGTGCATTCATTGATCTGTTTGCATTTTCACATGCTTGACCCTTGCACATGTTCTTTGATACATGTTTGAATTGACTGTGTCATTTGCTTATGCTATTTGTTTGCACCGTGCATTGGTTTGGACTTGTAGTTTGAGTTGCTGACTTCATGTCGCCTTGACTTTGGTTGTTGCATTGAGTTGAGTCATGATTGCAGTGACTTCACCTTTGCATTTTGTTTATTTTTCGAAATTTCACCTGAGTTGAATCCAGCTTAAGCTCGGATTTGACCTTGTGCTGAGAGTTGTGACATTTATTTTATTGCACTTGAGTTGAATCCGGTAGTTTGGGTTTGATCTTGTGCTCACTTGTCCCTGTAAATTTATCGAGTACATATCGGCGTGCACGGCCTTGTGGCATATACAGTGATACACTGTGTATGTCACAAACTGTTCATGTATGATAAATTCAAATTTAAATGACGACGAACAGCCTAAATAACCGAGGCAAATAATATTTTCAAAATCCATATTTTATTTTATATTGCAAAAATATTTCTTTTTCAGTTTTACTGCGTTAGTGAATATTTTTGCATATTGCTCAGATGCTGGATTCACTCTAGAATGAAGTTGAAGATAAATATGAGTGTGAGTGATATGTAGTGAGGTCAACTGTAAATGTAAAATTGTGATGTAAATGAATTTGCATCAAAGTTGTATAGTGTATAGTGAGAGCTTGAATTTGTACTATTCAAAATTGTAATAAATATTTGTTTGAACAAAAATTCTGTTTGAATTCAAATTCTGTGTTAATTATTTTTATTCAGCAAATATTTATTTAGTCTATGAAAAATAAAATAGTACATTAACAAATACATTTACACGAATATATATATATATATATATATATATATATATATATATATATATATTTGTGTGTGCGTGTGCGTGTGTGTGTGTGTGTTTATTATCATCAAACAAAAATCATATAATCGCATATCCAACAATCTTCCCCTTTTAATGATAACAAACATATATTTAAGATTTTGAATATGTTAAATGTATTTGATCATTGATATGCTCTAATTGCTCCCCTTATTTAAATGCTTCCTCTCTACACAAAGCTCCCCCTACATATATGCATACAAATAAAAATATGCAAATGGACCAAGATACAAATAGAAAATTATTTGACCTTTGCTTGATTTTATTTGACAAAATCTTAACTTTTCTCTCCCTCTTATGTTATCAGCAAAAGAGTAATAGTGTTAGAGAAAAAATAAATAAAGTGATCCATATTATCCAACATTAAAACTCAATTGAATATAAATATTAAATTTCAATAAAAAAATCAAACAAAAATCATAAATATTTTGTTAGGCGCATATTCCACTTTTAGAATGATGGGAATTATGTCATCATATAAAACCATACAGTTGTGTCTATTTGTGGTATATTTATATCAGAAATTTGAATATCTACTAACCATGCATAACCGTTAGGACTTTTAAATGAGATTAGTAGTATTCCAATTTTATTTAAAAAATGAATTCAAGTATCTTCTAACCACGCATAACCGTGAGGACTTTTAAATGGGATTAGAATCAACTTGTTTATTTTAAAAATCAACTTTTGATATGCGTTCTATACATGCATAACCGTGAGGACTTTTAAATGAGCATGGAAGCACATAACAAATTCCAAGTAATTCACCCATGTATAACCGTGAGGACTTTTAAATGAGAGAGAATACTTTGGTATTTATTTATTTAATATTAATATTTTTTTTAAAAAGAAATATAAAATGAAAAACGAACGATTCCTAATTAAAGTACCACATATCGACAAACTATATAGAATTTTGATAAGTGATGGTCGTTAGAAATATGATAGACATAGAGATGGTCATGGAATTTTTACCAACAAAAGTTTTATAACTCTTGTTTAAATTTCTAAAGAAATTTACTAATTATACCGTCTCGAGTCATAATATATGATAAATATCAACACTCATCACTTTTTCAATCACAATTTGTCTTTTCGATAATCATTAAGGAGTCAGATTAGTCAATGTAATCGCTTAAAATCAAATTCAGAAATAATTATAAATCAATTTTTCTAAAAAATAACCAATCTGAAAAACAAGGTCAAAAATGATTTTCTAGAAGTGGTTTTATAAGAAAATTTTCTGCTTTTTGAAAAATTATTTGAAATGAAAAATATATGCAGATATTTTCTTTGAAAGAATGATGCAGTTACTAAATGTCTTAAAAATCTCGTTCCTCTAGTAATTTTTCTATCAACTAGATTACCTGTATAATCTGCATAAGAATTTCTCTTTCACTTAAAAATTACCATTAATTGAATTTGATTGACCAAACCATGAAGTGTGCACCAAAAATTTCTGAAAATCAATTTTAACAGCTTTTCAAATGACATTCTCTTGAATTTGAATTGAAGCCGTGTTAATAATCAGAAAATCGTGAATATAGAGTTAGCCGTATTATAACCAAATATATTATCCAACAAAACACTATTTTTAATCCAAACTGATATATATATATATATATATATATGAAGTAATTCAAAGAATCTAGAGATTTTTATAGTGTTTTTGGCATAAGAATATAATTGGCCAACTATTTTGAATAAGTCAGAATCAAAATCATCATTTTTTCATCATCTCATTATTGGTCGATTTAATTTAGAATACGGTGCAGATTATCACATTTAATATATCGTTCAAATAAATATACCTTTACCTGTTTTACCTTTACGATATTTTTCGTTGTTGTCTGTTGTGATTCTTTCACCTTTATACTAGGCTAAGGAACTTTGTTTTGTTGCTCGTTGTGTCCTTGGAACAGCCAAAATCCAGAGAACACTATTGTTGTTCCTTAGCCTGCCACCACACCTACACGTTGAAAGATTTTTATGAGCTATTTGCTTTTATAGGTCCATGATTGTTAGTGGCAGAATATTTTGAAAAATAATTTTGTGGAGACCTAAAACTATTTATAATTGTTCCCTTCGGCACCCAAATTTGTTTAACTTTGAGAGATTTTATATTTATGCCTTTTTGAACCCAAATCGGTATAGTTTTCACATGTTTGGGTCTATACCACCAACTATTTTGAGCGTGTCCATATTTTCTACAAATCGTGCGCATGGAATTAACTTGATTAATATTTCTTTCAACATTTTCAGAATGATTATATCCAAGTCCTTGTCTTACCGTATTAACAGTTTGCTTTCCTAATAGCATATTCAACGATTTTTCACTTTTTGAAAATTATTTAAAGTCGTTGACAATTGTTGGACTTGTGTTTTGAGAGGCTCATTTTCGTTTAACAATTGTGTGCACTTTTTGATAGAATTCTCTCTTCTAGTATTTTCATTCTCTTTTAAAATCAGAATTTCATTTTTAAGTGATTTTATATTAATTTCTGATTTTTTAATTTCTTCTTCGAATGTTGGACACTTATCACACTTAGGGATCCTTCTTTAATAGTTTTTAACTAATTGGTCAAGTTGTTCATTTAATTCTATCAAAGTGTCTTTTTGTGATTCAAGTTTAGCGTATTTTTCTCTAAGTCATTCAAAACAGCCATTTACTTCATGAAAATATATAAGCAATTCTGGATGAGCAAGTTTTGATACCTTGCTTGGCTCATCATCATCACTGTCAGTTATATCACCTCGAAGGCACAAACCTGCTTTTTCGCTCTCACTGCCAGTGCTTTTATCATCCTCATCCATTTCATCCCAAGTGGCTGCAAAACTTTTCTTTTTCTGTTTCTTTCCAAAGTCGCGTCGATTTCGAGGACAATTGGGCTTGATGTGTCCGGGTTGGTTGCACTTATGACAGACGATCTCCTGTTCTTTTGAGTAGTCAAGTGCTTTGCCTATTCTGCTTTTTAGTTCCTGATTTCGAGCTGGATTTCTGTATTTACGATTCCACCTTTTGAATTTATTTATTAGTAGTGCCAGCTCTGCTGCTCCATCATCATCGTCGTTATCATCATCACTTTCGGTTGTTCCTTTGAGTGCTATTGATTTCTATCGAGTGTCACTTCCTTCACGCTCTTTCTTGAATTTTATTTCTAGATCATAAGTGGTGAGATTACCGATGAGTTCTTCAATTTTCATCTGTTTTAAATCTTTTGATTCTTGAATGGTAGTCACTTTTAATTCAAATCTTCGTGGAAGGACTTTGAGGATTTTTCGAACTATTGCCAATTCCGTGTATGATTTTCCAAGAGCTTTTGATTTGTATACGATATTGGAAAGTCGTCCATACATCTCTTTAACATTTTCTTCCTTTGTCATTGTGAAATTCTCGTATTCGCTGCTTAACATGGCAAGGCGAGATTCTTTGACTTGAGATGTTCCATCGTGAGTCACTTCTAGTGTGTGCCATATTTCCTGCGCAGTTAGACAATGTGAGACACGATTAAACTCAAATTGATCCAATGAACAGATAATAGAATTCATAGATTTAGCATTAGCATTTTGTAATTTGTTTTCTAGTTCTGTCCATTGATCCTTTGGTTTCTCTATTTGCTGATTATCTACAGTTATAGTTGGTATTCTATAACCTGTCTCAACAATATTCCAAGCGTCAATGGTTTTCAGAAAAATTTCCATCCTATTTTTCCAGTAAGCGTATTCACCATTGAACATTGGTGGTCTAACTATGGACTGACCCTCGGCAAAAGCATTATTAAAAGAAGTCATTTTAAAAATTCAACTTTTTAAAACAAAAACTGATTTTTTGAAAAACAAATTTTTAAAATAAAAGTTGACTTCTATTCCTAGCCCCGATACCACTTATAGGATCGATTTCACCTTAAAGGGGGTGTGAATAGGGTGATACTGTCAATTATAAAAAAATTATTACGGAAGCTTATAAAATATTCAATTCAGATTTCAATACAGTTCACAGCAGCATAAAAGCAGCACAGATATTGCAGAATATAAATAACTGAAACAGAACAACACAGAATTTACCCAGCTTCGGCAAAACCCTGCCTACGTGCTGCCCCCAAGGTTTCTACTAGAAATTAGATAATCAGACGCTTACACACGTAAACTCGCGACACCCGCTATCGACTAAACCTAATTCTACGCTCAAAACCCTGCCACAACTCAGCCACTGAGTTGCGAATTCTCAAACTATGCCACGTAGTTTGTCCCCTAGTCACACGACTGGTAAATACAACGGTTTAAAAAAGAAAATTACAAATTAAAAACAATTTAAAAACAAAATTAAACCCTAATTTAACTAAAGCCTTATTAATAACTTTAAACCCAATATTTAAAAATTAAGGCCGGCCCTATTTCCTCTTTTATTTTCTTTGGCTCGTTCCTTTGTGATAATGGCGGCTCTGTTGTTTCCTTTGTTCGATCTTAATTACGGCTTTTTAATTTCAACGATGCCGACTTTGGTCGCTCGATCGAATGGAAGATTTATCACGTCTTTTGCCTTGTCGATCGCTTGTTTCTCTGAATTGCTCACGGCTCTTTGAAATTGATCGAGTTCGAGGTTGATGCTGGTATGTTATTTATTCCTTCTCTTTTCAGGTTTGATGCTTGCTTGAACTCGATGCATTAATTTGCCGATGATGAATTGTTTATATAGGGTTTGTAACCCTTGATTTTCGTTCGTACAAATATATTTGAATTTGTCAATTTCATTTGATCGGCCGTTCAATTTCACTTTGATGCTGATGATTTCATTGACTAAATCAGATGCGTAAAAATTCGTGTTACTTGGTTGACACGGTTTTGAATTGATATCGTGGTCATCACGGTGTTGATTTCCTTTGACTTCGGCCGTGTTTTGATTTCGTGCTTGTTCTGGTTGACTTGTTCATTGACATGACTGTGGCGATTTCACTGTGACTTCGGTTTTGCTTTGCATTGACCTTGGCCTGTATAAAATCGATTTGCTATTGCCTGTATATCATTATCTTCAAACTTTCTATATTCTTAGTGGAATTTTGTTGCAGTGGTTGATGCTTGTCTGGTTAGTTCGTGCTTTCACCTGTAGCAGCTTTGTGCATTTTGTTGCGGCCTGTACTTGTATACGGCTGTTATTGTTGTACTTGTGTACTTCATATATCCCCTGTGTATTGGTTGCTTCCCTGACCTGTGCATGGCTTGAAGTCTGTACACATTTTTTCCTTGGTTCTGGCCATTCTTTGTTTCAGTGACATTATATTTAGTCTGGATAGTATGTCCTCGATTATAACATGTTCAGTGGTCTGTTGTCACTTGGGCTTGTAGTTGATGTTTATAGTTTCATTAATGTAACAATATTGCCATATTGTTGCAGTCTTGAGTCTTGTTCATGTATTCTTGGCTCTGGTTCATTAAGACTTGGCTTGACTTTTCTTGACTTTGACATCTTATATTCATTGAGATGTTCACTGCTGTTTTTCTGTTGCAAGTGTTCATTGATATAATTCATGATGTATTCATTTTGTTTACTTGAAATCTGGTTCACTATTGTTCCATTTTTACTGTTGTATCACCACTTGTGTCTGCACTTGCTCGATCCAATTTTCACTTTATTCGGCCTCTCTCTGGTCATGATGGTTATACTTCACTTGCTTGTGTCACTTGTGCATTGTTGCTCTACTTGACTCTTCTGAAGCTCGAGTTGCACACTGCCGTGTTTATTCACTTGGTTGTGTACTTGAGCTTTTAGCATTGAAACTGTACTGATTCATTTTTGTATGTTGTCACTGCAATGTGAACTGTTGAGTTTTTGAGCATTGCTGAGTCTTTGCCTTGTACTGTCCAGTTGAGTTCACTATATATTGATTGTGATCTTGATTCATTGTGTCCTTGATGTGTTCCCATATTTCTGGTGCATTCATTGGTCTGTTTGCATTTTCACATGCTTGACCCTTGGACATGTTCTTTGATACATGTTTGAATTGACTGTGTCATTTGCTTATGCTATTTGTTTGCACTGTGCATTGGTGTGGACTTGTAGTTTGAGTTGCTGACTTCATGTCGCCTTGACTTTGGTTGTTGCATTGAGTTGAGTCATGATTGCAGTGACTTGACCTTTGCATTTTGTCTATTTTTCGAAATTTCACCCGAGTTGAATCTAGCTTAAGCTCGGATTTGACCTTATGCCGAGAGTTGTGACATTTATTTTAATGCACTTGAGTTGAATCCGATAATTTGTGTTTGACCTTGTGCTCACTTGTCCCTGTAAATTTATCAAGTATATATCGGTGTGCACGGCCTTGTGGCATATACAGTGATACACTGTGTATGTCTCAAGCTGTTCGTGTATGATAAATTCAAACTTAAATGACAACGAACAGCCCAAATAACAGAGGCAAATAATATTTTCAAAATCCATATTTTATTTTATATTGCAAAAATATTTCTTTTTCAATTTTACTGCGTTAGTGAATATTTTTGCAGATTGCTCAGATGCTGGATTCAATCTAGAATGAAGTTGAAGATAAATACGAGTGTGAGTGATATGTAGTGAGGTCAACTGTAAATGTAAAATTGTGATGTAAATGAATTTGTATCAAAGTTGTATAGTGTATAGTGAGAACTTGAATATGTACTATTCAAAATTGTAATAAATATTTGTTTGAATAAAAATTCTGTTTGAATTCAAATTCTGTGTTAATTATTTTTATTCAGCAAATATTTATTTAGTCTATGAAAAATAAAATAGTACATTAACAAATACATTTACACGAATATATATAAGTTTATTATCATCAAACAAAAATCATATAATCGCATATTCAACAATTTTCTTTGAAACTACACCTATAAAAATAATCTATAGGGGTTAAAAATCTGATTTTTATATAACTTTTAACATTTTAAAATCCCTATTTTTTCAAATCTTATATAAGCTTTTCCGCTTTACTGCATACCCATATATCTGTCTATATATATTATTAAATCTCGAAATATGTAAATTGCGTATACATATACTTTGTTGCAATTTATTATTATATTTTTTTCTGTTTGTTCACACATATTAAAATCAAATTAAAATTTTAAACTGCATATTATATAAGATATTCTTCTTTAAAATATGAATCTTTCTAAAGATCTGATTTTCAAGATCTTATCTTTCTATTCTGCATGTATATATTAATTGAACTAAATTAAAATAGGGCAGAAAAACCTCACAACGTCGTCGAGCATCGTCGCCGAACTACCCAACCAATATCGTCGAGTTCCATCATGCAAACCCTAAACTCACAAAAACTACAGTCGCGACCACCCAATTTCAACACCCAAACCGGTTCGAGTGCCCTAACCAACCCCTAGTCGTTCGCGATACAACCTCCCTGCTGAGCGACCTTGCGTCCACTGACACTTCACAGCCGGTCACCCTTCCCATTCTACCGATCTCGAGATGAAACGGCATGCTCTCCCACCGCGATCATCGCCGAATCGAGGGCCATGCGATGATCTATGCTTCCATTCGACAGCGAGCAGGGTTGAGGCGATTTCGTTTGAACAGGCAAACGAAGAAAGAGGCATGCGATTTGATTTGGAGAGGATTGTTCGACCATTTTTTTTCTTTTTTTTCTATTCGATTTTAAAGGAGAGGCAATTCGATTTTTCAATTTGGATTTTAATGTGAGATGAAGGTGGAGTTCGGCATTTCCTTTTTGATTCAAATGCTTGTGAATCTGAAACGAACGAAGACGCGATTTATAAAACGAAGAGAAAGGTAATACGAGTTGATCGAACGAAAGAGGGGATAGCTTGCATGAAAACTTGGACTAGCTTATGAAGGAAGGAACTGCTTTGATTTGTTTTATAAATTTTTTTATTTAATTATAGAATGTCTCTTTCGCATACCTCAAAATCTTGAACCCCCATCGAGAAGTGCCGCTAGGCGTTCATAGTGGTATGCCCCTATTCCGAACACAATGGAAAAGGTTTCGAGTCCTAATTCAGTCATATGTGGAAGATAGCTTTTTGAATCGAGTTTAAATATTAAATTATCGATTTTAATTTCAACACGTTTCTCACCCGTACGGACAAACGGTAACTCCAAACGCTACGAAAATTGAAATCCGATAATAATACAATATTACGGATCCAATGGAACTAATTTCGTCGAATTTTGAGGTGTTCCTCGGAAGGCTATTTTTAAATTCAATTTAAACGATATAATTTCAAAACTAAACAATTCATAGCTAAATTCAATTTTAACACTTTTATATCTTCAGTATTATCAATATAAATTTTATAAGTCTTCAAATTATTTTTAACAGGCTTAAAACCCCAGATTTAACATTTTACCCAATTTCAAATGATGTAATTCAATAATTTAATTATTAAGTAAATAGTGATATTTGGAATTCAAGTTAAAAGTAACCTTTCAAATATTTAAAATCAATTAAATATTCCAATTTCAAATGCTTGAAAATTCCAGGTCGTCACTTTCCTCCACCCTTAAAAGAATTTCATCCCCGAAATTGCTGGTTGAAAAGAATGGTCCACAACCCGTTAACTATTTTCCAAACCAAACAGTTTTATCCACTTGCCACAACATATCTCTTATTAAAGACCCACTATTTCTTCAACCAACTTTCCAAAACATTCCATAGTTTCCAACAACATTATTTACTCCACTTATTCAAATCTAAATTTAAATCCAAATTTTAGATTATCAAAACTTTCTCAAAAAAATTCCAACTCTCTAAATTTCCAAAAAAAATCGCCAGCGTCTCCTTTGCGTGGCTAGCTCGGTACAACTACAAAATGCCTCTATGGGCTCCCAAATTCCAAAAGAAAACAAAAGGCCAAGTGGCTAGATCAAAAACCCAATCAAATTTCGTACAGATATTTAAACACATACCTTTTTGTTGAACAATTCAAATTTATCTTCTGAAATCAAAACCAATTTTCCTTTCCCTTTATAATATCTGCATATCCTACTAAGCAATAATATCCAATCTTAGCTTTTAAAATCATTTTATACATTTCCTTATAGAAGTTTTCATATCTACTCTTATTCAAATTAGTTTTTTCATTTCCATATGAATTCAATTTATCTTCAACTCTGAATATTGAATTTTATCTTCCATTTATAACTGATTCATATCATTATTTTAACTTAGTTTAATCCACTAATTTATTTCAATTTCAAATTTGAATTCGTTTTGTCGCTAACAAAAGTTTTCCAAAAATTTTCTAACTTCCAAAATTTTCGGAAAATATTGGCAGAGTCTCCTTTGTACAGAGGAGATTTTGCAATTTGACAAGAGATATAAATATATATACATCAACCCACACGGTCGGAAAAACAAAGACAGTTCATATTTCCTATTTTTATTGTGTAGGCGTACCTTTATTTAGCATTTTTAAGAAGGCGACTTACTATTTAGCAACTAGCATGACTAAATCCAGCCAAACGGCTTCCCGGTACCTGTACTTACTCAACTCAAATATGTAAGTGCCAAAATCATGTAACTTAACAACATTTTTACATATTTAACTAGTAAACATATGAGTTTCTATAAGCAATGCAGGTTAAAAAATATTTATAAGCACTTATAGGGTTCTGACATTAATTTTAATTGTTTACAACCAATTCGTATACAACTTCATTCAATTTAAATGATTTACAACTCAATTGCTTACATTCAATTCATTTTTAAGCAAAACAAACTCATATTCACTTCAATTGATTTTAAAATCAATTGAAGTAACCTCTATCAACTCATAAATTTTAGTTACCTTCGTTTACGTCAAATGACAATTCATTCTATGCAATTTGATGATATCCATGTGAATAAATAATTACTTAAGTTTTATAACCAATTTAAATTGATTCGACTCAATTTATATTTAATTCCTTCCAGTTTAATTCATTCACAACCATTTTATTTAGCTCGACGCATTCCATGCTTGTATATTACCAACCATTCCCAAATTAATTCAACCCAAGCTTTTATTTAATGGTCTACCCTTCCTACTTAAAGTCGAGCTTCTACAAATTTTAAACTTATGTTAATTTACTTTAATTTAGTCCAACTTCAAAACTTAAGCACACTTCATTTGCAAAATAAATTTTCCTTTTCAATTTAACTTGGTTCCATTTCAATCAAATCTCATTTCAATCTACAAATCTATTTGATTATTTATTATAAATTTAATTTCCAAATTCAATTCATTCACGACTCATTTAACTAATTACAAGGCCATTTTTAATTTATTTTTTACCTTCTTGAACTTAATTTGCAATTTAAACCATTTCTGTTTTAATCCAACTTCTTTTTTTATTCGGCAATATTCCAATTGTATTCCATTTACTAACAATTCAAGTCAAATTAATTTATAACTCAAGTTTTCATTTCCAAACTCCATTAATAACTCCCAATTCAACTTCTATTCAACCAATCTAAATCTTATTAACATATTCACTTAACTAATTTATTTAGCTAACTAGCGTACTCCTTTATTTTAAAATTTTAGAAATACTTTTAAATTCATATAATACTATTAAAATAGCTTTTTATAAAAATACATCTTATAACTCGATGTCTCAATCGGTCCATCCTTGTTCTCACAGAAACTCAGTCATACGTTAATCAGGCGTAGGATTGAAAATCTATAAGTACTTAGCAGACCCATTTTCAACATCTAGTGAAAATACTTGGAAAATAATTTTATTGGAAATATCAAAACGGTTTTTTGAAAATAGAGGAAATATCTATGGTGAGAATGCTCTGGAAATCACCACCCCCATCCATGGTCGCAGTTACATCCTGGGTTATGTTGCCATCACAGCAAAAGTCCATGTAACTGTAGGCACTCAACGCCCCTCGATTACGCCATGGAACCCACAACAGATCGCAGTTACATTCCAGGGTTACGTTGCCATTGCAGCAAAAGTCCATGTAACTGTAGGCATCAATGCCCTCGACTTTCGCTACACACTACTCATAATCCTCAGGAACTAGTTTTGTCCAAACTCCTCACAGGATCAACTTTAGAACCCCCCTCAGGGTACAAGGCAGTACCACCCCGTGGCACTCCTGAGAAGTTCATTTCAAGGGAGCGCCTTTTTCCCTAGAGCCATTATCAAAACTCTTTATACTATACATATATAGTATCTTTCAAATCATATACCTAGTATGAATCTCATAAAAATCTCCTTTTCTCAAAATCGATAATTCTCAAACTAGGCTTTCCAAATTCCAATATTGATTTTACCCAAAAATCTAAAGCCTTTCCAAATCCAAAGGTTCCCAAAACCTTTTTCCAAAATCCTCATAAGATCCTTTATATATATATATATATATATACATATATATATATATATATATATATATATATTTTAAAACTTTGGATCATTTCAAACTTGTATAAAACTCCTTTTATATTTCAAACACTTTCAAAATTCTTTTCTTCCGGCAATAGATTCAACAAGGGGAGATTTATCTTATATAACAAAGATATATAATTTTATTTATTCAAAATCAAATATTCAAATTTGATTATTCCTTTTTTTATAAAGTTGTTTCCATCTTACTTATCATCATAAAAATATCCAACTCACTTTTATCCATTGTATATTTCACAAAATATACTTTCTTTTCAAAAGAAATCATTTCACATTTCTTATTCATAAATTTTCAATATCAATTTTATTTAAACCCGTACGATGTACACATAACATCCGTACGCTATACCAATCTGATCGCTCACTCGATCACACAATTTCACTTTCGAACTAGTATCGTCCATCCGTTTCCTAGTGCGGACACAGATCTGGTTTCTTGATCATAAACCGTCATTCTCCTTGCATAGCCATAACTATGATAGAGAATATCCATAACCAATCAACAATCCATATCCAGGTTCGCTGTCGAAAATCGAGTGAAAAATCCCAACTCGGATCGATGTAACTATCATGAAATTCTGTGCTCGAATCTGGATCAAATCACTATGCAAATAGAATAATATACGTACATCCTACGTATTTATTTTCATTGATTATTAACCAAATCAATTTCCTTTCTATTCATCCTCACTTTGATTTTATTCACTTATTCACATTTACCTTGATCCCCATTTGGATTATCACTTCAATTCTTATCTCAGCTGGGTATTTAATCATTAACAGTTTGAACTTCGACCAATTTATATCTAGAAAATCGCTTGAAAATATTAAAAATAGATAAGTAGTAGAAAAATAATTTTTAGTTTACAAAATAGCTATAAAATAGTTAACTAATTGTAAAATAGTTGGAAAATAGTTAAATAGTTTCAGAAATTTTAGATAGTTGAAAAATAGTTATAAAATAGTAATTAATTTGTAAAATAGTTGAAAAATAGTAATTAGTTTATAAAATGTCGAAAAAATATTAAATAGTTTCAAAAATAATTGTAAAACAAGTATAAGATAATTTTAGGTTTAAAAAGAAGAGTTGTATAGTACATAGTTGGGAACAATCGATTTATATTAAAACAATTTATATTGAAAATAGTCCAGAGTCAAAACTCTTCACTTCCCCATCAATTCAATTTAAATTTTCACTTCCATTTAAATTGACTCAATTCCAATTTGAATAACTTCAATTTCCATTGGAATTGATTTAACCCCAATTCAAGTTGAATCAATCTTGATTTCTTTCCAAATTCAAATCAAATTCCATTTGATTTTAAACCTATTCAACTTTAATTACAATTCCAAATTATTCCAATCAATTTGGACTAATATTAATTGAACCCACTTCAATTTCAAATCATTTCAATTTAGTACAATTCAAATTTTTGATTTAAATTTTTAAACTTATACATCTTCAATCACAAATCCAATTAATATTCAATTTGAAAGAATTCAATTCAAATTTCAAATTTAAACCATCCCAAATTATATAAATTCGAGTTAAATTTTTAAATGTTGATTTAATCCTTTAAATCAAATCAACTTATCTCTTTAAACCATTTAATTATGAATCCATTTCAAACTTATCTTTATTTAATTTTAATTTGGTTGTATTTCTATTGCCACTTAATTCTCATTATTAAAATTTTCAAATAATATAATAACCAATTACCTTAATATTTGTTAGAAAGAAATATTACTTTATATATCAAAATATGTTCTTATATAAAATCATTTAAAACCTTTATATAAGAAAATAACAAATACGCGCTCATATATATATATATATATATATATATATATATATATATATATATATCTGTGTGTGTGTGTACACGCAACTCATTCTTGGGTACCATTGACCCTATCCTTAATGATTTCTCCCACCAGAGCTAAGGTTCTCGCCAACCTAAGCTTTGATAGCAAGTGAAACGACCCGGAATTTTCGATCCCAAAAACTCCAGATAGTTAGGGAAAGAAGAAAGAGGTAGAAGAAGAAGAAGAAACACAACAAAGATTCTCACATTCACAGCAGATGAAAATATAATATCAAATAATAACAGTTTACAAAAGAATTTTGTATCTGTCAAATACATTTATAATACATCAAAGTTACACAGATGTACAGACACTGGATATTCACAATCATCATGTCTCAGATATACAACAATATAATACAGCGGAAACACTCCATACGTTCTTGCCATCCAGCTCGCCTCCTGAGCTCTAGAACATACTTACCTGAAAATCTGTAATACTCGGTCTAACCCGAGCATTACATCAAAGTAACACCCGGGTCAGGCTAGAAGCCAGCGTGAGTAAACCCATCCAACGTGGAATACAAAGCATATAACTCATATAAAACCCAGGGTAACTCGTATGAATTTGCAAATTCACAATTTGTTATAGGCATCACTTATTTCACACATCAATTTTCTAAGTACCAAAATTTAGATTAAATAGTCCAATTCACTTAAATCGTTTCATTCCATCCTATTGATTTCATATATCAATCTATAAAAATACGAAGTGGTTTCGGGTACTTTCAATTTAACTTCAGTTTTTAAATATCACTTTTATTTCTTTCCAGTTCATTATTATTTTTATTCTATAATTATTTCACTTCCAAATTTTACTCTTATATTACTTCAAAAATCCAATTCTATATATTTCGATAAATCAGTGTACCGAAATATATTCAAGCAAACAATAGTATTCAATATTCCAATTATTAATATAATTCATCACAGAATATCAAATATTCATAACACTGAATATTAAGCAATCTAAATAATTTTTAGGAATCCAGTTGGATCTCTCCAACCTGTTTCCCTACATTCACGGACGTTAACACAATACCAATTCCACTTCTAGGTGGAATATCGTGGTATATGGGTTATAAATATAATATCATCCGGTATTATGCGGCGCATAGGGTCTCATCCGCTAAATAATGAGAGAAATCAATCACCCAATATATACTATATACTGCTATATATAATATAGCACGTCAAATCAATTCAACCATCCAACCAATTACTTAAATTTAACCATTTAAATTAAAATTAAAATCCAAATGAGTGAGATTGACTCACCTTTGCCCCTTAAATTTTCAAATCCACTTCATTCTCGATTTGATTCCACGATTATTGACCTTGTATAAATATTTATACAATTTATTAATATTTGAATTGATCGAACAGTTAATTACTACTTACTTATTTAATTTAAACTAATAATTTGGTTTTAAACAAATAATTTAATTTAACAAATTAATCACCTAAATAAATTATTTGAAATAAACCAATCAATGAAAATATATATATTTATTTTCTTTGAAACTACACCTATAAAAATAATCTATAGGGGTTAAAAATCTGATTTTTTATATAACTTTCAACATTTTAAAATCCCTGTTTTTTCAAATCTTATATAAGCTTTTCTGCTTTACTGCATACCATATATCTATATCTATATATATATATATATATAATATTAAATTTCGAAATATGTAAATTGTGTATATATACACTTTGCTACAGTTTATTATTATATTATTTTTTGCTTATTCACACATATGAGGATCAACTTAAAATTTTAAACTGCATAATATGTAAGATATTCTTACTGTAAAATATGAATCTTTGTAAAGATCTGATTTTCAAGATCTTATCTTTCGATTCTGCATATATATATTAATTGAATTAAATTAAAATGGGGCAGAAAAACCTCACCTCGTTGTCGAGCATCATCGTCGAACTACCCAACCAACATCACCGAGTTCCATCACGCAAACCCTAAACTCACAAAAACTACAGTCGCAACCACCCAATTTCAACACCTAAACCGGTTCGAGTGCCCTAACCAACCCCTAGCCGTTCGCGATACAACCTCCCTGCTGAGCGACCTCGCGTCCACTGACACTTCACAGTCGATCGCCCCTCCCATTCTACGCGAGCTCGAGCTGAAACGGCTTTTTCTCCCACCGCGATCATCGCCGAATTGAGGGCCACGCGATGATCTCTGCTTCCATTCGACAGCGAGCAAGGGTGAGGTGATTTTGTTTGAACAGGCAAACGAAGAAAGAGGCGCGTGATTTGATTTGGAGAGGAGAATGTTCAGCCTTTTTTCTTTTATTTCTGTTCGATTTTAAAGGAGAGGCGGTTTAATTTTTCAATTTGGATTTTAACGTGAGATGAAGGTGGAGTTCGGCATTTCCTTTTTGATTCAAATGCTTATGAATATGAAACGAACAAAGACGCGGTTTATAAAACGAAGAGAAAGGTAATACGAGTTGATTGAACGAAAGAGGGGATAGCTTGCATGAAAACTTGGACTAGCTTATGAAGGAAGGAACTGCTTTGATTTGTTTTATAATTTTTTTATATTTAATTATAGAATGTCTCGTTCGCATACCTCAAAATCGTAAAAAGTGCCGCTAGGCGTTTATGGTGTTATGCCCCTATTCCGAACACAATGGAAAAGGTTTCCAGTCCTAATTCAGTCATATATGGAAGATAGCATTTTGAATCGAGTTTAAATATTAAATTATCGATTTTAATTTCAACATGTTTCTCACCCATACGGACAAATGGTAACTCCAAACGCTACGAAAATTGAAATCCAATAATAATACAATATCACGGATCCAATGTAACTGATTTCGTTGAATTCCGAGGCTATACCTCAGAAGGCTATTTTTAAATTCAATTTAAATGATATAATTTCAAAACTGAACAATTCATTGTCAAATTCAATTTTAACACTTTTACTATCTTCAGTATTATCAATATAAATTTTACAAGCCTTCAAATTATTTTTAACAGGCTTAAAACTTCATATTCAACATTTTACCCAATTACAAATTATATAATTCAATAATTTAATTATCAAGTAAATAGTGATATTTGGAATTCAATTTAAAATTAACCTCTCAAATATTCAAAATCAATTAAATATTCTAATTTCAAGTGCTCGAAAATTCCGTGTCGTCGCAATGGTTAGGAAAACGATTTCTGTATAAGGTATGACGTGACCCTAACTCTCGTGAGTTGGCTTAGATGTGACTAATACAGGAGCCACGCTAGGCCAAGTGAGGTCGCACCTCTGATCAGACACATTTCTTCGATACCATATTATGACTTTGTGATGATTTGGTGGCCACTCCGTGATTTTGATTTGGAAGTGTGTTCCGAGGTGGGAAGTAGTAGCTGCTATGCGTTACCACTAGTCCGGATCCGCAATTGGTATATCTACCCTGGCATTGCCTCCAGTGCCGTGTTCACATGCCCTATCACACCTTTACGAGTTTGTTTTGTGTCGTACCTATGGAGTGCTCCTTGATAGCCCACCTGCGGGTGGAGCTTGCAGTATCTATATAGACTACGGCATTACATAAACTACGTTAAAAGGGATATGGGTAACGCATTAATGCTATTTTAATACTTTACATTACTGTAGACATATTATAATAGCGTATTGTACTACATAATAGATAGTTTAACAGATCCTTAGGAGATGGAAATCTCGAACATCTCTTTAGTTATTGCACTCAAGTTAGACACTAGATAGGAGATGTCAAACCCCGTAAACATCTCTGACGCCGTTTCATTCATATTTATTTACCGTTGATTAAACCTACATAAGATCTTTTAGTTCTGACCCGAGTGTTTCGTACTTACAATTCGCTCGGGTAAGCCTGAGCATTTCAGGTTGAAGACCTTATTTCTGGAGGACGAAGACGAAGATTTGTATTATTATTATTTATTATATTTATTCCACTGCATCATGTTGTTCCGCTGCATTTATTTATTTATTTATTCCTTTTTTCTATGACTCTGATTTTGTGCTGTAAAAGAATAATTAAATGTATTTATAAAATAGCTTCATGAACTATTATTTGATTATTATATTTTGTCATTCCGTTGCGAGATTTGTATTAGTTTTTTCTTTACCTTTTTTTCTTATTTACCCCAATAACAATCTGTCCTTTTGTATTGTTTGAGTATGATATGTGTGGTTTATCATCGATTTAAACTGTCCAAAAAGGAAGGTCATTACAGCTGGTATCAGAGTTCCGCTTTAGCGATAACCTTAGCTTTGTGGGGTCTGACTCATATAGAATAAGGTTGTAATACCCTAGAATGAGTCGCTGAATGAATGTATGTATGTATGTATATATATATATATATATATATATATGAGATATATATATATATATATATATGAGAGAGCGTATTTGTTAGTGTTAATGTTTTTTTATATTGTGTTAATTTGTTTCATTTTGTATTTATAAATTTCGATCGGTACATAGGATGCTTTGACATCGATAGGGATTTCCAAATACTTAATGGAGCAAACCGACACAATGTTGGTTCGAAATACAGGTAAATGAAATAATTTTACCCAGCATATATTTTGTATATAAAATAATAAAATTTCATAAATGATATAGTTGGATGTGCTATGTTGTTTGTTAGGTAGTGAAATTTTTAAATATTGGTTGAGAAATGAGATTACAAATAAAATGGATATAAATTGGAATTTGAGGACTTAAGTTCCGATATTTTGAAAATTTCTTTTGAAAGATTTTGGAATATAATATTAATATTATTTAGAAGTATTTTCTGATGCAAATATTTCAAGATGATTTGAAAGAATTATTTTCAAAGGAATTTTGGAATGAAAAAAGTTTGTGCTCCCCTCTTTTTCGTTGGAAAATAATTTCGATGATGAGTGTATTTATCATTGACGTTCATTTTCGAGTTTCAAAGTGGAAAGGCTGTTGTAGTAGTTTTACTACACGTTTATTTGGTAACAAATCTTAATTTTTCTAAATATGATTTGATATATAAGTTATGAGTATATACATATATGTTATCTTAAAAGGATTAAAATGAAACCCAGTTGGTTAGTTTATAAGTTTCTGTAAAATTTGAAATTGAAATTTTTGTAATGAATGGAATCTTGACTATATTGATAATTGAAAACTTCTAAAATGAAAACAATAAATTTGATGGTAAAACGATTAATGAAATAGATAAAAACTGAAATTTTGAAAACTGTAAACAAAAGGAAATGAAGATAAAATAACGTAACTATTGAACATTATGTTAATAAATATAATAACTTGTGTAACTTTTTATTGCATTCTAAAAGACATTTATATATATAACTTACCAAAATATAAAAAGTTGTAATGTTAAATAGGATATGTAATAGAATATTATACAAGTAAAACTTGAAAAAAATGAAAGTGTTCAATGGAATTACTTCTATAAATAAGAAATTCTAATGTTAGAAATTTTTATAAACTTAAGGCAATAATTTGAAATGCTACTAATTAAATGTAATAGAAAAGAATAATGTAAGAAAATGATTTTAAACTTATGTAAACACTTTGAGCTATTTATAATCAGATTTAATGGTAAAGATGAATACTCTAAGCAAAATAATCATAACTTGAATTAATATTGAAGTCGTTTATAATTAAAATGAGTACTATATAAATTGAATGATTATAACTTCCGCGAACACTGGAAATGATTTAGAATTGGAGTGGATATTCAATAATATTTATATGGAAGAATGAATGTGAAAAAGAAATAATTTATAAATGGTGACTTGGATTGTAAAGAAACTTACCCAATAATAGATAATCCAATAGTTAAAAAAATAACTTATTTAAGCAATAAACGTAAAGTTATAAAATGAAAGAAAATGGCACTGTATTAATATAGGAGAAATGAACTTTTGTAAGTAATAACAAATGTAAATTAAAGTGAAAATAAACATTATATGAATGAGAAAAGAAAAGCAAATGATGAAAAAAAGGAAACCAAACTAAATTGTAAATGTGAAATAAACCAAAATATAATGTATACAAACTTCATTGATGAACTCATTTATGATCCAAATAAATGAAATAGATATAACTTATGTAAGTAATGAATGTAAATTAATGAAATGAGCCTTACATGAATAAATGAAAATTAAAATTTTGTAAGTAATAAACATAAATTAAAGAAAATTACTGTATGAGGAAAAAAATGAACAATAAATGATGTGAAAAGAAATAGAATAAACTTAAAAAATGTGTTCAATTCTTTGTTTGTTTGACTTATGGATTGATTGCAAAAGGATACTTCAATTACGTAGGATGTATAAATGATCTATAAATTTTTATCTACAACTGCTAAGTGTATGGTTTACTTCATAGTTTATTTATCATTTAAATGATTAGAAGTTCTGAATCCAAACAAACCATTTTATTTGGTTGCTACGGATGGATGATTGTTTCTTTGTTGAAATGATGATTGTACTTCTCGTTTGCCAGTGATTGTTGTATGTTGTATTGATTTGTTTTGTTATTAGTTGAAAACAACTTAAAATGTTTCAATTTTATATGATTATTAATATCTTTGGATTATGAAATATAGGTTATGGAAGCAATAGCTACTACTTTTGGTTTCATAAAATAAGCGTTATTTTTCCGACAAATAGGTAAGTTCTCGGATTACGGTTTTATAGCGATATTATATCTTGTTTGGGATATATTGTTTTGAAAATATGATATATATTGTTATTATTGATATTATTATTTCTCCTTGACCTCTCCGTACAAAGGAGACTCGTCGAAATTTTTCGTGAGTTTTGGACTTCGAAAATTTTATGAAATATTTTTCGAACTTTTATTAAATTAAAAAAAGGATTTAATTGTTATAAATTGATACGCTTTATTTAATTTATTTAATTTCGTAAATTAATTGTTTATAAATTTAATATTTTGAATAATACATATTGATTACTTAATTCCTTCTTTTCCCTTCCTTTCCTTTTCGAGGATGAAATGTTTTGAGTAGGGAGGAGTGTAACGACCCATGATTTTCGATAATTAAAAATTATAATTTTAATAAGGTTTTTTAATTTAATGTTGGAAGAAATAAAATTATGTGATTAAATAATAAGGATGTAATTGGATTAAAACGTAATAGTTTTAATTTAAGGTAATTAACAATCACTTTGAATGTAATTCAAATTAATCGAGAGGATTAAAAATTTATAAGTTCTTAAAGATTTGTAAATTAATTGTAATGATGTATATACCTAACGATCCTGGCTCAACCTTCGAAAATCAATATCCATACTTCACTCGTATTCGAATGCCGTAGATTCAAACGTTGAGTCTGGTTCGTCGGAGCTTATAACTACATTAGGTGATAACAACACAGCGGAAACAAAATGAACTTTTATTGATACACAAATATTACATACAATGTGGTACGACCTCTAATACAAATGCCCAACCAATATCAGAGCCAAAAATACGCAACAGCGGAAATGACAGCAATTGAAAGATAGCATTTCAATGCCAAAGCTCCCAACCAAAAGCTCGAACCACCATTATGTTGAACTTGTGGCAAATCTGGTGCACAATCATGTTGAAGTGAAACAAATGCGATCCCAAATCCACAAACTTCGAAGATTGCCAAAAGCTGCACCTGCTAGCTAAAATCTGTAAACCTGATTCTAGGCTGTCCGTGTGGAAAATTGTAGGCACCCAGAGTTTAGAAAGGGAACAATAAATTCCAAGTCAGTCATGGGACTGGTGTGAGCAAAAAAACAATTTATTTTAACAAAAATAATCAAAAGGAAATAAAAATAAATTCGCTATGCTTTTTGGAAAATGAAACTATCATAAGGCCTCCCGCCACACACACAATGCAATCGCACAATTGGAGGAGATTTCTCCTTATGATAGTCAAACATTCTTGATACGTGAAAATCCTTTTGATATTATTTTTAGTGCATAGTGCAGAAAACATTTCAAAAGTATAATATTAATCTTAGCCAGCATATGTACCATTATAGTATGCCTACTATAGCTACCATGTTAAATGGCAGGTTCCACAACTAAAACCGTACAGGGTTCGTATTGGATGATTGGATTTCCAACAAATGGTCAAGGCTAAGGAACTTCCTTTCCGAATGGGTACGCCTCTGGAGGGACCCCAAGAACTTAACCAGCTCTCCGCCAACACAAGGCCGGGTTATCTCTGTAACTAGGTAACTAACTAGCACGAGTATGCCATTCCTCGGTCTAGACCGACCATTTCCAAGGCGCCAACAACTACATAAGTTAAATATCTGGGCTCCATACCATGTTACCACTTTTTATCCAGAAGGAAATGCACATACCTTAAAGGGCACGACCCTCATAACCTTGCTTCATCCTTCCTGTTTCAACCATTTTCGGGGTGTGAGGTTCGATAAAGTCTCGTCTCATAAAGCTACGCTTTTCTCAAAAACCATGCTTCGATCAAAAAATGAGCAGTACCTAGCATGCCACACTACCAAATTGGGAATATATCACTATTAACCATCAACTACATAACCTCTAAGCTCGTACGTCTCAGAGAAGGTGTTAAGCTAAGAGAATAAATTCTCCGCCACCAAACAGAAATGTATTTGATAGAAGCCAGCTTTACATCTCAAAGTGTAACGTTAGACATATGTCCATACAAGTCCATCCTAGGTCTGAATGGAACCCAAGGCACTTCAAAGAAACCCTTGCAAATCTGGGTATCCACAATCCCGATTGGACTCCCCATCACATATGGAGATCTCTATACCGGAGCAACTCAGTGTGGAGACATTCGACAGGTAATCCTTTCGTTCTCGAAAATATCCAATCTTCACCACCATCTTCAAATGCTATCCATTTCGTCGTATCACTATTGAGAATGGGTTTTATGACATAAAGTCCTCTCCCAGCTAAATCGAATAATGAGCGCTAATGTTAAAAATATATGGATATATTGGGATTTTAGTTAAGTCATAACTTTCAATACTTGTTTCCCAAAATCTTTCCTTTTCAATGGTTTAAAACAAATTTACGCTTTGATCTTTTAAACAAAAGATTCATCCTTTAAGATCCTCTTCAATTTGAAACAAAGTTCACCCATCTTTAACAAAGAGTCATTCATAGCTTTCAAAACAATTTCCATTTTAACTTGAAATCCTTTCATCAAAAATTGGATATTCTTTCTTTACAAGAAAGCCATTATCATTTGAAAATAAAGGTTTTTCATTTCGAGAAAATCCGATTAAATATGCTCAGGTTATACCCCTTCAAAGTATACATTGGAAAACCAGCAAACTACCATATTCTCGGCAAGTTCTATTTGAACTAAATTTAAATTCCCAAAATAATTTTCTTCAGTATACTTCAAAATTGTTTAAAATCCATATACACATTGTATAACTTGTATAACCCTTTCAACCTATGGTTTCCAAAATAATTTGGAAACTTTAGCATAGTATATTCAAACTAAATTTTAATTTCAAAACTTCCTTTCCCAAAAGCTTTTCATATTCAACTTAATTTCACTTCTAAATCATTTTGGATTCAACTTTTAAAACATTTTGAATAAAATAGTATTAAATTCAAAATACCAATGACTTAACCAATCCGTGAAATTTATATTTGTATATGTGTGGTGTAGTCCAACGATTTCACGGCAACAATAAAATATTAACAATTAAAAATTCAAGAACAACAATATCAATAAGCAGTATAATCCTATAATGCTTATCTTTCATTCACAGATAAACAAGTAAATTTATCACCGATAAATAAATCACAGTTCACAGATTAATTCAAAACAATTTGTAACGACCCAATTTTTCGACGCCCTAAATCGACATCAATATGTCCGCTGTATCACATGCCGCATAATCGAATGCCAGAAAACCGAACCGTTATGGCTAAAGAAGAAAAAGATAGAAGAAGAAACAAAAACAACAACATAATCTCACATTTTGCAGCGGAACAAATATAGTAGATAAAGGAATGATATTTAAAACAAAACAAAAGAACTATATCAATTTATACATCACATTATTAGAGTTTACAACAACACAACAACGGAAAGAAATATCATATACTAGTGATGCGCCTCGCCATCCAGCTTGAACTCCAGATTTCCACAGCATATTTTTCTAATTTCGCTCCAGAACAACTTATAACCTAACTCTAGGCTGCCCGTGTGGAAAAATTATGGGCATCCAGAGTTTAGAAAGAGAACAATAAACTCCAGGTCAGTCATGGGACTGGTGTGAGATCTTAAAAACGGTTATTTTCACAAAGAAAAGAAAAGAAATCCGCTATGCTTTTGGAAAATGAAGCTAACCATGAGGCCATCCCCCACACACACAATGCAAGCACATAATTGGAGGAGATTTCTTCTTATGATAGTCAAACATGCTTGATACGAGAAATCTCTCTGATATATTATTAGTGCATAGTGGGAAACAATTTCAATTATAATATTAATCTTAGCCAACATACATACCAGTATAGTATGTCTACTATAACTACCATGTTAAATGGCAGGTTCTACAACTAAAACCGTACATGGCATGTATTGGTGATTGGATTTCCAACAAATGGTCAGGCTAAGTAACTTCCTAGGCCACATAGGTACGCCTCTGGAGGGACGCCTCGAGAACCTAACCGAATCTCTACCAACACAAGGTCGGGTTACCTCTGTAACTAGGTAACACCTACGAGCATGCCATCCCCAGTCGTTACCGACCTTTATCCGAGGATCCTCAACCACAAAGCAACAACCACAAAGTAATAAATTTGCAGCATAAGTTAAATATCTGGGCTCCATACCATGATACCACCATTTTCCAAAAGAAAATGGACATGCCCTAGGGGGCGCGAACCCTCAAAACCTTGCCACATCTTTCCTGTTTCAATCATTTCCGGGTTGTGAGGTTCGACGAAGTCTCGTCCACAAAGCTACGCTTTTCACAAAAGCCATGCTTCGATCAACAAATGATCAGCAGCACTTCGTATGCCACATTACCAAATTGGGAATGTATCACTAGTAAATATTAACTACATAACCTCTGAGCTTGTATATCTCAGAGAAGGGTGTTAAGCTAAAAGAATAAATTCTCCGCCGCCAACAGAAATATATTTAATAGTAACCAGCTTTACATCTCAAAATGTAATGTCAGACATACATCCATATAAGTCCGGCTCGGGTTCGAACAGAACCGAAGGCACTTCAAAAAATCCCTTGCAAATCCGGATATTCACTAATCACGTCCGGAATCCCCATCACAGAAGGTGATAAAATCTCTGTACTGGAGCAACTTGGTGTAGAGACATTCGACAGGTAATCCTTTCATTTACGAAAATACCCAATCTTCAACACTATCTTCAAATGCAATCCCATTTCGTTGTTTCATTATTCGGAATGGGTTTTATGACAGAAAGTCATCTTCCGGCTAATTCGAATAACGAGCGCTTACTTTAAAAATAAGTGTTACATTCAAATTTCAAGTTAATCACAAAAAATTTCCACTTTGATCTTTAAACAAAAGATCCATCACAAAGTTTAGATGTGGTTTTCGAATAACCATTCGGCATCCAACCCTCGGTTGCATTGAAATTCAAATGTTGTTTTAAAGGCCGATATTGATAGTCAGTTATTTAACTATCAAACAATATTCACAACAATCGCCGGATTTTTAAATAATTTTCTCCCAATTATTTATTTTTAAAATATATTTGTAAGATATATTTTCACAATTCAACCCTTTGAAAACAAATTTCAAATCACTTTCCACATGTGGAATAAATTTCCAAATATTTATTTCCACTGAAAATTTGTCGAGTTCAAATAGTTTAAAAGAATTTAAATCACTTATCCAAAATATACTTGGGCACATTTAGAATAAAAACTATTTCTAAACACTTATTTAAATATTAGCTATAAAAACATTATACCAATATCTCATATAAAACTTCAACTCCAAACTAATTTTAAAATAAAACTAATAGATAGGGTACAACTATTTAAATAACCCTTTCTAAAACAAATATCAATTAAATCTTTAAATAATCACTTCTATAATTAACTAAATAAACCTTTACTTTAAAGATTTAAAAATAACTTAAGAGAATAATTTCTCCAAAATATCCTTTTAAAATCAACTTCAAAATTTTCAATTTCTATTCGAAAGCTACTTTAAAAAGACATACTTGGCTTTCCAGGGAAAATACACTTTCCATTTCAAAATGGTCCATTTAAATCAATGAATAAATCCTTCTTGATTTAAATTTCCATTCCAAATCCGCAAATTTCTTTCCACACTTTTAAAAATAAACCAGTATTTATTTTTAAAACAAATTTCCCTTTCCTTTATAAATTCCCATTGTGAATTAAATTTCCAAATATCCATTAATATACGATCTTCAAATTGATCTTCAAATATTCACTTTAAAACACCAAATCAAATTCCAAATTGATTTCCCAAATCATTCAAACACCAAATCAAATTCCAAATTGATTTCTAAATTTGTTTCAAACACCAAATCAAATATCAAATTGATTTCTAAATTTATTTCCTTTTAAAATAAATTCCTTTATCTCTTCCAAACTATTTAAAATCCAAATTTAAATAAATTCTTCAACTTTTAAACATTATTACTCAAAATCCATTTTTTTCATTAATTAATTTTTTTTTCTTTTTTCCATAATTTGGAATTGATTTGATAGGATTACAAAAAATCAATCTATACTCTTTTAAATTCCTTCTTTTAAATTCACCCAATTCTTTAAAATGAATTTACTTAAATTTTCCTACTTCAATTTCCAAAAATCCAATTTTTATATTTCTGGTATCCTACGATACTAAAATTATATTTGGCTAAACCATGGCTTTCAATAAACTCCAATCAGCAACATAATCATTCATAGATTATCAATAAATCAACACACAATATACGAAACAAATTCAAATATTTAAGGAATCCAGTTGGCTCCCTCAAACCTGTTTCCTTGCATCCACATATGTTTTTTGGCAAGGCCAGCCGGTTTTATAGTGGACCGTCCACTTTTTATTACAAACGTAATAAAAACTTGAAGTACAGGAGTAAGGTAGAGGCACATTAACTACTAAAATGAAAGAAGAAAATACAGCACAGGAGTGTGACAGCATGTCACGGCTACTATAAATAACTAACAAGACTGACTCCTCCGAGGAGGAAGAATCACCAACGTCATCATCCACTGGGAAGAAACCAAAGAGACATTCCCAAGAAGACCAAAATAGGGGCGAAATAGGACTGCAAGTGAAGGATCATAAATCAGAGCGTCAGAAGAGTAAATAAAAGATAGATCCCAGGTAGTATCAGCTAGCATGACAGAATTTAACTCAGCATACGAACCGTCCAAGTCAAGGACCAAGGAATCACCAAATGGTCTATAATAAAGGCATCGAAGGTCCATAAGATCATCGGAAACAAATCTAAAATAGGAATCATCCACCGGGTTGAATCGCATATTAGAACGGCGATCAACCCAACAACATTCAGACTCAGCCCAAACTACAGGCAAATGAGGCAGAGCAAGATCCGGAACATCAATGGGAAACGCAGAACCATCACCAGGGACAATGGATGCAGAAGGGAATGCAGACCGAGCTAAAGAAAGTGGCGGACCAAGGTCAGATAAAGGAACTACAGGTGGAGGAGAAACCTGAGATTTGGGAACCCAATTCCTGAGCGGAGGCCGAGACAGAGGGATCTTAGGTGCAGCAGCGGAAACAACAGAATGCGAGCAGGTGGTATCTAAGTGGCTAAAGGAGTGACAGGAGGAACAAATGTCAGGGACCCATCCGTAGCGAACACGGACTTCCACCACATGGCCAACAGCTAGCTGAACAGGAATAGTGGAAGGGAGAGGCTTAAAGGGAGAAATCTCAATCAGAGTGTTAGCGTACACCAGCTTTTCACGCGCAACGGATTAGAGTCAAAACATTTCAATTTACCAGCGTTGCAAGCAAGCCAATTCAAACCAAGCAGCGGTTGAAGAGCGGAAGGAATTTGAGAAAATAAACCCAAACGGGGATAGAAAGTACTTGTTCACGGGCACTTGCTACCGTTGGAGACCAGGGAGTAATAATAAATGGTTTCCTATCAAAAAAGCAATGCTCAGCCTCAAGAACACGTCTGCGTTCCTCACAGGAGGAGAACAACAGGAGGTACATGGTGTCAACTTGACACGAAGATCACCGCGCAACCGCCAGGCCCTACGACAAACAGCAGACGCATCATGAAGGCGATGTTTGGTCCAAAAAGAAACCAACCAAATATTCTGACCAAAAGTCCATACCGGCTTGCATAACATTTAGAGGAGGGATCATTACACCATTTTCCTCAATAATATCAAACTCAGTTGGTTCATAAACACCCGCATTACGGGGCAAAGATGTAAAAAGTGAAGACCAAGATTTGGGACCAGTTGGGGAAGGAGCAGTAGGACGACAATCCTCAACACCAACTGATGCCAAAAGAAAGGGACCAGCAGGGAAAGTGGCCGCAAGCAAAGTACCACCAGAACTCAAAACACTGAGATTGGGAAAAACATCCTCAACAGCAATAGGACGAACATCTGATGTGCATCGAGCACAACTCAAATTTTCAGCAGCAGCATGACGCAACTCACAACCCGACACAACAAAATCATCACCAATTGCAACAGAATCAACACTAAAGTCAACACCATTAGCACCTTTAACATCTGCGACATCATACACACGCGAAGGCATAGGACCACAATAATCAACACCAACCGAAGTTTTCAACAATTCAGGACGCGAGCTTGGGCATTCATCAGAAGCAAGGATCGAATTCTTTAGAGTAGGCAGAGGGGGAAACTTGGAGATAGATAGCATAGGAGGCATCGTACACGAGGACACAGATTGAAGAACCTTGAAAATCCTTCCAGATCTAGTAGAAGAGGGCGATTTGGAAGGAGCAACGAGGAGGATGGAAAGAAGAGGAGGGCTAGGCATAGGAATGGAAGAAGTGGCGGGAGAACGTGGAGGGAAGAGACGATCGAGAACAAATGAAACTAATGGGATCTGAAGGAACGAAATCCACAGACGTTAGAACAAAAATTAAATATCAATTCCACTTCGAGGTGGAATATCGCGGTATATGGGATTATATAAAAACATCTGTATTATGTGACGCATAGGGTCTCATCCGCTATATAATGCGGGAAACCAATCACTCCAAATATATATATATATATATATACACACACACACACACACTACTATATATACTACCACATCCAACAGCCAATCAATAACTGAAATTCCAATTATTTAAATTTTAGTGAGAGGATCTCACATTTTATTACGCATGCAACCCATTTCCAATCCAGCTTGCTTCCTTTAAGATTTTGACCTTGTATAAATATTTGCACAATTTATTAATATTCGAGATAATCGAATAATTCACTTCCATTTAATAATTTAGTTTAAACTAATATATTTTTATTTAAAACTAATACTTTTAATTTTAAACTAGTAATTTAATTTTTAACAAACTTTCCTTTTTAAATAAAATCCTTTTGTAACTAAAATAATTAAATTGGTTAACTAAATAATTTAACCACTATAATTTATTGTTTAAAAACTAAGTATTTAATTTAACTTATAGTTTTCCCTTTAAAAATATATATACACTTATGAAAATAGATTTCAAAATTTTAACTATATAAATTCCTTCAATATTAAAAAAATATTCCTAAACTGTAAATACTTTTCTTTTCATACACACACACACACACACATATATATAAACAAAATATGGTTTCCAAAATTCTCCCTTTGCATGCATACATATACGGCTCATGTATATATATTTAAGATTAAAATAGGTTTTACATCCTATTGTTAATATTCTTTCCAGATCTATATATAGGTTAAATAAAATAAATAAATAAAAATAAAATCGTAAAAACTGCTACCTCTGCCGACCATGCACTGCCACCACGACCACGACGAACCCACCAGAACAAACCCCAAATCCTTCCACCTCCATCTCAAGCTTGAACCCTATCTCGATGCTCGACCTCTTCCCATGTCGACTTTGCATCTATCGAACGACATTGCAACCTTCACTATTGCTACCCACACGAATGACCCAGCCTCGGACCACCTCGTCAGCGCCTCGCCCACGTTACTTCCAAATGCCGAGCACCACGGTGACCTCTACATGACTGCGCCACACCGATCGCGCCTCCATCTGGTGCCGCGATTTTCCCCAATTCAAGCAGAGGAACATTGATTCGAACAATCTTCGGCTATAGATCTGATCGTAGTCTCCCTAGGCTCGAATTCGAGTGAACTACGAACACGATCAAGCTTCCTTCGATGTCGATCACGGATTTTTTTTGAACGATTTAATTTTTTAAAGAGGGGTTCGTCCATTTACTTATGTTTGAAATATTTCTCGACTGTTTTGATTTCTGTTTTTCTTTTAAAAGAAATTACTCGATTATGATAAAAACAAAGGAGGCGCATGTTAAAATTACAGAAGAAAACAAGCACGTGTTTGAAATTTTTTAACATGTATGTTTGCTTTATATATGTGAATATATATATATATATATATTAAATTCAAATTCAAATCGTCTCGATTTACATAGTCTAAAATCTTGAACTCCAATCAAGGCATGCCGCTAGGCGTTTATAGTGTTAAACCCCTAATTTGAACGCAATGGAAAAGGTTTCGAGTTCAAATTCGACCGTATGGAGAAGATAGCTTTTCGAACCCAGTTATTAAATTAAATTTCGATAAAGATTTTCAGCGCATTTACTAATCGTACGGCCAAACGATCACTCCAAACATTATGAAAATTGAAATTCAATAATAATACAATATTATAGATGTAATGTAACTAGTTTCATCAAATTCCGAGATGTGCCTCGGAAGGCAATTTTTAAATATCGATTTAAACGATATAAAATTTCAAAACTGAACAAAACATTTTCAAATTAAATTATAAAGCTTCCATTATCTTCAGTATCATCAATATAAATTTTCTAAGCCTTGAAATATTTTTATCGGCTTAAAATTCAAGATTCAATATTTTACCTACTTTCAATAAATTTCAAAAATTTAATTACCAAATTCATAGTTATAATTGAAATTAAAGTTAAAATAACTTCCAAATATTTAAAATCGATTAAATATTTCAATTTCAAATGTTCAAAATGCTGGGTCGTCACATTCTTCCCCTTTAAAAGAATTTCGTCCCGAAATTACTAGTTAAGAAGAATGATCCTTAACCCGTTTATCATTTTTCCAAAAATAAAATGGTTTTAACTTTCCAAATAATTTTTTATTTAAAAAACATTTTCACTTCAACTAACATTCCAAAATCTACCATAGTTTCCAAACAATGCCATTTACTCAACCATTCAAATTTCAATTCAAATCCGAATATTAAATTTTCAAAATTTTCTCAAAATTTTTCTAACAGCCTAAAATTTAGAAAAAATTCGCCAGCGTCTCCTTTACGCAGCTAGTTTGGTACGACTACAAAATGCTACAATAGGCCCCTAGATTCCAAAAAGAAAATGAAAAGCCAAGCGGCTGGACAAGAAGGTCATCAAATTTCATATTGAAATTTAAATACATACCTTTTTCGAGCAATTCAAATTTATCTTCGAAATCAAAATCCTAATTCCACTTTCATTTAAATCACTGTATATCCTACTGGCAATAATGTCCAATCATAGATTTCAAAATCATTTTATACTTTTCTTTACGAAAGTTTGAATATTTATTTCATTCAAATCCGTACGGTGTACACATATCGTTCATACGCAATATCAAACTCGATCGCTCACTCGATCACACAATTTCACTTTCGAACTAGTATCGTCCACCCGACTTCCTAGTGCGGACTCAAATCTAGTTTCTTGATCAGAATTCGTCGTTCTCCTTGCATAGCCGTAAACTATGATAGAGAACTTCCAGAATCAACCAAAAATCCATATCCAGGTTCATCTTCGAAAATCGAGTGAAAAATTCCAACTCCGATTGATAAAACTATCTCTAAATTCTGTGCTCGAATTCTGGATCAAATCGTTATGTGAATAAACTCATATATATACATTTTACATATTCATTTTTAATTGATTATTAGCTATATCAATTTTTTCTTTTATTCACATTTATATTAATTTCTATCCGCTTATTCACCATTATCAATTTCACAATTTCCAGTTTAATCTTCATTCACATATAAACTTAGAATATTTCCTCGATTCCTAATTTACTTAAGAATTTCACCATTTGGTTTCTTAAGTTCAATATAAATATTCTATATACTTCTCATATATATTATTTTTTCCAATTCTCCACTTTGGTTTTATCTATACTTTTATTTAAACTAGATTTCCAATTCCATATGAATTCAATTCATTTCAAACCATACTTAATTTGTCATTCTTTCAATTAGTTTCACATACTAATTTTATTTCAACACTTTGTTTTATTTATCACAAATCAAATTCAATTCCAATTCCAGTTTTATTTACTTACAGATTCGAAATGAATTTCAACATTCAATTTCACTTTCATTTACTTGCATTTTTAAATTCTTTATTCATTCACAATTTTATTTTCCACCTTAATAAATTTTATTCCATAACTATTTTTATCAGATTCTAGGGTCTTTCCAACATTTCAAAATCATTTTTTGAAATCAATTCAAATTATCTTTTGAATTCCCAAAACCAAACCCAGTTTGCAAACAACTTCCATTTAAAATAATTCGGCAGCAATCCCTCTCTTGGAAATTCGAAAATGAACACCGATGATGTCGCGATCATCATCAGATTTATTTTCCAGCTGCCAAAAAGAGTTTAGTGCCTTTTTCCTTTAAAAACATTTTTTTTTCCAAACCTTTGAAAATCATTTTCAATCTAAAAAGGAATTTTAAACTTTTCACCAATATTTCAAATCCTTTCAGTTTCTTTTCAAATATTTCTCTAGAATTCTATTTTAAATTATAAATCACATTTACAATTTATATTTACAAATCCTATTAGTATATGGATTTTATTTCTTAACTCTTGGTTATGATTTCAATTTCTTATTCAATAATCAATGATAATAATTTAATAGTCTCACTTCCTAACAATTAAGCAATCGTATACTATGATAATTTATGGAAAATGATTTCTTTTATATACAAAAATAATTTGGGTAAAATTATTTTACTTACCCGATTTTTAAAACAATACTGTGTCGGTTTATCTTGCTAAGAGTTTAGAAAACCCTATCGATACAGTTGGCCAAACTGCACCGACTAGAATCTATAAACAATCAACCGATCAGTCAACACAATATAAAACAATTTTATATTCACTAATAAATACGCGCTCATATCTATTATTACACTCAAAGTCAATCTAGAGTACTACTGACTCTATCTCTAATGAGTATTCCCCATCAGATCAAAGGTTATCGCTTAACCAAATGCTACGATACCACATTGTGACAACCTAATTTTTCGACACCCAAAAGTCGACATCAATATGTCAACTGTATCACATGCCGCACAATCAAATGTCGGAAAGCCGAACCGTTAGGTTAAAGAAGAAAAGATAAAGAAGAAACAGAAACAACAATAGAATCCACATTTCGCAGCGGAACAAATATAAAAGATATAGGTATAATCTTTAAAACAAAATCACTATATCAGTTTATACATCACATTATCAGAGTTTATAACAACACAACAGCGGAAAAGAAATATTATATACTAGTGATACGCCCCGCCATCCAGCTTGAACTCCAGATCTCCACATCATATTTTTTTGACTTCGCTCCAGAACAACTGATAACCTGACTCTAGGTCGCCCGTGTGGAAAAACTATGGGCACCTAGAGTTTAGAAAGGGAACAATAAACTCCATGTCAATCATGGGACTGGTGTGAGATCTTAAAAACAGTTATTTTCACAAAGAAAAAAAGAAATCCGCTATACTTTTGGAAAATGAAACTACCATAAGGCCTCCCCACACACACAATGCAAGCGCGTAATTGGAGGAGATTTCTTCTTATAATAGTCAAACATGCTTGATATGCAAAATCTTTTTGATATATTATTAGTGCATAGTGGATAACATTTGCAAATATAATATTAATCTTAGCTAGCATACATACCATTATAGTATGCCTACTATAACTACCATGTTAAATGGTAGGTTCTACAACTAAAACCGTACAGGGCGCATATTGGTGATTGGATTTCCAACAAATATTCAGGCTAAGGAACTTCCTAGGCCACATAGGTACGCCTCTGGAGGGAGGCCCGAGAACCTAACCAGATCTCTGGCAACACAAGACCGGGTTACCTCTGTAACTAGGTAACACCTATAGGTATGCCATCCGCGGTCATTACCGACCTTTATCCGAGGATCCTTAACCACAAAGCAACAATCATAAAGTAATAAATTTGCAGCAACCACATATGTTAAATATCTGGGCTCCATACCATTATACCACCCTTTTCCAAAAGAAAGTGGACATACCCTAGGGGCGCGACCCCTAATTAAGTTGCCGTATCTTTCCTGTTTCAACCATTTTCGGATTGTGAGGTTTGACGAAGTCTCGTTCCCCAAAGCTACGCTTTTCACAAAAGCCATGCTTGGATCAACAAATGATCAGCAGCACTTCGTATTCCACATTACCAAATTGGGAATGTATCACTAGTAAATATCAACTACATAACCTCTGAATTCGTACGTCTCAGAGAAGGGTGTTAAGCTAAATGAATAAATTCTCCACCACGAACAGAAATGTATTTGATAGAAACTAGCTTTACATCTCAAAGTGTAACGTCAAACATACATCCATACAAGTCCGTCCCGGGTTCGAACGAAATCGAAGGCACTTTAAAAAAGCTCTTGCAAGTTTGGATATTCAATAATCACGTTCGGAATCCCCATCACAAAGGGTGATAAAATCTCTATACCGGAGCAGCTCGGTACAGAGACATTCGACAAGTAATCCTTTCGTTTTCGAAAATACCCGGTCTTCAACACCATCTTCAAATGCAATCCTATTTTGTTGTATCCCGGCTAATCCAAATAACGAGCCTTTATTTTAAAAATAAGTGTTACATTCAGATTTCAAGTATATCACAAAAAATTTCCACTTTGATCTTTTAAATGAAAGATCCATCACAAAGATTAGATGTGGTTTTCGAATAACCATTCGGCATCCAACCCCCGGTTGCATCGAAATTCAAACGCTGTTTTAAAGGCCAATATTGATAGCTGGTTATTTAACTATCAAACAATATTTACAATAATCACCATATTTTTAAATAATTTTTTCCCAATTATTTATTTTCAAAATATCTTCGCAAGATATATTTTCACACTTCAACCCTTTGAAAACAAATTTCGAATCACTTTCCTCACGTGGAATAAATTTCCAAATATTTATTTCCATTGAAAATTTGTCGAGTTCAAATACTTTAAAATAATTTAAATCACTTATCCAAAATATACTTAGACACGTTTAGAATAAAAACTATTTCTAAACACTTATTTAAATATTAGCTATGAAAACATTATACCAATATCTCATATAAAACTTCAAGTCCAAACTAATTTTAAAATAAAATTAGTAGATAGGGTATAACTATTTAAATAACCATTTTCTAAAACAAATATCAATTAAATCTTTAAATATTCACTTCTATAATTAAGTAAATAAATCTTTACTTTAAAGATTCAAAAACAACAGCTTAAGAGAATAATTTCTCCAAAGTATCCTTTTTAAAACCAACTTTAAAATTTTCAATTTATATTCAAAAGCTACTTTAAAAAAACATACTCGGCTTTCTAGGGAAAATACACTTTCCATTTCAAAATGGTCTATTTAAATCAATTAATAAATCCTTCTTGATTTATTTCAAATTTCCAATCCAAATCCGCAAATTTCTTTCCACGCTTTTAAAAATAAACTAATATTTATTTTAAAACAAATTTCCCTTTCACTTGCAAATTCCCATTGTGAATTTAAATTTCTAATATCCATTAATATACGATCTTCAAATCGATTTCCAAATATTCACTTTCAAACACCAAATCAAACTCCAAATTGATTTTCGAAATATTTCAAACACCAAACAAAATTCCAAATTGATTTCTAAATTTATTTCCTTGTAAAATAAATTCCTTTATCTCTTCCAAACTATTTAAAATCCAAATTTAAATAAATTCTTCAACTTTTAAACAATATTAGTTAAAATCCATTTATTTTCATTAATCAATTTTTTTTCTTTTTTCCATAATTTGGAATTGATTTGATAAGATTACAAAAAATCAATCTATACTCTTTGAAATTCCTTCTTTTAAATTCTCCCAATTATTTAAAATGAAATTACTTAAATTTTCCTACTTCAATTTCAAAAATCCAATTTTTATATTTTTGTATCCTGTGATGCCAAAAATATATTCGGTTAAACCATAGCTTTCACTAAACTCCAATCAGCAACATAATCACTCACAGATTATCAATAAATCAACACACAATATATGAAACAAATTCAGATATTTGAGGAATCCGGTTGGATCTCTCCAACCTGTTTCCCTGCATCCACAAATGTTAGCACAACAATTGAATACTAATTCCACTTCGAGGTGGAATATCGCGGTATATGTGATTATATAAAATCATCCGCTATTATGCGGCCCATAGGGTCTCATCCGCTATATAATGCGGGAAATCAATCACTCCAACTATACACACACACACACACAACTATATATACTACCACATCCAACAGTCAATCAATAACTGAAATTCCAATTATTTAAATTAGAGTAAGAAGATCTCACATTTTATTACGCATGCAACCCATTTCCAATCCGGCTTGCTTCCTTTAATACTTTTACCTTGTATAAATATTTATACAATTTATTAAATTCGAGATAATCGAACAATTCATTTCCATTTAATAAATTTAATTTAAACTAATGATTTTTTATTTGAAACTAATACTTTTAATTTTAAACAAATTTTCCTTTTTAAATAAAATCCTTTAGTAACTAAAATAATTAAATATGTTAACTATATAATTTAATAACTATAAGTTATTGTTTAAAAACTAACTATTTAATTTAACTGATAATTTTCCCTTTAAAAATACATACACACTTATAAAAATAGATTTCAAAATTTTAATTTTATATAAATTCCTTCAACATTAAAAAAATTCCCAAACTATAAAAACTTTTCTTTATATATATATATATATATATATATATATGTATGTATATGTATATATATATATATAAACAAAATCTATTTTCCAAAATTCTCCCTTTGCATGCATACATATATCGCTCATGTGTGTGCATATATATATGTGTGTGTGTGTGTGTGTGTGTGTGTGTGTGTGTGTGTGTGTGTATTTAAGACTAGAATAGGTTTTATATCCTACTATTAAAATTCTTTTATAGATATATATAGGTTAAATAAAATAAATAAATAAAATTAAAACCATAAAAACTACTACCTCTGCCGACCACGCACTGCCACCACGACCACGACGAACCCAGCAGAATGAACCCAAAATCCTTCAACCTCCATCGCGAGCTCGAAACCCTATTTCGATGCTCGGCCTCAGCCCATGTAGACTTTGCATCCATCGAACAACATTGCATCCTCCACTGTTGCTACACACGCGAACGACCCAGCCTCAGACCACCTCGTTAGTGCCTCGCCCACGTTGCTTCCAAACGTCGAGCGCCACAGTGACCTCTACGCGAGTGCGCGACACCAGTCGTGCCTCCATCTGTCATCGTGATTTCCCCTAATTCGAGCAGAGGAACATTGATTCGAACAATCTTCGGCTATAGATTTGATCGAAGTCTCCCTAGGCTTGAATTCGAGTGAACTACGAACGCAATCAATCTTCCTTTGATGTTAGCCATGGATTTTTTTATTGAACGATTTAATTTTTTAAATAGGGGTTCGGCCATTTACTCATGTTTGAAATATTTCTCGACTGTTTTGATTTCTGTTTTTCTTTTAAAAGAAATTGCTCGATTATGATAAAAACAAAGGACACGCGTGTTAAAATTACAGAAGAAAACAAGCACGTGTTTGAAAATTTTCAACGTGTCTGTTTGCTCAATATATGCGAATATATATATGTGTGTGTGTACGTATGTATATTAATTCAAATTCAAATCGTCTCGATTTACACAGTCTAAAAACTCGAACTCCCATCGAGGCATGCCGCTAGGTGTTTATAATGTTAAACCCCTATTTTGAACACAATGGAAAAGGTTTCGAGTCCAAATTCGATCTTATGGAGAAGATAGCTTTTTGAACCCAGTTATTAAATTAAATTTCGATACAGATTTTCAGTGCGTTTACTCATCGCACGGCCAAACGATCACTCCAAACATTAGGAAAATTGAAATACATAATAATACAATATTACGGATCCAATGGAACTGGTTTCATCGAATTCCGAGACTGTGCCTCGGAAGGCAATTTTTAAATATCGATTTAAACGATATAAAATTTCAAAACTGAACAAAACATTTCCAAATTAAATACTTATCATCAATATAAATTTTCTAAGCCTTGAAAATATTTTTATCAACTTAAAAATCAAGATTCAATATTTTACCCAACTTCAATAAATTAAATTCAAAAATTCAATTGCCAAATTCATAGTTATAATTGAAATTCAAGTTAAAATAACTTCCAAATATTTAAAATCGATTAAATATTTCAATTTCAAATGTTCAAAATTCTAGATCGTCACACAATTCATATCTCAGAACAATACACATCAAAGATATCAACAATTCAAGACATTCAATATAATCCAATCATCCATAAGCAAGATGAATTAATCGTCTGATTATAATTAATATAATTAACTCAAAATAAATTAATTACTTATGAATTAATCACCTAAACCTGATTAATTAACATTAATTAATTACAAACCATTGACTATTATTTTAACTAATTAATGCAATTAATTAATCATCCTTAATTATCCAACTTAATCGATGATCCTTAATTAATTAATTAATTATCCTTAACTAGTGACACAAATTAATTAACCTTACGTCAATTATATTTATTAATTAACCCTTAATTAGTTACATTAATTAATCATCCTCTAATTAATTAATTAACCTTTAATTATTAAGTAATTAACCCTTAATTTTTAATTAACCTTTAATTACAAATTATCTTTTAATCACTTACATTAGGTAATTATCCGTTAACCACTTGATTAATCAACCTTTAATTATTAATTAATTATCCTTGATTACTTTCATGAAGTAATTATCCTTTAATTTAATTACATAAACAAATTAATCACACTAATTAATTATCTTTTAAACCAATCACATAAACAAATTAACCTTTAATTAATCACATTAATTAATTAATCACCTTATTAAATTATCCATATAAATAATTAAGTAATTAATCCTTTAATTATATTAAGAAATAAATCCATGTTTAATTACCCAAGACTTTTTTAAAAATAAATCATTACCTTAATTAATTACTTAATTATCTTTTAAATCTTTAATAAACCTTTGAAATAATTTGTCATCAACACATGAATTAACTTAATTCATAATCAAAATCATTTCACCTTCTTTAATTAACTATTTAATTATTCAAACATATCTAAATAACTTAAGAATTAATTTTAAAATTATTTATTTTAAACCTTTAACTAATTCCAAAGCTTAATAATCACATATTATATAAAAGAATTAGTTTAAGAAAATTTGTTAAAACTTGTTTATATATTAGAACTTTAAAACTTTAAAATTTTAAGACTTTAAAAACTTGATACATGTTTCTTAATATTTTAAAAACTTGGTTATGCTTTTACTTTACCTATTAAAACCTGGTTCAACTTTTCTTTTAAACATTTAAAACCTGGTTCAAATCATTTCAAAATTTAAAAACCTGAACTTGATTTACATTTTAAATTTTAAAAACCTGTTATGCTTTAAAACTTGGTTTCAAACTAAACTAGCCCGAGAACAACTTCGAGCCATGCCATCATCTTCCCAGGCCCAGTCCTGAGTTGCATCCTTCTTCTTTCTTCTCAAATCCCTGACACACACAGATGCACGCGTACACGTGCTCTACTGATTGCCAACCCTCCGACCAACATCTCTATCTCCATCAAGTCATCGTCGATTATCTCTACCCGATCAACAACCCAGAACCACAAACCATCTCGTAAAACAAAATCGAACCCATTTCAAAACTCACCAGGAAGAAACCCGATCGATAAAATCACCTCGACCTATCACCACCGACCACCGGAGACCATAGCCTCGTGCCAGAACCTTCGCCTCCGATCCAAACATCGATTCTGCCTGGTTCGGTCTGCTCTGATCCATTCACGACGACGTACAAAATCGAGAATCATTGCCGACCAAACCCTGTCCTTAAACCCTAAAGCAGCTTCGCCGCACCACTACGGTGCATTATAAAATCATCCACTATTTTTCCAACGATCACCAGCAACCTAACTACCTTCAACAACAAGTACGACACCTAGTTCATTGTCGATCGTCGGAATTTACCCAAAACATGTTTCCCGTTCAACTTGAAAATTCTCAACATCTACTTGCTTAAAAATCATGAGACCTTCATCTAAAATCATCATTTCATAATTCGAATTTGATTATGTAATCAGATCATAAAATTGAAATGTTCGATTTTTCTGATTTAAAATGATTTACTGTAAATTATCATTTCATAATATTTACTTGATATTTTTACCTGAAATTATTTTTAAAAAGTGACTTTACATTGTTATAAATATTTTGTTCTCGGGAATAATAACTTGAATTGTTTTAAATAGAAAGATATGAATTTTCTTGAATTTGTTGTCCTGTTAACTAAATAGAGACATATATATCCATATACAGGCATGCACACCATATGTATATATAGAGTAGTTCAAACCATACTCCAGATAAAACATTCATACAAACAATATTCACTGTTTCACTTAAAGTATCAATCACCACATTAAATTATAAGTCAGTAGTTAACTCACCTAGTTTTGAAAACAGAGAGCCTGGAAACTTGAAACTGGAAGTGTTTTGAAACTTGAATTTGATCTACCACTTGATTTGTTTGAGCTTCTATGAAGCTGATGATGTTAGATTTCAATTTTGTTCTCTGGTATAAGCTTTCAGGTTGAGATGCTTCAGATTTGTAGTTGTTTGTTTGATTTTCTTTTTGAAACTTGATCAGTTGCTTTGCTTTTGATTTTGTTGTTTGATTCAGGTTGAAGCTCGAGTTGTTTGTTTGATTATTTTAAATCGAATTAGTTGCTTCAGGTCTGCAATAGTTTGTTTTGCTTTACTTTGCTTTGATTTTCTTTTTCAGTTTTTAGTTTCTTTTGAAAATGAAGAAAGAATGAAGGTAGGAGAAGTAGAGATGTTTATATAATCTCTTTCTAACTTATTTATTACTTTGAAAAATAAAGAAACAAAAGACACTTTTTATATTGCATGGCAAAATTGTTAACATTTGTATTCTTTCATATTACCGGGTTTACATTTGTTGATTTACATGTTTAAAATACTTACACATGTCCTATGCAAGTATTTAAATGTTTAAATATATTTTTATATTATTTTCTATTTTTTTATTAAACACATTTTCTTTATATATATATATATATATATATATATATATTTGTAACTTTAAAGAAATTGATTATAAAGTCTAATTACACATTAATACACATATACAAGTTTTTATAATATAGAATTTAACTTTAAACAACTTTTGAAAATTATTCATATCAAATTCAAATCATAACTTCCAAAATATATATTACATATGTATATTATAATTAGAAAACAATTTTTTATTAATTTTGAAATATAGAGTATTTAAATCCAATTTATTTACAATATATTTATTTTTGAATTTCGAATCCAAAATTCAATTTATAATCTATATATATAAAAAAACATATATCTTATTAAATTTGGAAAAATTCAAATTAATTCACAATTTAATCCAAAAATTTATATTAAATTACCAATTTAAATTTGACTTAGAAACAAGATCGTTACAGATTCCCTCCTTAAGAAACAAATGGATACAATCAATTTAACTTCATATTTTGTTAATTAATTTATTTCAAATGAAATTTCAATTTCATTAAAGCTAATAACGAAAAACTAATAATTAGAATATGATATAGAAACCTTATTTACAACGATACGCCGGGCCACCACCATACCAAAGCTTCGTCTTATAGCTGCCAGGAAGCAATCAAAGAACTGAACTTGAATGATGATCAAAAGAGATTGATATAAAAAGTTGTTCCTGGTTGTTGCAGGGTCTCGACCATTTGTAGTGGTAACCCCTTGTCCCCCACCTCGTCCTCTTCTTGCACTCATTCCCACTATCAGTGAATAGTTAAAGAATTGACTGAGGCGTACGGATAAGATATCTTAGGGAATATACTCATTCTAGGGAATTTTAATCCCTATCTCTAATGAGTCACCTAATGTGTTATACTCCAAAACTAAAGTTCTTATTCGACCTTTAGCTCTGATACCAAATCTAACGACCCTAACTCGACCTTCGAAAATCGACATCCATACTTCACCCATATTCGAATGCCGCAGATTCAAACATTGAGTCTGGTTCGTCGAAACTTATAATAACATTAGGTGATAACAACACAGCGGAAACAAAATGAATTTATTTTGATACAAAAATATTTGATACAACATGGTATAACCTCTAATACAAATGCCCAACCTATATCAGACCCAAAAACACACGACAACGGAAATAACACCAACGAAAGATAGCATTTTAATGCCAAAGTTCCCAACCAAAAGCTCAAACCACCATCATGTTGAACTTGTAGCAAATCCGGTGCATAATCATGTTGAAGTGAAACAAATGTGATCCTGAATCCACATACTTTGAAGATTGCCAAAAGCTACACCTACTAGCCGAACTATCTGAAAACCTGACTCTAGGCTGCCCATGTGGAAAATTGTGGGCATCCAGAGTTTAGAAAGGGAGAAATAAACTCCTGTCGGTCATGGGACTGGTGTGAGCAAACAAGAATAGTTTATTTTAACAAAAACAAACAAAAAGAAATAAAAAGAAATTCGATATGCTTTTTGAAAAATGAAACTACTGTAAGGCCTCCCGTTACACACACAATGCAATTGCACAATTGAAGGAGATTTCTCCTTACGATAGTCAAACATGCTTGATACGCGAAAATCCTTTTGATATTATTATTAGTACATAGTGTGGAAAACATTTCAAATGTATAATATTAATCTTAGCCAGCATATGTACCATTATATTACGCCTACTATAGCTACCATGTTAAATGGCAGGTTCTACAACTAAAACCGTACAGGGCTCGTATTGGATGATTGGATTTCCAACAAATGATCAAGGCTAAGGAACTTCCTTTCTGAATGGTTACGCCTCTGGAGGTATGTCCTGAGAATTTAACCAGCTCTCTGCCAAAACAAGGTTGGGTTACCCCTGTAACTAAGTAACTAACTGTTAGGAGTATGCTATTCCCCGGTCTAGACCAACCTTTTTCGAGGTGCCAAAAACAACAAAATTCCAAACAACCACATAAGTTAAATATCTGGGCTCCATGCCATGATCCCACTTTTTATCCAGAAGGAAATGCATATAACCTAAAGGGTGCGTCCCTCATAACCTTGTTGCATCCTTCCCGTTTCGACCATTTTCGGCGTGTGAGGTTCGATGAAGTCTCATCCTACAAAGCTACGCTTTTCATAAAAGCTATGCTTCGATCAAAAAATGATCAGCGCTTAGCTTTCCACATTACCAAATTGGGAATGTATCACTAGTAACCATCAACTACATAACCTCTGAGCTCGTACATCTCAGAGAAGGGTGTTAAGCTAAGAGAATAAATTCTCCGCCACCAAACAAAAACGTATTTGATAGAAACTAGCTTTACATCTCAAAGTGTAACATCAGACATACGTCCGTACAAGTCCATCCTGGGTCCGAATGAAACCGAAGGCACTTCGAAGAAGCCCTTGCAAATATGGGTATCCACAATCCCGATCGGACTCCCCATCACATATAGAGATCTCTATACCGGAGTAACTCAGTGCAGAGACAATCGATAGGTAATCCTTTCGTTCTCGAAAATACCTGGTCTTCACCACCATCTGCAAATGCCATCCATTTCGTCGTATCACTATTCGGAATGGGTTTTATGACATAAATTCCTCTCCCGGCTAAAACGAATAATGAGCGCTAATTTTAAAAACATATGGATATATTGTGATTATAGTTAAGTCACAACTTTCAACACTTGTTTCCCAAAATCTTCCCTTTAAATGTCTTAAACAAATTTCCACTTTGATCTTTTAAACAAAAGATTCACCCTTTAAGATCCTTTTCACTTTGAAACTAAGTTCACAAATCCTTAATAAAGATTCATTCATAGCTTTTAAAACGATTTCCATTTCAACTTGAAATCCTTTCAACAAAAACTAGAAATTCTTGCTTTATATGAAAGCCATTATCATTTGAAAACAAAGGTTTTTCGTTTCAGGAAAATCCGATTAAATATGCTCAAGTTATAGCCTTTCAAAGTATATATTGGAAAATTAGCGAACTGTCGTATTCTCGGCAAGTTCTATTTGAATTAAATTCAAATTCCCAAAATAATTTATTCAGTATACTTCAAAATGGTTTAAAATCCATATACATATTGTATAACTTGTATAACCCTTTCAACTTATGGTTTCCAAAAAAATTTAAAAACTTTAACATAGTATATTCAAACTAAATTTTAATTTCAAAACTTCCTTTCCCAAAATGTAACGACCCAAAAATTTCAACCCAGAAAATTACAGATAGTTATGAAAAAGAAGAAGAGGTAGAAGAAAAAGAAGAAATAGAAACACCAAACACAGAAACCTCACAATCATAGCGGATCAAAATATAATATCACATAAATAACAATTTTACGAAGAAGGCCTGTATCAGTACACTTATATTTTATACATCAGAGTTACAACCATTACCCATCACTAGACAGTTTAAAACATCATGTCCTAGTTATACAATAATATATCACAGCAGGGAAACACTTCGTACGTTCCTGCCCTTCAGCTCGCCTCCTGAATCCAGAATGACCCTACCCGAAAAACTATAATACTCGGTCTGTCCCGAGCATTACATCAAAGTAACACTCGGGTCAGGCTGGAAACCATCATGAGTAAACCCATCAACTAGAAATTCTAATGCATAAATCATACTTAAACCTGGGATAACTCGTACCTTATTACAATTAAACAACTCGTAAAATCAACACTTATCTCCACAAATAAATATCCAAGTACCAACTTAGTTTTAAAATGGTCCAATTACTTAAATCACTCCATTCCAACTTATTGATTACATATATTAAATCTATATAGAGATTATAGATATTTATCCAAATCGAAGTGGTTTCGGGTATTTACTGATACCCAACCCCGGTCTCTTTGAATTCAATGTTATCTTAAACCTTGTTTGTTTAAGAGGATACAAATCCTTTTAAATACAAGTTCTCATATTCTCACAACAAATCATTATTGATAGATAACTCAAAATATCGCAGTTCAACCCATCATCTCATATCACAATACATCAAAATCTCAATATCAGAGATATTCAGACAAACTAAAGTACTAAATTCAAGTTATTATCTATAGGCAAGATAAATAATCAGACAATTCTAAATTACTTTAATTTAATCACCCATTAAAATTAATTTAATTATCTTTAATCCTGCTTAAATAACTTTGGTTGATTATAAACCATTTCTTAAATTAATTGCATTGATTAGTTAACCTTAATTAATCACATTAATCTGGATTAACTAAAACCTATCCAGTGATTGACATCCTTTAGTCACTTTGAAATATAAATTAATTATACTTAAATTAATCGTATTAAACTCTTAATTTATTACACTAAGTCATTAATCCTTAATTGCTTCCATTAAGTAATTTTCTTTAATTACTTACCATCAGCTAATTACTCTCTACATTAATTATATTCAGTAATTAATCCCCAATTAATTACATTAAGAAATTATCCTTTAATTAATTACACAAATTAAATTTTCTCTATACACTCATTTTAATTATTCTTTTACTTTCAATAATATCATTAGTTAAGGATCCTCTAATTATTTTCATAACTTAATTATTCATTTAAATTAACTACATTTAACAAGTAATCATATTAATTACCTTGATTTATCACATACAGTAATTAACTATCCTTAATTACTTTAATTAACTTAGGATAATCCATCATCTTAATTGATTACTTAATCATTATTAAATATCGTTCGAAAAATCACTTAAAAATATAAACAAATAATTAACTTATTATATAATAATTTCAAACCAAACAACTTAATTTTAAAAACCATTTGATTTAAAATCTTATACTTGAAACTTGTTGTCAAAACTTCTTTTTTGAAACCCTTGTTTCTTGCTTTTTAAAACAGGTGAAACAATAAACTACTTCCAATCTCTTTGGTACCGACCCGAACAAAAGTTCAAAGAACACGAGAACAACTGATCACCCCCTTCTCTTCCCTTCCTACTTCCTATTTCCTCACGAAAACTAGAGATCGACTCGAAGAAAAAACAACCACGCACCCGAAGCTCAAACACACAACCTCGACTCCTGATACATCGATTACGTGTGCACATGCACAGTTCGTCGGCGTCGCTCCGATCTTCAAAACCAACCTCGGCAAGTCGACAATAGCCTCGCCTGCACTTTCGACCAATCAGATCGACCATAACCCCTGAGATTCAAAATCGAACGAGTTGAACCCAAAATTGGAAACAACCCACAGCCACAAAACTCCCTTCCAACGGTGAACTCGACCACCGGAGGCTTCGCCGATCCAACCACAGCCTCGCCACGAGCCCTTGCTTCATTCCCCAACGACCGATCACCTTTAGCTCACCCTCGACTACGAATTCGTCACAACAACATTGTCGACTAAATGGGGTTGCTAAACCCTAAAATTCATTCGACCGGCCACCACCGTGACTGAAAATTTTAGCGACCAATTTTGCCAACTCCGACCACCTCCAGGGCAACTCTAGCCACAAACTTGGAACCCCAAACATCGCCGATCATCAAAGAATACTCGAAATCCAATTTTCCATTAACATGCAATTTCCCTTGATTTAAAAGTTTAAAAATCATGATTACTATGCCTAAATTCATCATTCACAATTTAGAATCAGATTATAAACTCAAAAAAAGAATTCCAGAAATTGGAATTTGGACTTATAGTTGAATCAGACCTGTAGTTCTTCATTTTGAACATACATACTCCATAATCCTATTCGAAATTATTTTTAAAATTGAAATTATCATATTACAAACATTTTCTGTTTAAATGTCAAGGTTTGAATTTGACTGTATAGGCAGATATAAATCTTCTTATTGATGTTCAAGTGTTCTGGGGACACAATAATATCTAGTAAACAACACTCAGCCATATACAGAAACAAACAATGTAATTCAACTAAAATCAGATAAAACTAATCCATGCAACCAAGCTTATATCTTTGCTTAACAGATTTAAACACATGCATCTCAAATTCAACCAAAATTTGTTTACTCACCTTGCTTGAAAATAAGAGAAAAGATCATTCCTGGAACCTATGTTTGATTAAAATAGTCTAAAGCTTGATTAACCGGAACTTTTGATGTTGAGATGATGATGCTTTTGATTTCAGGTTTGCTTGACTAATCTCTAGTTTTGAAATTGCTGCTTTAACTCATCTGGTTTGAAAATTTACTTACAGGTTTGTGAAAAAAAATGATTTACAGGGTTGAGTTTGATCTTTGGTGTTTTTGTCATACAGGTTTTAGGGACAAATTTTCTTTTTTGATTTTTAAAATGTTTGCAGCTCTATGAAAAGGAAAAAAAATGAAGAGGAAGTTTGTTTGTTTTCACAAGTTTAAGTTAGATTTATTAAAAATAAAAGAAAATTTAAAATAAGAATTTGACACATTCAAATTAATTACATTTGTCAAAATATCAATATAATCTCATTACACATGTTAACAATGAACTTCATAATTTAAACATTTTTATTTTTTCATTTTCTTACAGTTTTTAAATGATTTTGAAAGCTTTTGTATTTAATGGTTATACATGTAATTGAATGTTTATAATATGATTTTATATTATACTTTTAGTTTGGTTTATACTTAAGCATATAAAATTTTAAAAGAGGGTATGTTAAACCCTTTTTTATAAATCTTAGTTTACATAGATAAATTATAGATAGAAATTTTAGATTTGAAATTTCAAAAATGAATTTTTAGAAACAGATTGGATTTTAATACTGAATATTTTGAAATTGTAATTCATCATTTCTTATAATTTTGATCAATTTATACTTTATATTTATATTCATACCTTTCTAGTATTTATACATATATAACTTTCAAAAGAGAAGATTTTAAAATCTTAATTATACACTAATATAATTATTCTTTGAATTTCAACTCTCAAATTCAAATTCAATTTAAATTGACTCATATACATATTCAAACAACACACATTACATTTGTTTGAAAATAATGATTTTGCAAATTTTAAAATAATTATACTAGAAGATTATCAAATAAATATCTATCCAAGTATATATATATTTATTAGCAAATTTATTTGTTCAATCTATAAATTAATATTCTATTAATTAACCCAGTTTGTTAACCAATTACAGATGTCCAAAAATTCGGGTTATCACATTCCTCCCCCCTATGAATCTTTTCATCCTTGAAAAGGAACGAAACCAGGATTTTTATTAAAATAATATTTATTAGAAAAATTGTTCCTTGATCATTTTAAAACACTTTTTTTAAAATTTACATAATATTATAAAATAGTTTTTATGAAAATACTTTTTATAACTCGATGTTTCAAAAGTCCATCCTTATTCTCATAGAGATTCGATCATACGTTGATCAGGCATAGGACTGAAAATCTATAAGTACTTGGTAAACCCGTTTTCAACACCTAGTGAAAATACTTTAGAAAGTAATTTTATTGAAAATATGGAAAACATTTTTGAAAACGAGGAAATATCTTTGGTGAGAATGCTCTGGAAATCATCACCCCCATCCATGGTCGCAGTTAACCCGATGGTTACGTTGCCATCCCGACAAAATCCATAGATAACTGTATGCCTCTGCGCCCCTCGATTACACCATGGAACCCGCTGCAGATCGCAGCTACAACTGGGGTTACGTTGCTATCACAGCAAAAACCCATATAACTGTAGGCCTCAGCGCCCTCTAATTCCGCTGCCAAAAGAATGAAACTTCTCCGCTCCACTTGACCATAGATCGCATTCCACCGATGTAACGATCCCAGATTTAAATTGAGTATGAATTGATAATTAATTTCATTTCTGAATAAAATCGTGAAGTAATTGGTAATTAATATAAATTTTAATATAAATTTTGAATTCAATCGAATCGGAATTTATAAATAAAATACAAGAACAAAAGTAAATAAAATTAATCAACGGATGTTAAGTACAAACAAGAAAATAAAAGATACAAATACATTCAAGTATAAAGTAAATACATTGGCAACAATTCCAACAATAATTATAATAGCTTTATATCTATGTAAATGAAGTATAAAAGTATAACTAAAACAAAGGTATATATTTTCATTTAAGTTAAAGTTATATAACAAAGGACTAAAACAACTTTATAGTTATACATAAAGTAAAATAATAAAATGTCTAAGAAAATATAAAGTAAACAAATCAAATTAGATGTGAATTATAATATGAAACAAAGTTGTAAATAGAGTAAGTAAATAAACAAATGAAGACAAGAATCTAGGCTGTAAACAAAAGCATAGCAAATAAAATACTTGTACCTGATATTGTATAAACAACTTATCAGCCAACAAAAGATAAGATAACATATCAAGTACATAAGCAAAAGCATGATATTAGCCGAGAAAAAGGAATGCAAGCATCTCAGCCATGTTTATTGTATAAACAAAGATATCACACTGTTGTAATAATCACATCAGCCACCATAACATATCAATCACCCTGTACAATTCTTTGCTTTATATCCCTGTCTTTCCACCTTGAGTTCGTTCATCCAAGTTCAGCTCTGTAGTGAGTAAGCTTCATTTAAAACTTAAGTAAAACATTCAACATCAACAAGCAACCCAGCAAAACGAAAAAATCAAAGTTAAAGAAAAAAATGTGTGCAGGCTCAAACATCTTCTCTGTTCCTTGTTCTTGTGCTCTGTCCATTTCAAAAACCCAGGTGAGTAACCTTTGTTTATTTAAACTCAAATAGTATGATCTGTGCATATATCTGTGAATAAATATATTTACACACATATGTTTATATCTGAATGCTTTGTGAATATCTACATGATTGAAGTATTGGTAGCAAGCTGTTGTTTTCATGTGTTCCCTGTCTCAGCTTATAAACAAGGACTTTAATTCAAAAATATTTTTTTTTGCACAATCCACCTATTGTTTGGATTTAATATCAAAACAATAACTGCTGGTTTTACCATAAACTAAATTTTAAAAATCAATTTGAATTAAAACAGTTTGTAAATATCTCTGGGAAGTAAGAAAACTGAGCTAACCTCCACATTTGTTAAAATACAAGTATTTTTAGTTGCGAATTCAAGTATATAATCTAAATCTTTATACCTTAACATGATTTCTAAAACAAAAACAGTGATTTTTAGTCAAGTATGTAGAGTGCAACTCGCAGTTGAACTCAAAGCATATTTTAATCAATTTCTGTTACCTGGAAAATATTTAGATGTTAAAATTTTATATGAAGTAGGTTTGAACATCATGGAGTTTAGGATAATTGTAAAAAAAAAGATCTGTTGCAAGAATTTTAAATTCGAGATACATATAGGGTTTGGGCTCTAGTTTTTTCGTGTTCTGTAAAAATTCGATTTCGCCATCGTGACGTGATCGAGTGTCACAAGATTTTGAAGGGTGGAAGCTGGTTGCGTTGTCGTGGTGTGGCCGAAGATTGAGGATCTCCGGTGGTCTAGGAGGCGGTGGCGAGGCGTTTTAGTTGATGATGGTGTTTGCAGTTTTTCGAGTGAACCGCTATTTTTCAATTCGTAAATTTTGACGACCACGCGAGTTTGGATTTGGCGTTTTCATGGGATTTGCGACTTGCCTGGGATCGTGAGGTTCACCGGAGCGGCGTCGATCTCTGGTGCAGGTGCACCGTGCAGGGTTATGCATCTGGAAGGAAGTTTCCTGGTGAAATTTAGTTTGGGTAGCCGAGCTTGGGAAAAAAACTGGGGAAGGGTTTTGCTTGATGTTGTACGCGAGTGGATCCAGGTAGGCTTGGGTAGCAGATGGACTCGTCTGCTTACTCGAGTTGCAGAGGGTTTTCACTCGTGTGCGTGTAAGTTTGAGTCGAAGTATTTTGGTTAGTAACTCGAAGTGTTTTGCTTAGGGTTCGAATAGATGATTGTTTACACATTTTAAAGTGCAACAGATAATTAAACTAAGTTTAAATCAAAATTTAGTTTGGGTGCGAATAAAGTTTGAATCCTCGATTTTGAAATCAAGTAAGTCTTATAAATTTAAATGTTTAATTAAATATATGTTAAAGTATATTTTTAAATATGTAAGTTTATAAAGGAATTTGTTTTTAAACTCTCTTAAAATCTTCTTTATAAAAGTAATACTTTAATAGGTAATTTTAAAGCCAGTTGAAAATCAATGTTTCAAATATTTCGTGAGTGTTAATTAAATCATTAATAAAAATATGATTTTTACTTATAAGTAAATCAAGATTTAATAATTGGTAATTCATTAATTTTGAAATTAATTAAGTTTATAAATTAAGGATTAAGTAAGAGATATTTAATGTGATTAATTAAGAATCATAGATTTCCAAATTGTGTTAAAAGAATTTCAATTTGAAATGAAAATGGATAATTTATGATTGGAAATTTATTAATTATTAAAAACCAATTAAGTTGCAATTAACACCTAATTAATTAAGTAATTAGGATTAACTAATAGATTATTAATGGTTAGTCAATTTCTAAAAATAATGATAAAAGTTCATTAATCAAGTGATTAAGATATAATTACATTCAGTGTGATTAAAAGTTGATTTATTTGTAAAAGTAATAAATTACTTAAAGATAATTGTTTAATGAAATTAAATTAAGTTTAAATGATTATGTAATTAACTTAAGGTTAATTTAATGTGATTAATTAAGAATCATTTAATTAATTAAAGTGTTTGATAAATTAGTTTATATCAAATAATTTCGAATTAATAAATCAGAATTGGATAATTAATTCATAAGTAATAAATTTAATTGGAAATAAATCGAATTAATTAGGATTAAACAATTATATGAATGATTGTATTGTATGACATACCTTGAATTGATTGTCATGTCTGATCTGTGATATTTTATTCTGTGGTTTGTGCCGTGTATGGTTTATTCATTTATTTACATTCGCCTATTATCTGTGAATTTGTGAATAGACGATAAGCGTTATAGTATATATCGCTTATCAATTATATTTCTGTGATTTGATCTGTGATGATTGATGATGTGGCGCTATTGTGTTAAAACCCCTGGATCACACTTATACACACACAATTATGGATTTCACGAGGAAATCAGTTAAGTCGCAGATTTTTGAAATAGTTTTAAATTTGAATATTTGAATTCAAATGTTTTGGAAATGGAATCGGAATAAATGTGAAAAGCTTTTGGAATGAAATTTCAAGTTAAAATTTATTTTAATTTACTTGATTAAGTTTTGAAATTTAAATAATTCAATTTGAATTTGGATTCGATATTTGGAATTGAATTCTGTAATTTGAAACTAGGGATTAATGATATTATACTAGTCATTATGAGTTAAATCATTTTTAAAGTATTATTTTTGGGAATTTGAATTTAACCCAGGGATTTCAACTCGTATAAATGAATCAGATTTCCAAAATGAAAACTGTTGTTTTCAAATGATAAACACTTTTAGATAAGAACTGAGATTCCAGTTAATTAGGGGAATTTCAAGATTGAATAGAGAAATGATTTTCCTAAGTTATGAATGAATTCTTTTTGAAAGCTATGAATTAAATCTGTTTATTTTTAACAGATTTAAATTGATGATTTGTTTAAATCAAATTGAAATGAAATTGTTTTGAAGGCTATAAGTTAAATCTTTGATTTAAAGATTTAACGAGTTAATCAAATTGAAATGAAAATTGATTTGGAAAATCTGTGAATGAATCTTTTGTTTAAAAGATTAAAATGTGAAAATCGTTTAAACCGTTAAAGGTTGTGAAAATGAATCCTTTTGTTTAAAAGATTTGAAATGGTAATTGGTTTAAACCATTTGAAGAAAAGTTTTGGGTAATAAGTTGTGACTTAATTGAAATCCCAATATCCATATATTTCTTGTAAATATTGCGCTCACTATTCGGTTTAGCCGGGAGAGGACCTTTGTGTCATATATCCCATTCCGAATATGTGATATGTCGTTATGGATAGCATTTGAAGACCGGTGTTGAAGACCGGATATTTTTGAAAGCGAAAGGACAACTCGTCGAATGTCTTTGCATCGACTGGTCCCCGGTATAGAGACTCCATCTGTGATGGGAAGTCCGAACGTGATTAGTGAATATCCGGATCGCAAGGACTTCTTTGTAAGTGCCTTCGGTTCTGTTCGAGCCCGGAACAGACTTGTATGGATTGTATGTCTGACGTTACAAATTGAGATATAAAGCAGATTTCTTTCAAATATATTTCTGTTGGTGGCGGAGAATTTATTCTTTTAGCTTAACACCCTTCTCTGAGACGTACGAGCTCAGAGGTTATGTAGTTGAAGGTTATCAGCGATATATTCCCAATTTGGTAATGTGACATGCTGAGTGTTGCTGTGAAATGATCATTGTGTTGATCATTTATGATAGGATCATTTATTTGATCGTCTATCTTGGTGATCATTTCTATGATCATTTGTTGACCCAAAGCATGGCTTTTGTATAAAGTATGTTTTTGTGGACGTGACTTCGTCGAGCCTCACACCCCGGAATGGTCAAAACAGGAAAGATGCGGCAAGGTTATGAGGGGTAGCGCCCTTTAGGATATGTGCATTTCCTTCTGGAAAAGGGTGGTATCATGGTATGGAGCCCAGATACTTACTCATGTTGAAAACACTTTATGATTGTGTGAATTGATTGCGAGCGCTCGGTTGAAAGGTCCCAAAGGACCGGGGGATGGCATATTCGGTCAGTTGTTACTCAGTTAGGGGTAACCCGGCCTTGTGTTGGTAGAGATCCGGTTTGGTTCTCGGGGATGTCCATCCAGAGGCATTCTCATGTGGCAAAGGCAAGTTCCTTGGCCTGATCATTCGTTGGAAATCGAAAGAAACAATACGATCTTGTACGGTATTAGTTGTAGGACCTATCATTCACTTATGGTGGCGCCCCACTGTTTGGATGGTAGCTATAGTAGGCATACGATAATGGTCGTATGTTGGCTAAGACTTATATTCTACTTTCGAAATGAATTTTTTTTCTACACTATGCACTAGTAATAATATCAAATGTTATTTTAAATGCGTATCAAGCATCTTTGGCTATCATAAGGAGAAATCTCCTCCGATTCTGCGTTTGCATTGTGTGTGTGTGCGGGAGGCCTTATGGTAGTCTCATTTCAAAATGCATTGCGAATTAACTTTAAAATATTTCTTTGAATGTTTTAAAAGATAAACTGTTTTTGTTGCTCACACCAGTCCCACGACTGATCCAGAGTTTATTGTTTCTTTCCTAAACTCTGGGTGCTCATTATTTTCTACACGAGCAGTCTAGAGTTGGGTTTTTCAGATAGTCAGGTTTAGTAGATTATCTAGAGTTAGTTCAGTCTTTGGATCGCACCAGTCTTGCTCTTCTTGGTGCATCGTTATTGGGAGTTCGAGCTATTGCTGGATTAGTTCTTGGAGATGGAGTTCAGATTTGGAGTTCTTCGTTGAAGACTATCTCAGAGTTATTGTTCTGCTGCTAGATGTTATCTATCGTTTTCTTTTCCGCTGCTATTTTATTGTATCATATCTCTGATGTATATTGATATCTATTGGATCATCTGTTGTATCAGACATTGTATTAAAGCTGTATATCAATGTATTATTCTTTTATTCCGCTGTGTTATTTACTTAATGTTGTTATAAGCTCCGGCGAATCGGATTTGAACGGTCGAATCTATGGCATTCGAATACGATTTGAAGTATGGATGTCGAATTTCGAGCGGGCAAAATTCGAATCGTTACATTTGGTATCAGAGCTAAGGGTTGAACTTTAGCTCAGGAGTATAACACATTAAATAGCTCATTAGAGATAGGGTGAAGTATACCCTAGAATGAGTAATCTTTAAGATATCCGTTTGAAAGCCTCAGTAAATTCTCTTGCTATTCACCGATAGTGAGTATGAGTGCAAGAAGAGGACGAGATAGGGGACAGGGAAATAGGGCTATAAATGGTCGATACTCTGTAACAACAGTGGAAACAAATCTTTCTTATCAATTTCTTTGATTCGTTTCTAAATTCTTTTGATTGCTTCGTACCAGCTACAAGAAGAAGTTTCGGTGCGGTGATGCTCTACGAATCGTTGTAAGAAATTCTTACTTCGTATTTCATCGGGTTCTTATCAGCTTTTCGATTTAAAGTCTAATGAATATGAATTTGAAATTTAAATTGAGTTAAAATTGATTAATAGAAGATGAAGGATAAATTTGAATAGTATCGATAAAACGATTTCGTGTAAAAACCAAATTTGAAATTCTATTATAATTCTCGGGTTGATCGAAGTCCGAAGAGGGACAAATTATATATATTCTGAGATATTCCGACTTGAGTTTGGAATACATATCTTAAGTTTGAGGAATTATAGGAGATTGAATCTATTTATCTCTGTGTCGTTTTCGTGCCTGCGAATTTCGAGGACGAAATTCTTTTAAGGGGGGAGTCTGTAACGATCCCAGATTTAAATTGAGTATGAATTGATAATTAATTTCATTTCTGAATAAAATTGTGAAGTAATTGGTAATTAATATAAATTTTAATATAAATTTTGAATTCAATCGAATCGGAATTTATAAATAAAATACAAGAACAAAAGAAAATAAAATTAATCAACGGATGTTAAGTACAAACAAGAAAATAAAAGATACAAATACATTCAAGTATAAAGTAAATACATTGGCAACAATTCCAACAATAATTATAATAGCTTTATATCTATGTAAATGAAGTATAAAAGTATAACTAAAACAAAGGTATATATTTTCATTTAAGTTAAAGTTTTATAACAAAGGACTAAAACAACTTTATAGTTGTACATAAAGTAAAATAATAAAATGTCTAAGAAAATATAAAGTAAACAAATCAAATTAGATGTGAATTATAATATGAAACAAAGTTGTAAATAGAGTAAGTAAATGAACAAATGAAGACAAGAATCTAGGCTGTAAACAAAAGCATAGCAAATAAAATACTTGTACCTGATATTGTATAAACAACTTATCAGCCAACAAAAGATAAGATAACATATCAAGTACATAAGCAAAAGCATGATATTAGCCGAGAAAAAGGAATGCAAGCATCTCAGCCATGTTTATTGTATAAACAAAGATATCACACTGTTGTAATAATCACATCAGCCACCATAACATATCAATCACCCTGTACAAGTCTTTGCTTTATATCCCTGTCTTTCCACCTTGAGTTCGTTCATCCAAGTTCAGCTCTGTAGTGAGTAAGCTTCATTTAAAACTTAAGTAAAACATTCAACATCAACAAGCAACCCAGCAAAACAAAAAAATCAAAGTTAAAGAAAAAAATGTGTGCAGGCTCAAACATCTTCTCTGTTCCTTGTTCTTGTGCTCTGTCCATTTCAAAAACCCAGGTGAGTAACCTTTGTTTATTTAAACTCAAATAGTATGATCTGTGCATATATCTGTGAATAAATATATTTACACACATATGTTTATATCTGAATGCTTTGTGAATATCTACATGATTGAAGTATTGGTAGCAAGCTGTTGTTTTCATGTGTTCCCTGTCTCAGCTTATAAACAAGGACTTTAATTCAAAAATAATTTTTTTTTTTGCACAATCCACCTATTGTTTGGATTTAATATCAAAACAATAACTGCTGGTTTTACCATAAACTAAATTTTAAAAATCAATTTAAATTAAAACAGTTTGTAAATATCTCTGGGAAGTAAGAAAACTGAGCTAACCTCCACATTTGTTAAAATACAAGTATTTTTAGTTGCGAATTCAGGTATATAATCTAAATCTTTATACCTTAACATGATTTCTAAAACAAAAACAGTGATTTTTAGTCAAGTATGTAGAGTGCAACTCGCAGTTGAACTCAAAGCATATTTTAATCAATTTCTGTTACTTGGAAAATATTTAGATGTTAAAATTTTATATGAAGTAGGTTTGAACATCATGGAGTTTAGGATAATTGTAAAAAAAAATATCTGTTGCAAGAATTTTAAGTTCGAGATACATATAGGGTTTGGGCTCTAGTTTTTCCGTGTTCTGTAAAAATTCGATTTCGCCATCGTGACGTGATCGAGTGTCACAAGATTTTGAAGGGTGGAAGCTGGTTGCGTTGTCGTGGAGTGGCCGAAGATTGAGGATCTCCGGTGGTCTAGGAGGCGGTGGCGAGGCGTTTTAGTTGATGATGGTATTTGCAGTTTTTCGAGTGAACCGCTATTTTTCAATTCGTAAATTTTGACGACCACGCGAGTTTGGATTTGGCGTTTTCATGGGATTTGCGACTTGCCTGGGATCGTGAGGTTCACCGGAGCGGCGTCGATCTCTGGTGCAGGTGCACCGTGCAGGGTTATGCATCTGGAAGGAAGTTGCCTGGTGAAATTTAGTTTGGGTAGTCGAGCTTGGGAAAAAAACTGGGGAAGGGTTTTGCTTGATGTTGTACGCGAGTGGATCCAGGTAGGCTTGGGTAGCAGATGGACTCGTCTGCTTACTCGAGTTGCAGAGGGTTTTCACTCGTGTGCGTGTAAGTTTGAGTCGAAGTATTTTGGTTAGTAACTCGAAGTGTTTTGCTTAGGGTTCGAATAGATGATTGTTTACACATTTTAAAGTGCAACAGATAATTAAACTAAGTTTAAATCAAAATTTAGTTTGGGTGCGAATAAAGTTTGAATCCTCAATTTTGAAATCAAGTAAGTCTTATAAATTTAAATGTTTAATTAAATATATGTTAAAGTATATTTTTAAATATGTAAGTTTATAAAGGAATTTGTTTTTAAACTCTCTTAAAATCTTCTTTATAAAAGTAATACTTTAATAGGTAATTTTAAAGCCAGTTGAAAATCAATGTTTCAAATATTTCGTGAGTGTTAATTAAATCATTAATAAAAATATGAGTTTTACTTATAAGTAAATCAAGATTTAATAATTGGTAATTCATTAATTTTGAAATTAATTAAGTTTATAAATTAAGGATTATGTAAGAGATATTTAATGTGATTAATTAAGAATCATAGATTTCCAAATTGTGTTAAAAGAATTTCAATTTGAAATGAAAATGGATAATTTATGATTAGAAATTTATTAATTATTAAAAACCAATTAAGTTGCAATTAACACCTAATTAATTAAGTAATTAGGATTAACTAATAGATTATTAATGGTTAGTCAATTTCTAAAAATAATGATAAAAGTTCATTAATCAAGTGATTAAGATATAATTACATTCAGTGTGATTAAAAGTTGATTTATTTGTAAAAGTAATAAATTACTTAAAGATAATTGTTTAATGAAATTAAATTAAGTTTAAATGATTATGTAATTAACTTAAGGTTAATTTAATGTGATTAATTAAGAATCATTTAATTAATTAAAGTGTTTGATAAATTAGTTTATATCAAATAATTTCGAATTAATAAATCAGAATTGGATAATTAATTCATAAGTAATAAATTTAATTGGAAATAAATCGAATTAATTAGGATTAAACAATTATATGAATGATTGTATTGTATGACATACCTTGAATTGATTGTCATGTCTGATCTGTGATATTTTATTCTGTGGTTTGTGCCGTGTATGGTTTATTCATTTATTTACATTCGCCTATTATCTGTGAATTTGTGAATAGACGATAAGCGTTATAGTATATATCGCTTATCAATTATATTTCTGTGATTTGATCTGTGATGATTGATGATGTGGCGCTATTGTGTTAAAACCCCTGGATCACACTTATACACACACAATTATGGATTTCACGAGGAAATCAGTTAAGTCGCAGATTTTTGAAATAGTTTTAAATTTGAATATTTGAATTCAAATGTTTTGGAAGTGGAATCGGAATAAATGTGAAAAGCTTTTGGAATGAAATTTCAAGTTAAAATTTATTTTAATTTACTTGATTAAGTTTTGAAATTTAAATAATTCAATTTGAATTTGGATTCGATATTTGGAATTGAATTCTGTAATTTGAAACTAGGGATTAATGATATTATACTAGTCATTATGAGTTAAATCATTTTTAAAGTATTATTTTTGGGAATTTGAATTTAACCCAGGGATTTCAACTCGTATAAATGAATCAGATTTCCAAAATGAAAACTGTTGTTTTCAAATGATAAACACTTTTAGATAAGAACTGAGATTCCAGTTAATTAGGGGAATTTCAAGATTGAATAGAGAAATGATTTTCCTAAGTTATGAATGAATTCTTTTTGAAAGCTATGAATTAAATCTGTTTATTTTTAACAGATTTAAATTGATGATTTGTTTAAATCAAATTGAAATGAAATTGTTTTGAAGGCTATAAGTTAAATCTTTGATTTAAAGATTTAACGAGTTAATCAAATTGAAATGAAAATTGATTTGGAAAATCTGTGAATGAATCTTTTGTTTAAAAGATTAAAATGTGAAAATCGTTTAAACCGTTAAAGGTTGTGAAAATGAATCCTTTTGTTTAAAAGATTTGAAATGGTAATTGGTTTAAACCATTTGAAGAAAAGTTTTGGGTAATAAGTTGTGACTTAATTGAAATCCCAATATCCATATATTTCTTGTAAATATTGCGCTCACTATTCGGTTTAGCCGGGAGAGGACCTTTGTGTCATATATCCCATTCCGAATATGTGATATGTCGTTATGGATAGCATTTGAAGACCGGTGTTGAAGACCGGATATTTTTGAAAGCGAAAGGACAACTCATCGAATGTCTTTGCATCGACTGGTCCCCGGTATAGAGACTCCATCTGTGATGGGAAGTCCGAACGTGATTAGTGAATATCCGGATTGCAAGGACTTCTTTGTAAGTGCCTTCGGTTCTGTTCGAGCCCGGAACAGACTTGTATGGATTGTATGTCTGACGTTACAAATTGAGATATAAAGCAGATTTCTTTCAAATATATTTCTGTTGGTGGCGGAGAATTTATTCTTTTAGCTTAACACCCTTCTCTGAGACGTACGAGCTCAGAGGTTATGTAGTTGAAGGTTATCAGCGATATATTCCCAATTTGGTAATGTGACATGCTGAGTGTTGCTGTGAAATGATCATTGTGTTGATCATTTATGATAGGATCATTTATTTGATCATCTATCTTGGTGATCATTCTATGATCATTTGTTGACCCAAAGCATGGCTTTTGTATAAAGTATGTTTTTGTGGACGTGACTTCGTCGAGCCTCACACCCCGGAATGGTCAAAACAGGAAAGATGCGGCAAGGTTATGAGGGGTAACGCCCTTTAGGATATGTGCATTTCCTTCTGGAAAAGGGTGGTATCATGGTATGGAGCCCAGATACTTACTCATGTTGAAAACACTTTATGATTGTGTGAATTGATTGCGAGCGCTCGGTTGAAAGGTCCCAAAGGACCGGGGGATGGCATATTCGGTCAGTTGTTACTCAGTTAGGGGTAACCCGGTCTTGTGTTGGTAGAGATCCGGTTTGGTTCTCGGGAATGTCCATCCAGAGGCATTCTCATGTGGCAATGGCAAGTTCCTTGGCCTGATCATTCGTTGGAAATCCAAAGAAACAATACGATCTTGTACGGTATTAGTTGTAGGACCTATCATTCACTTATGGTGGCTCCCCACTGTTTGGATGGTAGCTATAGTAGGCATACGATAATGGTCGTATGTTGGCTAAGATTTATATTCTACTTTCGAAATGAATTTTTTTTCTACACTATGCACTAGTAATAATATCAAATGTTATTTTAAATGCGTATCAAGCATCTTTGGCTATCATAAGGAGAAATCTCCTTCGATTCTGCGTTTGCATTGTGTGTGTGTGTGCGGGAGGCCTTATGGTAGTCTCATTTCAAAAAGCATTGCAAATTAACTTTAAAATATTTCTTTGAATGTTTTAAAAGATAAACTGTTTTTGTTGCTCACACCAGTCCCACGACTGATCCAGAGTTTATTGTTTCTTTCCTAAACTCTGGGTGCTCATTATTTTCTACACGAGCAGTCTAGAGTTGGGTTTTTCAGATAGTCAGGTTTAGTAGATTATCTAGAGTTAGTTCAGTCTTTGGATCGCACCAGTCTTGCTCTTCTTGGTGCATCGTTATTGGGAGTTCGAGCTATTGCTGGATTAGTTCTTGGAGATGGAGTTCAGATTTGGAGTTCTTCGTTGAAGACTATCTCAGAGTTATTGTTCTGCTGCTAGATGTTATCTATCGTTTTCTTTTCCTCTGCTATTTTATTGTACCATATCTCTGATGTATATTGATATCTATTGGATCATCTGTTGTATCAGATATTGTATTAAAGCTGTATATCAATGTATTATTCTTTTATTCCGTTGTGTTATTTACTTAATGTTGTTATAAGCTTCGGCGAATCGGATTTGAACGGTCGAATTTATGGCATTCGAATACGATTTGAAGTATGGATGTCGATTTTCGAGCGGGCAAAATTCGAATCGTTACAACCGATGTTACGTTACCTTCCCAGCAAAATCAAACGTAGACCGTTGACACTCACCTCCGCACAATTTCCGCTATGGTCCACACAGTAGATCGCAGCGACATGAGTTACACTGTCGTCACAGCATAACCCAAATGCCTCTGTAGGCATCAGCGCCCTCGACTTTTGCTACCCAATAATCTTCAGGAACTAGTTTGTTCAGACTCCTCACAGGATCAACTTTAGAACCTACCCCTTAGAGGCTCAAGGTAGTACCAACCTATGGTACTCCTGAGATGTTCATCCCAAGGGAGCGCCTTTTTCTCCAGAGCCATTTTCAAAACACTTCATACTATACACATATAGTATCTTCCAAATCATACACCTAGTATGAATCCATATAAATCTCTATTCTCAAAATCGATTATCCAAAAATCGGTAGTTCTCAATAAGGCTTTTCAAATTCCAAAATTGATTTTTCTCCAAAAATCAAAAAGCCTTTCCAAATCCAAAGGTTCCAAAAATCTTTTCCCAAAATCCTCATACGATCCTTTGTGTGTGTGTGTGTGTGTGTGTGTGTGTGTGTGTGTGTGTCTATATATATATATATATATATATAACCTTGAAAAATCTTTGGATCATTTGAAACTTGTATAAAACTCCTTTTATACTTCAAGCACTTACAAACTCCTTTCTCTTCTGGCAAAAGATTCAACAAGGGGAGATTTATCTTATACAACAAATATATATAACTTTGTTTATTCTAAATCAAATATCCAAATTTGATTACTCTATACAAAACCACTTATCATATCGCTTACTTCTAAAGTAACTTTCTATCATAGAAATATCCAATTTCCATTTTGCTTCATCATATATTTCACAAAATATACCTTTCATTTCAAAAACCAATTCACAATTATTATTCACAAATTCCCAGTAAAAATTTCATTCAAACCCGTACGATGCACACATATCATCCGTACGCAATACCAATCTGATCGCTCACTCGATCACACAATTTCCCTTCCGAACTAGTATCGTCCACCCGACTTTCTAGTGCGGACTCAGATCTGATTTCTTGATCAGAAACCGTCATTCTCCTTGCATAGCCATAACTATGATAGAGAATATCTAGAACCAATCAACAATCCATATCTAGGTTCGCCGTCAAAAATCAAGCGAAAAATCCCAACTCGGATCAACATACTATCTCGAAATTCTATGCTCGAATCTAGATCAAATCACTATGCGAATAGAATAATATACGTACATCCTACGTATTTATCTTCATTGATTATTAACCAAATCAATTCTCTTTTCCATTCACATTCACTTAAATTTCTATCCACTTATCCAAAATTGCTTAAATCCTCATTTGGAATATCACCTTTATTCTTATCTCAATTGGGTATTCAATCATAAACAGTTCAAACTCTGTCCATTTTAAATTTAAAAATAGCTTGAAAGGTTTAAAAATAGATAAGTAGTTGAAAAACAATTTATAGTTTGTGAAATAGCTGTAAAATAGTTCAGTAATTGTAAAATAATTGGAAAATAGTTAAATAGTTATAGAAATTTTAAATAATTGCAAAATAGCTATAAAATAGTAATTAGTAGTTGACAATAGTAATTAGTTTATAATATAGTTGAAAAATTGTTAAATAGTTCCAAAAATAATTGTAAAACAAGTATAAGATTGTTTTAGGTTTAAAAAGAAAAGTTGTATAGTAAATAGTTTGGAAAATAGATTTATATTAAAACAACTTCTGTTGAAAATAGTCCAGAGTCAAACTGTTCAATTCCCAACCTCCATTTCCAACCAATTTAATCTAAATTTCCACTTCCATTTAAATCAATTCAATTCCAATCTGAATTGATCCCAATTCCAATCAATTGCTAATTTTCAATTAACTTTCAATTTCAATTCAAATTAAGTTAACTTCCATTCTCATTCCAAATTCAAATCAACTTCCTATTTGAATTTGAACTCATTCAACTTTAATTTAATTTCAAATTATCCAATTCAAATTTCCATTTGAATTTTTAAACTTATCCATCTTCCATCATAATTCCAATTAATTCAAATAAATTTCAGATTGAGCCAATTTAAATTTTCAATTTATTTCAACTCCAGTTTGAATTTAATCAAAATTCAAGTTGAATTATCCTTGATTCTTTCCAAATTCAAATCAAATTCCATTTGAATTTAAAACTATTCAACTTAAATCACAAATCCAAATTATTTTAGATCAAATTTCAATTTGAACTAATTTCAAAATCAATCTCCCTTTAAATCATCTCGAATTATGTAAATTAATTTGAAACCAAACCTTTGAATTTTTATCTTAAACTTTCAAATCTTAAGTCCAACATGATTCCATTTTATTTAAAAACATCCATCCATTTCCAATTTTCAGATCTCAAACCCATTTTGAGATCACTCAAATTCCCAATTCCAATCGACCATTTAACTTCCCAGGTTAAATCTTAATTTCATCTTGAAATTTCCAAATCAGGTTGATCATTCAAACTTATTTAACTTTTTCCAAGTTAAATTCAATTTACCTAATCCAGTCAAATTTACACAATTTGAATTCCCATTCAAATTTTAAACTTCAGATTAATATCCTTCCCACTTAAGTTTAAAACCTACTTCACTTTGGGTTTCACATCACATTCCAAGGAAAATTCAAAACTCAACCTTAGAGTTTATTTCCATTACACACCTGGTTACTTTTAAATTTTAAACCACCTTTGGTTTTAAATTCAAACAAATTCCTTTAAAATTTCGAACAACCCTTGTTTGAAATAGGACCCTTTCATTCGAATATATTAAGTAACATCTCTTATTTTAAAATAAGATCATATTCAAAATACTTTGAATAATATTATTTCCTTTAACACTTTGAAAACAATTTCAAATGTTTAAATTTAGAATTCAGAACTTCACAATTGGAAACTCACTTTAATTTACATCCTTTCTAATTTACAACTTATTCTCTTTAAATGGTTACTTCCTTAAAACATTTGATTGTTTATTGGAAAACAATCACTCCATTATTAAACACAACAACCATTCTATTTCTCCGATTTGAAACCAATTCTAATTCATCTTATTTAGAAATTCTTCCCCAATCTTCAAGATTTAATTTCAGTTTGAATCTATTTCAAACTTACCTTTATTTAATTTCAATTTGGTTGTAATTCTATTACCACTTAATTTAATTCCAATATTTAACATCCAATTACCTTAATATTTATTAGAAAAATATATTGCTTTATATATCAAAATATATTCTTATATAAAATCATTTAAAACCTTTATATAAGAAAATAACAAGTACGCTCTCATACACACACACACACACACACAACTCATTCTAGAATACTACGGACTCTATTTAATGTGTAATCCCCACCAGAGCCAAGGTTCTTGCTTAACCTTTGGCTCTGATGCCAAATGTAACGACCCAAAATTTTCAACCCCGAAAATTCCAGATAGTTATGAAAAAGAAGAAGAGATAGAAGAAATAGAAACACCAAACACAAAAATTTCACATTCGCAGCGGATCAAATATAATATCACATAAATAACAATTTTACAAAGAAGAACTTTATCAGTACACTTATATTTTATACATCAGAATTACAACAATTACCCATCACTAGACAGTTTAAGACAACATGTCCTAGTTATACAATAATATATCAAAGCGGGGAAACACTCCGTACGTTCCTGCCCTCCAGCTCGTTTCTTGAGCTCTATAACGACCTTACCTGAAAATCTGTAATACTCGGTCTGACCCGAGCATTACATCAAAGTAACACTCGGGTCAGGCTGGAAACCAGCGTGAGTAAACCCATCAACTAGAAATTCTAATGCATAAATCATACTTAAACTCGGGATAACTCGTACCTTATTACAATTAAACAACTCGTAAAATCAACACTTATCTCCACAAATCAATATCCAAGTACCAACTTAGTTTTAAAATGGTCCAATTACTTATCATTCCATTCCAACTTATTGATTACACATATTAAATCTATATAGAGATTATAGATTTTTATCCAAATCGAAGTGGTTTCGGGTATTAACTGATACCCGACCCCCGTCTCTTCGAATTCAATGTCATCTTAAACCCTATTTGTTTAAGAGGATACAAATCCATTTAAATACAAGTTCTCATATTCTCACAACAAATCATTATTGATAGATAACTCAATATATCGCAGTTCAACCCATCATCTCAGATCAGAATACATCAAAATCTCAATATCAGAGATATTCAGGCAAACTAAAGTATTAAATTCAGGTTATTATCTATAAACAAGATAAATAATCAAACAATTCTAAATTAATTTAATTTAATCACCCATTAAAATTAATTTAATTATCTTTAATCCTGCTTAAATAACTTTGGTTGATTATAAACATTTGCTTAAATTAATTACATTGATTAATTAACCTTAATTAATCACATTAATCTTGATTAATTAAAACCTATTCAGTGATTAACTATCCTTTAGTCACTTAGAAATATAAATTAATTATATTTAAATTAATCGCATTAAAATCTTAATTTATTACACCAAGTCCTTAATCCTTAATGCTTCCATTAAGTAATTTTCTTTAATTACTTACCATCAGCTAATTATTCTCTACATTAATTATATTCAGTAATTAATCCCTAATTAATTACATTAAGAAATTATCCTTTAATTAATTACACAAATTAAATTTTCTCTATACACTCATTTTAATTATTCTTTTACTTTCAATAATATCATTCGTTAAGGATCCTCTAATTATTTTCATAACTTAATTATTCATTTAAATTAACTACATTTAACAAGTAATCATATTAATTACCTTGATTTATCACATACAGTAATTAACTATCCTTAATTACTTTAATTAACTTAGGATAATCCATCATCTTAATTGATTACTTAATCATTATTAAATATCGTTTGAAAAATCACTTAAAAATATAAACAAATAATTAACTTATTATATAATAATTTCAAACCAAACAACTTAATTTTAAAAACCATTTGATTTAAAATCTTATACTTGAAACTTGTTGTCAAAACTTCTTTTTTGAAACCCTTGTTTCTTGCTTTTTAAAACAGGTGAAACAATCTACTAAACTACTTCCATTCTCTTCGGTACAGGCCCGAACAAAAGTTCAAAGAACACGAGAACAACTGATCACCCGCTTCTCTTCCCTTCCTACTTCCTTTTTCCTCACGAAAACTAGAGATCGACTCGAAGAAAAACAACCACGCGCCCGAAGCTCAAACACACAACCTCGACTCCTGATACATCGATTACGTATGCACATGCACAGTTCATCGTTGTCGCTCCAATCTTCAAAACCAACCTCGGCAAGTCGACAATGGCCTCGCCTACACTTTCAACCAATCACATCGACCATAACCCCTGAGATTCAAAATCAAACGAGTTGAACCCAAAACTGGAAACAACCCATAGCCACAAAACTCCCTGCCAACGGTGAACTTGACCACCGATCCAACCACAGCCTCGCCACGAGCCCTTGCTTCTTTCCCCCACGACCGGTCACCTTTAGCTCACCCTCGACTATGAATTTGTGACGCCCCACCTCTATACCCACGCTAGCCAAGAACACTACATTGTAATGCTGTCAACTAGCACGGAGAATAAGGCTGTTGAGGAGCGACCATCCGTGTAATTGCTTTGTGCGAGCATCGATATGTCCGATAATATAACATGCATTTCTTTTCAAGAGGAAATCCAACATGTCGACACAAACTCAAAGCTACTACACAGTGGCTATAATATCTTCGGAAACAAATATAGAAATAAACATAACATAAATCAGTCACAGACAATCTCATATCACAAAGGCGGAAATAGATATGAATAGTACACATAAAAGTGTATATCAGAGTAGTGGTCTAAAAAGATCCACATATCACAAAAGAAATAGTTACATGAACTACACAAAAGAATAAGTATACATTATGGAGTCTATATCTCAAATGTATACAACAAAAACTACTAATCTAAGTAGTTAGCCAAAAATCAGAGGGATCAATCCCAAGAGAGAAGTCAAGCAGAAACACCTGTAACATCTCGGTCTGACCCGAGTATTATTTAATAAGAAAATAATAAACGGATCAGTCTAGCTATAAATATCAGACGAAGTGATATATAATAAGAGATATGACACAAACATATAATAATCACAATGCCAAGCTGTGATAAATAAGTAATTGAAAATCAACAAGAGATTAATCAATATCACAATAATCTACTCAAGATAAAAAGGAATGTCATACTCCTAATTTCATTCACCAAGCCACAATAAATGACATATATATCAATGCCCATCGTAAAAGTTGGTGAAACATAAATTCCAGAAATCAACACACGAAATCCAGAAATCACAAAAAGGTATGTGTGAGCGGAATCACACAAGTGGTGTCTAGGCTAACCGAAAAGGTATGTGTGAATGGAATCACACAAGTGGTGTCTAGCCTAACCAAAAAGCATAAAGGTATGTGTGAATGGAATCACACAAGTGGTGTCTAGGCTAACCGAAAAAGTATGTGTGAATGGAATCACACAAGTGGTGTCTAGCCTAACCAAACAGCAGAAAGGTATGTGTGAATGGAATCACACAAGTGGTGTCTAGGCTAACCGAAAAAGTATGTGTGAATGGAATCACACAAGTGGTGTCTAGCCTAACCGAACAGCAAAAAGGTATGTGTGAATGGAATCACACAAGTGGTGTCTAGGCTAACCGAAAAAGTATGTGTGAATGGAATCACACAAGTGGTGTCTAGCCTAACCAAACAGCAAAAAGGTATGTGTGAATGGAATCACACAAGTGGTGTCTAGGCTAACCGAAAAAGTATGTGTGAATGGAATCACACAAGTGGTGTCTAGCCTAACCGAACAGCAAAAAGGTATGTGTGAATGGAATCACACAAGTGGTGTCTAGGCTAACCGAAAAAGTATGTGTGAATGGAATCACACAAGTGGTGTCTAGCCTAACCAAACAGCAAAAAGGTATGTGTGAATGGAATCACACAAGTGGTGTCTAGGCTAACCGAAAAAGTATGTGTGAATGGAATCACACAAGTGGTGTCTAGCCTAACCAAACAGCAAAAAGGTATGTGTGAATGGAATCACACAAGTGGTGTCTAGGCTAACCGAAAAAGTATGTGTGAATGGAATCACACAAGTGGTGTCTAGCCTAACCGAATCACAAACAAAGAGACATCGCACTTTGCTAGTCTAAACCATAAAGATGATCGTCATGATCAAAGAGAAGTGTCAATTACAATAAGCTAGTAAATATATGAGCTTAGCTTCATGTCCCATAACCACTAGCTTAACTTAAATATTTACAAACAAACTGTAGATCTCCACTAGAAAATTGTCACAAGAGTTTCAATCGAACAAGTCCAAGAATTAACCAACAAAGTGAACGCAAGCGTTTCATACCACTGGTTTTACTAAGTCGTTTAATTAGATTTCTCATACGAGTGAGGTAAAGGTTTATATATACTAATAGATTGGAAAACGGTTTTATAAACAATTTGGTATTAAAATAGTATTGAAATCGTTTGAGGAAAGAGTTTTGATATTTACTACTAGTATAGAAAACCTTTATATTTTTAAAGTGACAAAGCACAAGGGGGATTGTAGAAACAATCAATCACAAAGATCACATTCGAAGATGTGAATAAAAATCCAACGAAATCGATAAAGGATCCATCGAAGTGGATATATCTAAAATTCCCAAAGAAAATAAGTCATCAAAGATGATAATAAATGATGACAATAAATAGGATCATCACGAATCGATTTAAATTGGAAATTCAATCCAAAAAGGCAAATTGGACTCAAACAGCAGGTTCAGTCGACTGAACAGAGTTTTCAGTCGACTGACCCTGTGCCTGGAAATTTTCCAGGTTCAGGAAACTTTCTGTTTCCAGGTTCAGTCGACTGTGCAGAGTTTTTCAGTCGACTGAATCATGCCTGGAAACTCTCGGGTTTCAGGTTCAGTCGACTGAACAGAGTTTTCAGTCGACTGAATCATGCCTAGGCTGTTTTTCAGCCTTATTCAAATGAAGAGCAAATTCTTCCAAAATGCAACCGGACGAACACTGGCTCTAAGGGTTTATGCCAATCGGCAACCCGGCCCTATATGCTCCTCGGTGCATCACTAGAAGCATGATCAAACATCCATAAAAGGATTTTTCACACAAATTGACTTAAAAACTCAAAAATTGGAATATTCACAAAACCAATCCAAATCAAGAGCAAATGCACATGAAGAAGTGTTAGGAATTCATACCCAACAACCAAAGATAATTATAGTCATAGATGTGAGATAAAAATCTCACCTTTTTAACTCAAGAACAAGAAGAAGAAGCTCAAATGCAAAGGAAAGGCTAACCACTCTTCACTCTTACTCAACAAGCTTCAATCTAAGAATAAAACACATAATTTCCTAAATTAGGTTTAGGATATTTTCTGAAATTGAAGAGAGAAAGAGTTGGAGAAGAAGAAGGGAAGCTTACCAATGGGTTCTTCTTGAGTTTGGAGCTAGGAATTTGATTTGCAAGGGAAACTAGGGTTTTGGAATTTTAATTTCCAATCTCTCCCACCATTAACATAAAAGCTTGAGTATTAGGAAAATAGAAGAGAAGTGAATGAAGAGGAGAGTGTTGGAACTGAGTTAAGTGGCTAATTGGCTCAGTCCAACCAAAGCCCTAAGCGGAAAAAAGTAGCAAAAATCAACTTTCTCCAAACATATCGAAGCTTATACTCAAAAAGGTCGCAAACGGCATTTTGAACTCAATGGAGGTGGTCTCGAGTCCTAATTCGGCTGTTTGCAAAAAGTAGCTTTTCGGACTAAAATCTGACTAACGATAAAATATTTAAATAAAATATTTAAATATAAAATCGATAAATATGCGGGTTGTTACAGACTCCCCTCCTTAAAGAAATTGCGTCCTCGCAATAATTAAGAAAGAAATATAAGAAGTAACAACCATAGAAGCATATTAACACAAAAGAAAATTTGAAATAGGAAGTTCACCATAAAGAGCACGAAAGAGTTAGCACGAACAGGATCGCTCGATGAAGTCTCTGGATTCCCAAGAGCAATCCATAGGATTTGAGAACCATTGAACTATTATCAAAAAGAATATCTTTATATTGAAGGCGCTCAACCTCCGAAGCAATGATGCGAATGGAATGTTGCTCAAAAATCAAATCTGGTGAAACTTCAATCCCCACAATAACACCGGGCTCAAGAATGAAAACCGGAATCCCTAAGGCATTCCCGTAGATAAAAGACGTGGGAAACGTCAAGAATAGCAGAAAATTGAGCCGGTGCAACGGCGTAGTACAACGGTACGCCCAATGAACCTAAGCAAAGACATCGATGTAGTACAAACGGTACATCCAATGAATCAAACAATTCGGAGCACCGACGCAGTACAAAAACGGTACGTCCAATGATCCGAGACCGAATGATTTCGAAACACCGACGCAGTACAAAAACGGTACGTCCAATGATCCGAGCCTGAATGATTTCGGAACACCGACGTAGTACAAAAACGGTACGTCCAATGATCCGAGCCCGAATGATTTCAGAACACCGACGTAGTACAAAAACGGTACGTCCAATGAACAGAACACAATAAAAGGACATCGGACGCTAGTCCGTAAAAGAAATGAGATGAAACTCAATAAAATGAAGCATATCAAAACGTTCGATGAACTTAAATAAATAAAAAATAATAATTCCATTCAGACATCATAAAAGAATCAACACTTGTTGCCTACGACAAAACGTATAGGCAACATGATTTCCCCTCTCGGGAATAAAAGAATATCAAGATCATAAGATGCTAGGAACTCGAGTCAACTTGGAGTTCCATATGAGAAAATAAATATTCCAAGGATTTATGATCGAGATGGAGAACAAATTCCTCCCCTAAGAAGGATGATGCAAAACTCTAAAAGTAGAAACAATAACCGCGAGCACTAGATCATGAGTGGTATATCTAGTCTCGATAGGCTATAATGATTTAGAAGCACAAGTGATAGCACGTTCTCCTTTGCAAGAGAATGGCATCCAAACCAATACGACTAGTATCGGTACAAATAGCAAAGTCTTGGTTCCCCTCCAGGAATCACAAGAATAAGAGTATTAAAAAGAAAGAATTTCTTTTAAATAATCTTCTTTCCTGAAAAGTTAAAACTTTCAAAATTACATTTATCATTATGTAATAATCTTTCTAGAAATTTTTTTTTTACTATTTTCATGTTAATATACTATGTCTGATTGTTTCATCAAAGCGTTTAGGAAATTCCTATCGATAACGTTGATCAAGCGCATCGACCAAAATTCTTAAAGCACTCAACGGGCAATACAATCACAAAATCATCTTTTATAGGATAATTAAATCTCTTAAAAAGTTTTAAGAATATTCTTTGTTCGTTTCAAGAACAAAATCCAGTTTTACTTATAAATAAATCTTATGAAAAAGATTTGCAAAATTTTAAATTACTATTTTCATCCAAAATCCATAAATAAGAATGGTCTCATTGAAATATTCATAGAATATTCGATTTATAAAATGGATGAAATAAGCTGGACAAATTGAATGACATAATAAGTCATTTGTAAGAATCATAACGAGTGCGGAATGCGGTAAGTGGAATGCTAACTTCCGCAACTCGTAGCAAATGAAAACCGGTGGCAAGGTCGAACTAGAAAGACCTTAACACCACACAAAAGATTTCTTAGGTGATAATCCTAAGACAAACTCAAAAATACCAGAAAATTTCTCTAACTACATAAATGAGAGAAATAACACTTTCCTTATAAGTGGGCTTAAGGAATAAAATGATACCATCAAGTTGGAATCAAAATCATAAAGGAAAAATAGAAATCTGCTTAACAGATTGAAAATGTCGAAGATGAATAGTCCACTCGAAAAATAGGATATGGGCTTCACAATGATTAAGCCGATCCTTTCAAGAAAATCAATTCCGAAGCCTAAGTAAAAATATCGGCTCGGAAAGAAAAGTCTCATAAAATAATTTTCGACATCAATAAAAAGCAAATTGAGTGTTTCGGATCTACCATCCGGATTCACAATCCTCAAAGAAGTCAACAAGCTCAAAATATTCAAAGAAAAGAATCGACAAGTTCTTTTGATATAAAATAGTGAGCCATATCAAAAAGAACTCAAATAAGAAGATCATGAAATAAAACAATGCCGTCAAGGATTGAATGACAAATACCTTGGCCACGAGATGTGTTGCCAAGGGCTTGAGCCACATTCAACTTTCCCTCCCTCTGGCCTTCACGTTTTAGGCATTGATGGATGAAATGATCTGGGCTCTTACAATAGCGACACGATTTGGGCTTTGAGCACTTATTAGCAAAATGATCCCCAGATCCACAGTTGAAGCATCTCGCACTACTAGGAGAAGGAGCCTTTGCAGCAGGCGTTGCTTGCTTACCCTTTTTGTTGGGATAAGGGCCTTGGAATTCGTTGGGTCTCTTTTTGTTGTTGAAGTTGGGTTTGGCACGCACAACTTCATTATCGCTTTCTCTATCGGCCTCTTCAAGACGAAGAGCGATATCGATAAGCTGATCAAATGAAACCTCAAGTTTCAGGAGTAATGGCTTCTTAAGATTCTTATTCAAGCCATAGACAAATCTCTGATTTTTCTTCAATGGGGTGTTGATGTATTCAACCCCGTATTTGGACAGAGATTCGAAAGATGCGACATAGTCTGTCACAGAAGATTTACCTTGAACAAGGTCAATAAAACACCGGGCCAAAGTTACTTTTTCAGCCTTCGGCACAAATTTCAATTCGAACCTTCCCCGGAATTGCTCCCAAGTGAGTTCCGCCTCAACGATTTCAGAAATTAAAAGCTCATACCAATCTAATGCTCTATCTTGGAGCATGCTAGAAGCCACTTGGACTCGATGTAGATCAATAAGGTTCATGCGAGAAAAGATGCGATCGCATGATTTGAGCCAAGCTTGAATTTCTATAACACTCTCGGATCCCTTGAATGGCCTTCCACCCAAATCGGTGTAGTCTCTGCACAAGCGTGCAAAACCGGATCTAGGATGAGTAGGATCTGGATTGGGTCCGGCAGCTTGAGCGTTCTTCACGAGATCCAAAAGCTGCTGAGCAGACATGAATACTCCATCCTGAGGAGTAGCACTAGATTGACCGGCGCTGGAACGGCCTGGTCTAACCATTTCTCTTCTTTAAGAAAGAAAGAAAGAAGAGGAAAAAGTTATTCTCAAAATAAATATCAAGCAATTCTTGATAGATAAAACAAGGAATCATAAAGAAAATAGGATGAATCGGTACGAAGACTCGAATTAAATCCTAAAGCACGACTCCTAAGATGGACTTAGGACAATGATCCTTGTTATAATATTCCATATTGTTCCGAAGTTTGGCTCTGATACCAAGCTGTGACGCCCCACCTCTATACCCACGCTAGCCAAGAACACTACATTGTAATGCTGTCAACTAGCACGGAGAATAAGGCTGTTGAGGAGCGACCATCCGTGTAATTGCTTTGTGCGAGCATCGATATGTCCGATAATATAACATGCATTTCTTTTCAAGAGGAAATCCAACATGCCGACACAAACTCAAAGCTACTACACAGTGGCTATAATATCTTCGGAAACAAATATAGAAATAAACATAACATAAATCAGTCACAGACAATCTCATATCACAAAGGCGGAAATAGATATGAATAGTACACATAAAAGTGTATATCAGAGTAGTGGTCTAAAAGGATCCACATATCACAAAAGAAATAGTTACATGAACTACACAAAAGAATAAGTATACATTATGGAGTCTATATCTCAAATGTATACAACAAAAACTACTAATCTAAGTAGTTAGCCAAAAATCAGAGGGATCAATCCTAAGAGAGAAGTCAAGCAGAAACACCTGTAACATCTCGGTCTGACCCGAGTATTATTTAATAAGAAAATAATAAACGGATCAGTCTAGCTATAAATATCAGACGAAGTGATATATAATAAGAGATATGACACAAACATATAATAATCACAATGCCAAGCTGTGATAAATAAGTAATTGAAAATCAACAAGAGATTAATCAATATCACAATAATCTACTCAAGATAAAAAGGAATGTCATACTCCTAATTTCATTCACCAAGCCACAATAAATGACATATATATCAATGCCCATCGTAAAAGTTGGTGAAACATAAATTCCAGAAATCAACACACGAAATCCAGAAATCACAAAAAGGTATGTGTGAGCGGAATCACACAAGTGGTGTCTAGGCTAACCGAAAAGGTATGTGTGAATGGAATCACACAAGTGGTGTCTAGCCTAACCAAAAAGCATAAAGGTATGTGTGAATGGAATCACACAAGTGGTGTCTAGGCTAACCGAAAAAGTATGTGTGAATGGAATCACACAAGTGGTGTCTAGCCTAACCAAACAGCAAAAAGGTATGTGTGAATGGAATCACACAAGTGGTGTCTAGGCTAACCGAAAAAGTATGTGTGAATGGAATCACACAAGTGGTGTCTAGCCTAACCGAATAGCAAAAAGGTATGTGTGAATGGAATCACACAAGTGGTGTCTAGGCTAATCGAAAAAGTATGTGTGAATGGAATCACACAAGTGGTGTCTAGCCTAACCAAACAGCAAAAAGGTATGTGTGAATGGAATCACACAAGTGGTGTCTAGGCTAACCGAAAAAGTATGTGTGAATGGAATCACACAAGTGGTGTCTAGCCTAACCGAACAGCAAAAAGGTATGTGTGAATGGAATCACACAAGTGGTGTCTAGGCTAACCGAAAAAGTATGTGTGAATGGAATCACACAAGTGGTGTCTAGTCTAACCAAACAGCAAAAAGGTATGTGTGAATGGAATCACACAAGTGGTGTCTAGGCTAACCGAAAAAGTATGTGTGAATGGAATCACACAAATGGTGTCTAGCCTAACCAAACAGCAAAAAGGTATGTGTGAATGGAATCACACAAGTGGTGTCTAGGCTAACCGAAAAAGTATGTGTGAATGGAATCACACAAATGGTGTCTAGCCTAACCAAACAGCAAAAAGGTATGTGTGAATGGAATCACACAAGTGGTGTCTAGGCTAACCGAAAAAGTATGTGTGAATGGAATCACACAAGTGGTGTCTAGCCTAACCGAATCACAAACAAAGAGACATCGCACTTTGCTAGTCTAAACCATAAAGATGATCGTCATGATCAAAGAGAAGTGCCAATTACAATAAGCTAGTAAATATATGAGCTTAGCTTCATGTCCCATAACCACTAGCTTAACTTAAATATTTACGAACAAACTGTAGATCTCCACTAGAAAATTGTCACAAGAGTTTCAATCGAACAAGTCCAAGAATTAACCAACAAAGTGAATGCAAGCGTTTCATACCACTTGTTTTACTAAGTCGTTTAATTAGATTTCTCATACGAGTGAGGTAAAGGTTTATATATACTAATAGATTGGAAAACGGTTTTATAAACGAATTTGGTATTAAAATAGTATTGAAATCGTTTGAGGAAAGAGTTTTGATATTTACTACTAGTATAGAAAACCTTTATATTTTTAAAGTGACAAAGCACAAGGGGGATTGTAGAAACAATCAAACACAAAGATCACATTCGAAGATGTGAATTAAAAATCCAACGAAATCGATAAAGGATCCATCGAAGTGGATATATCTAAAATTCCCAAAGAAAATAAGTCATCAAAGATGATAATAAATGATGACAATAAATAGGATCATCACGAATCGATTTAAATTGGAAATTCAATCCAAAAAGGCAAATTGGACTCAAACAGCAGGTTCAGTCGACTGAACAGAGTTTTCAGTCGACTGACCCTGTGCCTGGAAATTTTCCAGGTTCAGGAAACTTTCTGTTTCCAGGTTCAGTCGAATGTGCAGAGTTTTTCAGTCGACTGAATCATGCCTGGAAACTCTCGGGTTTCAGGTTCAGTCGACTGAACAGAGTTTTCAGTCGACTGAATCATGCCTGGACTGTTTTTCAGCCTTATTCAAATAAAGAGCAAATTCTTCCAAAATGCAACCGGACGAACACTGGCTCTAAGGGTTTATGCCAATCGGCAACCCGGCCCTATATGCTCCTCGGTGCATCACTAGAAGCATGATCAAACATCCATAAAAGGATTTTTCACACAAATTGACTTAAAAACTCAAAAATTGGAATATTCACAAAACCAATCCAAATCAAGAGCAAATGCACATGAAGAAGTGTTAGGAATTCATACCCAACAACCAAAGATAATTATAGTCATAGATGTGAGATAAAAATCTCACCTTTTTAACTCAAGAACAAGAAGAAGAAGCTCAAATGCAAAGGAAAGGCTAACCACTCTTCACTCTTACTCAACAAGCTTCAATCTAAGAATAAAACACATAATTTCCTAAATTAGGTTTAGGATATTTTCTGAAATTGAAGAGAGAAAGAGTTGGAGAAGAAGAAGGGAAGCTTACCAATGGGTTCTTCTTGAGTTTGGAGCTAGGAATTTGATTTGCAAGGGAAACTAGGGTTTTGGAATTTTAATTTCCAATCTCTCCCACCATTAACATAAAAGCTTGAGTATTAGGAAAATAGAAGAGAAGTGAATGAAGAGGAGAGTGTTGGAACTGAGTTAAGTGGCTAATTGGCTCAGTCCAACCAAAGCCCTAAGCGGAAAAAAGTAGCAAAAATCAACTTTCTCCAAACATATCGAAGCTTATACTCAAAAAGGTCGCAAACGGCATTTTGAACTCAATGGAGGTGGTCTCGAGTCCTAATTCGGCTGTTTGCAAAAAGTAGCTTTTCGGACTAAAATCTGACTAACGATAAAATATTTAAATAAAATATTTAAATATAAAATCGATAAATATGCGGGTTGTTACAGACTCCCCTCCTTAAAGAAATTGCGTCCTCGCAATAATTAAGAAAGAAATATAAGAAGTAACAACCATAGAAGCATATTAACACAAAAGAAAATTTGAAATAGGAAGTTCACCATAAAGAGCACGAAAGAGTTAGCACGAACAGGATCGCTCGATGAAGTCTCTGGATTCCCAAGAGCAATCCATAGGATTTGAGAACCATTGAACTATTATCAAAAAGAATATCTTTATATTGAAGGCGCTCAACCTCCGAAGCAATGATGCGAATGGAATGTTGCTCAAAAATCAAATCTGGTGAAACTTCAATCCCCACAATAACACCGGGCTCAAGAATGAAAACCGGAATCCCTAAGGCATTCCCGTAGATAAAAGACGTGGGAAACGTCAAGAATAGCAGAAAATTGAGCCGGTGCAACGGCGTAGTACAACGGTACGCCCAATGAACCTAAGCAAAGACATCGATGTAGTACAAACGGTACATCCAATGAATCAAACAATTCGGAGCACCGACGCAGTACAAAAACGGTACGTCCAATGATCCGAGACCGAATGATTTCGAAACACCGACGCAGTACAAAAACGGTACGTCCAATGATCCGAGCCTGAATGATTTCGGAACACCGACGTAGTACAAAAACGGTACGTCCAATGATCCGAGCCCGAATGATTTCAGAACACCGACGTAGTACAAAAACGGTACGTCCAATGAACAGAACACAATAAAAGGACATCGGACGCTAGTCCGTAAAAGAAATGAGATGAAACTCAATAAAATGAAGCATATCAAAACGTTCGATGAACTTAAATAAAAAAAAAATATAATTCCATTCAGACATCATAAAAGAATCAACACTTGTTGCCTACGACAAAACGTATAGGCAACATGATTTCCCCTCTCGGGAATAAAAGAATATCAAGATCATAAGATGCTAGGAACTCGAGTCAACTTGGAGTTCCATATGAGAAAATAAATATTCCAAGGATTTATGATCGAGATGGAGAACAAATTCCTCCCCTAAGAAGGATGATGCAAAACTCTAAAAGTAGAAACAATAACCGCGAGCACTAGATCATGAGTGGTATATCTAGTCTCGATAGGCTATAATGATTTAGAAGCACAAGTGATAGCACGTTCTCCTTTGCAAGAGAATGGCATCCAAACCAATACGACTAGTATCGGTACAAATAGCAAAGTCTTGGTTCCCCTCCAGGAATCACAAGAATAAGAGTATTAAAAAGAAAGAATTTCTTTTAAATAATCTTCTTTCCTGAAAAGTTAAAACTTTCAAAATTACATTTATCATTATGTAATAATCTTTCTAGAAATTTTTTTTTTACTATTTTCATGTTAATATACTATGTCTGATTGTTTCATCAAAGCGTTTAGGAAATTCCTATCGATAACGTTGATCAAGCGCATCGACCAAAATTCTTAAAGCACTCAACGGGCAATACAATCACAAAATCATCTTTTATAGGATAATTAAATCTCTTAAAAAGTTTTAAGAATATTCTTTGTTCGTTTCAAGAACAAAATCCAGTTTTACTTATAAATAAATCTTATGAAAAAGATTTGCAAAATTTTAAATTACTATTTTCATCCAAAATCCATAAATAAGAATGGTCTCATTGAAATATTCATAGAATATTCGATTTATAAAATGGATGAAATAAGCTGGACAAATTGAATGACATAATAAGTCATTTGTAAGAATCATAACGAGTGCGGAATGCGGTAAGTGGAATGCTAACTTCCGCAACTCGTAGCAAATGAAAACCGGTGGCAAGGTCGAACTAGAAAGACCTTAACACCACACAAAAGATTTCTTAGGTGATAATCCTAAGACAAACTCAAAAATACCAGAAAATTTCTCTAACTACATAAATGAGAGAAATAACACTTTCCTTATAAGTGGGCTTAAGGAATAAAATGATACCATCAAGTTGGAATCAAAATCATAAAGGAAAAATAGAAATCTGCTTAACAGATTGAAAATGTCGAAGATGAATAGTCCACTCGAAAAATAGGATATGGGCTTCACAATGATTAAGCCGATCCTTTCAAGAAAATCAATTCCGAAGCCTAAGTAAAAATATCGGCTCGGAAAGAAAAGTCTCATAAAATAATTTTCGACATCAATAAAAAGCAAATTGAGTGTTTCGGATCTACCATCCGGATTCACAATCCTCAAAGAAGTCAACAAGCTCAAAATATTCAAAGAAAAGAATCGACAAGTTCTTTTGATATAAAATAGTGAGCCATATCAAAAAGAACTCAAATAAGAAGATCATGAAATAAAACAATGCCGTCAAGGATTGAATGACAAATACCTTGGCCACGAGATGTGTTGCCAAGGGCTTGAGCCACATTCAACTTTCCCTCCCTCTGGCCTTCACGTTTTAGGCATTGATGGATGAAATGATCTGGGCTCTTACAATAGCGACACGATTTGGGCTTTGAGCACTTATTAGCAAAATGATCCCCAGATCCACAGTTGAAGCATCTCGCACTACTAGGAGAAGGAGCCTTTGCAGCAGGCGTTGCTTGCTTACCCTTTTTGTTGGGATAAGGGCCTTGGAATTCGTTGGGTCTCTTTTTGTTGTTGAAGTTGGGTTTGGCACGCACAACTTCATTATCGCTTTCTCTATCGGCCTCTTCAAGACGAAGAGCGATATCGATAAGCTGATCAAATGAAACCTCAAGTTTCAGGAGTAATGGCTTCTTAAGATTCTTATTCAAGCCATAGACAAATCTCTGATTTTTCTTCAATGGGGTGTTGATGTATTCAACCCCGTATTTGGACAGAGATTCGAAAGATGCGACATAGTCTGTCACAGAAGATTTACCTTGAACAAGGTCAATAAAACGCCGGGCCAAAGTTACTTTTTCAGCCTTCGGCACAAATTTCAATTCGAACCTTCCCCGGAATTGCTCCCAAGTGAGTTCCGCCTCAACGATTTCAGAAATTAAAAGCTCATACCAATCTAATGCTCTATCTTGGAGCATGCTAGAAGCCACTTGGACTCGATGTAGATCAATAAGGTTCATGCGAGAAAAGATGCGATCGCATGATTTGAGCCAAGCTTGAATTTCTATAACACTCTCGGATCCCTTGAATGGCCTTCCACCCAAATCGGTGTAGTCTCTGCACAAGCGTGCAAAACCGGATCTAGGATGAGTAGGATCTGGATTGGGTCCGGCAGCTTGAGCGTTCTTCACGAGATCCAAAAGCTGCTGAGCAGACATGAATACTCCATCCTGAGGAGTAGCACTAGATTGACCGGCGCTGGAACGGCCTGGTCTAACCATTTCTCTTCTTTAAGAAAGAAAGAAAGAAGAGGAAAAAGTTATTCTCAAAATAAATATCAAGCAATTCTTGATAGATAAAACAAGGAATCATAAAGAAAATAGGATGAATCGGTACGAAGACTCGAATTAAATCCTAAAGCACGACTCCTAAGATGGACTTAGGACAATGATCCTTGTTATAATATTCCATATTGTTCCGAAGTTTGGCTCTGATACCAAGCTGTGACGCCCCACCTCTATACCCACGCTAGCCAAGAACACTACATTGTAATGCTGTCAACTAGCACGGAGAATAAGGCTGTTGAGGAGCGACCATCCGTGTAATTGCTTTGTGCGAGCATCGATATGTCCGATAATATAACATGCATTTCTTTTCAAGAGGAAATCCAACATGCCGACACAAACTCAAAGCTACTACACAGTGGCTATAATATCTTCGGAAACAAATATAGAAATAAACATAACATAAATCAGTCACAGACAATCTCATATCACAAAGGCGGAAATAGATATGAATAGTACACATAAAAGTGTATATCAGAGTAGTGGTCTAAAAGGATCCACATATCACAAAAGAAATAGTTACATGAACTACACAAAAGAATAAGTATACATTATGGAGTCTATATCTCAAATGTATACAACAAAAACTACTAATCTAAGTAGTTAGCCAAAAATCAGAGGGATCAATCCTAAGAGAGAAGTCAAGCAGAAACACCTGTAACATCTCGGTCTGACCCGAGTATTATTTAATAAGAAAATAATAAACGGATCAGTCTAGCTATAAATATCAGACGAAGTGATATATAATAAGAGATATGACACAAACATATAATAATCACAATGCCAAGCTGTGATAAATAAGTAATTGAAAATCAACAAGAGATTAATCAATATCACAATAATCTACTCAAGATAAAAAGGAATGTCATACTCCTAATTTCATTCACCAAGCCACAATAAATGACATATATATCAATGCCCATCGTAAAAGTTGGTGAAACATAAATTCCAGAAATCAACACACGAAATCCAGAAATCACAAAAAGGTATGTGTGAGCGGAATCACACAAGTGGTGTCTAGGCTAACCGAAAAGGTATGTGTGAATGGAATCACACAAGTGGTGTCTAGCCTAACCAAAAAGCATAAAGGTATGTGTGAATGGAATCACACAAGTGGTGTCTAGGCTAACCGAAAAAGTATGTGTGAATGGAATCACACAAGTGGTGTCTAGCCTAACCAAACAGCAAAAAGGTATGTGTGAATGGAATCACACAAGTGGTGTCTAGGCTAACCGAAAAAGTATGTGTGAATGGAATCACACAAGTGGTGTCTAGCCTAACCGAATAGCAAAAAGGTATGTGTGAATGGAATCACACAAGTGGTGTCTAGGCTAATCGAAAAAGTATGTGTGAATGGAATCACACAAGTGGTGTCTAGCCTAACCAAACAGCAAAAAGGTATGTGTGAATGGAATCACACAAGTGGTGTCTAGGCTAACCGAAAAAGTATGTGTGAATGGAATCACACAAGTGGTGTCTAGCCTAACCGAACAGCAAAAAGGTATGTGTGAATGGAATCACACAAGTGGTGTCTAGGCTAACCGAAAAAGTATGTGTGAATGGAATCACACAAGTGGTGTCTAGTCTAACCAAACAGCAAAAAGGTATGTGTGAATGGAATCACACAAGTGGTGTCTAGGCTAACCGAAAAAGTATGTGTGAATGGAATCACACAAATGGTGTCTAGCCTAACCAAACAGCAAAAAGGTATGTGTGAATGGAATCACACAAGTGGTGTCTAGGCTAACCGAAAAAGTATGTGTGAATGGAATCACACAAATGGTGTCTAGCCTAACCAAACAGCAAAAAGGTATGTGTGAATGGAATCACACAAGTGGTGTCTAGGCTAACCGAAAAAGTATGTGTGAATGGAATCACACAAGTGGTGTCTAGCCTAACCGAATCACAAACAAAGAGACATCGCACTTTGCTAGTCTAAACCATAAAGATGATCGTCATGATCAAAGAGAAGTGCCAATTACAATAAGCTAGTAAATATATGAGCTTAGCTTCATGTCCCATAACCACTAGCTTAACTTAAATATTTACGAACAAACTGTAGATCTCCACTAGAAAATTGTCACAAGAGTTTCAATCGAACAAGTCCAAGAATTAACCAACAAAGTGAATGCAAGCGTTTCATACCACTTGTTTTACTAAGTCGTTTAATTAGATTTCTCATACGAGTGAGGTAAAGGTTTATATATACTAATAGATTGGAAAACGGTTTTATAAACGAATTTGGTATTAAAATAGTATTGAAATCGTTTGAGGAAAGAGTTTTGATATTTACTACTAGTATAGAAAACCTTTATATTTTTAAAGTGACAAAGCACAAGGGGGATTGTAGAAACAATCAAACACAAAGATCACATTCGAAGATGTGAATTAAAAATCCAACGAAATCGATAAAGGATCCATCGAAGTGGATATATCTAAAATTCCCAAAGAAAATAAGTCATCAAAGATGATAATAAATGATGACAATAAATAGGATCATCACGAATCGATTTAAATTGGAAATTCAATCCAAAAAGGCAAATTGGACTCAAACAGCAGGTTCAGTCGACTGAACAGAGTTTTCAGTCGACTGACCCTGTGCCTGGAAATTTTCCAGGTTCAGGAAACTTTCTGTTTCCAGGTTCAGTCGAATGTGCAGAGTTTTTCAGTCGACTGAATCATGCCTGGAAACTCTCGGGTTTCAGGTTCAGTCGACTGAACAGAGTTTTCAGTCGACTGAATCATGCCTGGACTGTTTTTCAGCCTTATTCAAATAAAGAGCAAATTCTTCCAAAATGCAACCGGACGAACACTGGCTCTAAGGGTTTATGCCAATCGGCAACCCGGCCCTATATGCTCCTCGGTGCATCACTAGAAGCATGATCAAACATCCATAAAAGGATTTTTCACACAAATTGACTTAAAAACTCAAAAATTGGAATATTCACAAAACCAATCCAAATCAAGAGCAAATGCACATGAAGAAGTGTTAGGAATTCATACCCAACAACCAAAGATAATTATAGTCATAGATGTGAGATAAAAATCTCACCTTTTTAACTCAAGAACAAGAAGAAGAAGCTCAAATGCAAAGGAAAGGCTAACCACTCTTCACTCTTACTCAACAAGCTTCAATCTAAGAATAAAACACATAATTTCCTAAATTAGGTTTAGGATATTTTCTGAAATTGAAGAGAGAAAGAGTTGGAGAAGAAGAAGGGAAGCTTACCAATGGGTTCTTCTTGAGTTTGGAGCTAGGAATTTGATTTGCAAGGGAAACTAGGGTTTTGGAATTTTAATTTCCAATCTCTCCCACCATTAACATAAAAGCTTGAGTATTAGGAAAATAGAAGAGAAGTGAATGAAGAGGAGAGTGTTGGAACTGAGTTAAGTGGCTAATTGGCTCAGTCCAACCAAAGCCCTAAGCGGAAAAAAGTAGCAAAAATCAACTTTCTCCAAACATATCGAAGCTTATACTCAAAAAGGTCGCAAACGGCATTTTGAACTCAATGGAGGTGGTCTCGAGTCCTAATTCGGCTGTTTGCAAAAAGTAGCTTTTCGGACTAAAATCTGACTAACGATAAAATATTTAAATAAAATATTTAAATATAAAATCGATAAATATGCGGGTTGTTACAGACTCCCCTCCTTAAAGAAATTGCGTCCTCGCAATAATTAAGAAAGAAATATAAGAAGTAACAACCATAGAAGCATATTAACACAAAAGAAAATTTGAAATAGGAAGTTCACCATAAAGAGCACGAAAGAGTTAGCACGAACAGGATCGCTCGATGAAGTCTCTGGATTCCCAAGAGCAATCCATAGGATTTGAGAACCATTGAACTATTATCAAAAAGAATATCTTTATATTGAAGGCGCTCAACCTCCGAAGCAATGATGCGAATGGAATGTTGCTCAAAAATCAAATCTGGTGAAACTTCAATCCCCACAATAACACCGGGCTCAAGAATGAAAACCGGAATCCCTAAGGCATTCCCGTAGATAAAAGACGTGGGAAACGTCAAGAATAGCAGAAAATTGAGCCGGTGCAACGGCGTAGTACAACGGTACGCCCAATGAACCTAAGCAAAGACATCGATGTAGTACAAACGGTACATCCAATGAATCAAACAATTCGGAGCACCGACGCAGTACAAAAACGGTACGTCCAATGATCCGAGACCGAATGATTTCGAAACACCGACGCAGTACAAAAACGGTACGTCCAATGATCCGAGCCTGAATGATTTCGGAACACCGACGTAGTACAAAAACGGTACGTCCAATGATCCGAGCCCGAATGATTTCAGAACAACGACGTAGTACAAAAACGGTACGTCCAATGAACAGAACACAATAAAAGGACATCGGACGCTAGTCCGTAAAAGAAATGAGATGAAACTCAATAAAATGAAGCATATCAAAACGTTCGATGAACTTAAATAAAAAAAAAAAATAATTCCATTCAGACATCATAAAAGAATCAACACTTGTTGCCTACGACAAAACGTATAGGCAACATGATTTCCCCTCTCGGGAATAAAAGAATATCAAGATCATAAGATGCTAGGAACTCGAGTCAACTTGGAGTTCCATATGAGAAAATAAATATTCCAAGGATTTATGATCGAGATGGAGAACAAATTCCTCCCCTAAGAAGGATGATGCAAAACTCTAAAAGTAGAAACAATAACCGCGAGCACTAGATCATGAGTGGTATATCTAGTCTCGATAGGCTATAATGATTTAGAAGCACAAGTGATAGCACGTTCTCCTTTGCAAGAGAATGGCATCCAAACCAATACGACTAGTATCGGTACAAATAGCAAAGTCTTGGTTCCCCTCCAGGAATCACAAGAATAAGAGTATTAAAAAGAAAGAATTTCTTTTAAATAATCTTCTTTCCTGAAAAGTTAAAACTTTCAAAATTACATTTATCATTATGTAATAATCTTTCTAGAAATTTTTTTTTACTATTTTCATGTTAATATACTATGTCTGATTGTTTCATCAAAGCGTTTAGGAAATTCCTATCGATAACGTTGATCAAGCGCATCGACCAAAATTCTTAAAGCACTCAACGGGCAATACAATCACAAAATCATCTTTTATAGGATAATTAAATCTCTTAAAAAGTTTTAAGAATATTCTTTGTTCGTTTCAAGAACAAAATCCAGTTTTACTTATAAATAAATCTTATGAAATAGATTTGCAAAATTTTAAATTACTATTTTCATCCAAAATCCATAAATAAGAATGGTCTCATTGAAATATTCATAGAATATTCGATTTATAAAATGGATGAAATAAGCTGGACAAATTGAATGACATAATAAGTCATTTGTAAGAATCATAACGAGTGCGGAATGCGGTAAGTGGAATGCTAACTTCCGCAACTCGTAGCAAATGAAAACCGGTGGCAAGGTCGAACTAGAAAGACCTTAACACCACACAAAAGATTTCTTAGGTGATAATCCTAAGACAAACTCAAAAATACCAGAAAATTTCTCTAACTACATAAATGAGAGAAATAACACTTTCCTTATAAGTGGGCTTAAGGAATAAAATGATACCATCAAGTTGGAATCAAAATCATAAAGGAAAAATAGAAATCTGCTTAACAGATTGAAAATGTCGAAGATGAATAGTCCACTCGAAAAATAGGATATGGGCTTCACAATGATTAAGCCGATCCTTTCAAGAAAATCAATTCCGAAGCCTAAGTAAAAATATCGGCTCGGAAAGAAAAGTCTCATAAAATAATTTTCGACATCAATAAAAAGCAAATTGAGTGTTTCGGATCTACCATCCGGATTCACAATCCTCAAAGAAGTCAACAAGCTCAAAATATTCAAAGAAAAGAATCGACAAGTTCTTTTGATATAAAATAGTGAGCCATATCAAAAAGAACTCAAATAAGAAGATCATGAAATAAAACAATGCCGTCAAGGATTGAATGACAAATACCTTGGCCACGAGATGTGTTGCCAAGGGCTTGAGCCACATTCAACTTTCCCTCCCTCTGGCCTTCACGTTTTAGGCATTGATGGATGAAATGATCTGGGCTCTTACAATAGCGACACGATTTGGGCTTTGAGCACTTATTAGCAAAATGATCCCCAGATCCACAGTTGAAGCATCTCGCACTACTAGGAGAAGGAGCCTTTGCAGCAGGCGTTGCTTGCTTACCCTTTTTGTTGGGATAAGGGCCTTGGAATTCGTTGGGTCTCTTTTTGTTGTTGAAGTTGGGTTTGGCACGCACAACTTCATTATCGCTTTCTCTATCGGCCTCTTCAAGACGAAGAGCGATATCGATAAGCTGATCAAATGAAACCTCAAGTTTCAGGAGTAATGGCTTCTTAAGATTCTTATTCAAGCCATAGACAAATCTCTGATTTTTCTTCAATGGGGTGTTGATGTATTCAACCCCGTATTTGGACAGAGATTCGAAAGATGCGACATAGTCTGTCACAGAAGATTTACCTTGAACAAGGTCAATAAAACGCCGGGCCAAAGTTACTTTTTCAGCCTTCGGCACAAATTTCAATTCGAACCTTCCCCGGAATTGCTCCCAAGTGAGTTCCGCCTCAACGATTTCAGAAATTAAAAGCTCATACCAATCTAATGCTCTATCTTGGAGCATGCTAGAAGCCACTTGGACTCGATGTAGATCAATAAGGTTCATGCGAGAAAAGATGCGATCGCATGATTTGAGCCAAGCTTGAATTTCTATAACACTCTCGGATCCCTTGAATGGCCTTCCACCCAAATCGGTGTAGTCTCTGCACAAGCGTGCAAAACCGGATCTAGGATGAGTAGGATCTGGATTGGGTCCGGCAGCTTGAGCGTTCTTCACGAGATCCAAAAGCTGCTGAGCAGACATGAATACTCCATCCTGAGGAGTAGCACTAGATTGACCGGCGCTGGAACGGCCTGGTCTAACCATTTCTCTTCTTTAAGAAAGAAAGAAAGAAGAGGAAAAAGTTATTCTCAAAATAAATATCAAGCAATTCTTGATAGATAAAACAAGGAATCATAAAGAAAATAGGATGAATCGGTACGAAGACTCGAATTAAATCCTAAAGCACGACTCCTAAGATGGACTTAGGACAATGATCCTTGTTATAATATTCCATATTGTTCCGAAGTTTGGCTCTGATACCAAGCTGTGACGCCCCACCTCTATACCCACGCTAGCCAAGAACACTACATTGTAATGCTGTCAACTAGCACGGAGAATAAGGCTGTTGAGGAGCGACCATCCGTGTAATTGCTTTGTGCGAGCATCGATATGTCCGATAATATAACATGCATTTCTTTTCAAGAGGAAATCCAACATGCCGACACAAACTCAAAGCTACTACACAGTGGCTATAATATCTTCGGAAACAAATATAGAAATAAACATAACATAAATCAGTCACAGACAATCTCATATCACAAAGGCGGAAATAGATATGAATAGTACACATAAAAGTGTATATCAGAGTAGTGGTCTAAAAGGATCCACATATCACAAAAGAAATAGTTACATGAACTACACAAAAGAATAAGTATACATTATGGAGTCTATATCTCAAATTGAAGATACTCAACAAGCTTCAATCTAAGAATAAAACACATAATTTCCTAAATTAGGTTTAGGATATTTTCTGAAATTGAAGAGAGAAAGAGTTGGAGAAGAAGAAGGGAAGCTTACCAATGGGCTCTTCTTGAGTTTGGAGCTAGGAATTTGATTTGCAAGGGAAACTAGGGTTTTGGAATTTTAATTTCCAATCTCTCCCACCATTAACATAAAAGCTTGAGTATTAGGAAAATAGAAGAGAAGTGAATGAAGAGGAGAGTGTTGGAACTGAGTTAAGTGGCTAATTGGCTCAGCCCAACCAAAGCCCTAAGCGGAAAAAAGTAGCAAAAATCAACTTTCTCCAAACATATCGAAGCTTATACTCAAAAAGGTCGCAAACGGCATTTTGAACTCAATGGAGGTGGTCTCGAGTCCTAATTCGGCTGTTTGCAAAAAGTAGCTTTCCGGACTAAAATCTGACTAACGATAAAATATTTAAATAAAATATTTAAATATAAAATCGATAAATATGCGGGTTGTTACAGAATTCGTCACAACAACATCGTCGACTAAATGGGTTGTTAAACCCTAAAATTCATTCGACCGGCCACCACCATGACTGAAAAATTTAACGACCAATTTTGCCAACTCCGACCACCTCCAAGGCAACTCTAGCCACAAACTTGGAACCCTAAACTTCGCCGATCATCAGAGAATACTTGAAATCCATTTTTCGATTAACATGCAATTTCCCTTGATTTAAAAGTTTAAAAATCATGATTCATATGCCTAAATTTATCATTCACAATTTAAAATCAAATTATAAACTCAAAATAAGAATTCTAGAAATTGGAATTTGGACTTATAGTTGAATCAGACCTGTAGTTCTTCATTTTGAACATACATACTCCATAATCCTATTTGAAATTATTTTTAAAATTGAAATTATCATATTACAAACATTTTCTGTTTAAATGTCAAGATTTGAATTTGACTGTATAGGTAGATATAAATCTTCTTATTGATGTTCAAGTGTTCTGGGGACACAATAATATCTAGTAAACAACACTCAGCCATATACAGAAACAAACAATGTAATTCAACTAAAATCAGATAAAACTAATCCATGCAACCAAGCTTATATCTTTGCTTAATAGATTTAAACACATGCATCTCAAATTCAACTAAAATTTGTTTACTCACCTTGCTTGAAAACAGAGAACAGATCATTCCTGGAACCAGATGTTTGATTAAAATGGTCCGAAGCTTGATTAACTGGAAACTTTTGATGTTGAGATGATGATGCTTTTGATTTCAGGTTTGCTTGACAAATCTCTAGTTTTGAAATTGCTGCTTTAACTTATCTGGTTTGAAAATTTAGTTACAGGCTTGTGAACAAAAATGATTTGCAGGGTTGAGTTTGATCTTTGGTGTTTTTGTCATACAGGTTTTAGGGACAAATTTTCTTTTCTAATTTTTAAAATGTTTGCAGCTCTATGAAAAGGAAAAAAAATGAAGAGGAAGTTTGTTTGTTTTCACAAGTTTAAGTTAGATTTATTAAAAATAAAAGAAAAATTAAAATAAGAATTTGGCACTTGTTCAAATTAATTACATTTGTCAAAATATCATTATAATCTCATTACACATGTTAACAATGAACTTCATAATTTAAACATTTGTATTTATTCATTTTCTTACAATTTTTAAATGATTTTGAAAGCTTTTGTATTTAATGGTTATAAATGTAATTAAATGTTTATAATATGATTTTATATTATACTTTTAGTTTGGTTTATACTTAAGCATATAAAATTTTAAAAGAGGGTATGTTAAACCCTTTTTTATAAATCTTAGTTTACATAGATAAATTGTAGATAGAAATTTTAGATTTGAAATTTCAAAAATGAATTTTTAGAAATAGATTGGATTTTAATACTCAATATTTTGAAATTGTAATTCATCATTTCTTATAATTTTGATCAATTTATATTTTATATTTATATTCATACCTTTCTAGTATTTATACATATATAACATTCAAAAGAGAAGATTTTAAAATCTTAATTATACACTAATATAATTATTCTTTGAATTTCAAATCTCCAATTCAAATTCAATTTAAATTGACTCATATACATATTTAAACAACACACATTACATTTGTTTGAAAATAATGATTTTGAAAATTTTAGAATAATTATACTAGAAGATTATCAAATAAATATCTATCCAAGTATAAATATTTATTATCGGATTAATTTGTTCAATCTATAAATCAATATTCTATTAATTATTTAATCAATTAGAGATGTCTAAAAATTCGGGTTATCACACAAAAGCTTTTCTTATTCAACTCAATTTCACTTCCAAATCATTTTGGATTCAACTTTTAAAACCATTTTGAATAAAATAATATTAAATTCAAAATGCCAATGACTTAACCAATTTCCCGTGAAATCCTTATATTTGTGTGTGTGGTGTAGTCTAGGGGTTTCACAGGCAATAATAAAATATCAACCATCGTAATTTCAAGCACAACAATATCAATAAGCGGTATAATCCTATAACGCTTATTTTCATTCACAGATAAACAAGTAAATTTAACACAGATAAATAAATCACAGTTTACTGCTCATTCCAAAACAATTCATGCTACAGAACAATACACATCAGAGATAACAACAATTCAAGGCTTTCAATATAATCCAATCATCCATAAGCAAGATAAATTAATCACCTGATTATAATTAATTTAATTTACTCAAAAAAACAATTACTTATGAATTAATCTCCTAAACTTGATTAATTAACATTAATTAATTACAAACCATTGGCTATTATTTTAACTAATTAATGCAATTAATTAATCATCCTTAGTTATCAAACTTAATCAATTATCCTTAATTAATCAATTAATTATCCTTAATTAATCACATAAGTATATTAACCTTAAGTTAATTATATTTATTAATTAACCCTTAATTGGTTACATTAATTAATCATCCTTTAATTAATTAATTAACCTTTATTATTAAGTAATTAAGCCTTAATTTTTAATTAATCTTTAATTAATTAACTTTTAATTAAAAATTATCTTTTAATCACTTACATTAGGTAATTATCCTTTTAACACTTGATAAATCAACCTTTAACTATTAGTTAATTATCCTTAATTACTTTCATTTAGTAATTAACCTTTTAATTAATTACATAAACAACTTAATCACCTTAATTAATTGTCTTTTAAATTAATCACATAAATAAATTAACCTTTAATTAATCGCGTTAATTAATTAATCGCCTTAATAAATTATCCATGTGAGTAATTAAGTAATTAATCCTTTAATTACATTAATAAATTAATCCATATTTAATTACCCAAGACTTTTTTAAAAATAAATCATTACCTTAATTAATTACTTAATTATCTTTTAAATCTTTGGTAAACCTTTGAAATAATTTATCATCAACACATGAATTAACTTAATTCATAATTAAAATCATTTCACCTTCTTTAATTAACTATTTAATTATTCAAACTTATTTAAATAGCTTAAGAATTAATTTTTAAAATTATTTATTTTAAACCTTTTACAAATTTCAAAACTAAATAATCATAAAACTAAATAATCATATATTATATAAAAGAATTAGTTTTAAGAAATTTTTTTAAAACTTATTTATCTACTTGAATTTTAAAACTTTAAAACTATAAAATTTTAAGACTTTAAAAACTTGATACATGTTTCTTAATATTTTAAATACTTGGTTATGCTTTTACTTTACCTATTAAAACCTGGTTCAAGTTTTCTTTTAAATATTTAAAACCTGGTTCAAATCACTTCAGATTTTAAAAACCTGAACATGATTTACATTTTAAATTTTAAAAACCTCTTATGCTTTAAAACCTGGTTTCAAACTAAACTAGCCCAAGAACAACTTCGAGCCATGCCATCATCTTCCCGAGTCCAGTCCCGAGGCGCCTCATTCTTCTTTCTTCTCAAATCTTTGACACACACAAATGCACGCGTACACGTGCACCACTAATCGTCGACCCTCTGACCAACGTCGCTACATCCATCAAGTCATTGTCGATTATCTATACCCGATCAACTACCTAGAAGCATGAACCATCTCATAAAACAAAATCGAAACCATTTCGAAATTTACCAGGAAGAAACCCGATCGATAAAACCACCTCGACCTATCACCACCGACCACCGAAGACCATAGGCTCGTGCCAGAACCTTTGCCTCCGATCCACACATCGATTCCCCCTGGTCTGATCTGTTCTGATCCATTCAGGATGACGTACAAACTCGAGAATCATCACCGACCAAACCCTATCCTTAAACCCTAAAACAGATTCGCCACGCTGCCATGGCGCATTATAAAATCATCCACTATTTTTCCGACGATCACCAGTAACCCAACTACCTTCAACAACATGTACGACACCCAGTTCATTGCCGATCACCGAAATTTACCCAAAACATGTTTCCCGTTCAACTTGAAAATTCTCAACATCTACTTGCTTAAAAATCATGAGTGCATCATCTAAAATCATCATTTCATAATTCGAATTTGATTATGTAATCAGATCATAAAATTGAAATGTTCAATTTTTCTGATTTATAATGATTTTACTGTAAATTATCTTTTCACAATATTTACTTAATATTTTTACCTGAAATTATTTTTAGACGTGACTTTACATTGCTATAAACATTTTCTTCTCAGGAATAGTAACTTGAATTGTCTTAAATAGGAAGATATGAATTTTCTTGAATTTGTTGTCTTGTTAACTAACAGAGACATATATATCCATATACAAGCATGCACGCCATATATATATATATATATATATATATATATATATATATATATATATAGAGCAATTCAAACCATGCTCCAGATAAAACATTCATAAAAACAATATTCACTGCTTCACTTCAAGTATCAATCACCACATTAAATTATAGGCCAGTAGTTTACTCACCTAGTTTTGAAAACAGAGAGCCTGGAAACTTGAAACTGGAAGTGTTTTGAAAGTTGAATTTGATCTTCCACTTGATTTTTTTGAGTTGTCTAATGCTTGATGATGTTAGATTTCAGTTTTGTTCTCTGGTTTAAGCTTTCAGGTTGAGATGCTTTAGATTTTTAGTTGTTTGTTTGATTTTCTTTTCGAAACTTGAACAGTTGCTTTGCTTTTGATTTTGTTGTTTGATTCAGGTTGAAGCTCGAGCTGTTTTTTTGATTACTTTGAATTGAATTAGATTCTTTAGGTTTGCAATAGTTTGTTTTGAGTTACTTTGCTTTGATTTTCTTTTTCTGTTTTTAATTTCTTTTGAAAATGAAGAAAGAATGAAGGTAGGAGAAGTAGAGATGTTTATATAATCTCTTTTTAATTTTATTTATTATTTTGAAAAATAACGAACAAAAGACACTTGTTATATTTGCATGGAAAAATTGTTAGCACCTGTATTCTTTCATATTACATGGTTTACATTTGTTGATTTACATGTTTAAAATACTTACACATGTCCTATCCATGTATTTAAATGTTTAAATATATTTTTATATTAGTCTCTATTTTATTAAACACGTTACCTTTTTATTTATATATATATAACTTTAAAGAAATTGATAATAAAGTCTAATTACACATTAATTCACATATATAAGTTTTTATAATATAGAATTTAACTTTTAACAACTTTCAAAAATTACTTATATCAAATTTATATCATAACTTCCAAAATATATATTACATATGTATATTATAATTAGAAAACAAATTTTTTTTATTAATTTTGAAATATAGAGTATTTAAATATTTATAATATATTTATTTTTGAATTTTAGATCCAAAATTCAATCTATAATCTATATATATAAAACAAAACACATATCTTATTAAATTTGGAAAAACTCAAATTAATTCACAATTTAATCCAAAATTTTATATTAAATTACCAATTTAAATTTGACTTAAAAACGAGATCGTTACAATGCACAACTTATAACTGGATATAAAGAGCAATTCATAATTTAAATGTTGACCAGTTAATAAAATAATGTGTAATAAATGGTGATTGGATAGAATTTGTGTAGTATAAGTTGTTATAACATTTTGGTTATAAATAATAAACTTAGAAATGTTATTAAAGGTGGGAATGGTGACAATTGTTATTTGTTACCAATTTAATTAATCAATTACAAACAAATGTCATTAAATGTTACATTACTGCGAGTTAAGACCATAATTGTAAATTGTGAATGTAATAAAATGTATGGAATGTTAATTATATTCATAAGGAAATAACTGCTGTAATAAAAGAGTGAATCAAGCTAAATAAGTTAATTAGGTTTTTTAATTGATAATTAATGGGCAAAATTGACAAAAATCCAATATAATTGAAATATAGTAGTTCATGCAAATAAAAGATGGAAATTGTGTCACATTAGTGAAATAAGAGATAAATAAATGTTAACTATGTTATTAGAGTAATAATTGACTAAACTAAAGACCGAAACCAAATTAAATAAATTTATTGGAATTAAATTATATTAATTGGATTTAATTAAAGTTGAAATTGGACACTGTAATTGGTGTAATATTTAACATTGAATTGATATGTAAATTTGTTTTTAACTACTGTCAATATACAAGTAATCAAAAATGATGAAAATTGTTAGTTATTAAATTTGAAATAAAAATGTGATTTAATTAATTTAATATTAATTTATTTAATTAGTGTGAAAATATCCATTTTGGCCACTGTCTCATATTCTGACGAAGCTAGTTTCATCGGATCCGTAACAGTGGATTATTATAGGATTTCAAGTTTTGTAGCGATCGGACTTGTCATTGATCGTACGGGATCGAAACGCCTAAAAATCAATTAAATTGAAATCAATTTGAATAAGCTGATTCTAAGCTAACTTCTTCATACGACGAAATTTGGACTTGAAACCTATTCCATTGAATTTAAAGATATCGAAAACATCCATTTTGATATATGGGATGACCCATTTTCATTCGAGTGGCAAAACGGGCTTTTTGGTTCGTTTATCGTTCAAACCCAAATCGATCTAGTCCATTCATTCTATTTCTAATCTACCTATAAATAGCTCATTATAAACCTTAGTTGTTTCTCATATTCTCATTTCAGTATGTTCAATTTCATCTGTCTACTCCTCCTTCTCAATGGCAGAACCAAATCCAATTACAAAACCCTAATTCCCAAATTACAAATTCAGTTTCAACTTCAAAATCAAATCCCTCCAAACCCTGTAAAATTATATATCAATTCAAAGCTCTCAACGAGCTTAATTCATTGCAATGTTTCATTTCGGATCATCATTTGTCCAGAAATAGTTGTTCAATCTCGGCCATACATCACGTCTCGATCATCATCGACCAATCGTCAAATAAGTGATATGGTTTTGAAGAGAGTGTCAAGTGGAACGCATCTGTGTTGGTGGCACGGCGAATCAATGGTCAGATTGGCCGGTTTAATTTGATTAGGTTAGCTCCTAAGCGGTGGCCGGAGCTTTTGGACGCCGATCGTGGCAAGATGGCGGTCGTTATTGGACTGGGAGGTGGCACAGGAGGAAGCGCACGTGTAGGGGGGTCGTGGCATGTCAAATGTCACTTGGGTGATATGGCGTTCTTGCATGCTCATGTCAGGGTAGGGTTCGGTCATGATTTCGCATGGAGGATGCGTGGAAGAAGGGTATGTGGTGATATTGTTATTTTATTTTATAATTTAAAATCGTAGAACTTCAAAACTTAATAACTTTTGTATATGAGGTCGGATTCATGCGTAGTTTGTTCCATTGGGATCGTATTGAAATTCCAGACATTTTGATGCTAGTTTGGATGAATTCTAAAACTGTTTGAATTTTGGGACTAAATTGGAGTTTTATTCGATTTAAAATCAAAGGTGAGTGTTTTAACCCACTCACAATTACTAAACTATCTTACTTTAGTTAAATTAAATTTATGATATGATTAGAAATCTATTTATTGATGTTTGGTATGTTTAAATTGTCATTTTGGTTAAATTTAACTTTTATTGCTTTTGATCATCGTTTTATTAAATATTGCATTTTTAAATTGTCAATTTAGTACCTGCAATAATTATCAGTTATCTATTGATGTTTATTGCTTGATTTGGATGATGATTTTGATGTATATTTGATTATTGATATTGGATGACTGGATGTTGTATTTTATATTGTTATTATTGCAAGTTCCCTATGGGTTGAAATGATACATACCCGAATGATCTATACATTAGGGAAAAAATGTTATGGGTTGAAACGACAGACTCGAGTGATTTTATGGACTTTATTTAAATTCGGAATTGCGGTTTGAAATGATATATAACCGTAAAATTATAAATCGCGGATCGAAATGATGAATATTTGTATCACTTGACCCTAGGATAGAAAATTATATACGTACGCCAGTTTGGTTAAATTAAATGATTTGTAAATCTTTAAATTTTGAATTCAGTTAACTAGTATTTTGAAATAGAAATTGATTTATATAAACTGAATTATTTTCGATAATCCAAGTGTAAATGTTGAAATTGGAATTGATTTAATGAATTTTTCAGAGGATTTAAATTTGGAAATTTCAAAGTTGAAGTGTCAAATAAAATGAACTTATCGGAATTGAGTTATTGGAAATGTTTGTATAACTTTGAAATCTATTTCAGACTAGTTTAAACTATTTTAATCAATTTAAACTATTTTAGTTTATTTAGTCTATTATAACCAATTTAACCCAATTTAATCTATTTTTACCAATTTTAAACCAATCAAATTTACTTAATCTATTTTAAATGTATTTAATATAATTTAAATCTATTTAATCTATTTTAAATTTATTTAATCAATTTAAAATTCTACTTAATATAATTTAAATCAATTTTGTCTATAATTAAACAATTTAAAACCTTTAAAACCAAATAAAATCTGTCTAATCTTTTTTAGATCTATTGAAGATTTTAGATCTATTTAAGTCATTTTAATTCTAACTAAACCCAATTTAAATTCAAATCTATTTTACTATTTAAATTATATTAAATCTAATTTAAGTTATTTTTAAAACTATTAAAATTATTTATGAATATCTAAACTATTTCTAAAAATTCAGACTATGTATGGTTAAATATTTATATCCTTGATGATGATACAACCTAAGTTGAAATTTTGAATTGATAACCTTTATGAAATTACATATTGAGTAAATATGATTTTAGAAGTGAATGTGATTTTGAAAAGTGAATATGATTTGAAAATAATATGGTTTTAAGAATATGATATTTTGATATTAAGTATGAATTGGCTTTTGATATGTAAAAGAACCATCCGGTGTGAAATAAGCGTTTGGTTGTTAAAGAGACCGGAATTGGATATTGTCATATTCTCTGCTAATACCGAAACCACTTTAACAACTATGCATGTGGTGGAGATTCTAGAAATGAAGTAGGATGGCTTGGCGAACCATTTCTGTATAAGGTATGACGTGACCCTGACTCCCGTGAATCAGCTTAGAAGTGACTAAAAGATGAGCCACGCCGGGCCAAGTGAGGTCGCACCTCCGATCGGACACATTTCTTCGATACCATAATATGACTTTGTGATGATTTGATGGTCACCCCTTGATTTTGATTTGGCAGTGTGTTCCGAGGTGGGCGGTAGTAGCTGCTATGCGTTATCACAAGTCCAGATCCGCAATTGGTATATCTACCCTGGCATTGCCTCGAGTGCCTTATTCACGTGCCATATCATGCCTTCTTCGAGTTTGTTTTTTGTCGTACCTATGGAGTGATCCCTGATAGCCCAGCTGCGGGTGGAGTTTACAGTATCTGTATAGACTACGGCATTATATAAAATGTGTTAAGGAGAATATGGGTAATGCTTTAACACTATTTTAATACTTTACTGTAGACATATTATAATAGCGTACTGTACTATATAGTATATAGTTTAACGGATCCTTAGGAGACAAAAATCCCGAACATCTCTTAAGTTATTTCACTCACGTCAGACACTGGATAGGAGATGTCAAACCCCGTAAACATCTCCGATGCCATTTCACTCACATTTATTTACCTTGATTTAATCTACATAAGATCTTTTAGTTCTAACTCGAGTATTTTGTCCTTTCAATTCGCTCGGGTCAGCCTGAGCATTTCATGGTTGAAGATCTTATTTCTGGAGGACGAAGACGAAGATTTGTACTATTATTATTTATTATATTTATTCCACTGCATCATGTTGTTCCGCTGCATTTATTTATTTATTCATATTTTTCTATAACTCTGATTTTGTGTTGTAAAAGAATAATTAAATGTATTTATAAAACAGCTTCATGAACTGTTATTTGATTATTATATTTTTTCATTGTGCTGCGAGATTCTGTATTTTTTCTTTTCTTTCCCTATTTTTTTATTATTTACCCAATAACAATCTATCCATTTGTAAGGTTTGAGTCTTACGTGTGTGGTTTATAAAGCGTCTAAAAAGGCAGGTTGTTACATAAAGACTAGCTTTTCGTATAATACATCCTTCTATAATACACCTTTCAATATATCTTTTGTTACGCACATATCCTTCATTGTTAGTCCTTAAGATGATGGTTTTGATGATAACAACCTTAGAACTTGTTATAAAATATAAATACTAACATTATAGTTTAGATATATATGTATATGTAGGATATAACCATGCAGGTACCAAGAATGAAGACTGTATAGTATAAAGATTCAGGACTGAAGACATCAAGATTGAAGACTCATAAGTATCAAGATATTAAGATTTCAGTAGTATAAGATAAGTATTGAATCTAGAATTATGTTAAAACTTCTTGAAAGCACTTACATCTTTATTCGAAATTTATTCATGGAATGGAATCCACTTCGAGCCTGTTAAAGGGATGGAACCCTAGTGGGATGGAACCCATGACAATATCTAGTGGTACATATAGTGGTCCTATTTTGATATCCACTAATTTTATATAAAAAAAATTCAAAAATATATCTCTTTTTTTTACAAAAGTTTTCAAAATTTTCTTTTCAAAAAGACGTCTTTCTTGGTTTTAAATATTTTAGGCTCAAAACTATTTTTATCATTTTTAATATTTTGATTTCAAAATTATCCTTGTTTTTTAAAATCATCTCTTATTTCAATATTTAGCATTAAAATATTTACACACGAATTTTAAATCACTTTATAAACTAAGTTTATATATTAAAAATTACTTGTATATGTTTAAACTATATTCAAATATATTTACAAAGTTTAGAAATTGTTTTAACAAATTATAGAAACCAATTTTAAAGAAAATCAAAATCATGAATTTTGCCTAGAGCATGTCGACGTCCTTCAACCCCCCATGTCAACATGGTGCGCGTTAAATTCAAATTTCAAATTTTCAAAAGAAGTGCCCGTTCGTCGTATCCTTTCACGAATAGATATGGCTGCTGATCTCTATAAATACCAATAAGTTCTAAACGAATTTTTACCAGATTTTTAATTATTTTCTCTCCTCTTCATCTTCCTCATTTATTCTAAAGAATCCAAAATTATACTCTGCTGAAATACCAAGTGAATCAAAATTGATTTTCTCTTGTTTGATTCTTTGCCACTCTCTTCATAAGATCTCAATGTTGTTCAGAGTTATAGGATCATTTGTAAATCAAACTGTTGAGTAAAAGGTGTGGTTGAGCCTTGAAATCTATTGTGTGTGATCGTTTCCTTGGAAATCGATTAGGTGATCTTGTGGCCTGTTTAAATCAAGAGAATTTGCCCTAGACTCGAATACAGGAGGGTGTACCTCGCAGCCTTGAAACCGAGGGTGTAATCTAGTAGATTATTTTGAAATGAAATCCATACAATTATGCGGGACTGGATGTAGGGTAACTCTGAACCGGTATAAAATCCCGGTGTGTTCTTTCCTTTACTGCTTTTATTTAGTATTTGCATCTGTGTCTGATTCTGTGATTATATCAGTGTCTGTGAATTGCATTCGTTGGTGATTAAATTACATAAGTTTCAAAAAGATTTAGAAAATTCATAAAACACTATTCACCCCCTCTTGTGTTATTCCAGCCTTAAGATTTGTAATCTGCATTTCTCACATTTATAATTTTTCATCAACCTATAAAGGTAATCAATTGTAAATAACCAATAGCTATTTAAATCAAATGATGATGTACAACACTAAAATTAGTAATTTACCATTTGAAAAGGATACATCCACCTTTATTTAACAGGGCCACAAATCAATTGTTCATCGACTAAATGAATTATAAGGTAGATGCTGATATCAAAAAATATAGGTGAAAATTATTTTTCAAACACACATTGCTTCTACCAAATCAGCCTTTGCTTTTAAACTTTGTTCCCTGTCGGTTACCTTTGAGCATAAAATTTTGAAGAGTAGACTTATATGACGTACAATATTGCATAGATCCTTATGTTATGGATAAGAAAGTTATGCAATATTAGAAGTAATTATTGCATCATGATGTGGTAATCATGCAACTTTATATTTATTAGTTCAGGAAGATTTATGCTCATGTTATTGTGGAAGTAAGAAGATAATTTACTTGGCACTTGCAGTTTTTTGAAAACGGTGCAAAACCATAGCTTTTCTTCTTTGCTCAATGTGAAAGTTGACTCTGGTATGGTTATTTTATTTGTTTCAGGGTCTTCCATCACCCACAATTAATGTTTTATGCCCATTTTTTTAAATCATTGCATGTATTGATGTCATCTTTTGACTTGTTTTTCTGACCCATGATTATGCTAATGAGATGCTCCATGACAATCTTCTCCGTATGCATGACATCAATATTATGTCAGACCAAATTACTTTCCAATATGGAAAATCAATGAGGATGGACCTCCTATACCATGCAGAAACATTTTCAAGCTCTTCTTCATTAGTTTTTTTTGCCAATTTCTATTTGTTTACCGACTTTCATCTTGATATTCGCTACCTTTTCTTCAACTTGATAACTAACCAATGGAACTTTATCGGGGTTCATAACTCACAGCTATTTTGGATGTCCTTTTTGTAGAGAAGACATTTGTTCTTATTATCTTCTTTTAAGTAAGAAGACGTGTTACATGGGACATCAAAGATTTCTTCCTTTCAACCATAGGGTGATCATGAATTGCCCACAACACTCTAGCTCTCATTATAAACTCAGATTTATTAAATGAGTGAAATGTACTGACTCCTTTCAATAACTGCTTTAACTCATCTATCAATGGTTGTAAATAAATATCAATATTCTTCCATGGTTGTTTTGACCTTTAATTAACAATGTCAATATTAAGAACTCTCTTTTCATGCACACGGATGAAGAAAGATTATATGGTACTATAGTTACTGGCCAACAACTGTAATGGGTAAATAGAGAAGCATGTGGATTGAAACCATCTACTATTATTCCAAGTGCGACATTTCATGGCTCAACTATAAATATTGGTCAAAAGAATCTACAGCTTGTCATTAAGAAGTGTCATGTGGATGACGCATTACGATTGGACCAAACTTGGCATGCCCATGTTAGGTCATCGATTTGCTATCCATGGTATAGTATACTGTCTCCTCAATTTGAAAATTAAAGGAAATGTCTCGGCATCTTTTAAGGTACTTTGGTGGTTCTTTTCTCTTCATTGAATGTTGTCTTACATCTTAGTTTGTTGCAAACTGTATAACTAACTCTATTTGCATCATCTTTCCAATATAAAATGCAGCCATTAATGCATTCATCATAAGTTTTGCAATGCATCCCAACTTGTTTAATCATCTTCTTCGTGTCAAGGTACTTTGTTGGTAGTGTGTTACCTTTAGGAAGTAATTCCTTTATAAATTCAAAAAGTGCAGACATGCCATTATCTGAAAAGATGTATTGGGTTTTCAAGCTATTAGATTTTACAACGACATACAATTTTATTAACCCTTTTGGGCATGAAGGACATAATAGCTCTTATGCACTATCAAAAAGTGATTTATACTTCACACTTTGATTGGCCAGCCAATCGACATCAAACATAGACAATTCCTCAATATTATTGGGCAACGGACTTGTAGGTTGAAAATGATGAAATCTACTAGCATTATTGACCAAATCTTCCATCCTTGGATGTTCAAACTCATCAGTAGTTATGGCATAACTGCTTGTTTTTATTTCTCCATTAATTCTTCCCTATGAAAATGCCATATGGTATATGATTGGATAATTCCCCATCTAAGCAGATGATAATGAATGTCATCTAATTTAACCTTCATTTTCATATTTTTGCACCATGTATAAGGACATGAATATATTTATTTATTACCAGCATTCTGTACAATGAATTCAATAAACTTCTACACTCCTTCCACATACCATGCAGTTTTTCGTTCGGATTCTTTCATCCATTATTTGTTTATATTAGAAGCCATATTGCACTGTCATATCATATATGATATATCATCGATTATTTTTCTATCAGATCATTATATCATACCATCACATACACAAACACGTAGCACAACTCAAATTAATTTGATGTATAGTTCACTTAAATGCATAAATTAAATGAGAACTATATTATTATCAACATGGGTTATGAGTCTATGTGCTATTATTATTTGATTGATGCGCTGGGACTTCACAATTTTAGCTAAATAGGCAAACATGCGGTTATTATTCATTAGGCATGGAAATAATAATAGTAAGTCAATTATGATGGTTGGCATATAGCTTTATCTAACTCCTACCAAATCAACAAACTATTTTGTGCAACTTATATTTCCTTCTTCTAAACATTTTATAGTTATGCTACCAAATATTAGAATTCATACAAAATGGATCAAATATAAATTAGTTTTGACTACCATAATTTTTACATCTTCTGATAAGATATTTGACTTGTTTATTATATTCTTTTCTTATTTACATTAGTACACTTTTTCTTTCCTTTCACCAGACTAATTGATGTAATCAGAATAGATTCCAAGATCTTTAAGCGCATAGAAAATATAAAAATATAACAGTCTCGGCTATTTGTCCATTGAATGCATTTTGTTTCTTTAAAATATTATTTACTTTGGTGTGTTTAGCAAAAGGATATAATGTACATATATATGATGAGCTTTCGTATTGGTAATGGCATATGGAAGTCATAAATAACAATCTTAACAACAATTACGATTATTTTAAGGTTTCTAACCGAATATATTTGATAAAGAATTAAACGTAGCAAAATTAGTTCTCACTTAAAGTTAATGCATGTCACTACAAGCAACTGGTTAGTGCTCTATTCTATGGATTAATCAGGCATCGCACTTCTATGCAGTTATATATTCTTCTTCTAAATATATAAAGAAATTATAGGTATATAATCATGCGATCCATGTTTGTCTAGCTAATTTGTTCTTTCTATATTCATAAATTAGATTTGGATTTCCATTGTTAGGGTTAAAAAATAGTTTTACTGAACTTCACCTATAACACATAAAAATACTTCATGTTACCAGGCTAAAGTACTAAATGCTTACATTCTAAATTCAATAACTTGAGAGGAGAATATGCAAGAAATTAGGGATGGCATGTGGCACATTTCAAATCAAATAAAAATTAATTAAAAAGCATCCTCCAACAATTTAATAAATAAAAATAAAATAACCATAATATTGGATGATATCATTTTATCAGAAATAACCATATTTTGTAATACTTGATCATATGTTTTATTAAATGATTTACAAAATAAATTATTATAAGATAGATAATCAGTCAAATAAGTATCTATAAAATGAAAAAACAAATCGATACCCGATCGACGATTTTGCGATTGAACTACGAGTGCAAGAGAGATGGGAAATGTTAGGACATAATGATGGCGTGGAACGATTAGGGCGAAGTGAGAGAGAGCAGCATAGCACGATGGCATTGGAATAGGGCACAGTTCGATTAGGATAACGCACCGTTCTATTAGAAAAATTGAATGGAGCATATCTCTATGGGAACGGGGGTGTATTGTAGTATGAAGGCATATGGAAATACGAGAGTAGTGTACGCAAAATGGTCATAGAATTTAACACAAAAAAGGCAAAAATAGAAACGGCCTAGCGCCGTTGCTATTTTGCAACAGCCTTATGATTTTTCGAAAAGTTTGCAATGGCTCTAGGCCGTGCTAATTTTCCACATTGGGCGTTGCGAATTTAGCCATATGGTGTAATGGTGGTATATTTGGTTAAATAATATATCTTAGTTATAAATTTATTTTTTAGATATTCGATTAGAGTATGTAGTCTTTATGTTATTGTATTGGCAATAATCTTGGTTAACCAATTTTATAATGTTAAATGTCATTACTTTTAGTACTTCTTAAAAATTTTGTCGAGAAAATATTTCCCTGATATTTGAGTTTAATGTAGAAATTATACAATGTAATACTATATAAGAATAACAACATTTCCATTGAATATAGTACATTGCATTTTAGATATAAAATAATGTACATTACATCATGTTAAAAGAATATAGTATTCAATATCCAACATAGTTTAGTTAAACGTCAAATTTATACAATTTCATATTATATACCAACCACATTTCCAATATAGGACATTACAGCTCAAAAAATTAAGTGTTTTACGTTACAGTGTGGTAAAAGTTCCTAACATTCATCCCAAAGTGTTTTTTAAAAATTTAGTATGTATATGCAACACAAAATATCTAGCATCCAATATTTATTATCTAGCTTTTGATACTTTCAGTCAAGTTAGATGAATTACATTTAACTGAAATTGCCTGTAGTTATACATTCTTTAGTACATTTGTTATCTTAGTTAATGTTATAAGTTAAATAATTTGAGTTTCAAATATAGAGAATTATCTGATAATTAAAATGCTGAATTTAATAATTGTAATTATTTAAATAGTTGAATCTTGGGTTTTAAGTTGGATAAAAATGATTTCAATGCTTATTTAAAGTCTATTAAATAAGAATGAAGATAGTAAAACTTTTAATGTAAATATAAAAGTGGTTAATTTGTCTTTTAAAATAATTCGTTTTAATTAACGTGTAAAAATAACCTTCTGGAGCACTGTCTTGGATTTCAAAGAAACCGGTTTTGTTGGATCCACAATAATATGTTATTATATGATAATGAATTTTATGGCGATTGGACATATCAATTGATCATACGAGTTTGAAACACTTATAAATTAATTATAGAATTTATTCAATATAACTGCGTTTGAAAAGCTATCTTCTACATATGATCGAATTAGGCCTCAAGACTAGTTTCATTGCATTCGAAATAGGGGTATAACATATCGAACGCTATGCAGCACATCACATTTGGGATTCAAAAAATTTCAGACGCTGTATAGCTTGATAATTTAAATTTAAATAATATACATAATAGAATATATATATATATATATATATATATATATATATGCGCTATACATAGCCCATGCTCTTCAATATTCTTGCCATACCTTCCTACGTTCCAACTATACCCCATATCTCCATGTTTAAACCATATTGCCTCTCTCTTTTTTTATAGAAGGCTAGAAATCAGAGGAAAGAAAAAGTTTCAAAAAAACTTTAAAATTCAATATCTCGTGGATTACCAAATGAAAAATTATGAAACAAAAATTTAAATATCATGTTGGTCCTAGGCTTCGATTTAGGATAGGTATGGGAGGGTGCGGCTGCTAGTTGGAGGTTTAGGGTTGATGTTGTGAGGGTTAAAATGGCTAAGGTTCACGATTTTATGAATTTGAGGCATCGATTCGTGTTTTAGAGTTTATATTTGGGTTCGTTGGAGAGATTTGCTTCTCGGGTGAAGATTTGGTGAAGCTTGGCTGCTATTAGAGGATCGCATCGCTATAGTGGTGAAGGAGGAGGAGCTATGTCACTTTTTAATTAGTGAATGCAGATGAGTTGTGGTGGTGACTGACTTGAAGTTCATGGGACGAGGAGTTCAATTGTGCATTCGAAACTGGTTTTCATCGAGAAGGGAGTGCGGGGAGGCGTGCGTGCATGGTCAGTAATGGAGGAGGAGAAGCATGTACCTATGCACGGTTTGATTTGGGAAGATGGCATGGTTGTAATTGTATTTAAGTTTGTAATCAATTTAATTATTTGTTAGCTTAAAAATCGATAGCTTAAAATTTTAATAACTTGTCCATACGATGTCCGATCAAGACGAGGATTTTCGCATTGCTCTCCTAATGATGAAAGCTTCGAGATGGAATTGATTTGGTAGAAATTAGAGCTTGTAGAATTTTATGCTGAATTCAAACATTGTTCGAATTCAAATGGAACCAAAATGCACAAGCGACAATTGAAATTTCGGTAAGTTAAACTCACCTTTTTGGTTAACTAGTATGGTATATAGTTGATAAAAGTTGTTGAATGATTTTCTGAATAAATTACTATATTATTAGTTGGTTTGGATATGTTCCTGCCTCCCGCACATAGAGCAGATGAGTTCATATTACGTTTCCGTGTAAGAGCAGATGAACCTTTGTATACGATCTCACCTCGAAGCGGTTAATTTATATTACATGGTCATATAAATGAGTTGTGATGCAGTAGAATAAGTTGGAGGGATCCAATGGGATTCCTTGCAATTTTTGAATTGTTTCAATAATATTCCTTGATGTGGATTATCGAAAAATGAACATAATTGTGGACATTATGGTTATAACATTGTTATATATTTGAAAACTAAAACCCAATAGTGATAGAATATCAATATTGGTTGAGTGTTTGGTGGCTATTGGCCTTAAATTAGTATTTTGAAATACTATAAATCGCCAATTGAGTTTGAATCTGATTTCTGAGATAGAAAATGATCTTTGAATCCGAAATTGGGTTTCGAAAATATTATTGTTTAAAATTATTCAATTATATTATTATTCTTTTAAAGTTGTTTAATTATATTATTATTGTTTAAGTTATTTAATTATATTAATATTGTTTTAGAATTATTTAATTATATTAATATTGTTTTGATAATATTTAATTATATTAGTATGGTTTTAAAGTTATTTGCATATAGTAAATATTGTTTTAAAGTATTTATAAAAATGTTAATATTTTGAAAGGTCAATTATTTTTAAGAATGATTATGGTTTGAAATTAATAATAAGGATTTATTAAAAAGGTTATGAAAATAAATTAATATTATAACTATGAGAGTAAAGATTAATTATTTTTGTTTTTGAAATGATTAATTATTGTTTTAAGATAAAAATAATCATTTATTTATTCATAATGTTTAATTTAATAATTATTTTTATGTAATATTGTTAGAAGTAAATAATCTTTAATTGTTTATAAGTGTGTTTCATTTATAAGGAAAGTTTATAAATTGGTTTGAGGATTTAAGGGAAGATTATTTACAAAGTGAAAGAGTTTTATAAAGGGCTAGATATTTATAAACGGATTTGAGAAATAGGTTTATGAATTTATAATAGGAGGTTTTAAATGGTGTTATGGGTTTATAAAGCATTTGTAAATTATTTTAGAAAATGTACAAAAAGAATTTATAAGTGATTGAATTTTATAAAAGGGTTGTAAATGGTTTTTCAGAGATTTATAAAATGGTTAACAAATGGTTTTGGAGAATTGTAAGGAATTTATAAATGATTTGAGAATCGAATAAAAAGAAAATCTTTCTCAATTTTGTAAATATACTTGTGCTATTGAGATAAGTAAATGAGTGCAGTTTCTAAGTGTGAGGTGTATGAATACAGTTATACCGTTGAGATAAATGTATGAATATTTTCTAAGTATTAAAATACAGGGATTTGTGGATATACCTTTGTTAGAGTATTTTTATACAAGTAATTTACAAAGTGAATGAAAGATTTATTAAAAAGGCTAGTGGTTGCTTACATGCTTAAAAATGTTGGTTGTTCCTATGGAATAAATCTTTGTTTGAATGTATGTTTATTGATCGTTAAATAACCGACTATCAAATCTTAGCCTAAATGTGTATCCTTCTTAATTTTGGTGGTATGAAAATATTCCCTACTTAACACCGAAGGATTTTAAATTTAAAAATATCTAGGAGAAACACGGGAATTATGTGGTACAGTAACCATCTGTTGTGCTATATTGTACATATAAACTCATTTTGTTTTTCTAGCCAAATGACAAGGAGATCCGTCCACTTAAACGGTTAGGGGGTGATCCTCACTCTTGTGCATTGTTTGATTATTTCCTAGAACCGATATTGAGCATTTTGGATAATCTACGATTGGTTTTTGGAGAGCCAAGGAAGCAAAAGAGTGTACTCGTAAGAGATTATCCAAAAACGGTGACCACTCCGAAACCATATATGGTTTTATGAAGGAGTTTCGTGATGTATTAAGATGGGAATCCATGTGCGATTTCAAGATATATTTGAGATATGGAATCCATGTGTGGTTCCAAGACCCGTTGGGGTATAGGAATCCATGTAGGATTCCGTGATTTATTTCTGGTGATGGTGCATGAGCTGGAATGTCGGACGTAGCTCATCAATTGTAATAATTAAAACCAGAGATAGGAGGTATTGCCAATAGGGTTGGCAAACCCGTCAGGTGTAATCGGCTCTACCTAGGCGTTACTTACAGTTGTTATGCATGCATGGATGATGCACTCGGTCTTAGCGAGACCAGTTACGTTTTTCCTATGGACATCACTGGGGAAGTATGTTGCTTCAAAAGGATATCTCTGATCTTTATGCAGGAGAACGATCCTCGAAGTAGTGAGAGCACCTCCGTGGAATTCTTACACAATTAGCGAGCATGCCCTATTGGTTTTTTATTATATAATTATTATTGTTGTGATGTACACTCATGAGCATCACAGCTACTTTATTATTATTGTTCTCACCCTTAGACATTATTATAATATTAGTGGATTTTCTATAGAAAACGTTTTGGTTATCGTAACGTAAAAACCCATATGTGTTTATGTGCGGTGTGGTCTTATGAGATGCTTTTGATTTCAAAGGTTTTTATAACTTTAAAATCCAGTTGGGTGTGTTTTCTCACATTGGTTTTCCTGACTAACTTGGGTGTTATTTTATTATAATGCACGATCAGAATGTGCATATGTACAGATTATAGTTGGATGCTCTGGAGCTTCACGAGATGAGTTAGAGACCCAGAGACGTATTCACGTATATGGTTATTTTCCAATGCGTTCGTTGTTGTATTTATCAGCAAATTGTAAGGATGGGATGTTATAATTATCCAGGCTGAAATAGGTAGTATACTCTGATTAATATTTGAATGTACATATATTATAGCTTGACTTTAGTGTAAAGATTTGTTGTATATTATAGCTTATCCGTTTCGTTATGACATTATATGTTGTTTTCCTTTCTCTCTTCTTTCTCCTTCCTTCCTTCTTCTTCTTTTCACCTAACAGTTGGGTTCTCCGACATTCCATTACTCAAAATGTAATACAATGGACGTATTAGTGTCGATTTTCGAGGGTTAAAAATCTCGACTATTATATTTGGTATCAGAGCTGAAGGTTAAGCGACATTACTACTAAATATCCTTTCGACCTTGTCGAAACCCGATTGAATAAAGACAAAGAAGAAGAAAAGAAAGATGCTCGACCTTTCAAAGGAGTCAAAAAGATGCACAATCAAAGACTAGAAGTATCATAACCTTTCGACGGGGTTGAAAGGGTCAAAAGCACCCTTTCGCTTCAAGAGATCCCCTTTCAAAGCAGATGCTTCCGCATGTATGAATACAATGAAATAAAAGTCTTCGTATGCACGCCAAACCTTTTGAAACCAAAGGTTTATCCTTCATTCAAACCACTCAGAAACACGCTTTCGTTAGACCAACCCTTTCGAAAGCAAAATCAAGCATTTCGGACTGGTCAAAGCCTTTAATATCTAGGGAAGGTTACGTATCAAGTCGCAAGTATAAGTTTGAAAGCTACTAACAGCATCGAAACCATCGGCATTTCAACACCTTCGAAATCTCTGGAAACCACCTGTCCTTAGCGTCGAAAGCTCCTACCTTCATTCCTTATGACAACAAAGCAGCATAAAAAGGAAAGGTGCAACCACCTCTTTCAACGAAAATGGAAGTATTCAAACCCATTAGAAAATGTTGCACAAAGGGTACGCATGTTTCAAAGGGGTCGAAAGGCATCTAAAGCCACCTTTCAACCAGGTTGAAAGCACTGGGTCAAAAGGTGTCACATCACATCTATAAATAAGACCCAATGGCTCTGTTTTTGGGGTTATGAATTGATTTATTCTAGACTTGTGTTCTCTTAATTTTGCAAAGTTATAAACCCTAATTTGTAAATCAAATTGGGGAAAATTGTTCAAATAAATCATTATTAGCTTAATAAAGGGAAGATTTCAATATTTCTGATTATATAGTAGTTTGAAGGCCTTTTACTGGATTTAACTGTATGTTACAGGGTATCGACCTCATCGAAAAGCTTCTTTCGAATGAGTCGAAACCCCAGACTTTCCTAGTAATCCATGTCCTTAACTATAATCCACCATTCACCAAACATTCACCTTCTAGCGAGTCAAAACCTTAACCCAAGCTGGTTTACCTTGGATTCCAGAACCCAATCTTAGTCACTAATTATCCTAGCTTTCGACAAGTTCGAAACACACCTAAACAGACCTCACCCTTGAATCCTTAGAACCATTCCTTTGGCATTCTACAACTGCTTTGAAAGGAAGGTTTTGAAGGAATAACCAAATTACTTCAATCGTCTTGATAGACCAAAAAGAGGGGAATTCGAGTGTTTTGACTAAATTGAAAGGTTAATAAAAAAGGTTCCACAAAAAACCTACTCGAAAGGTTGAATCAAAGGGAATATCCACGTCCTATCTTCCTCAACTTAACCAAATGAAATTAAAAGGGACTAACCTTTTCTTAGAATCGACTTTGGGGTGTTGACAAGTTTTCTTGTTAACATTTTGGCACTAGAAGGAGGGCTTGAACCTCCAACTCTGTCTCTAACCCAATCCTATTTCAAGCTTAAATACTCAAGACCTTAATTCATCATGACTAGAAAAATTAAAATATCTGAGCAAGGATCCTCGAAACCACACTTAATAGGATTCTTCCCAATAAGAACTCAAGATTCCAAACTTTATGAAGAGCAAATGCTAAGATTGAAAGCTCTAAGGATTATAAAGAAGAAAAGAGCATAATCATATGATCAAGAAAAATGGAGCTTAAATTCTTTCCATATTGGCCCCACCCCTATCTTTGCCTTAGGGAAGACAAATGGAAGTGACAACTTATTTGAACAAATTAGGAAAGTGATTCAACACTACTCCAAAGTCACAATCTACAAAAAAGTATAATGGTATATTACAATGCCTTTGCTCACAAATCGCAACAATCTACAACTGGAACACTTCGAGCACATGAACTCCAAAGGGTGTTAAAATGAAAAACAACTGATAAGGGTGAAGATATAAAGTCAATTAACAAAAAGACCTAGAAGTCATTCTGAAGAAACAAGCTTCAAATCAAGACTTCCAAAAGAATTCAACTTAATAACATCTATTGAGAATGTATACATGCTAACCAAAGATGAGTTTAACTATTAGCCATCACAAAAGAAAAAACCAAAATATGAAAGGAATATGGGAGGATCCTACTGCCATTACCATATGATAAATGATCATGAAACTAACCACTGCAGAGCCTTGGAAGGGATGATAATCAACCTTTTTCATCAAGGCAAAATCAATGAGTTTAATGTGATAACCCGTAATTTGAATAACTGTTAGTTTGATAATTAACTAGGTAAAATAATAGAAATACTGATTGTTAAGAAGGAAACAAATAAATTTGAGAATTAATATTCATTTCTGGGAAGATAATTATTTGATAATCTCCTGATATGATTATTTAAAATAGGAAAAACTTATTATCTTCAACCAAGATTTAATTTGTGAGTTGATTTAAATTAAATTTGAATTTTTTATTTGAAGTCCAAAAGAATAAATATATACGATTATTTTTAGTGAATAACTAAGATTTTAAAATCATTCTCTTTTAAAGTTATGTATGTATAAATATTAGAAAATATATGAATATAAATTGTTAAACATAAATTGATTAAAAAAAAGATGTGTTTATCTAAAATTGGAAATATAAAATTTAATTTGAATATGTATACAACATTTAAAACATGATACATGAAATTAGCCAATACAAAATATAAATATGAAGTAATATTGAAACATTTATATACCTATAAAAATACAAGTGTAAGAAGGATACAATCCAAATTAACAAGTGTAAAATAAGAAACTTGCAAGTGAACATGTGGCTTTTATTGTTCCCTGTAGTTGAAAATATGTAGTAAATGTTTTTGAGAAAACTGGTTCTCAGTTCAAAATCATGCTTCACCTTCTTTCTCAATCTTCCTCCATTTCAAATACTAAAAAAATATGATGAAATGATTTATCAAACAGACAACATTAGTTTCAACAACTTCAATCGGATCTACTACAAACTCTAGCAACAACTCCATTTGTTCAAATCTTCAAAACTAAGTAGAAATACAAGTTCCAAATCCAGGATTTTGGGCCTGTTCTCTGTTTACATTCACATGGGATTTCTGATGATCAAGCTGCTACTTTCAAATCCTGATTTCTTTTGTTTAAAAACTTCTAACTGGTGAGTTAAACTGATACTTGTTTTAAAAATCTATTGAACAATCTGATGCATGCAACCTATATCTGAAACAAGTATGATAAATTGATGCCTGATGGTTTAATTTCCTCTGTTCTTTCTTAATATGAGAGCAGATTTGTTTGAACCTTATCTGTTAAATCATTTGAATATTGAGCCTGCAACAATTGAAGTTACTAACTCAAATATATGATTACATGAATGAATTGATATTGTTCAGAGATATATAAATTCATTCACAGTTTGCATGTCTGTGTGAATATGTGTATATCTCTGTTCTAAATTTCAACAATCTAAATAAGTTCAAATTTTGTAAATCAAAAATGGGAAAAAAAAGGATAAAAATGGAATTTGAATGCATGTGGAAATATTGGTTTGTATAGAAGTACTTCATTCTGGAAAGTATTTGGAAATTTATACGTGTGTAATGTGGGTACCTCAGTTTATTTATATTCAAGATCATGTTCTCTGTGTTGTACAGTCTCTGTTTTTCCTTCTAAAATCCAAATCCCTTTACCAAAGCAATGTTAAACTTTGATATGTAAATGAAAATCGTTTGCTAATGTATGATGATAATATTAAAAATATTTTGAGGGTTTAAAATTTGATAAATTATTTTTAAAATGAAATTGCAGTGGGAAAAGTATATATATGATAAAAACCAACCAATCCAATTTCTGTTTGGAATAACATGAATGAATTAGTGAGGGAAAATCATGATTTTTAGTATGCATTTCATGATTTTTAGATTTATAAATTATGGGAATTTTGGAGATAACCATTTTGGGATTTTTTGGTAATTGCTGACGATCGGCACGGTGGATGGAGGTTAGGTCGTAGGCGAAGGTGGCTGGGAGGTTGCCGAGGGTAGGAAAAATACTAAAGGATTTTCTTGTTGGCCGAAGTGATCGGAAACGAGGGAACTAGGGTTTTGGAAGTTGTTTTGCTTGTCGTGGTTGTCAAGAAAATTTCGACGAGGGCAAGTGACCGGAGTGGTTCGCGATAGTAGGAATGGGAGCTGGAAGGGGCGACAAAGCTTCGGTGAAGGGGGTAGGTGATCATGAGGTCGGAGGTGATGGAGAGGAGTGAATATCCGGTAATGATGGGTTCCAGACATGGTCGTGATGGGTTAATTTCTGATTTAATTGGAAATTGTTTGATCGGGGTCCACGTGAGGTTGACGTGAGTACAAGGAGTTTGGCGCGAGTGGCGGTGGCTTACTCCGATGATCGGAGGGGTGGTGTACGTGCACCACGTGCACATTGATTTCTGGAACTAATTGAAGTTTTGAGAAGATGAAGGTTTCTTCGGTGCGGTACTCGAGCTAACTACTGTGCGACTTGAAGTGGTGCGTTCGGTTGATTGACTCGAGGGTGGCACGAGTTTTTGGTGCGTTTGAGTCGGGTTTGGCCCGAGATGTTTTCTTGGCTTTATCTAGCAGATTCTTTTTTGTATAAAAATCTAGTTTTGTTATTCGTTTTTTTTTAAAAAAAAGAAGAAGAAGAAAATGAGTTAAGTTTAGAGGATTGAGAAAATTAATAAAAGGTTAAGTATAATTAATCAAGATAAGTAAGGAGGTGTAATTACATTGCATTGAATAAAGAAATTAAAAATTAATTACTCAGTGTGATTATTTTGGATAATTAATAAATGTGATTAGTTAATAAATGTGATTAATTTAAGATTAATTACAAAATGTAATTAATTAAAATGTGATTAATTAGTAAAGTAAATAATAAGGGGTTATGAATTAATGGAATTAAATAATAGTTACTTAATATATAAATTAAGATTTGATTACTTTGCATTGAAGGAGGTTAATTGACAATTAAGATTAATTAATTTATAATTAAAGATTAATTAATTAATTTATAAGGTAATTAAGGGACAAATTACCCAGTTGTAATTAATGAGATTGATAATGGTAATTACTTAGTGAGGTAATTAAAGGTTAGATTCTTAGGAGAAATAATTAAGGATTAAATTACTTAGTGTAATAGGTTAAAGGATTGAGAGAAAAAAAGTTAAGTATAATTAATCAAGATAAGTAATAAGGTGTAATTACTTGGGAAAGTAATTAATGAATGATTACTGAATGAACTAATTAAACGGAAATTACTTGATGAGAAGTAACTAAAGGAAAATTACTCGATGGAAGAAAATAAGTAAGGGTTACTCAATGTAATTAAGAGATTAATTAATATAATTATTCAAGGAGTTGGTTCAAATTGATGGAATAATTAAGGAAAGTCAATTGCTGATTGTGATTAGTCAAGACTAATTAATGAATGTAATTAAGTTAAAGGTTAATTATTATTTGAGATTTAAGAATAATTAACTAATGAAGGTAATTAGGGGATCATTAATTAGTTTCATTGATTAGAGTGACCAATCTTGTTTATTAATGATTGAATGATAATGGGTGTCTTGAATTGGGAGATATCTCCGATATGAATTGTTTTGTGATTTAATATGTTGAATGGACGATGATGGTATGATTATCAATCTATTATGAATTCCTGTGTAAAGGAGTTATCCGACAATTAAAGTTAAATTTTGTTTAATTAGATAACTTGTGTTTAGATGACATTGGATTCGAAGAGACCGGAGTCGGATATTAGTTAATACCCGTAGCCACTTCGATTCTTTATAAAATTGTATGTGGAAATCAATGTGATGTTTTGGAATGATTTAAGTGAATTAGACCATTTAATCTAAATTGAGTACTTAGAAATTGATGAGTGGAAAAATGATGTCGATATCAATTTGTGAAGTTGTAATTGATACAAGTTACCCGGTTATATATATAAGTTGTATGCTTTTGAAATTTATGTTAGATGGGTTTACTCACGCTGGTTTCCAGCCTGACCCGGGTGTTACTTTGATGTAATGCTCGGGTTAGACCGAGTATTACAGATTTTCAGGTAAGTACGTTTTGAAACTCAGGAGACGAGCTGGATGGCAGAGTCGTATGGAGTGTTTCCTCCCGTGTATATTATTGTTATTTATCTAGGACATGTTGTTTAAAATTGTCCAGTGTTGTGAAATTGTTGTAACTCTGATGTATAAATGTATAAGTGAATTGATACAGTTCTTCTTTGTAAAACTATTATTTATGTGATATTATATTTTATCTGCTGCGAATGTGAGTTTGCGTGTTTCTTTTCTTTCTTCTTCTATCTCTTTCTTCTTTCTCTTTCTTCTTTTCACTAACTATCTGGAAATTTCGGGATCAGAATTTTCCGGGTCGTTACATTTGGTATCAGAGCAAAGGTTAAGCGAGAACCTTGGCTCTGGTGGGATTACTCATTAAGGATAGGGTAGTGGTACCCTAGAATGAGTTGAGTGTGTGTGTGTGTGTGTGTGTGTGTGTGTATGAGATAGCGTACTTGTTATTTTTTTTATATAAAGATTTTAAATGGTTTTATATAAGATTATATTTTGATATATAAAGCAATATATCTTTCTAATAAATAATAAAGGAATTGGTTGTTAAGTTATTGAATTAAATTAAGAAGTAATAGAAATACAACCAAACTAAAAATTAAATCTTGAATTTGGAAAAGGTTTCATGATAAGGATAATCAATTAATGTAAACTTTATTTAATGAGATTAATTAATGGATAATAATTGAGAATGATAAATAAAAGGGAGTTACTTAGTGTAGTAACTAGAGGTAAATAATTTAAGGGACAATTACTTAATGAAAGTAACTAAGAAATAAGTTAATTACCGAATGTGATTAATTGGAATTAATTAGTGATGTAATTAATTTAAAGAAACAATAAATAATATTATTTAATGCGATTGAATGAAATGGTCCTATTTCAAACAAGAGTTGTTTGAAAATGTAAAAGAAATTTGTTTAGAATTAAAAACCAAAGGTGGTTTAAAATTTTAAAGTATAACTTGGTGTGTAAAAGAAATTAATATGTATATATGTGGATATAAATAATATCAAAGGTGGTTTGAAATAAAATCTAAATGGTGAGTTTTAAGTTTGGGAAGAGATATGATACCCAAAGTGATAAGTTTTTGAACTTAATAAGTGGGAAGATTATTTATGAGAAGATTAAAATTTGAAAGGGAATTCAAATTTGAATAAGGTTAAACGGGATTAATTGAATTTAACTCGGAGTAAGTTAAATAAGATTGAATGAACAATCTGATTTGGAAATATCAAGATGAAATTGGGATTTAACTTGGGAAGTTAAATAGTTGATTGGAATTGAGAGTTTGAGTGATCTAAAAGGGGTTTGAGATTCGAAAATTGGGAATGGATGGATGTTTTAAAATGAATTGGATGATATCATCCTATTGTTATTAACAATCTTTAAATTATAAATTGGATTTGTTTAAATGAATGAGAAATGGAGTATGGTAATCCATTGTTGAGATAAAAGGAAAATTAACCTTTCTTTGGAAACTAAGGATATGGAATTAACTTGAACTAAGAATTTGAGTAATTGAATTTGTAAATTGAAATTGTTTAAAAAGTTTTTGATAAAGGTTAACTTGGTTTAAAGGGTTAAACCAACCTTAGTGATTTTAACTCGAATTTATATAATTCGAAATGGTTTAAATTTGATATTGAAAGTGATTCTGATTTGAATTAATTGAAATTGTGATTGGAGATGTGTAAGTATAAAATTCAAATGGAAAATTTGAATTGGATTGATTTGAATAATTTGGAATTGTAATTAAAGTTGAATAGTTTTAAATTCAAATGGAATTTGAATTGAATTTGGAAGGAAATCAAGAATAATTCAACTTGATTTAGAAATGGAGTTTGAAATTGGGATTAATTCAAACTGGAGTTGAAATGAATTGAAATTGGAACTAGTTTAATTAAAATTTATTTGAATTAATAAATTTTGAGATCAAAGGTTGAATAAAATTAAATTTGGAAAGAACTGAGGAATTCAACTTGAATTCTGTTAAATAGATTTCAATGGAAATTAAAGTTATTTAAATTGGAATTGGGTCAATTTAAATGGTAGAGGAAATTTAAATTGAATTGATGAGAATGGAGATTGGGAAGTGAGCAGTTTAACTCTGGACTATTTTTAATATAAATTGTTTTAATATAAACCTATTTTTCCAAGCTATTCATTATATAAACCACCTTTGTTTTGAAAAGCCAAACTATCTTATACCTGTTTTACAATTATTTTTTTGAAACTGTTTAACAATTTTCTAACTATTTTATAAACTAAATACTATTCTCAACTACTAATTACTATTTTATAGCTGTTTTGCGATTATTTAAAATTTCTATGACTATTTAACTATTTTCCAATTATTTTACAATTACTGAACTATTATACAGCTATTTTACAAACTAGAAATTATTTTTCAACTACTTATCTATTTCTTTAACTTTTCAAGTTATTTTCTAAATTTAAATTGGACAGAGTTCAAACTGTTATTGGTTAAATACCCAATCGAGATAAGAATAGAGGTGATAATCCAAATGGATTGAAGCAATTGTGAGTAAGTAAATGGAAATCAAAATGAATGTGAATAGAAATGGAATTGATTTGGCTAATAACCAATAAAGATAAATACGTAGGGTGTACGTATGTTATTCTATTCGCATAATAATTTGATCCAGATTCGAGCATAAAAGTTCGAGATAGTTATATCGATCCGAGTTGGAATTTTCCACTCGATTTTTGAAGGCGAACCTGGATATGGATTTTTGATTGGTTCTGGATATTCTCTATCATAGTTATGACTATGCAAGGAGAATGACGGTTTCTGATCAAGAAACCATATCTGTGTCCGCACTAGGAAGTCGGGTGGACAATACTAGTTCGGAAGTGAAATTGTGTGATCGAGTGAGCGATCAGATTGGTATAGCGTATGGATGATATGTGTACATCGTTTAGATTGGAATGAATTGATATTGAAGTTTGTGGATAAGAAATTTGAAATGGTTTTTGAAGTGAAAATATATTTTGTGAAATATATGAGGAAATAAAATAGAAATTGGATATTTCTATGGTTGAAATTTTGTTTATGGAAGTAAGTGATATGGTAAGTGGTTTTGTAAGGAGTAATCAAATTTGAAATGATCTAAAATTTTAAAAATTGTATATATCTGTATATATATAAAGGATCTTATGAGGATTTTTGGAAAATGGTTTTGGGAACCTATGGATTTGGAAAGGCTTTTGATTTTTGGGTAAAATCAATATGAGAATTTGGAAAGCCTAGTTTAAGAATTATCGATTTTGGAATAATCGATTTTGAGTAAGGGAGTTTTGTATGAGATCATACTAGGTGTATGATTTAAAGATACTATATATGTGTAGTATAAAATGTTTTGATGATGGCTCTGGGGAAAAAGGCGCTCCCTTGAAATGAACTTCTCAGGAGTACCACCGGGTGGTGCTGCCTTGAGCCCCAAGGGGGGGTTCTAAAGTTGATCCTGTGAGGAGTCCGGACGAAACTAGTTCCTGGGGATTATGAGTAGAATATACCATAGCGAAAGTCGTATGTGCCGCTGAGAGCCAACAGTTACATGGACTTTTGCTGCGATGGCAACGTAACCCATGATGTAACTGCGACCTATGGTATAACTAGCGAAAGTCGTGTGTGCTGCTGAGAGCCAACAGTCAGCGTTTGATTTTATATCGGCAAACTGCGACCTATGTAGGAGTGGAGATGTTTCATTTCGACAGCGAAAATCAGAGGCCGCTGAGAGCCTGTAGTTACATGGACTTTTGCTGCGACGGCAACGTAACCCTGGGTGTAACTTTGATCTGTTGTGTGGGATTCATGGCGTAATCGAGAGGCCGCAGAGAGCCTACAGTTACATGGACTTTTGCTGCGACGGCAACATAACCCTGGAATGTAACTGTGACCATGGATGGGGGTGATCATTTCCAGAGCATTCTCACCAAAGATATATCCTATATTTTCAAAAACTGTTTTCTAAATTTTCAATAAAATTATTTTCAAGTATTTTCACTGGATGTCGAAACGGGTCTGCTAAGTACTTATAGATTTTCAGTCCTACGCCTGATCAACGTATGACCGAATTTCTGTGAGAACGAAGATGGACTTATTGAAACATCGAGTTATAAAAGTATTTTTATAAAACTATTTTGGAAATATTATATAGATTTTTAAAGTATTTTAAAATGATTTAAAAAGTGATTTATCTGATTTTAAGTATTAAATAAGTTTTGGTTTCGTTCCTTTTCGAGGACGAAAAGATTCAAAGATGGGAGGAATGTGATAACCCGTAATTTGAATAACTGTTAGTTTGATAATTAACTGGGTAAAATAATAGAAATACTGATTGTTAAGAAGGAAACAAATAAATTTGAGAATTAATATTCATATCTGGGAAGATAATATTTGATAATCTCCTGATATGATTATTAAAATAGGAAAAACTTATTATCTTCAACCAAGATTTAATTTGTGAGTTGATTTAAATTAAATTTGAATTTGTTATTTGAAGTCCAAAAGAATAAATATGTACGATTATTTTTAGTGAATAACTAAGATTTTAAAATCATTCTCTTTTAAAGTTATGTATGTATAAATATTAGAAAATATATGAATATAAATTGTTAAACATAAATTGATTAAAAAAAAAGAAGTGTTTATCTAAAATTGGAAATATAAAATTTAATTTGAATATGTATACAACATTTAAAACATGATACATGAAATTAGTCAATACAAAATATAAATATGAAGTAATATTGAAACATTTATATACCTATAAAAATACAAGTGTAAGAAGGATACAATCCAAATTAACAAGTGTAAAATAAGAAACTTGCAAGTGAACATGTGGCTTTTATTGTTCCCTGTAGTTGAAAATATGTAGTAACTGTTTTTGAGAAAACTGGTTCTCAGTTCAAAATCATGCTTCACCTTCTTTCTCAATCTTCCTCCATTCAAATACTAAAAAAAAATATGATGAAATGATTTATCAAACAGACAACATTAGTTTCAACAACTTCAATCGGATCTACTACAAACTCTAGCAACAACTCCATTTGTTCAAATCTTCAAAACTAAGTAGAAATACAAGTTCCAAATCCAGGATTTTGGGCCTGTTCTCTGTTTACATTCACAAGGGATTTCTGATGATCAAGCTGCTACTTTCAAATCCTGATTTCTTTTGTTTAAAAACTTCTAACTGGTGAGTTAAACTGGTACTTGTTTTAAAAATCTATTGAACAATCTGATGCATGCAACCTATATCTGAAACAAGTATGATAAATTGATGCCTGATGGTTTAATTTCCTCTGTTCTTTCTTAATATGAGAGCAGAATTGTTTGAACCTTATCTGTTAAATCATTTGAATATTGAGCCTGCAACAATTGAAGTTACTAACTCAAATATATGATTACATGAATGAATTGATATTGTTCAGAGATATATAAATTCATTCACAGTTTGCATGTCTGTGTGAATATGTGTATATCTCTGTTCTAAATTTCAACAATCTAAATAAGTTCAAATTTTGTAAATCAAAAATGGGAAAAAAAGGATAAAAATGGAACTTGAATGCATGTGGAAATATTGGTTTGTATAGAAGTACTTCATTCTGGAAAGTAATTGGAAATTTATATGTGTGTAATGTGGGTACCTCAGTTTATTTATATTCAAGATCATGTTCTCTGTGTTGTACAGTCTCTGTTTTTCCTTCTAAAATCCAAATCTCTTTATCAAAGCAATGTTAAACTTTGATATGTAAATGAAAATCATTTGCTAATGTATGATGATAATATTAAAAATAGTTTGAGGGTTTAAAATTTAATAAATTATTTTTAAAATGAAATAGCAGTGGGAAAAGTATATATATGATAAAAACCAACCAATCCAATTTCTGTTTGGAATAACATGAATGAATTAGTGAGGGAAAATCATGATTTTTAGTATGAATTTCATGATTTTTAGATTTATAAATTATGGGAATTTTGGAGATAACCATTTTAGGAATTTTTGGTAATTGTTGACGATCGGCACGGTGGATGGAGGTTAGGTCGTAGGCGAAGGTGGCTGGGAGGTTGCCGAGGGTAGGAAAAATACTAGAGGATTTTCTTGTTGGCCGAGGTGATCGGAAACGAGGGAACTAGGTTTTTGGAAGTTGTTTTGTTTGTCGTGGTTGTCAAGAAAATTTCGACGAGGGCAAGTGACCGAAGTGGTTCGCGATAGTAGGAATGGGAGCTGGAAGGGGCGACAAAGCTTCGGTGAAGGGGGTAGGTGATCATGAGGTCGGAGGTGATGGAGAGGAGTGAATATCCGGTAGTGATGGGTTCCAGACATGGTCGTGATGGGTTAATTTCTGATTTAATTGAAAATTGTTTGATCGGGGTCCACGTGAGGTTGACGTGAGTACAAGAAGTTTGTCGCGTGTGGCGGTGGCTTACTCCGATGATCGGAGGGGTGGTGTACGTGCACCACGTGCACATTGATTTCTGGAACTAATTGAAGTTTTGAGAAGATGAAGGTTTCCTCGGTGCGGTACTCGAGCTAACTACTGTGTGACTTGAAGTGGTGCGTTCGGTTGATTGACTCGAGGGTGGCACGAGTTTTTGGTGCGTTTGAGTCGGGTTTGGCCCGAGATGTTTTCTTGGCTTAATCTAGCAGATTCTTTTTTGTATAAAAATCTAGTTTTGTTATTCGTTTTTTTTTAAAAGAAGAAGAAGAAAATGAGTTAAGTTTAGAGGATTGAGAAAATTAATAAAAGGTTAGATAAGTAAGGAGGTGTAATTACTTTGCATTGAATAAAGAAATTAATAATTAATTACTCAGTGTGATTAGTTTGGATAATTAATAAATGTGATTAGTTAATAAATGTGATTAATTACAACATGTAATTAATTAAAATGTGATTAATTAGTAAAGTAAACAATAAGGGGTTATTAATTAATGGAATTAAATAATAGTTACTTAATATATAAATTAAGATTTGATTACTTTGCATTGAAGGAGGTTAATTGACAATTAAGATTAATTAATTTATAATTAAAGATTAATTAATTAATTTATAAGGTAATTAAGGGACAAATTACCCAGTTGTAATTAATGAGATTGATAACGGTAATTACTTAGTGAGGTAATTAAAGGTTAGATTCTTAGGAGAAATAATTAAGGATTAAATTACTTAGTGTAATAGGTTAAAGGATTGAGAAAAAAAAGTTAAGTATAATTAATCAAGATAAGTAATGAGGTGTAATTACTTGGGAAAGTAATTAATGAATGATTACTGAATGAACTAATTAAACAGAAATACTTGATGAGAAGTAACTAAAGGAAAATTACTCGATGGAAGAAAATAAGTAAGGGTTACTCAATGTAATTAAGAGATTAATTAATATAATTATTCAAGGAGTTGGTTCAAATTGATGGAATAATTAAGGAAATTCAATTGCTGATTGTGATTAGTCAAGACTAATTAATGAATGTAATTAAGTTAAAGGTTAATTATTATTTGAGATTTATGAATAATTAACTAATGAAGGTAATTAGGGGATCATTAATTAGTTTCATTGATTAGAGTGACCAATCTTGTTTATTAATGATTGAATGATAATGGGTGTCTTGAATTGGGAGATATCTCCGATATGAATTGTTTTGTGATTTAATATGTTGAATGGACGATGATGGTATGATTATCAATTTATTATGAATTCCTGTGTAAAGGAGTTATCCGACAATTAAAGTTAAATTTTGTTTAATTAGATAACTTGTGTTTAGATGACATTGGATTCGAAGAGACCGGGGTCGGATATTAGATAATACCCGTAGCCACTTCGATTCTTTATAAAATTGTATGTGGAAATCAATGTGATGGTTTGGAATGATTTAAGTGAATTAGACCATTTAATCTAAGTTGAGTACTTAGAAATTGGTGAGTGGAAAAATGATGTCGATATCAATTTGTGTAGTTGTAATTGATACAAGTTACCCGGGTTATATATATAAGTTGTATGCTTTTGAAATTTATGTTAGATGGGTTTACTCACGCTGGTTTCCAGCCTGACCCTGGTGTTACTTTGATGTAATGCTCGGGTCAGACCGAGCATTACAGATTTTCAGGTAAGGACGTTCTGGAGCTCAGGATACGAGGTGGATGGAAGAGTCTTATGGAGTGTTTCCTCCCGTGTATATTATTGTTATTTATCTAGGACATGTTGTTTAAAACTGTCTAGTGTTGTGAAATTGTTGTAACTCTGATGTATAAATGTATAAGTGAATTGATATAGTTCTTCTTTGTAAAACTATTACTTATGTGATATTATGTTTTATCCGCTGCGAATGTGAGTTTGCGTGTTTCTTTTCTTTCTTCTTCTATCTCTTTCTTCTTTCTCTTTCTTCTTTTCACTAACTATCTGGAAATTTCGGGATCGGAATTTTCCGGGTCGTTACATTTATAAAGGATACTAAATGAGGTAAATAGAGAGTTACTTTTCTAAAGATAATCTACATGGTTGGGAGTGAAATGCTCCTTTTATTTGGACTTACCATAAACGATCAAAGCCGTTGTCCACGCCGAGTTGGCTAGGGCAGAGCACCTCCTAAAGGCAGGAGTGTAAGCCTTCATCCGCGCTATGTTATGGCCAGGATAAAACATCAACAAGCCTCTGTCTGCGCCACGCTATGGTCAGAGAAGGATACCGCCTAGAGGGAGGAGTGTAAGCCTTTATTGGTGCCACACTATGGCCAAGTTAAATCGTCGACAAACCCATGTCCACGCCACTGAAAGGGAGTGCGGATTAAGGATCTTAAGGCTAATTTAACACTAGAGGGGGTGAATAGTGTTTAATGGATTCTAAGACTTATATGGACTAATTTAAAATTTATGATATAAACAAATGCAGAGCTTAATCAAGAACAATCATAGAATCAAACACAGATGCAGAAAGTAAATAAAAAGCAGTAAAAGGAAAGAATACACTAGATTTTATACTGGTTTGGAGTTACCCTACATCTAATCCTGCACCATGACAAACACCTCGTACAGATTTTTATTATACCAATGTCAAGATTACAATCCTCAGTTTCTTAAGGCCTTGAGATACCCTCCTATCTTCGAGTCTGGGACAAACTCTCTTGATTTACGGGACACAAGATTACCCAATTGATTTCCAGGCACAACCACACCTTATAGAGAGACTCGATAAACTTTTGATTACCAATTGATCCTATAACTCTAAATAGCATTTGATTTTCGAGAGAGGGTAGAAAATCAAACAAGAATGAGATTCTAATTTGATTCACTTAAGAATTCGGCAGAATTTCGGCACGATCTTTAAAATATGAAAATTTTAGAATATGGATTTGTCGAGAAGAAGAAGTGAAGAAAATAAGAAAATAATTAGTTAAAAAATTGTTCTGTGAAGGCTATTTGTAGACCAGTAACTGTCATAACCATTCGCGAAGAGATTTAAACGAATAGACACTTCTTTTAAAAAGTGAAACTTTTGAATTTAATGGCCACCATGTCAACATGGGGTATCTCATGATGTCGACGTCCCTTAGTTAAAAACAAAGTAAAATTTGTTTTGAAAATGGTATTGAAAGGAAAAAAGATGAAATGATTCTAGAGTAAAATAAACTAATTTTCCTATGTTTTAAAATAAAGAAGAGTAGAAAAATATATTTTTAGAATGTATACATAAATTTGATTTTAAATCTCAAGTATATATATTATAAAGAATATTTAAAAATCAGAAGATAGTTTTAAAAACAAATGAAGTTTAAAACAAGAGTTTATTGAAAACAAAAACAAATAATATTTTAAGGCTAAAAATCTTTTTGAAAATCATTTGAAAAGATAATTTTGAAAGCAAAAACATTTTGAAAAGTAGTTTTGATAACCATTTTGAAGTAATTTTGCAAACTTCTTCCTGCAAAATATTTCATCTCATCAGGACTCGAGAACTTGTACAAAACCAGGATGTTCGTGGGTTCGTAAGCCGCTTGTCGTAGGTTTGTAAGCCATTTGTCGTGGGTTTGTAAGCCACTAAGAAGGTAGAAATAGGTTCTATCCCAAATGAAATTTGGAATGAATATTTTCATGCTATTATGAAGGTTTAATAAAACTAGACACTTATCTTGAAATCTTGATCTTGATACTCATGAGTCTTCAAACTTGGTTTCTTCATTCTTGATATTTATACCGTTCAGTCTTCAATAATCAGTACCTGCCTTATATATCCTGCATAATAATATTCATATATATCTAGACAATAGTGTTAGATATAAGTTATAATAAAATAAGTTACAAAGGTTGTTGTCATCAAAACCACTATCTCCAGTTCCTAACAATCTCCCCCTTCGTGGTGATGACAACCTTATAAAATATACTTACCACTTCGATCATACCATAACTCCCCCTTACACCAACAACTCCCCCTTACTCCAAACCTTCTATATTATATAACTTTATCTCCCCCTTCGTCATCAACAAAAATAACCTATAAACCTTCAACTTAATAGATAATGATATAAACAAACATATGACATAAGAATAATAACTATGTATAAATGAAATATAGCATCCTAAGATAAATGGAATTCAATATTTTATACACCAAAGATTGTTTTTAGAAGAACATTAATTAAGATAACACTTATATACAAAATAACAAACCAATATACAATCAAGAAAGAGAAAAATGAAAAACGCTTAACAAGGACCCTTAACTATTTGTGATTTATGGATCGAACAATTTGGATAGTGGAGAACCATGTTACTCGACCAAATTCCCATTAACGTCAAAAGGGACCTCTCCAACGCAAATCACACCATCGTCTTTGTCCATATGAACATTTGGATTCGGTGGAGGATGCTTCTTCTTGATCCTCTTATGGTTCATCTAAAGGCTCTTCTTCTTCAGAATCCATGGGTTGTGATGATTCTTTGATGACAATGTGATTGGCATGGTTATCCTATAAGGAAGTTTTGTAAATTCTTAACGATTCTGCCTTTCCTATCTTGTTCTCTAGCCATTCGTAGTTGACTTGCTTGAATTTCCATCATCATTTGAAGCAAATGTTTCATATTCTCTTGTAATTTGATGAATTGTATGTGTGCGGAACGTTGGAAAGGACCAGAATGAGGAGAAGTAGGTGATGAAAGTTCATTATTAGAAGAGGAAGCCATTAATTTAATGTTTTATAAGTTTATTGCAGAGAATAGAATAGAGAAATGGATTAAAAGTCGAAATATATAAATACATAACCAAATAAATTCTTCTAGAGGGAAATTTAAATTTGAAAATCTCGGCCTGTATTTCGACATAAGGGGATGCGGCATGTCGGCATGCCCAATTCAATTTTTGAGAAATTTTTATTTATATTAATTATTAACTATACTTGTGTTATTTATAATTTATATTTCAGTTAAAGAACATATAACTAATTCTCTTCTAAATTTAGTAAAGTTTTGTTCCTTTAGTGGTTTGCTTAGCATATCAGCAATTTGTTTTTCAGTATTAATATATTCAAGTGTTATGACTTCTTTACTTATATTATCTCTAAGAAAATGATGTCTAATATCAATATATTTTTTCTAGCATGATGAGTTTGATTTTTAGATAGGTTTATTGCACTAGTATTATCATAATAAATTTGTGATTTAGTTATAGTTAATCTAAAATCTTTTAAAGTTTGTTGCATATATATAACTTGAGAACAAGCCAAAGTAGCAGATATATATTCTGCTTCAGTTGTTGACAAGGATACAATGTTTTGCGTCTTACTAAATCAGGAAACCAGGGAATGGCCTAGAAAGTGACAAGTTCCACTTGTACTTTTTCGGTCTGATTTACAACTAGCGTAGTCAGCATCACAATATGAAATTAAATCAAATATATCATTTTTAGGGTAAAATAAACCATAATCTAAAGTATGTTTTACGTATCTTAAAATTCTTTTAACAGCTTTTAAGTGAGTTTCTTTAGGTTGAGATTGGTATATTGCATAGAGACATACACTATACATGATGTCAGGACGACTTGCTGTAATATAAAGCATCGAACCACTCATTCCCCTATATAATTTTTGATTAATATCTTTTGATTTATCTTCTTTACTTAAAGCTACAATAATTGTCATTGGAGTTGGTTTCCCACTAGAAGTGTTCAATCCAAATTTATCAATCAAATCCTTAGCATATTTTTCTTGACTAATGAAAATTCCTTTATCTAATTGTTTGATTGAAGTCCTAGGAAGAAACTTAGTTCTCCCATATGACTCATTTCAAATTCTTTAGTCGTTATATCTGAAAATTCTTTATTTATTGTGTTATTAGTTGACCGAAATATTATATCATCTACATATATTTGTACTAATTGAATATCATTTTTGTTTCTTTTAATAAAAAGAGTTGTATCTATTTTATCAATTTCAAAACCAGATTGTAGTTAATAAGATCTTAGTCTTTCATAACAGGCTCTAGTAGCAAGTTTCAGACCGTATAAAGCTTTCTTTAATTTATATACATGATTTGGAAATTTATTATCTTCATAAAGCGGAGTTTGTTCAACATATATATCTTCTTTTAAAAAAACATTTAGAAAATCCCTTTTGACATCCATTTGATATAATTTGAAATTATTGTAGTTTGCGAAAGCAAGTAGAATCCAGAAGCTACTTGTTATGACTGCAAAGGTTTCGTCATAATCAATTCCTTCTTCTTGATAATAACCTTGCGCGACTAAACGAGCTTTATTTCTCACAACCTCACCAAGTTCATTCATTTTGTTTTTATAAACCCATTTTTTTCCTATTATACCTCAGATGTATGAACAAGTTCCCAAACATCATTTCCGGTGAACTGATTCAATTCTTTTTGCATAGCAAGAATCCATGAATCATCACGTGATGCTTCCTTTTGTAACAACCCGGGATTTCGCAATTATTTAATTATCGTCAAATGACGATTAGATTGGTTTGTTAAGTGCTATTTAGAGTTTTGATTCGGGTTATAATTATTTTCAAAAATTTTTTAAGAGTTTACGGGCTTTAAATAATTCATTAGGCTCGTTTCCTTTTTGTGTAGAAAATGGCAATAACCGGTTCCCCTCTTCTTTTCTTTTAGCATAGGCCGAACCCCCTTTCATTTTGAATTCATTCGAAAACCTAATCAAAAACATACGAGAGAAAATGGTGGCGGCTTCTATCTTGTTCGTTCTCCTTTTCAAATTTAGGGCTTGCATAAAATTCATAGACGCCGACATTCAATCGATGGTGTCCTCTTTACTTCGGCTGCTTCGATTTGGCAAACCAGGTGAGTATTCTTTATTACTCACATCTAATTCGACTTAGTGATATGCTTTGCGTTTGATTGGGTTTCGTTATTGATGCTTTCTCTGATTTTATCAAGTTCGTGTATTTTCGTGTTATTTGGTTAACTCGGCTTTGATTTTTAGTTGTTCATATCTCGTAACCATCACGAATTCGATTTTTTGTTGACTTCGGTCACTCCGATTGTTAAGCCTCTTTGCTGTGTTTTACTTGAAATTGTCGAGTGTTTGTGACCTAAGCATTGATTCCTATTGTGACTTCGGTCTTGACTTCTGGTAACACTCGTATGTTACCACTGCAGTTGTTCTCGGTCTTGATTGATTACCTTGGCCACTGTCTTGATCATGTCCTCTATGAACTTGAAGTGCCACGTGTTATAAGTTTTTCACTTCGATGTTTGACACTGTCAAACTCGGCTCTGACTTGATAATGTTTTTGATTTTTATGCGATTGTTTCCACTTTTGCTGGTGTGAGTACTTCATACTTGGTCGTACTGATCATTCATGTATATGTCTGGTGTGTGTGCATTTGTGGTTTCAGTATTGAACACTGCATGTTGTATCTGTTATGTGTGGTGATATTGAACTGCTTCATTTTCATATACATCTTCTATTTGTGTTTGTACTATTCAGTTTCATGTAGTTGTTACGGGTGCCTTCCTTGGTTCATGATGCGTTCACTTGCATTGTCCACTGTGCATTCAGGTGTACATCACTTGTTGCCTCCATTATTGCCTGTTCTTTGAGGCATGTAGTTCAAGTGTACTCGGATTTATCACTTGCTGTGCATGGTAAATTTATTCTTGAGTTTGAGTCTTCAGGTGTTTGGGCTTTGCCTCCGTGTGTTTGGTAATTTACTTCATTAGTCTGTTGCGTGTCATTACTGTCATGTGTACACTCCCTATGGCACATCTGTGCATTCTCCTTGTTGCACACCCGTGCATTCCACAGTGCTCACAGTGTTGATCGTTGTACATGTATCCTTGGCTGGCCTTTGTGCCTTGTTGCTATCCCTGTATATGCAATGCTATATGTTATGTTGTCATATCGTTGGTGCTTGCCCCATCATTCTGCTGTTTTCGTGTATTTGTACCACTGCCTTTGTGCACTTGGTCATTCGAGTTGAGTTGATTTGCAGTTGTGTTGAGTCATGATAGACGTGACTTGACCTCTGCAGTATTGATTTGCTGACAATAGTTGGAGTTATGATGACGTCTTGTACTATAGTGGCAAGGCAGTGCACGCAAGCGTGTACTGCAGCCACACGATATTGAGCTTTTGGGTACGTCATCACTGTAGTGGCAAGGCAGTGCACGCAAGCGTGAACTGCAGCCACACGGTATGGCTTTTATGATATTCTATTTTGTTTTGATTAACCGATCTTTTGCATATTACATATGCCGTAGAGGCGAGGCAGTACACGCGTGCGTGTACTGCAGCCCTACTCGAATTGTCGTTTTAATTGATATTTCAATTGTTTGACTGTTTCGTTTATTCAATTCAATATGTTTTGAATCATGTTTTGATTTGGTTTAATTTAATGATTTTGTCGATATCTAATTATCTTTTTGATAATTAGATTATGAGTTTCTAATTATTTATTTAATAATTGAATTTTGTCGTTAATTGCCGTTTAGGCAATTCTGTTGTTTTTCTAAATTATCTTCTTTGGTAATCTTTTTAATTTATCTTCGTTGATAATTTGGATTTGTTGATTTCTTGTTTAACACTGCTACGTGTTATATTTATCGTTATCCGATTTCTTTAATTAAGGATCGGATAGACGAGACTTATTGTGACTGTAGTCTATTTGTTACTTAATTATTATTGCTTATATGCACTAATAACTGAGTTTGAATTAGACTGACCCGTGTATTATTTTCTTTTGAATGTAATACTCGGGTCAGACCGAGTATTTACAGGTTGTTGATATCTTACTTTGGGTTGCTGCTAGAGCTATGAAGTCTTTTCATACTTTTTGGAGTAGTCGGTTTATTTGTATAGGAAGATATGTATTCATGTATATTATATACGATAATGTACTTGTATATGTAACTTCCAAAGTCGACAGTTGTAGTTGTATCATATGTACTGTATCACATGTATTGTAACTGATGTCAGTTATTATATATATGAGACATTTTTGTTTTATCTGTGTTCCGCATTTATATTATCTGTGTCATTATTTTATCTATTGTCCTAAACTATTATGAACCATCGTAGTTCGTTTTATACTGGAATTGGATATGTTGATGGGAGTAAATAAATAAGAGATGAAAAATAAGAAAATATACCACTCCTATCGAGATAACCAATACTAGTGTAAGGCCTAACTACGGATGGCCACTCCTATCCAGCCTTATTCTTCGTAATAACAGACAGTATTTCTTTTAATACCCTTTGTTATTATGAGCATAGAGGTGGGGCGTCACACCTTTGGATTTTCAGATTTAATAGTTGATATAAAAGCTACATTAATCATACTATTTAGTTGATTTCTTGTTTCAACTATAGATTCAATATTTCCTAATATATTTTCTACAGGATAATCTTTTAATAACGTAATTCTTCTATTAGATCGAATGATTTCACAATTAGTTTTCATTAGGTTCTTTATTTAAAGTTACAAAATCTTATTCATCTTATTTTTGTACAGTATCTTTATAATTTTCATCAAAAGATATATGCATTGTTTCTTCAATAGTGTTAGCTCTTGAATTATAAACTCTAAATGCTTTACGTCTATTAGAATATCTGATAAAGTTACCTTTGTCGGATTTAGGTTGAAATTTATCTAAATTATCTTTTGTATTAAGAATAAAACACTTACTGCCAAAAACTTTAAAATAAGCTACTCTAGGTTTCTTATTGCAAAGTAATTCATATGGTGTTGTATTAGTTAATGGTCTAATTAAAATCCTATTTAATATATAACAAGCTGTAGCGACTACTGTGCAGTTAAAGCGCTCGGCAGATTAGAAGCGGTGGAGGTGCAAAAAGTCATAGCGGGGATACAGCGAGGATATAGAGGAATATAGCAGATGGCTCTAAAATAGCATATAAAACACGTACTTAATGTTTTTACAAATATAGAAATGGTAATTAAATAAAAAATTATCATTCAATTGAATTATAATTAATACATAAATAATTTTAAACAAAAAACATATGCGAATATACTTTAAATAAACGTAAAACCATTATATAACATAACTGAATTTAGTAGAATATTAGAGTATTTTCATTTATAAAAATATATTAAAAATTAAATCAAATAAATTAGTTTCATAATTTTTATAATGTATAGATGCAATTTTTTAATTCATTTTATTAAAGAAGATATAGCGGAAATAGCAAAATATAGCGGGAATAACGGGATATAGCGGAAATAGCGGGGATTAAAGCGGAAAGGCTATATTTTGGGGCAATATGGAAAAATCATAGCAGTAGAAATCCACTATGAGATATAGCGGGGTTATAGCGGGGTAATAGTGGGGCATTAACTACACAGAGCGACTACTTCAGTCTGAAAGTTTCCAGGGAAGTTACTATCAGAAAGCATTGTTCTAGCACACTCTTGAATCATTCTATTCGTACGTTCTACCACTCTGTTTTATTGTAGAGTTCTTCGAAAAGAGAAATTATGAGTAATTCTTTTTTATTACATAAATTCTTAAAATTTTAAGTTTCAAATTCTCCACCATGATTACTACGAATAGTTTTTATTTTTAAAGAAAGTTGATTATGGATTCTTTTAGCAAAATTCTTAAATATTTCAAAAGCATCATTTTTAAGTTTAAGAAAAATTGTCCAAATAAATTTAAAATAATAATCTACAATTATAAAAACTATTTATTGTGATTAATGATTGAACTTGAGATGGACCAAATAAATCTAAATGAAGTAGTTCTAGAGGTTTAGAAGTAGAAATCATATCTTTTAATTCAAATGAACTTTTCTTAAGTTTTCCTAATTGGCAAGCATCACATATACAATCTACTTTAAAGTTTAACTTGGGAAGACATCTAACTAAGTCAAGTTTTGATAACTTAGATAACAGTTTGAAATTCAAATGACCAAATTTTTTATGCCAAATTCAAGGGTCACTTGCATTGGCGAAAGGACATAAGTTATCATTTGAAACTTTCATACTAAGGATGTAAATGTTTTTCTTCCTAATTCCTTCAAAGATAATATTTGACTTATTATCTTTGATGAGACATTTGTCTTTCTCAAATTTAATTTTAAATCCTTTATCACATAGTTACTTATACTAAGAAAATTATATTTTAAATTCCTAACTAGCAAAATATCATAAATAAGAGGAGTTTTAGAATTACCGACATTGTCGATGCCAATCACATATCCTTTTGAGTTATCTCCAAAGTTGACCAATCCACCATCTTGATATATAATGTCATTGAGTATCTCGGAATTTCTAGTCATATGTCTTGAACATCCACTATCAAGTATCCGTTTATCTTTCTCAATTTGCATAGTTTGTCCATTGGTTGTTGATTCTTCAAAAGCCATGTAACATGTCGGTTCCTGCATAACGAACTAATTCGGTAGGTAACTTGATTTTTCATAAAAACTATATGCGGACTAATGATACTTTCATGAAATGCATAAATTCAAACTAGTATTAACAAAATTTCCCAAAAATGCCATTTTTAGTTTTTCATGTTTCGGATTATGAAAACTATGAAAACCTATGCTCTGATACCAATTGAAAGGGAGTGCGGATTAATGATCTTAAGGATAATTTAACACTTGAGGGGTGAATAGTGTTTAGTGGATTCTAAGACTTATATGGACTAATTTAAAAATTATGATATAAACAAATGCAGAACTTAATCATAGAATAATCACAGAATCAAACACAGATGCGTAAAATAAATAAGAAGCAGTAAAAGGAAAGAACACACCGGATTTTATACTGGTTCGGAATTACCCTACATCCAGTCCTGCACCAAGGCAAACACCTCGTATAGATTTTTATTATACCAATGTTGACCCTCAATTAATAAAGGCCTTAAGGTACCCTCTTGTCTTCGAGTTCGGGGAAAACTCCCTTGATTTACGAGACACAAGATCACCCAATTGATTTCCAGGTACAACCACATCTTACAGAGAGACTCGATAAAATTTTGATTACAAATAGATCCTATAACTATGAATAGCACTTTGATCTTTGAGAGAAGGCAGAGAATCAAACAAGAATGAGATTCTAATTTGATTCACTTGAGAATTCAGCAGAATTTTAGCACGATCTTGAAAATATAAAAATTTTAGAATATGGATTTGTGGAGAAGAAGAAGTGAAGAAAATAAGAAAATAATTAGTTAAAAAATTGGTTTGTGAAGCCTATTTATAGACCAGTAAAGGTCATAATCATTCGTGAAGAGATATAAACGAATAGACACTTCTTTTGAAAATTAAACCTTTTGAATTTAACGACCACCATGTCGACATGAGTATCCCATGATGTCGTCATCCCTTAGATAAAAACAATGTAAAATTTGTTTTGAAAATGGTATTGAAAGGAAAACAAGCTGAAATGATTCTAGAGTAAAATAAAATAATTTCCTATGTTTTAAAATAAAGAAGACTAGAAAAATATATTATTAGAATGTATATATAAATTTGATTTTAATCTAAAGTATATATATTATAAAGAATATTTAAAATTCAGGAGATGGTTTCAAAAAAAACGAAGTTTAAAACAAGAGTTTAATGAAAACAAAAACAAAGAATATTTTAAGGCTAAAACATCTTTTTGAAAATCATTTGAAAAGATAATTAAAAACATTTTGAAAAGCAGTTTTAAAAATCATTTTGAAAAACCATTTTGAAGTAGTATTGCAAGCTTCTTCCTGCAGAATATTTGATCACATCAGGACTCGAGAACTTGTACAAAACTAGGATGTTCATGGGTTTGTACGCCACTTGTCAGAGGTTTGTAAGCTACTTGTCGTGGGTTTGTAAGCCACTAAGAAGGTAGAAATGGGTTCCATCCCAAATGAAGTATGAAATGAAGATTTCCATGCTATTATGAAGTTTTAACAAAACCAGACCCTTATCTTGAAATCTTGATCTTGATACTCATGAGTCTTCAAAATTAATTTCTTCATTCTTGATCTTTATACTATACAGTCTTCAATAATCAGTACATGTCTTATATATATCCTACATAATAACATTTATATATATAAGTTACAAAGGTTGTTGTCATCAAAACCACTATATCCAGTTCCTAACAGCCACGCTATGGATAGGGCAGGGCACATCCTGAAGGGAGAAGTGTAAGCCTTTATCCACGCCATGTTATAGCCAGGTTAAAGCATGGACAAGCCCTTGTCTTCACCACGCTATTGCCAAGGCAGTGACCCTCCTAGTGGGAGGAGTGTAAGCCTTTATCCGTGCCACATTATGACAAGGTTAAAGCATCAGCAAGCCCTTGGCCGTGTCATGCTATGTCCAGGTCAAGGTGCCTTCTGGAGGGAGGTTGGGTAAGTCCTTGGTTCCAACTTGAGAATAAGCTAACCATGTGCACCAGACAACAAAGAACTAAGATGTCCAAGAAGAGGCTCACCAAATAATGGACCAAGATGTCCAAGCTCAAGAAGAGGCATATCAACAATGGACTAAGATGTCCAAGCACGAGAAGCGACACATCGAATATCGGACTCAGACGTCCAAGTCCAAGAAGAGGCATATCAAATGATGGACTAAGATGTCCAAACTTGAGAAGCAGCCAATCAAACCACAACTACATACGTACTCTAAATGGTTTACACATGTCAAAGAAGACAGAATCTAAGGAGTAGAAAGGAGCTCCACATATTAATAACCGAATATGGGTTTCGGGTTTCGTATTTCTAAACTTCATTCGTTAATGCCCGAATATGGGTTTCGGGTCATTCATTATTGAAATATGAGACTTCACTCAATAATATCCGAATTTGGGTTATGAATCTTTCAATTCATCGTACCTAGATCATGGTTTTGAAACTATTACCCGAATTCACTTATTAATGTCCTAATTTGGGCTTGAGATTTCTATCATGAATGAAATCATTATGGACTTCTAATTATCCACCACTACTACCCAAATCTGGGTTTGAGGTTTCTATTATGAAGATCATTTTTGAATTTCACTTAATAATTCCCAAACCTGGGCCTAAGACTTCTATTGAAAAGATTATCAATATTTGGATATTATCTGCTAATACTCTAATCAGAGTTCCAAACTTCCCTAACTTTTGAATTTCATTTATCAACGCCCGAATCGAGGTCATTAGATTTCTACCATAAGTGTTTAGATAATGGTTTTTGAACTTCTATTACATGGTCGTTATTAATTTTCAGTTAGCTACCTTTAGAGGATGACTTTCTAAAAGCATTTATATCATTGTTTGAAATAGTGGATGTTTACAATCTCACTTCGGGTATTCCAGCAAAGTGTTTAAAGTTGAATTCTCTGTTATCTCTTATCATTACCAAATATGAAATTCAAAACATTTCATCAAGAGCAATTACTTTTAATTTAATGTCAAATCTTGATATGATGATTTATTAATATCTGCAAATGATACAGATAAACTCCTATCCATATTTCAAGCTAAAGATAACAAATACTACTTATTTTTTGTTTTTTAGGAAAAGTATAATAGTAAAAAGGATTGAAAGATCCAACAAATATAGAAATTATGGTACAAGCTATCAAACAGATGTATCAAAAATAACATTGCAGGAAAGGGCCACAATCCATGTGATATTTACAAAATTTTCATAATTTACATAATCTATGACATTATTATAAGTGTACAAAACAAATATATACATATCATTCATAAGTCTTGAATGGCTTTGTTTAGATCCTCAGCAACTAAAGGGTCTATAATATGATGGATAGCAATGTGAAGGACCTCTTTTAGTTTCTTCTCTTTCTTCCTCATTTTTTCTCCATCGTCAATAGTCTCGATGTTGGCCTTCAAAGCGTAGTTAAAAGTTTTTTTTGCACCTTTAAAGGTTTTATTTTCCCTTTCTATATTAGCGATGTGCTTTAAGTGAAGATACTTATCGCGTTCTAGCTTTCTAGCTTTTGAATTCTAACTGCATATTCATTTATGCAATTCAAGTATCTTGCTTTTTGTTGTTCGTCAAAATACTTCATCATCTCAAATTTAACTTTCCTGCACCACTCTCCTACTACTTTTCATTCAAGTCTGGAGAAGGATTCTTCGTAGTGGAAAATTTCTAGATAGTAACGGAAGTAGATCCTGTAGATTTTGCGATGGAAGAGATAGCGGGAGAAACTGGTAAATCCAAGCTTGAGATGTTATTCCTCATGATGAACTCTAATGATCCGCATTGATCCTAGCTATCTTTTGACTTCATCTCTAAATCGCTTATTTGTTGAAGAAGTTCTGACATTTTGTGATCAAAGTCGATGGACGGGTTTGTCTCGACATGATGCTTTAATGTGAAAATCACTTCACTCTTGCTCTTACATCAGCCTCTAAATTGGCAATTTGATTATTGAGATTTCTGATAATTATCTTCTGGAGAAAAAATCTTCTATGCCACTTTAATGCTTCCGTGTTATCTTGGAAACAAGCAGAAAAAGTATCGTCAATAAGTTTTCTTTTCTCAAGGTCTACTAAAAACCTATCTTTGATACTGATAAAGTGTGAGGTAGAATCTAATAGGAGAGGCATTGCGAATAACTATAACTTCTATTTAAACAAAAAGAAAATAAAGTCAAGACTTAATTAGTCAACCTCTTTATTACAACAATAAAAGATTACAACTCAAGTAACAATGAAATTAACAAGTACAAGTAGATGCTTGTTTTACATTTAAAGATGGGAAACTGCATTCCCAACTTTACTTAATGAATTGGCAGAAAGAATAACTGTTGAGTCAAAAGGAACATTAAGCCCTTCTGGAGTAATAACAGAAGGATATTTACTATAGTCCCACTCCCCGGTAGGAGAACTATCACAGTGATATATTAGTTTGGTATAATATGTCCGGACCTCTTTGAGTAGCTTTTCCTTTTCTTCACCAAGTAAATCAAAGCAGAGACGAGAATGTTCCATATAAAGTTTTTGTAAATCTTTAAGAAAACAATATCTAGCTAGTTTTGAAGATGTCAAAACTGATGCTTTTTCAATATAATCTCATTTTAGTTTAGCATGCTGGCTTAGATAATCTCTAGAAAAAAGTTTCCAAAGGGACATTCGCTCTGTAAAAAAGCAGTGAAATACAACTGAGTATAAAAGGAAAACTAAAAAAAATATTCATAAATCATTGTTGTTACATAATTACAACTATTTGCCTGATTCGTACCAAATTGATTTTGTAAAGAATTTCGAAATAAATTTGTCTTATAATATTTAAGTTTGTCAGGAGGTAAGTCTTGGGGAACTGATCTGACTCGTGGCAAGTTCCAACATGCTCCAGGATGTGGACTAGATCCAAATTTGTCCAAGTATCTTTTTTGTAGACGCCTAAGTAGACCCCCACTAAAATCGCCTAAGTATGAGAAATCTATGGTTGGGCCTCTACAATAGGCTTTATATAGAATATCCACCAGGATATTTCTCTCCTCAATCCACATCCAAAAGATTATGATAAATTCTCGACTCTCTTTTAGAAGACTGTCATAACAAAGGTGAGCCCTCCTCAATCGGGCAGCTTCTTGATGTTTGAAAGATGCTAACACTACCACACTTCCATTTAGTCTATGATATTTATCAAAGAGAATGTTGTGCTCCTTTAATTGTTTGTCTAACTCCCTATATAAACTATTTATTTTCACATGTTTTCTTTCAAGCTCTGTTTAATAGTAGTGGACAAATTTCCTTCTTATCTAAAACAAATGATTTAAATTATTACTATCTTGAAGCGAAAGTTGTTTAAATAAAGAATCTCATACCTGAGATACGAGAATTGGTGCTTGGGAGACCTGGTGTTTCCCTTTCAACTCTTCCACATTAATTGAAGCAGGCTCCTCTAAAGGGCCGGAAGGTGTGAGTGATTAGGCGGGTTCACTTTATGAAGAGACGAATCATTTTCGTAGGTCCTTGTATTATCATCTTTGTCTTTTTTAGAAGCTTCAGTTTGGCCACCTCTGTTGTCGCCTGAACCTTTACCTCCATTGATGTTATCATCTCGTTATCATGATTGTCAACATCATTGTCACCTCCTTCTTCTTCGACAACCTCATCCTTGTCACCTTCGTCTTCATAGTCGGATTCAACTTTGAAGGAAGGAATTTCAAAAGATAAGATTTTTAAGGCATTGATTTCCTCCCTTTCGGCAACTTCAGTCCCTTGCTCTATCTTTTTTATTTTATCTATGACCCTGTCGACAAGAGCTGGGTTGAGCGAGGAAAAGCTCAGATCTAGGCATTTCTTGATTATTAGCATAGGCAAGCATCATGGCATCCTTGAAAGAATTCACGATAATGTCTTTACGTGAAGAATCAAGAAATTGTGACACTCGCCGCTTTGCAACGAAAATTGTATTGATAGCCAGTTTCAAGGAAGCTTTATTCTTTTTCAGCTTTTTCTTTAAGGAGGATTGTTTAGCTGACATTCGTATCTTTTCCTCTCTTGACTCATTTAGAGTCATTATCAATGCTATATTTTCATTAGTAAGAATTTGGCAAGTTTTCCTCGCTTCCAAAATAATAGACATTAACTAGGCGAGAGAAGCCCTCAATCGCTCCAATCATAGCCTCGTTCTTCTCTGCATATAAGGAGGACACATGATTATTCAAGTCAGAAATTTCCTCTCGAAGCTTAGATGTTTTGATAGAGGATTTTGACACATTTTCATGCAAGGAAAACCAGTTTTAAAAATTTAAAGGAAAAGTACAACTTAAGTCAAAAAAACTTGAGAAAAGGAAATAATAATAAAGTTAAGTGAAGGAAAAAATACCAAAATTTGTTGTTCAATAAGAGATCTGTAATGATCCAATGGATCAGAAACAGAAGAAGGCAGGTGAATTGAGATATATGATAAAGAACTTAAGATAGAATGGACCGTCTTTTCAAAATTGCTCGAAGGTGTGGAAGATGATGGTCAAGGAAGATTCAACACTTGAGTAGGGGTCGAAGTCCCCAAGTCTTTCTACATCTGCTCGATCACACTCAAAGAGCTGGAGATGAAGATACAAGAAGTGGATCAAACTTAGTGGGAGTTACCTTAGGTTGATTATGAGGAGCTTTAATGCTTGGACTTTCCATATATTCGCCAATATTAACAAACTCCCTTCCCTCCGGTAGTGGAGAGTTGAGAACTTTGACAATTTTGGCCCTCTTTAGAGGTGGTTCCACTACAGTCGTTTTAACTCATTTTCTTTTGGCAGCCATCTTTGACCTAACAATGGCATGGGAAAAAGATGATGCGTGAGAAGTTGAAGAGGGAAGAGCCGGATCACTTATGGGATTTTCAACCTAAGGGGTAGCTGTAGAAAATTCAAACAAATTATAAGTCAGGAAAGAAATTTAAGAAGCAATGTGGGAATAAACTACAGGTACATTGTTTAAACTTACCGGAGTGACCGAGCATATAGGTGACATTGTGGAGAAGTTTGTCGGGTCTCCCAAAGAGAGAAAGCGTTTGCTTCGGGATGTATACTGGACCAAAGGAGGTTAGCTAAGTATCCTTTCACCCGCGGGCAATAGAGAATGCTTTTGTAAATTTATGGGACTCAGCGGTGTCAATCTATTTCCAACCTTAGTTGAAGCGGTGATTAGCAACTTTACTGTCTTCTGGTCTTCCTTATTTAGCTCTCTAGTAGAAGAACCTGACAAAAGCAAAAGTTAGCAAAGGAAAATAAATAAATGAGAAGATAAATCTGAGATTAACTTACGTGGAGAAGAGCCCCGCTAATGTTGGGAAAACATTTAACGTAGAAAATTTGAGTTTCCAGTATCTGAACTTCTCCCTCAGAAATCAGCTTTTAGGTGGATTTGCTCTAAAGATTTGGTTATTTAAATTGCTCGGCTTAACCAATCGAACTAGATAATTCAAGACTACGGGATTGAGTGAAGGAATTCCAAATTACAATGCCATAAGTTCTAAAGAAAGGAGATATATGTAAGATTAGGTGAAAGTTGAATAGGAGCAATCTCTAGATGAGCCAAGAACTTGGATAAGAAGTTTGGAAAAGAAAGAATCCTCCTGCCAAATATGAACTACAGTGCAAGCAAAGAATCCTTCAGGAGGATTATAGATGTTATCATTTTCATAAGGGGGATGGCCTCTACCCCAGTAATTCCAAAGTCATTCAGGATCGCATCCACTTCTTCTTGAGTAGATATCAAGGAATGTTTGGAAATGGCTTCGATTTTCTTGGGCGAGCTCATGATTCTACTAGGTGAAATCATTTCAGTTAGAAATTATTCTATGTTATGAAACAAACATTCATTTAAGGATATCGGAAACCTATCACAATTATTAGAATATCAAACAAGCAAAACATGAGATTTCATATTCTTCGAAGAATTTTGAAGTTAGAAAAATAATATTTACTGAGCTTTTGACAAATTTGAAAGGAACATAGAAGTTAACACCCTTTAACAAGGTCGAAATCCCAATGCTAAAATCTATCGAGCTTTCGATAGAGTCAAAAGGGAAAATAGAAGCTAAAACACTTCATTAATATCGAAAACCCAAGCATAAAATCAACTGAGCTTTGACGGAGTCGAAAGGGAGGATGAAAGTACACATCTAATAAACCCACTTCAACAATGTCAAAAGCCCAATAGAAGTTTTTGTTATTAAAAGAATGAAGTTAAACCCAACACGATAAATTTGAATAAAAATATGCTATCAACATTCAACGAACATGGAAAAAACCTTTCGATGCTATTGAAGCCCGTGAACTCAATCTTTCTAAAAGAATATGAATGCTATCAAAACTCTATAAGCCAATTAAGTTGAAAGGTTTAAGTTTGAATTATATTAGTGAAAATGGGAAGTCTTTGGAACGTTTCGACGATATTGGTGAAAAATGATGATCAAATCATGATTAGATATAGAGGGTTTTGAAAGAGTTAAAGGTGGTATGTGGTTTCGAAGGCACAACAACAATAAAATTCAAATCAACATAGTAGGTTTCGAGTAAGTTGAATATATTAGGTTTCGTCTAAGCCGAAATATTTGACTCTGTTCAATCCCATTTACAAAAATATGTATTTCTAACTTAAACGAATTGGGAATAAATGTGTTCTTAAGATTGCAAAACCTATGAGACAAAGTTTATCCTTTCGGAAACAAAATTTGAACTAGGTAATTATTTAGTAAGATACAATAGCCAACCTCTTCGAAAGGTATCAGGGTCAAAAGCACAAAACTGCTTTCGAAAGGTTGGCTTCTTACTAACTAAGAAACCTTCCGATGAGGTCAATTAAATAAGGTGCTATGTTACCTTTCGACCCAATCGAAAGGCGCTGAAAAAGGGAAACGAAAAATGCCGCCTTCATCCCTTTCGAAGGGGTAGAAAGGTAAAATTGTAATGCCAATTTTTGATTCATACATCTCAAAACTTCTAGGCGATGTAAACAAAAAAAATCCTTCTTCCTCAAAACCTGATCTCAACCCAGGAATTCAAAAGCTAATAAACAAATGGATTTAAAGGCGAATCGACTATTTTAAATTTTAAAATATTTGAGATGAATATTTGAATTCTCTAAAAACAACGATAACAGTAAAATATGAATCGGGTAGGATTAAATGAAAATTAACAGGAAATCAAATCAAATCGTGGTAACAAACAAAATTACATAATGTTTCCAAGAAAATAGAAACTTAAACGAAATCCATTGAATCCAAAGAAATAATACAGATCCGAGCCAAGAAAGTTTTAAGGATCGAAATTCACTGTAAACTGAAAATGAAAAATTTGGAAAGAAAAATGAGATAAAAGAGACTTACTTTAAACCCGAATTCTTGTTTGATGGACATAAAAATTATTTGAGAGAGTTTGAGAACTTTGATTTTTTTCGAAGTGAATTTTGAATGCGGATAAATGAAAGGAGAAGAGAAAAACGTGATTTATAAGAAAAGTCAAAAAGATAGCTAATCGCCCAATCAGATTTAAATGAACATCCCAGATTTACACTAAAATACGTAAAAGCGGGAACCATTGAGGGTTTCGAGATGATTCACTTGGAAAGTCAAGGGCATCCCTTCGCAAGGGGGCAAATGTTACTTCCAAATATCCTTTCAATCTTGTCTAAACTCGATTGAATAGAATACAAAGAAGAACAAGAGAAAGAAACTCCAGCAAGACCTTTCGAATGAGTCGAAGAAATGAACTGCCAAAGATTAGAAGTACCACAACCTTCCAAGGGGGTCGAAACGGTCAAAAGCACCCTTCTGCTTCAAGAGATCCCCTTTTGAAGCAGATGTTTCCGCTTACATGAAGACCTTTCAATTGAGTTAAATAAACACCTTTCGAAAAAAATAAAAGACAACTCTTCATATGCGCGCCAAACCTTTCGAAATCAAAGATTACGCCTTCGTTCAAACAACTCAGAAACACACCTTGGATAGAACAATCCTTTCAAAAGAAAAATCAAGCCTTTCGAACCGGTCGAAGTCTTTAATATCTAAGGAAGGTCACACATCAATTCACAAGCATAAGTTTGAAAGCTACTAATAGCATCGAATCCATCAGCATTTCAACACTTTCGAAACCTCTGGAAACCACCTGTCATCAGAGTCGAAAGCTCCTACCTTCATTTCATATGACAGCAAAGCAACATAAAAGGAAAGGTGCAACCACCCCTTTGACAAAGATGGGGGCATTTGATCCCATTCGAAAATGTTGCAGAGGGATTTTCAAATGTCAAAGGAGTCAGATGGCATTTGAAGCCACCTTTCGATTAGGTCGAAAGCACTAGGTCGAAATGTGCCAACCCGCATCTATAAATAAGATCCAAGGGGTCTATTTTTGGGGATCCAAATTGATTCATTCTAGACTTGTGTTCTCTTAATTTTGCAAAGTTGTAAACCTTAATTTGTAAATAAAATTGGGAAAAATTGTTCAAATCAATAATTATTGATATAATAAAGGGAAGATTTCATTATTTCTGATTATATAGTTGTTTGAAGGTCTTTTACAGGATTTAACTGTATTTTACAAGGTATCGACCTCATCGAAAAGCTTCTTCCGAGTGAGTTGAAACCTCGGCCTTTCTTAGTAATCCAAGTCCTTAACTATAATCCACCATTCACCAAATGCTCATCTTCTAGTGAGTCAAAACCTTAACCCAAGTTGGTTTACCTTACGTTCCACAACCAAACCTAAGTCACTAACTATCCTAGCTTTCGACAACGTCGAAACAAACCTCGCCCTTGAATCCTTAGAGCTATTCCTCTAGCATTCCACAACGGAAGCGAAAGGAAGGTTTCAAAGGGATAACCAAATTACTTCAATCAGCTTGATAGACCAAAAAGAGGGAAATTCGAGTGTTTTGACTAAGTCGAAAGGCAAATAAGAAAAGTTTCATAAAAGAAACCTATTCGAAATGTTGAATCAAAGGGAATACCCACATCCTATCTTCCTCAAATCAACTAAGAGAGGTTAAAAAGGACTAACCTTTTTCCTAGAATCAACTTTGGGGTGTTGACAAGTTTTCTTTTTAACAAGCGAGAACCTTGGCTTTGGTGGGGTAACTCGATGCCTTATTACGAGTTTGAGTGTGTATATATGAGCGTGTATTTTTTAGTGATACAAAAAATTATATTGTGTTGATTGGTTTGTTGAGTGGCTTATGGATTCTGGTCAATAAGAGTAATTAACTTTATTGATAAGGGTCTCTAAGCACTTGAACAGAGCAATTCGACATATTTTTGTTTTGAAATTGGGTAATGAAATAATTTGACCTTTATTATATTTTATATATAAACGAACAATTTTTTAGAAAATTATCATGGTGTATGTAGTCTGCATGGTTATTAAAGAATGATAATATTTGATAACTATTATTTATTGTCTGTTGTTTGTGATCAAATAAAGTTGTTATTATTATAATGCAAACAAGATAAACAATTAATAAAATGATTTATATAACCAAAGTGGAAATATATAAATATGGTTAATGAAGAAGTTTATAAATTAGAAAGGATTTAAAAGCTGGGAATCTGAGAATTTAAATCACGTTGATTTTGGAAATGGTTTTTAAAAGTTACGAAAAATAATAATATTATTATTTGGAAAATATTTTTAAATGTAAATATTTTAAAATGGAATTTAAAAGAGATCAAAAGTACTAAATTCACTTCGGTCGTTGGAAATAATTTCGATAATGACTACAGCATCATCGACATTCATTTTTGGGTTTCCAAGAGAGGAATTGCTACCATTGGTGTTTTCTTTTGGTAAAACCGGTTTTGATTTTAAAATTCATAAGAATGATTTTATATACCAAGGGGATTATGTATATATATGATTTCAAATGATTTGATATATATAAGAATAAGGTAATTTTCATTTAAGTATTTTATGAAAATATGAGAAAATAAAATTTATAACTTATTAATTTTTGTGAGTAGTAAGTGAAAACAATGTTTAATTTTTTTGATATTAATGTTAAGGAAAGTAAATTTTGAATTAAACTATGACATTGAGATGATATATATTTAAGTTAAGTTAAATAAAATGAATTTTGAAAAGAAATTTAGCCTTAATTAGGCTAAATAAAATGATTTTTGAAAGAAAATTGATTGAGATTTGAAATGGATTAGTGAAATGAGCTAATTAAATAAATTAGAGAATTGAATATGGTTTTGGAGTCTTGGTTGATAAAATTGAATATTGAAATTGAACAATGGTGTGAATTAATGAAATAAGTTAAATGGAATTGAATTTGATTTGTAATGGATTAGTGAAATGGATATGGACTTAAGTTGTGAAATGGTAATAAACATGAGAAGTGTCGTATAAAATGTTTATAAACTTCAGTAAAATTTTATGAAATAATTCACAAATGAATTTAGTATGGAGTGAAATGTTGTTAAACATTAAATTTGATGGAATGGTTCTTAAGTGACACTAGTATTTAAAGAAATATACATAGAAATAAATAAATGTGGATAAAAGAAATTCGGATAATGACCATGAATAAATAAATGTGAAATAAAAGAAACCGAATAATGAGAAAACCATTGGAGAAAATACGTAAATTGTATGTATATTATTGTATTCGCATAATTGTTTGATCCAGAATCAAATATATGATTTCGATATGATTTACATCGGTCCAAGTTAGAATTTTTCACTCGCTTCTCAAAGGCGAAGGATGGATTTTTGGTTGATTCTGGAATTCTCTATCATATTATATGGCTATGCAAGGAGAACAGAGGTTTTCAATTAAGGAACTGGATCTGAGTCCGCACTAGAGTGATCATGTGAACGATACTACTTCGGATGTGAAATCATGTGACCGAGTGAGAGGTCAGATTTGATATTGTGTACGGATGATAAATGTGCATCTTACTGGCTTTATCATAATTAAATGTTTGTTACCGAAAAATGCAAAATAATATGATTATGAATTATATGACTAGATATCATTGATAAATAAGATGCAGGTATATAAATGCAAGTTAGTTGATGTCTTTGATTTCACAAATAAGATTTGGTTGCCCGACTAAAGGGTACACGTTTAAATTGTTGTTTGATGGATTTTTTGACAAGCCACTTGGCTTTTGTTTTCTTTGATTAATTTGGGTCCGTAGCGGCGATTTATAGTTTTTTTGGTCTAGCCGTGCAAATGAGACGCTAGCAAAAAAATTGAAAATTTAGGAGGTAGAAAATTGTTTGAAGAATTTTTTTTGTAACTAAAATTTGATTTTGGGTTATAACTGAAATGATTGAATGGGATGATATAAATTGGAATCTATGAATGAATTTGGAAACTTAGTAAATGTAATAACAAAGTTTCAACTAGTTGATGTTGGAGAAAATTTAAAGGCTTAAAAGGATTTGGTAATCTATTTCAACTAATGGGTTTTAAAAAGTTAGTGGCTTGGGGCATTTTTCATACCTTGGTAATTCCGAGTATGAAACTTTTTTAAGGGAGGAAGATTGTAAAGACCTAGAATTTTAGTTATTTGAATTTCGAAAATATAATTGATTTTAAATATTGGAAAGTTAATGTTATAAGTTAAATAATTTGAGTTTCAAAATATAGCGCTCTATCTGATAATTAAAATGCTTAATTTAATAATTTTAATTGTTTAAATAGTTGAATCTTGGGTTCTAAATTGGATAAAAATGATTTCAAAGCTTATTTAAAAGTCTATTAAATAAGAAATAGATAGTAAAAAATTTAATGTAAATATAAAAGTGGTTTATTTGGCTTTTAAAATAATTCGTTTTAATTAACGTGTAAAAATAGCCTTTTGGGGCACTGTCTCGAATTTCGACGAAACCAGTTTTATTGGATTCATAAGAGTATATTATTATATGATAATGAATTTTATGGCGATTGGACATACCGTTTGATCGTACGAGTTTAAAACACTTATAAATTAATTATAAAATTTATTCAATATAACTGCGTTTGAAAACCTATCTTCTACATATGATCGATTTAGGCCTCGAGACTAGTTCCATTGCATTCGGAATAGGGGTATAACATATAGAATGCAACGCGGCACGTCAAGTTTAGGGTTTGAATTTTCGGATGCTGTACATCTTGATAATTTAAATTTAAATAATATATATATGCCATACCTAGGCCATGCTCTTCACTGTTCTTGCCATACCTTCCCACATTCCAGCCATACCCCATATCCCTATGTTTAAATCACACTGCCTCTTTTTATTTAGTAAGCTAGAAATCAGAGGAAAGAAAAAGTTTCAAAGAAAACTTTAAAATTCAATATCTCATGTATCACCAAATGAAAAATTATGAAACAAAAATTTAAAAATCTTGTTTGGCTAAGGCTTCGATTTGGGATAGGTATGGGAGGGTGCGGCTGCTAGTTAGAGGTTCAAGGTTGATGTCGTGAGGGTTAAAATGGCTAGGGTTCACGATTTTATGAATTTTGAGGCACCGACTCATGTTTTGGAGTTTATATTTGGGTTCGTTGGGGAGAGTAGCTTCTCGGTTGAGGATTGGGTGAAGCTCAATGGTTCTTGGAGGATCGCATCGCTGCAGTGGCGAAGGTGGAGGAGCTATGTCGCTTTTTGATTGGCGAATGCAGGTGAGTTGTTGTGGTGACCGCCTTGAAGCTCGTGGGACGAGGAGTTCAATGGTGCGTTCGAAACTGGATTTCATCTAGAAGGAGGTGTAGGAAGGTGTGCATGCATGGTCAGTAATAGAGGAAAGGAAGCGTGTACCTATGCACAATTTGATTTAGGAAGATGGCATGGTTGTAATTTTTATTAATTTTGTAAATAGTTTAATTATTTATTAGTTTAAAATTTGATAACTTAAAATTTTAATAACTTGTCCATACAAGGTCCAATCGAAACACGGATTTTTGCGTTGCCCTCATAATGACGAAAGCTTCGAGATGGAATTAGTTTGGTGGATACTAGAGCCTGTTGAATTTTACGCTGGATTCGAACGTCATTCGAATTCAAACGAATCTAGACGGAACTTGAACGAGCAAGCAACAACTGGAATTTCCTTGAGTTAAACACACCTTTTTGGTTTAACTAGTATGATATATAGTTGATAAAAAATTTTAAATGATTGTTTGGATGAATTACTAAATTATTAGTTGGTTTGGATATATTCCCGCCCCTGGAGCAGATAAGACCCCATTACATTCCCTTATAAGAGCGGATGAACCTTTATATACAATCCCACCTCGAAGTAGTTGATTTATATTATTTGGTTATATATGAATTGTAATGCAGGGGAACAGGTTAAAGGGATCCAACGTGATTCCTCGCTATTATTGAATTGTTTCAATAATATTTCTTTATGTGGAATATTGAATAATGAACCTAATTGTGGACGCTATAGTTACAACATTATTATATGTTTGAAATTAAAAACCAGTACCGATAGAAAATCAATTTCAATATTGGTTAAGTGTTTGGTGACTATTGGCTTAGATTATTATTTTGAAATACTATAAATCGCCAATTGAAGCAAAACAAAGACCAAAATCAAGCAGCAGTTCATAAATCAAGCCATTTCCAGGTTTCAGGAAGAAAACTTCCTCTGTTCAAAACATTTTCCAGTGTTTAAATTTTCAAGGTCTGTTTCTCTGTTCAAACATCAATAAGGTAAGTAAATAATTTTATAAAAAATGGTTTAATCTGTTTAAGATCTGATGCATGTAATAAATATTTGGAGCAATGTGTGATAAATTGTTTACATGATTGTTTTATAAATATTGTATAAATAAGCCTGAATATATATATATGGATGTGCATAGTTATATGAAATCTGTTGGCTCTGTCCTTATTGTTTAGGTTTAAAAGCTTGGAAAAGTTAAGATCTTTCTCCCTGAATCTCTTTAAACATCAATATATAAACAAAACTTGTTTGTTATACCAAGATATAAATTTTAAAAATGTTTCAATGTTCAATCTGAAGCTAGAATTAAACAAAAGGGAAGAAGAACAGTAGATTTCAAAACATATCAAAATCTCAATTATAATAATTGTTTGATTCAGGTACAAAATCTGTTTTGTCATCAAAAATTAGGATTTTTAAAGAAAAAATCATGATTTTAAAGGAAGTAGATTGTGAGAATTAGAGGATTTACCAGATTATGGGTTTTTGGATTTTTCTGATGATCGACGACCTCGTGATTTTGGCCAGAGGAAGTTTATAGGCCGTGGATTGAGAGAAAAATGGTTTCACGTTTTTCTAGGCATCATGGTTGATAATGCGACTTAATCTAGGGTTCTAAGTGCCAGTTTGGTCGATGTTTTATGCGACGAAGTTTCGCCGTCGTGGGCGCACTGAAAAGGATCGGAGGTGGGGGAAATTGGAGTATTGGCAAGTGTTGTAGCTTGGACGGATTGGCGATGTCTCTGAAGACCTATGATGGTGAAGCTGGTGAGTTATCGGCGATCGACATGTTTCTGGTTTCAATTGAATAGCTCGATTTTGATATTCATAGGGGAACTTCATTTCTGGGTGGCGATCGTGATGTGATAGTCATCGACGACTTGACTGAGGTCACAGCACTGGCCGGAGAGATGCCGACGATTGGTGCACGTGCACCAGTATCAGTGCACAATCTTGATTGGTAGTGAAGAATTTACCTCGGGTTGGAGCTCGGATAAAAGAAGGAAGGGCTCGAAGTTTGATTGGCGTGTGAGAGTGATGGTTATAACAGTTTTTAATGATTTAAACAAGTTAACAAGAGAAGAAAGAGAGGAAGCTCGAGATAGGGTTTGGGTAACTCGGGTATTTGTTCGAGTAACCCTTGGATTTTCTCGGATATAATGGTTAATGATTCAAGTGTTGAAGATAAGATGATTAATTTTTCTATTGATTCACTAAAATCATTATTTTAAATAAAGGTGTTTATTTAAATGTTAATTAAGTTGATTTATAAGTTGTTTAAACTTGATTAATAATGTGATTAAATTAAGAAGATTAAAATGTGTTAAACATTAATTTAATTTAAGGGTTAAGTTAAATTTTATATTAATGATAATTTAACTCAACGATTATTTAGTAAGACTTTTAATGGTAATTAAGAAGTTAATTAAGATGAATAACTTATCTTTTAATTAATTAAGGTTTTGGTAACTAAAATTTATTAATTAATTCAAGATTAATTAATATAAGCAATTAAATGTTAATTAATCATAAGATAATAAATAAGTGAGAATAATTAATGATTGATTAAGGTTAATTAATCAATGTAATTGATAAAGTTAATTAATAAAAGTAATTAAAGAAAAATTACTTAATATCATTAATCAAGAAGGGTAGTTAATGAGTGATTACTAAATATGATTTATTTAATGGTAATTACTTAATGGAATTAATTGAAGATTAATTACCTAGTTAATTAGTTTAAGTAGGGATCAATTAAAATTATTAACTAAGGGTTAGTTAGTTAATGAGTATGATTAATTAAAGGATAGTAAATCAATGTAAGTGGTTATAAGGTAATTAATTGAATAATTAATTAAGGATCATTGTGATTTATGTGATGGGTAAAGGTTAATTTATTATGTAATTAATTGAGAGTTAATTACTTATTGAAGAATAATTAATCAAGGATGATTAATTAAGATGGATAATTAAAAGATGATTAATTAATTTATTTGTAATTAATTAATGATTAAGTAAAGGTAATCTAAGTGATTAAAGATTTGTAGCTAATTTAATTAGAGATAAATTAAAATAATTTTGGAAATGATCCATCTTGCTTATGATTGATTATATGATGATTAAATGCCTTGAATCGATTGATATCTCTGATATGAAAATTTTTGTGATGTGATATGTTTGGGTGGACAATGATAATGTGGTTATCTATCGATGATGAATTGCTGTGTAAAAAGTGATACCTTCTATTCAAAGTTGAATTGTATTTCACTTGAATAATTTAGGTTAAGATGGTATTGAATTCGAAGATACCGGAGTCGGGTATTAGTAAATACTCGAAACCACTTCGATTTTTTATAAATTGATACGTGGAATCAATAAGATAAAATGGAATGATTTAAGTGAATTGGACCATTTAATCTAAGTTTTGGTACTTAGAAATTGATGTGTGAAATAAGTGATGTCTATAACAACTTGCGAAGTTGTAAATTGATATAAATTACACCGGGTTTATATAAGTTGTATGCTTTTGTACTCCTTGTTAGATGGATTTACTCACGCTGGTTTCTATCCTGACCCGGGTGTTACTTTGAAGCAATGCTCGGGTCAGATCGAGTATTACAGATTTTCAGGTAAAGACGTTCTGGAGCTCAGGAGGCGAGCTGGATGGCAAGAACGTATGGAGTGTTTTCTGTTGTGGTTTATTGTAGTCATCTGGTGAGACGACCCGACTTTTTCTCTAAAAAAAGTCGTATCATCCTTAAGAAAGAAAGGGATAGAAAAGAGAAAAGAAAGAAGAGAAAGAAGAAACAACACAAGAATCTCAACAGCGGAACGAATAAATTATATTAATAACATAAGTATTACATAGTATACATCAAATATCAGAGTTACATAGACAATACAACACATACTAGACAGTAATAAACACCTGTCTAGTTATTACAATTTAATACATAATACAGAAACACTCAAAGATACCAACACAGCGGAAAACTATATAACTATACGCAGAAGCCTCCTGCTCCATTGCTCCTCCACAATTCGTCAAAGCTAACCTGAATCCTAACTTGAATTCCCTTGGCTACTCGTAAAAATTTGAGTACCCAAGAGTTAAAGAAAAACAGAAATAACTTCGGATCAGACATGGGTCTGGTGTGAGTAACATGTTAAAGTTGCTTAACTTTGAAAAACCTTTTGAAAAGAAAAGGTATCACGTAAGACTTCCCACACATAAACATGGAAAAGTTTTTACCTTACGCTAACCAAAACATTTGATAGGAAATCCGATGATATTATAATAGTGTCTAGGGTTTTCAAGTAAATAAGAAATAGCCGAAATTGTTACATTACTAAATTCCAGCTACTAGCCACAAAAGTGGGTAATACAATCAAAACCGTTGGCACTTATTGGATTTTGGATTCCATACAATGGCTGGGCTACTGGGGTACCGCCCGTCACAGTACGTGGCCTAGATCAGCGTACCGAGGAGTACGCCCGCTCCCCTGCAACACAAAGCCGGACCCATTCCTTACTGAACAGTTTCAAACAAGACCACCCTGCAGTTGTGATCAGCAACCGCACCACTAAGCCGAAATAAAGGGACCTCTGGACAGGGATAAATCTTACTCTCAAGTGGGGGCTATCCACGAAGCTTTGCTGCACCTCCCCTGTTTTAGCCATTCCCGGTTGATGAGGCTTGAGGCTACGATTACCTTTATAGGACATATCACATAGAATGCTCATCGTCCACCTGACGATGTTCTGAAAGCATTCAATCCATACAAGTTCGTTCCGGGTTCGAACGAAACCGAAGGCATTATCTCGTTACACTCATTTTCGAATCACCCTTAGAGTTAACGACAATAACCCTTGCACTCTGAATCACCATCTTGAATCTATAAGTACTATTCCGTCAACTCATTACGGAATCACCCACAGAGTTATACTGACGTATAGCCCTTACACCTCGAGTCTTCACTCGCTCCACTTGGATTAACGACCTAACGTTTAATTAGAATCGATGTGGTTTTCGGATCCCAAATATAGAAACCCTATCCCGGTCTCATCGAAATCCAAAGCGTGTCTTTTAAGGTCCAAGTTGTTTTAAGTTTAAAAAAATTCAATTTATTATCTATATACACACAGATAGATAATTCACAACATAATAGATAATCAACATTATCATCAACAGATAATTCGTATCATAATCAGATAATCCATATTATCATCCAAAAGCAACCAATGCATCCATATCATACAACATTACTCATCTCATAACTGAGATTACAAACCATACATGGCAATCAATACCAATCATCAAACATAAGCAATGATCTAATGATCACACCATTTATAATTAATTTAAAATGAATTAAATTAATCACTTAATCTCTAATTAAATTAATTATCTCATCATTAAAATCCTGCTTAACTTAACCCTCAATTGATTACAAATCAATAAGATAAAACACATCTCACTATCCATTTCAATTAATCCTTATTGATTAACCATCTCTAATTATAATAAATAATTAGCCTTTAATATTACTTACACAAGTTAATTATTTTAAGCCCTTTGCAAATAATTAACTTGTAATTGCTTAGTTAATTAATTAGCTAAAATTAATTACATTAATACCTTAATTAATCAATTCCAAATTACATCATTAATTAATTTATTAATGATTTCTGATTACATTTAATCAATCTCTCTATATAAATTAATTACATAAGTAATTAATCTTCAATTTACCATATATATATTAATCACCCATGATTAATAACCATTCAGTTATTAACTACTTTAATTACCCATCCCATAAATTAATTATTCTTAATTAATTATCTCAATTAATCCTTGATTAATTGCGAAGAAATTTAAATTCAAATTACTTCTATAAACATCGTTAATTACATCCAGTAATTATTAATTAATTACTCCCTTAAGTAATTACAAATCCATAAATTACATAAAGTAATTTCTTCTCTCCGATTCCCCTCCCCTTCTTCCACTCGTTCTGGAAGACGCTTCCGTGGCATGGAGGTTAGTGAATCAGACCGCCCTAACCTTCTTTCGGCAAGAGATTTTCCTCCGCTTCTCTCTTGTGACAGGTTTACTTCTATTGTCCGCCCTGTATCAAACGTTGTTTCTGTTGCAGTGGCTTCGTCTAAGTCATTTTCTTGCACGCCGAGTAACTTGTCTGGGTCCGATGTTGGTGTCGCTGACTCAACTGGTTGCGTTGTGGGTGATACAATTGTGGGTTCCGTTGTTGAAGTCAGTGAATTTGTTGATTTGGCAGGTCGTGCCTCTGACTTGGTTTTGCCTGTTTTACCTCTATATGGCACTCCAAGTGCTTGTCATAATGCTCCTGATGGAACTGGTCCCAATTTCAGTGTAGAGTGTGAGGCATATCCTGATCAACCATCAGATTTAGTGATTCCAGGTCCATCCTGTCCCTTACCTGGTTTTATTAGTGGCAAGATTAGGTCCAGTGTCGATGTTGTTGAGGTTCCAATGAACAACGATAACTTGCGCTCAGTATCCTCTAACGTTAATGCTCAATGTCCCAAAACTGTCTCTACTGCTATTATTGATTGTTGCCCTACTGCACCCTGCTCAGCTCCTCCCAAATCTTGGTCCTCGCTCTTTAAATCCGTGCCACGTAACGCGGGTGTTTATGAACCGGTTGAGTTTGATATCGTTGAAGAGAATGGAGTGATGATCCCTCCCCCCTGTGTTATGCAAGCCGGTTTGGACTTTTGGTCTGGATATGTGGTTGGTTTCTTTTTGGATCCGAAACACCGTCTTCTTGATGCAGCAGCTGTTTGTCGTAGGGCTTGGAAGCTAAAGGGAGGGCTTAAGGTAAAGTTGATTGATTCCTTGTACTACCTATTGTTCTCCTCCTCTGAGGAACGTTGTCGGGTTCTTGAGTCTGAGCCTTCCTTCTTTGACGGACAACCTTTTATTACCACCCCCTGGTCTCCAACGGTTACTAGTGTTCGTGACCAAGTATTTTCTATCCCTGTATGGGTTTATTTCTCCCAAATTCCATCTGCATTACAACCGTTGCTTGGATTGAATTGGCTTGCGTGCAATATCGGTAAATTAAAGTGTTTCGACTCTAATACTGTAGCGCGTGATAGGCTTGTTTTCGCCAAGGCCCTGATTGAGATTACTCCTGATAAGCCTCTCCCTACCTCTATTCCTGTCCAACTTGCTGTTGGTCATGTGGAGGATGTTCGTGTTCGTTATGGATGGGTCCCTGATATATGTTCCGCCTGTCACTCTTTTGGTCATATTGCCTCTGCCTGTGTGCGCTCCTGTATCCCGTCTGCTGCTCTTAAAATTCCGCTGCCTCGGCCTCCGCTTAGAAAATGGGTTCCTAAAACTTCCTTGGCTGCTTCAGCCACTGGTCCATCTACTGGTAATGCTCCATCAGATCTTCCTGCTTCCTCAGTTCCTGGTAATGTTCCTACTGTTCTTCCTGCTTCCTCTGATCCTGGTGATGTTCCTTCAGTACTTCCGGCCACCCCAGTTCCTGTTGTTGATCCTTCAGTTCTACCTGCTTTGCCGGATTTCTCTCTTCCGCACGTTGTTTGGGCTGAGTCTGAACATAGTTGGGTTGATCTTCGTTCTGATATGAGATTCAACCCTGTGGACGGCACCTATTTTAGGTATATTTCTGATAATTTATTAGATCTGCGGAGCCTTTATTATTGTGTCTCTGGTGATTCCTTGGTTCTTGACTTGGATGGTACGTCTTCTGTGATAAATGCTGCTCTTCTAGCTGATTCTGCCTGGGACAGATCTTTTGTGTACTCTTCTGACATCGACTGTTATGATCCCTCTCTTGCTGTTCTGTTTCGCCCCTATATTGGTCTTCTTGGGGATGGTACTCTGCTTTCTTCCTTGGAAGTAGAGGGAGTTGGTGATTCTTCCTCTGCGGAGGAGAACTAGCCTTGATATATATATTTTAGTAGTAGTGACGTGTCAGTCATTCTCCTGTGCTGTTTTATTTTGTTTCTCATTCATAGTAGCTAAGGTGTCTTTACCTTTCTCCTGTACTTCAACTTTATTACGTTCGTAATAAAAGTGGTCGGTCCACTATAAAACCGTCGGCCATGCCAAAAAAAAAAAAAAAAAAAAAACAATCCTCAAATGTTTAAATTAATTTAACTTAATTAATCTAAACTAATCACATTAATCAAATTAATTACACCACGTAATTAATTACTTTATTAAGTAATTAAACTTAAACAATTGATTATTATTAATTAATTAATTTAATTAATTATTAAAAATTAATCACATTAATTAATTGTTAAATAATCGTAAGTTAATGACCTTCATTAACATTTCTTAATTACTTAATTAAGAGTTGACTTAAATTAATCATTATTAATTATCAATTAATTACAAATTAATTAATATTTAATTATCAATTAAATTAATCTCTAATTATTAATTAATTAAGTGTTAATTAAAATCTGAACTATCTTTAATTACTTGATTAAATAAATCTTAATCATTAATTAAAATTTAATTAACCATCCTTAATTATAGATTAACTAACCTTAATTAATTAATTCTCAAATCTAATTAATTAACTTAAAAATTATTAATTACTTAATTAAACATCCACATTATTAATTAATTAAATAATTAATTATTCATCTTAATTATCTTAATAATTTAATGAATCCAATCATTAAATTTTATTTATCTTTAGATAAACATTTCTTACTTAATTAAGCATTTAAAAACAAAATGTTTTTAAATTTACTTTAAATTCCATCTAAACTTCATTTCAAACTTAAGATTCAAATTTATCTTAAATAAGATTTTAAAACAATTCAAAACTTTTATCTTATATATTAAAAGAAACATTTACTTTATCAATAAGTTTAAAACAATTTAAATTACAAATCAATTTAAAATTACTTTTAAATTTCAAAATTGAAATACAACTTTCAAACTCATTCTAGATTTAACTTAACTCTTTAAAAAAATTCCTACAATCTTCATCTTCAATTTAAATGCAAATCATTTAATCATTTTAAAGCAAATTTAAATTTAAATCTTTATTTTAAAAACTGTAGTTTAAATTTAATTCCAGATTTAAACTCACTTTAAATTTCTAATTTAAAATTTTAACCTTTCAATTCAAATTCAAAACACATATGCATTTACACTTGTGAGTTTGAAATCAAATTTATATTTAAAAACATAAATGAATTTAAATCTCGGACAATCTAATTTTAAATTCTTACTGAAAATTTAGATTTTTAAAATCCAGTTTAAACTTCAACTTGCAATTTAAACTTTATGTTTAAAAACAGAAATAATTTCTGTTTTTATTTAAAAACCAAACTTAAATTTTTTTTTTAAAAAAAAATTAAATTATTTCTAAAAACCAGAATTCAAACTTATTTGAATTCATATTTTAGATCAAGGTTTTAAAACCCAAGTTCAATTTAAGTTTACATTTTAAATTTTAACTTTTAAAATTTAAAAACTGCAAACAGTTTTCCAGATTATGCTAAGACCAAACTAGAGTTTGAAAAGTTCAAAACCTAAGATTTAAACTAATTAAATTTATGTTTAAAACCAGTTTAAATCTTAAACTTGGTTCAGATTCAAGTTTACATTTAAAAACTTTTACTTCTACTAAAAAAACTGTAAACAGTTTTCTGTTTTATTTATCAAAACCTGAAACACAGGTAACTCGAGGCAATCCCACAATTACTTCGAGTCCACTCCACCCCTACTTCGAGTTAAAAGTCGATTTCCCCGAGATAAAAACTAGGAAGTCAAACCTGTAACCCAAAAACATCACTAACAAGACCACCTTCCACCGTGCACCTGTACAGCACCTCCCACCACCGCTGGCCAACTCCACCACCTTCCCACAGTCGACAACCATCAACACAGAACACCAATATGTTAACCTAAACATCACTTGCTCGATTTCAAAATCGAGACCAAATTTCCAAACCTGGAACAACTGTCAGTGCCCAAACAACCAAACCTGTCATCACCTTTCCCCAACGCCACCGGCCACTGTTGCCACTCAAACTTCGGCGACGGCTTCCCCAAACCACCAGCTACCATCACGCAAAACATGGATGAACTCGGTCAAGTATTTAAGCAAAGAAGATTACTTCTTGAAACCACAGTAATACTAGGGTTTAAAACCTTAAATCCCAAATTACAACCTAAAAATTTAATTTCAAACCAATTCGGTAATTTACCTAGAATCTTTGATAGCTACACTATCTTCAGAATCAAATTCATCCAAATCCAATGCAAGCATTAACTGTACTTAACCAAAGTGTAAAATACAGTAAATACAAAACTGCACTTTGTTTAAAGCACTATAAATTGTAAAACTTGATTTAAAATTCATGAATTTGTTTGATGTTTTTATATATAAACCTGAAAACATGAATTTCTATAGTTTGAATTTTCACAGTATATAAATTGTTGTTCTGTTGGTTTTACTTCCAGGTAATATAGGCTTTGATTAATCACATATAAAATTTTAAAACTTACTTCATCTTATAATATACAAATTTCATTCAAAATTAATTCCTGATAGCAAAACAAATCAAAGGAAAAAAAAATCTAAAATCAACAGGAGACAGAAATTTGGAAACAGAAATACACAGTTAACACTATACACAAAATCATATTCACATGCAGAAATGTTCACAGCAAATTCACATTTATGTATATTTCTAATTTAAGCATGTACAACTTTACCAATTAAAATTTTAAAAATGTGTTACTCGCCTTAATTATTACAGACAGAACTTTGATTTTGAACATGCAGAGCACAGTTTGAAATCCCCCGTGCTACTTGCTTCAAATTTGATGCTTTTTAAACTTGTTTTTAAAATATGCTTCCAGTTCTTACATGCAGGCTTCAAACTTGAAATTGCAGTAGTCTTTTCCCAGATTTTAAAAGAAATACAGATGCTTGCTTGAAATTGTTGCATGTAGGTTTAGTTTTGGAGGATGCAGATTAGAAATTATATGCATGTTTGAAAGATGGTATGGGGTCAATGGTTTTCAAGGGTTCAAGTTGAAGAGTTTGATTTTAAATCTAAAATGCTACAGATTTTTTTTTTGAAGGAGGAAAAGGTTTCTTTGTTAAGAATTGATAATGAGAGAAAAGAATAGGAATGGAAGAGTGCAAGTTTATATAGCTTGTTTATGATTTAATTAAAATTAAAGAAAAACAAAATTAAACAATGACACATGGCTTGTATTGTTAACACTTGTAAATATTTTTATTTAAATACTCAACACATGTTAACTTAGGCTTTAATAAACTTACACATGTATCTTTAAGTAATTTTTTATTTAAATTAAGTGTCAATAAATGTTTAAACTTAGTAAATTAGTTTTAGTACTTAGTTATGGAGATAAATAATTTTTAAAGAATAAAACAAAGTATGAAAATAATATACAAATAAATCATTTATCAAAGATACCTTTAAATAATAAAAATAGATTTATAAAAGAGGTTACAACTTACATGAATACATGTTTCATATTTTAAATTGTATTTTAAATTTCATATTAAATTAACAAATCACATTTCATAAATCAATATTTTAAAAAGAATAACACAACATTTTTGTAACTTATTTTAATATTCAAACTTAAATTAAAATGAATTTTAAACCAATAAAACATTTGTCTTACATATTTAAAATCATTTAGTATTTTATTAAATATTTTTGAAAAGCTTAAATCAAAAATAAATCACAATTCCCAATTTCAAAATATTAAAATTATGCTTTACTAATTTAACAACTTATCTATTTAAAATATATATAAATACATATACATTATTAAATAGAAAATAGATTTATCAGTTTATTAAAAATAAATTCACAGATTAAATATTTAAATAAAGAAGATTATTAAATCAAATTAAATTTATTACCAAAAATTTATCAATTCAGTTTAAATTTAAACACAGATTATCAAATTTATATTGTCCAAAATTCCAGGATATTACAATCCTTCCCCTTAAAAGAATTTCGTCCCCGAAATTTAAAACAAAGGTAATTTAATAATCTATTTACACATTTTATTTTAAAATACAGCATATGTTAATCATATGCTAACAACCAAAGCAACCAATTCACACAATCAGAACAAACCTAATTATCCAAAAGAATTTTGGATAGAACTTTCACGAGTTTCCCCCGGTATATATATATATCGGGATACTCGCTCTATAAAATTCAATCAATCAATACTATTAAGCTATAGAGCTCCTATCAACAATTCTATACAGAATATCAAACTACAAACGAGTCTGACTCAACAACCAATCCATCCTAAACGACTGGTTCTAAAACCAGAAATATCAAACACGTACTCCCTTAGAGATACGTGAAACATACTGAATTCCAGTTATCCAAACTGGCAACTCAACTCTAGAAAACCAAACACTGATCTTACCAAAACACAGAAGAAATCCAAAACACTTCGGAGCCAACTTCCCAAACTTATAGCTCCTTGGATCAGAGAAAAACTTACCCCAAATCAAATCTCTGATTCCATAATCCAAATCCCTCTGCCTCTTATCCATAAAAATCTTCGGACGATCCTGAGCTACCATCATCCTTCCTGATCAGCTCAACTCTTACTGATTCCATTAGAAACAGACTGAATCAAAACTATCCAATGATCTCCTCAAGATCACTCAAAAACCAAGAACACACACCCTGCTTCTCAACAACAGATGATAGAACAAACTTCTTCTTATCCGGAAAAGAAAACAGAAACACCCCCAAACTGCTTTCACTGCACAATTCTGATCCGAAGCAGAAGAAAAATGTTGAAGAACATGAGCACAGACTAGACAACCCAGCACAGAAATATGGTTCCATGTATCCATGAAGAAAACTCCGATGTTCCTCCGAAACCTGAGCTGCTTCACCAACTTCTATCTCAAAGAACCATCTATCTACTAACTGAACCACCTGTTCCATTCCTGGAAAGAAAACTCGATCTCCAGATGCAGATAAACTCTGACTATCCAAAAGAACACACTATCGCAAGTCACTTTTGCGATCAACTCTGTCTAAATCCAAAGAAACGTCTCTCTCAACCAAACAGAACAGCTTATGCTGGCTTAGCCAACTTACCAGAGAAACGGATCCACTTTGCGGCTTCTGATCTCCATTTCAGAGAAACTACTCAGCCAGAAGACTCCCTACCAACTCAGAATACTCTGCTAAACTCAGCCACATCACCGAGCAAACTTACTTCTTACTCTTATTCCAAAGAACATCTTCGGAAATATCCATAGTCACCGCATCTCATCACGCAGCTACTACTTCATGAGATATCAAGATATCATCACTCACTTGCTTCTGCCCTACCGACAGATCCAAACTCAATTCTGCACTTCAAAGATGAACTCCGAAATTTTACAGGTTATCTTCAGAGATCGATGAAGTACTTCATCACTACAGAACTCAGTCGAGACGGTATTAGGTTTACAGTCTCGACAAATACACTTCCAACCTCATCCATCAAACTCCAACCAATGGTAGTCGTGTTACACACACTTCTACCTCATCTACCTTTATAACTTACATTGGAAAACCTGAACAGGTAACCCAACAAATAGGTAGAACCAATTATATATTTATATATATAATAAAAATACAAATACACTCTCTCAAGATAGACACTACTCCAGAGACTAGGCATTCGCTCAACCTAGCGCTCTGATACCAACTGAGACGACCCGACTTTTTCTCTACAAAAAGTCGTATCATCCTTAAGAAAGAAAGGGATAGAAAAGAGAAAAGAAAGAAGAGAAAGAAGAAACAACACAAGAATCTCAACAGCGGAACGAATAAATTATATTAATAACATAAGTATTACATAGTATACATCAAATATCAGAGTTACATAGACAATACAACACATACTAGACAGTTATAAACACCTGTCTAGTTATTACAATTCAATACATAATACAGAAACACTCAAAGATACCAACACAGCGGAAAACTATATAACTATACGCAGAAGCCTCCTGCTCCATTGCTCCTCCACAATTCGTCAAAGCTAACCTGTATCCTAACCTGAATTCACTTGGCTACTCGTAAAAATTTGAGTACCCAAAAGTTAAATAAAAACAGAAATAACTCCGGGTCAGACATGGGTCTGGTGTGAGTAACAGGTTAAAGTTGCTTAACTTTGAAAACCTTTTGAAAAGAAAAGGTATCACGTAAGACTTCCCACACATAAACATGGAAAAGTTTTTACCTTACGCTAACCAAAACATTTGATAGGAAATCCGACGATATTATAATAGTGTCTAGGGATTTCAAGTAAATAAGAAATAGCCAAAATTGTTAGCTACTAGCCACAAAAGTGGGTAATACAATCAAAACCGTTGGCACTTATTGGATTTTGGATTCCATATAATGGCTGGGCTACTGGGGTACCGCCCGTCACAATACTTGGCCTAGATCACCGTACCGAGGAGTACGCCCGCTCCCCTGCAACACAAAGTCGGACCCATTCCTTACTGAACAGTTCCAAACAAGACCACCCCGCAGTTGTGATCAGCAACCGCACCACTAAGCCGAAATAAAGGGACCTCTAGACAGGGATAAATCTTGCCCTCAAGTGGGGGCTACCCATGAAGCTTTGTTGCGCCTCCCATGTTTTAGCCATTCCCGGTTGATGAGGCTTGAGGCTACGATTACCTTTATAGGACTATCACTTAGAATGCTCATCGTCCACCTGACGATGTTCTGAAAGCATTCAATCCATACAAGTTCGTTCCGGGTTCGAATGAAACCGAAGGCATTATCTCATTACACTCATTTTGGAATCACCCCCAGAGTTAACGACAATAACCCTTGCACTCTGAATCACCATCTCGAATCTATAAGTACTATTCCGTCAACTCATTACGGAATCACCCACAGAGTTATACTGACGTATAGCCCTTACACCTCGAGTCTTCACTCGCTCCACTTAGATTAACGACCTAACGTTTAATTGGAATCAATGTGGTTTTGGGATCCCAAATATAGAAACCCGATCCCGGTCTCATCGAAATCCAAAGCGTGTCTTTTAAGGTCCAAGTTGTTTTAAGTTTAAAACAATTCAATTTATTATCTATATACACACAGATAGATAATTCACAACATAATAGATAATCAACATTATCATCAACAGATAATTCGTATCATAATCAGATAATCCATATTATCATCCAAAAGCAACCAATGCATCCATATCATACAACATTACTCATCTCATAACTGAGATTACAAACCATACATGGCAATCAATACTAATCATCAAACATAAGCAATGATCTAATGACCACGCCATTTATAATTAATTTAAAATGAATTAAATTAATCACTTAATCTCTAATTAAATTAATTACTTCATCATTAAAATCCTGCTTAACTTAACCCTCAATTGATTACAAATCAATAAGATAAAACACATCTCACTATCCATTTCAATTAATCCTTATTGATTAACCATCTATAATTACAATAAATAATTAGCCCTTAATATTACTTACACAAGTTAATTATTTTAAGCCCTTTGCAAATAATTAACTTGTAATTGCTTAGTTAATTAATTAGCTTAAATTAATTACATTAATACCGTAATTAATCAATTCCAAATTACATAATTAATTAATTAATTAATGATTTCTGATTACATTTAATCAATCTCTCTATATAAATTAATTACATAAGTAATTAATCTTCAATTTACCATATATATATTAATCACCCATGATTAATAACCATTCAGTAATTAACTACTTTAATTACTCATCCCATAAATTAATTATTCTTAATTAATTATCTCAATTAATCCTTGATTAATTGCAAAGAAATTTAAATTCAAATTACTTCTATAAATATCTTTAATTACATCCAGTAATTACAAATCCATAAATTACATAAAGTAATTATCAACAATCCTCAAATGTTTAAATTAATTTAACTTAATTAATCTAAACTAATCACATTAATCAAATTAATTACACCAAGTAATTAATTACTTTATTAAGTAATTAAACTTAAACAATTGATTATTATTAATTAATTAATTTAATTAATTATTAAAAATTAATCACATTAATTAATTGTTAAATAACCTTAAGTTAATGACCTTCATTAACATTTCTTAATTACTTAATTAAGAGTTAACTTAAATTAATCATTATTAATTATCAATTAATTACAAATTAATTAATATTTAATTATCAATTAAATTAATCTCTAATTATTAATTAGTTAAGTGTTAATTAAAATCTGAACTATCTCTAATTACTTGATTAAATAAATCTTAATCATTAATTAAAATTTAATTAACCATCCTTAATTATAGATTAACTAACCTTAATTAATTAATTCTCAAATCTAATTAATTAACTTAAAAATAATTAATTACTTAATTAAACATCCACATTATTAATTAATTAAATAATTAATTATTCATCTTAATTATCTTAATAATTTAATGAATCCAATCATTAAATTTTATTTATCTTTAGATAAACATTTCTTACTTAATTAAGCATTTAAAAACAAAATGTTTTTAAATTTACTTTAAATTCCATTTAAACTTCATTTTAAACTTAAGATTTAAATTTATCTTAAATAAGATTTTAAAACAATTCAAAACTTTTATCTTATATACTAAAAGAAACATTTACTTTATCAATAAGTTTAAAACAATTTAAACTACAATTCAATTTAAAAATTACTTTTAAATTTCAAAATTGAAATACAACTTTCAAACTCATTCTAGATTTAACTTAACTCTTTAAAAAAATTCCTACAATCTTCATCTTCAATTTAAATGCAAATCATTTGATCATTTTAAAGCAAATTTAAATTTAAATCTTTATTTTAAAAACTGTAGTTTAAATTTAATTCCAGATTTAAAAACCCAGATTTAAACTCACTTTAAATTTCTAATTTAAAATTTTAACCTTTCAATTCAAATTCAATACACATATGCATTTACACTTGTGAGTTTGAAATCAAATTTATATTTAAAAACATAAATGAATTTAAATCTCAGATTATCTAATTTTAAATTCTTATTCAAATTTCAGATTTTTAAAATCCATTTTAAACTTCAACTTGCAATTTAAACTTTATGTTTAAAAACAGAAACAGTTTCTATTTTTATTTAAAAACCAAACTTAAAAATTTTAAAAAAAAAATTAAATTATTTCTAAAAACCAGAATTCAAACTTATTTGAACTCATATTTTAGATCCAGGTTTTAAAACCCAAGTTCAAATTAAGTTTACATTTTAAATTTTAACTTTTAAAATTTAAAAACTGCAAACAGTTTTCCAGATTATGCTAAGACCAAACTAGAGTTTCAAAAGTTCAAAACCTAAGATTTAAACTAATTGAATTTATGTTTAAAACCAGTTTAAATCTTAAACTTGGTTCAAATTCAAGTTTACATTTAAAATCTTTTACTTCTACTAAAAAAACTGTAAACAGTTTTCTGTTTTATTTATCAAAACCTGAAACACAGGTAACTCGAGGCAATCCCACAATTACTTCGAGTCCACTCCACCCCTACTTCGAGTTAAAAGTTGATTTCCCCTAGATAAACACTAGGAAGTCAAACCTGTAACCCAAAAACATCACTAACAAGACCACCTTCCACCGTGCATCTGTACACCACCTCCCACCACCGCTGGCCAACTCCACCACCTTCCCACAGTCGACAACCATCAACACAGAACACCAATATATTAACCCAAACATCACTTGCTCGATTTCAAAATCGAGACCAAATTTCCAAACCTGGAACAACTATCGGTGCCCAAACAACCAAACCAGTCATCACCTTTCCCCAACGCCACCGGCCACCGTTTCCACTCAAACTTCGGCGAAGGCTTCCCCAAACCACCAGCTACCATCACGCAAAACATGGATGAACTGGTCAAGTATTTAAGCAGAGAAGATTACTTCTTGAAACCACAGTAATACTGGGGTTTAAAACCTTAAACCCCAAATTACAACCTAAAAATTTAATTTCAAACCAATTCAGTAATTTTCCTAGAATCTTTGATAGCTACACTATCTTCAGAATCAAATTCATCCAAATCCAATGCAAGCATTAACTGTACTTAACCAAAATGTAAAATACAGTAAATTCAAAACTGCACTTTGTTTAAAGCACTATAAATTGTATAACTTGATTTAAAATTCATGAATTTGTTTGATGTTTTTATATATAAACCAGAAAACATGAATTTCTATAGTTTGAATTTTCACACTATATAAATTGTTGTTCTGTTGGTTTTACTTCCAGGTAATATAGGCTTTGCTTAATCACATATAAAATTTTAAAACTTACTTCATCTTATAATATACAAATTTCATTCAAAATTAAATCCTGATAGCAAAACAAATCAAAGGAAAAAAAATCTAAAATCAACAGGAGACATAAATTTGGAAACAGAAATACACAGTTAACACTATACACAAAATCATATTCACATGCAGAAATGTTCACAGCAAATTCACATTTATGTATATTTATAATTTAAAAAGCATGTACAACTTTACCTATTAAAATTTTAAAAATGAGTTACTCACCTTAATTATTGCAGACAGAACTTTGATTTTGAACATGCAGAGCACAGTTTGAAATCCCCTGTGCTACTTGCTTCAAATTTGATGCTTTTTAAACTTGTTTTTAAAAGATGCTTCCAGTTCTTACATGCAGGCTTCAAACTTGAAATTGCAGTAGTCTTTTCCCAGATTTTAATAGAAATACAGATGCTTGCTTGAAATTGTTGCATGCAGGTTTAGTTTTGGAGGATGCAGATTAGAAATTATATGCATGTTTGAAAGATGGTATGGGGTCAATGGTTTTCAGGGGTTCAAGTTGAAGAGTTTGATTTTAAATCTGAAATGCTACAGATTTTTTTTTGAAGGAGGAAAAGGTTTCTTTGTTAAGAATTGATAATGAGAGAAAAGAATAGGAATGGAAGAGTGAAAGTTTATATAGCTTGTTTATGATTTAATTAAAATTAAAGAAAAACAAAATTAAACAATGACACATGGCTTGTATTGTTAACACTTGTAAATATTTTTATTTAAATACTCAACACATGTTAACTTAGGCTTTAATAAACTTACACACGTATCTTTAAGTAATTTTTTATTTAAATTAAGTGTTAATAAATGTTTAAACTTAGTAAATTAGTTTTAATACTTAGTTATGGAGATAAATAATTTTTAAAGAATAAAACAAAGTATGAAAATAATATACAAATAAATCATTTATCAAAGATACCTTTAAATAATAAAAATAGATTTATAAAAGAGGTTATAACTTACATGAATACATGTTTCATATTTTAAATTGTATTTTAAATTTCATATTAAATTAGCAAATCACATTTTATAAATTAATATTTTAAAAAGAATAACACAACATTTTTGTAACTTATTTTAATATTCAAACTTAAATTAAATGAATTTTAAACCAATAAACATTTATCTTACATATTTAAAATCATTTAGTATTTTATTAAATATTTTTGAAAAGCTTAAATCAAAAATAAATCACAATTCCCAATTTCAAAATATTAAAATTATGCTATACTAATTTAACAACTTATCTATTTGAAATATATATAAATACATATACATTATTAAATAGAAAATAGATTTATCAGTTTATTAAAAATAAATTCACAGATTAAATATTTAAATAAAGAAGATTATTAAATCAAATTAAATTTATTAACAAAAATTTATCAATTCAATTTAAATTTAAACACAGATTATCAAATTTATATTGTCCAAAATTCCGGGATATTACATCTGGTAAATGATTGTATCTATTCAGTGTCTGTGTATATGTGTAAGTCTGATGTATTAAAGTGAAATTTGATAAGAATAGTTTTCCTTTGTATAACAGATATTAATTTGTTATTATATTTTATCTGCTGCGAATGTGAGATGTTGGTGTTTCTATTTCTTCTATCTCTTTTCTTGTTTCCTCTAATTATCTAGAATTTTTCGGGATCGAAAAATTTGGTCGTTGCAGTTAGATATTTATAAACAGATTTAAGAAATAAGTTTATGGATTTATTAGGAGTTTGATAAATGGTTTTATGGTTTTATAAAGGATTTATAAATGATTTTAGAGAATGTACAAAATGAGTTCATAAGTGACTGAATATTATAAAGGGATCATAAATGGTTTTTTGGAGATTTATAAAATGGTTTATAATGGTTTTGGAGAATTGTAAGGAATTTATAAATGATTTGAGAATCGCACAAAAAGAAAATCTTTCTCAATTTTGTATATATAAGTATATGAGTGCTTTTTCAATGTGCGAAGCGTAATGTGTGTGAATATATTTATACCGTTGAGATAAGTGTATGGATATTGTCTAAGTATTGAAATATAGGATTTGCGGGTGTACCATATAGAAGTATTTTTATACAAGTAATTTACAAAGTGATTTTAATGAATGAAAGATTTATTAAAAGAGGCTAGCGGTTGCCTATGGCTTAACAAATATTGGTTGTTCCCTATGGAATTCTTTGTTTGAATGTGTGATTATTGATATTTAAATGGCCGATTATCAAATCTTGGCCTAGATATGTAATCCTTCTTAATTTTGTTGGTACGTAAATATTCCCTACTTAACACCAAAGGATTTTAACTCTCGAAATATCCAGGAGAAACACGGGAATTATATGATACAGTTACGTCGGTGGTGCTATACTGTACGTATAAACACATTTCGTTCTTCTAGTACAAATTATGATGAGATCCGTCCACTTAAAGGGTTAGGGGGCGATCCCTGCTCTTGTGTATTTTCATATTATTTCCCAAAGAACAGGTATTCAGCATTCAAGAAAATCGACGATTGGTTTTTGGAGCTTCAAGGAAGTGGAAGAGTGTACTTGTAAGAGATGACTCGAAAACCGTGACCACTTCAAAACCAAATACGGTTCTATGGAGGAGTTTCATGATATATTGAGATATAGGAATCTATATGTGATTCCAAGGTTAATTTGAGATGTGGAATCCATGTGTGGTTTTGAAATCCATCGGGTTATGGGAATCCATATAGGATTCCGTGATATATTTTGGTGGTTGTGCGTTAGCTGGAACACCAGACGTAGCCTCACCGGCGGCAGTGACTAAAACCAAAGATAGAAGGCATAGCCAGTAGGGTTGAGAAACCCATATGGTGTAGTCGCTCCACCTAGACATTACTTACATTTGTTATGCATGCATGGGTCGATGCACTCCGTCTTAGCGAGACCATTTATGTTTTTCCTATGGTACATCACTAGGGATGTACGCTGCTTCGAAATGATATCTCTGATCCTTGTGCAGAAGGACCGTTCTCGAAATACCGAGAGAAATTCCATGGAAATCATACAAATTAGCGAGCGTGCCTTATCGGTTTTTGATTATGTACCTGGTATTGTTATGATGTACACTCATGAGCATCGCAGCTACTTAATTATTATTATCCTCACCATTGGACATTATTATAGTATCAATGGATTTTATAGAAAATGTTTTGGTTATCGTAAGGTAAAAACCCGTTTGTGTTTACTTGCAGCATGGTCTTATGAGATACTTTTGATTTCAAAGGTTTTTATAACTTTAAAGTCTAGTTGGGTGTGTTTTCTCATGCTGATTTTCCAAACTGAATCGGGTGTTATTTTATTATAATGCTCGGGTCAGACCGAGCATATTTACACATTTTAGTTGGATGCTTTGGAGCTAGGAGACGAGTTAGAGACCCAAAGATGTATTCACGTATATGGTTATTTTCTGTTACATTCATTGTTGTATTTATCAGCAAATTGTAAGGACATGCTATTATAATTGTCCAGGCTGAAAATAGGTTAGTATAATCTGATTGATGTCTGTATATACATATATTACAGTTTGATTTTGGTGTGAAGATTTGTTGTATATTATAGATTATTTATTCCGTTGTGAGATTCTATGTTGTTTTCCTTTCTCTCTTCTTTCTCCTTCCTTCGTTCTTCCTTTTTTCCCCTAACAGTTGGGTTCTCCAGCATTTGATTACCCGGCACGCAATACAGTGAACGTATTAGTGTCAAGTTTCGAGGGTCGAAAATTCTGGCTGTTACACATATCAATATTTTTTTGCAATTCATTGCTTCTTCTTCTTCATGTACTTTGACTACTAAAGATTCATACTTTGTCCTACAGTCTTGAATTATTGATACCAGTGATTACAGATTAATTAGCTTTGAAATTTTCAAGTGATATTTATTTGCATTTTTAATTATTTCATACCACTGCGTAGGCTTTTAAGTATATGATATTTTCATAATTTGTCTTCGGTTTTATTTATGAGAACCAGTCTATAACCTGCATAGGAATTAGATTCTATATATTAGTTTTGCTATTTTTAGATAATAACATCATATTGATCTATATACCGCTGAGTCGATGAATCTATTGAATAACATGTCAGAAATATTGGCTCCTCTTATTTCAATGCCTTTGTCTGGGTTATAGTATGCAGTTTTCCTGTTTTAATAATAGGTAAAGTATATTAGTGTGTATTATAGAAAGTAAGTTAAAAAATAATATATGAATTTCAATTATGGTTTGTATCTGAAATTAACACTTCAGTATGTGAATACTGTTTATTTAAATCTTTTTTCGACATATATATTCCTAGCAAACAATTGACTAGAAAATATATTCCTGGCAAATATTTATTTGGAAAATATCAGTATGTGAATATTATTTATTTAAATCTTTGTTTTATATACATATTCCTGGAAAATAATTAACTGGCAAATATATTCCTGGCAAATATTTACCTAGAAAATATCAGTATGTGAATATTATTTATCGAATGTTTGTTCGACATATATATCCTGGCAAATAACTTATTGGCAAGTATATGCCTGGAGAATATTTGCCAAGCACATATATGCCAAGTATACATACATATATGTATCTTTGTTTGCATATTTGCATTTTATATTTTAATAAAACAAATTACATATTTCCATCTACTTCATAAAAGGCATTAAGCTCATGAATCTGTTCATTTGTGAGCCATTTTCTTATAAGCTTGCTTTTATGAACCAATATTTTTCCTTCTTCTTTTATTTCAAACCTATGATGATCAGACTCTATGCTTTGATCTAATATAACTTCAGATTGAGGATCTTTTTCATTTTTTTCAATGTTGCTTTAATTTGAGTTCTACCGATATTGTCTTATTTTTTGAGTTGGATACTGGAAATCTTGATTTTTTTTTGCTTTTTAGGTTTTCGTTTTACTCTTTCTGAGAGTGAAGAAGGAGAAACTTTTGTTTTTTTTCAATTTTTTCTCGTCATTTTCAAGCTTGACTGAGCAATCTGCAGCTACTTTTTGTTGAATGTTTTTTATTCCTGACTTAATTTTTGGCTGCTTTTATGACTCTCACTTGAAGACGTTTGCAAGTAGAACGTTAGGAAGTCAATACATGGTCTGTCTTCCTTTTTATCGTCTCTTACAATTGTATATTTAGTATATAACAAATATTTGAATTTTTTATTTTACATAAAAATGATTATTGTTTTAAAATATACACCTTTTGTTTTTTATATTATTTTTTCTTGATGTCCATCTACAATCAAAGTTTCTTGGTGTGCTGTGTTTGTTTTGTATTGTTTTTTCTTAGCAATAAATTTATCATTAGTGTTTGGTTATTAATTAACATTAGGAAATATTTTACTTACAATGAATATATTTTGTGAAAGTAATTATTTTAGAAAATTTTAGTAAATATTTATAAGCCAAATATTTGCATGAAAATATTTAACTTAAAAGTTTCATTTGTTTGGATATTACACCTTTGAACATGATGACATCATTTTTTTTTTTTTTTTGTCTCTCTACAGCACCAAAATTTTCTTTATCCGTCATCAAATCCTCTGATTTTTCACCTGGTTTGTCAAAAAAATTCAGTCGTTAACTACTTTGTTTGCAGGCATATAGAGGGCAGATATTTGCCTAGTAAATATCAAATATTTGCCAGACTCAATTTTTTATAGTAATTTGTAAACATTTACCTTTTTCTGCGCTTTTTTCTTTAGTACTCCCTTTTTCTTCATTGCCATTTATTGTTTTTGGTATAACGGTTATTTCATATTAACTTGTTGTCTGGTCATCAATGACATCATTATCACCATCATCTTTATTATCATCATCTTTACCTTTCTTGTCCTTTTCATTTTTATTAGTAACATCTTTATTTTTTCTTTCATTTTCATCATCACCATTGGTATTATCAGCTTTATCTTGATCAGCACCATCATCATTTTCACTTTCATCAACCGTCACTTTTGCTTTCATCTGCGCTATCACCATCACCATCTTTACTTTTCTTAGCACTATTACCATCTTTGTCATCATCACCGTCATTTTTTCCTTGATCAGCACCACCACCCTCGCCATCTTTAGCTTCATTAGCACCATTTCCATATTTATCATCATCACCGTCATTTTTGCATTTAGTTTCATCATCTTTATATCATTAGCAATCATTACCATGTTTTCTCATCATTACCATAACCTTTTCCTTCATCGGTACCATCATTTTTAGCATCTTTACCTTCGTCAGCACCACCACCATTTTTGCCTTCATCTTTATTATGATGATCATCATCTTTACCTTCTTCATCAGCAACATCACCAAGAATGTCATTTGCTTCATCATCATTATCCACATCAGCATCTTTTATTTCATCATCATTAAGTCGGTCATTATCATCTTCATCACCTTCTTCTTTTTCCATCGTTTGTCAAATTTTCATTTTCTTTTGCAACAGCTTGTTTTCCTTTTTTAGAGCTAAATTATCATTTTTCAGCTTTTTATTTGTAATTTTATATCCTTCAATTATTTGTTGAATTTTTTCATATTTTTGATCAACGACTGAAGCTTTTTTTTTAGCTGATCTAGCTTCGGTAGATTTTAGCTCGTTTTCCTTTCTTTGTTTTACTTTTTTTAACTACAAATTAAAAGAACGAACATTTTACTTTTTTCATAATTAAAAAACTAATTGAGATATATTTTTTGAATTTATTATTAAATCGGATTATTAAATTATGAAGTATTTGTATTTGGCTTGCAAGTATTAACTTGATAAATATTTTCCCGGCAACTATTTGCCATTCACTTTTTATAACAGAATTTTTTAGCAGTTTTTCCTTTTTAAAAGGAAGTGCTTAATTTTGCTTGGAGTAACTTCTTATAGTGTCCATTTTGCAAAAGTCGGTACATTTTGTCGATAACTTATTTTTGGAGAAATTTTTCCTGTAATATCGTAGAACTATACACAAAGAGGTATTAGATGTTAGTTTACTTTATAATAGAAACTATAATAAATAAAACATGTAACACCCTGTAAAATCAACGATAAATAAATAAATTGGACAAATTAATTTAAATAAGATAGGGTTTAAAACGCAAATTTTGTAAAAGTTAGAATTAGACCGCGAAAGTTATGCCATTATGTACGTGGCGATTTTATGATTAATTTTCACATATAATATGTTGAAATGGAGCTCAAAAGAAAAGGTTATGGATGTTTGAAGTTTTCGAATTCAAAATAATTTAAATAGAATTCAAATTCAAATAATTAATTCTTAAATATGAAATTCAAAAATTAAAAGTAATTATACATAGGAGTTAAGGAATCGTTAACATTGATTATAATTATGGAACTAAACAAACTTACAACGACAGAACAATTAAACGTTCCTAAAATAGGGGACCGTTTGACCGGTGATGATGAGTGGTGGCTAGGGTTTGTGTATTTAAACATAGATTATATTAATTTTAACCGACCTAAATCTGACAGTTCTGTGTATCCCAACCAATATAAATAAGAGCCCGGCCCCTAATTATTCTTCATAGATATACTAAGAACATTAGCGAAGCTTTGTTAGCACGTCTCTTCGTAGATTCAAAAAACTCCACTAGGGTTTAAAATAAGAATTCCAAATACATCCAAACCTCTAATTTTCTGAATCTAATGTTCATTCAAATCCCTTGTTTTATATATCAAAACGAAGTGATCTAAAAGAGTTTATTGAAGGTGTTCAAATTCAAAGAGAAGCAGAGCTAAGGACCTGGTGGAAATCTTTTTTTTGTATTTTATTAATTGAATAGTATAGTTTGGATTTGATATATGCCTTGGAGAGTTTTGGATTTTGAAAACATCACATTAAAAATCCCCTAAATTCGCCTAAAGCAAAATGTAAATTCTTAGTTGGAATCTTAGTTGTTTTGTATTAAAATAATGGAATTTATGTGGATTTTTCAATTTAAGTATTTTACCTTCTGTGAGATTTGATTAAGAAATGATGTATATGGTATGAATTCTTATTTATAGTTTGCACTGCCTATTTTTACAAATTGAATAGATTTTTCCCTTGTCTAATTTCAAGTAAAAGAAGTTGAATAGAGCGTAAAATTAATTAAGTTATAAGTTTGTATTATTGGTTTATTCCATAATATGTAAAGCTAGATTTGGACTTTATATGCAAGTCTATTGATTTAATTTTGGGATATTGGATTTATGGTATATATGTTATTGTAGAGGTAAGACTTGTATAATTTTGAAAGACTTGACATTAGTTTAGAGCGTAATCTCCACATGCATAGAAAGCAATAAATGCATCTATACACACCCCCTCCCCTCACACAAACTAGTGTAAATAATATACAATTATAATGTATTAATGGCGTAGTTAATTAGGTTAATAATTATTATTTATGTCCCCCTTAGGAAAGTAATTAATTGTAGAGACGAAATAAGAAGGATTTCTTATAAGGCCTAAATAATTGATACAGTGAGATCTGTGATAATATACTTACAAAGTGTTATGAAAGACGACTAAGTTATAGAGATGTGAGGTCGGCTAAAAGCACACAGAAGCTTACCCAGCTAATCTGGCTATCAGTAGTATGAATTAAGGGCTAATGTGAGACATCGCCTATAATATGTAACTATGGATGGCGTGAGGTTAGTCCCAGTTCTGTATGGTAAATCTACCTAGCTAATTTACCTACTAGTACATACGAATAGTCGGACTAATGTAAGACATCTCCGTGGGATATGGTCATAATACGAAGGAACTACTTTAGGGATTGAAGGTATTAAGTGACTGTTTGAGAGCACGCCTCTTTCCCTTATACCAGTACTAATTGGTCAGGATTGGGTTTAAGCATAGTTAAGGATATCTCAGAAAGGACCGCTTCATTGGAAGTAGTAAGTGCCCGAAGAGATCTTCGTGCAATATCTGCTAGATAGATACCTGTGAGGAATTCACCTTAGGAATAGGTGTTAAATGATGGGGTCTACCTCAATTGAGGTCTTAAATGGTCAAAGTCTACCTATTTTCCGTTAAAAGGTATTAAGTGGCTTAGATACAATCTCTCGCATCGATAGACATTAATAAAGGTGGTTATGCGTTATAGAATTGCATAATATGAAAGATTTGCTTCGGAGATTGAAGGTATTAAGTGGTTGTTTGAGGGTCTACCTCTTTCCCTTATATGGAGTATTAGATATTTTTGAATATGGTTTAAATGTGAAAGACATATCCATATTTAAATTATATTGTCCAAGTATTGATATAGAAAGGCTTGAGATTTCTATTTACCAAACACTGTTGTTTTGACTCCCTCCTCATTACAACATAGGTTAAGGAAGGAGACGATGATCAAGATGGATGGTGATGATAGGAACTCATGAGAGTAGTTTATTTATCTATTTGCGCTATTTTCTGATGTACCCATTTAAAGATGACAAAGGTTTTTTTGATCATGGTTATGTAACGGTTATTGTTGATATTATGTTATGGTTTTGTGACATTTGGAATTTTAAATAAAGAAGGTATTGTTTATGCTATTATATTTTAATCTTCTGTTCTGAGTTCTGAATAAATAGATAGATGGCTCTATATTGTTCTTTTTACATATGAACAGCCAACTTTGGAATGAGTCTAAATTTCGATGGGCCTTTCTAACGTCAGGATTTAGGCTTGTCTCGGAGTAGGTTGTTAAATTTGGTATAAAAGCTTAGGTTACCCGATGAATGAGGAAAAGTACACATATCAGTGGCATATTTGTTGTTTTTGAAAGTATTTTTGAAAAACCCTTCTATTTATAACTATATATATTTATTTTGAATATACACCTAACTCTATAAATTCCAACTATAAAGCCAGTTGCGATCATACCGAAAGGATAGGCGAAGCGACTATGAGTTTAAAAATATAAAGCTAAATTTATGCTCCTGCTTCTGTTACCCATTGGACAAAGGGTCTCGTAAGGAGTGGACTAAGAAGACATGACCACGACATATGGAAGCACCCCAAAAGTTGAATGGTACTTGACCCCTTCGTTTGACCTAGACTTCCTTCTAATTATGAACTCTATATGTGCATTAAATAATAAGGATGGAAAATGAAAATGAAAATGAAAAAGATTGTAATTCCAAGATTAATGAGGCAATAAATATGAAATAAATAGGGAGTCGTAAGAATTTAATAGATATATAATGAACTAATTAAAGAGATTATAAGAGAAACTATGGAGACATAAGGAAGGCATACAAATTGCCTATTAGAATTATAACTATTTATTACGGATAATTGATATTTAGAGATATAGCAAATAACATGTTAGGTACTAATCAAATATTATAAGGCAATATATTTGTTAACATCAAGAAGTAAGATGTAAAGAAGGAATGGAATAAGTTTTCGCAAGAAGATATATATTAATCACCACAAGAAGATGATCAAATTTTTAAAGGTTGGGTAGGAAAGTTCAAAAGAAGGAACAATTAAATTCGAATTCTAAATCCAACACAATGAAAAAGAATTTGATAAAGGGTTTTAAGAATGTTTTGAAAGGTATTTTTAAAGGATTATTAAATGAAAATCTTATGTATCATAAGTTGATTTTTTTTGAATTGAATTGATTTGAGTCGGATTTGGAAATATGTTACCAATTATTTTATGAAAAGTTTAGAAAGAGGATGTAATTTTAAAAGTGGTGGAACTTTTTAAAAACAAAATAAGAGATAAACTTTAAATTGTAAATATGATGATTTGAAGAGTTGAAAAAATGGAGAGCTTTCATTATTGAAATTTTTGTTTAAAATTAGTTAAGTTAAATAGTTTTAAATTTCTGGATTCTTCTATTTTAAAATAAACGCAAAATATGGCATATGTTGCACCCAATGATTTTGCTCACTTTATAAATTTGAAAGTTTTTATTTTTAAAGAGCAAGAAAATTTGGAAATTCATAATATAGTTGAGCAAAAAAAAAAATCTTTTCTTGGCAAAGCCAGTAGGGTTGAATAGACCCTACCATTTTATTGAGTTTATAAAGAATACAAAGAGGGATAGGAAAAAATCCTACCAAAAAAGTAACAAAAAGAAAATACACATAGTAGCCATACTAGATTGCAATCTACAAAATAGCAAAACCGCCCAAAACTAAAAAAATAATTAATTCTTTTTAACCAGAGTGTGGCAGCATACCTAAAAGATTATGTAGAGAATAAAATTAAAGAAAAGTAAATTAAAATGAGTAAAAACAGGACAACACATGTTAATAGTGGTTCCGCCAATCGTTGCCTACGCCCACTTGAGATATTTATTGATGATACTATTGTTTTACAAGTGGTGTTCTTATAGTTTGGCACAACTCCACATGCAACTATAAGAGAATGTGTAAAAATTACAAGGAAGTGAAAAAGATCCTTAAAATGATGCCCCTCTATGCTTATTTATAGTTGTAGTTCATCGGGAAAAGCTCCAACATGTTCTCCTCCATGTTCTCCATGATCTTTTGGTGGTAATTCAGAAGAAACGTGGCAAGCTCAGCAGACTGGATGGTTCAGTTCCAATCCATAACTATGGATTGGTACCGATTCATAAAACTTCCCCATGGATCTATTTGAACTCTCTAAAATGAAACGACCCATTCTTAGCTTCATGAATTTTAACTTGTTTGCATTATTATAAGTGTTTCTGAGTCCAAGTAATGGATTAGTGGAGGAGTAGAGTTGCTGGTTGCCAATGCTAATTGTTCAATAACAAACGATATGCGTGTTAGAACCTCAATTATTGGATTTTATTGACAACTACTATACAATTATGCCAAAGAATCTCTAAGCTAATTTGAAGGTACATGAGAATCAAAAAGAGATAATCAAATACATTCAAAATGAAGATACACAATGCAAAAAAGGATGAAAGTATATATATGGAGATACAAGAAGAGATATGCATGATAGAGACAAGACGAAGGTGACAAACAAAGTATTATTAGTCATATAGTGTCGTGTCTAGAGTTTACAAATGTTAAAATCTTCTCCAAATGGTATACACACATACACGTTTATATTTTAAATGAAAAATCAAGTTTTCAAAAATTGCATAGAGCAAGACTCGAACCCGGGTCACCAGTTCAAAAGGCAAGTGCTCTAACCGTTTGAGCTATGGTAATTTTTTATTACAAGCTAAATTCAGACGTCTGAAATACTTCATTCAGACATCTGAATGCTGAAACAAAATTGTGATTCCATAATATTCAAACATCTGAATGAAAATATTCAAACGTTTGAATAAGGCCAAAAATAGCCTATTTCCTTTCTGGTTTAAGCTCATGTAATTTCAGAAGTCTGAATTATTCAACTCAGAAGTCTGAATATTGTTTAGTGCAAACTCAGAAGTCTGAATTATTCAATTCAGTAGTTTGAATATTGTTTAGTGCAATTTCAAAAGTCTGAATTATTCAATTCAGAAGTCTGAATATCTACAACGGCTATATTTTCAAATACGCACTTCCATTTGTGAAGAGATTCGTCCTTCATTTCAATAGATATGACCATATCTCTTCATGAAAACTCTTCACTAAAAAATGCACCTATTTATAATCTATATAAAAACAATAGAATTATTCTTTTATAAAAGAATTCAATCTATTCTTACTCTACTCTCATATTCTTTGATTTTAATCTTCTTATGCATTCAATTTCATACAAATTCATTCTATTACTTACTTATTCTTCACGTATTCATATATATATATATATATATATATATATCATAAAGGAGAAGATTATAAGAAGATTGTACTTAATTGACTTATCAGTGTTATTTAAGAACACACTATAGTCAGATACATTTGTTATTTATAAAGAAGTCCTGTTCGGTTGCTCAGGCAGTTAAAGTCCTATTCGGTTACTTAGGCGGGTGAAGTCCTGTTCGGTTGCTCAGACAGTGTAAACCTATTCCTTCGGGTTAAGTGAGGGTTATTGTAGTTGAAAATTCATAAGGAGTCTGGGACTGGACGTAGAACGGGAAGTTCGAACCAGTATAAAAGTTCCTGCCATGCTTGTTTTATATTTTACTTACTCATATTGCTATAGTAACTTAGTTTATTTCCGTACTAGTGTAATATAATTCCATACAGCACGATCTGCACTGTATTTTCATTTGGTATCGGACCTGGGATTCTAGAGATCATAACAACATCTAGAATAAATAGCTACAAAGAAATCTAATCAAGGCAGTAAGAAGTGGAAGAGCAATAAAGAAAAATCAAAGGAGCAAACAAACAAATGCTTCATGGGAAAAGATAATGAGGCTAGTGATCTAACTTTTGATGATATGATAGAAGTAAATTCATAACTTCTAGACACTTTAAAAAGCCTCAAAAGAAAATATAAGGAAGCTCTGGAAAATTAGAAGAAAGCAGAATTGGAAAGAGATATGCTTAAAGACGAGAAGAGAATATTTGAAGAAGAACTTGAGAAAATTCAAGATTCGTACAAAATCTCAACTCGCTCTATTAATTCAAGAAATAGAAGCTCAAGAAGAAAAGAATAATGCTCTACCTTCTAAGAATCATGAGTTAAAAACAAAAATTAAAATTGTTGAGTTAGATAACACTAGTCTCAAAACTAAGCTTGATGACATTACTAAAAATCTTTCCAATTTCAATAAAGGTAGAAAAAATTTATCTTGGATTATTGAAAATTATCAACCTACTTCAAACAAGAAGGGATTAGGTTATGTTAAGAATTCAAAATATCACAAAGATTAAAGTGGTTTAGGATATAATAAAACTGAAAGTAGAAATAGCACTAGATATGCTTTCATGTGTAGTAAAAATAATAGTGCTAAATTTTGAGTAAAGTCTAAATCCAATTTTTATAGAAATTCAAATACTACTAAACCAATAATGTTTATAATTTCTCTAGAAGTATAAAATCATTGAATGGAAATATGAATAAAAATTATCTAAGTATTTGGGTTCCTGTTAATTGGAAAAATAGAGAAAAATACATTAATGATTATTTTGATATGGTAGTTAATAATGAAAATTATATTTATAAAGGTTCAACCAAGCCCAAATGAGTATGGTTTCCTAAGACCTAACCCCTCCGGACCCTAACATAGTAAGTGGGTACTAAAAATAATTATTATTTATTGCAGGTTCTCGAAGAAACAAAAGGAAAAGGATAGATTTTGGAATTTTAAAGAATGTTCCATACGTTTAACAGAATTACGTGGTTACAATGAAACATGGACTTCAGCAAATATGTTAAAATCTATTTCATTTTTCCTTTATAATCAATAATGAGTTTATCTCATTATTTACAAGCTATTTTATATAATTTATTATATTCCCTCATTCTGTTTGATAATGACAAAGGGGGAGAAATTCATATGCATATTGATTGAGGGAGATATTATACTTAGGGGGAGACGTTATACTTAGGGGGAGCTTTAAACATATTTATATTATTTTTTATATAGAATCAACATTTTTTAAAATTGTATAGTTGTCATCATCAAAAAGGGGGAGAATGTTAGAACCTCAATTATTGGATTTTAATGACAACAACTATACAATTATGCCAAAGAATCTCTATGCTAATTTGCAGGTACATGAGCATCAAAAAGAGATAATCAAATACATTCAAAATGAAGATACACAATACTAAAAAGGATGAAAGTATATATATGGAGATACAAGAAGAGATATGCATGATAAAGACAAGACGAAGGTGACAAACAAAGTATTATTAGTCATATAGTGTCGCATCTAGAGTTTACAAATGTTAAAATCTTCTCCAAATGGTATACACACATACACATTCATGTTTTAAATGAAAAACCAAGTTTTTAAAAATTGCATGGAGTAGGACTCGAACCCAGGTCACTAGTTTAGAAGGCAAGTGCTATAATCATTTGAGCTATGGTAATTTTTTGTTACAAGCTAAATTCAGACATCTGAAATACTTCGTTCAGACGTCTGAATGCTGAAACAAAATTGTGATTCCATAATATTCAGACTGTTTGTACCAAAATTGGGCACAACACTCTTCGGATGTGTTTGAAGAGATAAAATGAAGAGAAAATTTGTAAAATGAAGCAGATCTAACAAACACACCAATAAACATATAAGAAAATGCATAGAAACGCAGAGTTTTAGAGTGGTTCGGCATATGGCCTACGTCCACTATGAAGTTTTATCATTTTATTGCTTCATACTTGAAGATTACAAGTTTTTTATAGCGAAGTACAGCAGATAATAAGCTTAAATTCGAGATCAATGGCAGTAATGGTGTTCTGGAGTGAACGTGGCAGAGTCCGGGCGTTCTTTTACTTTAAAAATTCTCCGACCTCTTTTCTGAATGACCAGGGGCTCTATTTATAAGTGCTGGAGGCTGATATTTCGCTGAAAATTTGGGAGACCACTTCTGGCACGTGAGGGGGCCCACATGCCCGGCCTTAGGAAATTGGGGCCCGTTCCGGGATCGATTCGAACTCAATTTCGAATCGATCAAGATTTGATCCGATTGAGTTGAAATTTGGCATGAACATTCCTCATGTTGGCAGTAAGATACTGTGAAAATTTCATAGCATTTGGACATGTGGATTGTGAGATATGATCGATGCAAGTTGGTCCGTGATCGATACAAAGCAACTTCAAATCGATCAAGATTTGATCCAATTGAGCTGAAATTTGGCGAGAACATTCCTCATGTTGGCAGTAAGATACTGTGAAAATTTCATAGCATTTGGACATGTGGATTGTGAGATATGATCAATGCAAGTTGGTCCGTGATCGATACGAAGCAACTTCGAATCGATCAAGATTTGATCTGATTGAGCTAAAATTTGGCAAGAACATTCCTCATGTTGGCAGTAAGATACTGTGAAAATTTCATAGCATTTGGACATGTGGATTGTGAGATATGATCGATGCAAGTTGGTCCGTGATCGATACGAAGCAACTTCGAATCGATCAAGATTTGATCCGATTGAGCTGAAATTTGGCGTGACTATTCCTCATGTTGTGGCATTTGGACTTGTAGATCTTGAGTTATGATCGATGCAAGTTTGAATTTCTCAACCGTGATCGATCAATATCTTGAGCATACCAACTCCGATTGACTTGAAATTTGAAATGTTGGCTTTATTAGCTTTTCTTGTCATGTCATATCAATTGGAGCTCGATCTGGACTCGGAAAAAATTTACCGACATCCATAGCAGACCTATGCATTAACGATCTCCAGGACGAACCATCCTTGGTTTCTAGTCAAGTTCTTGGTGTCACGGCCTTGCCAAAAGGCGGGATAACACAAACGTCTGAATGAAAATATTCAGACGTCTGAATAAGGCCAAAAATAGCCTATTTTCTTTCTGGTTTGAGTCGTGCAATTTCAGAAGTCCGAATTATTCAATTCAGAAGTCTGAATATTGTTTAGTGCAAATTCAGAAGTCTAAATTATTCAATTCAGAAGTCTGAATATTGTTTAGTGCAATTTCAGAAGTCTGAATATCTACAACGGCTATATTTTCAAATAGGCACTTCCATTCGTGAAGAGATGCGTCCTTCATTTCAAATATCTCTTCATGATAACTCTTCACTAACAAATGCACCTATTTATAATCTATATAAACATAATAGAATCATCCTTTTATAAAAGAATTCAATCTATTCTTACTCTACTCTCATATTCTTTGATTTTAATCTTCTTGTGCATTCAATTTCATACAAATTCATTCTATTGCTTCCTTATTCTTCACATATTCATATATATATATATATATATATATATATATATATATCATAAAGGAGAAGATTGTAGGAAGATTGCACTTAATTGACTTATCAGTGTTATTTAACAACACACTACAGTCAGATACATTTGTTATTTGTAAAGAAGTCCTGTTCGGTTGCCCAAGCAGTTGAAGTCCTATTCGGTTGCTTAGGCAGGTGAAGTCCTGTTCGGTTGCTCAGGCAGTGTAAACTTGTTCCTCTACGTTAAGTGAGGGTTGTTGTAGCTGAAATTCCAGAAGGAGTCTGGGACAAGACGTAGAACGGGAAGTTCGAACCAGTATAAAAATTCCTGATGTGTTTGTTTTATTTACTTATTCATATTGCTATAGTAACTTAGTTTATTTCCACACTAGTAATATAATTCCATATAGCACGATCCACACTGTATTTTCAATGTGATCGATCTGTGGAACTTGAAATAGGATGTTATCATCAATATTCAAACATTCAAGAAAGTTGGAATGATTCTGGAGGAAACTTATGGTTATCGATCCATGTCAACTGATCATTACCGATTTATCAGATAGATGGGTTGGACCTCGAGATTTGGTGAGATGGTCTTGTTTTTATCTCATGATCTTGGTTGTACTTGGTTTTTGGACTTTATGGCTATCTCTCTGGGTTGTTTGTCTTGATAGCTTTCAAGTTCGATTCATCTATTCTATCTAGATACTACCTGGTTAAAAGGCTGGATAACACTTGCCCTCCCAAAACATATCTTTTTTCAAACAAAGTGTGCTTTAAATCAAGACGAAATAGGATTGTTATATTGGACTCCAACCTGTGCTTTGAATAGTTGTTATCCTTCCTTTGAACCTTCTCAGAGAAATGTCATGTCTATAGCCATTCATTACGACGCTCCACTAGCATCTGGGACTATAAAACTGGAGTGTACTCTCGTGATCTATCATTCTGAGCTCAGTAATCTTGAACTGGTTCTTTTTCCAAATCATTCAGGTTTGAATCTATGTTCCTCCAGCTTTAGTGGTTGAATGCTAGGTATGTACACATACACATGCTCTGATTTTTCATCGTGCCCTGATTCCATATACACACACATCTCGGTCAAGCATTAGATGTACACGCATACATACATGTGCATATTGGTGCATATATATGTATTTTTTAAAAATATCATTCAGTATCGATCCATATGTATAGATCGGTACCGATCCATAGCCATAGAATGAGGCAATTTGTTTGCCTAGAATTGTGGTATCATGGGTATTATGTACCCTATCCTTCTCATTTTCTCTCCACTTTATCTTTACTATCTGAATTCAAGTTCTGTCTACTACCATTAAAGTACTTTACTATCAAAGTTGATTCCACATCTTCCCCGTCTTCATGCTACTGACGCTAGCCATCACGACTATCAACCTCTGCCCGCTTTGTTTTAGTTGAAACGAATGGTCTCTCTAGACCCGATCCAACATTTGAACATGAACCAAAATTTTAATCATTCACCACTTTGAGCTTTGATATATTTAGGTAGGCATTGGCGGTGATAGCGAGATTGGAGGAAATCTCATGTTAACATTCGTGCTTAGGATTGGGAGAGGTGAAGAAGAATGGCCAAAACCCATCTAAGGGGATAGATCGGTACTGATCCAACCCATGGTGGAAATTTGGTTATTTCTTGACCCTGGATCTTCTCAATGTTAACACTTTTTAGTTTTCCCAAGCATTATCTTTCAAGCTCTAAAACATATCGAATGTGAAGATGTTGACGTGAAGCATGTTAGAACGGTCAACGATGACGGTCACTTTCGATAGATTCCAGATCTTTAAGTGAACAGTTGCACAGTATCATAAATTAGCACCACACGACACAACAGTAGGCTTTCACTTTAGTATGGGGAATGACTTTTTAATCAATTTGATATCAATTATGCATTGAGTTTTGATAGCTATGAATCGCAGACATTCCAAGGGTCTCTCCACTTGGGTTGTAGGTCCATCAATGTCTATATACACCGAGTCAAACACCGAGTTGAGCCCGAAGTCTATCCCATCTGGTCGATAAAATCCAGCACAGCCTGTACCTCAACTTGAAAATTGACAAGAAGAACAACCTATTCTGAAAGTTCCAATAGAGCTTATGGAAGGCCTAGAAGTCAAACCTGCCCATGACCTCTTGATGATGCCATTATATTAGATGATCTTGTCAATTCCGCCACTTCAAAAATCAAGGAAGGATCACATAGGAAACTTGTGAGAAGCACGGAATCCTATTTGAGGACGTGTTGGTTTTGACATCCCACCAGGGAGCACACCATCCGCTAGATGGGTATACAACATGTAATAGGTATATGCGCTTAGCACGAGGCGTCCCATCATTTAATCAGTTTATCTGACAAGTTCTACATTTTATGTAACTGGCTCCAGCTTGGCTTCATCCAAACAGTTATGCATTCCTTCATAGTCTATTCATTATATTTTCTTTCCATTTTGATCGTGTCCCCAGCAATCAAGAGATCCGATATCTATTCGGTTTCAAGCACTACAGGGGAAATTCGTCCCTCATCGATCCATCTAGTGGTTGTCGAAGCATGGTCGGCACTTGGAATAAACTAAGATATTTTAAGGAGTAAATTCTTCTTCATTCGATGTCCTCTAGGATTTTCACAGCAATGGTTATCTCCCTGTAAGTTCTTTTCCTATTCTTTTTGTACAAGCTAAGGTTTATAGTTTTACTATTACCGAATGTCTTTTTCATTCTTTACAGAAGTATCGCGCATGCCTAATTATGCAACTCTGGTAGAAACTCTCCAACAACTTCACAAAATTCCAAAGGATAAGAGAGAGGCTAAAACATTGCTTACAGATGAAAACTATAGGCTTGTAACTTGTTGGACCTAGATCGTAGTGCCAGTCTTATTCCGAAGGCTACTGATAGCGAGGAGGATGATTCTTTGTCCAATGATAGTGGAGACCACTTATTGATGTCCCAAGTCTAAAGTCCAGTAGTCGAGACAAGCGATATGCAGGTGCACATCGAAGAAGGTGAAATTAAAGGTGAAATTGAGGAAGGAGGTGAAGGAGTAGGACATGCGGGTACTGATGTAGGTGATGATCTATTTGATGGTAAAGATGACGAAGACAAGCACTTTCTTTAAATAAGAAGCCTTAAGATTAAAATTGGAAAAAAGTAGACTCTGGTTCCACCCCCGCCAGTCACAATAGCATTTGAAACTCGCATACAAGCTTCGGAGGGTCCTCTAACATGTCTTGGGCCAATCCTGGATGTAATAGACTCCTTTGGCCTTGTAAATATGAGCATTGAGGATGTCAGGTCCCCCATTCATTTCCAAGAAATCATGCCTTCCACTAAAGTAAGGGAGATTACTTCTGTCAGCGAAATTTAAACCGACGATCCGCCAAGGAGACATTTGCACACACACGCATGCACTGCACTCTACACAGCTTATGTTGTGCTCTTGTCTTGTCAAAGCTGATTTTTCTTTGTTTTATTCATAGGTTTCATGGAATGACATGGATTGTATTGAGGATTTTTATGATGAAACAGGATATCAGCCGATGTGCAAACTAACCATGCGACCCCACAAACCAAGTCATGATTCTGATTTCAACCGACGTTTGAGCTACGATCGAGGAAATAAAGAGAAGGATTACAAGCTATAAGATTCATCATTGATGCATCGATCTAAGTCTAGGTCACCCTCATCTAAGGGCTTGGAATAGCATTCTAGTCGTCACGATGATGTTTCTCATGTTAATCCTTCTCACGTGTCCCTCTATATCAAGAAAAAAGTGCCATCTCATACCTTTCAGCACTCTCACTGTTCATCAAAATCCACTGTCTCCGATTCTTGTTGACACATAGCTGACAAAGCACCTATCAAGGAGCCTGCCAAACAGCCAATTGTCAAAATGGAGTAGAAAATCACTCCAAATCGTCAAATTATAACATCACATTCCAAAGATTGATTCTAAGGCTTGCAAGTTTGTTTCGAACATGAAAGATATTCCTATGTATATCAAGGATCAGACGGTTGCGTACGTTAGTGATGTGTATGATCAGTACTTTACTTAGAGGAGGCCAACTAAGATGCTCTCAGAATACGTTGAGAGTTTGGAGATTGAGATTATAGGGCTAAAACTCAGAGCAGGTCAGAATGATAAGACCATTGCCCATCTTAACAAAGAAGTTGTTGAATTAAAGAAAGCAAAGGAGGATGTCGACCAAAAAGTCAAAGACTTAAACATAGTGATCGAGTGGGAAAGGAACGATCACTTAAGCCAAGTAGAATCAGTTCATCACCAAAACTTCAAGCCAGTTGAAGAAGCGAAAGAGCTGAAGAAGCAAAAGAGCTGAAGGCTCAGCTTGAAAGAGAAAAGAAAGATAAGGCACTTCAAAAAGCTCGCAACTATTATAAAGAACTGCTCGACGTGCACAAGGAGAGAGATGATGCGCTAAATAAGGCCAAAAGAGTGGATGAGTTGGTAGCAACTGCTGAGAGGAAAACAAACTTGCTGGTGGCAGCCATAGGGAGGAGGGTTATGGATCGATCTGTTCATCACCAATTACAACATTCTTAAGTTTCGAAACATGGCATGGCTTGGCAAAAATTATCCTCGCGCCTTATCAATGGCATAGAGGAATATTGTACGAGAAGAGCAAGATCATTCAGAAGGATGCGAAGTGGACTTGGCAGAACCGGAGAAAGAAATCCTAAGTTTAGAGGAAATTAAGGCGCTCGGAGCAGGTGAGCTCAATTTGCATCTGGAGTTGGCTGCTATAGTTCCAAAGGATCAATCCAAAATTTTCGGTAGTACTCCTTATGATATCGATATCATTCTCACTCTTAGGCCCCCTACTGCTTCTATCACTCCTTCATATTCCGAATACAATCCGAATGCACCGCAACTCCATGAAACAAGTATGTATCTCCTATTCGAGAGCAGAGCTAAAATGGTATGCCTACTTGAACTGAGCCTCAATCTAGAGGAGGTATATCATTGATCTCACCCATATTTGAGAGAGCCCACATGATGCTGGTCGATGTAGTTAATCTCTCATTCCATCTTTCCAAAATTTCAGGTCAGCTCAATATCTCAAGTCATCCTAAGGAGATCCCCCAACTGTGCTGGGACTGTGTACGATAATGACCGCTTTAACGGTCATGACTATCTTTGGGGTGATCCCGAGCATCCTAATTAGTGATTCCCCACATTAGATGTGAAAATGATCAATGCGTTACAAGAGGTAGGGCCTAGACACTTCCACGGGACACATGCAGATGGCGATGTTAAGATTATCAGGATGCTCGATCTTGCATAGGGGCTTTCGATGAGTGAACATCTTGAACAAAAGCTCAAGTCTGCTGTAGAAATTAAGTAAGAGTTGACTAACTTTTTTCCTCCTCCTCTATCAATTGCTTTGCTAGTAAGACCATTTTTTCTTTGGTCGTACTATCTATGACCGGAAGCATTCAAAGCATGTCTACCACCATGTTGCTAAGATCACCTTCGAAGTGCAAAGGGAGTGGAGAAAGGGATAGGAAGCAACCGGAGGGATCTAGTGCGCCATCTTCTACAGAGAAGAAAGAGAAGAAGAGGACTAAAAAGTGATCATCCATCTCTTTTACATTTTTGGTTGAATAGCAGTAGGAACCAGCCTTTGTTTTCAGGCCAATTTTGTACGGGTTCGGTTCCTGCTTTTTCTTTCAATATAATCGTCAATAACACTTATACCTTTTCTTTCAAATTTTATTATGGTTGTGAATAGTAAATACCTTTTATATCTCCTAGGTATTTTTCGAATTTGTCTATGTGTTTGAGAAATATGCTTTACATTCAATGTGTATGAGTCAATTCTTATGTCTTTATCAAACTAAGTTATTAGTCTGTTTCATTATTCGTGAATGAAGAATGATCATTAGGGCGTATATCCGTACATAACCATGTTCGACTCTGGAACTTGGTCGAATTCCAACCGCATTGAAGGTTAATTCAACATTCATTTCAAGGGTATTTCAAGTGCGATTGCACCTATCTTCGGGTGTTGATCAATGTAATACATTTTCGGATGGCTCTTTGGACATCTTCCCTGAAATTCATGCTCTGACTATGCCAAACTCTGAGTGTCGATCGGATCCAACCACTTGAGGTAGTGGTTTAAATATCCTTATCTATGATGTTTGTCTTTGATCATGCATAATTTTGGGTATTGATCGATGTAAGTAAGTCCCTACCTATCTTTGACTGGGCAAGGTGTGGATGATTTGCCAGACTCTGAGCATAAGCACTAGAGGTGAACTGTCTAGTTCAACCTTTGAATATTTATACTCCTTCCCCTAAGTCATGGGTTCGAGGGGTTGTTTGGCATGTCTCCAGACGCCAAGTGTGGATGAGCTTCGTGCATGCAATCATGGATTGTGGTAGCTTGGTTAGCACCTATCGTAAGGTACCTGCACACCATGCAAGTTCATTTAAGTATATGTCACTGGTCCCAATGTAAAGTCAAACGCAGACAGATTCATAAGCTTTAGAAATCATTCTTTTATAAACACTAGAAATGACATATTCTGTCTGGTTACATAGATTTTTTTATATATATACACATTTACATTCAAGTGAAATAGCGTCGCAAGTGTTCACTATTCCACTCCTGTTGGAGTGAGATTCCGTCCACCATTGCCACGTTGAACGTGCCATCTCTAAACTTCTGCTCAAATTTCTAAGGACTTTACCAAGTCAGATCCAAGTTCCCAAGGTTGGGGAAGATTATTTTAAGAATGATATCACCAATTTCAAAGGTTCGAGCGCCATCCTTGGATTCTAACATCGAGCAACTCGATTACGGTGTGCAGCCACTCTCAAGTCAGCTTCATCATGCTTCTCACGATCATATCGAGAGATTTCAGCTAGAATTCCTCATTCCTCTGTGGATTATAATGAGTCACTCTATGGGAAGGTACTTTAAGTTCAGCCGAGATCATAGCCTCTAATACATAAGCTAGGGCGAATGGAGAGTAGCCAGTCACCGACTTATAGGTTATTCGATAAGCCTAAAGCGCCAGTGAAAGTTCATCGACCCACTTGCTCTTAGCCTTCTCCAATTTCTTCTTGAGAATGGATTTGATAATCTTATTTATCGCTTTAATCCATCCATTCACTTTGGGGTGCGCCATCGCAGAAAATCTCTTCTTGCTGAGGTGTCTACGGTACAAATCTTTGAACTCGGCGCTATCGAATTAGGTCTCGTTATCAAAGATAATAGTTTGTGGAACCCCAAATGGACATATGATGTTTATCACCTTGAAGTTGATTACTTTCTTTGCGGTAATTGGGGCTAATGGCTCAACCTCAGCTAATTTGGTGAAGTAATCAACTACGATGATGGCGTACTTTGCACCACCTTTAGATATTGGCAACACACCAATGATATCGATTTCCAAAACTGGAAATGGCCAAGGACTGATCATTTAAGTAATGTCCACTGGTGGGGTCTTGGTATCTTGGCGAATCTTTGGTATTTTTCACACTTTCTGGTGTACTCGGTTGCATTTTGATTGGTAGTTGGCTAGAAATAACCGTAACGAAGGATCCTTTTCCTTAGTGTTTTCCTCCCGATGTGGCAGCCACATGCCCCTTCATGAACTTCTCTCAAGACTTGCTTGGCCTCATGGTCAGTGACACATTGAAGCATAGGAACTAAGAATCCTTTTCTTTTAAGTACTCCTTGCATAATGAATCTTGCAACTTTACGATAGATTCGACGTCGTTGCAAGACCTGTCTCAAAGGCCGGTCGGTCAAAACTTTAATCGAATAAGCCTGAAAGTAGGGTATGGAGCTTCTTGAAGCGATCAACATGCAGTATGCGAGCTTTTCCAACTTCGGGTAATTTCTTTCTGCTCCTATCAACCACTTGCTGATGTGATATACTAGTCTCTAGATTCGCGACTCTTCACGTACAAGTGCGACACTCAAGGCGTGTACCGACACTGGTGTAGTTAAAGCCTCGCAAATTCCTTGCTATGGCACATAGCTCACTTCAACCGCTATGCTATTTAAATTTAAAGCTATTAAATAGTAGATCCACTTTAAGCCATGCTATTTTCTGTTACACCCACTAAATCAAGGCTTTTTGCTCTCGCTTTAGTAAAATTAATAAAAAAAAAGTTGATTTAATTGGTTCTCTTTTAAATCAAATCGGCAATGTTATGGTAAAGACCTAATTTTAAGGCATAAGTACTCAACATAAGTTAGAATCATATTCTAGCCACCAAATCTAGTCTGCATAAATCATGTTATTCATCGGTTTTGTTATATAAGATTAAACAATATTTTATTTTCCTATACAAATATTACGAGAATGTGAATAAATTAACTTTAAATATTTGGTTTTCTATCCAATAAAGCTTTCTACACCTTTATTATTCACTGCTTTATCCCCGCTATAACTTTTTACACCTCCACCGCTATAGAACTGCTAAGTGCTTTAATTGCATAGATTGACGTTGCCAGATAATAAACAAGTCCACATTATCCAGAAGCTTTGATTGAATAGGGCATCTCTCCAAGTGATTCACTAGATCCTGGAACGCATCAATACATTCTTGCATCTAAGCAGAATTCGTCTTCCCTTTTTTGATCACATCAAAGAAAGGGATACATTTATCACTGGCCCTAGAGATGAATTGACTCAGGACGGCGACCTTCATAGTCAAGGTTTGAAATTATTTTATCTTTTTCGGTACTTTGATGTTCCTCAATGCTATGATCTTCTTCGGATTGGCTTCGATTCCACAAGAGTTCACGATGTAGCCTAAGAATTTCCCTAATGCAATGCCAAATGAGCATTTCAAAGTGTTAAGCTTCATGTCATACTTTCGGAGAACAACGAACAATGAACATCTATGCCAAATCATCAACATAGTCCCTCAATCGCCATGACTTCACAAGCATATCATCCACATAGACCTACATCAAGCATCCAATATGATCTTTAAACATCTTGTTCAGCAACCTTTGGTAAGTCACTCTGACATTCTTCAATTCCAAAGGCATGACAAGGTAGTAGTATAGTCCCAGATTAGTTATAAAGCTAGTGTGTTCTTGGTCTGGGACATGCATCAGAATCTTATTGTATTCAGAATACACATCCATGAATGAGAGCAATTCATGTCTAGTTGTTGAATCTACCAGTTGATCGATCCTTGGAGCAGGAAGTTGCCCTTCAAGCACACCTTATTCAGGTTAGAATAGTCGGCAAATGTCCTCCACTTCCCGTTCGACCTTTTCACCAAGACTGGATTTGATACCAACTCCGGGTATTGGGCTTGCAAATAAAGCTGTTATCTCTCAGCTTCTCCACTTACTCTTTGTGAGCAACGGATCTCTCCAGACCCAGTATGCGGTGTTTTAGTTTTACAGAAATGCGTTTAGGATTTATATTCAATGCATAGCTTGCTATCTCCAACAATATTAGACACATGTTTGAGTGAGTCCAGGCAATCACATCCAGGTTCGCCTGGAGAAAACCAACCGGCTCTTTCATCATCTTTACACCGAGCCATGATCCGACTTTCAAGACCCATGTAGGATTATTCTAATTGATCGGGATGTTGATCGGTAACTCGAATGGCACAGCTCTTCCATCTACGGCTCTTTTCACGGATCCATGACCTTATGGAATCGATTGCTATTTCCATGCTATGGATTAGGCGGTGGTTGTTATGCATCCAGAGCCTTGATGCAGAGAGTCCTCTCTATAACCTTTCCTTTTTTCTTTTGCCTTGCTTCTTTCAGCTCAGCGACGTAACTCTCATGACCAAGCCCGTGGTCTCCTTGAATAATTCTCACACCATTCTTGGTCAGTAACATTGTTAAGCACCACAGAGTGATAGCTACTCTCCAAGTACCACTGGTAGATCCATGCATCCTACTAACTTAGTAGCAGTCCTGTTAAATCCTTGAATCTGAGATTTACATGGCTTTAAGTCCTTAGCATCCAAAAGAATCTGGTTGTAGGCTCTCTTGAAAAGAACGTGGACTAAACTCCCACAGTCAACCAATACCTTCCTCACAACAACAGGGCCATTCATAGTCGATATCATAAGCGGGTCAATTGTCGCGACTTCCATCCCATCTGCATCTTGATTTCTGAAAAAAAATCATTTATCACACTCCTGAGTTGCTTTGTTGACGCACCGTCTTCAACGGAAAAAAGCTTTCATTAACTGCATGTTTCAAAGTACCAAAATAAATTTCCATATTGTTCCAGCTCTCTTCGACTGGATGTGGTCCATCGATAATAATGTTGATCATAAGAAGTTACTTAAGCCTCCTAAGCTCATCAACACCAGGTCTGACTTACTCCTGTCGGGGGTTGGAAGTTCCTTGCCCGCCACCCTATGTGGCTTGCACTAATTGCTGCAATTTCTTTTTATGAATCAACTCTTCGATCATATCACATTAATGTCTGCATATATTGGTGTTGTGACCATGTGTCTTGTGAAATCTACAAAACTTACTAGATTTCTTTTCCTTTTCAATCGACTCCCTAGGTGCTAGCTTCAGTACTTCTCTTTACCTTGAATAGCTAAATAAATATTCTCCATCGAGTTGTTCAATGGAGTGCAGTTGTCAAACTTTAGGATTCTCGGTCATCTCCTTGAATCCAACTGCTTATCTTTAGCCGCATCAATGTTTTTGCTCTGTCCACCATTTCGATTCCCTACGTTGATATCAACATTACCGAAACTCCCTCCTGACTGTTTCACAACCACATTACTTTGTATTACCTTCAATGACTACATGGCATCAGTTTTCTTGACAATAGTACATGCCTTTTCCAAGTGCAAGAACTGATTAGTCTTTTTATACATTACATCCATCATCGATGAGGGCTTCGTCTTCAAACATCTCCTGAAATCAGTCTTGGAAAGAGTCCCCTTAATCAGCCCCATCAACACGATATCCTCTTGAGAATTGCTCAATTTAATTACTACAGAATTAAATCTATGCAAGAAATCTTTTAAAAACTCTTTGGCTCCTTGAAAGAGGTTGGAAAGTGACATGACGTCTATTGGATGGGTTATGTGCATATGGAATTGGTCTACGAATTTCCACGCCAATTGCTCAAAAGACGGTATGGATCTCGACGGTAACTGGGTGAACCAAATCATTGTCGCTCCCTCTAGGAAAATCAAGAAACAATGACATCATACATCATCAGTATCCCTGGTAAAATCCATATGCCGGTCGTATTTCGTTTAATGTTGCCTCGGATCCATCTTTCCATTATACGACGACATCATTGGCAACACAAATTTCCTTGGGCAATCCTCATGTAGGATATCTTCCGTGAACGGATTCTGGCTTAGGGAGGAAACCCCCATTCATTATTCGAATGATGGCTCTCACTTATAAGTATCCTGACTGATTCAGTCAAGTCAAGCTTAAGTGGATTTACTGAAATAATCATTATCCACCTCAAGTGTTTGTCTCGACAAATGATCTTGGGTTGTTTCATGATACCTGGGCTTCCTTAACTCCAGAAAAACCATTCGTTCAATAGTTTGATGATTCTTCGAGGCGGAACTGCAACAGCTGCTTAATTTCTAGCATTTTGGCCATCTGCAACACGACCAGAAGCTAAGCCAAAATCGTCATTCAAAAATCGAGCACACTATAATTGGATGTTTCAGTATTGATCCCTCTTGATGGATCAGTACAGCGGTATAGCCCTTTGTTCTGGCTTTTTCCAGGCCTTTGCATCAATTCTCCAATCTCAAATTTTGAACTGTCTTTTGCTTCCTGTTCCTCTGCCTTGATCTAATGATGAGAAACTATCATACTCTAAACTGAAAGATGTTTTATCCTTCCTGCTTCTCTTATAACTACTTGTCAATTGGTTCAACAAATCCAAGCTCTGTTTCAATATGTGCAATCAATACGTTGTGGTTTCCTAGAGTCTGTCTTCCATTTGCTTCATCATATATTCTATCCTAACCCTATTAATCACATATGTTGGGTTCTGGCCTTCATTAGCAGTTGGCTGTGAAACCTCCTCAATATATTGGGAACCAGCATTCTCAATGTTCTCAGCAGCACATGAAGTGGTGGACCGATCTCTTCTAGGAGCCATGGCAGATAGCACTTATGTAGATTTTCTTAAAAAGTAGTTAAAAATCCCGAAATGAAAAAAAGCGGATCTATCTCTTGGATTTGGGCAATCCAATAGTAGATGATGGATCCAAATAGACTGAGAATAGATTCTCAATGAAAGTACCAAAATGTTAGTCCCAGAGAGTGGCACCCACATCCAAAAGAGAATATAGAGAATGAAACTAAAGAAACGTAAATTGAATAAAGTAAAAATAGGGCAGTACATGTTTGTAGTGGTTCGGTCAATCGTTGCCTACGTCACTTGAGATTTTTATTGATAATACTGCATTCTTACAAGTTTTGTTCTTATGGTTCAATACCACTCCATGGGCAACTACAAAAGAATATGTAAAAATTACAAGAAAGTGAAAAATATTCTCAAAATGGTGCCCCTTTGTGCCTATACATAGTTGTAGGTTGTCGATAAAAGCTCCAACAAATTCTCATCCGCGATCTCTCGATGGTTATCCAAAAAGAAAAGTGGCCAGATCAGTAGATTGAATGGTTTGATACCGATCAATAGCCATGGACTGGTACAGATGTAGAAAACTTCCTCATGGATCTATTTTGAACTCTTTAAAATGGAGCGACTCATCGTTAGCTTCATGATTTCTAACTTGTTTGCGCCATTATAAGTTTGTTTCTAAATCTTACTGTTGGATCGATAGAGGAGTAGAGTTGTTGGTTTCTAGTGCTTGAAGTGTTCGGTAACAAACGATGTGTGATCGATCTATGGAACTAGGAATGGGATGTTATCATCAATACTCAAACACTGAAGAAAGTTGGAGCAATTCTAGAGGAAATATATGGTTCGGTACCGATCCATGGCGGTGGATTAGTACAGATCCATCAGATAGATGGGTTGGACCTTGGGGTTTTGTGGGATGGTCTTGTGTTTATCTCTTGATCTTGGTTGCACTCGGTTTCTGGACTTTACGGCTATCTCTTTGAGCTGCTTACCTTGACAGCTTTCAAGTTCATTTCACCAATTCAATTTAGATACTGTCTGGTCAAAAGGCTAGATAACAATACTAGTCAAGCAACAAGTACTACAATGTTTTTAAATTTAGGTAGGAAACTTCCTAATAAAAGAAAGAAATAACCATTGGTTGGACTTAGAAATTCCTTTGAAAACCGTAGCATTTCTCTCCTTCCAAATCTGAGAAGTGAAATTTTTCACAACCTTCAAAAGCAAAATTTCTTTATTCGATCTCCATCTAATTCTTTTAAAATAGAAAACCATTCAATGCTTGGGATTGAGTTAAAATTTCTAATTTAAAAGGATTTTCCATTCTTGAAATTCTTAGTTCAAAAATTATTGAGCTGAAATTTTTTGGTCTAAAGATTTTTGATAAATGGAGTTTTCGTTTTTGAAATTAATGTAAAGTAAAACGTAGTTAGACTCGATAATTTTTCCTACTTTATAAAATTGGAAGTTATTTTCTTTAAAATACTTTTAAGTGGTGTATAAATGGAGATGGCACTGAACTAAAATAGGATAGAAAGAATGTAAGTTTAAAAAAGCTCAATAAGATAGATAGGAGGAACATTCTAGTATAAGGAATTGAGTAGAATAATAACTGAGATAGATAGCAATAGCATTAGGAATTTATAAAGTATGATTACGTCAATGACCACTAGCTCAACTGGTTAGTGATATGACACTCTAGTGTTGGGTGCTAGAGGTTATGGGTTCGAACCTCGAAGATATCAAAATGAGTGCTCTGCTTGAATAACCATCACTCTTACTATTAAAAAAAGTATGATTAGCACTCTAGTTGGAAATAATATAAGAGAAAATAATAGGATGAAAGTTACTCCACTTTTCATTATTTAAAGTTCTAGGGACACTTAACCAAGGATGAACTGTAGATAAGATTGGAAACTAATGAGGAAATTAGGTTAGCGACCAAAAATAAAAGAATGCTTCAATCCCAAGAAATTTAGGATTTTGGAAAAAATAAATTTTAGCTTGTAGAATGTCATCATTCAAGAAAGAGATAAAATTTATAGGTATGTAAAGAGAGTTTTCTGTTGGAAAAGGATGAAGAACAAGGTAGCAAAATTTTCTGTTTGGAGTAATAAGACCACAATGTCTCCAACACAGATTTATATCAAGAATGCGATTGACTTCATAGAATTCCAATTAGAATTATTAGTAATGGTAACCCATTATTTAATAGTGAATTTTGGAGGAGTTTGCAGATAACTTTAGGAACTTCGTTAAACTTAGCACCACTTATTACCCTCAGACTGACGGACAAACTAGAAAGGTGAATAGGGTCTTAGAGCATTTGTTGAAGAGCTTTCATCATGGACTTTAGAGGAAACTAGGAGCGGCACTTACCTTTAGTAGAATTTGCATATAATAGTGGTCAGCAATCGATGATTGGTATGACACCCTTTGAAGCACTTTATGGGAGGACATGCAAATGGCCAAATTATTGGTGGAAAACTACCAATAAAATTCTACTCGAACCAGATTAATTCATGAGACTTCGAAAAGATAGAGTTGATAAGGCAGCATGTGAAGGTTATAAGATTTGTAAATGTTGTGAAAGTTAGCATCGAGATTTATTGGGCCTTTCCCATTTTTGGGAAAATAGGAAAACTTGCAGAGTTATCGGATAAATAGGTAGGAGTCTGACATTTTCCACATTTTGCATATAAATACCTTCACAACACAGCCATTTGCAATAGAGCCTAATAATTTGGGGGATAATGAGATGGAGCCAATAGCATCCCATGTCACCACACGTATTATGGAGCACGGAAATAGGAAGCTCCACAACAAAGAAATTAGGTTGGTTCGAGCATAATGCGGAGAAAATTCAATGGAAAGCATAAGGACTTCTTGCCTTGAGTTTTTCTGTATTAAACTTTTATCTCTAAAATTAGGTTTGGGTTGCATTATGGGCGCAAATTTGGATAGTAGAAGATGGTTGCTATACTTTTCACCATCACTTTACACTCATGTAGAAATTTTTTTGCATGTCTAGACTGCTTGCATACATACTAATACATCACGATCGCACACTCACGCTAGGATTGAGCTCACTTGTAGTATGTCTACAGTACATAATCACATTGCACATTTAGTCGAGTAGATTATTGCATAGATAACTTGGCTGTATAACATGAATGTTTATTACGCATTACGTTGTTCGCCTCTTTGAAAGATCTCGGGGAGTAATCCGTTCTAAGAGGAGGAGAATGTAACACCCTGTAAAATCAACGATAAATAAATAAATTGAATAAATTAATATAAATAAGATAGGGTAAAAATGGAAATTTATAAAAGTTAGAATTTGACCGTGAAAGTTATATTGTAGAGTTTGTGGTGATTTTCTGATCAGTTTCCATATATAATATGTTGAAAGCGGAGGTCAAACGAAAAAGTTATAGACGTTTGAAAGTTTTCAGATTCAAAATAATTTAAATAGAATTCAAATTCAAATAAATAATTAATTATTAAATTTGAAATTCAAAAGTTAATAGTAATTATATTTGGGTGTTAACGAATCATTAAAATTAACAATAATATTGATTATAAATAAGGGAGTAAATAAATTTATAACGGCAAAACAATTAAATGTTCCCAAAATAGGGGACCGGTCGAACCCTGACCTACGACTAGTTGACCGGTAGCAGTCGACAGGTGGACGGAGGCAATCAACTGGTGAAGGTGAATGGTCGCTAGGATTTTTGTATTTAACATACCAGATTATATTATTTTTAGCCGACCTAAATCCGACAGTTTTGGCGCATTCCAACAACTATTAATAAGAAACCAGCCTCCTTACTTTTCTCCATAATTATTTTGGAAATTTTAGCGAAGCTCTGTTAGTTCGTCTCTTCGTAGATTCAGAAAACTTCATTAAGGTTTCAGATAAAAAATCCTACACACACAAACACACACACACACACACACACACACACACACATATATATATATATATATATATGTTTGTTTGTTGTTTATTTTCTCCACCTATTCTCCTCCAAACCTCTAATTTTCTGAATCTAACATATATATAGATCCCTTGTTGTATATCAATAAGAAGAGATTTGAGTCATTGAAGGCATGTTAAATCCAAAGAGGAGCAGAACTAAGGACCTATAGTGAGTGAAAATCTTAGTTTTTTTCTACTGTAGTAATTGAATAGTGTAGTTTGAATTTGATATATGCTTTGGGGAGTGTTGGATCACGAACACATCATATAAAAAATCTATGAAAGTCCCCCAAAGCAAATGTCAATTCTTAGGTGGAATCTTAGTTGTTTTGTATTAAAATAACAAAGTTTGTGTGGATTTTGCAATTTAAGTATTTTCCTTCTGTTCCACTTCTTATTCATTTTCTTTGGATCGGATTAAGGGATTTGATTAAGAAATGGTATGTAAGGTCCGAATTCTTATTCGTGGTTTGCACTGTCTATTTCTACAAATTAAATAGAATTCTCTTGTCTAATTTCATGTTAAAAAAAGTTGAATAGAGCATAAGATTAATTAAATTATAAGTCTTTATTATTGGTTTATTCCGTTGTTTTAATATGAAATAAGCTAGATTTGGATTCTATATGCAAGTCTATCGTTTTGATTTTGGGATGTTGGATTTATGGTATACATGTTATTGTGTAGATGAGACTTGTATAATTTTGGAAGATTTGACATTTAAAACGTTAGTTTAGGGCATCGTATCCTCACGCATAGACATTAATAAATATGTGTGTGCGTGTATGTATAAATGTAAGTAACGTACATTTATAACGTAGAAATGACGTAGTTAAGTAGGTTATTAATTATCTTTTAAATTCCCCTTAGAAAAGTAAATAATTATAGAGGCGAAACAAGAAGGATTTATTTTAAGGCCTAAAATATTGATATAGTGAGATATATGGTAATATACTTAGAGAGTGTTACGAAATATGACTAAGTTATAAGGGAGAGAGGTCAATAAAATACACATAGAAGTCCGCTCAGCTAATCTAGCTGCCGACAGTGTGACTTTGGGGCTGATTTGAGGCATGCCTATAATAAGTAACTACGTATGACATAGGGTTAGTGCCAATTCTGTAGGAGAAATCTTTCGGGCTAATCTGGCTATCAATACCTACGAACAGTCGGACTAATGTGAGACATCTCCATGAGGTACAGGTCATACGAAGCACCTGCTTTGGGGATTGAAGGTATTAAGCGGTTGTTTGAGGGCCCATCTTTTTCCTTTGTATGAAGTATTAAAGGGTCGGGATTAGGTTTAGGCACGGTTGAGAATATCTCGGAAAGATCCACTTCAATGGAAGTAGTACCTGAAGAGATTTCCATGCAATGCCTGCTATATAGATAGCAATGAGGAGTTTACCTTGGGAATAAATATTGAATGATGGGGGTCTATCTCAATTAAGGTCTTAAATGGTCAGAGTCTGCCTATTTTTCATTAAAATATATTAAACGGTTTAAGTACCTTCTCTTGCATTGATAGACATTAATAACAATGATTATGGGTTATGGAATTGGATAATACGAAGGACCCTCTTCAGAGATCGAAGGTATTAAGTGGTTGTTTATGGGCTTGCCTCCTTCCTTTATATGATGTATTAAATGGCCTTGAATATAGTTTAAATGCAAAAGGCATGTCCTTATTTAAATTATACTGTCCAAGTACTGGTATAAAAAAGCTTGAGATTTCTATTCATTGGACACCCGAGGGTTTAAGGGGAAAATATAAACTTCGAGTCAAATATAAAGCCGGGTGTGAATAATACCATACATTACGGTTTTATATGTTAAGTGAGACCATACCGCTTAGCAGAACGGGTTTCCCCTCACTAACATCATTTTAAAAAATATCTTTGCGAAACCATTTTCCTTCAACCAAAATTGGTTAAATACTGTAAAGCATCATTATGTAAACATACATATATCAGGTCATAAATGAAATATCTGTTCAAACACGCAAGTTTTGTTTGGCTAACTTTTAACATTTGGTTGACTCAGGCCTACCAGACAATATAAACAAAATTAATCCAGCATCTGTTAGACACTTGTCTTCAGGACGGTCCATCCTGAACTATCTATTAAATGCTTCTCGTTTGGATGGTCTGTAACAACCCGCATATTTAACGATTTTATATTTAAATGTTTTATTTAAATATAGCGTCGTTAGTCGGATTTTGGGTCTGAAATGTTACTTTCTGCAAATGGCCGAATTGGGACTCGAAACCATTTCCATTGGTTCCAAAATGGCGTTTGCGATCTTTTTGAGTATAATATTTGATATGTTTGGAGTAAGTGAAATTTTGGCTACTTTTTCTACTTGGGCTTGAGTTTGGGTTCAGCCCAATCTCCACTTAACCCTCTAGCTTAGCCCCTTCTCTTCATTCATCTCCATTTCATTTCTTTTCTCAAGCAAAAACTGAAATGGGGGAAGAGAAAGGAAATTAGAAACTCCTAGCCCTAAATCCATTTGCAAACTACAAATTCTTGCTCCAAAATCAGAGAGAAGCCATTGGTAAGTTCTTCTTCATCTTCTCCAACTCTTCTCTTCTTCAATTTCAGATAATTTCCTAAACCTAAATTGGAAAATATGTGATTTATTCTTAGATTGAAGCTTGTTGAGTTGAAGTAGTGTTTGGTTGGTCTTCTCCTTGCAAGTTGAACTCCTTCTTCTTTGTTTTGGGTTAAAGGTGAGTTTTGAACTCACATCTACTTCTTTTGATATCATTGATGTTAGGAATGAACTCCTAACACTTGTTCATATGCTTTTGCTTTCGATTTGGATTTGTTTTGGTGAAATTGCCAAATTATGATTTTTGAAGCCAAATCTATGTAAAACCCTACATGGTTGATGTTTATGTTGTTCGGAGTGTTTGGGTGTGTCGTTAAGGTTGGGTAGTCGTTTGACGTAAGCCCATAATCAACACGCATCCGATTGCTTTCGATTTGTTTGGCCATAGTCGGCCCAGGTTCAGGAAATGCCTGAACATTGAGTTTCAGACGTCTAAAATGCCTATTTCAGACGTCTGAATATTGTTCAAGGGGAATTTTCATCCCCAGATTCAGACGTCTGAAATTATATTTCCAGACGTCTGAATTGCCAAAATTTCAACCAGAAAGGAAATAGGCAAAATATTGCCTATTTCAGACGTCTGAAAATTTGGGTTCAGACGTCTGAATCCTCTTTTGAAAAAGAAATTGGTCTCCAGATTCAGACGTCTGAATCCCTTCTTTCAGACGTCTGAACCTGCTGTTTTTTGCCAACTTGCCTTGTTCGTTTCGTTTTCCAAATTTAATCAACGCTTGTTAATTCCAACTAGTTGCTTATGCGTATTTGACCTTGATAATTCCTTTTTGAATTCATTCACGGGTTTTTATAAATTATTTCTTCAAATCGTATTAAAAGTTCGCTTCTCCGATTTATAAATTCTATTTAAACCACACGTACAATTTCGCACTTCGAGCGAAGTGGAAGGGTGATTAAATGGTTGGGCAAAACACGGACCATGAATCTGTGCGTTTATCCTTCCGATTAATTCCCGACCTATTCAATTGATCGTTTTAACCTTCGGGTTTGGTTTACCGATGATATGAGGTGAACTTTGTACTGCTTTGAGTGTGAAAGTGGCTGACGGATAGTAAACCGTTTAGTGCGAACGAGTGGTTATGGGACATACGTTAACACTTTTCGGATTCCTTTTCGAGAGTTGTGACACATTCCGCCAGTTAGTGGTGTCCAGTACTGGGTCTCTGACCTTCACCACTACGGTTTGTTGCCTTCGGGTATGTGCCTTCGGGTTTGTTGCCCTTTAGTATCGCTTCCGATGTTGGTCGTTATGAGCCGCATGGGTGATATTGGGTTGCCCTTTAGTATCGCTTCCGATGTTGGTCGTTATGAGCCGCATGGGTGATATTGGGTTTGGAGTCTTCGGGCTCATGGATCCTTATTTATACAGTACTGAGCTCGAGCAATTTTATGATGTTTCATTCATATGTATATTCCCTTGGTATCGCCCTTCGGTGTTGGTCATTATGAGCCGCATGATGCGTAGCAGTTACCTTATGGAACTTGTATAGCTTATTGTTATTTGTTATTTCCTTTTGGCTTGTTTTGGGATATTCGTATCCTTTGTTTCCATATGTTGCCGATGATATGAGGCTTGTTATCATATGATTCATCTTTTGTTAGATGATTGTGTTATCTCTTTTAGAGATATCTATTATGCTTTGTAACCTTGCAGGTTTATTGTTATTCAGTTTATCTAACTTATTTGTTTAGCTAGACTGACCTGGGTATTTCATACTCGGGTCAGACCGAGATGTTTCAGGTTAGGTGCATTTGGACTTAGCCTATTTTGCTTCTGCATGGACTACTCCGCTAGCTTCTTTTTGTTACAGCTTTTTGTGTAGTCCCATTTTGTAGTAACTCTGATAGTTATTCTATTGACTCGTCTGTATATTGTGGTCTGCTATACCACTTGACTTGTATTGTTTTGTAAACTCTGTCGTGTATCGATATATGTGTATATGATGATTTACTGTTATGTGATGTATATTACATTTGAGTTATTATATTCTGTTCTGATAGATCCAACCACCTATGGTTTTGTTTTAATTATTCATTGGGTATGTCGACCTGGTTGGTATGTTTATTGTCGATGTATTCAATAGATAATTAGAGCAAGGCTATAGATGGTCGCTCCCAACCAGCCTTATTCTCCGTGTTAGTTGACGGCATTACCTTGTAGTGTCCTTGGCTAGCGTGGGTATAGAGGTGGGGCGTCACAGCGTGGTATCAGAGCTGAGTTCAGAACAAAATATGATAAACACAGAATAGATGCACATATTATGGTACATCAAAGTGTATAAGTGATACAAATTTTTGAATCATTGTGTCTCTTTATTCCATTAAGGTTAGATAGAGTTTGGGAATACGTCTAGGAATGCATTTTATTCCGTAGTATTCCGTATTGCAATATCTACCTTGTGAATAATCTTGTTCTTATCTTACCTTCAGCGTATGGCTGAAAGAGGCAGGGGACGACGTTCGGGTGCTGGGCAATCCAGTGGCTCACATCCGGATGGCGTATATATGTCTGCTGATCAGTTTTTGGAATTGTTTAGGAGCACTCAGCCTCCAGTTCCTCCTCGAGTATCTCCACCTCACAAGTCTGCCTTTGCACGTCAGTGCAGTGATTTTTCTCATCTTGGAGGAAAACCGTTTAAGGGCTCCGAGTCTGTTCTTGAAGTCCAAGCTTGGCTTCGCACGTGCGAGCGTATCTTCTCTCGCATGGATCTTTCCGACCATGATAGAGTTCTTGTGACTTCTAGTTTATTGCAAGAGCGTGCTCTTGATTGGTATGAGCTTCTTGTAGCCGAGATTGATGAGTCTACTCTTTCTTGGACTCAGTTTCGGGAGCGATTTGAACTCAAGTTCGTTCCTGAATCTGAAAAAGTTTTATTGACCCGTCGCTTCCTTGAGTTGAAGCAAGGGAAATCTTCTGTTTCTGAGTATGTCGCATCGTTCGAGGCTTTATCTCAGTATGGTCTTGAATTTATCAGTACTTCTTATAAGAAGAATTTGAAGTTTGTTTCTGGTCTTAAGAAATATCTTAAGATGTCTTTGTTGCTCCAGCTTAAACTTTCTTTTGAGGAGTTGGTTGATTCGGCACTTCATCTCGAGACCGTCGAGAAGGAGTGTGATAGTGATGTTGATGTTGAGGTTTCCAAGAACCCCAACAAGAGGCCGTTTTCAATTCAGAAGAAGCCTTTTCCTTCTAAGAAAAAGAAGACCGGTGGTCCTAGCTCTCAGCCTCAGTCTTCCGGAACACCTTTCGTTCGAAAGTGTTTCAATTGTGGTTCTCCTGATCATATTATTCGAGCTTGTCCTAAGCCTCTCTTCTGCCGTTATTGCAAGAAGGAAGGTCATCATGTTTCAGCTTGCCCTACTGTTCCGGCTGGTGCCAAGTCTAGCAGGCTTTATGCTGCTAAGGCTTCTGAAGGTCCTTCTCAGTCCAAAGGTACATCTTCATCTATTTTGGAAGGTTCTATTTTATTTCATGACCATAGTATTCGAGTTCTTTTCGATATGGGTGCATCACATTCTTTCGTATCGAAAAAGCTCGTTGATGATTTATCTTTGGATGTTTCTTGTTTGATTACTTCTTTAAGGATTGCGAATCTAATAGGGGGATCCACGACCCTTAGTTTGCTTTGTGATGATATTGAGATTGTTTTATGTGACTTTTATTTCCGTGCGAATCTGCACGTTATTTCTTGTCTGGGATTCGATATGATTTTGGGTATGGACTGGCTAGTGAGATATGATGCCAGGATTATTTGTTCGGAGAGAACTATATATCTTCGACATCCGGATTCGCCTACTCAGCTATCTCTTGTTCTTCGGGATGTGGATAATTCCGAGATGGCTTTATATTCTCTTGACTCGCGAGATAATGATGATATATCTCGTATTCCGGTTGCTTGTGACTTTTCTGATGTTTTTGAGCCTGTATCGGGTTTGCCACCCAAACGGGCAATTGAGTTCCGCATTGATCTCATTCCAGGCGCGCAGCCAGTTAGTCGTCCTCCCACGAGGATGTCTACAAAGGAAAATGAGGAACTCAAGAAGCAGCTTTTGGAGCTTGAGTCCAAGCAGTTGATTCAGTCCAGTTTTTCTCCGTGGGGATCCGCGGTTGTCTTCGTGAAGAAGTCTGATGGAACTCTTAGGCTTTGCATTGACTATCGCAAACTTAACGAGTTAACCATCAGGAATAGGTATCCATTGCCTAGGATCGAGGATATGTTCGATCTATTGAGTGGTGCTAAGGTCTTTTCTCAGCTTGACCTTGCCACAGGTTTTCATCAATTACGAGTCGCGGACGATAGCATACCTCTTACAGCTTTCCGCACTCGATATGGTTCTTTCGAGTGGCTCGTTATGCCGTTCGGTTTGACGAACGCTCCTGCTTTCTTTGTTGATCTCATGAATCGGGTATTCCGAGAATATCTCGATAAGTTCGTCCTTGTGTTCATTGATGATATCCTTATTTATTCCAAGTCTGAAGTTGAGCATGCTAATCACTTGAGAATTGTCTTGAGTACCCTCCGTCAGCATCAGCTTAGAGCCAAATTCTCCAAGTGCCACTTTTGGGAGGATAAGGTTAAGTTCTTAGGCCATGTTGTATCTTCCGATGGCATTTCTGTCGATCCCTCAAAGATCGAAGCCATCCAGAATTGGAAGAGGCCTGAAAATGTTCATGAGATTCGTAGTTTCCTTGGATTGGCGGGTTATTACCGTCGGTTCATTAAGAACTTTTCTCGTGTTGTGCTTCCTCTCACTTGCCTTACTCGGAAAGGCATTCGTTTTGATTGGTCCAACAAGTGTGAAGCTTTCTTTTTGACATTAAAGGAACTTCTCACTAATGCTCCTATTCTTGTGGTTCCCGAAGGGAATCATGATCTTGTTGTCTACACCGATGCTTGTGGTAGTGGTCTCGGTGCTGTTCTTATGCAGAAGGATCGGGTAGTTGCTTATGCTTCTAGGCAACTGCGTCCGAATGAAGTTCGCTATGCCACTCATGATCTTGAGCTTGCCGCCATTGTCTTTGCCTTGAAGATTTGGCGACATTATTTATTAGGCGAGCGCTTCATTCTCTATACCGATCGTAAATCTTTGAAGTATTTGTTCACTCAGAAGGAACTCAATATGAGACAACAGCGTTGGCTCGAGTTTCTTTCTTCTTATGACTTTGATATCCAGTATACCCCTGGTAAGGGTAATCGTGTTGCAGATGCGCTTAGTCGCAAACATTCGGCTGTTATTTCTATGATGTTTGCCGAATGGGATGTTCTTGAGACTCTATCTTTTTGTGAAATTCGTGATCGAGGTTCATCTTCTGATTCTCCTATTCTATTATTTAGTTTGGGAGCTCGACCTATTTTATTGGATCGTATTGCCGATTCCCAGCGGCGTGATCCTGAGTTGTTGCATCTTGTTCAGCTTTGTGAGTCTGGATCTTGTGATGAGGCGTTGCAAGATTTTAGCATTGATTCTCATGGGTGTCTTCGTAAGAAGAACCGTCTTTTTGTGCCTTCTGATTTTGCGCTTAGGCATGACATTCTTGATGATTGCCACCGTTCTAAGTATACCATTCATCCCGATAGTAGTAAGATGTATGCCGATATGCGTCGTCTTTATTATTGGGAAGGCATGAAGCGCGATGTGGCGAGTTATGTGAGCAATTGCATAACTTGTCGGCATTTTAAAGCCGAGCATCAGCGTCCTTCGGGTCTTCTTTAGCCTCTTGAGATTCCATTGTGGAAATGGGATCAGATTTCTATGGATTTCATTGATGGCCTACCTCGTTCGAGATCTGGCCAGTCTAGAATTTGGGTTATTGTTGATCGCCTCACCAAGTCTGCTCATTTTGTCCCTATTAAGTCTAATAGGACTGCTTCGCTTTTGGCTAAGTTATATGTCAAGGAAATCGTGAGACTTCACGGTGTTCCTAGTTCTATTGTGAGTGATCGTGATCCTTTATTCACGAGTCATTTTTGGAAGAGTCTTCAGCAAGCTTTAGGAACAAAGCTTAATTTTTCTACAGCTTATCATCCGTAGTCTGACGGACAGACTGAACGGGTGAATCGTATCTTGGAAGATCTTCTCCGTATTTGTATTTTTGATTTTGGTGGAAGTTGGGAGGATCACCTACCTCTAGTAGAGTTCTCCTACAACAATAGTTTACAGTCTAGTATCGGTATGGCTCCTTTCGAAGCCTTATACGGAAGGCCATGTCGATCACCTTCATGTTGGTTGGAATCTGGGGAGAAGCTTATTCTTGGCCCGGACTTTGTTCATCATTCTTCTAAGAAGATTGATCTTATTCGATTGAGAATGAAAGAGGCACAGAGTCGTCGGAAATCCTACGCGGACAACCGTAGGAAGCCTCTCGAGTTCTCGATCGGCGATCTTGTTTTTATTCGTGTTTCTCCTTTGAAGGGGGTTATGCGTTTCAGTACGACTGGGAAATTGGCTCCTCGCTTTATAGGACCATTTTCTATTACTGAACGTATTGGCCCTGTGGCTTATAGAGTTTCACTTCCAGCTCATTTATCTGGCATTCATGACGTGTTTCACGTCTCGCAACTTCGGAAGTGTCTTCGGGAGTCGGATTTTGTTATTACTTCTCCTGATTTGCAAGAACTTGAGATCTCACCGGACTTATCTATTGTACAGCAACCTATTCACGTGCTTGATACGGAGGTGCGACACCTTCGGAATAAGGACGTGCCGCTCGTTAAAGTTCAATGGTCCGCTAATCCCAATGACTGTACTTGGGAAACCAGAGAGTATATCGAGCGATCTTATCCGGGTTTTCTATCTTTGCTTGTCGATGGTGAGATTATTTTTTCGTTTCTAACTTGTTTCCTTCTCTTTGGAATGTTTTATGTATGTAGTTGTTACAAATATCGTCTCTAGGAATTGCGGGGACGCAATTTTGTAAGGAGGGGAGATCTGTAACAACCCGCATATTTAATGATTTTATATTTAAATGTTTTATTTAAATATAGCGTAGTTAGTCGGATTTTGGGTCCGAAATGTTACTTTCTGCAAATGGCCGAATTGGGACTCGAAACCATTTCCATTGGTTCCAAAATGGCGTTTGCGATCTTTTTGAGTATAATATTTGATATGTTTGGAGTAAGTGAAATTTTGGCTACCTTTTCTACTTGGGCTTGAGTTTGGGTTCAGCCCAATCTCCACTTAACCCTCTAGCTTATCCCCTTCTCTTCATTCGTTTCCATTTCATTTTTTTTCTCAAGCAAAAACTGAAATGGGGGAAGAGAAAGGAAATTAGAAACTCCTAGCCCTAAATCCATTTGCAAACTACAAATTCTTGCTCCAAAATCAAAGAGAAGCCATTGGTAAGTTCTTCTTCATCTTCTCCAACTCTTCTCTTCTTCAATTTCAGATAATTTCCTAAACCTAAATTGGGAAATATGTGATTTATTCTTAGATTGAAGCTTGTTGAGTTGAAGTAGTGTTTGGTTGGTCTTCTCCTTGCAAGTTGAACTCCTTCTTCTTTGTTTTGGGTTAAAGGTGAGTTTTGAACTCACATCTACTTCTTTTGATATCATTGATGTTAGGAATGAATTCCTAACACTTGTTCATATGCTTTTGCTTTCGATTTGGATTTTTTTTGGTGAAATTGCCAAATTATGATTTTTGAAGCCAAATCTATGTAAAACCCTATATGGTTGATGTTTATGTTGTTCGGAGTGTTTGGGTGTGTCGTTAAGGTTGGGTAGTCGTTTGACGTAAGCCCATAATCAACACGCATCCGATTGCTTTCGATTTGTTTGGCCATAGTCGGCCCAGGTTCAGGAAATGCCTGAACATTGAGTTTCAGACGTCTGAAATGCCTATTTCAGACGTCTGAATATTGTTCAAGGGGAATTTTCATCCCCAGATTCAGACATCTGAAATTATATTTCCAGACGTCTGAATTGCCAAAATTTCAACCAGAAAGGAAATAGGCAAAATATTGCCTATTTCAGACGTCTGAAAATTTGGGTTTAGACGTCTAAATCCTCTTTTGAAAAAGAAATTGGTCTCCAGATTCAGACGTCTGAATCCCTTCTTTCAGACGTCTGAACCTGCTGTTTTTTGCCAACTTGCCTTGTTCGTTTAGTTTTCCAAATTTAATCAACGCTTGTTAATTCCAACTAGTTGCTTATGCGTATTTGACCTTGATAATTCCTTTTTGAATTCATTCACGGGTTTTTATAAATTATTTCTTCAAATCGTATTAAAAGTTCGCTTCTCCGATTTATAAATTCTATTTAAACCACACGTACAATTTCGCACTTCGAGCAAAGTGGAAGGGTGATTAAATGGTTGGGCAAAACACGGACCATGAATCTGTGCGTTTATCCTTCCGATTAATTCCCGACCTATTCAATTGATCGTTTTAACCTTCGGGTTTGGTTTACCGATGATATGAGGTGAACTTTGTACTGCTTTGAGTGTGAAAGTGGCTGACGGATAGTAAACCGTTTAGTGCGAACGAGTGGTTATGTGACATACGTTAACACTTTTCGGATTCCTTTTCGAGAGTTGTGACACATTCCGCCAGTTAGTGGTGTCCAGTACTGGGTCTCTGACCTTTACCACTACAGTTTGTTGCCTTCGGGTATGTGCCTTCGGGTTTGTTGCCCTTTAGTATCGCTTCCGATGTTGGTCGTTATCATGGGTGATATTGGGTTGCCCTTTAGTATCGCTTCCGATGTTGGTCGTTATGAGCTGCATGGGTGATATTGGGTTTGGAGTCTTCGGGTTCATGGATCCTTGTTTATACAGTACTGAGCTCGAGCAATTTTATGATGTTTCATTCATATGTATATTCCCTTGGTATCGCCCTTCGGTGTTGGTCATTATGAGCCGCATGATGCGTAGCGGTTACCTTGTGGAACTTGTATACCGTATTGGTATTTGTTATTGCCTTTTGGCTTGTTTTGGGATATTCGTATCCTTTGTTTCCATATGTTGCCGATGATATGAGGCTTGTTATCATATGATTCATCTTTTGTTAGATGATTGTGTTATCTCTTTTAGAGATATCTATTATGCTTTGTAACCTTGCAGGTTTATTTTTGTTCAGTTTATCTAACTGATTTGTTTAGCTAGACTGACCTGGGTATTTCATACTCGGGTCAGGCCGAGATGTTTCAGGTTAGGTGCATTTGGACTTAGCCTATTTTGCTTCCGCATGGACTACTCCGCTAGCTTCTTTTTGTTACAGCTTTTTGTGTAGTCCCATTTTGTAGTAACTCTGATAGTTATTCTATTGACTCGTCTGTATATTGTGGTCTGCTATACCACTTGACTTGTATTGTTTTGTAAACTCTGTCGTGTATCGATATATGTGTATATGATGATTTACTGTTATGTGATGTATATTACATTTGAGTTATTATATTCTGTTCTGATAGATCCAACCACCTATGGTTTTGTTTTAATTATTCATTGGGTATGTCGACCTGATTGGTATGTTTATTATCGATGTATTCAATAGATAATTAGAGCAAGGCTATAGATGGTCGCTCCCAACCAGCCTTATTCTCCGTGTTAGTTGACGGCATTACCTTGTAGTGTCCTTGGCTAGCGTGGGTATAGAGGTGGGGAGTCACATGGTCTGTGCTTAACTAAATCATCTTCCAGATTTTCCTGATCCCAATGGTTTTCAGGCTCACTAATAACCTATATGTATACAAACAAATATTATTTCGGTGTGTAATCATAATTTTAGTCTACCTGTGATCAAGCCCTACACATTAGAATTTTGGACAACAATTAGCTAGGGCCAATAGCTAATGTATAGGGCACGACCCTATGCCAATCTCATCTGGTATTCTAATATCTGAGTCATTTTACTTAGGGATCCCCTCCCATAATTTTCCTTGAAAACCTTTTCAAAATGATTTAAAACCTTTAAATCAAACTAACATAAGGAAAATATACAATTCTTATGCTTTACCCAAAATTACATTGCCATGTAAAATATATATGTACTTTACTCAAACCTATATTGATGAAAACATTTAAATGATTGTAAGTACCCCTTGCGATTCCTTTGAAAGTACCACTACTAAATCCTTTGAAACAATCTCTTTCGAAACTAAGTAAAACTCTTTATTTGTCTAGGCCAAAACCATTCATGTCGAACCCATATTTCAAACCTTTCGAAACCATTGGAAATCTTCCTTTCGAAAGCATTAAAAACCTTATAAAACACTTTTAAACGTGGCTTTATAAAACCTTGGAAAACCTTCATTTCAACCCTTTCAAAACCATTCAGAAAATAAAACCTTTCGATCTTGTCTTTCTTTCAACCCTTTCAAAACCATTCATAAAATAGAACCTTCCGATCTTGTCGAAAGCTACCTTTCAACCCCTTCGAAAGTTACCTTACAACCCCATTGAAAGCTTAGCTTTAGATCGCTTCGAAACCACTCAGAAAATAATACCTTTCGAATGAATTAAACCTTTAAAACATAAACCTTTCGAAAGCTCTTTGGGTTCAATTTAAAAATGTATGGAAAATCCTGTTTTAAAACCTTTTCATCTCTTCAAAAGCTTTGCTTTCGATTTTCTTTCAACCCCTTCGAAAGCTTTAAAAACCTTTTTTAAAATAATAGGCTCCTGCCCTTTTAGTACTTTAAAACACCTCTTTTAAAACCTTAGATTATACTTCAATTAGAATTAGAAGTGTAAAACATCTAAGTCGAAAGTTTCCTTTCGAAAGCGTGGGAGAAGCAGCTGGTTTTTAAAAGGCAATATACATTTCGACCATGTCGAAAGCATGACTTCGAAAGGTTGAAAGGCGGCAGCTAGGGGTATCGACCCCTTCTAAAGAATATTTACCTTTCAACTTTGTTGAAAGCTTTAAACCTTTGTTGAAAGCTTTAAACCTTTGTTTTAAATATTTGACCAGGTCGAAACCAACCAAGTCGAAATCTCCTTTTCGAAAGCAAAGTAGGCGTTACTTCTGGTTTATAAAACAAACATACTCCAACTTCTTTCGCCACTAAGGCTTCAACCGAGTACCCTTCGACCGTGTCCAATACATTACGTACCAAGTAACTTGATATAACATATGCATTCGCTTCGAAAGCAATGATGTCGGAAGGTCTAGGTCGAAAGCTTTGATGCCGTAAATGGTTGTAACATGCTAAAAGTGTGATTTTCTTGTTTTTAACTTAAAAGAGATAACTTTTCCAACTAACCTGCCTCTGTTTGTCAAATTCTTATTGGTTAATAAATAACTTTTAGAAAAGTGCTGCCAATAATTTCAGATATAAACAATGATTTTATATTATAAAAAACCTCTTCTCCTTAATTAAATATATAAAGCATTTAAGTCACATACTTTAAATAATTATATATATTCATCAAAACACATAGGAAAAATCTAAAAAAATACCATAAAATCTATTTTAATATGTTTCCAACAAATAAAAATTCCAAATTTAAATAATAATTATTTTAGCCGTAAACAATTTATAACCCAATAAATCATTTTCTTCACTAGAAAATTAATATAAAATCCACATTAACTCAGAAAATTATGAAAATTGAAACAATCTCTGAATTATCATTTCTAACCTATATTTAAATTTTCAAGGCATTTGGATGTCATCTAATAGGGCTTTCATGTCAAACATATCATAAAAACTAATATGAACATGTATAATTCATCAACAATTATGTGTGTATGTGTGTATAACTTTAATCATTCAAAACATGGCCTAAACTTGCAAAAACATTTCGGAATTAACTTAAAACTGAAAATCATAAGAAAATGGGATGTACTAATCATTCACCTTAGCCTTGAGATTAAAGGACGTGAGATTTGATATTGAATAAGTTGATTAACTTCTTTCCTTTGAATCTAACCTTTATCTTCTTTTTTAGAATAGAAATGGTGGCCGGCCTTGATGTTTTAGTTTGTTGGAGTGAAAATGAACGTGTGTTTCATTTCTTAAGGGTTTAGCGTAAAAATCTCTCCTATATTCCATTTTACCCTTATCTATTTCCTAACATATTACTTCATGTTATTTCATTTTGATTTTCATTTAACTTGGCACAACTACCCTTAGATAAATCAAAACTTAATTTAATTTAATTTATTTCCTCACATTATTTTATTTAATTTAACTAATTAAATATCCTAAATAATGTTATAAAAATATGGGGTGTTACAGACTCCCCTCCTTAAAGAATTTCGTCCTCGAAACTATGATAAGGTTCACAACAAGACAATCAAAGATAAAACATACCATCAAACAAATCAGGATAAGAGTCTCTAATCCCGCTCCCAGTCTCCTAAGTACAATCTCTAGCATCGTCATTCTGCTAGACCTTTACTAATTTGACTATCTTGTTCCTTAACCTCTTCTACCTCTCTCAATTATTCGAATCGGCTTTCTAACAATGGTCAAATCCGGCTCTACTACTAAACCTTCTAATACTGTAGGTGCTATAGTAGTCTTTGGGTCTCTAACACACTTCCTAAGATGAGAAATATGGAAAACAGCATGGACTCCTGCCAAACTATTCGGTAACTCTACTTTATACGCGAGTTTCCCGAATCTCTCAACAATGCGAAAAGGCTCAACGAATCTAGGTGCTAATTTTGCTGATTTTCCGAATCTAATCACACCTTTCATCGGTGAAACCTTAATAAATACATAGTCTCCAACAGATCATTCCAAATCTTTCCTTATTCTATCTACATAACTTTTCTTCCTTAACTGAGCTTTCTTTATCCTAGCTCGGATCAACTCAATCTTCTATGCGGCTTCTTTCACCAAATCCGGACCGAGAACCTATCTATCCCCGGTCTCTAACCAACATACGGAAGATTTGCATAGTCTTCCATACAAATCTTCAAATGGTGTCATCCCTATACTAGTCTGATAACTATTGTTAAACAAAAAATCAACTAGATGAAGATGGCCTTCCCATGATCCTTCGAAATCTAATACGCAAGCTCTCAACAAATCCTCTAAACTTTGTTAACTCTTTCCGTTTTCCCATCAGCCTATGGATGGTAAGTGGTATTCATGTTGAGCTTGGTTTCTAAAGTTTCCAGTAGACTCTGGCAGAACTCACTGATAAACAAAGAATCACTATCACTGATAATACTACAAGGAATCTTGTGCAGTCTAACCATATTCTTTATAAATAACTTTTCCAAAATAGGTGTCATCCTAGTTGATTTTACAGGAATGAAATGGCCACTCTTGGTTAGTTTGTCCACTATAACTGTGACGACCCGAACTCGACGCCTGATAATCGACATCAAAATCTGTATCGCCAGAGCTTATAACACATCAAGTACAACAACATAGAGGAAGAAAATGAATAATTATATTGATATACAACATTGATACAATGCCAGTTATATCATGATATAACATTTCCATAAATATTAGAGACCATAAACAACAACGGAGAAGATAACAACGGAAGAGATAACTCCAATGTGATCTTCGATAGAGAGTGAATCCATAATCTGCAGCTCCAAACCAAAATTCCAAAGCCAAAGCTCTAAACTTCAAGCTCGAACCACCATCAAGCTGAACTTGTAACAAATCCGATCCCAAATGCATTGCCAAACCAAAAACCACAGCCTGCCGAGACGATTCCCCCCATACCAATCACCTCTAGTCCTCCCACGGCGATGTAGCAAACACGAGAACCCAGCCATTACAAACCTGTCCTTAAACCCTATATTGATTTCATAAGGCCACCACGGCGAGTTAGAATTTTTCTGATCATTTTTCTAATGATCACCGATGCTTGAGCTATCTTCACCAAGAATCCCGACCTTCAAATCACAACAGTTCGTCGGAATTTAGTAAAATTTCCAACTCTGATCAACTCAGAATTACTCACTCGATTCTAAACTAAAAATTACCATTTTATTTCTAAAATTCATCATTTTTGATGATGATTCTAATCATATGATCAATTCATGAAAATCTGATGGTCGAATTCTTGACTTTGTTTTATTTTACTGTAATTCATAAATTTTGGAATAATTACTAAATAAATCCTTTTGAATCTATTTTTAAAAATGATATTAACATATTAGAAACATTTTCCTTTTTGAAATCAAAGTCTAAATTTGATCGTACAAAGAGTAATTAAATTTATTTTGATGGGTTAGAGCATGTCTATTAACAAAGTGATGTTACTTATGTTTATACAGACATGCACCACTTTTTCTACATATATATATAAACACATGTAGGAAAATTAACGCAATCATACAAGCAATATTTAACTCATCACTTCAAATATAATTCCAAACATCAAGAGATCAAAACAGGGTCAAGTTGTTTGCTCTCCAATTTCCTGAAAGAATAGAGAAGGATTTTGAGCCTGAAATATGAAATCTTGATCCAGATGAATTTGCATTTGATTTTCTTTGCAGGATTTTGATTTTTATGTTTTGATTCTGATCTTGTTGATTCTGTAATACTTTGTTTTGAACTCTGGAATGTTAGATCAATACTTGCTTGCTTCAGAATTGTTTTAGGCTTTTAATCTTTCCTTTGTTTTCAGGTTTGAAGCTTTAGTTTGATTTTCTGAGTTTTGAAATAGGTTTCTATTTTTTCTTTGATCTAGTTTGAGTTTTACTGGCTGTAGCTTGAATTTTTTTTCTCAGGTTTGTGGTTTTGAAGAACAAAGAATGGAAGAAAGAGAGGATGAAATGTTTATTTACCTTATTTTCAAATATTTTATTCATTTTCTCTAAAATAAAAACTAGAATGACACTTTTTATCACATAAAAACTTTTAGTTAACACTTGTTCATGCATGAGATTATAAATGTACGAATGTCATTTACATCAATTTTATGTTTAAATCCTTCACTTGTTTCAATTTATAAACTTGTTTTTTAAAACCTTATCATTTTATAATTTTGTAAATCACCTTTTATTCATTTTCAAACTATTATTTATACTTGCATAACTTATAAATAAAATGATTTAAAAACTAATTTCTATATTAATTCAAAAGTAAAAATCCAATTTGTTTTCCATATATTTATTAAAGAATTTCAAACCAAAATTCTTTCTGTAATCTATATATATAAATATATATACATACAAACACACTTTGTTGGATTTCCAAATCAATCCAAATTTATTTAAAATATTTATTTTGACTTTCAAATTCCAAATTTCAAATTTTAAAAATTTGTATATGTTTTCTTATTAACTTCCAAAAGATATGTATAATTTAAATCTTTTTATTAATTCTTATAATCAAAAAACAAATTTCTACTAATTTCAAAATATAAAGATTTAAATACAATTAATTTAAAAACATTATTTTTGAATATATAATCCAAATTCTATTTATAATCAATTTATATACACATATATTTTTATTCTGTAATTTTCAAATAAATTCACCAATAAATTCAAAAATTAATTAATTACCAATTTACATTTGATTAAAAATTGGGATCGTTATAGATTCACCCCTTAAGAAAATTTTGTCCTCGAAATTTACCAGGGAGACAACAGAGTACATATAAGGATTGTTTCTCCAGATCAAACTGAATATCTATTCTGCATTTGGCTTATCAAATAAGAATATCAACAATAGATACGAGATCGAACTTATTCGATACTTCACAAGATACTTGGGTCACCATATCTACGAAATAAGCAGGGACCTCGGTTAGTTCAAAGGATAACTAACCATTCGTAGAACATATCAGAACCCGAGAAAATAGATTAATGGATTCAATCTTCCACAATTCTCAAACACTAGATATGGATCCCAAACTCAAGTCGGAATACCCCAAAATATATATCAACTTGTCCATCTTCGGACTTAGATTTTCACAAGAAATTACAATAGAATTTCAACTTTGGTTTTAATCGAAATCACTTAATCAATACAAATCTTCATAGTTAATTAATCAACTTATTTCCATTTAAAATTTCAAATTTATTAAAGTTAAAAACAAAAGGCTGATAGAAAATCAACGAAGAGAATATGAAATAGAAACTTATCTATAATGATTCGCAGGGCCATCATACCAAAGCTTCTCCCTGGAGTTGCCACGAATCAATCAAGAATTTGAAATTGGATCAAAGGAGATTGATAGAGAAAGATTGTTTCTGTTGCTGCAGGTTATTGACCATTTGTAATGGTACTCCCCTGTCCCCTACCTCGTCTTTTTCTTACAATCATACTCACGATCAGTGGATAGAAAGAGAATTTACTGAGGCATTCGGACGGATATCTTAGGGATATACTCCTTCTAGGGTATATTTCACCCTATCTCTAATGATTTACCTAATGTGTCATGCTCCTGAGCTAAAGTTCAACCTTCAGCTCTGATATCAAATGTGACGACCCGAACTCAATGCCCGACAATCGACACCGAAATTTGTATCACCGGAGCTTATAACACATTAAGTACTACAATACAGCGGAAGAAAATGAATAATTATATTGATACACAACATTGATACAATGCCAGTTATATCATAATACAACATTTCCATAAATATCAAAGACCATAAACAACAGCGAAAAAGATAACAGCGGAAGAGATAACTCCAATGTGATCTTCGATGGAGAGTGAATCCATAATCTATAACTCCAAACCAAAATTCCAAAGCCAAAGCTCTAATCTTCAAGCTTGAACCACCATCAAGCTGAACTTGCAGCAAATCTGATCCCAAACGCGATTGCCAAACCAAAAACTTCAAAGGCTATCGAATCTACACCTGCTATTTGATTATCTGAAAAACCTAACTCTAGACTGCCTGTGTGGAAAAATTATGGGCACCCAGAGTTTAGGAAGGGAACAATAAACTTCGGGTCAGTCATGAGACTGGTGCGAGCAAACAAAAACGGTTTCTCTTTAACAAAAGCAAAACAAAAGAATTTAAAAGAAATCCGCAATGCTTTTTGGAAAATGAAACCGCCATAAGGCCTCCCGCCACACACACAATGCAAGCGCACACTTGGAGGAGATTTCTTCTTATGACAGTCAAAAAAGCTTGATACGTGAAAATCATTTGATATAATTATTAGTGCAGAGAAAACCTTTCGAAAGTATAATATTAATCTTAGTCAGCATAGACATTTTGAACTATGCCTACTATAGCTACCATCTAAACAGTGGTGACCACCATAAGTAAATGGCAGGTTATACAACTTAAACCATACAAGGCGCATATTGGAGATTGGATTTCCAACAAATGGTCAGGCAAAGGAACTTCCTACTGAATGGAACGCCTCTGGAGGGACGCACCCAAGAACCAAAACGGTTCCCTACCAACACAAGGCCGTGTTACCCCAGCTCGGAAGTAACACCTACAAGTAAGGCATCCCTGGTCGTTACCGACCTTTATCCGAGGGCCCTCAACCAACAACCACACAGCAATAAGTTTACAGTAGCTATATAGGTAAATATATAGGCTCCATACCATGATACCACCTTTTATCCAGAAGGAAATGGACATACCCTAGGGGCGCGACCCCTGAAAACCTTGCCGCAACGTTCCTGTTTCGACCATTTTCGGGTTGTGAGGCTCGATGAAGTCTCATTCACAAAGCTACACTTTTCACAAAAGCCATGCTTCGATTGACAAATGATTAGCAGCACTTCGTATGTCACATTACCAAATTGGGAATGTATCACTAGTAACCACCAACTACATAACCTCTGAGCTCGTACGTCTCAGAGAAGGGTGTTAAGCTAAGAGAATAAATTCTCCGCCACCAAACAAAAATGTATTTGATAGAAACCAGCTTTACATCTCAAAGTGTAATGTCAGACATACATCCATATAAGTCTATTCCGGGTTCGAACAGAACCGAAGGCACTTCAAAGAAACCCTTGCAATCCGGGTATTCACAATCCCGGTCGGACTCCCCATCACATATGGAGATCTTTATACCGTAGCTACTCAGTGCAGAGTTATTCGACGGGTAATCCTTTCATTTTTGAAAATACCCGTTCTTTACCACCGGTCTTCAAATGTTATCCTTATCGTCGTATCATTATTCGGAATGGGTTGTATGACACAAGACACTCTCCCGGCTAAACCGGATAATGAGCACAATATTTAAAAGCATATGGATATATGGATCTCAGTTAATTCACAACTTATTGCCCAAAAACCTTTCTTCAAATGGTTTAAACGAATTACCATTTCCAAATCTCAAAAAGATTCATTTCACAAAGTTCACCCCTCTTTTACAAAGATTATTTCATAGCTTTGAAAACTATTCACAATTCAAATCTTTTATACAAAAGATACACCTTTAGGATCCTCTTATTTTAGAAACAAAGTTCACTAATCTTTAACCAAGATTCATTAATAGTTTTCAAAATAATTTCCATTTCAAACTTGAAATATTTTCAACATAAATTGGAAATCCTTTCCTAATACGAAAGCTATTATTATTTGAAAACAAATAGTTTTCGTTTCGGAAAATTCCGATTACATTTGTACAAGTTAAAACCCTTGGGTTAAATTCAAATTCCCAAAAACAATACTTTTGAAATGGTTTAAAACCCATATAAACACATTTATAACTTGTATAACCTTTTAAACCATAATTTCCAAACATAGGATTCAACTTAAATTCTTGAATTCAAATTCAAATCAAATTGTTTAAATTTCCAAAACTTTTTCAAGTTATTCAAAAATAACTTTTATCTTCAAAACTCCTTTTCAAAAGCTTTTCACATTTAACCCAATTCTATTTCCAAAACCATTTGGTTTCAAAATTCAATTTTAAAACCATTTCAAAAATCTGTGACTTAACCAATTTCCTCGTACAATCCATATTTGTGTGTGTGGAGTGTAGTCCAGGGGTTGCACACAATAGTGCAACATTATCAATCATCATAGATTCAAGCACAGCAATATCGATAAGCGGTATAAACTATAATGCTTATCTTCATTCATAGATTCACGGATAAATAATATACATTCATCATAGATAAATAAATTACATTCATCACATATCACATCGAAACAATTCATAGCACAAAGCATAACATATGAGGAATATCAAACAATTCAACAATCAATAGAATTCAAATATCCCTAAGTAAGATCAATTAATTATCTGATTAATTTAAATCAGATTAATCACTTATGATTAAATTATTAATTCTAGTTAACTAACATTAATTAATTACAAATCATTTGATTAATTATTCTTTAATCATTTATTAATTAACCACTAATAATAAATTAATTAAACTTTAATTATTAATTGAACAACCTTTAATTATTAAATGATTATCCTTTAATTTATTATCCTTCAATTAATTATTCTTAATTAATTCCATTAATTAATTACTCCTCAATTAATTATCATTTCTTAATCACCTTTATTAATTAACCTTTAATTAATTATCTTTAATTAATCACATTAATTAATTATCCTTAAGTTAATTGTTCTTTGATTTGGTTAATCAACCTTTAGTTATAAATTAATTATTTTTAATTAAGTAATTATCTATAAGCAATTAATTACCCTTAATTACTTAATTAATTAATTAATTATCTTTATTAATAAATCGTTCCTTAAATACTTTCATTAATCAATTAATCTTTAAATCATTATTTAATTAACCTTAATCATGTAATTATTTTGCCTTAATTCTTAATTAATTAACACAATTAAATCAATCACCTTGATTAAAACAAATAACCCTTTAATTAATCACATCGATTAATTTATCACCTCCCATAATAATTAATTATTAAATTCCATTTGAAAGCATTTAAAAATAAAATAAATAATATATTATTTTAAAAACAAATCAATTTTAAATATTTAACTTAAAAATTAAATTTTGAAACTTTGTTAAAAGCTTGTTAAATTTTCATTTTAACTTCTAGAACATGATTAATAAATTTGAAAACTTGATTAAATTCATCATTACCTTAATCAACTTTGTTCACCCTCCTATATTTGTTAAAACTTGATTTAAACATTTATATAGTTTAAACTTTGTTAAATATTTTCCAAAAATTCTAAAACCTTATTGTATTATCAACGACCCGAACAAAACACTCGTTTACCCGAGCTCGTCTTCGGGTAATCTACTTCTACCCATTGCTTCAAGTCGTCCCTGATGTTTTCACGTGCGTTACCCCTAGCCAACCCTTCTTCCCAAATGCCTTTCATTCATCTAACACCAGTGAACATTCGTGCACATGCACAGGCGATCGGATCGTCTCCGGCCATCATCGCGATCCTCCCCACGTCGTCGATGACCCATACAAACATCACAACCACCCAGTTTCCTTTGAAATCGCCTGAAATCGAATTTGAACCATCGACCTTCACCTGGAAACAAACCCGAACCATAAATTCACCTTGCCAGCGACGATCTCGACTACCTGGAACCACGCTGTCCTACCCATAGTTGCACCACAGCCTGCCGAGTCGATTCCCCCCATACCGATCACCTCTACTCCTCCCACGGCGACACAGCAACCACGAGAACCCAGCCATTACAAACTTGTCCTTAAACCCTATATTGACTTCGCATGGTCACCATAGCAATTTAGAATTTTTCTAATGATCACGATGCTTGAGCTATCTTCACCAAGAATCCCGACCTTCGAATCACAACAGTTCGTCGGAATTTGATAAAATTTCCAATTCTGATCAACTCGGAATCATTCACTCGATTCTAAACTAAAAATTATCATTTTATTTCTAAAATTCATCATTTTTGATGACGATTCTAATCATATGATCAATTCGTGAAAATATGATGATCGAATTCTTGACTTTGTTTTATTTTTACTACAATTCATAGATTTTGGAATAATTACTCAATAAATCCTTTTGAATCTATTTTTAAAAATGATATTAACATATTACAAACATTTTCCTTTTTGAAATCAAAGTCTAAATTCGATTGTACAATGAGTAATTAAATTTATTTTGATGGGTTAGAGCTTGTATGTTAACAGAGTGATGTTACTTATGTTTATACAGACATGCACCCACTTTTTCTACATATATATAAACACATGCAGGCATGTTAACACAATTATACAAGCAATATTTAACTCATCACATCAAATATAATTCCGAACATCAAGAGATCAAAACAGGGTGAAGTGGTTTGCTCACCAATTTCCTGAAAGAACAGAGAAGGATTTTGAGCCTGGAACCTGAAATCTTGATCCAGATGAATTTGCATTTGATTTGCTTTGCAGGCTTTTGACTTTTATGTTTTGATTCTGATCTTGTTGATTCTGTAATACTTTGTTTTGAGTTCTATAATGTTAGATCAATACTTGCTTGTTTCAGAATTGTTTCAGGCTTTTAATCTTTCCTTTGTTTTCAGGTTTGAAGCTTTAGTTTGATTTTCTAAGTTTTGAAATAGGTTTCTATTTTTTTCTTTGATCTAGTTTGAGTTTTACTGGCTGTAGCTTGAATTTTTTATCAGGTTTGTGGTTTTGAAAACAAAGAATGGAAGAAAGAGAGGATGAAATGTTTATATAACTTTATTTTCAAATATTTTATTCATTTTCTCTAAAATAAAAACTAGAATGACACTTGATATCACATAAAAAAATTTACTTAACACTTGTTCATGCATGAGATTATAAATGTACGAATGTCATTTACATCAATTTTTATTATAAATGTACGAATGTCATTTACATCAATTTTTATGTTTAAATCCTTCACTCATTTCAATTTATAAATTTATTTTTCAAAACCCTTATCATTTTATAATTTTGTAAATCACCTTTTATTCATTTTCAAACTATTATTTATACTTGCATAACTTATAAAGAAAATGATTTAAAAACTTATTTCTATATTAATTCCAAAGTAAAAATAGAATTTGTTTTCCATATAATTATTAAAGAATTTCAAACCAAAATTCTTTCTGCAATCTATATATATATACAAACACACTTTGTTGGATTTCCAAATCAATCCAATTATATTTAAAATATTTATTTTGACTTTCAAATTTTAAAAATTTATTTACATATATTTTCTTATTAATTTACAAAAAATATGTATAATTTAAATCTTTTTATTAATTCTTATAATTAGAAAACAAATTTCTATTAATTTTAAATCCAATTTATTTAAAAACACTTATTTTGAATTTCTAATCCAAATTCTATTTATAATCAATTTATATACACATATATTTTTATTCAGGAAATTTTTAAATAAATTCAAAAATTAATTTAATTACCAATTTACATTTGATTAAAAATCGGAGTCGTTACAATAACCCATATACTTTCACTTCATCTACTAGATCTTGGCAACCTATCGATAAAATCCATAGAGATAGAATCTCACTTCCATATCGGAACATCCAATGGCTGAAGCAATCCACTTGGCTTTTGGTGTTCAGCCTTTGCCTGTCGGCAATCCAAGCACTGCTTAACACATAAATCAATGTCCTGTTTCATACCTTCCCAGAAGAAACTTCTCTTCATATCTTGATACATCCTCGTTCTTTCTGAATGGATAGTGAACTTTGAAAGATGGCACTCACCAAAACCTCTTTCCTCATGTCTCCTACATTTGGAACACACAACCTTCCCTTCTTTCTTAACTACCCAATCTGGTCAAGACTAAAATCCTTTTAAGTCATCGCTCTCTATTCCATCACTTAGCCTTCTGATCCATTCAGCCAAAACTTGATCATCCTCCTGTTTAGAAGCTATCTTCTCAATCATTACCGGTCGAACTTCTAAACAAGACAATACAACACTTCCTACACTAGAACTTGTCTCGGATCTATACTGCACTCTACAAGATGACAATACATCCAAATCTTTCCACTTAGTAATCATAGCCAATACTGCATTCTGATTTTTTCTGCTAAGTGCATCCGCTACCTTGTTTCCTTTTTTGGGTGTGTACTCAACTCCAAAATCATAAGCAGCAATAAACTCCGGCCATCTTTGTTGCCTCATGTTGAGCTCCTTCTGAAAGAAAAATACTTCAATGACTTATGATCCGTATAAAGCTCAAATTACCCTCCTAAAGATAATGCCTCCACACCTTCGAAGCAAATAAAATGGCAGCAAATTCCAAATCATGCGTTGGATACTTAACTTCATGCGGTCTGAGCTGCCTAAAAGCATAAGCAGCCACTTAACCTCTTTGCATCAACATGGCTCCCAATCTAGTTCCACACGCATCAGCATAAACCACTAAATCCCGATTCACCTCCGGAACCACCGAAACTGGTGCATGGGTCAATAAGTGTTTCAAGCTTTGGAATGCTTCCTCACACTTATCAATCCATACAGCTTCACATCTTATCATGTAAGCTTAGTCATCGGTGCAGTTATCCGTGAAAAATCCTTTATAGACCTTTGGTAATATCCGTCCAACCGAAGAAAGCTCTTTATCTCAGTCACTATCTCGGGTCTCTTTCAATTATTCACCGCTTCAATCTTTGTCGGATCTACAGACAACCCTTTCTCTGAGATTACATAACCGAGGAACTTCACCTCCTTTTTTCAAAAAGGGCATGTAACGACATGTAATTTTCGATAATTAAAAATATTAAATTAATTAAGATTTTTCAATTCAATATTGTAAGAAATCAAAATTTATGACTTATAATGGGAAATTTTTTGATTAAAATATAATTTAATAATGTAGTTTGAATGTTATTGATAACTATTTTAATGTAATTTCAATTAATGGTAATAATAAAAATTAATAAGGGTAAAATTGAATGTTGTATTAAAAAGTGAAACAATGTTAGTTGATTTGGTTGGTTTTAACATGCAATAGGAAACCAATTATTTTGGTATGTAGATTCTATAACCTTTGTTCTAAGCAATAGATATATAAATGTGTTTTTTTAAATGTGTTTGAATTACTTAAATTTAAATATTATTCTACTTATCATCATATTGTTTAATCCGTTGAAATCAATTTGGAAACCAATAAAATTAAATGTAATTAAATAGTGTAGTTAATATAAGAAAAGATGTTAACTATAGAGTCGAGTGAAATAAAATGAAAACTTCTGTTGAATAAATTCATAAGGTAATAGTTGATTTAATATGAGAACATTTAAATCAAAAATAAAAGAATAAAAATGAATAAGTTTAGTAAAAGAGTAAACATATGTTTATTTGTTTGAAATGTATATTAGCTTACAGATTAATTATAGGAATAAGAAATCTATTAGTTAATAGGAAGTTAATAGCTTTTGGTCCGTATACAATAACTCCATAACTACGTTAAATTAGTATGAAAGGAATTGAATTGCCTCGTTTCTCTTTTAAAATTTGATTTATAAATCAATGACAATTAATGTAATTGGAATCTTTTAATTAAAAAGAGAGAAGACGTTAATTGTAGATATACATTGAAATAAATTTAAATTGGATGATTTATTTCCAATTAATTTAGTTCATGTTTCAAATTTTAGTGTTGATTTACTACATATATGTTTGAAAAACTTATGTTCAAATCCAATTATATCAGAAAAAAGAGGATTATTTAGGTTTGAAATCTCATACGGTTTTAAATTAAATGTTAATAGGAGATTGTAAAGGGGTACAATAGATTTACACTTGACTATTTCTTTTTCACTTAGACTTGATTGGATTTTAATTGAAACATACTTTACTTTTCCATCTTCCCTCTTCTAATTTACTCTTACATTCATTGCTTCCTTATGTGGATTAGTAGCATACATTTTATTTATGAATGTACACTATAAGTGGAGATAAAGATGTATACACACACATATATATTATACACATGTTTATATTACCTCATTTATGCTGTCATGTTTGTTTAATGTATGTTAATGCTTTCCTAGTAAAATGTTTAATCGAAATGTCAACATATTTGTTTAAATTCCCAATCTAATCACACTGATAGAAATGAAAGGTTCTTAATGTTGTATATTGCCTTAATTAATTACACAAATTTGTGAAGAAGATTTATTTTCATTTATTGTTTGTTAATGTAAAATTAAATAAGTGTAACTGTGAGTATATGTGAGGTAAGGAAAGTAATAAAGAGGAGACATTAGTTTGAAATTTGAATCACAAAGGTTTATTGGTAGTGTACATCTGGTCCGTGCATTCCTTAATCATTATTTAATACATACTGCATTTCTTTCCTCATTTTTGTTGTTTCTTCATTTCGTTTATTTCCTTCCTCTTTTTCCTAAAGCTACATCTTCTCAAATGTGAGTTTCATTTTATATGTATACATATATATTTTTGTTTCCTTTCTTCACCTCTTTACACCATTTCCTACCTCCAATTCCTCAAGTAAAAAAAATGTGAGTTCATTGTTTTCTACATCTCATTTCATATTTCTATAGCCACATCATTTCTTTTCATTTTGTTTTCTTGTAGCCTTCTTCCACAACCTCGTATTTTTATTTTATTTTGGTAGCCTATATTTCCTAAAGCCTTCGTTTTAGAAATGTGACATTCATTTTTGTCCATCCACTTTCATTTCTTTATTATTAAATAACCTGTCACTTTATTTCTTCTTTTACGTTTTATTTCTCCTCACACTCATATTCATTTAGTTCAAATTATTCTTTATTGAAGCTATAATCTCATTAGCCAATTGTTCAGTTTTTAAAATTGTTCCTTTATTTTTTTTTTTGTCGCTGCTTTATTTCCTATGTTTAGATCTCAATTTCAAATCTTCCTTCCTCCGAATCATTTTAATGTGAACTTGCAAATTCAAAAGCTTACTTTTATGAAACATGAGTGTTAGCACCAAAATTGGTCACTAACACCCTTGAGTAGAGTTATATAGAGAGATTAATGAAGAGAGTAAATTAGAACAGAAGAATAGTGTAACTCAATTCTAAAAGAACAACAAAAATGAGAACACCAGATTTATAGTGGTTCGGCGTAATTATCTACGTCCACTTTGAGTTTAATCTTTATGCTTTCTCAATCACTTGAATACAGATACAATCCGTAAACCGATCACTTGCATACAAGTTTGAATTAACAAAAGGAGAGTACCAAAAATGTCAGGGTCTCCCTAGTGTTCTCGGAAAAAGGTCCCTTTCACTATGCCACTGCCCTTCTATTTATAGACGAAGGTGGGTTGGACTTCCCTTATGGGCTTAGGACCAAGCTACCTTGGCCCACAGTAGGTGACTTCTACGCATCGGGCTAGGCATGCCGAACGAGGAATGCTGGTCGAGAATTGTCCGGTCAATCGTTGAATGACTCGAAGCAGAGTCATGCCGAACGCTCCTACTTTGTTGTGGCCTAACAACTTGCTAACACCTCCAGTCTGCACCGTACCAGGGATACCAAAACATGTCGATTGCATCAAACCCTTATACCCTCAGGCTCTTCTTGGTTAGAATCTTGTCTAGTGCTAATAATAATATCTTCAATTGTCGTTTTGTAGCCGGCCAAAGGTGCCGGGTAGCACTTGCCCCGAAAAGTGTGTCGTGTGAAGCAACATGACACGCTTTGAATCAGCGAGTATTCCTTGTTTATAGAAAGAAATCCATCATGTTTCCTGAATAGTCATTATTCTTCAATTTTATCCTCCCAAGGTGTCATATCCTTCTTTGGTCGTCATGACGCTTGGTCGATTCCTAATATTATAAATCTAGGGTTGTAGTTCATCAGTGGCCATCCATGTCCATTTCTACTGGGCCAGTTAGCTTCGGCTATTTGATCCAGTCTTTTGTTAGTAACCTTAAGTGAGAATTTAATTCCCTGTTGATTTCAAAAAGTCAAATTTTTTTGGATGTACACATGCATGTTCGGGTACATGTTCTTGCCATTGGCTGTCGGATGTGTTTTACATGCTCATAAGTCATTGCCAATTCCATCTAGTTTAATTGCAATTCAATTGCAATTCCTTATTTTTATTTTTTTGGTGAAATAAGGGTTGTAATCAGCCACTTGATGAGAGGGGACTTCGAGTTTTATATGGATGACGACCTCAGAGCAGTAAGCAAGGGCGAATGGAGTACGGCCATTTATCTCTAGCATTTATCTCTAGCATTTATAAGCCCATAATGTTGTTGGGAGTTCATCCGCCCATTTATCTCTAGCATTTTCCAAACCTCTCTTCGGTACAGACTTTATGATTTTGTTCACAGCTTCAACCTGTCCATTTGCAGTTATAATAGATCATGGAAGGTCATATGGACAGATGACATTACATATAATGAAGTTGATTATTTTCTTCATCTTGGTCGTGGTTAAGAGTTCTTCATCTACCATTTGGTGAAGTAATCAACTGTTATGATGGTATATTTTGCACCACCTTTAGGATCGGCAAGAAGATTATTTCAGTGCCCCTAAGTGGAAAATGGCTATGGACTAGCCATTTGAGTAATTTCCATTGGCGGGGTTCCCGAATTTTTTGCAAACATCTTGCACTCGTTGCATTGTCTACCATGATCAACCGCATCTGGATTGATAGTTGGCCAGTAACACCTGTAGCAGAGTATTTCTTTATCATGGTTTTCCTCCTGATGTTATCGCCGCATTCTTCTTCATAGACTTTGCTCAAGATATCATCATTTATTCAGAAAAATCCAACTAATTCTTGTATCATTATTGCACTGAGCTGTGATCTGATATTCAGCACCCGGAAAGGGTTGCATGGCTGGCTGTAATGTTGACTGTCAGCTTAGCAAGTGCAATCCTGGATTTTTTGAGTTAAGATGTAACTATTTTGCATAACATTTAATGTGAAATATGGTTGGGACGGTCAATGTTGATGGTTACCCTAGTCGAATCCTAGAGTCATATCATGAGTTATTAAGTCTAATAGTGAAGGACTATGCATGCCTTAAAATTATAAGCATATGGCCAAAGATCAGGCTTCAAAGCACGTTAAAGGAAGTGTCGAGTAGGGGTCAGCCTCGAGTTGTGTGTAACTGTATAGCTGGATCTTGCTACGGGTGTGAATTTTCTTGTATATTCGAGTAATGCACTTTTTATTCAATGCATTCATGATCCTTTATTCGTCCTTTGGTTTAGAGTAACAGTCAGTTGCCCACGAGCTAAGGTATCGATTTAATGATTCTATCTCGAGGCATCCATTTGGTCGTAGCCTTGAGTAGCCGTGAGCACCATTTATAAGTTTCAACATTGAGCTATCGCAGGTAGTCGTTGGATGACCATGCGTCTGCTGCTAGTCTCGGGTTGAAAAATGCACTGCATGGATGGTTGAGTCTCGTCCTAGCTATGTTTATATTCCCACCTAAACTCCAAAGACACAGGGTTGATTGGTGAATAGTCATTTCACATTCATCTTGCTTCTCGCTCGTGCCCCTAGGTGTGAGGCATATACCATTAAGTAGGAAGATCAGCCATGCCCACTTTAGCTTTACTCTCTTTCCCGTTAAATCATGGGATTAGGTAAATTGATGGGAGGTTGGGTCTCGCCTATCTTGGATTATATTGTGGTTTTTCATTTCAAGAGGAATACTTTGATGCTTCATCAATTTCAGGGAGTAATTTGGATGCTGGACAGTCAGCCATGTCCACTTTGGTTCATGTTTTGTAATCAGATCTCGAGGTAAAGTTGGCTCAAATGCAGTCGGGTCATGCTCATCCAGTTTCATACCCCTCCCGATAGATCGAAGGAGGGTGCTGGAGAATTTTTGACCAAGTCTTCATGGTTTACCCTCCTTTCCACACTTTGGAGGTCATAGTTTTTCAAGGAATATCTGAGGCACATTCGTATGTGCTTGGTGCAGATTGGTATTGACCCTCGATCTGAGGTATAATATAGTCGATCCCCGTAGCTTTGGATGTCGTTTCGATTGGTTCTATATGAGGCTTCCCTGTAGTCGTTGCCTTAAGTTGTAAAGAACGGCAAGCTAGAGCTATAGTAAGCTGTCGTATTCAGCTTTTAGAGATTTGTACTCCTGCTCCCAGCATTGATTTGGCCAGGCCACTAGTTGGATGGTCGAACTCCATCCTTAGCGAGTTAATAATCCTCCTGTCAATTTCAGGCCGAAAATTTGCGAAATAGAGAACGGTCGGAATCCACTCGTCTATTTATCGATGTTTATGCACCACTCTGTATTCTGGTGACTTAGTGTTATTCTCACCGTAGTCGGTTCGTGCCTAATTTGTGTTCATGTTTCGGTCCACGCTCTGGGGACTTGGAGATTTGTCGAACGGTTTATGCTATATTCCACAGTTTAGGATGTAGATATTTTCGTCTATTCGTTTATACTCTAGTCCTCACTCTGGGGACTTAGAGTACTCTAGTTCGCTTTAGGAACTTAGATATTTTTCTAAAGTCGTTTATACTTTAGTCCGCACTCTGGGATTTTAGATGTTTTTAAGTCATTGATACTCTAGTCCGTGCTCAGGGGACTTAGAGTACTTTAGTCCGCGCTCTGGGGACTTTGTGATTTTTAAGTCGTTATACTCTATTCTGCACTCAGGGAACTTAGAGTACTCTAGTCTGCACTTTGAGAACTTAGAGATTTTTAAGTCGTTTATATTCTAGTCCGCACTAAGGGGACATAGAGTACTCTAGTCCGCACTCTGGGGACGTAGAGCTTTTTAAGTCGTTTATACTCTAGTCCGCACTCAGGGGACTTAGAGTACTCTATTCCATACTCTGGGGACTTAGAAGTTTTTAAGTCATCTATACTCTAGTCCGCACTCAGGGGACTTAGAGTACTCTAGTCCGCACTCTGGGGATAGAGATTTTTAAGTCGTTTATACTCTAGTCCGCACTCAGGGGACTTAGAGTACTTTAGTCCACACTCTGGGGACGTAGAAGTTTTTAAGTCGTTTATACTCTAGTATGCACTCAGGGGACTTAAAGTACTCTGGTCCACACTCTGGAGACTTAGAGGTTTTTAAGTTGTTTATACTCTAGTCCGCACTCAGGGGACTTAAAGTACTCTAGTCCGCACTCTAGGGACGTAGAGGTTTTTAAGTCATTTATACTCTATTCCGTACTCAGGGGACTTAGAGTACTCTAGTCCGGGGACGTAGAGGTTTTTAAGTCGTTTATACTCTACTCCGCACTCAGGGGACTTAGAGTACTCTAGTCCGCACTCTGGGGCGTAGAGATTTTTAAGTCGTTTATACTCTAGTCCACACTCAGGGGACTTAGAGTACTCTAATCCGCACTCTGGGACTTAGAGGTTTTTAAGTCGTTTATACTCTAGTCCGCACTCAGGGGACTTAGAATACTTTAGTCCGCACTCTGGGGACGTTTAGGTTTTTAAGTCATGTATACTCTAGTCCTCACTCAGGGGACTTAGAGTACTCTAGTCCGCACTCTGAGGACGTAGAGGATTTTAAGTCGTGTATACTCTGGTCCGCACTCAAGGGACTTAGAGTACTCTAGTCCACACTCTGGGGACGTAGAGGTTTTTAAATTGTTTATACTCTAGTCCGCACTCATGGGACTTAGAGTACTCTAGTCTGCACTCTGAGGACTTAGAGGTTTTTAAGTCGTTTATACTCTAGTCCGCCCTCAGGGGACTTAGAGTACTCTAGTCTTCACTCTGGGGACGTAGAGGTTTTTAAGTCGTTTATACTCTAGTCCGCACTCAGGGGACTTAGAGTACTCTAGTCCACACTCTGGGGACTTAGAGCTTTTTAGGTCGTTTATACTCTAGTCCGTAGTCAGGGGACTTAGAGTACTCTCGTCCGCTTCAGGGACTTAGAGGTTTTTATTGGGAGCGGTCGTATTTCCACCCTTTAATTTTTATTTCATTTACCATATCGAGGCTAATGTTGTCGAATGAACGGTTGACCCACGTTTGCTCATGGAATGGTATTCTGCCCCCAGCATGTGAGACGAAACTTGAAAAATAGACGGTCGATTCTCGTCCGCTTGATAATTATAGCTCTTCCAATCAAGTCAAGGAAGGAGGTATATGACAGATGATTAGATCACATCCATGCTGGGTTAGATAGTCAAATCTGACACAATTTGCTTCGTACCTCTTTCAAGAAAATAAGGCTAATGGATTATTGAGTAGATAAAGAAAGTTGCATATGTTTCAAGGTGTTGTCGTGTCCATGTATTGAGAGTGATGGTTGGCGAGTAGGTAGTCCATCACAGCAACTCCAAGTCAGACTTTCGAACAACCTTTTTTGTTCAGGGTAGGGTTTGATGTGCAGATGATCAAATCACATCTAATGTAGATTGATCCTGGTGTCACTGAGCTTCAGGAGTGGCATTTGTATTTTGTCGAACTTTGTTTTATGACTCAATTTGAGCGGATGATCGAGTCCTTCAAATCAAATGTGGAGGTCGACGAATGAATGATCAGTCATGTTCACTTTGTATTGGGCTCTGATCGTGATGAGCTTTTCAATCTCTAGTCCATAGCCCCAAATCGAAGGCATATGGTTAATGGTGAGCGGTCGAATCATGCTCGTCTTGATGAAATTCCACAGGCTTGAACAAGGTCTGCATGGATTAGTTGGTGGCCAAATCTGAGTACCAGGTCACCTGCATCGTTTTGAAAGTAGTTTAGTTCAAGTTAGTCATAGCTCATAGAACAATTGAAATAGAAATAGAAATGGAAATAATTCAAAGAAGATTGGGATAAATCTCATTGATAAGTGAAGCAGCATCGCGTGCTGGTTGTTCGACATTGCCCGTGGCTCCTTACAAAGGGATGTCGGCCATCAGCAGTCCAATTGACAATCATAGCCCTTTATTAATAGGCATCAGATGTTCGCTGCCCGCCATTATGCAGGACTTTTACATACCATTGAAGCTTTCCTTTCCAGATCGGATTTTCGATCACACCTCGGAGGTGTTTGTAATCGCCCATGTTAGGATCCGCAGGCATCTTGGAATATACAACATTGCCCTGATTTTCTTTAGACTTTGGTGTACTCTCTCAAGGTTGGTTTCCATTACCATTCTGACTCGCAAGTCTTCAAGTAGAGGTTGTCAATTGAATCTTTCAAAGATCAAACGACTCGAATTTTGAGGTCTTGTTTTGTCTACTGGGATCAGCGTCCTTAGCCAACGGGCCTTCATTGTTATTTTTCCTAGTCTGTTCTGCTCCTCCACACTTCAGTTTTGATTCATTTTTGTCATAGAAACGATCCATGGTCGCAGGAGGCTCTCTAGCCAACTAGCTGCCAAAATATATTTGGAGGTCGACGCTCCTCAAACGCTATCAGTATGACATCCTTTATAGAATTTGGAATAAATTTGTTAGAGCCAAACGTTGGTCTGCTTGGAGTCACTAAATTTGAAGTGCTGGGTCAGTGAAGAATGGTACTTGGAGTCATCTTGGCATCGGCCTAGAGTCACATCATCTATGTTCTCCAACCTTTGGGAGTATTGTTTGAGTAGCAGTTGCTTGCCCATTCCCTTGTTGTCGTTCAGAAGCTGTCACTAGATCGTCTATGCCCTGGTCGATCATGGGATGTAAGGGAAGTGGATATAATGTTACTTTATTAAGTTGGGTTTTGAATTCACTATCTGGAGACATAGGAATGCGGTTAGGCTTGGATGCCGCTCGGCATAGGAATGCGGCTCGGCCTGGATGTCGTTCGGCATGCTCTCGCTCGGCATGCACTGGATCGCTCGACATACTCTCGCTCGACATGCACTGTCGCTCGGCATACACTCTCGCTTAGTATACACTGTCGCTCGATATACAACCTGGGTTGGTCGGTTTCCCCTCACTCAGCATACACTGTCGCTCGGCATGCAATCTGGGTTGCTCGGTGTAACCTCGCTCGGCATACTCTCGCTCGGCATATGCCTTTTCAGGGGCGATCGGCATACACTTTTTCTGGGGCAATCGACTGAATTGCCTTTAGAGGAGGGCCACCTTCATTCAACTTGAGTGCAGACTTCAAGTTATGTAGAGAGATTAATGAAGAGAGTAAATTAGAACAGAAGAGTAGTGTAACTCAATGCAAAAGGAACAACAAAAACGAGAACACCAATTTTATAGTGGTTCGGCGTAATTGCCTACATCCACTTTGAGTTTAATCTTTATTGTTTTCTCAATCACTTGAATATAGATACAATCCATAAACCAATCACTTGCATACAAGTTTGAATTAACAAGAGGGGAGTATCAAAAATGGCAGGGTCTCTCCAGTGTTCACGGAAAAAGGTCCCTTTCATTGTGCCCATGTTCTGCTATTTATAGACGAAGATGGGTTGGACTTCCCTCATGGGCTTAGGAAAAAGGTACCTCGGCCCATAGTAGGTGACTTCTGGGCACCGGGCCAGGCATGCTGAACGAGGAATGCCGGTCGAGAATTGCCCGGTCGATCGTTGAATTACTCGAAGCAGAGTCATGCTGAACGCTCCTGCTTTGTTGTGGCCTGACAACTTGCTAACACCTCCAGTCTGCACCATGCCAAGGATGTCGAAACATGTCGATTGCATCAAACCCTTATACCCTCAGGCTCTTCTTGGCCAGAATCTTGTCTAATGCAAATAATGATATCTTCAACTGTCTTTTTGTAGCCGGCCCATGGTGCCGGGTAACAATGAGTTTCTTTTTTTTCTACATCTCCTGCTCTCATCTTACTTTTTTCTTCCTTCTTTGCCTGAAGCATTATCTTGAGAAAAGCGTAAGTATTAAACATTGTTTATTTTTTTACTTAAACGTGTGTCAATTCTTATTTTAATAATTTTTCTTATAACATGAATATCTTTTGCATATAAACTTTGATTTCACGCGCGATTTCTTCTATTGGAATTTTAGGCAATTATTGGATTTAGATAGACTATAAATCAAAGGTGAGTGATTTAACCCACTCACAAATACTAAATCTTCTTATGTTTGTTGAATTAAATTTATGATATGATAAGAATATTATTGTTTGCTATTTGGTAGTTTAATTTGACATCTTAATTTAATTTGAATTTATATTGAATTTAATTGTCGTACAAATTAATATTGAATTTAACTTGTTAGTTAAATACCTGATAATGATAACCAGTTATTTGTTGTGGTTTATTGGTTGATTTGAATGATGATTGTAATGGGTGTCTAATTGTTGATATTTGGAAGACTAAATGTATGTTTATTCATATGTTGTTATTACACTACAGGTTCCCTTAGTTTATTGTTAGTAAATCACTATGGGTTGAAATGATACGTACCCGAATGGAATTACAGACTAGGGAAAAATAGTTATGGGTTGAAAGGACAAACTCATGCGATTTTATGGATATTGAATTTTTAAATCGGGATTGCGGATTGAAATGATATATATCTGTAAATTTAAATCTATTGCTGATTAAAATGATATATATCTGTATCACTTGACCATATGATAGAAAATTATATACGGACACCAGATTGGTTACCTTAATTTTTGAATTGAGTTAAATGATTTTTTGTAATAAAAATTAGATTTATATAAACTGAATTATTTCCAAAATCCAAGATTTAAAATGATGAAATTGAAATTGGTTTAAATGAATTGTTTGAAGAAGTAAATTGGAATTTAAAGTTGAATTTTAAAATATAAATGAAATTTATCAAAACTGAATTACTGTAAACGTTTGAATATTTAAACATTGAAATCTTTGAAGTTGAAGTGATTTAAATTGTAGTTCAAAATTGGATTTAAAATCGATATAAATTGAAATGGTTCTTATGAGAATTTGAATTGAAAGATTAAAAATTGAGTTTTGTTGATTTGAAATCTGGACATGGTCTAGATTTGTTAAAATGAAAGAAACGGTTTAATTTGATAATATTTTCAAAATAAATCATTTAATATAAAATGTTTAAAAATCTATTATTTTATATATTAGATTATTTAGAATTTCAAGCTACTTACTATATAAACCATTTCTAATTATCAAACCATTTTATATAAAAAACTATTTTAATTGTTTTAAATCATTAAACTATTAAACTAATAAAAACTAATTTAACCATTAAAACAATTTTAAATCTATTTTAAACTATTAAAACTATTTTTAACTATTAAATTCTATTTTAAAACTATTAAAACTATTTTAAACTATTTTTAAACTAGTTAAACTGTTCATGACTATCCAAACTATTTTCAAAAATTCAAATGGTGCAAGGCCATATTATTTATATCTAAATCTTTGATTTAAATGCGAATATTTGATATGATGGTTTAACCTATTTTATGGTTATGATTTTGAAATCGAATGTGAAATAAAGTTAATATGATGTTGAAATGATTATGATTTGGAAGTGAATATGGTTTGAAGTAAAGAATGATTTTGAAAGTGATATGATTTTTGAGGTGAATATGATACTATGATATAATGTATGAACTATTTGAAATGTAAAAGAAACCAACCAGTGTGAAATAAGCGTTTGGTTGTTAAAGAAACCAGGATCAGATACTGTCATACTCTCTACCAATACCAAAACCACTTTTACAACTGTGTACGTGGTGGAGATTCCAGAATGAAGTAGGATGGTTTGGAGAATGATTCTATATGAGGTATTTACGTAACCCTGACTCCCGTGAGTCAGCTTGATGTGGCTAAAAGAGGAACAATGCCGAGCGAAGTGAGGTCGCACCTCCGATCGGACACATTTCTTCAATACCATATTATGACTTTGTGATTGATTTGGTGGCCACCCCTCAATTTGATTATGGGAGTTGTTCCGAGATGGGCGGTAGTAGCTGCTATGCATTATCACCAGTTCGGATCTGCAAAATGGTAGTATCCTGCCTTGGGCATTGCCTCGTGTGCCTTGTCACATGCTTTATCGCGCCTTCTACGAGTTTGGTTTGTGTCGTACCTATGGAGTTCTCCCTGATAGCCCACTAGTTTACGGTGGAGTTTATAGTATTTATATATTCTGCGACATTATAAAAAAATGTGTTAAGGGGAATATGAGTAATGACTTAACTCTATTTTAATACTTTACTCTGCTGTATGCACTGTTATAATTGCGTATTGTACTATGTATGTAGATACTTTAACGGATCCTTAGGAGATGGAATCCCAAACATCTCTTAAGTTACTGCACTCACGTTGGCGTTGGATAGGAGTTGTCAAACCCCATAAACATCTCTGACGCTGTTGCACACATATTTATTTACTGTTAATCTAACTTACATAAGATCTTTTAGTTCAGACTCGGGTACATTGTCTTTTCAATTTGCTCGGATCAGTATGAGCTTTTCAGTGTATCGAAGAATGCTTTGGAATGGAGTTTTGTATATTATTATTATATTTATTCTACTCCATCATGTTGTTCCGCTGCATTGTTATTTATTTCTGTTGCATGTAACTCTAATCTGTATTATAAAGTATAATCAAATGTTATTTGCCGGCTCTTAGCCCGAAGGAAGGAGCGGTGGCCTAAGAGAGGAAGCCAAACCAACCAGGGCCTATTGAGCGCTACTGGTGCTGCCAGCTTTTCTTCTCATTTGAGAGTAAAAACAGCTTCATGAATTGTTTATTTGATTATTATATTTTATCATTCCGCCGTGAGATTCTATGTTTCGTTTTTCTTTCTTTCTCTATTTTTTTCTTATCTACCCCATAACAATCCTCCCTTTTGAATGGTTTGAGTCTGACATGTGTGGCTTACTGTCGATTTAAATAGTCCAAAAGGATGGGTCGTTACAAGCACTTCGAAAACTTAGTCTTCAACTGATGCTCCCTCAATGCCTCAAGCACAACTCTAAGATGAACTTCATGCTCCTTCTCATCCTTGGAGTATATCAAAATATCATCAATAAGACCAACACAAACCTATCTAAGTGCTCTCGGATACTTTGGTTCATCAAATCTACAAAGAATGTCGGCGCATTAGTTAGTCCGAATGACATAACTAACCATTCGTACGATCCATACCTCATCCTAAATGCCTTCAAAGGAAGACTATCCTCTGCCACTCTAAGTTGATGAAACCCATCGTCAAATACAACTGAGAGAATATCTTGGCTCCACTTAACTAATCGAACAAATCGTCAATTCTAGACAATGGATATCGGTTCTTTATCGTCTTCTCATTCAACTTACGATAATTGATACATAGCCTAGCGATCCGTCTGGCTTCTTAGCAAATACTGTCGCTGCACCCAAAGGTGAACTACTCGGTCAAATAAAATTCTTGCCTTCCAAATAAACGAACTGCACCTTTAGCTCCTTCATCTATGTAGGCGTCATTCTGCTTGGTGGCCTACTCTCTGATTCTGCTTCAGGCATTAAATCAATTTGAAGCTCAATGGCCCGTTTCGGTGGAAATCCAACTACTGGCTCAAATACATCACCAAATTCTCTAACCATAAAGACTCGATGCAAATCATCCTCCATCTCCATAATACCCAATAAAGCATTCACCTCACAACTAGGATTTTCTCTGGTATAAACTATTCGATCACTACAATCTAGGTGTCTAAGTGATATCTTCCATCGTGGTAAAATATCATAGCATCATATTTACTTAACCAATCCATCCCACGGATAATTCCAAACCCCACAAAATAAAATACATGCAACATCAATCAAAAGTATGATCTAGCAAATCAAACTCTAAACGGTCACACCTCATCCCAAGTGTCGCATACCCTCCTATTGGATTTGCAACCCTTAAGTAAGTAATTAAATATGAGGGCTCTAGGTTAATCTTATCCACTAGACATTGTGAAATAAAAGAATGTGACGCACTAGTGTCAAACAGAACGCTAACAGACAAACCATGAATATGCAGCGAGCCTTCTATAATAGACTTCCCTTTTTCCTGCACAACTGGCCTTGAAGTTACAGGCTCCAATACATACATCTGTCCCTTTCCTTTTATAACAGGCTATGGGCATTTGTTCTTATAATAGTCGATCTGATCCTAATTAAAGCATCAGCTATTCTTTTTTCCAACTGCTTCTTTCCTTTTTTTCCAGTTCGACGCTCATGAGCATAGTGTCCTTTCTTATCACATTTATAACAGACCACTTCAGATTTTCCTTTCTTCTGTGCTCCTCCTTCTAAGCATTCTTCTTATGGAAAAAAACTTTCTTTTCTGGCCTTGTTCCACTTGGACTTCCTTCTCTTTCTTCTTCTCCAAACAAGCTAATGCCTTTTCCGCCTTAGCGCCATTTATACCACTACATCACATGGATCTATTAAGTGTGGTAAGGTAGCTCTTGCCAACTTCGGCTTCAAACCTCTTATAAACTTCTCGTTTCTCTTTATCACCGTATCAACCATGGCATGCCCGTACCAGGCTAACTCTTCGAACCTTCTAGCATACTCTAGACACAGACATCTCTTCTTGCTCCAGTTCAGCAAATTTCCTAACCAACACCGAGTGCGCCATCACTGACATGAACTTTTCCCAAAATCTTCTCCTAAACTCAGCCCACGTCATCTCCTCTACGTTCACACCAACAGTCACACTATTCCACCAATACAAAGCTGCCTCTTGAAACTATCTCGAGGCAAGCCTCCTATTTTGCTCGTCATTGAGCCCTAAATCAATGAAGATTCTCTCATAATGCAACAACCAGTTTTCTACCTCAATCGCATATTCAGTTCCAATGAATGGCTTCCCTCCAAGCCTAATATAATTTCTTCTCAGTTTAGTATACTGCTTGACAACTGGAGCTTCCTGGACTCCTCCCACAGCATTTCCTCCAACAACTCCAGCAGTAATCCCAGCTTGCATCATATTTACGAAAAATTGATACATGTCTTCCATGTCCACTTGGGGAACCCTAGCACCAAATTTTCAGCTTGAGCCTGACCTGGACCTCTTCTAGCATTTGGTCAGGCATTTCCATTAGTGGTGGTGCTATCTCCTCCAAGATTAACTCTGCCTCTTCTTCCTTCCATATTTGTATTCAAGCCTCGTGAGATACAGATGAATAGTCTAACTAAGATAGGAGTCTAGAGATACATCGTGTACTTATATATAACAAATACAAGTACGTTACTATAGTGTTATCCCATAACCCGATCTTAACTCTAATTACTAAGGTTATGCTTTCAAAAACCATTCTTAGTTAAAGTATTTCATAAACCATGCTCTGATCCAAGCTGTAACATCTCCTATCTAGAGACCCAAAACTAAGCGCTACAGATGCTGCAGTCATTTATAGTATTAGCTTCCGGCGGCTTATACGACTATGTTAATAGTATATATAATATCAGAAGCACTGAATATGAAACAAATCATAGATTTCAAAAAAAAATCTTCATTAAATTTCAAACAGATGTTTCATATTCTCAATACATAATCCCAATACATTCCCAAGCACGGATAAAATATACTTATTACAAAATAGGCCAAAAGTGGTAAATGAATATACCCCCTTGGATGATCAGAGTCATGCAGTCATAATAGACTTAATACAAACATAGCGGAAATACAACAAAGCATAAAACTACAACTCCTAAATAGCTATCTGTTTGCCTCCTACATGCCTCCGCTAGCCTTATTCGTCATCCTACTAAAACCTGAAAAAGACCTTAACCCTTCGGCCTACTCAAATCAATTTTGACCACCCGAGAGTTTAGGAGAAAAACATAAACTTTGAGTCAGACATAAAGCCTGGTGTGAATAATACTATACATCCTGGTATAATATGTTAAGTGAGACCACGTCGCTTAGCGGAATGGGTTTCCCCTCATTAACATCCTTTTAAAACACATCTTTGCAAAACCTTTTTCATACAACCAAAACTGGTTAAATACTGTAAAGCATCATTATGTAAACATACATATATATCAGGTAATAAATGAGCTATTTGTTCAAACACATAAATTTTGTTTGGCTAACTTTTAACATTTGGCTGCCTCGGGCCTACCAGACAATATAAACAAAATTAATCTAATATTTGTTAGACATTTCTCTTCCGGATGGTCTGTCCTCAACTATCTGTTAAATACTTCTTGTAACGACCCAGAATTTCCGTCATTTGAAATTCGTATATTTAATTAATTTAAATATGCACAAGTAAATTTTATAAGTCGAATAACTTATATTAGAAATATATGGATTTAATTGGATAATTAAATTGATAATTAATATTTGAAATCGTGTAAATAATTAGAAATTGAATTTAAAGTGAATGAAAATGATTTATAAAGTTGAATTAAATCATATTTGAATTAGAATGATGCTGCAGAACTTTTAAAATTGAATTAAAAGTTAATTTGCAGAAATTGAATATTTTAATATTTAATTGACGTGTAAAAATAATCATTTTTCAAACAGTCTCAGATTTCGACGAAACCAGTTTCATTGGATCCGTAATCTTATATTATTGTAAGATTTCAAATCACGTGTCAATTGGATGTATGGTTTATCCGGGGCAAGCTAAAACGCGTTGGAAATCGGTTTAAGTGAAATTTAAATTTAAATAATTTGATTCAAAAACCTATCTTTCAAATACAATCGAATTGGCTCCCGATATATATTCCATTGTATTCGGAATAGGGGTAAAATATTATAAACGCCAGGCGGCACGCTTCGTTTGGAGTTCGGAAAAATTTGGGATGAATAGTGTCGTGTAAATTTTCTATAAAAGGACATGTATTCATCCATTTTTCACAAACCCTAGAAGAACTAGGGCAAGCCGCCACCTAAAATTTTAATGGTCAGAATTTAATCTTCTTCTCCTCTTAATCTCTCTCAATCCGTGAAGAATTAACAAATACTTTCAACTACAAACTTGAAGAGGATCACGAAATCTACAAATCCATACGGGGATGACCGATTTTCGTTGAGAAAATCAACGGCAAATCGAGCTTGAATGCACCATGTTCCTTCACGTTTATCACCTCGAGATGGAGACCGAGTTGCATGAGATTCATGCCGAAGATGGAGCTTGTGATGGCCTTTCAAATGACGTTGTTTGATCGTGTTCTTATGGAAGATGGTGGCCGTAAAAATTCAATGAAATTCGACGGCACTGGGTTTTTTTCTCACGTATTTGACCTGGAAATAACGTGATGGAGGAAGAAGGAAACAAGAGGCCTAGACCTAGGGTTTGTGGAATGGACGGCTGAGATGATAAAAGGTTTAAAAACAAAAATAAATATGTAAATTGATTTATATAAAATTCGTATAAACTTTGTAACGCGATAACTTTTTCATACGATATCCGTTTTTGAAGAAACGAATTGCATTGGGTTCGTATGAACGAATACTATGCGATGAAGCTGGTTTGGAGTTGATTGGAGCTAGTGTGAATTTTGGATGAAATTAGCGCTCGTTTAATTTTATTCAGAATAAAACACTACAACTGCTATTGGGCGCAATGTGAGTACAACTCACTCTTTCTGACTCACTGATATTTTTATATAAGTGAGAAATAATTTATTATATGATGATTGATGATTGTTTGGATGATATATGATATATTGATTGGTATTTGGATATATACCTGCCTATTGGACCAGATGAGACCCTATACGTTCCCGTGTATGAGCGGATGACCCTTTATACGCGCGTCTGCCTTGAAGATGACATTGTACACATATTCTAATATGTATATTTGTTGCAGGTGATAGGTTGGAGGGATCCAACTGGATTCCTCAACAGTATTGATTTATTTACAGATATTGTGACATATTCTGTTACCATATTGATATATGATGTTTTGGATGTCGTGATTGATATATCTGGTGCTGTTACAGCATTGGGCCTATATTTTGGAATTTAAAAATGTTAAAGTGATGATTTCAAATTTAAAAGGGTTTTTAAAGTGATTTTTGAAATAAACATTTTATTGATTTTTAAATTGTTAAGGAATTGATTTATTTTAAATAAATGAAAGTTATAATTTTTATGTTATAAAAATTATGATATTTGAGAAATATAATTGAAATGTGATTGTTGGAATGTGAAGTTGACTATTTTGTAAAATGGTTTAAATTGAGATTTTTGATTTATTATAAATGGTTTATATAGAAGATTTATAAAATTGGTATTTTATAAATTAAAATATTGGAATTGTAAAACGAGTTTTGTAAGTGATAAAATAAAGTTATAAATGGATTTTTACAAGTAAATAAGATTTATCATTTGTGAAGTTATAAAATGAATGATTTTGTAAATAAGTGAATTATAAGTAATTTACTTATAATTTGGATTTTGGCATGTAAATGGGATATGAATAGATTTCGTTAATAAAGTGATTTTATAAATAGAAGTTTTTATATATTATAAATGGAATTTATAAACATTTTTTTGTAAATCCGAAAGCATTTGAATTTGATAAATAAATATAGAAGTTTATTTAAAGGAATTATATTCACGATTTTTGACAGTGAATTATCTTTTAAATTAAATGTTGTAATAATAAAGAATTTGGTTGGGAATTATATCCACGATTTTGGACAGTGGATAATCTTTTAATAAAGGTGTAGAAATATTGAATTTGGATAAGAGAACTATATTCACGATTTTGGACAGTGAATAATACTTCAAATTAAATGAATGTTTTGGGAAGTGGTATTGTAAATGGAGTTAAATGGATTAAAGACATTTTAAAATGTGTTAAGGATCAAAACCATAGATTTCAACATTCATTGTCGAAATAGACGTTTTCGACAAATAAGGAAATGATAGACTATAACACAGTTGTTATAGTAAATGATTTTCGAAAGGAAATGTTTTTGTATAGTATTGGGATTTATATATCTATCTTATTTTCGAATCCCTATACTAGTGATTTTGGGTTGTCGTAATGATGTTTTATGCAACATTCGTTTTGACCCGAAAATAAATGTGTTTAAGAGAATGTTTTCCTTAAAGAATAAAATATATACTTAATCATGTTTTAAGTATATTGAATATTTTCTAAGTGTTGAAAATAAATTGATTTGTGAATTACTTATTATTAAATAAGTATGGAAATGTTTTCCAATATGAAGTGAAATGTTTTGAGAATATATATTTTTAAAGATAAATTGAAGTGAATATTTAGCAAATGGTTTAAATTAATAAAAGATTAATTAAAAGGGCCTAGTGATTGTTATGGTGCTGAATATTTATTTGTTTGCTTTGATAGTTAAATAACCGACTATCAAATTCCCTAAAGATTTTTGTTCCTCAATTTGATATGGAAACTATTTAGTCGTACACTTAGTATGTAGCCTTCTGTGTAGGCTTGATTATCGTTTGTGTTGAGGATGTTGATTCGTATAGTGCGAAGTATTACTCCAATCTATCGAGCTTCCTTCTTGGCCCGAAGGATAGCAAGTTGAAAGTTGGAGACGTGATAAGTTTATGAGACTTAGTTGTGTGAGGTTGAGAAACGCTTTTGCGTTGTTGGTGCGAAGAGACCAGGATCAGATTTACCTGAAAACCACTTCGGACCAGCGTATATGCGACGATTGTACAGGTTGCTTATTGATGATATTAATATTACGGAGTTTCATAGTGGGGGACTGCTTGTTGATCGTTTGGGGTTAAAATCGTAATATACATCCAGTAGCAGTGGTCTCTTCATTATGAAATATCCAATGCGATGACTATTCGCTACTAATCCTAGGGATTTCTCGACAGGATGTGGTAGGAAAGTACCTTCGGTTTGTCCTGTTCCTGAACAACTTGTATGGATGTTTGTCTGACATTGAATTTTTAAAGATTACGCACATTGGTTTTTACAAACGTACATCAGTGGTGGCGGAGAAGGCAACTTCTCTTAGCTTAACACCCTCCTTGAGACGTATGCGCTTAAGGGTTGTATTTTTATGGAAGGCAATTAGTAGTCAACGGAAATGGCCGTGTGACATTCAAAATGATGTGATATGTGATTGTGAAAGGTAATCGTTATCTCGTCAGGCCTCATCAACCGGAAATGACCAAAACAAGGTTAGATGCGGCAAGGCTAAGTGGGTCATTCCCATTAGGATACGATCATCCTCTTCTAGATATATCTTTACACTCTATGACGTCGTGTATCTGATTATTGTGGTTTGTATGCTATGAGGGCCCTCGGTAAAGGTCGATAACGACCGGAGGATGACATATTCGGTACCATCTAGTTAAGAGGTGGGTCGGTCTTGTATTGGTAGAGGGCAGATGTTCTGTGCCTCGAGACATCCATCTAGAGGTGTACCCCTTCGAAAGGTAGTCCCTTCACCTGGTCATTTGTATGGAAATACAAACTCCACTGCGTACCTGCCAATTTATTTGTAGAGCCTAGTATGCTGGAATTCAATAATGGTAACAATTTCGGCTATTTTAAATATTATTTGTATACTAGACACTAGTATAATATAAGAGGATTTGATATGAAAGAAATGCTTTAGTTTTCGTAAGGTAAAAACATGTCTGTGTTTATGTGTGGACTTGTCTTACGAGATACTTTTGTTTTGATAAAGGAAAAGTTTGGTAATTTAATAAATTCAGTTGAGTGTGTTTCTCACGCTGGTTTACCAGACTGGTCCGGGCGTTCTTCCCTTTCAATGCTCGGGTTAGACCGAGTATATCTACAGGTTATGCTTTGGTGCTTTTGGAGCTTCAGTAGGAGCGCTGGAGATCTTCATTTTCATACATCCGTATTTTCTTGATTATTTATCATCCGCTGTGCTTTGTTTGCTATTGTATATTATCGGCAATTGTGAGGACAGGTTATTGTAACTGTTCTGGTTGATAAATCTGATTGATTGTTGAACTCTGATTGATGTATGTATATACAGTTTCTGTTTTGTAAAGATCATTGATATGATATTATATATTTTCCACTGCGATGTGAGATTCTGTATTATTCTGTTTGGTTCTATCTTCTCTCTTTGTTCTCTTCTCTTCTCTTCTTCTCACTTCTTTTCTTTCTCTTGACTTTCCATCAGTTTGTGCCTTTTGGGTCGGACATGTGTGGATTATTGTCGATTCAAAGGGTACGGATTTTCGGGTCGTCGCATTAATAACCTATCTGTATTACTTTTGGTGTGTAATCATAATTTAGTCTACCTATGACCAAGCTCTACACATTATAATGTTGGACAACAATTAGCTGGGGCCAATAGCTAATGTATAGGGTGCGATGCTATACCAGTTTCGTTTGGTATTCTAATATCTGAGTCAGTTTACTTAGGGATCCCTTCCCATAATTTTCCTTCAAAACCTTTTCAAAATGATTTAAAACCTTAAAACCAAACTAACACAAGAAAAACATACAATTCTCATGCTTTACTCAAAATCACATTGCCATGTAAAATATATATATACTTTACTCAAACCTTTATTGATAATAACATTTAAACATTTGAAAGTACCCCTTTCGATTCCATTGAACTTACCCCTTCTAAATCCTTTGAATGTGTCTCTTTTGAAATTAAGTAAAAGCCTTTATTAATCTATGCCAAAAGTGTGAGAAATGCGGATTACAGATCTTAAGGATAGGATAAACACTAGAAGGGGGTGAATAGTGTTTTAAAGAATTACTAAATCTTTTTGAGTTTTATTAATTTGAACACAAATTTATGCAATATTCAGACACAGATATGATCACATAAACAAACACAGATGCAGAAATAAAGTAAAAGCAGTAAAGGAAAGAACACACCGAATTTTATACTGGTTTGGAGTTATCCTACATCCAGTCCCGCATACAAGTACGGATTTCCTTTCAAAAGCAATTTTTACAATTACACCCTCGATTTCAAGGCCACGAGGTACACCCTCCAGATTCACAATCCTCTGGGTAGAGATACTTGATTTCCCAGGCAAAAAGTTCACCCAATTGATTTCCAAGGCTACAATTACACCTTTTCTCACTTGATTGATTTCCAAGGCTACAATCACACCTTTTCTCGTTTAATTGATTACGAAGAAGCCTATAACTCTGAATAGCACCGAGGATCTTGTTAAGATAATGATAGAGAATCAAACTAAAGATGATCTAGTTAGATTCAATGTTGATTGCGGCAGAGTAATGGTAAGAATATGTATAAAGAAATGTGGAAGAAGAAGAGGAGTGAAAACCAGAAAATTATGATTAAAAATTCGTTCAAAACAGCCCCTATTTATAGAAGAACAACAACCATGTCCATTCGTGAAAGGATGTGATGAATAGACACTTATTTTGAAATTCAAATTTTTAAAATTAACTGTCACCATGTCGACATGGGTACCTTGGGTATGTCAACATGCCAAAGGAAATTTTGGTGATTTATTTTTCTTTGAAAATAACTTCTATCTTATATTAAAACTATTTTAAACTTTGTAAATATACTTAACTATAGTTAAAATACATAAGTAAATATAGAGGATAATATATATAATTTTATATTTAAATTTAAGCATAAATATTAATATATTATTATTAAAAGATAGTTTAAAACTAAGGATAATTTGATTTTGAAAATAAAGATTATTTTGGGGCTAAAAGTATTTAAAACCTGGATAGATGTTTTTTATCTTTTTAAAATGAAGGTTTTGAAAACATTTTGAAAACGAGATATAATTTTGTAAAAACATTTTGAATAAAAGTTAGTGGATACAAAACAATGTTCCACTAGATTTTTCATAGGTTTCATCCTACTTAGGGTTCCATCCCTTTAACAGGCTCGAAGTGGATTCCATTCCATGAATAAATTGGATTTTAAGATGTCAATGCTTTTCTAGAAGTTTGAACAAAATTGCTAATTAAATTACTTATTCTTGAAATCTTGAACTCTTGAAAATATTGATATTCTTGATATTCTTGATACTCATGAGTCTTCAATCTTGATATTTTGAATCTCCATACTATACAGTCTTCATTCTTGGTACCTACATGGTTAAATCCTGCATATACATATATATCTAAACTATAATGTTGGTATTTATATTTTGTAATCTTATTCTAAGGTTATTGTCATCAAAACCATCATCTCAAGGACTAACAATCTCCCCCTTTTTGATGATGACAACATTTGTTTATAAAATATTACTTCTATCCTAATAACTCCCCCTAAAACTAATAACTCCCTCTTCATTTATGCCTAACTACCCTATTTTATATTTCTCCCCCTTTGTCATCAACAAAAACCATCCTAAAAACATAAAACTATAAAACTCCCCCTTAAACTAATACTAGAACAAAGTATAGTAAATGGAATGTGATAGACATTAACATAATTATATTATGATTATTCAATAGATAAATATGTATAAGTATATTTCAACACACTCATCAAAACTAATCATGTTAGACAAGTCAAACAAATCAATCAAGTCAAACACGTCAACAAGTCAATCAAGTTAAACAAGTCAATCAAGTCAAATAAGTCGATCAAGTTAATCAAAACATACCAAACAAATCAAAAACTAATAATCCTATATTATAAGACAATACTACAAACTCCCCCTAAAATAAAATACACTCGTTATGTATACATGTATGCAATATGTAGTTTGTAATGTAGTATGAAATGCATGACAGATACAATGTAGCATGAGATGATATACAAAATAAAGTGCAACTTGTGATGCAAATGATTATGATATTTCATGTATTGTAATTTATGATGTAATATGCAATGAAATGTAATATGAAATAGGATGCATAATGAAATGTAATATGAAACAAAATGATAACGAAGTAAAAATAATAATAATATGCAGCATGATATGATGATATATATATTACGGTAAGAGATATCCAGATTATGAGATAAACATTAAGGTAATAAATGATATTAAAATTATAACATATTCATGAAAAGTAGTAATCAAATTCAATATCAAAATCAAATTGCTAAGAAATATGGATTTAAACTATATATATATGATCAAATATGGTTTTTATAAAAATTAACTGCCTATTTATTTAATTTATTTAAAATAATTATTTTAACTTGGTTGTTTTTATTTTTTTTATTTACTAGTTTTTTTAAGAATCCAAACTTCCATGTTTATAAAATACTTAACTTACTAATTAAAACCTTTATATTAAATTATTATTGGTTTAAATATTTAGAAACATGTTTAAACATCTTTTAAATTTAAAAAATATCAAAATGAAATATTAAATAAAATAATAAAGATTGAAAATCTAAAATAAACATGTGTTATATTAAGGCCTCTTACTTTAAAAAATTAATTAATTAATTAATAAAAAACATTTAAACATGAAATTAATTTTAAAATATTCTAATATAAGTTAGAAACTAACTCCAAAAAGAATAGAGAAAAATACTTAATTTAAATATCATTTTTACATAGTTTAGAGTTTCATAAAGAAAAACAGCATTTAAAGAATGCTATAAAAAATTTTTATAGTAAAATATATTCGAAACTTTATAAAACTGAAACCGTAGCTTTTACCAAATGCTATGTAAAGTTTCTGAAACTCTACAGCGTTTCAAAGCACAGAAATACTATAAAAACGAATTTGCAGTACTTACGAAACATTACAGAAGAAAAGAAGCATTTTAGAAATGCTATCTAAAATTCCAGTCATGTGATGTGGTGCTATCTTATTAATTGAAGAAATATATAAATAGAGCCTTATTCTAACATTCTAAATTCATTTATTAATTTCTTAAAGATATAAATTAGTATCTTAAAAGAAATAGAGTATGAGAAGTAAAAATAACATCAGAAAAGTTCAAATCATTAATGAAGGTATGCTTTTCTACTTAATATAGTTGTAATAAATTAATAGTATGATTTTATTCGAAATAAAACACATTTTAAAATACTTTTTTTAGAAAAATTTAGACTGGTATATCAATATTTATACTATGGTGTGCCAATATATGGACCAAAATATTAAAACTTATAAAAGAGATAAATTTCTATACTTAACTAAATGCATAAATATATATTCCTAAATGCAACAATAAAGATGAAATAATAGTAAAGCGTACAAATTTTTGCACTCCATCTTTCTAACTTTGTTATTCTTCCATTGTCGTGAACCACACATTTATATCTCTCAGAATTTAACGTTCTATTACGACAGGCTCGTTTTTCTGATCAGCGTATTATATTCATTTGCTGAATTTGAAGACCGTATGAGAAAGATGCAGATGATTTAGTAGATTGACTAACTTGGCGCCAAAACTTTGAATTTGAATTTTGAATGAATGGACACTTCAACCACTATAAATAGGCCCAACAATCACCACTTTTCATAAAAGTTTCTCTTCTTCTTCCCGTTTTTCTACTTACTATCAACCTTCTAGAAGGCATATCTCCTTCGTTTCTTAACGGAATGAGATGAAACCAGCGGCAAATCGAAAAGGAAGGCAAGGATTACGATATAGTAATAGTTTGGTGTCGAATTTAGATAGTATTGTGATGCAACAGGCCGAACAGTAGAAGAAATGTAGAAAATCCCGTACACAGTTTTTCAATTTCGGATAGCCAACTTCAAACTATCATACCTCACTCAATTTTGATCGGAATTTGATGATCCACCCATCAAAACGACCGTGAGAACAAGAACTACAATCTTTGACAGTTTTGCCTTCTTTTTCTCGTTGTTCACCAAAACTTCATTTGACCATAACTTGGCCATTTCTTGACGGATTCGCATGAAACCAATGGCATTACGAAGCAGATGGGGAGAAGTACAGTATCAAGTCAAGTTGTAGATGAGAATCAAAAGCTTTGTATTGATCTAGTACCCATTTCATTGTCGATTGCCATTATATATCCATTAGTTCTTCTTGATCGATGAATGATTATCTGGTATCTTTTAACCAACAGTCATTAGACATAACTCTTCTCTTGCAAAACAACATAACTTTTTAAAGAATCAAGTGACTTTTCAAAATAACTAAATATGGTTTTAAACAAAAATATCATGATGATTCTATGATATATTCATATGAAAATAGTATTAATAATTTAAAAAAATTGCCATTTTAAAAAATTTCAAAATTTAGATTATGAAAGCTTTGAAAACCTCGCTCTGATACAAAATGTGAGAAATGCATATTACGGATCTTAAGGCTAGGATAAACACTAGAGGGGGGTGAATAGTGTTTTAAAGAATTAATAAATCTTTTTGAGTTTTTATTAATTTGAACACAAATGTATGTAATATTCAGACACAGATATGATCACAGAAACAAACACAGATGTAGAAATAAAGTAAAAAGGGTAAAGGAAAGAACACAACGGATTTTATACTGGTTCGGAGTTACCCTACATTCAGTCACGCACACAAGTATGGATTTTCTTTCAAAAGCAATTTTTACAATTACATCCTCGATTTCAAGGCCACGAGGTACACCCTCCAGATTCACAATCCTCTGGGTAGAGATACTTGATTTCATGGGCAACAAGTTCATCCAATTGATTTTCAAGGCTACAATCACACCTTTTCTCACTTGATTAATTTCCAAGGCTACAATCACACCTTTTCTCGTTTAATTGATTACAAAGAAGCCTATAACTTTGAATAGCACTGAGGATCTTGTTGAGATAATGATAGAGAATCAAACCAGAGATGATCTAGTTAGATTCAATGTTGATTTTGGCAGAGTAATGGTAAGAATGTGTATAAAGAAATGTGGAAGAAGAAGATAAGTGAGGTAACAACCCGCATATTTTACGATTGAATATTTAAGTATTTTATTTTAATATTTTATCGTTAGTCAGATTTTAGTCCGAAAAGTTACTTTTTGCATACGGTCGAATTAGGACTCGGAACCACTTCCATTAGGTCCAAAACGCCATTTGCGATCTTTTTGAGTATAAACTTTGATATGTTTGGAGTTAGTGGAATTTGGTCACTTTTTCACTTTGGGCTTTGGGTTTGGTTTAGCCCATTAGCTTATACTATTTACTCTAGCTCAACCCCCTTCCCTTCATAACTTTATTTTCATTTCCTAACGCTAAAGCTTCATCAAAAATGGAGGAAGGAATAAGAAATTAAAACTCCAAGCTCAAGTTCATTTGCAAATCCGACATCTAACTCCAAATTCAAAGATAAGCCATTGATTCTTCCTTTGCCCTCAAGCTTCTTCTTCATTGAATTTGTGTAAAGGTGAGATTTTTATGTCACATCTTTGTCTATAACTATCTTTGATTGTTGGGTATGAATTACTAACACTTATTCATGTGCATTTGCTTTTGGTTTGGATTGAATTGGTGAAAATCTCAAATTTTAGTGTTTTGGGTTCAAATCTTTAAAAATCCTAACTTTGATGTTTGAACACGTTTTTGGTGATGCATCAAGGAGCCAATAGGACCGGGTAGCCTATGGGCATAATCCCCTAGCGTCCGTGCTCGATCGGTTGCAATTTGAGAGAGTTTTTGCACTTCGAACCCCTAGGTCGCTCGGCCTGCACATGAATGATTCTCGGCCTGCAGATTAGGTCGGCCAGCATTTAGGTCGCTCCCCTATAGGTCATTAGGTCATTGCTCGGCCTTGTTTACCCTTTAGGTTGTTAGGTCGCTCGGCCTTGTACCCCTTAGGTCGTTAGGTCGCTCAGGCCTTCTTCTACCCCTTAGGTCGTTTCGTGTTAGGTCGCTCGGCCCATTAAGTCGCGCGTGCATAGAGGTCGCTCCATCCTTAAGTCGCTCGGCATTGATTTGGTCGTGCCATGCTAGGTCGCGCCGTGCTAGGTCGCTCCTGGTATAACTCGCACCACCCAGGTCGCCCCATCTTAGGTCGCTTGCATCCTTATGCCCCGACTCCTTAGGTCGCTCGGCTTGTTAAGTCGTCATGCAGTTAGGTCGCAACCACTAGGTCGCTTGGCCTTCTGATTCAGGTCGCACCTGTTAAATCTTGCAACCAGCTTAGGTCGCACCATGTATAGGTCGCACCTGCTCTTAAGTCGCTCGGCTGGTTATGTCGCGCCGTTCCTTAGGTCGCATGTAGTTAGGACGCGCCACCCTTTAAGTCGCCCCTGCTTTAAGCCGTGTGCTATTTCTTGAGCCGTTGATTTCTTATGTTGACTTATGTTAAGTCGTAAATCGTGGTTGTTAAGTCGCAAGGGTATTTCCACTTTGATGAATTTGGAATCGAATTCTTTGGATTTTATTCACGTCTTCGAATGTGAATTTTTGTGATTTATTGTTTATACAATCATTTTTGTGATTTGTCACTTCATCTCACTCGTACGAGAAATCTAATTAAACGGCTTAGTAAAACAAATGGTATGAAACGCTTGCATTTACTTCGCCGGTTAACTCTTGGACTTGTTCGATTGAATCTCTTGTGACAATTTTCGAGTGGAGATCTATAATTTGTTCGTAAATATTTAAGTTAAGCTAGTGGTTATGGGACATGAAGCTAAGCTTATATATTTACTAGCTTACTGTAATTTGACACTTCTTGATGATCGTTGATGATCATTTTTGTGATTTAGACTAGCAAATGTGTGATGTCTCTTTGTCTACGAGGGAGACTAAACCCCGTTTCTGTGGAGCTTCGGCTCAAATTGGTGGGGTAGCGACCCATGATCTTCGGGTCGTTTTGTGGAGCTTCGGCTCAAAATTAATGGTTAGCAACCATGGAATAGCGTTCCATTTTGTGATACACGTGTTGGTGAGTTTTCATGCTCCCTTTTTGTGATAGGCCTCCCCCTTTTTGTGATTTTTGGATTTCCATTGATGATTTCTGGAATTTGTGTTTTCACCAATTTTCGTGACTTACATTGATAAGTATTATCAATATTTGTGCATTGGTCAATTTGTGTGTCATTAACTTTTGTGATTGGCATTGGTATTATTGTCAATATTTATAGTTTGGTGATTTGGTAAATAAAGAGTATGACATTCCTTTTGATCTTTGAGAAGATTCTTGTGATATTGATTAATCCCTAGTTGATTTTCAATTGCATACTTATCACAGTATGGCTTTATGGTTATCATATATTTATGTCATATCTCTTATTCTATATCATTTTATCTGATATTATAGCTAGACTGATCCGTTTATTATTTTCTTATTAAATAATACTCGGGTCAGACCGAGATGTTACAGGTGCTTCTGCTTGACTTCACATCTGGGATTATCACCCTGACTTTTGGCTAACTACTTAGATATGTAGTTTTTGTTGTATACATTTGAGATATAGACTCATAGATGTATCCATATCCTTTTGTCTAGCACTTGTGCTATTCTTTTGTGATATTGTGGATCTTGTTTGATCACTACTCCGATGTACACTTTCATGTGTTATATATTCATATCTATTTCCGCCTTTGTGATATGGATGTCTGTGACTGATTTGTGTTATGTTTATTTCTATATTTGTTTTCGAAGGATATATATAGCCACCGGGTAGTAGCTTTGAGTTTGTATCGGTATGTCGGATTTCCTCCTGAAACCAGATGCTTGTTGTACTATCTGACATATCAGTGCTCGCACAAAGCAATTACACGGATGGTCGCTGCTCAACAGCCTTATCCTCCGTGCTAGTTGACGGCATTACCCCATAGTGTCCTTGGCTAGCGTGGGTATAGAGGTGGGGCGCCATAGCTTGGTATCAGAGCCATTCTTCGGAACAATGTAGAATAATCTAGCAAGGATCATCGTCCTAAGTCCATCTTAGGAGTCGTGCTTTAGGATTTAATTCGAGCCTTCGTACCGATTCATCCTATTTTCTTTATAATTCCTTGTTTATCTATCAAGATTTCTTGATATTCATTTGATGAATAACCTTATCCTTCTTCTTTCTTTCTTTCAAAAAGGAAGAGAAATGGTTAGACGTGGTCGTCCCAGCGCTGGTCAATCTCGTGCTACTCCCCAAGATGGAGTATTTATGTCTGCCCAGCAACTTCTTGATCTAGTAAGGAATGCTCAAGCAGTCGGATCTAATCCGAAGTCTACTCACCCTAGGTCTGGATTTGCACGTTTGTGCAGCGATTATACCAATTTGGGTGGGAAACCATTCAAAGGTTCTGAAACTATTATTGAAGTCCAGGCTTGGCTGAGAACGTGCGATCGAATCTTTTCTCGCATGAATCTTGTTGATCTTCACCGTGTTCAGGTGGCCTCTAGTATGCTCCAAGCGAGAGCATTAGATTGGTATGACCTTCTGATTTCTGAAATAAATGAAGCGGATCTTACTTGAGAGAAATTCCAGGAACGCTTCGAATTAAAATTTGTGCCAGAAGCTGAGAAGGTGACTTTGGCTCGTTGTTTCATTGACCTTGTTCAAGGTGAATCTTCCGTGATAGACTATGTCGCATCCTTCGAGTCACTTTCTAAATACGGGGTCGAATATATAAACACCTCATTGAAGAAAAACCAACGATTTGTCTATGGCTTGAATAAAAATCTCAAGAAGCCATTACTTATAAAATTAGAAGTTTCTTTTGATCAACTCGTTGATATCGCTCTTCATCTTGAAGCGGCAGATAAGGAGAGTGATGTTGAAGTTATGAGTGCCAAACTAAATTTCAACAACAAGAAAAGGCCTAATAAGTTCAAGGGTCCTTATCCCAACAGTAAGAAAGGGAAGCAAGCCTCTTCGGCAACTAAGACTTCTACCTCAAGTAGTGGGCAATGCTACAACTGTGGTTCTAAGGACCATTATGCGAACAAGTGTTCAAAGCCTTGTACTTGTCGCTATTGCAAAAGCCCGGATCATTATTTATCTTCTTATCCTAAACTTCAAGGCAGGAAGGAGGGAAAGCTTAATGTTGCTCAAGCCCCTGGCAACACATCTCGTGGTAAAGGTATTTCTCATTCTATCCTTGATGGCATTATTTTATTTCGTGATCATCCTATTCGAGTTCTTTTTGATATGGGTGCGTCCCACTCTTTTATATCGAAAGAACTTGTTGATACTTTTTCTTTGGATGTGTTGTGTTTAACGACTTCTTTGAGAATTGTGAATCCGGTTGGTGGATTCGCAACAATCAGTTTATTGTGTAAAGATGTCGAGATTATTTTGTGTGATTTTTCTTTCCGAGCTGATTTGCATGTTATGCGCTACTTAGGCTCGGAATGATTTTGGGAATGGATTGGCTTAACCGCTATAAAGCCCAAATCCTATGTCCTGAGCGGTCTATTCATCTTCGACATCCTCGATATGTTAAGCAGATTTCTATTGATCTTAAAGATTCAGATTCCAGCATGGTTGCATTTTTATATTCTTTAAATCCTTATGATGATGATAATGATGATGAGGAAGATATTATTTCTCTTATTCACGTTGTTCATGAATTTTCCGACATATTTGAGCCCGTTTTAGGGTTACCACCTAAGCGAGCAATTGAGTTCAAAATTAATCTCATCCCTGGAGCTCAACCTGTCACTCATCCTCCTTATCGCGTGTCCAATAAAGAAAATGAGGAGATGCGCAAACAATTATCCGAATTGGAGACGAAGAAATTTATTCGCTCTAGCTCCTCGCCTTGGGGAGCTTCAGCTATTTTTGTGAAGAAATCCGATGGTACACTTAGGTTTTGCGTTGACTACCGCAAGCTTAATGATCTTACTACCAAGAATAAATATCCTTTACCTCGGATTGATGATCTATTCAATCAACTTAGTGGTGCTAGAATCTTTTCACAATTAGACTTAGCTATCGGTTTTCATCAGCTTCGTATTGCAGAGGATATCATTCCTTTGACATCGTTTCGTACTCGTTATGGATCTTATGAATGGCTTGTTATGCCATTTGGTTTAACGAATGCTCCGGCTTATTTCGTTGACCTTATGAATAGAGTTTTCAAAGACTTCCTCGATCGGTTTGTTCTCATCTTTATTGATGATATCCTTGTGTATTCTAAAACCGAGGAGGAGCATGAAAAACATCTTCAGATTGTGTTGGAAACTCTTAGGAGCAATCAACTAAAAGCAAAATTTTCTAAATGCCACTTTTGGCAATCTCGTGTGAAGTTTCTCGGTCATATTATTTCCGAATCTGGAATTTCCGTGGATCCTTCAAATATTGAAGCAATTCAAAATTAGAAGAGACCGGAGAGTGTGACGGAGATCCGTAGTTTTCTTGGATTGGCAGGTTATTACCGCCGTTTCATAAAGGACTTTTCAAAAATTTCCGTTCCTCTTACTAATTTGACAAAGAAGGGAGTTAAATATATTTGGTCGGAAAAATGTGAAGCTTCTTTTCAGAAATTAAAAGAACTCATTTCCAATGCTCCTATTCTTGTGATTCCTGAGGGAAACCAAGATTTTAATGTTTATACCGATGCTAGTCGCGTTGGTTTGGGTGTCGTTCTTATGCAAAGGGAACGTGCTTTTGCTTATGCTTCTAGGCAATTGAATCCAGCCGAGACTAGATATGCCACTCATGATTTAGAGCTCGTGACTACTGTTTTCGCCCTTCGTATTTGACGTCATTATCTTTTGGGAGAAAAATTTATTCTTTACACTGATCATAAATCCTTGAAGTATCTATATTCTCAAAAGGAACTTAATTTGTGTCAACAACGTTGGCTTGAATTTCTTGCAGCTTATGATCTTGATATTCTTTATACTCCCGGAAAGGGAAATCGTGTTGCGGACGCACTTAGTCGCAAGCAATAAGCAGTTGTTTCTATGATGATATCCGAATGGAGTGATCTCGGAATTCTATCCACTTGTGAGATTCGAGATCGTGTTTCCGATTTATGTTCATCTCTTGTTTTATGTAGCCTTGAGGCTCATCCTTCTCTTTTAGACCGCATTCTTGAAGCTCAAAAGCTAGATCCCGAGTTGGCTCTTTTTGGCCAAAATATTAGGGATAAATTGATATTGAAGGTTTGAAAGACTTTGATATTGATTCTCATGGCGGTATTCGAAAATTTGGTAGATTTATCGTGCCAAATATTAGTAATCTTCGTAAATACATTTTAGAAGATTCTTATTGTTCTAAATTTACCATTCATCCCGGTAGTAGTAAAATGTACGCGGATATGAAGCGACTTTATATTAGGAGGGAATGAAATCTGATGTTGCTAACTTTGTTAAGTATTGCATGACTTGCCAACTCATTAAGGCCGAACATCAAAGGCCCGGTGGGTTATTGCAACCTTTAGAAATTCCAACTTGGAAGTGGGACCAAATTTCCATGGATTTTATAAACGGCCTTCCCCGTTCTCGTTCGGATCATGATGGCTTATGGGTGATAGTCGATAGACTTACTAAATCCGCCCATTTTATTCCCATTCGGTCCAATCGAACCGTTCCCCCTTTGGCCAAACTCTTTATCAAAGAGATTATTAAATTGCATGGAGTTCCTACTTCTATTGTTAGTGATCGTGATCCATTGTTTACTAGTGGGTTTTGGAAGAGTCTTCAAAAAGCTTTGGGAACGAAGCTTAATTTTAGCACAGCTTATCATCCCTAGTCCAATGGACAAACTGAGCGTGTGAATCAAAAACTCTCGAAGATCTTCTTCGTGCGTGTGTTCTTGATTTTGGTGGAAGTTGGAAAGATCATATTTCTCTTGTTGAATTTTCCTATAATAATAGCTTCCAATCTAGTATTGGTATGGCACTTTTGGAGGCACTTTATGGAAGGCCATGCCGATCTCCTTCTTGTTGGCTTGAGGCCGGTGAGAAGCTGGTTTTAGGTCCAGATTTAATTCGTGATTCCACAGAGAAGATTGACCTTATTCGTCATAGGATGAAAGAAGCCCAGAGCAGGCAAAGATCCTATGCCGATAACCGAAGAAGGAAATTAGAATTTTCTGTGGGAGATCTTGTGTTTATTTGTGTTTCGCCTATGAAGGGTGTTGTACGTTTCAGTCGATCGGGAAAGTTAGCACCTCGATATATTGGTCCATTTTCCATCACCGAACGTATTGGTTCCGTGGCTTATCGCCTTTTATTACTGGCTCAGTTTTCTGCTATTCACAATGTGTTTCACGTTTCTCAATTGCGGAAATGTCTTCGAGATTCCGATTCTATTCTTGAGCCCGGTGTTGTGGAAGAGATTGAAGTTTCACCTAATTTAACTTATGAGCAACATCCTATTCGTATTATTGCCTCGGAAGTCAAGCGCCTTCGAAATAAAGATGTTCCGCTTGTTAAAGTCCAATGGTCCTCAAATCCTAAGGATTGCTCTTGGGAATCTAGAGAGTTCATCGAGCGAACACATCCGGACTTACTTTCCCGTGCTCTTTGAGGTGAATTTCTTATTTCAAATTTCTTTCGCGTTGATATGCTTTCATGGTTGTTACCTTATACTTTCTTCTTAAATATATTGTGAGGACGCAATTTCTTTGAGGAGGGGAGTCTGTAACAACCCGCATATTTTACGATTGAATATTTAAGTATTTTATTTTAATATTTTATCGTTAGTCGGATTTTAGTCCGAAAAGTTACTTTTTGCATACGGTCGAATTAGGACTCAGAACCACTTCCATTAGGTCCAAAACGCCGTTTGCGATCTTTTTGAGTATAAACTTTGATATGTTTGAAGTTAGTGGAATTTTCCCACCTTTTCACTTTGGGCTTTGGGTTTGGTTTAGCCAATTAGCCTAAACTATTTACTCTAGCTCAACCCCCTTCCCTTCATAACTTTACTTTCATTTCCTAACACTCAAGCTTCATCAAAAATGGAGGAAGGAATGGAAAATTAAAACTCCAAGCTCAAGTTCATTTGCAAATCCAACATCTAACTCCAAATTCAAAGAGAAGCCATTGATTCTTCTTTTGCTCTCAAGTTTCTTCGTTGAATTTGTGTAAAGGTGAGATTTTTATCTCACATCTTTGTCTATAACTATCTTTGATTGTTGGGTATGAATTCCTAACACTTATTCATGTGTATTTTCTCTTGGTTTGGATTGAATTGGTGAAAATCCCAATTTTTAGTGTTTTGGGTTCAAATCTTTAAAAATCCTAACTTTGATGTTTGAACACGTTTTTGGTAATGCATCGAGGAGTCAATAGGACCGGGTAGCCTATGGACATAATCCCCTAGCGTTCGTGCTCGATCGGTTGCAATTTGAGAGAGTTTTTGCACTTCAAACCCCTAGGTCGCTCGGCCTGCACATGAATGATTCTCGGCCAGCAGATTAGGTCGGCCTGCATTTAGTTCGCTCCCCTATAGGTCGTTAGGTTGTTGCTCGGCCTTGTTTACTCTTTAGGTCGTTAGGTCGTTGATCGGCCTTGTTTACTCTTTAGGTCGTTAGGTCGCTCGGCCTTGTACCCCTTAGGTCGTTAGGTCGCTCAGGCCTTCTTCTACCCCTTAGGTCGTTTCATGTTAGGTCACTCGGCCCATTAAGTCGCGCGTGCATATAGGTCGCTCCGTCCTTAAGTCGCTCGGCATTGATTTGGTCGCGCCATGTTAGGTCACGTCGTGCTAGGTCGCTCCTGGTATAACTTGCACCACCTAGGTCACCCCATATTAGGTCGCTTGCATCCTTATGCCCCAACTCCTTAGGTCGCTCGGCTTGTTAAGTCGGCATGCAGTTAGGTCGCAACCACTAGGTCGCTTGGCCTTCTGATTCAGGTCGCACCTGCTATATCTTGCAACCAGCTTAGGTCGCGCCATGTATAGGTCGCACCTGCTCTTAAGTCGCTAGGCTGGTTATGTCGCGTCGTTCCTTAGGTCGCATGTAGTTAGGTCGCGCCACCCTTTAAGTCGCCCCTGCTTTAAGCCGTGTGCTATTTCTTGAGCCGTTGATTTCTTGTGTTGACTTATGTTAAGTCGTAAATCGTGGCTGTTAAATCGCAAGGGTATTTCCACTTTAATGAATTTGGAATCAAATTCTTTGGATTTTATTCACGTCTTCGAATGTGAATTTTTGTGATTTATTGTTTCTACAATCATTTTTGTGATTTGTCACTTCATCTCACTCATACGAGAAATCTAATTAAACGGCTTAGTAAAACAAATGGTATGAAACACTTGCATTTACTTTGCCGGTTAATTCTTGGACTTGTTCGATCGAATCTCTTGTGACAATTTTCGAGTGGAGATCTACAATTTGTTCGTAAATATTTAAGCTAAGCTAGTGGTCATGGGACATGAAGCTAAGCTTATATATTTACTAGCTTACTGTAATTGACACTTCTTGATGATCGTTGATGATCATTTTTGTGATTTAGACTAGCAAATGTGCGATGTCTCTTTGTCTACGAGGGAGACTAAACCTCATTTCTGTGGAGCTTCGGCTCAAATTGATGGGGTAGCGACCCATGGTCTTTGAGCCGTTTTATGGAGCTTCGCCTCAAAATTAATGGTTAGCAACCATGGAATAGCGTTCCATTTTGTGATACACGTGTTGGTGAGTTTTCATGCTCCCGTTTTGTGATAGGCCACCCCCTTTTTGTGATTTCTGGATTTCCATTGATGATTTCTGGAATTTGTGTTTTCACCAATTTTCATGATTTATATTAATAAGTATTATCAATATTTGTGCATTGGTGAATTTGTGTGTCATTAACTTTTGTGATTGGCATTGGTATTATTGTCAATATTTATAGTTTGGTGATTTGGTAAATAAAAAGTATGACATTCCTTTTGATCTTTGAGAAGATTCTTGTGATATTGATTAATCCCTAGTTGATTTTCAATTGCATACTTATCACAGTATGGCTTTATGGTTATCATATATTTATGTCATATCTTTTATTCTATATCATTTTATCTGATATTATAGCTAGACTGATCCGTTTATTATTTTCTTATTAAATAATACTCGGGTCAGACCGAGATGTTACAGGTGCTTCTGCTTGACTGCACATCTGGGATTATCACCCTGACTTTTGGCTAAACTACTTAGATATGTAGTTTTTGTTGTATACATTTGAGATATAGACTCATAGATGTATCCATATCCTTTTGTCTAGCACTTGTAGCCATTCTTTTGTGATATTTTGGATCTTGTTTGACCACTACTCTGATGTACACTTTCATGTGTTATATATTCATATCTATTTCCGCTTTTGTGATATGGATGTCTGTGACTGATTTGTGTTATGTTTATTTCTATATTTGTTTCCGAAGAATATATATAGCCACCGGGTAGTAGCTTTGAGTTTGTATCGGTACGTCGGATTTCCTCCTGAAACCAGATGCTTGTTGTACTATCTGACATATCGGTGCTCGCACAAAGCAATTACACAGATGGTCGCTCCTCAACAGCCTTATCCTCCGTGCTAGTTGACGGCATTACCCCGTAGTGTCCTTGGCTAGCGTGGGTATAGAGGTGGGGCGTCACAAGTGAAAACCAGAAAATTTTGATTAAAAATTCATTCAAAACAGCCCCTATTTATAGAAGAACAACAGCCATGTCTATTCGTGAAAGGATATGACGAATAGACACTTCTTTTGAAATTCGAAATTTAAAATTAACTGTCACCATGTCGACATGGGTGCCTTGGGTAAGTCGACATGCCAAAGGAAATTTTGGCGATTTATTTTTCTTTGAAAATAACTTCTATCTTATATTAAAACTATTTTAAACTTTATAAATAACTTAACTATAGTTAAAATACATAAGTAAATATAGAGAATGATATATATATAATTTTATATTTAAATCTAAGTATAAATATTAATATCTTATTATTAAAAGATGGTTTAAAACTAAGGATAATTTGATTTTGAAAATAAAGATTATTTTGACGCTAAAAGTATTTAAAACCAAGATAGATGTTTTTTATCTTTTTAAAAGGAAGGTTTTGAAAACATTTTGAAAACAATATATAATTTTGTAAAAACATTTTGAATAAAAGTTAGTGGATACAAAACAATGTTCCACTAGATTTTTCGTAGGTTCCATCCTACTTAGGATTCCATCCATTTAACGGGCTCGAAGTGGATTCCATTCTACGAAGAAATTGGATTTTAAGATGTCAGTGTTTTTCTAGGAGTTTTAACAAAATTTATAATTAAATTACTTATTCTTGAAATCTTGAACTCTTGAAAATCTTGATATTCTTGATACCCATGAGTCTTCAATCTTGATATCTTGAATCTCTATACTGTACAGTCTTCATCTTGGTACCTGCATGGTTAAATCCTGCATATATCTATATATCTGAACTATAATGTTAGTATTTATATTTTGTAATCTTATTCTAAGGCTGTTGCCATCAAAACTATCATCTCAATGACTAACAAAAAGGCCAAAATCTTTCCTTTCGAACCCATACTTCAAACCTTTCGTAACCATTGGAAATCTTCCTTTCGAAAGCATTAATAAACCTTAAACATCCTATCCTAAAACATTGCCTTAGAAAACCTTGGAAAACCTTCCATTTCAACCCTTTCAAAACCATTCAGAAAATAGAACCTTTTGATCCTGTTAAAAGCTACCTCTCGACCCTTTCGAAAGTTACATTTCGACTCCATCGAAAGCTTTGCTTTCGACCCCTTCGAAAGCTTGGCTTTCGACCCCTTCGAAACCATTCAGAAAATAATACCTTTCGAAAGATTAAACCTTTAAAATACAAACCTTTCGAAAGTTCTTTGGGTTCAATTTAAAAATATGTGGGAAATCCTTTTTTAAAACCTTTCGGCCTCTTCGGAAGCTACCTTCTGACCTTTTCGAAAGCTTTGCTTTTGATCCATTCGAATGCTCCCCCTTCGAAAGCTTTAAAAAATTCTTTAAAATAATAAGCTCTTGCCTTTTTATTACTTTAAAACACCTATTTTGACACCTTGAGTTATACTTCAATTAGAATTAAAAGGGTAAAACATCTAAGTCGAAAGCTTCCTTTCGAAAGCGTAGGAGAAGCGGCTGGTTTTTAAAAGACAATATACCTTTAGACCTAGACAAAAGCATGACTTTGAAAGGTTGAAAGTTGGTAGCTAGGGGTTTCGATCCCTTCAAAAGCATATTTACCTTTCGACCCTGTCGAAAGCTTTAAACCTTTATTTCAAATATTTGATCTGATCGAAAGCAACCAAGTCGAAAGCTCCTTTTCGAAAGCCAAGTAGGCGTTACTTCTAGTTTATAAAACAAACATACTCCAACCTCTTCGATAACCAAGGCTTCAACCAAGTACCCTTCGACCTTGTCCGATAAACTGTGTACCAAGTAAGTTGATACCATATGCATTGGCTTCGAAAGCAATGATGTCAGAAGGTCTAGGTCGAAAGCTTTGATGCCGTAAATGGCTGAAACATGCTAAAAATATGATTTTCTTGTTTTTAACTTAAAAGAGATAACTTTTCCAACTAACCTGCCACTGTTTGTAAAATTCTTATTGGCTAATAAACATTTTTCAGAAAAGTGCTGCCAATAATTTCAGAAATAAATGTATAAAACGTTTAAGTCACATACCTTTCATTTATTCATCAAAACACGTAGAAAAATATAAAAAAATCCCAGAAAATCTATTTTAATATGTTTTTCAACATACAAAAATTTAAAACCCAAATAATAATTATTTTAGCCGTAAACAATTTATAATCTAATAAATCATTTTCTTCACTAGATAATTTATATAAAATCCATATTAACTCAAAAAATCATGAAAATTGAAAATCATCCATAAAATATCATTTATGACCTATATTTAAATTCTTAAGGCATTTGGATGTCATCTAATAGGGTTTTCATATCACACATATCATAAAAACTAATATTCACATGTATAATTCATCAACAAGTATATATAACTTTAATCATTCAAAACATGGCATGAACTTGCAAAAACATTTTGAAATTAACTTACAATCAAAAACTATAAAAATTGAGATGCAGTAATCATTCACCTTAGTTTTGGGATTAAAAGACGTGAGATTTGATGTTGAATAAGTTGATTAACTTCTTTCATTTGAATTCTAGCTTTATCTTTTTATTGAGAATGGAAATGGTGGGCGACTCTGATGTTTTGGTTTGTTGGTATGAAAATGAATCCATGTTTCATTTCCTAAGGGTTTAGGGTATAAGTCTCTCCTATTTCCTGTTTTACCCTTATCTATTTCCTAACACATTAGTTCATGTTATTTCATTCAACTTGGCAGGCTACCCTTAGATAAATCAAATCTCAATCTATTAATCCTTACATTATTTTTTAATTTAACTAATTAAATATCCTAAATAATGTTATAAAAATACGGAGTGTTACAATAATTATGTAACAGTTATTGTTGACATTATGTTATGGTTTTGTGACATTTGAGTTTTAAATAGATACTGTCTATACTACAATATTTTATCCTTCCGCCATGAGATATGAATGAATAGATAAATAACTCTGTGTTATTCTTTTTACCAACCAACAGCCAGCTTTGCAATGAGTCTAAGCTTCGATGGACCTTTTCTGGATTGGGATTTAGGCCAGTTTCGGGGCGAGTATTATAAAATGGGCTATTAGAGTTTACCAATAGCAGGGTTATGCATGCACATATTTTTCTTGACCTGTCTTTATTTTTTCTCACTTGTTTCATCAAAATGTTTTCCAATTGCAGTTGGCCGTGAAATAGTTTTCATGTACTTCAATTTATAAACATATCGTAGCGGCATCAAAGAAAATGCAGAGTTCGGATTGGAGAGCAAGTATGTCGAAATCAAAAACATAATTATCAACCGAACATCGAATGTATTTTTTTTGCTTTTTAAATCCAACCGGATGCTTCTTTCAATATCCTTTGCTTTGGTCATTTTTGAATTACAAAAATATTTCTATTTGAATGATTTTATTTTAGATTTCATGTCAGATTCCTTCAAATGAGATGCTGTACTGATTGTGATGTCTTTATTTAGGAATCTAAAAACTATTGTGATGTCACTTTCTTTTAGATTTGCTTTCATATCTCTAAAATAAAAACAGTTTTCTTCAATTGAAAAATAATATATGATTATGTCTATAGGGGCTTATTCTTTCGATATGTCCTCAATTGTTATAGCTCTTTCCAAGAATGGATTGATAATGATGAAGAATGCAGTTTGCATCAATAATGTAATGTGATATTTTAGAAGTAGATTTTCTTTTACTAAATTTTCTACCAATATAAGGAAAGACTTAAAGCTACTTCTATAGCCTTTTGAATTGTCTTTTACCAATTCTTTTTTCTGTTTCTCCACAGGTGTTTCTAATGCTTCTTCTTGTTGCTGGTTCTTTTCCCTTGAGGGATGAAATAACAATATCTTCTCTTCTAATTCTATATATTCTGAAGATTTAGATGTTGGAGTTGTTGAAGATTCAGATTTTGACGATTTAGTTTTGTGAGGAAATTCAGTTCTATAAGAAGATTTAAGTAAATTTGCAAATTTCTTGAATTTGAATGGTAGTCTTTTTTTTTACGTGCCACGACTTTGTATCTTCGTCGTCATATCTGTAAAGGTTTTAAATTATCAAATTAGTATCACATATATATGAGTAGCAAATATGGGCATGACAAATATTTGTTATGCCCATATTTATTGCAAATATTTCATATTGTATGCCTTTTATGTAAATTTATATATACTAAAATTTCAATCTACCAAAAATCTAAACTTTGCTTGACAAATATTTGATATTTTTAGTATTTGCAGTAACAAAAATTAAATACACAAGATTGTTGTCACAAATTGTATGACTAATATTTGTCACCCTCGTTTGATCATCTAATCGTACACTATAATTTCAAAGGAAATTTCCACTAATCTCAATCTTCAATGAATCAGAGCTACACATGGTAAGTATTTGACGCTCTTAATATTTACCTTAAAGGTTTTTGTAACATATACAGCTATTTCTAAAATAATTTTTTTAATGCAAATATTTGCTATACCCACTTCATCATTTAATTATATACCACAATTAGAATCTACCATCAACCAAAGTTACATATGTGTAATATTTGACAGTTTTTGTACTTGTAGTAAAAAAATTGCAATATTTCAAGCAATTGCTGATAGTAATGACTTATGGAAAATATTTGTCATTTTTCACTTTTCATTTCATTGTACGCTTTTTGCATAATCTATGTCAATCTATCATGAACCAAAATCATACACGTCAAATATTTACCCTAATTTTGACTTATTACCACACAGAAATAATTAATATATAAAGAAAAATTTCAATTCGTATTACATTTTGTTCTTTATTTTTAGGATTTTCCTCTTGGACTGATGCATGTTCTTCACAATAGTCATCATTGGTTGCTATCTTCGAATTGAAGATTGTTTTCCACAAATTTGCAGATATTTTCCATTATTTAGGGAATTTACTTCGATTTGTTCTTCGTTTCGTAATGATACTCGATCAATATTGTTTGTGGTTGAGTTTTCCCTGTGTTCCCTTAGTTGACAGTGTAAACAAAACTTAACTTACAAACTAGGTTTTCGTCGTTTGATAGGTTGGTTTTTTTTTATAATTATAAGTCGTGTAATGATATCGTAGATTGAAAAAGGATTATGTCAGAATGAAAGCGGATGAGAGTATTGCGGGTATTTGTTTTTTAATTTTTTAAAAGTAATGTATTTATAATTTGTAAATGAGAGAAATGTGAGCCTTTTTTTTTTTTTTCATTCAATTATAACGATTTGAACCAAAATTTCCAAGACAAACAAACGGCGTGGTTGCAAGTGGATTAATTTGTAAATTTGATCAGCGCTAGAGTCATCTTAAAACAGTCCAACTCTAAAAAGAATTTTCCACTAGACCCTAAATTCACAGAGCAGAAGTAAGAATTTGATTCGGTGGCTTCCATTTCATGTCTTCCTTACAGATTGCATGCGTAGCAATAAAACAAACCTGAAAATGAGTGAAGCGGTTGCAGCCTTATTGGCCCGCGGCCAACAACAAACCATCCCTCTCCTTCGCCCGAGCAGCCCTGTTCGCCCCTCCCGAGCAACCTCCCTTCTAACGAGGGCAGCTGGCGGTGGACGCCAGAGCGCCGTCGTCCGTGAAACCGCCGCCTTGCAGCTGGAGGAGCGCCGGGCGGATTGGGCCCATTCTAAACCAATCGTCGTGCTTGACGTATCCTGGAATCTGGCATTTGTTTTGCTGTCTGCAGTCATGATTGCGGTTACAATGAGTGAGAAAACGAATGTTCCAATTCGGGTTTGGATATGCGGCTATGCTTTACAGTGTGCGGTTCATGTGGTGGTGGTTTGGTTGGAGTACAGACAGAGGATGAGAAGGAGAGGGGAGGTTGTTGATGAAAGCATGGATATGGAAGGGTTGGAATGGATATCCAGGTAATTGTACTCAAATTTGATTTTAGGCGTGTGTTTGTAGCTTTATTTGATGCATATTTTAATTTCTAATAGCCTCCTGTAGTGTCTGAAGTACAGTTTTTATTGCGATCTTCAATATTAAGAGCATCTCTAGGCGGGGAGGGGAATCGGGGTAAGAAAACAAATAAAAAACGTGAATTTCTCCCACTTCTCCCATAGGCGAGTGGAAGGAATTGGCTTTTTTTTTTTTAAATTTTTTGAAAACTAATATTTAATAGGGTTTTGAAAATCGTTCATACCATAGACGGTTTTCAGAAAACCGTTTATACCAAACCGTTTATACCATAGACGGTTTTCTGATTACCATCTATGGATCACCGCTTTAAAAAATAGGGGAAACCTCCGCTTATTTCCATTTTCCACGCTCGAATCGTCGCTGCTATAGCGTGGGGAAAAGAAAATGAGCATTGAATTTTCTCATTTATTGTTTGAGTCCCGCGGGAGATCTCTGATGTGCCTATTTTCTAGGTATTAGGCAAAACCTTCTTTTTGGCGCAAGAGGGTTTAAACTGCAATTAGCTAAGTATTATTCATATGAAATCATGGTTGAATCCAATTCAGAAGTGTAATTTCATATTGATGTAATTTTATCTAGGCTAGCAATTGTTATTGAAGAAAGAAATTGGTGTTTTTAGCAAATTACCCCCAGGATATTTTAACCGTTAGATATCCCCTGATTCCCATCTTTCATATACGGACAAAAAGATCCAACGGACCAGATTTATAGTGTCATCAATTGTGTTTTATTTTTTGTCTAAATAGTCGCTCTTATACATACATATACATGTGTGTGTATGTGTATAGTAATACTTTATAGTATATCTTCAAATTCTTTGTACCTATATATTACTCAAATTTGATTTTGTGTGTGTTTTAGCGTACTTGATGCTTATTATAAATTGTAATAACTTTCGGCTTGTTTCTCAAGCACAATTTTAATTGTAATCTTCAATATTAACAACCTCCTGTTCTATTTAGATTGATGTTGGCTTTCTGACCAATGTGCCCAGGTGCAGTTTTCTAGGTGTTAAATTTGTGCAAAAACCTTCTTTTTGGTGCAAAAGGAATTTTGAACTGCAATTCAGCTAGCTTTCAATTGTAAGTAATGCGAGTCGTGTGTGTGTTCAATTGGTTAGGTTTTAAGCCTGCTTAATATGCAGGAAATAAAAATTTACTCTACTAATTCAACTCTACTATTATGTATATGAAATCATGGTTTACTCCAGTCCAGAAGTGTAGTTGTAGGGCTAGTTTAATCTTGTGTTTAGGTTAACATTTGCTATCAAAGAAAGAAATGTGTGCTATTAAACTATTATGGTAGATCTCCTTGGTTTTGCATAATTAAACCGTCTGTTGCATTGTAAATAACATATCATACTTCTGAATATATTGTTCGAAGATTTAATGCTAGTATGTGGTTTAAATTTTTACATGTTAAAGTAAATTAAATTTGTTAAGATAATTGAGTGTATAATGTTTTTTTTTCCCTAAAATTTAATTTTTGTTACATAAATAAATGAATATTAACTAAATATGAACCATAAGAATTTATTTTTGTTGATACAAGTATTTACTTAAATAAAAGTTTAAGATGTTAATGTATTTTGGTAGCACTTAATATTCCTAGGATTTCACATTTGTTGCTTAATGTATATTTATTGTATGATAAAACTTGTTTAGGAGAATTAATTTTTTTAAAAGATTGCATCAAGTGGATGATAATTTCAAAAAATTTAATTCTGATAATGTTTTTTTGAAATTTCAGTTCTGATATTAATTATTGAGTGGAAGATACATGTTTAGTTTAGACGTGTACTCTACTAATTCTGATATTAATTATTGAGTGGAAGATAATTTTGAGAATGTAAGAACTTAAGCGAACATACTGATAATGGTAATAAATGAAGGATGAAAATTTTGAAGTTGAGAACCGATATGAATGTCGATGAGGTAAATCATAAAAAGTAAATGAAAAATTTGAAGTTGTTAACAACTTACATGAAAATGTAATGGAAAAATTAAGAAATAGTTCATCTTTATTATTATATCATAGATTTGTTTTCAAAATATATACATACGCATTGTTTAATCATGTTAAGTGAGTTGAAAGAAGCTTAAAGTAGCTCCTTTACACTATACTACCGGTACTTCAGTGAATTTAAGCTGTTCTTTATTCTAGTTTTGAATATGTATTTAGAGCATCTCTAACTCCAATGATCGATTACAAATTTCTTAAACTACGAGTTGTAGCTAGGAGAAAGCATTATAGTGCACTTCATTATACGTCCATTGTTCACAACTCACAAGTATAACTTAAGAGTCTATCAAAGGGGAATACACATTTATTAAATTGTACAAGATCCAACTGCACACGTTTTTACTTCAATGCTTGTATATATTGACAGTTAGGAGTTTATGTCATCTATATTATATAGTAGAGATTTTGTATCTGATACAAGGTTTTGGATATGATGTATATATTTATATGGGTCTAGTACTGATATTTTATAGACTCACATCCTATTATGTATATGGTGATGTATATTATTTCGATGTGATATGTGACGTTGATTTTGATTTATCTATATTATATACCGTTCTAAATATTTTTAATCGGTGTTTATTATTTTGTATTAATACTGTACACGTCTAAATTTCAGTTCAGATCCTCCAAAAGGTAAATAAGACGTGTCAGTGTCAGCATAAAGATATATTCACATTCGATCGTTCTTAATCAGCCATATCCTCCGGATTAGCAGACGACGTTACTTGTAATGTTCTTTGCTAAACTGGGCATAGCGGTGGGGTCGTCACAGCTTGGTATCAGAGCTATAACCTTAAACTGCTATAAATTTTTAATGAAGTTTTGATTCTTAAAATATAGAGTATAAAAATATAATTCTCTATTCTTGTTCATTAATAACAAATGGTTTGCAAAGCATATAGCTAGAAAAATAAAAAGGTAACTTTTATGTGCAAGACAAAATATTTAGTATGTACGGCACATGTTTCATACATGCAAGTTAAAATGATTAATGCAATAGCCAAGCATTCTACACTTAAAAAGGAAAATAAACGGTGCAAATGACTCGTGTCGACGAGTGAAAAATGTAATAATTAATACAAACAAAATATATTCCACGTGGTGAAGATATAATGTTATATTTGAGATTCTAAATCTTAATAGATGTTGATATAATAACACCAGTCCAATCAATGTAACATGTAGAGAAGCTTAATATAAGTGTGTACGGTGGTTCAACACATTTTTTATATCATTGTTGGAACCGTTTTCCTTTCCATTTCTGGTTCCGACACCAATGTCAATAGCAGAAAGATCATACGTGAAAAAGTTGAAAATATTTTAAATGATATTTTAGCATAAAATTAAACTGTAAAAATTTAAGTAGCATTATTCATTTTTTAGACTTAGCTTCATGGTTTGTCATCGTTTATCGATTGCTAAAGTAAAAAATCAATTTAATTGAATATTTTTTTACAAATAAGAGTGAAAGGCATGTCTATTTTTTATTAGGTTGTAAATATTTTGACATATTCGATGTAATCGTGTATAAAAAAAATCTTTGAACAAAATACATGTAATTGAATAATCAAACTTTTCATGTAGTATGATTGCTTTTGATTCGATGAAGGCATAAAATAATGTTAGAATTGATATTGAAATGTTGTGTTCTTGAGTAAAAATGGTGAAGATACATAAATATGTTAGCGCAAAGAAAAGCAAAGCTGATTGAAAGCAAATATGCCTTTATTGGGTATCATACGATTGGAAACCAAATATCGACTCCATTTGCTTTTCTTTTGGAGAACAAACATTAGCTTGTATGCCCATCGTAACATCCATCCTCAACGAGTTAGAAAATCCTCCCGTGAACCCTCTCTCTTTCTACTTTTTACTCCTCGGAAGGTGTGAAGCCTTTGTCCTTGCCTGACCCGGCCTCGATACCTCCTCATAAACCCACCCATCTTTTGTAAAGATCCTACTATAGGATTCCTCCTCGATAGTGGGTTGCTAAAGATGTTCCTGGCTCCTTTATTTTCAAATACCTTATTCCCCTGGTGGACTACCGATCTCTGTGTTTGCATCGACCTTGATCCATTTGGACCTTTGTCTCCCGCGTTCGGTTCCCTATGCACCCCTAAACCCTATCTTGACTCCTTTTATCTGGCTCTAAGTCCCCGACCTCTTGGATCCGTAGACGTTTCATTGCATCTATGCAAGTCAACTCTGAGGTGGCAACATCCATCTTCAAGGACACCCCTTTAGCCAGTGTCATTCCGCAGGTGCTTGGAATCAATTGGAAAATGTGACGTGTTATCATGCTAGACATAATATCTTCACTAAGTGAATTTCTAACAATGGTAGCGATGAAAGGGAGGGTCCATTATCAAAGTTAGGGAAATGACTTCATTTTGATCAAGGAATGGGGATTGGTGGTGCTAACACTACTGTGAGGGTTGATCCTAATTTGGATAGTAACCTCCTTTTTTCGTCCGCTGCTATTGGCTAATCTCCGAAGTTGGTATCATGCTAGACATGATCTAGATGAGGTGTGCTGTAGTTGCACGTTGTATTCAATGTTCTAGCTCTTATATTCGTTGTGCGGAGCAGGTTTGGTTTGAATGGCCTTTTAATGTGTGTGTATTTGACATCCATACATCTAGTATAGTTCCTTATCTATTTGTACGTATAGTTGGGTAAGTTTTCTTCAAACTTATCATGTTTCTGATATATAATGTAGTATTAACTTTTAGTTGCAATAATAAATTTTTTGATAGCAATCGGGTTCAAGAAAAAATTTTGAATGTCATAACAAATTGTTAATTTGAAGAAGTAATTTTATTTATGATTAGATGAAATTTTCACTTATTTTCAAATATTTTGGGTGGTATTTTTTCCAATGTTTTAAAAGACTTGCCTCAATACTTGCCTCAAGGAGTGCCTTAAGGTAAGAAGAGGTAAAAAGCCTCGTGGCGTGCTCAAAAGGCTTTTAATCTACAAGGCTTATATCTGAGCAGCTTGATACGAATGTTTGCCTTAAGCTGTTGAGTCATACTCTCAAAATTTTTTCTCCAATTATGTGAATTTAACCTTAATTACTTAATAACAAGCAAAAAAAAGTTGAAAACTAAGAAAATCGAAATTGATGTTTTCTTAGTTTCAATCTCAATATCGACATGACCGAGGCTACGTTAGTGACGAAGCCAGTGTGGGAGGTGGGGCAAGTAGAGGCCATGGCCCCACTTAATCTTTTTTTTTTTAAATTACTAAGGACTTTTTTGTGTGTTAATCTAAGCCCATAGTGTATAAGTTAGTATTTTTAAGGCATATGTATTGATATTTACAGTATTATTGTCTAAAATTTGACAATGTGTGACCTTGTATGCCAGAATTAAAACAAATGAAGGGTAAATTAATAGAAACTTTTAACTTTGACCCCCCCATGTCAAGTGCGCCCCCGTTGGTCAAATCCTGGCTTCGTCTCTGGGCTACGTAATATGTTTCTTATATGCTATTTAAAGAAAATTTATGGATTATCGACATCAAATCTCTAAATGAATTTCATGGATCGATTTAAATTGGTAGAAGAAAAAAGTAAAAGAATATCTTATATGGTTTCTAGTAAAAAGAGATCGATTCCACTAGAATCAATTAAAGATTATTTTCACATAACTAAAAATGTTGAAGATAAATAAAGGAAGAAATAAAATAAAATACATACCTATTGCAGAGTTAAAAACTGAATGTGATTGAGTGACGTACATACATTATTAAGTGCTTAATTTTTATTTATTTGTTTATATAGTTTTATTTTGTTTATTTGAATTTGTACTAATGAATAATAAGTAACGATTAGAAGCGAATTCTTTTTATATTGTTATTTATTTATAATTTTATATGGTTAATTGTTAACACAAATTTATTAGATTAATAATGATAAGCAATATTAACCTATATCTTAATGTTTACCCAATAATCTTACACCTCAATGTTTTGAGGGTTTACGCCTCGCTTCACGAGCAAAATATTGTCTCATGTATGCTTTCGCTTTTTAAAGCTTGGTTTTTTGATAAAGTAGTTATAATCGTACAAAATTAAAATAAAGCTGAAATTAATGAAGAATGGTTATTAATTTATTGACGTTGAGAATAAAAAAATAGGAAAGAAAGTTTAATACGTGAAACATGGTCAGCGTCGAAATTTGTAGTCATGACGTTAATAAGGCGAAAACTCGGCGAAATGAACCAAAAAGAAAATGCACTGATTGAGAATGAACAAAGAAAACAAAGACGTACAAATTAACAATTTTCCACAGAAAAAAGGAAATTAATTCACACCATTGTGAACAAATTAACAATTGTGAATAATGATGACAATGAAATTAACAAGAATAATGGTTGTACACAATTTTACAATTTTGAGCACTTGTTGAACAAGCTCTCACATTTGACACTTCACTGGTTGATGTGAGCATACAGTTTGCAAGCTTCTGGAGCCATTTTGAATCCCGAATTGAATTTGTGATATTTTCCTAATGTGTCAATTTGCAGCTCTTTTTTTGGACAGTTTTGTCAAAAAGCTACAAATTTACAATCTAATCACCACACGGTTGGAGGTGCCTTTAACACCCTATTTGTGAGAGCAAATAGTTGCGAGTCTCAGTGGATGTGTATACTTAACTCTATTTTGCACACGGTATCTTGTGAATTTAGCTAACAAAGAGGATTGAATTGCCACATGCAACCGAAACCACTATTTCCATTAAGGTAAGTGAAGCAAATAGTTTAGAATTTATATTGCATTCCATCATGAGTTTGTAGGGAGAGTACTCAGTGGGTAACTTGGCATAAACTGTTTCAGTTAGATGCATGTACTATGGTTTTCATACCACCGTGATTGAATACGAGAACAAGACGTCTATTTGTAACGTATAAAAACATGAAATGTTATGGATTTATAGTTTATTTCGCCATTGTGCTATATTTATTTCCGTATACCTCATCAAGTCCCGTCCATCTACTTCATCAAGTGCATCTTTTTTATTTTTCTCATTGTGGGCATCCAATTCAGTGGCCTACCATTTCATAGATCACTCTTGCTTATATTGTTGTTATAGCCTAGGACTAACTGGGAGACCGGTAGTTTCGAGAAATGAACTACTTACATAACTTGCTCATCTCATTGTGATGTTTGTGTTTCACAATGAATTTTATGATAATTTTGTTAAAATATTATGAAAACTACGATTACAAATGTCATTTAAGAAATTGATCAAGATCTATTTTTTATGCATTGTCATTACCCGATTGTTTCAAGAAATGAACTACTTACATAACTTGCTCATCTCATCGTGATGTTTGTGTTTCACAATGACTTTTATGATAATTTTGTTAAAATATTATGAAAACTACGATTACAAATGTCATTTAAGAAATTAATCAAGATCTATTTTTTATGCATTGTCATTGCCCGATTGTTATCTGCAAATTTTCCACAATCTCTGGGTAGACTCGAACGATCAAACTGGACTAAAAAAGATAAATAAATAGATCCATAGGCTTGGAAAACTTTGTGAAATGGCAAAAATAAGAATTGCGAAGAAGATAGCCAAAATTGGTCAAGCTATTACAAGTCGGACCCCTTGACTCGACATCCACAACTCGGATCCAAGTTGTGACCTATGGAATCGGCAACATGAGGAATAAAAGGCAAGAAAAGATATATGACAAAAAATGACCAGGCCCACCCACAACTCGGTGCCGAGTTGAAAAGCTATGGGCTTTGATTATGAATTTTTTGCTACAATTTCGATCGGACATGGAGAACGTGGATGAGCGTTCTATTTTGGCAGTGGCTTTCGTCTATATATAAAGGAGAGATGCATTGGGAAGATGACTTTTTCTGAACTACTTTGAATCAATGCGAATTGAGTAATTCAATGTTGAACCGATTTCTGTCCAACTCATACCCGAGTTGTAAGCAACCGAGATGTAAAAACTACTTTGTAAGAGCAAAGTATGATTAATATAAAAAGATTAAGTGAATATAGGTCGGAGTATTTGTCAATCACTATAAAAATTGCGTGTTCTTTCTTTTACAATTTTCACTCATTACTTGATTGTGCGTCTTTTAAAAAAATATATTTTTCTACTCGGAAAATATCTTTGCTTAGGCATAGAGATTATGTAACGACAACAACAACAGTTAAGCCATTATTCTCAAAAAAGTTGAGGTCGGTTAGCGATGAAACCCAAAACTAAATGACAGTCAATTTAAAAACTATGATAATAATAATAAAATAATTAAACAAATAATAATTAATAGTAATAGTAAAAATACAATAAAAAATGAAAATATTAAGAAATTTAAAAAACCATGATGATGATGATGATGATGATAACGATACTAATAGTAATAGGGACCGAAGACCAAACACTACGTCTTAGGCTACTATTCACTAGTGCTATAATCTAAAACTTATAACACTAATTTTAACTTCCACGCGCTCCTATTTGATACCTGCTCTTCGGATGTATTTCAATCCCTCGAGTTTCTTTTTACTACTTCCTTTCATGTCAATCTTGGTCGACCTCTACCTCTTTTTGAGCATTTGATGTTGTCTATAATTCCAACGCGCATAGGTGCCTCGAGAGGCTTCCGTTGGAAATGTCTAAACCATCTTAAGCGATGTTGGACTAGTTTCTCTTCAGTTGATGCTACTTCAAGTTTGTTACATATATCATCTTTTCTAATTCGGTCTCGTCTTGTATGACTACAGCTCCATCGCTGTATACACATCTCTGCTACACTTATCTTCTGAGCTTGTTGTCTTTTAGTAAGCCAACATTCTGCACTCTAATTTGTCGCATGCCTGATTGTTGTTCTGTAGAATTTTCCTTTAAGCTTTTGTGACACTTTTCTGTCACAGAGAATGCCAGACGCTAGTCATTATTTCATATATCCCGCTCGAATTTTAAAACTAACATCTTCATCAATCTAACAACCATACTACAATATTGATCCTAAATATCGAAATGATTCCTTTTTGGGCATTACTTGTCCGGCCAGAATAATATCTCCATCATCTGATGTGACACCGTTGAACTCGCACTTCATATACTCTGTTTAGTTCTATTATGCCTAGAACCCTTTGATTTTAAAGTGTGCCTTCACAGCTTTAGTTGTCAATCAACCCCTATTCTATTTTCGTCAATTGGCACAACATCATCAGCAAAGAGCATACACCAAGAAATTTCATCCTGTATACCCTTCGTAACCTCATCCAATACTAGGGCAAAAATGTAGGGGCTCAAAACTAACTCTTCATGTAATCTTATGTTAACGGAAAGTCATTGGTTTTATCATCGCATGGTCTGACACTAGTTTTAACATCATCGTACATATTCTTGATAAATGTAATGTATTTTGTTGGGACTCTTCTTTTTCAGAGCCCACCACATAACCTTTCTCGGTATTTTGTCATAAGCTTTCTTCAAATAGATAAATACCGAGTGTAGATCTTTCTTTTGCTCCCTAAATCTCTCTATAGCGTAGCATAAACTACAGTGGTGACGCATGAGTGACCACCATCTGTGGTGGATGTATCTGGATGCGGCCGTAGATCTGAATCAAGAATGATTATCCCATGATCGGAAAGACTGGAGTCGGGTTTGATTCCGCACCTTATTTTTTGAACAAGACGTGAAGAATTATCACCAGACCACTTACTCATGTGCAGTATCTCGAGCTGTCCCATAGGCATGCTTTGGGTCAAGGTTCAGATGTAATCCTTGACTTGATCGGATCTTTTAATTTTTTGCTTGATGCATTTGGTTTGGACTTTCTAAAGGATTGATGAATATTTGTACTTGAATATCATTCGAATATGATAACAGAGTTTAGTTATTTCTTAAACTGATAGGACATGGTTCCCCCGATTGGAGAGACATGACGATGAACTATGAAGTGCATGTCCCCTTGCTGGAGAGTAAGTGGACGAATTTGTATGAAATAGCAAGTCCCATAATCGAAAAGTGTGTATATGGACTCGCTTGGATATTGAATCTCCTCGACCGAGCTTAATCTGAATGTGATTCTATGATTCAGAGAGATCAGAAATTGAAATTTGAAATTTGAACGCCACTTAACTTTAAAAAGATCCGATAATGAAATATTGGATTATGTTAGTGCCTTGATCGACTTGACTTACTTATGATGGGTTGTTGGGCGATACTGGACGATTTATAAGTAATGTTCTAACCGATGACAATGCACAACTATGATTAATGATGCCTGATCTCATGATATATGACTTATCTATGATAGTTAAATCCCAATCGAACATGGAACGATATTGATATATGATAATTTGATCCCGAGCGAATGCAGGTTGACCTTAATGCATGGAATATGATATTTTTTAATCTCGGGGGAACACGAGGTGATGTTTATATCGATATATGATACGATAATCCCAAGAAAACGCAAGACGATTACGATTTATGACAACATTTAGGAAAATATGGAGTTCTTAGCTACGATAGGTCTAGAATGATCTTTGATTTGTAGGTGAATCCGGAGTAACCAGATGATTCGCCATGATTGGTCCACTAGATGTCAAATAGCTCAATTGTTGATAATTCGACAACTTTCAATGTTTGTTTTTAAGTAAAGCATACCTTATATTTACAAGGTGTGCTTTGAGAGGCAAGTATTATCAACAAAATTTCTACCGTACCCAAACAGACTCGAATGGTTAAACTGGACTAAAGAACGATATAGAAATAGATCAAAAGACTTGGAAAACACTGTGAAATGACAAAAAGAAGAATTGCAAAGAAGACGACCAAGATCGAACAACTTATTACAACTCGGACCCATTGACTTGGCATCCACAACTCGAACCCTAGTTGTAATTTGTGGAGTCAACAAGCTTGCTCGAGGAATAAAAGACAAGAATAGGTAGAAGGCAAAAGATGACCAATGCCTCACAACTCAGTACTGAGTTGAAAAGTTATGGGCTTTAACCACGACTTTTTCGCTATAATTTCGACTGTCATGGAGAACGTGGATGAGCGTTTCAGACGATTCTACAATTGGTTTTCGTCTGTAAATAGTGGATGAGATGCATTGGAAAGAAAATCTTTTCTGAACTACTCTGAGTCAATACGAGTCGAGTAATTCAATTTTGAACTGAACTTTGTATAACTCATACTCGAGTTGTAAGCAACTGAGTTGTAAAAACTACCTTGTAGGGGCAAAGTATAATCAATATAAAATGATTAAGTGGACATATGCTATCGAACCGATATAAAAATTGCTTGTTTTTTCCTTTCTTATATTCTTTTTTTCTTCAATTTTCACATACTAGGTTAGGTGTTTGTGTCATTTTTGGTCCAAACGCAGTCTAAATGAGTTCTAATTTTATTGGTTTTGATTGACAGTTAGACTTATTAACTGTCTAAATAAAAATTTGATAGGCTTTATATTTATTTGCAAAGAATGGATTGATTTGAAAAGTTGTAGAATAGTTTAACAACGAGACCTATCTAAATGACCTTGTCCAAAACGTCAAAGTTTGAAAAGCTATAAATAAATTGTTTGAGGTCTTCCCATGTTACTTCTTTTGGTTGCTAACGTTCCAGTGCATCGAAGTTTGTTATTGTGGTTGCGTGTATTCTAAAAGCTGGGAGGTTAATACCTTGGTTAGTTGGTATATGGGTTGGCCTTCGACAAAGGTGTTAGAAGTAGGAATGAAGTGGTCAGGTGTGGACAAGAGCATAGTTTGAGTTGGACTTATGGAAGACCAAGCAGATGATATCATGTTACAATGAATGTTTATACGCTACGTACCCAATCCTTCCAATTATTTAGCAAGATCAAAAGTAACGTCTAGAGATCTTTTATTGTGTATGTCTATGCTCCGTGACATACAACGTTGGGGCCGTATAAAGACCTAGTATCCAACTACGAATTCCTTATTTTTGCAATGTTGATGCATTTGGCTTTTCATTATTGCTTATGCTTTTGGAGATCGGATTTGATTGTGTGAAGGAGTTGAACTTTATCAAAGAGCCAACATCAAGCTCTTGAACATTAGCATAACCGCTAATGTAGTTGGAGTGTATGGTGGCGAGTGTTCATACATCGATTGAAATGACAGGTGTTGTACCACCATTTCGTCCAAGGTAATTTTTCTTCTTCATTGTATGTGTATATTGCTAACTACGTCTCGCTGTTTGAAGATGGCGAGCTAGTCATTTTCAAATCGGTATCGCGGAGGCTAAATAAATCCTTCCAAAAATGGCAAATATATGGATGGTCTCTATTTAAGATTGTAACAAGGAAACCCGTGAAGTCGAACATATCCTTGAACGAATTGAACAACAAGTTGTGCAGTGGGTATAAATGGTGATAAGGCAAAAAATGTGCACATTTTGATAGACGGTTGATTACCACTTAAATTATTGCTTTGCTCGATGATGGTGAAATATGGATGGTGAATTCCTTGTAAACATCTTCACAATTTCATGATGGTGTAGAAAGAGGTTGCAAGAGACCTTTTGAGGGTGTTCTTGGTTTTGTTTGAAAAAATATATATTAAACATTGCTTTATGAAGTTCTTCAACATATTAGATATTTTTAGTAAACAAAAATTAGCAGAAATACGTACAGATGTAGATGTAGCCTTTATACCAAAGTGACCATCAACCTTAGAGTCATGAGAAGCTTTAACGATGCATTGTGTAGGTCAGTACTCTGTCGGACATAAACTCGATTGTCTTTATAAAGTAACCTATAATTGAAGTTGTAGGTTGTTCCAAGAAGCAAGTTGTTGAGCGGTAGGGTTGGCAGCGAGGGGGCATGATAGATTTCCTCGATAATATATAACGTGGGAGCCAACACTGCTATTAGTTCAATATCGTAGGCCCAACGAGAAGAACATTAGCTACAATTTATTGAAATGGGTTTGTTGTAGATCTGTAAATTAAAGTCAAACAATTTGGTTAATCATTTCTGTTGCTCCTCAGTGAGTAAACATACTTGTTGCGTTGGTATTTCCCGTTCCAATAAGGAAACCCTGACACGATGGAGACGACATATCATAATTATTCTTCAATTAATAACGAGTCTTTTCACATATCAATTTGGATCGTCCGAATTAGGAGCTATTTGAGACTTTGGTGGTTAGTTATGATCTTGAATGATCGTCATAGAAGATAATGGCCCCATCGTGATTTGGAGATGTGATGGTGAACATCTCTCTGTTATGAGATGCACAAAGGTGTTTTGGATGTAAGTGTTTGCTGTAGCTATCAGATAATGATTATAACATATGACAACTCTAATGGTGGAGCATCAATGTGAAAATTGGAAAGGCTAAGTACCGATGTTTAGGTGAGGACCCACTTAAGTCATTGAAAAGCTTTCTAGGCTAAGTGGTTCCAAGGAAAAAGCCTCGTTCAATAACTTTACAATAAATTTATCAAAGGGCTAGCGATGTTCGCGTAGTTTTGGTTTAAACCTATGAAAATAGCAAAATAAGCCCAACAAACTACGAAGTCCCTTTTTTTGTCTGTATGCGTCTGTGCGTGTGCGTTGATCAATCTATCATTGCTTGAATTTTGGTGGATCAACTTGGACATATTTGTTAGAAATAGTATGTACCAAATAATTAAGCTCATTGAGCGCAGATGTTCATTTAGACATAACATAAAATAGACGACGAAGTAGAATATATAACGGCGTTTGGAGATATGATATATGTGATGTCCATAATGAGAGATATATATGAGTATGTCGTAAAAAAAACAATACAAAAATAAAAGTAAATTTTTTTGAAGATGAAGACTATATGTTATACATATTAGCATGAAAAGCAGAAACATTAATTAATCTAAAAGGCATAACGGGGAACTCACAATGATTGTGCGTAGTATTAAAGGTCAATTTTGGAACTTTGGGTAGATGAACACGAATTGAAAATATCACTTGTACTAATTTAGATAATATGTAGCCCCATGAAGTTCGTCTAATGGCTCATCGATGGTAGAGATTGAAAATTTATCTTTAGCAGCGATGGTGTCAAAAACTCGACAGTCAATGCGCATGATTCATCTTTCTTTTGACAAAAAGTATGTATGAGGAAAATGGGCTAGTGGATGATTGGATGATTTTTCTAATGAATATCTCACGAACTGGTTTCTCTATTTATTTATTTTAAAAATTGGGGTAACGATATGGTGATATTTATTGGTGTAACATTTGGTGTAAGATTTATGCTGCGGTCTTGATCTGGGTTAGGCGGACATCCAGTTGGGATTTTAAGGAGATAAGCGTGTTGGGCTAAAATATTTTAGATTTCTAGATGTATTGTTTGTTGATTAGCTGGGAAGTGGATGATTTGGGCTAGTGGTATCAATTTGTAGATGGAAGTAAATGGCGATTGCGGACGTGGATTGTAATCTTTTGAGTTGACGTAGGGTTATTTTTGGTAGGACTTATAAGAGTATGAAGGCTGATTAAAATAACGGGCTTGTGCTCATAAAAACTGGTGATATTGTGGTCTCTTGTGACATTAACGGGCCTAATATCTCAAGTCATTGAACTCCAATACCGCACCTGCTGTGGAAAATTCTAATAGATGAAAATCAATAATAAATTTATGACATTGAATATCTGTCGCAATTTCGGGACAAATTCAATTGCTTCTCATATTCCCTTGGTTCCCTACAGTGATCGTCCTGTCAATTTCCAATCCCAATAAATGCGTGGTCCTTGGATGTAAGTTGTTACGAGTTCTACCCATATCAATCAATGTTGCTGCTAGATGACCGAAAATGGCTGCGGATAGCTGCATTGATTTTGGATCTTGGGTGCCAATGAGTGATTTACGTTTTAAGTATTGTCTCGTTCAAGTGTGAAAATAAGATCTTGTGAGAGATTTCGAGATGAAGTAGATTTAAAACTCTGCATGGAAGGGGATCTGTTGGTCGACGAGCTGCTTATTCACTGATTTCATCCATAAAAATAACAGTACATAAACTCTTAATTAGTTACACAGGTCATAACAAAGGACAATATGTAAAACAATCTGCACGTAATTAATAATTAAAAAAAAAAGAGGAAGCAAACAACTGAAAGAAAAAGTGCACTGCCATTGTCTCAACTTATAACCAAATTAATTGTCCTAGTGACGAAATAGAGCTGGTCTGATAGTGGTTCTCTTGGGTCTGGGTTTTGATGCAGCCAGTGCAAATAGAGGTTGGGTGATATCAAAATTGCATACTTCCTTGTTCAGTGTTCAGTTATTTTTCTTTTGCGGTAATTGCACTACTGCACTACTATGAGTTTTCACTATATGTTATCCTAGTAAGAGTTCCTTATTGTCCTTGGTCAAATAGTTTACCAAATGTTTAGTTTGGTGATGCAGGTCACCGTAATTTGGACGTGTACTTGCTTGTATTATAGGGCAATCCCAGTGCATCTATTTTTTTTGTGTGGATGTTTTCCATAATTGTTTTTCTTCTTTTCTATTATTATGCTTTCATTTGGTTCTTTCAATATGCTTATTCAAGGTCTGCCTTCCAGTGCATTCATCTTTCTAGTTCACCCATGTGAATATAAATTGTAAACATATTTTAACTATTACACTTAATTTTCTTGTCCGGTCGTTTATCATTTCATTTACCTATCCAGTTTCTAAATAATAAGTGGTATATCAAACAATGTGTAAAAGTGGAGATTTTGTTTAGGCAGGCGCTCGGCTGCGCTCTTGCGTTTTCTGTGTATGTGTTCTCACCTATGTTGTATATTCTAGAATCTCTGCCCTATCCTGTTCTAATGTGTAATCTATCATTTTTTTTCGTGAAGCTGAAATAAATTTGTTCAAATTTCTTTGCAGCTTTGCCAAACGCGGTGAGGCAATTAATACAGTTGCATCTTTTTTATGGTGGATTATTGGATTTTACTGGGTGATATCTGGTGGTGAAATTCTCATGCAGGATGCTCCTAAATTATACTGGTAAAGTCTCTTTCTCTCTCTCTCGCTATATGCATATATGTGTATGTGTATATACATATATAGGGCAATGATCGGCGAAAGTGTGGTTGAAAGCAGGAAGGAAATAGAGGTGTAGCAGGATTCCCACACCCCCCCCCCCCCCCAAAGAAAAAAAACCCCCACACACTTATTATTTCTTCTTCTTTTTTAATTTGTTTGTGTTTTTTTAAAACATCCTTATTTTAAGGCAAAATTGCGTCTATCGGCTTCTTAGGATTTTTGTTAATCAGAACATCTATTTATTACATGTACCTTTTTAAGCATATTTTAAGACTATTTTTGTCCAGTATGCCCAGATCACTACACACTTAGATTAAGATTAAAAACACACACAGCAAAATCTTAAGTACATAATCACAACCTATAAACCCTTCTGTTGTTAATCACCAAAAAAAATGCAACTAAATCGCTCTCTTTATCTCACTTGTTCTCCAACAATCACATAATCTCTCTATCTCCGACTCTCTCTTTCACTCAATTTCTTATTCCCTTCCCACTTTCACTTGGCTATTTGGGTTAATTGAATGCTTAATGGACAAACAAATTAAATGATCAAAGGTCGTGTTGTGTTTAGTTTTAATATGTGTTCATATTTTCATCCCTTATTCAATAAAAAGTGTTTGACGACCTTTTCTCGCTTTCTTTTAATTGTGAATGACAAATAGTTTTTTTTTTTTCCTTTTTAGCATATACTCTCACTTTAATCTACAATTTTCTTTACAATATTTTCAAATAATTTCATGATGGTCATATTTCTTCAATACTATGGCTTGTCTCTTCCCATTCTTTTCCACACAATCACCTCAAAACATAAACACACGCAGTTATTTAGAATAAAAGCAAAAATATAACTAATGACGAGTTTCTTTATTTAAGAATTTTGACCATGTTCTTTTGAAAATTTTGAAAACTTCCATACAAGATTAATGTACTTTTAATTATTTTTTATAAATCATTAATTTGTTCAGATAATTCATAAGTATATTCTTTTTTTTTCTTTTTTGAGGTTTTGAAATTTGCATCAAAAATTTCTCACATTTCCAAAGCAATATTTGTTTGCTTTGATTTTTTTTGTTTCTTTTTGTATGCAATTAACATATTTCTTATGTTGATTTTTTAGCCTAGTTGTACATACAGTATGTGTATCTAATTGGAAAATGCATTAAAGAAGTAAGTTTATTGTCGAAATGGATTTTCAATTAGAAGCTTCTCCAAAAATTACATTTATCAAAGCTCATTCTATAAAAAAAACAATAGAAATAAGAAATTATTGGAAAATAATCGAATTACATATACTTTTTAAATGATTAAAGTAAAAAAGAAAGTCCTAGTAGTATTTCGTGCAACATATGTTTGAAACCAAAGTTCTGAACTTGTTTTCGGTACCGGTTTCGTTCATTTGAATTTTCTTAGTTTTAAACGATTTAGGAAATTTGGAAGTTCCAGTTTTGGTTTCGTTTTGGTTTTCGATGGTTTGTTATTGAAAATGTAATAATAGTCAATGTAAATAATGTATAAAATATAGTCTAATCCAATATATTTACACTAAATTAAACAAATTTAAATTAGAATTGAAATTATACTAAATTAAATTACTCCAAACTAAATTAAATGAAATAAAATAGCCCAATCCAATTTATCCCTTACATTCAACCCTAGTTAAATAAAATTAAATGATATTTTGTTTAATTCATTTCAAAGCCCTAGCTCAACATCTATTTCAATCAGCTCGCTTTCCCTTCTATCCTAATTTACAAAACCGTGCCCCTGCTACTCAATTTATGAATCGACGTCTTCCAGTTCAGCCCTAAATCGACCGCAACAACTATTGGTGCTTTGAAATCGACGTCGATGATGCTCGCCTAAATTTGCATCTCGAATCTCTACTAATAATCTATTGATTTTTTTAATTTTTTAACCATAAGTTAAGCGGGATGAGATTTTAGCCTAATCCTGTTCCGCCACTGACCGGGATCGAACCGAGGTGGCTGGAATTTCAAGGTTTCGATCGGAACCTTAAACCATGACTAAAACCAGTATTAAATGTACGATTTAATGATCAAATTTTGAATCCAAGGTATGCACTAAACGGTATTGCATTTGCAAAGTTAATTTTGCAAGAGTGAAATTAGAATTGATCAAACAAAAATAATTATATTTACAATTTTCTTCAATGCTAAGTGCAAAAAAAGTTGTATCAAAAGGTTGAGTCGAAGTTTCAGATCCACCTAGATAGTAGATAAAACCTCTCAGTACATTTGATACTCATTTATATATTGTTACATCCATATTTTCCGAATATTGTCAAAGGGAATTATGCAAACACCGAGCCAGAAGAACATCTCCCACAATGAAAGTTGCACCATGAAAACAACGTAAGAGCCAAACCCAGGTTGGTGACACGATGTAGAAAACACGTTCCGCCACAAAATATAACTTTGGCACGATAATACTACGTCGGTGACTTGGAATACCCATAAAGTACGAGAACTTCACTGCAAACCTAACTCTCACTTAAACAGATAGAATTGCGACATAACTTTCAAATATCAAATATGAAGGTTGTGCTGCTGCCCCATAAAATAAATGTTAACAAGTAGGGCCCGAAGCACAATCTCGAAGTAACAATGAGAAATGGAGGTTGCACCACAACCACGAAAACATCCTAATAAAAGAAACTGCGGCACACCCCCTTAAGTGATGATACGCAAGCGGGAATGTGCCGCAGGCCCGCAATCTTGAACTAACATGTAAAGTGGTAGATTTGCGTTGCAATTCAGTGTCAAAGAACCATAAAGGATGCGCTGCCATCTTGAAATGACAGAACTGCGTTGCAATCCTATATCAATGTCGAGTTAATAAAGAATGCGCCGTCATCTTAATGTGACAGAACTGCACTGCAATCCTAAAACACTGCCCACAAACATAAAGACTAGAGGGAAGATGCGATGACAAAGACTGCACCGCAACCAAGAGCCGAATCTTATTCCATAAAGGCAAACCAAGAGATCCCAACTTCATCTTCAAGATCATTTAATCTAGCTAAAGAACAAAGGCAATGGTGCAGTCGTCCAATGTTGAGAAGCAGCTCAGAACAGGATCACGCAGAGCAATAACCCTCGAAAATAGTAACTCCATCTCTTCCACTAAGCCATGCAACTCAATTCCAACCTTCCCCAAAACTGCGTTGTGCTAACATCGCATATTGGACAGCGCAGAACAACTTTGGAATTATGCACGCAGTTGAAAGGCTATATGGCATCACTACCTTGGGCATAATAAAAACACAACCCTCAATAAAGTAAAGCGAAGTTATAAAACGCCGATGATATAGCTCTCCTTGAAAAGAAGGCAATTCCATATTGCAGCCTCATTTACACGTATGTGCAGTCCATAGGCCCGTTATTTTGTAGAATCGGGAATGCACAATCGATTCAAATTTGGGTGTTTCCCGCCTCAATTCCAAAAATTCCTGCTTCAACTTCAAAATTCCCACCAAAGATCAAAATCCAACCACTCATACCATAATTTTTCACCGAAGGACACATCAACAATCCGTGCATATCAAATAAGTGAGGTGGATGTTCGACACGTAGCGTGATCTAACGACAAAAATCAAGAGAGCGTAAGGATGATGTTGGTACTCCACATGAATCACATAGCGCTATAAATGACTAAGGCACTATAACAGAAAAGTAGGGAATTTCGACTTTACTCCTTTTGTGCACACAAAACGAAAAACTTGTGTTATCTGCCATTTTTGTTTGTACCAAGAGTTAAGAAAGATAAAAGTGATATTTTACCCGTGGACGTAGGATTCTTTAACATCCTAACCACGTAAATTCTTCGTGTCCTTTTTATAGCTTTCAGTACTTTACTGTTTTTTTTGTTCCATCAGCACTTGTATCGAGATAACGAACAAATTCTTGTTGCTTCATAATTGCGTATGCATTAAAATAACAGTCATTCCTCTTAATGACAAATTTAATATTACTTAATTTTGTTGATTCATAATCACAAAAGTATTCCACGTCGTGATTACTTCATGATAAATACTTGGATGTTTCTGGAACGAAAAATTTCGTAAGCATATATATATATATATATATAATTTGTAATTCGTTTTTGTTATGTTATGAAATTATTTTTGTAGTAGAATTTGTGTTTAGCTCTTTTTATATATAATTAATAACAAACACAATAATTTCAAAAAAAATTATGCATACGAAGTCATGATCAAAGGTTTGGCTCATAGTTATGAAAGATGCACTGCGGCGTGCGCCATGCCGCAAGGCAAGGTGCGGCATGACGTTTGTGTCTTTCTTCCGTATGACGCGACACACATAGAAAGGCGCAGCGAATGACAAATGACGCTTACGACACAAATGGCACGCGATGCAAAAATGACCCTCGTTTCGTTATTTTATTGTTTTTACGTCGTTTATTAAATTTTCATTTTTCACAATTTGAACTAATCTTCAACAATGGTTGAATATATTATATAATTTTTATACGATGATATTGGTACACTTCGAACTATTTTTTAACAAAGTTTGAACTCTTTATTCATGCTATTGTAGAACCCAACTATGATATGTAATTAGAATCGAGATCCGCAACTTCGAACCAAAACAATCCGAACCTGACGTGAACCCATTGGGTCTCAAACTAGGTCTAGTGATGAAAAATAATATAAAGAAACGATCCGAATTGAAAATTTAGACATAAAAGCGAGAAAACGTATGCATTTTCAGTATTATTACCCTATCGAACCTGAACCCATACAATCCGAATCGAACCTGGAATTGGGTCAAGGTTTTAAAATATATTAGTTAGACTCGATAAAACCCAACCTGATTAGAACCGAGACCCACCTGGTCGAGTCAGATCCGCTTGGTCGGGTTCAGATCAGACCATACCATTCATGCATTAAACAAATAATCTTGAGTGGTTGGATTCTTCGAACGAACTTCGAATTGTTTATTCTAATAACTGTTGTACCGAACAAATAATCTTTAATGAATGTTTTTTACAAATTAATCTCCAATATGTCAATTCCTATTATGATCACACCGAATAATAAATATTAATCAATATGAGATAGATGACGAAGATGATGATGGTTCTGAATCTTATGATGCAGATGTTGATTTAGAAAATATAATTGCTAAACTTGGTTTAGATATTTAGTTTATCAGCAATATATACCACCATTTTGGATTTTGGCTTTTAAAGACTAGCTTGAAATTCTATGCTTATGATATTATATTTAATGATATTTTTTTGCAAAATGTCTAAAAAATATTTATTAAATATGTTTTAGTGAAAAATATATAAAAATTATATTGAACTTTTTAAATTAATTGTTAGATATATTAAATTTATAAAAAACTATAAACTTGTGCAGTAAATTAAAAAAGGAGCGCGTCATTTGCCACGTCGTGTGCCAAGAGTCTTGGGAGGCTTTGCGCCTTTCTGCATCATGTGCTAGTAATAACTAGAGTTTAGCTGTTGTAAAATGATAAAATCGCATTTCGTATGTTGAAATTTCATGTTTTACCATCTCAATTTCATCGCATTATCTTTTTCTAATCTAAGAAGACGGTATTGAATTTTGTTATTAGTATTATCTATTGTTTAAGAAGATTGATATATATATGAGAAAACGAGCGATTATTATAGGGACGATATTTCAGAACAGCCAAATAATTTTTATTTCAGTGGTAGTTTCTAAAGATACAAGCAAACCGCTGATTCATAATTCAACAATCCACAATGTTAACGTTTGGTGTTAAGTGTACAAATGTTAACATTTAGAGGTGTTCAACATTCAACAGTTTAAAGATAGACATTCAAATGATTCCTTAGAGGTCTACCTACAAATCTCCAACCATTCGTGCCATAGCATTAACACGATCATTCTCAATATTTGATTACAACCATAGTTATGAAAGGTGCGAAACAAGGCGCGGTGCAACGGTTGCATCTTATGGCCCTAATGCACAGTGGACATAAGAAGGCAGACTAAATCGTGTACAAGGCATATGTGGCACATGATGCAAAAATACATGTTTTTAATTTTTTGCCATTTCGTTAGGTTTTTTTTTTTCACGTTCCAAAAATGCATAAAATCAGTATTTATTAGTCATTACATGATCATGTGTACAAATTAATCTGTTTTTAAGTTTTAAACGAGGACCCCCCCACCTCCCCCCTCTCTTCCTCTCAATTCTCTTTGCTCTAAAACAAACAACATAGTTATATATATTGATATAATAAAACTGCTTTTTTTGTGTAATATTCTCATAGCAAGTTATTATATAACATTGATCATATATGCATAAATTAATAATGATGTTGGAATGTATTATATATCTATTCGTTAGATGATATGATACATTTTCTAATTTATGTACGTGTACATTTGGATAAAGTGACGTAACATCCTAGTTATTGATTTTTGTAGTTTCGATATGATCAAATATGCTAAATAATTGGTATAAAGTTAGATGTCAAAAGTAAGCATTTCAAAATAACACGGTGAAATAAATACGAAAATAATAACATACAAAGCAAAATATAAAGAAATATCACATCTCTTCATTTTTTGGTCATTGAAAACATACAATATCAATGGTGATCTTATACCTAAAATTTAGTTGTTAAACTATGCTATAAACTTTTAACTTGAAAATTTACTTCTAAATAAATGATTAGTCGATGAACAATATAATTTAATACTATTTTATGCTTATGAATGACATTATTCTCAGCGATATTTTGTGAAATGAGTTAAGAAATCCTTTCTGGTATATCTACTAGTGAAACAAATTATATTTGTCTTGCTTAATTAATTATGATGTACCATAACTATATAATTTTCTCAGTATATGTGCAATGAGTCAAAAAGATGCACGCAGTGTGCCGTGTTGTGCGTCAAAGCTCCATGAAGGCTTTGCACTGTGCGCTGCTAAATTAATAACTATGATTACAACTAGCCTACAAAATAGCTGAGCTAAAAGCCATAAAACCTAAAGTTTTGAATTACGGACATGTTACCAGCCAATGCAATAGGCAAAACCATGTATTCCATGATGGAACCACCACATAGCAAAGCAATCTACGATGGGGGTTCCTTAGTTGTAGAATTTTATATCCACCCTCATAAACATGTTTTTTTTTCCTGTTGCTCTCAAAGCTGCACATCAAGTATTTCTTGTAATGATCCGTAAGCTGTCTCTTCAGTATGTTGGCTTGTAACACTTCAATTTTCATCCTCTTTACCCAAAGTGTTTATGAAGCACTATTACTTTCACTTCATGTCGTTAATTGCACTCAAAGTGTCAACAAAATGCTTTTAAGTCTCATTTATATATCTGTATCACTAAATTTAATACATTGATATATATGAGCAATCTCAACTCTACTTTCAATCACGTCAGTTCACCTTAAACAGATCACTTCACCTTCATTACCGATGCACACCATGTATGTCATTCAAACATGTTTCTACAATCATCTAAAAAAGATTTCAATACCAAAAGGCCTCTTCACGGACTTTGTGGTTCTCATTTCTTTCTTGAGAGCATGAATCTACAATCTTCTAAAATCCTTTTCTTGTCACAGTGTAAAGATTGTTTTTCTTTCTATCTCAGATAACCTCGACATGTTGTTGCTCCATCTGACAACTTCACCATGATCCAACAATCTATAATCTCTTCTGATTGGTCGATCAAAATAAGATTTTGTGATAGCTTCAGAAGGAGGTTCACATTCATTAGCGCTTTCTCTTTCCTATCCGTCTTCTTCAACTTGGTTTAGCCAATCCTCTTCATTTCTAATTCATGTCCATTTGTCGAAATCATCTTCTCCTCTTTTGCCTCACGGTTAATGACTTAACTTCTAATTCATGTCCATTTGTCGGATTCATCTTCGCCTCTTTCGCCTTACAGTTAATGAAATTGTTTGTATTTCTACTCGCATGAAAGTTTGCATCCTAATGAAGCAACTAATTACTCATTGAAAACAACATTGTTGGAGTTTGTACTGTATACTGAAATAACAAGAGAACTTTCCCAAATGCTTTCCAATAGCTAACAATGAATTTATGAATGGAGTAAAGCTTGTTTGTCACCGAATCAAATTAAGATTGTTTGTAACTTACTCATTGATAAAGCCTTTTTTGTCATTGAATTCTTTGCACGAACCCCCTCTAATTTTCTCTGTGAATAGATCAATCTTTCATTCACCACAAGATGAAATAGAAAGTTGTCTAAATGTTGCTGAATTACATCTGTCTTCTTAACCATTATATTCCATTTCTCATCATTCATCCCACTGTGGTTCTTGCCTCAATTTTCTAATTGCTTATGTAGATTCATCTGAAACAAACTGTACTCCATTCATAATTCTTCCATTCTTCTTCTCCATTTTAATCTTCATAGTCAAATTTCTTCAAAAAATTCTGAGTATAGGGTTTGGAAATTAAGTATTAAGTTTACAGAGAAGCATAGTAAATTAAGAAGAAAAAACTCAAGAAATCATAAAAACACAGTCACAACTTGCAATGAGTTACAACGATAGAAAATACAACTTTAGTTAATCTCAATTGCTCTCAACTAATCACACAATCTTACTTGTTCTTTCTCTCTAGCACTCTCTCCAGCTCTTTCTCTCCGTTTCCTTTTCCTTTGCGCTCTCACTAAATACACCTTAGAGGTATATTATAGAATCTCTAGTCACCCATAACCATATGATTGCCATCCTAACCATTCTCCACCTTCCTTCACAACTAGCTCTTGAAAAAAACAAAACGTAGAAGGTCAAAAGCCTGAATTTCGAACTATATAAAACATTCTACCTGAGCCGGTGCTACCAGGACTGTGACGACCCGGCTTTCTACGCCCAGAAAGACGTGTCATCAATAAGAAAGAAAGGGATAGAAATAGAAAAGAAAAGAAAGAAAGAATAACAACATCAGAATCTCACAGGGGAATGAAATAAAATATAATATATCAACATAAATATTACATAGCTATATATACATCAGAGTTATCCAATATCATACAACATGACTATCATATACATATCTGTCAGAACATACATCTCAAATACATAAACTAACTAACACAGCGGAACTATATAGATATATATGTCTACAACGCTGAAGCCTCCTGCTCCATTGCTCCTCCAGAAGTCGTCAAAGCTAACCTGAATCTCTTGGCTACCCGTAAAAATTTGGGTACCCGAAAGTTTATGAAAAAAAAAATAAACTCCGGGTCAGACATGGGTCTGGTATGAGTAAACGGGTTAAAGTTGTTTAACTTTGAAAATCATTTAAAAGAAAGGTATCACGTAAGACTCCCCACACATAAATACGGGTAAGTTTTTATCTTACGCTAACCAAAACATTTCATAGGAAATCCAATGATATTATAATAGTGTCTAGGGTTTTCAAGTAAAATACAGAAATAGCTGAAATGCTTACATCTCACATTTCAACATAGTTGGGCACAATCAAAACGTACGATGCTTATTGGAAATTGGATCCCATACAATGGCAGGGCTACTGGGGTACCGCCCGTCACAGTACGTGGTCTAGATCACAGTACCGAGGAGCCACCCTAACTCGCCTGCAACACAAGGCCGGAACCATTCCTTACTGAACAGTCCTGAACAAGATAACCCCGCAGTTGGTGTACATCCAACCGCCCACACAGCCGAATAAAAGAGACATCTAGACAGGGGTATATCTCGTCCTGCTTGGGCATGACCCACCTAACCTTGCTGCACATCCCCTGTTTTAGCCATTCTCGGTTGATGAGGCTTGAGGCTGCGTTTACCTTTATAGAACATATCACTTAGAATGCTCATCGTCCGCCTGACGATGAGCTGAAAGCATTCAATCCATACAAGTTCGTTCCGGGTTCGAACGAAACCGAAGGTATTATCTCGTTACACTCGTTTTGGAATCACCCTCAGAGTTAACGACGATAACCCTTGCATTCTGAAAACACCATCTCGATCTTCACTTGAGATTACACGACCTAACGTTTAATTTGGATCGATGTGGTTTTCGGAATATCAATTGGATACCCGATCCCGGTCTCATCGAAATCCAAACGCCATTTTAAAGTCCAAGTTGTCTAATTAACTTAACATTTTAAATTTAACAATTGAATTCATACAACAATTTTATACAGATAAATAATATCAGATAAATCATATAGCAATTTAACACAGATAGATCATACACAAGCATCACAGATATATCCAGAATATCACAGCGTAGAAATAAACATCAGATGCAATCAAATAGAATCATCGATTCATATCAACAAGTTTGATTTGGTTTTAAACCTAATTGCATACTCAAGAGTAAATTATATTTTATTCTTGCTTAATTAATTATTACTTAATTAACTTATTTCAATTCATTAATTACTTATTAATTATTCACTTAATTAAGTAAGTATTAATCAATAACCTTAATTATTGATTATAAAACTCAGTTACACAATTAATTATTACTAATTGTTTAATTAATCATTAATTATTAATTACTTGATCGTTCAATCATTAATTATTTATTTAATCAGTTATCTATGATTTGTTAATTAACCAATTTCAAATGATTGATTAAATTCTTAATTACAAATGGTTTACACAAGATTATTATTAAAATCGTTAATTATTAATTTGATTAAATTTGAAATTACTTATTAACTTACAATTATCAAATTTTATTACATGCATAATTAACTTTGATTTAAATTAATTACTCAACTTGTTTAAAGTTCATTTGGACTTAAACAATTTTGTCAATACCTAATAACATAATTTATACTAACCTATTTAACTTTAACTTAACATTAAAAATAGGCTAGCATCTGGAATCTTAAAACTCGAAGCAAACAACGTGACTCACTCGGGTCGAACTCGTGATTCACCCAGAGCCTCTCTCGCGTTTCCCCCTACCTTTCTTCTTCTTCCCCTGTTTTCTCCTTTTTTTTAAAAGCTTAAGTTTTTTTTTTAAAAAAAACTGTTAAAAACTACAAGTACACACGCGCCTACTAACAAAAACTACACAGGGAAAACCTGAAGAAACTAGCACACTAACTCGAGTTTCACTCGAGTCGACAGCCACACGCACCTCTACGCCGCCGTGCACGTGCACGGCGGTCCACCACCGCGCCACCGCCACGCGGCATCACCAACAAGTCCCAAACTCTCCTCTCGTTCGAAATCGCAACCCAGAAGAACGCGACAACTAAGAAATCAAAATAATGCCCAAAAGTCGAACTGTTTCCATGAACACAATGGACAAAACCACCTCATACCCACTGTCACGACCGCCATAGACGACGTGGCTCCGATCAAATCTTGTTGACACCCCACTCTAGCATCTACCCAAATCCCATGGCACTCGGTGAAGCCTCGGCGACGCGACCTTCACATGAACAGGGCTCGAAAACATATACTCCTTAAACCCCGCTTTTGATTCCCCACAACAATTCTTGCATTCGAAAATTATTTTAACAATTTTCTGGTGATCATACAACATTACTCTAGCTTCAAGTCAAATTTCAACAAAAATTATTGAATGAATCATTTGAAATTCATAGAAAAGCAAAAATGGGTTATTATCAAACTGCTCCCAGACTTGTTCACTAAAAATTATAATTTGGGTCTTAAAAATCATAACTTAGTATGTTATTTCCAGATATAACTTTGAATTTACAATTTAAGCAACTCGAATTTTGATCATTACTTACCTTTTTACTGTAAGTTTAAGTTCCAGTGCTTAAATTATACAGCTATCTTAAAATCAACTTCAAACATTAATCCGAAGCTTAAACAACTTTTATTTAGTTAAATTACTAATTACATGAGATGATCTTATATACAAGTATGAAATATTCTTTAATTCCTTTGACTCACAGAAATTTAAAACCTGTAAGAATATCAAGATGCAAAACATATAGAACTATGCCAAACATTCCAGAAATTTAAATCATAACAATACTTTATGAAATATAAATTAAAAGTTAGATTTAAAAACATGTTTACTCACCAAAAACTGTTGTAACAGAGAAGTATTTGATGATGCAAGGGTACTGCAGTTTGCAAAAATGGTTTTTGAATTCCAGTAAACTCTTCTTTTGCTTTCTGAATTCTGTTTGAACTTGCAAATATAAAGTTTTGTTTATTTTCTTTTGTTTCTCCTCAGTTTTGTTTCATAAGTTAATGACTGAACTAAGAATGAAATAAAAATGATGAATACATATATATAACTTTGAACAATATGTCTTCTTGAACAAGCTTTAACATAATATAATATTTGTTTTATTTTTTCTTTGTACTAAGGCCTGAAAATAATATGAATATTTCGGCTGAGATATTTTCATAAAACTTGAAATGACAATATGTTGCTAATTGAATGTTTGTGTTTTCATTTAAGTTAACACAGATTAAATGCTTCCTGACATAAGGATTTATACAAAGATGTTTTGCAGATTTGGTTTGTACTAATGTGTTTTGCTGGCACTTACAATATTTATAAAGATATTTGCAGCTTTCTTTTGTACCAATATGTGCATATAGGTTTACACTTTTTAATGTTTTGCAGACAAACTTGTTTACTTTGCAAAGATACTTGCAGATTTCTTTTTGTTTGAACATACTTATGTTTATATATAGATTAATGTTTGCTTGCAGGTTTGATTTCTTATGTATATACAGTTTGCAGGTTTTCATTTGTGTTTGTATTATGATTTTTCTTATGATCACATATAAGTAATGTTTGCAGGACTCCAATTTTCTTCATTGCTGATGTTAACATTTCTATTGATATCTTATACATATTATATTTGTACTTAGGTTTGTAATCCTACTTTTATGTTAAATATATAGAAGCTCATGTTTACAACTATATTTATAAGTATTTATATTTAATATTTAATATGAAAAGAATTGTATTATTATACTTGTTATTATTATCTACATTTATACTTTTGATATTAAATGTCATTAATACATAAATTTTAATTTAATTGAATAACACAGATTTATTTCTGAATATTGTTGAAAGAATCTATCTTATATTAAATTCCTTTATAACACGTATACAACTATTAATACCCAAAATATTATTTATTTATAGATGAAAATCTTATATTTTATTTAAATTAGATTAAAAACTTATTATAATAATAGGGTCAAAATTCCGGGATGTCACATTCCTCCCCCCTTAAAAGAATTTCGTCCCCGAAATTTAAACAACAGTTAATTTCAAAAACTTAATATTAACAATCTAAACATACATATCATCCATACAAAAACAAACAATCAAACAGTCAATTCTAACAACATTATTAGCTATTCGGACATAAATCTGGATAAGCTTTTCTAAAACCATCAAGAGTTTCCTAGGTACAATCTTTGGGATCCTCACTCCATTGCACCTTGACTTGTTTCACCACTTTGTTCCTGAGTTGCTTCACGGCTTGATCTATAATCTGAACAAGATTTCTAACTACAGTTAGGTTGGGTTCTACTTCTAAATCTTCCTGAACAACCGGTTCTATTACCAATGATGGGTCATGATTATATTTCCTCAAATGAGACACATGAAATACATTGTGAATCCCAGACATCCGTTCTGGCAATTCAATCCTATAGGCTACAGTTCCAATTCTTTCCAACACTCGGAATGGACCAATATATGTCGGAGCAAGTTTTCCTGTTTTTTCGAATTTTATAGCACCTTTGATTGGGGAAACTTTAAATAAAACTAAATCTCCGATCTCAAATTCCAAGGTTCTTCGTCTCTTATCTGCATATTCCTTCTGACGATCTTGAGCAGCTTCCATCCTTTTCTTGATAAGCTCAACCTTCGCAGAAGCTTCTCGAATTAAATCGGGTCCAAGCACAAGTTGATCATTCGATTCAATCTAACAAGATGAGGATCTACACGGTCTTCCATACAGAGCTTCATAAGGAGCCATCTTAGTATTCGCTTGGTAGCTATTATTATAAGAAAATTCCACTAGATGAAGATGGTCTTCCCATGATCCACCAAAGTCCAATACACAAGCTCGAAGCATATCTTCCAGAATTCGATTAGGTCTCTCTGTTTTCCGTCCGTATGAGGATGATAGGCTGTACTTAATCTCAAACTAGTTCCCATTGCTGATTGCAAAGCTTCCCAAAATTTACTAGTGAAAATAGGATCACGGTCACTTACTATGCTGATAGGAACACCATGCAATCTGACTATCTTCTTCAAGAAAATTTTTGCCAATGAAACTGCAGTGCGAGTTGCCTTAACCGGAATAAAATGGGCACTCTTCGTTAAACGATCCACAATAACCCATATTCCTTCATTTCCTTTCCTAGTTTTAGGCAAACCGTCTATAAAATCCATCGAGATCATTTCCCATTTTCAATCTGGAATTTCCAAAGGTTGCAATAATCCTGCAGACTTTTGTTGGTCTCCCTTCACTTGCTGGCAAATGGCCCAACTATTTACAAAAGCAGCTACATCCTTCTTCATATTCGGCCACCAGAAAACTCTCCTCATATCTTTATACATCTTCGAAATTCCCGGGTGAATATTCAATTTGGAACGATGACACTCAACTAAAACTTCTTGCCTTAGTCCATCAATATTAGGCACACACAAACGACCATTAATCCTTAGAACACCTTGATCGCCCACATTGAAATCCGAATACCGACCGTCTCTAGTTTCAAGAATTATTTCCTCAAAAGATTTATCTTCCATTTGCTTACTAATGATCTTTTCTTAGAAAGATGGAACGACTTCCAAAAGAGATAAGACCGCATTTCGACTAAGAGCATCAGCCACGACATTTGCTTTCCCTGGAGTATACAAAATATCCAGATCATAAAATGTCAAAAAAATTCGACTCATCTCTGCTGTCTCAAATTAAGAGCTTTTTGAGAGAAAATATACTTCAACGGTTTGTGATCCGTGAATAACTCAAACTTTTCTCCCAAAGGATACTGTCTCCATATCTTCAAAGCAAAAACAATAGCTAACAGTTATAAATCATGTGTAGCATAGTTCTTCTCATGAGACTTCAATTGACGACTAGCATACGCAATCACTCTGCCATTCTGCATCAACACTGTACCCAGTCCAACTAAACATGCATCCGTATATACTTCAAATTTGCTCTTCCTATTCGGAATAGCAAGTACTGGTACACTGGTTAGCCTTGTCTTCAATTCCTGAAAAGCTTCTTCACACTGAGGTGTCCATTTGAATTTGGTTCCTTTCCTTGCTAGTTTGGTCAGATGCGAAGAAATCTTGGAATAATCCTTAATAAATTTTCTGTAGTAGTCAGCTAAACCCAGAAAATTATGGATTTCCATCGGTTGCTTCCGTTCTAGAATAGATTCTCCTTTCGCTGGGTCTACAGAGATACCTTCACCAGAAACAATGTGCCCTAAAAATTTAACTTCTGATTTTCAGAAATGGCACTTTGAAAATTTTGCCTTCAACACATGCTTCCTCAGAGTTTCCAAAACAATTCCCAAATGCTGTCTGTGCTCCTCTTTCGATTTGGATTAAACCAAAATATCATCAATGAATACCAGCACAAACTTATTCAACACAGAACCTTAGCGAACCATCCGATTTGGTGACAAACACAGTAGCAGAGCCCCAACAAGGAAAACTAGGTCTAATCAAACCCTTCTCCAAAAGATCTCGCGTCTGCTTAATCAACTCTTCTCTCTCTAGGAGGCATTCTCCTACTTGGCTGAATCACCGGCACTGCTTCTGAAATCAAATCAATACGGAACTCAATCTCTCGGTGTGGCGGTAAACACTTAACTTCTTCGAAAACATCAGGAAAATCTTGAACCACATCGATTTCCTTAACTTTCTCTTGAGAAGTCTCAACTCCTCGCAAAAATTACACAAATGAATTCCAGAATTGTCGCACAACACTTTGGCAATTCTACCCAACTAAGTTTGTTCTCCCTTCACAATCCAGAACATCCATATACTGTTATGTGACATCCCGGAATTTTGACCATATTATTATAATAAGTTTTTAATCTAATTTAAATAAAATATAAGATTTTCATTTATAAATAAATAATATTTTGGGTATTAATAGTTGTATACGTGTTATAAAGGAATTTAATATAAGATAGATTCTTTCAACAATATTCAGAAATAAATCTGTGTTATTCAATTAAATTAAAATTTATGTATTAATGACATTTAATATCAAAAGTATAAATGTAGATAATAATAACAAGTATAATAATACAATTCTTTTCATATTAAATATTAAATATAAATACTTATAAATATAGTTGTAAACATGAGCTTCTATATATTTAACATAAAAGTAGAATTACAAACCTAAGTACAAATATAATATGTATAAGATATCAATAGAAATGTTAACATCAGCAATGAAGAAAATTGGAGTCCTGCAAACATTACTTATATGTGATCATAAGAAAAATCATAATACAAACACAAATGAAAACCTGCAAACTGTATATACATAAGAAATCAAACCTGCAAGCAAACATTAATCTATATATAAACATAAGTATGTTCAAACAAAAAGAAATCTGCAAGTATCTTTGCAAAGTAAACAAGTTTGTCTGCAAAACATTAAAAAGTGTAAACCTATATGAATACATATTGGTACAAAAGAAAATTGCAAATATCTTTATATATATTGTAAGTGCCAGCAAAACACATTAGTACAAACCAAATCTGCAAAACATCTTTGTATAAATCCTTATGTCAGCAAACATTTAATCTGTGTTAACTTAAATGAAAACACAAACATTCAATTAGCAACATATTGTCATTTCAAGTTTTATGAAAATATCCAAGCCGAAATATTCATATTATTTTCAGGCCTTAGTACAAAGAAAAAATAAAACAAATATTATATTATGTTAAAGCTTGTTCAAGAAGACATATTGTTCAAAGTTATATATATGTATTCATCATTTTTATTTCATTCTTAGTTCAGTCATTAACTTATGAAACAAAACTGAGGAGAAACAAAAAAAATAAACAAAACTTTATATTTGCAAGTTCAAACAGAATTCAGAAAGCAAAAGAAGAGTTTACTGGAATTCAAAAACCATTTTTGCAAACTGCAGTACCCTTGCATCATCAAATACTTCTCTGTTACAACAGTTTTTGGTGAGTAAACATGTTTTTAAATCTAACTTTTAATTTATATTTCATAAAGTATTGTTATGATTTAAATTTCTGGAATGTTTGGCATAGTTCTATATGTTTTGCATCTTGATATTCTTACAGGTTTTAAATTTCTGTGAGTCAAAGGAATTAAAGAATATTTCATACTTGTATATAAGATCATCTCATGTAATTAGTAATTTAACTAAATAAAAGTTGTTTAAGCTTCGGATTAATGTTTGAAGTTGATTTTAAGATAGCTGTATAATTTAAGCACTGGAACTTAAACTTACAGTAAAAAGGTAAGTAATGATCAAAATTCGAGTTGCTTAAATTGTAAATTCAAAGTTATATCTGGAAACAACATACTAAGTTATGATTTTTAAGACCCAAATTATAATTTTTAGTGAACAAGTCTGGGAGCAGTTTGATAATAACCCATTTTTGCTTTTCTATGAATTTCAAATGATTCATTCAATAATTTTTGTTGAAATTTGACTTGAAGCTAGAGTAATGTTGTATGATCACCAGAAAATTGTTAAAATAATTTTCGAATGCAAGAATTGTTGTGGGGAATCAAAAGCAGGGTTTAAGGAGTATATGTTTTCGAGCCCTGTTCATGTGAAGGTCGCGTCGCCGAGGCTTCATCGAGTGCCATGGGATTTGGGTAGATGCTAGAGTGGGGTGTCGGCAAGATTTGATCGGAGCCACGTCGACTATGGCGGTCGTGACATTGGGTATGCGGTGGTTTTGTCCACTGTGTTCATGGAAACAGTTCGACTTTTGGGCATTATTTTGATTTCGTAGTTGTCGCGTTCTTCTGGGTTGCGATTTCGAACGAGAGGAGAGTTTGGGACTTGTTGGTGATGTCGCGTGGCGGTGGCGCGGTGGTGGACCGCCGTGCACGTGCACGGCGGCGGAGAGGTGCGTGTGGCTGTCGACTCGAGTGAAACTCGAGCTAGTGTGCTAGTTTCTTCGGGTTTTCCCTGGGTAGTTTTTGTTAGTAGGCGCGTGCGTACTCGTAGTTTTTAACAGTTTAAAAATTTTTTTAAGCTTTTTAAAAAATAAAGGAGAAAACAGGGGAAGAAGAAGAAAGGTAGGGGGAAACGCGAGAGAGGCTCTGGGTGAATCACGAGTTCGACCCGAGTGAGTCACGTTGTTTGCTTCGAGTTTTAAGATTCCAGATGCTAGCCTATTTTTAATGTTAAGTTAAAGTTAAATAGGTTAGTATAAATTATGTTATTAGGTGTTGACAAAATTGTTTAAGTCCAAATGAACTTTAAACAAGTTGAGTAATTAATTTAAATCAAAGTTAATTATGCATGTAATAAAATTTGATAATTGTAAGTTAATAAGTAATTCATATTAATAATTAACGATTTTAATAATAATCTTGTGTAAACCATTTGTAATCAAGAATTTAATCAATTATTTGAAATTGGTTAATTAACAAATTATAGATAACTGATTAAATAAATAATTAATCATTGAATGATTAAGTAATTAATAATTAATGATTAATTAAACAATTAGTAATAATTAATTGTGTAACTGAGTTTTATAATCAATAATTAAGGTTATTGATTAATAATTACTTAATTAAGTGAATAATTAATAAGTAATTAATGAATTGAAATAAGTTAATTAATTAATAATTAATTAAGCAAGAATAAAATATAATTTACTCTTGAGTATGCAATTAGGTTTAAAACCAAATCAAACTTGTTGATATGAATCGATGATTCTATTTGATTGCATCTGATGTTTATTTCTATGCTGTGATATTCTGGATATATCTGTGATGATTGTGTATGATCTATCTGTGTTAAATTGCTATATGATTTATCTGATATTATTTATCTGTATAAAATTGTTGTATGAATTCAATTGTTAAATTTAAACTGTTAAGTTAATTAGACAACTTGGACTTTAAAATGGCGTTTGGATTTCGATGAGACCGGGATCGGGTATCCAATTGATATTCCGAAAACCACATCGATCCAAATTAAACGTTAGGTCGTGTAATCTCAAGTGAAGATCGAGATGGTGTTTTCAGAATGCAAGGGTTATCGTCGTTAACTCTGAGGGTGATTCCAAAACGAGTGTAACGAGATAATACCTTCGGTTTCGTTCGAATCCGGAACGAACTTGCATGGATTGAATGCTTTCAGCACATCGTCAGGCGGACGATGAGCATTCTAAGTGCTATGTTCTATAAAGGTAAACGCAGCCTCAAGCCTCATCAACCGAGAATGGCTAAAACATGGGATGTGCAACAAGGTTAGGTGGGTCATGCCCAAGCAGGACGAGATATACCCCTGTCTAGATGTCCCTTTTATTCGGCTGTGTGGGCGGTTGGATGTACACCAACTGCGGGGTTATCTTGTTCGGGACTGTTCAGTAAGGAATGGTTCCGGCCTTGTGTTGCAGGGGAGTTAGGGTGGCTCCTCGGTACTGTGATCTAGACCACGTACTGTGACGGGCGGTACCCGTAGCCCTGCCATTGTATGAGATCCAATTTCCAATAAGCGCCGTACGTTTTGATTGTGCCCAACCATGTTGAAATGTGAGATGTAAGCATTTCAGCTATTTCTGTATTTTACTTGAAAACCCTAGACACTATTGTAATATCACTGGATTTTCTATGAAATGTTTTGGTTAGCGTAAGGTAAAAGCTTACCCGTATTTATGTGTGGGGAGTCTTACGTGATACCTTTCTTTTAAATGATTTTCAAAGTTAAACAACTTTAACCCGTTTACTCATACCAGACCCATGTCTGACCCGGAGTTTATTTTTGTTTTTCATAAACTTTTAGGTACCCAAATTTTTACGGGTAGCCAAGGGATTCAGGTTAGCTTTGACGACTTCTGGAGGAGCAATGGAGCAGGAGGCTTCAGCGTTGTAGACATATATATCTATATAGTTCCGCTGTGTTAGTTAGTTTATGTATTTGAGATGTATGTTCTGACAGATATGTATATGATAGTCATGTTGTATGATATTGGATAACTCTGATGTATATATAGCTATGTAATATTTATGTTGATATATTATATTTTATTCCATTCCGCTGTGAGATTCTGATGTTGTTATTCTTTCTTTTCTTTTCTATTTCTATCCCTTTCTTTCTTATTGATGACACGTCTTTCTGGGCGTAGAAAGCCGGTTCGTCACAGCTGGTATCAGAGCGCTAGGTTGAGTAAATACCTAGGCTCTTGAGTGATTTCTTTCTTGAGAGAGCATATTTGTAATTTTGATATATATATTTATTTATTTCTTTCTTTCTTTCTACCTATTTATTGGGTTACCTGTTCGGGTATTCCAATATAAGTTATAAGGTAGATATGGTAGTGGTGTGTGAAACACAACTACCAATGATTGGAGTTTTGAATATTTGTAGTTGGAGAGTATCTGTCGAGACTGTAGACTTATTACCGTCTCGAGTGAGCTTTGGATAATGTGAGGATTTCATTGTTGGAATGTGATTTTGGATGAGCTTGAGTTTGGATCTATCGGATGGACATGACCAAATCATGATATCTTGATATCTCAAGGGGTTGTAGCTGTGTGATGAGACACAGTGAGTTTGGATATCTCCGAAGATGTTTCTTTGGAACAAGTTAAAGAAGTATGTCCGTTTCGAATTGTGACCAAGTTCAGTAGGGTATTTTTGTTTGATTGAGGTCCGAGTCTCTCGAAAAGCTTTGAATAGAAGTCTTTGGACATTGAGGATTAGCCCTATAGCTGGAAGTGTTCTGTGTGCTGTTGAGAAGGTTTGTTGATTAGCAGTTTTCTTGAGGTGATTTCAGAAGTAGCAGAGTAGATTCATTTCTTCGATGGATTGAGGACCATTGCAAAACAACACATTCCATGACGGTGTTCATCTGTCATCACATGTCAAAACAGTTTCCCACAAGGATCCATAGTCTAAAGTGGAATTTTACCACAATCCCCATAGAACTGGAAAGCAAAATGCTTTATTCTCTTGCTCTCAAAGCTGCACAGCAAATGTTTGTTGAAATGACTCATTAACTTCATCATTTCATTTCTTTAACTTTTAACACTTCAATCTCCATTCAATTGAGACTGGAATGATTATAAAGCACATGCTCGATGCAATGCCTCGAAGCCTCATTCTTATACTCACATCACTAGATTTGTCGATTATGACATTATAATACTTATTTTTTTTTTTTTAAATAATTGAAGGCATGAGGTATCCTTTAAAACACCTATGCAGATAAAAGAGTCCAGGGTACTTCCATTGATATGGGAGTAACTACACATTGAGGTTCTTGCGAGACAACTTATATACTTTAATACTGATAGAACAACATTAATTCTTGTTAAACTACTTTGTTCTTAGGCTGTGGCCAGGATATGAGTTGGGAACTGAATTAAGATGTGAACATTACATTCATTTTCAAAAGTCATATTATTACGACATCCGTAGTAAAAGCAAGCTCGATGATCATGGGCAGTATTAATAAACATCAATGATCATGGGTATTACTATTAAACATCAATGATCATGGGTATTACTATTAAACATCAATGATCATGATATTACTATTGAACTTTAGGTGCTTTGATCCCATAACTAGATATAAAATTAATAGACCAGTCTACCACTTTCCTTTCTCCAGCATAGTTTTCATGATATTTTTAAGGTTTTAACGAAAGAATGTCATGATAATCCATTATAGGTTGACCGTGCTATTTCTGGCATTTGATGTTTTCTTTGCCATCTTTTGTGTGGCATTGGCCTGTGTAATTGGAGTCGCACTCTGCTGTTGTCTGCCGTGCATTATTGCTATTCTCTATGCTGTTGCAGGCCAGGTATAAATATATTCATCTATCATTTCATCAGTATGTTATTTTTTCTTTGTGGATTATCTTTACATTACAATGACTATTAACAATAAAATAATTATTAATTTATTTCGCCATCAAAAAACAGGAAGGTGCATCTGAAGCAGATATCAGTGTTCTGCCAAGATATAGATATTCTGAGCCTTCTGATGATAGGAAAATATTGTCCATGGAAGAAGGGGTGATGATTCCAATTGCAAATTGCCCCGGAAGTTCATCATCCGACCAACGAGTTCTTTTACTCGAGGATGCGGTAATGAGACTTAACTTGGTAGCAAAATATCTTAGTTTATTATAATGATAAAATGTTTCAGAATATTCTACTTCGAAGATTAAATTTGATGCCCATGTGGCAAATTCTTAGGGAAATCATAAAATAAGCAATGCACTCGTGCACAAATACACTATAATGGAAGTGTTCATAATTACAGTTGCCTAAAAGGCCAATTGTTCAATCTTATTGGGATTTGATTTGTGGCTTTGTAATCAAAATACAAGTAAAATGTTTAGCATAAAAAATAATTATCTGGAATCGTATTAAAGGAGAAACACATGTATAACTATAATGGTTATTTACAGTGCATGACACTTAAAAAGATGTCTTGACTCTTAGACGCTTGGCATGGCCTGCACCTTTTTTTAACATAAACAGAAATCATGTAATAATAACTTTTTTATACATGCAAACTAATTAAAAAAAACTAATATAATATTTTACTTAATAAATGGTACTGAATAAATATTTGCAAAATTAGCATTAAAATATAAACATAAAATTGAAGTACTAAAGTCAAATTAGGAATGTCAATGCTTTTGAGACTAAGTGAGATATTTTCGATGATTTTTTTACTTAGTAATTTTTTAATCTGTTGTATAATTGTTCAATATTTTTATATATAAAGTTTTATCGTTCGCTTTTGGATCACGTTAATCATTAGTTCTTTGCATTAATTATTTGCATACAAAATAGTTTACAATGTTTAAAATCAAAATGATCAAAACATGTTGAAACATACAATATTTGAAATCAAAATGATCAAAACATATATTTTTTGGATTAGAATAATTTCAGTTTTCATGTGGTTATGTAAGGCAACGCAAAAGTTGAAATCATAAAATAAAAAAATAAAAACAAGTGGAGAGGCTCGAATGATAAATACACAATGGATTTTTGTAAAAATGAAGATATTTTGTGTTCTTTAAATATTTAATATATTCGACATCCTTTATGATCCTTCAACTGTTCATTTGCACAATAGTTGTTTGATACATATAAAATACAGCAATACAAATAGTTTTGTATTTTTTTCAGATATGTGGTATTTGAAATAGGAGTAACCCATTTTCACATGTTGTACTAGAGAATCATCTTGACCTCACTTCCAAAAATATGGATTTTTGCTGTTTGGACTTGACATGTGTAAACAATAATGTTTTGTCATTCTGTACGCAGCCCGAACCCAACAAATCCGATGCTCCAGCCCACAATTATATAATTCAAAATATACAAGTTCAGAAAATGATTCCTTTTTTTTTTGTTGGCAACCAATGACATTTGATGCTTGCTCCAAGGGAATACGGCCTTATAACTGTTATGTACAAATTTTCCACAGTCAAGAATGAGCTGTTTAAGGGTTTCAAAATGATCCTTCATACGAATCGTGAACGCTGATCGAAGTCGCATGCGAATCAGATTTCAAATAAAGAAGCTACAACCATTTCAAATGGTGGCTAGGCTAGCCAACATGTAATGCTGGAGAACGGGCCGCAGAGGGACCAAGGCAATCTGAATTGATAGATAATAGCTTAAAACATTTGAGGAGCACTAGTGAAAGTTTCATTGCATTCTGATTTGCAACGAATGAGATATCGTCGTCTAAAGAGTAGTTAGCATGGTTGAACTGTCAGAAAACCTGCTCATCTCTCTAGGAGAACGGGGGATTGTGAAGTGATTGAGTTGTTAATGGCCAAAAAGGTGATTGAAAAAGTTGTGTTAGAAGTACTGGAGAGAGTACAAAAGACTGGAAGGCGAAACGAAGTAGATATGGCATCTCAAAGTGCAACTAGGCTGCGGAGGGTTCACCACATTGGGTGGCTCAGTTAGAGGGGCTCACCCTAGTCGACCCAAGAATGTGAGTCGACATAGAAAAGGGCTAGCCGACCTCCGACTTACCTAGCATCTTCCATCCACTTGTGTATCCCCTTTTATCCCCTACCCGTTCCATTCCATCTTGCCTACTTGAGTCACTCTCCTGACAAACAAAATTAGTCAATAAAGTTTGATTCTTAATCTTACTTTTTCGAAGCTGGATGGATTCAAGTTCAAACAGCAGCAAGAGATATTTTCCACTTGAAATCTAACCCTTAGGCACTCTTAATACTCCTATAAATACCCAGTGATCTCCAATACATGGAGGATCGATTCACTCATTATCTGAATTCTTTCGAATAGACCTGTCAAACAGGTTGAGTTGGACCAAAAATGTGCTCATTTGTGACCTATTCTTTTTGACCCGTTTAATATAGGGTTTAGTCTGACCCATCCTATTTAATAAGCGGATTACTTATTCAACCAATTTAAAGATTTAAATTTGATTTGACTAATAAAAAACGAATAGATATAAAATAATTCTAATTTTAATTTTTACGTTTTGAATTTCGATAAGAAATTTTAAATTTTAAAATTTCAATTCTAGTTTTCATCGAAATTCAAATATGAAGATGTGAACAAAAAAATAGTGGCTTCTACGTAGAAGAAATTCAAATTTGGGGATGTAGTCTGTTATTTTCTAAGTACAACTGTTAGTCATCATAGAGAACTACAATATACGTTCATAAGTTGAAGTAACCGAGTGTTACATATTGTTCGTAATTTAAAAGAAAGTTCATTGGTTAAAGTCTTAGCTGATTCCGGGTTAGTATGAAGCAACCGCAGTCTGAATAAAAAAATAGCAGCTTCTGCCTAGGCGTCGTTCAAATATGGAGATGTAACATGTTATTTTATAAGTACAATGTTAGTCACCATTGAGAACTACAGTGTGTGTTCACAAGATGAAGTATCTGAGTGTTTCATATTGTCCGTAATTTAGGTGAGAGTTCATCTGTTGAAGTCTCTTATGATTCTGAGTTAGTATGAAGAAGTTACTGCAGTTCGAACAAAAAAAACTTCTGCCTAGGATGCAGCCTGTTATTTTCAAGTACAACTGTTGGTTACCATGGAGAACTGTAGTGCGCGTTAACAAGATGAAGTATCCAAGTGTTCCCCATTGTCTGTAATTTAGGTGGGAGTTCATCGTTCGAAGTCTCGCATGATTCCGAGTTAGTGTGAAGAAGTTATTGCAGTATGAAAAAAATAGCGGCTTCTGTCTAGACGGAGTTCAAATATGAGAATGTACTCTGGTATTTTTCTAACTACAATCGTTAGTCACCATGGAGAACTACATTGTGCGTTCACAAAATGAAGTATCCGAGTAAAAAATTTCAAATTTTCATAATTCTTATTTTCAAATCTATATTTTTGATTTTTAAGTTTTTAATAAAATGGTAGATGAGTTATCCATTTGTAACCCTTTTAAAAATGGGTTAATCCGTTTTTGACCAATTTAATAAAGATTCATAAATGATTTGTCCCAACCCATTTACAAATAGGGTAAATAAATTGGGTTAATGAGTTGGATCATATTTTGATAGGTCTACTTTCGAAATTGAAACCTAACTGTTTCACTATATTTGATGGTATTGTATTGACCAATCCAAATCTAGTGAAATCAATAATAAAAACATAAAGTGGTTATAGATCTGAATAATGATCAAATCACTGTAAAAATTCTTACGTTTTTCTTTTTATCTCTATTTTATATCGCTTATGCATATACTTGTTCGCCGTCCTGATCTAAATATTACTGTAAGACGGACAATTCCCTTACTCCATCAAAATTCTAAGTTCAGGATCATCTACTGGATCTTGGGCTCAAAGAGTAGTCGTTCATCGGATGTTTGCTAATTTTCGAGGAAAAAAATAACCAACCACTCTACCAAATCAGCTGATTCAAACTATTATACTCAACATTATTGTTGCATATCATATGATTTAGTTCCCCAAACTTTATCTCTAGCCCAGCCCATTGGCTTTAGCTCTTGCCCACTGAGCCAACCTGTTTCTGCTTCTCAATATTATGAAATAATCTCTTTAGCTTATGCATAGCTACTCCAAAATCATCCACATCACGTATCAACGTGTTTTTAAGGCTCGTTCATTTTCTTAATTTTACTATTCTTACTATCTGTTTGATAGCAGGATAGCGTATTAGCCACACAAAAGTTTCCTTACCATCATTATCTTTTTTTCCTACGTTGCCATCAATGATGGGCACGCCTATTTTTGCTCAAACACATTTATTTGTTTTGTTATTCATTTTGTGGTTTCACAAATCTGATGAAGGTTCCAATCTTTACTGGACAGTTTTTTCTTCTTTATCAAGGCTACCTTTTGGTTTTAGTAATAGACAGGGCTATTTCAAAACTTATTATAACTCAGGCAATATTCTACCGCCACCAATGTATTTTTTTACCATCACCACACTTTATTTTTTGACGGAACGATTTCAAATCGCATCGCTCGCGCTTATACAAAAAAACAAACAGACACATACACCCATGCGTGCACACATATGAAAACACACACACGTGCGCATGTGTGCGTGTTTATAAAACTAACATTGCACAATTCTAAATCACGCTAGCGCTATTTAGAATCATACAAGAATAATTTGTTTGTTTCTAAATATGATGGTTTGCTTTGAAATATTGTCATCACAATATACAGCTTGACAACTGAAGTGGCAGGAATAGACTCGAGTTTGTAGTTAGTTTTGAAACATGTCTATTTCTGTTATCAAGTCGGAAAAGTGACCTAAATGCAACATTTTTTCTTCCTACGCTAAAAAATCATATTATGAAAGACCCAATTTTCCAAGCTATCAGTATCATTCGGTAAAACGTGTTTGATTGTTGTTCTATAAAACAAATTTTCAAATATTAGTGGTTCAGAATATCACATAAACACATCTTTTGAACTGCATTACTCAATTTTAACCAACTTGTTTTCATTATACTCTACATCCCCGCTGTATCTATATTCTATCAAAGAATAATTAACTTTTCTGAAGCTCGTCCGCACTTTTCACTAGTATATGTTTGCCACCACGTGTTCTGGCATCCTTGATGGCTTCCCTTCTTTAACTTGCATTCTGTGTATTCAATTTAGTTCTGTTGAAAGCTTAAACCCTGTAGTTTCTAATGGTTTTCATTTTCTTCTAATATTTCCAGTTTCGTTGTATATCGATCTATTTTTAGTATCATCTACTGTAGTAAAAGGTGCATCACGATGTGGAGATGGGGCTATCAATAGGTACTTGAAAATCGAAAAATTATCAACATCGTATCTAAATTAAAAAAAAAAAGATACTGGAACAGATCTGGATATGATGATATCACATCTGGAAAAAAAAAATCTGTTCAGCTCGTAATTAGATTATAATCAAGGTTTGATATTTCGACCGAAACACTGAGATTTTGGTCGTCTGTTCCGGCTTCGGTAGAGACCGAAATGAAATCAAACCGAAATTCTGGTTTAATAAAAAAAAATAGTGAAATTTAAATTTTATAGAAGAAAATCTAAAATGAATCAATTTGAGTTTGAAAATATATAAATATTAAAAATTTGAAATTTTAACTTTGAAAACATGCAAAATAAAAAAATATGAATAGTGCAACTAAAAAGTTAAATACGAAGGAAAAATTAATATTTGTTAGTTTTATGAATATTCATAATTAACCAATATTGTTCATTTACATCTTTTTCAATTAAAAATAAATTGCATATCTTATTTTGATTAATTAAACAAATATATGTGTAATTATATGAAAAATAAAATAATGAATTCTGAAACTGAAACTTGAACTGAAATTTACGAATCAAAATTTCTAAAATTACGAACGACCGTAATCAAGATCTCGAACCTTGATAATAATATGTATTACGTCTATTAATAATGTAGTTGATTTGGAATTTTGCTGTTTCACTATGTTTAAGGTATAAATTTGTTGTTAAACATTATTTCTATTGTTATATTGTTCGTTAGTTGTAGGCTTTTAAGAATCGTCGTTAAAATAGTTCTACGGTGAGCCATATTTGTCTATCTTTTGAATTTATCAATGTTTAGGGGGTAGACGAAAATCTAATATCCATCCGTAGCGGACACATATATTTAACGTCCGAAAGTGATTTTTCAATATGGATATAGACTTTGGATCTCCTCCTTGATTTGTTCAACTGCGACCTTATAATGCAATCACATTCTCTTGTTCAATTGCTGGTTTTGTTTCTGTATTCCATATTTATTCATTGGTCAATCTGGTTGGTTCTTTGTGTTTAGTTTTGGTGCAGCAACTATGTTTTGCCCATTCCTCTTCTTTCAAGGGTTTCATAATTGGACATTGAACCCATTTCGTACGATGGGAGTTGCCGAATTATTAGGCGCTGCTTTGCTATTTACTATTCATGGTGCTACCATAGAAAAGATTTTATTCGAAGCTATGCAGTTAATGCGCTTAGCGGTTCCATAGCTTCGGGGGTGCAAAAAGTTATAGTGGAGATATAACTGGAAATAGCGGAGGTGCAAAATTGTTTATTAGATTTAAAATCAAATATTTAAAGTTAATTTATTCTCATTCATACATTATTTGTGTAGGAAAATGAAATATTGTTTAATCCAAGGTGTGAGAACTCGGTTTCAGTCATTTGAAATTTTCTTAATTTTGGATGATTTCTAAATTTAGGAAGTTTCGGTTTTGTTTCAGATTTTGGTTTTTAGTAGTTTGTTAATAAGCATAATTTAAAATCCTAAATAAAAAGCATATACTAACACTAATTTACTACCCATTCCTATTACATTAAATTAAAGGCCGAAAGCCCAAAAAAAGACAGCCCAAATTAAAGGACATAAACGCTTCTCTGCTGTAATTCGAAATGCAGCCATATACGCTAATTCATTGCCCATTCTTTTTCCACACGCAAACAAGGGCAATTCGAAAGTCGAAAAAAAAAACACACAGATTTAAAAAAACTTCGCTGTTGTAGTTCAATTCCGATGACTTTGCCTTCGCTTATCGCCAAGAAAATCAAGGTGCTGCTTCCGATGACTTCGTTGATTCCGATGATTTTGCTATCGAGAAATCAAGGTGCTGCTGTATTTTTCTGTGATTTCTTATATCGATTTTGATTTAATATATAGATGGAAATTCGAATTTGAATCTTTTACCTATATAATCACATTCAACTATTTCTGTTGTTGATTGAAATCTTTTCGAATTGCTTTGGCTTTTTGCCTTTTTCCTTTTCATCCCATGATTTTTGGTGTCGATTGCTTTAATTTAGGGCTTCGCTTTTTTTTTAAGCTGATAGCCGAAACCGATTTTTAGCCCTAGTTTTGACTCGTTGATGGTCGGTACCGGTATGGTAACTCAAAATTTCGGGGTACCAGCCGATACCTTAAACCATGGTTTAATCTTATATAACAAAACCGAAAAATATCATGATTTATGCACTCTAGATTTGATGACTACAATAGATTTCTAACTTATATTGAACACTAATGCCTTAAAATTAGTATTTACCCTAACTCTATTGATTTGATTTTAAAAAACTAGTCAAATCAACCTTTGTATATTAATATTGCTAAAGCGGATGCTAAAAAGTTTTGATTTAGCGGGTGTTGTGGAAAATAGCAGGTCTTAAAGTGGATTTACCGTTTAATAGTGCTAAATTGAAATAATGTAGCGGTCGATGAGCGTTATGCGCTATAACAGAGATTTTGTGGGGCTTTAACTGCATTGATTAGAAGATGGCGTTGACATTTTGTGCTTTTAATCCAAGCCAAAGAGACTTATTCAATGGTCATAATACAAATACTTTTATAACTAATTTTATTAGTTGTAAAATGTTTTATTAAGCATAGAAGTATGTTTGTGTAATTTATTGTGAAGAAATATGGTGAAAACATGATGTTTTGTTTTATTAACATGAGTATATTTAAGAGATAATTTGGTTTTCTTTGCTAATTAAATTCTTTTATTTTGGGTCCAAGCCTATTTCCTAACCTAGCATGTAAAGAGAAGAATTTCTTTTCTTCTCCTTGTGCTTTTTACATGGAGTTTCTCTTCTTCTCCAAGTACTTTACGTTCTTTTTACCGTAAAAGAAAACCAGAAACCTTTTCTATTTTATTAACCTAGGTCTTAAATCTCCAATCTCTTCATCAAATTTACCGATTTTAATCAAATTAAAGCTATATTTCTCAGGTAATCAATTCCAAAACTTATTATGTTTCATCAAATTTGGATTTTTGCAACAATAGATTGTTTGTAATTGAGTTTTCTTGCTTGCATGTTGTTGTAATGTTGTTGTTTATAGGCTCTTGAAGCTCTCTCAAGGCAAAACTTGCAACTTCCTTCAAGATTTCTCTAGTTTGCTCAATTAAATCTTCAAATTCGCAAAGATGAGTGCTAAACTCACATCATCTAGCTGAAGCAATGAGATGCAGACTGAAAATGCTGAGAAATTGCTTGCTTTTTAGTTTACAGTAAAAACAGTTTTGAGTTGCTACTTTGTATGACCATATCTTCTTATTCATATGTCGAAATTTGTTGATTCTTTTTTTATTTGAAAGTTGAAATTTTCTACTATGTGCATACCAATTTTCAATTCAATCTGAGGACGTTTGGTCCTTTGTTTCGTGCCTGTAAGTTGCCCGAGATAGTTTTCAGGGCTGTGCACATTTTCGTTTTCTGAGCTGCTACAAACATGACCCGAGTCAATGTTTAAGGCAGCGTATCTTTTTCATTTTCTGTCAGAATTCATTGATTCTTTTTTTATTTGAAAGTTAAAACTCTCTACTATGTGCATTACCAATTTCTAGTTCAATCTGAGGTCATTTGATCACATGTTTCGTGCCTGTAAGTTGAACCCAAGAGGGTTTTCAGGCCCGGGCAGAATTCAACATGACCTGAGTCCATATTTGAAATTTATATCTTTACCATTTCATGTCGGAATTCAGTAAATCCTTTTCCAGTTCATAGATAAATTGTTCTACTTTGTGTGTATCAAATTTCAGACCATTCCGAGGTCGTTAAGCCATTCGAATTATGTCTGAAAGTTGAACCCGGAGAAGATTTCAGACCTGGGTATTGTTTTTGGCCTGTGTATTTTTGTGTTCTGCCTTGTTTTCTAATCTGTTTTCCGACTTCTGCATCTTGTTTTTGTGATATTTCTGAACTGTTTTGAAGGCCATGAAGTATTAATAGGCGAGCCAGAATTTTAATGAATTTGTGATTCAAAATGAATCGGTTTTGAGTTATGAATTATTTTCAAGCTGTAAAAACTATATGTTCTCTATAATAAGGGAATTTCAAATATTGTTTTCCAAAAACGATTGCTAACCGCTTTTGGTTCCAAATTCGAATCACCATCTGCAATAGAAATATCAATTGATAGACCTAATGGTGATGTCATCTTTCTTCGTATGGTACGATACATATGAGAAGACGCACTAATGACGCATATGATGCAATAAACCTTTTAATTTCTTCTTAATTTTGATTATTTTTTCATAATGTTGTTTGTTCATTTTTTCTAATGATCTAAGACAAAAAAAGAAGTAGTATTGAATGTTTTAATTGTTTTTCATATATTTTTCTGGTTTCAATAGATGACAAACACAAATATCTTTTATCGCATTCTATGCTTATAATTTGTTTTTGACAGTTTTTCTACTCAAAATTATATACTCAAAACATTTGATTTAATGATATTATTGTGAAGGGATCTCGAAATCCTTTAAATTATTTATCATTATGAAAATATTTGTATGTTATTTTTGTTTCATTTGTATGCGGTGCTTCATATTTAGTAATTAATTCTTGTTAGAGTAAATCATAGCATGTCACAAAAGCACACGTCATAAGTCTTCCTGTGTGTCAAGGCTCCATGAATTGTCTCTGTGCATGTAAATAACCATGGTATCATCAATTAATATGATTTGGTAAGCAAACAGTATATTATGGATATCTTATTGTATGTCATATTGTTAAATTATCATCATAACATGGAAGATGACTAGAAACTGAGCGTCCATTTGATATGAAAAAAATAGTTGTGTTTTGAATTTTGAACATGTATTTCAAATGCATGAGAACAAGGGAAGGGGTGGAAAAAGATCAGTTTGGGCTATTGGTTTTAACATATAAATTTGAAGACAATTTCCTGTTTTTGCTTTTTTGAAAGTATCAAAACCATCTTCCCCTTTTTCCTATTCCCTTTGTTGTGATGATTTGGGTTTTCTAACCCCTTTGTTCTTCCCACAACATTTGAAATACATATTGAAAACAAGCCAAACAAACCCTAAGATTTTGTTTGGTTTGCAGTTTTTAGTTTTGGGTGTTCTTGACTATCAAAATGCATTGAGTTAAGTAATTGAAAACCCTTTTGAAAAACAGTCAATTTCAAAAATGGTTTTAACATATAAAATTGAAAACAAAATTTCTTATTTCTTCCTTTGTGAAATGTTAGGAACAAGAAAACATTCTTTTCTCCTTCTCTTCTCTCCTTTGTAGTAATTGGTTATGATTTTTCTACCTCCTCCTCTTCTCGCTTGCGTTTTGGAATACATACTTAAAACGCGAAACACATGGCTCAAAGTTCAAAACAAAGGGACCATAAATCTTGATGCAACTTGATTGCACTTGCGTAAATTTTAAGATCGATAGTTCTGATAAATAACATGCAAGTTTCAGACAGTTGATAAGCATTGATTACATAATCCATCACCTACCCTAATTTTTAAACTGATGAGTTGCCCCTAACATATTGATGCCTTGCTTTACAATGTCATAAAACGAAATGAAGGTTGAGCATGGTAGGAAAATGTACACACAATTTATATCAAGTTCAATGTGCTTATAATGGTTATTACTGTAGATTTATTGAGTGATTTATCTAGTATATTGTTCTGATATATTTAAACTGCATTTGCTAATAACTAATTTATAGACTTCATTATATATAATTACACCAGTACTTCAGAAAAGTATATGATTTGACAGCATAAAAAAATTATTAATTACCTCCATTCTTGCATTAAATCTCCAGTTTGACATCTTCATGAAGAAATTCTTCGTCTTTGTATCAGAAAAAACTGTTCACTCCATTCTTGTTGCAATAGCCCAGTATTTTCTTAACATCTTCATGAAGAAATTTGTTTTTTCTTCTATTTTCTTTGCATATTTGACAGCTTTAAAAGATGCTATTCACCTCCATTCTTCTTGCGTAATAATGTACTGTTCATCACCAAGACTCCATAAATAATTCATCTCTAATTATTTTTTACCACCTTTATCAACGTCAGTGTTGACATATTACATCTTGTTTGACACCTTCATCATAAACTCCCGATGATTAGCCCCTTCTACAACTTACAAGTAAGAAATAATGTTGGGGTATGCGTACAGCTATTGTTTCTGCCTCTAACCTCTTTGTCACATATGCTATTCATGGGTGAATTAGGGTGCTAAATGCCGATGATCTTCCTAAAGCTCAAAAGCCCATCAAGGCGTGGACGGAGCTCTAAGATTTATGCATAATGCATTATAAAATAGATATTATTAATAGTTTATTTTGGTAACTGCAAAAATAACCGAAAATTGTCTAGTAGAATTTGACCAATAAAGTTTTGAACTCGTACATGCTAATTATTCAAACATATAAAATTATTAATACTACTAAAGTGTTCTTCCTCAACCTAAATAAAGAGGGCTTTGAATGTTCTTTGGTGTGAGGTGTTTGTTCGTAACTACACCTCTGTAGATTGTATATTTAAGTTATTTCTTCCGTCTTTGCAGATTTAGAACCAGTTTTTCATCAATGCAGTATTCATTGCTATCAATTTATTAATATTTTCAGGAATGCTGCATTTGCCTAACATCATATGAAGATGGGGTTGAACTCCTTTCGCTTCCATGCAACCATCATTTCCATTCAGCATGCATTGTGAAATGGTTAAGAATCAATGCCACTTGCCCACTCTGCAAATATAATATTCTCAAGAGCGGCGACTGTGTTTGAAAACAACTGAAGATTATCAAAACTGAACCCGACAGCAGCAGCATCTTGTTATTTGTGGTTCTGAAAAATAACTACCTGTACATTATGTTTGTATAACATTAGTTACAGTTTAAAGGGTGTAGAAGTATTATTATTGGTTAAGGTTATAAATCCTGATAACAAGAAAAACGAACATGATTCTGTCACTAATTGGTATATATTGTAACATGTTATTTTCCGTTTATGACAAGGGATTTAGAGTTCCTCTGTAGCCTGTGTATAGTGATGCTCTTGAAAGTTCATGTGAACCTTGTGATTTTAATGATTATATTTATGAATTGGGAATGCTATCTTGCTTGTCTAGTTGTCTTAGAGATTTATTTGAAATCGTATTTAAGTTAGTATGATAACGGCTGTAATTATGGCAGCCTTATCATATCACTGTAAATCAACGGTAAAAAAAAGATGTACAAAACTATGGCGATCTATTAATTCATTTATATATATTATATTTTCTTCTCCTATGAGCATATTCTTTTTAAAATAATAATAGCAAGCGATTTGATATAGAATTTAGGGACAAAAACAAATTTGAAATAAAAATTTGTTTGACCGTCACAAGTTTTAAAATCCGAGTACAAATATATGGTACATTTTTCCGGCTGCTTGTTAACATTGGGGACTTCAAATCTTAACCTCACAAGCACCACTGTCCATCATCATCGATCCACTTGCCCTCTTGTTGTCGACTCCGTTCACCACATGCCAAACCTTGCAACCACTATTCTTCGAAAACCTTAGTCGTCGTCTGATTTTGCCACTACACAACGCCATCATGCTGCGTCGCCTCCTTGGGACCGTAATTCACATGTCTTACCGTTCACTAATATATGTCTTACCATACACTAATATATTTCTACTATCTCTAGAAAAATCAACGGTAGCTAAAAACTGCGCTAGTTTACATTAGCATTACATAAACACAATGTTATACTCATTTCTTTTGTTCACAAAATGCTAGTCATAACAAACCAAAAAAAGAAAGGAAAAATAAGCGGATATATTTATTTTTGTAGTATACAAAATGTAAGCTATAATTGTTATCAAAAATGCCGGTTATAACTGAAGAAACCGTGTTAGATCGCATTAGGTTAAGTTAGTTTATTTTTTATTTTATTTTTTCATTTTTAGATCTTTATTGAGCCTATGAAGACCATATTATTTTAGATCAAATCTGAGGTACTTTAAATAAAATCATTAGTTCATTTAATTTTTTTACATAAAAGGTTTAATTTAATTTCATGTGTATCATAATATACATGTGTATCAAACACACATATATGTGTATAGCGCACGTGCAATGTATAAGAAGTGTACATGACATAATGTGACCATTTATAAGTATTGGAATTTATACCGCGACGGATACATTTGTCCCACACACATCTGTTGCCAATAGTAGTTTGAAGGTACGATCTATGATTCAATATAATATTTTGTATTTTGATTGGAAAAAAGAGGTGAAGGTTCTGGAGGTCCTATTGCTGGTTTGGAACCCTCAACTAATTCAAATTTACAAGGCTTATAAGTTAATGGCAACCATAATTTTGATAAAGTTAGGGGTACACCCTAAGATAGTTTTGCAATTTATTATAACTTAATTAACTCTGTAATTAATTTTCATTCGTAATAAACGTGTGTTCCTTATTTTATATATTTGTTACAATGTGTTATAAATAATTAAATGTTTAATTAAATATATTTAACAGTAATCCATAAATGGTGTGCTAAAGATACTAAGTACAGTTAGTTGTAATCATGAGTATTGTATCACAATTTATAATAAACACATCATTTTAAATATTTTCAATCAAGATGTATTGAGATTGGATATCGATGCATTCATTGAGACTACAGTACATAACGCTACCTAAATATTGCGCAGTGTATTACTCATGATTATTGTGGCCACCAAGGGGTTACGTACTGATAATTATTAGATAACTATGGAATGATTCACTCGATAGCTTTTTGTTGGTTAATATAAGTAATGTCAAAGAGAAAACATCGATGTGACTAATTTACACAGTCCTCTTGACTTGAAAATCCTATCGATCTTCAATATGACAGCTCCGTTTTGATTATAATCAAATCATGGCACAACATTCATCGAATGACCATAGTTGGATCGAGTGGAAATATTGAAAGTGAAACACTATTCAAGAGAAGATGCGTCTCCTCAGTTATATTACTTTAGTATCATGGTCAACTAAAGTCAACTCAAAGTCAAAACTTTTGACCAAAGTACTTCGATTAATAATATTTTTATTATTGAACTAAAGACTTTGTGTTTTAGATTGTAGAGTTGAATATGAACGATTTTGAAATTTTGACCATTACCAAATTTCATAAATCTAAAGTGATATGATTTTGATGAAGAGAATTGGTGTAAATAATTATCGGTATCGGGTAAGGCTTAATATAGTAAAATTAGATTTTACCAAAACTAAGCAACAAATAAATTTGGCTATACTGTCACACCACATGCTAAATGATGTACGAACGTAAATATCCGAATTGTTCGATATTAATCGTTGATCAAACTTACACCTAAGTGTCACACAAATGAAATGATGAATATTCCTTTTATCGCCTGATTTAATTATTTTGTAATTGTTATAAATATTAATTATAAAATTTTATATTTGATTTGTTCAACAATGTTAAACAGTGTATTCATAATAGTTATAAATATATTGACCGATATACATATTCATACGTGTTTAAATTTGGATTTACATGGAACAGAAATTGCTCAGACTTGGAATTGTCTTTGAGGCCCACAGAGAGATTTGGAATTTCTGCTATGATGCTTGCATAAGGGGCCGACTATAAATGATGTGGCATGGTAGATTTGAATGGAAAGAGGAGTGGAAATGGTAAGAGAAATATCAGGAATTGTGATCCGCTTTTCAATCTTCCATCTCCCTTTTTATAATCCACTCCTTATTCATTCGTTTTAGATTTTTGCTTCTCCTACCTGCATATTTTGGTCAGAATTGCCCCTTTTCAAACCCCAAAATATCCAAGCACAAATCTCATCAAAACTCTTTGAATAATTAGTCAATGGTAAAGCAGTTAGGGAGCCACCAACTTTAGAACTTGGAACTCGATTCAGGAAGACATTTCATCATTTCTAAGTGTGATATCCAGGCCTTGGTAAGTGGTATGCTTCAGATTTATTAATTTTTACATTGCTTAAGTTAAACAATCGATCATATATTAGCTAGATAGATCATATCTCGAATCAGTATATTACTGTATTGACACATGTCGATGGTTATATAATATATGTACAAAAAATGTTTTTTTTGTAGATATCATCTTGTTGATCTCGGCCTAATAATATAAAAAAGAAATTAATTTTTTATTATTAGATCTTTATTATTAAATGTTTTTATCAGTTAAATCTAATTATAAAATATTAATTCATATGATATATGTGTTTAAATTTTAAAATTTCTATGCATACCTAAAAGCCATTCGACAATAATTTTATTTATTTGGTTTAATATTAGTTAAAAAAAAATACATTTATAATTCATTTATAATTAATATAATATTTTGTAAAAATTTTATATAATATAAAATATGCATTTTGGTCTCAGAAACATTTTATATATTTTTTATTATTAAATCCGCACGATTTAATTTTTAAAGTACATTTTATTTAAAAAATCTTTTAAGCCATGGAAAATTAAAAAAATTGTTTAAGCTGTGAGCAGCATAAAATATATGTATTTGATATATATATATATATAATTTATAGGTATATATATTAATTAAATAGTTATATGTTCATATATATATATGTATGTATATAAATTAAAAGAAAATTATTTTTTTCATAATATATGATAAAGGTTTTAAATTATCTTATAAGCTAATATTTAAAATAATTTTGAAATTTAATTATATTAGGCGCGCACACACATATTTCATAAATGATTTATATAAATAATTTACAATAAATAATTTATAATAAATATATAATTAAATTTATAAATACACATATATATGTATATTTATTTATACAATAATTTTGATGTGTGTATATATATATATATATATATATATATATATATATATATTTGGACAATACATTTAGTTACATGATGAGCTAACATATCTGTTGCAGTGCGAATATTGGCATCTATATACGGACATGTCAAACCATGTACATATTATCCTGTTGCACGTGTACACACACATGTGAATATGATACATGTAATACAAATTATATAGAATATTTTTTTTTATAAAATTCAAATAAAATATTGGTTTTATTCAAAAGAAAATTTAGGGAAGTTTTAAACGAATTAGACTACATATGCCCATTAAAGAACTGATAATGGAAAATTTTCTAAAATTTACCCAATTGATCCATTGTGGGCCGGTTCCAACAAAGGTACCATACCACAATAGCTTGTGTAGTCTAAATTAGTCATGTTAGGATTAACTATTTATGTTCATAGCATAGATAGTAGGGTGTCTTCAAAGGTAATGTCGAAGGATTGAATTTGAGTAATCAAGTACTCTGTCCTGCTTGGCTATTTGCCTGGCCCAAACAGATATGTGAGCCTAAAGGTTGTCCCTAGTAGAAAAGATCCAATTTGAAATGACCGTTGGCTAATTTTCAAAATTGTTTGAAAATTATATATATATTTAATTTAAAATAAGATACACACACACGTATATATATATAATAAAAGTTATAATATAAAAATATTTCAAAATGTTTGAAAAATAAATACAAATTAATTTCAAAATTAAGTTTTTTTTTTGATATAAAGGATATGCAGCACTGGGCTGCACAGCCTTCGGAATTAAGTTTATTAATAAGACTGATAAAGGAATTAAATTAATTAAATACTTTAATTAAATAATATACATATATGCATATATGATAAATTATTATATATGTTATGTTGTATTAAAATGTTTAAGATAATATAAGTATAAATGTTTGTATGTATAAAATAAATTTTGGAAATGAATAAAATTTGATTAAAATAGTTTAATTAAATAAATAAATTAAAATTTAATGTATATATTAAAATACATACATATATAGATATGATAAATGTGTATTACTATAAAGGTTATAGTATGTATAAATATTCAATATAATATGTTAAGGTTAAATAATAAACAATTAATTAAACAGTTAATTAATTAGAAATTAATTAAATAAGATTTATTAATACAATGTTATACATAAGATTTTTTTTGGGTAAAATGTGTGGTCCTCTAATAATAGAGGAGAGCACACATATGTTATACATAAGATTATTATATAAGCTAATTAAAATATAAATGTTATATAATAATAAAGCTTATATATATGAATGTATAAATTAAATATAGAACATTAAGAAACCCTAAATAGATGTAAAGAATAAATACAACATAAATATACGTACACTGTCATTCCCGATATGTCCGACACTTGAATCACGAAGGTGGTTCATGACAAAATACATTATTTCGTAAGTCAATATCACTCAGTATAATATATTAAAGATTATGAATCTTCAATATAATGTTGTTCTCTACTATATATATCTATATATATATATATATATATATTTATATATTACCTACATACTCCTTTGTTGTTGAATAAACTCAAGCTAGGGATGTTATGTATATTATTATTAATATATTGAATAGAAGAAGTAAGATAACTATATGTATTTGTTGAGCAAACTCAAGCTACATATACTATACTTAGATCTTCGTGATATGGTAGATACGAGCGAATAATTTTCATTTCGATTTGTTGAACAAACTCAACGTCAAAGTGAAACTAGGACAAGGTACCATGGGTTAGGAGTTGTAAATGATACAACCGATAAGGAGTTATCCATCATCCATGGAGATATGACTTATTGAGCAAACTCAAGGTTAGAATTTCAAGACAGATGGGTCCTAACACTTATTAGTGAAGTCGAAAACTTCTATGTTTCGACTTAGAGTTTGGAAAAACATAAAAGACCAGTAGGAGCTTTTTAGTAAAACGAAACGTAAATTTAAACCTTACTAATATTATAAGAAAATCTACTATAATAATTGTGCTAGTAATTTACCAATTAGAACTTGCAGAAAATGACAACTCCAAAACTATTTTCTAAAAGCAACAAGCTTACCGGACCAAACTATATCGATGGTAAGAGCAGTTAAGATAGTGTTGATTTACGAGCGTCTTTAGTTGGCTATTACATGCAAACCTAAAGAATAAACCATTGATGATGCAGGCCTCGAACTTATAATTACTAATGAGAAATGAGTTTCAGACCTAGAGATTGAAAGTCTATAGGGTGAATAGTGTAGTGTATATGCAAATATATGTGACAAAATATATGATGCAACTAAAAGCAATATTAATCTAAGTAAATATAGAATAAGCATACTAGGATTTTATACTGCTTCGGACCTCTCGTCCTACGTCCAGTCCTGAAGCTCCACTTCGGAATTCGACTATCAAACACCCTCGCTTCGTCCGGAGGAATAGGCTTGGTTACAATGAATTTTTCTTGTCGAATGTGTGTTCTATAACACAGATATTGACTAATTGGTACAAATGCTTCGAATATATATCTTGAGAGTATTGCCTATGAAGAACTGAATATTTGGAAGAGCGAAATACAAGTATAGATTGCTAGAGATCAAGAATATATGATAGAGTATGTAATTAGAGAGCGTAAGTAAGTAAGGTGAGTTTGTTCTTTTGATTCTTGATGCTATATATAGTTGTAGATAGGTATCTTGAGTAGTTGCATCCATTAACAAAAACTCTGAAGTTGCTTCTGCTGATGATGAAGAGTTGCAGTAAAGAGAAGCGGAGATGTCTATTCGTATGTGGCAGTTGAAGTTCATATCCGAAATCCGAGTTTGAATTCAGACGTCTGGTATTTGTATCAGACGTCTGATACTATATTCTTTTTATACATAGTAGATTTTTCAGACGTATGAGTGCTATTACCAAACATCTGGTTTAGTCTGTTTGTTGTTTTAGAGGACTTTTCCAAACGTCTAGCTTGTGCACCCAAACGTCTAATACTTGTGCATGTCTGTTTTGTGCATCTTTTCTATTGCTTCTTTGTACCTATCGTCTTCTTGTAGTGTTTTTTGAGCCTTGTTCTTGTCTTTCTAGAGATGTTGTTTTAGAAAGTACCTGTATATATAGATACACACACACACACAAATATATATATGCATATTCGACTTCCATTGCATAGTTGTTGTCATCGAAACCGTAAATTTAATTTCCTAACAATCTTCCCCTTTTTGATGACGACAACTATACAATGTACTTGTATATATTTTATAAATCTCCCCCTGAATATGTGCTTTCCATCATTTATTGTGATTTTTATTATTTCTCCCCCTTTGGCATTATCAAAAAGGATTTATAACTGTTTAAATTGTAGACATTATTCCATTCCTTTAATTATTTATCAATCGTCGTAAGATAATACAAAAATATACACAGAAATAACTCACCAAAAAGGAAATTTCATTAATCACATTAATTGATTACATTCATGGATTTTTATCATTTTGATACAAAATATGGAATCCTAAGATATTTAAGGATTTTCTGGGGAAGACTTTTTCTTGATCATCTCCTTTATCTTCATCCTTGGAAGAACTCGCTTGTTTTTAGGAGATGTCGGAGCTTGTTCGAAAGGTTCTTTCTCCTCGTCAAAAAGTTTGGAATGTTTCAAAGGAGAAGGAAAAGGCACTGGAGTTGGCCTATCTTCTGAAGGTATTGTAGGACCACGAACCCTTTGAAGAACCTCCTTTCGAATGGATAATACAAAGCGATGTTTCAACTGTGGCTAGGCGGGAAGCAAATGATGTTTCAAAACTATCAATGCGCTTAACCAATAATTTTTGGTTCCGAGATAAAATAAGCTGATTTTTGAGAGTTAAGTCGCGAATACTCTCATTTGGATTCGTCTCAGTGCGAGTCTCCAAAATATCATCTTGGCACGTATAATCAAATGGTGCAAGAGGAGTAGTCTCGTGATGTTGCTCCACCTCTTGTGATGGTTCAGGTTGTGTTTGAGGTGGAGGCCCAGCTTGTGTGGCTTGACGACGTTGCGTCCACTCTTCAAATGATATAAAATCTGGAGGATTTTCCGGTAAGTGCATTAAGGAGAAATTTTTTATGGATGCATATTTTGGAGGAATCTCTTCGAAAGTAGATAAATATGAGGGGATGTTATGAGCTCGTAGAAGTCTCATGATATATGTAGGATAGATGATGGATGGGTGTGATTGAGTCCAAAAATGTTTGAGCTCGTCAAATATAAATTTTGCCCAATTGACCCTTGTTCCACTGAATATAGAATATAAGGCCTTGTGCTCTAGTTCCGTGATTTGCTCATGACTTCCAAGGCGAGGAATGATAGTATTGATAATCATTCTAGTGAGAAGTCTCGTCTTAGGTCGTAGGTATTTGGATGCAAATCTAGGCATTTCATCTTCCCATATTTGATGTGTTATATTATCTCTTGGTTTCAGACGCATATCCGGAATATTATATAAATCTTCTCCGGTGTCGGAACATCCGAGAGTTCGGCTTATGATCCCCGGAGTAAGCCTAATTGTGTTGCCGTAAACACTAGACCATAGCTAATTATTATCATTGTCAGCGTTCCAAGCTGCTGTGCTATCGAATTAGCGTAGAAAAAAAAATGCGGCTAGCTGAATCTACTCAGATGTTATTGGGATTAAGGACATTAATGTTTCCAAACCAGCACTTTCACACATTTCGTCTAAATCATACATCAGAAACTTTAGCAAATTATAAAATGGACATGTATGGAGTTTCTTGTTTTGAATATCCTCGTATCTCTTGAGTGAATGCGGTACACGGTTCATCCATCATTCAATTTGATTGTCAGTGCAAACCTGTGCAGTTAATGCGCTCGGCAGATTCATAGCGGTGGAGATGCAAAAAGTCATAGCGGAGATACAGTGAGGATATAGCAAGATATAGCGGATGGCTCAAAAATAGCATATAAAACTTGTATTTAATGTTTTTACAAATATATAAATGGTAAATAAATGAAAAAATACCATTCAATTGAATTATAATTAATACACAAATAGTTTTAAATAAAAACATGTGCGAATATGCTTTAAATAAACGTAAAATTGTTATATAACATAATTGAATTTAGTAGAATATTAGAGTATTTTCATTTCTGAAAATATATTAAAAATTAAATCAAATAAATTTTTTTCATAATTTTTATAATGTATAAATGCAATTTTTCAATTCATTTTATTAAAGAAGATATAGCGGAAATAGCGGAATATAGCGGGAATAACGGGATATAGCGGAAATAGCGGGGCTTAAAGCGGAAAGGTTATATTTTGGGGCTACGTGGAAAAATCGTAGCGGTAGAAACCCGCTATAAGATATAGCGGGATTATAGCGGGGTAATAGCAGGGCATTAACTACACAGGTGCAAACTTGGAGGTTGGATGAAGTGGCTTGATTTTGCTTTCGCTTAGAGATCTTAGGGTTTTTTGTTTTAGGAGCCATTGAATTCGAGTGAGTTTGGAAGAAAAAGTAATTTTGAGAATTTTAAAATCGACCTTGCTGTAGAAACGAAGTAAAATGTAAGTGAGAAAAAGTGAAAAAAATTGACGTTAGCAGGGTAATTTAGAGTGTCGATTGAATTTCAGACGTCTGGAAATTTACTCGGACGTCTGATTTAATCTAGTTTGAAGACAGTAAATAGAATCAGACGTCTAGTTGTTGGAGGCAGACGTCTGGAATTGATCGATTTGCAATTTTTGAAAGGCAGAGAGAATTATCAAACGTCCGGTTGTAGAATCAGACGTCTGAATAGGTCGAAGTGTTATTCTTGTGAGAAAGGTAGTTTGCGCAGACGTCTGGATGTAATATCAGACGTTTGAAAATGGTCTGAGTTTTTATCTTATGGAGACAGAGACTTTGTTTAGACATCTGGTCAATAGTTCAGACGCCTGAAATAGATTGATTTGTATATTTTATGAATCAGAGTTGATTTTCAGATGTTTGGAAGGTTACATCAGACGTCTGATATATGCACGATGGTTAAAAATTTGTATGATAACAGAGTGTCAGATGTCTGACGGCAAAGTTCAGATGTCTGAAATGAGCAATTTGTCTTAAAATAGCCTAGTTTTGAAGGGTGTTGCTTATTTTTCGAGAGTTTGATTTTAATAAAACATAGTATTATTATTTGTGAAATAGAATAAAAATATATGTAGATAACAATACAATGAGAATGATTAAATTTATTTAGTCGTTACACAGTCACCTTTTGCTCAAAGTATAATTCTCGTTGTAAATCTTTTTTTTGCTTTGGATAATGATGTATCTCATCAATTTTCTCCTTGGTGTCAGGAGAGACAAATAAAGATCATTTGGACTTCTTTTTGTCGAGAGTGAATCCCGTATGGTAGAAATACCACCTATATATTGGTTCCTGATTTGGTGTAGGAGTAGGAAGGCGATGAGGTGTATCCACTGAGCTATCTGTTGTTGGTGTCGAGAATGAGAGATGAAAGTTGTCGGAAGACATGCTTATATTTTCTGTTGTAAAAATATGAAATCTATATATTCTTTACTATTTGGTTTGTAAAAGTTATTTATATATGATTTTAAAGGTTACTCATAGGTAAAACAATCACCTAAAAAATTTAAGGTGAAGGAGTTAACAATTTTAATTTGTGGATAAATATTTTAGCTAAAAATAGAATAAATGAAAAATGTAGTATTAGTTTAGAAGATCATTAAGAGAGCATATTCCTAAATCGCGTCGTAGTTTAGTAAATGTTTGTTCATTTAGTAGTTTTGTGAAAATATCTACTATTTGATTCTCAGCATTTACGTATTCTAATGTAATAATTCCTTTTTCTACATTGTCATGTTAAAAATGATGTCGTATATCTATATATTTAGTACGCGAGTGATTTACAGGGTTTTTTGATAGATTTATTACACTCATGTTATCGCAATATATTGGTGATTTATTGATAACTTTGCTGAAATCCGTAAGTGTTTGTTGCATGTATATCACTTGAATACATGCTAGAGCTGCTGAAATATATTCGGCTTCGCAGGTAGATAAGAAGACACAATTTTGCTTTTTGTAAAACATGAGACTAATGATGGTCCGATAAAGTGATACGTTTCGCTAGTACTTTTACGATCTATTTTACATCCACCGAAATCCATGTCACTATATGATACTAGTTCATGATCCCTTAGGGTAAAACAAACCATAATCTCTAGTACTCGATAGATATCGTAAGATACGTTTAACAGCTTTTTTGTGAGATTCTTTTGGTTTTACTTGAAATCGGGTACAAAGACATACGCTCATCATAATGTCGGATCGACTAGCCGTTAAATAAAGCAAGGAGCCAATCATACTACGATATAATTTTTTATCAAAACCTTTTCCATTATCATCTTTCTCCAAGTGAACACTAGTACTCATCGGTGTTGGTTTGATTGAAGTTCTATCCATTTCAAAACGATGTAATAGGTCATTATAATTTTTTTCTTGATGAATAAAGATACCATTTTCAAGTTGTTTTATTTGTAAACCTAAAATAAATTTAATTCTTCCATATGAGACATTTCAAATTCATTTTTCATAATATTTGAAAATTGAGTACAAAGATTTTCGTTAGTTGAGCCAAAAATAATATCGTCTACATAAATTTGTGCAACTAAAATGTCGTTATTTTCTTGTTTAATAAATAAATCATATCAATTTTACCTATTTGGAAACCAGATGTAATTAAATGATTTTAAGACGTTCGTACCAGGCACGAGGGCCTTGTTTTAAATCATATAAGGCTTTTTGTAATTTAAAAACATGATCGGGATATTTTTCGTGAACAAACAATGGAGGTTGTTCAACATATATGTTTTCTTTAATAAAACCATTTAAGAAAATATTTTTGACATCCATTTGAAATAATTTAAAATTATGATGATTTACAAAAGCAAGTAATGTATGTATGGCCTCGAGTCTTGCTACTGGAGCAAAAGTTTCATCGTAGTCGATACCTTCTTCTTGATTATAACCTTGAGCGACTAGGCGTGCTTTATTTCTAACTATATTTCCGTTTTCATCTGCTTTGTTTCTGAATATCCATTTTATTCCAATAACCGATTGATTTTCTAGTCTTGGTACTAATTCCCAAACATTATTACGTTTAAATTGATTTTATTCTTCTTGCATGGATATTATCCAAAAATTATCGTTTGAAGCTTCTTTATAATTTTTTGGTTCAAAATTTGACACAAATGCAATATGACTTATTTGGTTAAGTTGATTTCTAGTTACTCTTGAATTGAGATCTCCAATAATATTATCTTATGGATGATCATTTAGAATTCTAGGAGATGATACTAAATTATTATTTTGTTCGTTTGTCTCATTATTAAAAGAATTTGCTTTTTTATTGGAATTATTTCTTCATGTCATTAGTATGATGGTTAAGAAAATTTTAATCAAATGAAACATGTAAACTTTCTTCAATTGTGTTAGTTGGTTTATTAAAAATTCTATATGCCTTGTTACGACCCGAATATCCAATAAAGATTCCTCCATCGGCCTTCGGGTCGAATTTTCCTAAATTATCTTTTGTATTTAGCATAAAACATTTTGATCCAAAAGTTTTAAAGTGTGATACTTTAGGTTTTCTTCCAAAAAACTTTCAAAACAAGTATGTTTAGTCGTAGTCGTATGGTTACTCATTTCAAAACATAACAAGCTGCAGCAAATAGCTTCTGCCCAAAAATGTTTTGGTCGACCACTACTATTTAGTAGTGTTCCTACACATTCTTGTAACGTAATATTTTTTCTTTCTACTACACCAAATCGTTTATGCCATAACCATGGATCGTCATGCTTAGCGGTTAAACATAAATTTGAATTTCGATTTATATTCATATTTAAGACATAATATTTTGTTTCTAAAACTCTCAAAGATAAGTTGTTTGTTATTGTCGAAAATATTACATCTATCTTTTTTGGACCTAATTTGAAAACCTTTATCGCATAATTGACTAATGCTAAGTAGGTTGTGTTTTAAATTTTTCTACTAACAAAACATTTGTAATAATAGGAGAGTTAGAAATACCAGAGTTGATGAGTTCTCCAATACCAACGACGTATCTTTTTGAGTTATCTCCAAAAGTTACCGTTCCACCATCGATGTATGTTATATTTGATAACATTTTTTGAGTTTCCGGTCATATGCTTAGAGCATCCACTATCAAGTATCTGTTTCTCCTTATTTTTTACTTTGGATACCTGCAAAACAAAAGATGATTTAATTGGTACCCATATACTTTGTTAGAGTCCTAGACGTTAGGAGGAGCAGGTAGCCATACCCAGATGGTTTGGTACCTTTATGAATATAATTTTTATTATAGACTACATTATCTAAATAATTATTAATATGTTTTTGTCTAATCAAATTATTATTTGTCTTAGGATTCCAAATTTTTATATTTTTGGTACTCATATTAGACTTAGGTAATCTTCTAGTCTTTTGATAAATACGACTATATTTCTTAATATTATTTCTTCTTTGTTTAGGAATATTTTTAAATCCTATTCCATTTCTATTACCTGATGGTTTTAAAATTTTGATAAGATTTTCCAAATCTTGTTTTCCTTTATTAAATTTTGAAACATTAGTTGTAATTTTATCTAATTTTTCTTTTAATTTTAAATTTTAAATTTTCAATGTTTCTATATTACTTTTCAAGTTGATATTTTCTTTTAACAAGTTATCGTTTTCTAGTCTAGTTTTTCAAAAATCAATAACCATAGTCTCATTTTCAACCAGATTATTTTTAATTTTTTCTTGAGATAATTCTAGCTCCTCTTCTAAAATAATTTTTTTCATCTTTTAACATTCCCACTTCAAGTTCTAATCTATTTATTTTGGCTATATGTTCTTTATTCAATTTTTTAATTTGTTTAAATTTATCATCTAATTCCATGCTAAGTTCTAATAATTCAACATAGCTAAGTTTGGGACATACCTCATCAGTTTGGGCCATAAAGCATACATTAGCTTGTTCTCCGTCGCTATTGATGTCACTGTCTGTTGATGATGAAGAATCCGAGTCATCCCATGTTACTTTGAAAGTTTTCTTCTTTTTGAATTTTTCAAATTTATTCTTCTTTTTATCGTTGTTGATCTTGGGACAATCTTTCTTCATATGTCCAAATCGATCACATTCATAGCATTTGATTGCTGTTTGATTTGTATAGTTTGATTTTCCTCCTTTCTGAAATCTGGCAATTTTTCTAAATTTCTTGAATTTGTTGTAATTTTGGCAATAAATACGATAACTTCTTCTTCTAAATCAGAGTCTTCATTTGTTGCTGGGAATGCTATGTTTTTCTTCTCCGAATTTTGTTCTTTTCTTACCTGCAAATTAGCTTCATAGGACATTAGATTTCCTATCAATTCTTCAAGTAAGAGTGTTGAGAGATCGTTAGCTTCTTCGATATCTAATACTTTTCTTTCCCACTCTGAAGTTAAAGAATTGAGTATTATAGATATTAAATCAAAATTTGTGAATTTGACTCTAAGTGCTATTAAATCGTATTGAATGGTTTGGAATCTAGAGTACATGTCTACTATAGATTCATTTTGTTTCGTTTTAAATGATGAAAATTGATTTTGTAAAATTAAAATCTTAGTTTGTTTAACTTTGTTTGTGCCTTCATGTGTAACTTGTAAGGTACGCCAAATATCATGTGTAGTATTACATAACATGACACGTGAAAATTCATTTTTATTTAATGAATAAAATAAAACATTCATAGCTTTGGCATTATTAGAGGCTGCGGTTTTTTGTGCATCATTCCATGTGCTCATAGTAGTGTCAGGTGCTTCATATTTATTTTGAGTGCTTGATCAAATTTCTAATCCATTAGCTTCCATAAAGATTCTCATATGTGTTGACCAATATGCATAGTTAGAACCATTAAAAAGTGGGGGTCGTGCTGCGGATTGACCTTCTTGAAAAATACTTGCCATATTAAAGCGATTCAAAAACGTGTTACAGTACTTTGATCAAACCTTGCTTTGATACCAATTGAAAGTCTACAGGGTGGATCGTGTAGTGTACATGCAAGTATATGTGAAAAAATATATGATGCAACTAAAAGCAATATTAATCCAAGTAAATATAGAATAATCACACCAGGAATTTATACTGGTTCGGATCTCCCGTCCTACATCCAGTCCCGAAGCCCTCCTTCGGAATTCGACTATCAAACACCCTCGCTTCGCTTGGAGGAATATGCTTGGTTACAATGAATTGTTCTTGTCAAATGTGTATTCTATGACACATATGTTGGCTAATTAGTACAAATGCTTCAAATATATATCTAGAGAGTATTGTCTATGAAGAACTGAATATTTGGAAGAGTGAAATACAAGTATAGATTGCTAGAGATCAAGAATATACTACAAAGTATGTAATTAGAAAGCGTAAGTAAGTAAGATGAGTTTTTTCTTTTGATTCTTGATGCTATATATAGTTGTAGATAGATATCTTGAGTAGTTGCATCCACTAACGAACACTCTGAAGTTGCTACTGTTGATGATGAAGAGTTGCGGCGAAGAGAAGCGGAGATGTCCATTCGTATGTGGCAGTTGAAGTTCATATCTGAAATCTGAGTTTGAATTCAGACGTCTGGTATTTGTATCAGACGTCTGACACTATATTTTTTTGTACATAGTAGATTTTCAGACGTCTGAGTGCTATTACTAGATGTCTTGTTTAGTATGTTTATTGTTCCAGAGGACTTTTCTAGACGTCTGATTTGTGCACTTGGACGTTTGATACTTGTGGATGTCTGTTTTGTGCATATTGTCTATTGCTTCTTTGTATCTATCGACTTGTAGTCTCTTGTAGTGTTGTTTGAGCCTTGTTCTTGTCTTTCTAGTGATGTTGTTCTAGCAAGTACCTGTATATATAAAAATATATATGCATATTCGTCTTCCATTGCATTATTGTTGTTATCGAAACCGTAGATTTGATTTTCTAACAGAGATCATTCAAGTTTTCGTACTGTTTATGTAAGACAAGCCGTTGCAGAGACAGCACGAAAACATATTTGTCCATGAGATATTTGATGGTCTTCAGGCCCTGTTTGATGAATAGTCATGTTCTACAAGGTATGAGCTTATGAAGAAGCCGTTCAGTACCAAAAAGACTAAAGGACAGAAGGTGGACGATTATGTACTAATGATGAAAGGTCATATTGATAGACTTTCACAATTGAACATACAGATAAGCAATGAATTACAAGTTGATTTGATACTTGGTTCTCTTTCACCTTAGTATGAACCATTCATAATGAATTATAATATGAACTACTTGAATGTAAATCTCGTTGAGCTTCTCAATAAGTTGAGGTCAGTCGAGTCTGCATCTAAGGATCAAGGGGTTATGCTTGTTGTAAAGGGTGGTGCATCATCTTTGAAAGGTTCAAAGAAGTGAAAAAGAGAACGTAAGAAGAATAAGAAAAGTAGGAAGACCGATGATAAGGGTGAATGCAACCACTGCAATAGAAAGGTCAATGTAAAAAAGAAATGTCCTGATTACTTAAAGATTATTAAAGAAAGAATGCAAAATGGTTTTGCAGCTCGGTCAGGTATATGCACGATTCATAATTATTTTGTAATCAATAATATGTCTTAGATTTTAGATATTGGATCTGGAGCTTACATATGTAATTTGTTACAAGGGCTTAAGAATTGGCATTGCATAGAAAAAGTAGAGATGAGACTCCAAGTAGTTGATGGATCTATCGCAGATGCAACGATAGTAGTGATAGAGTTAGGGGTATGCCCTAGGGCAACTATGTAATTTGTTACATTTATCTAACTCGTTGACCAATCTTGTTCGAAATAAAAGGTATTTTCTTCCTATTATGTACTTGATATAATGTGATTATATTAATTAATTAACTTAATTAAAAGTATATTTAATAGAAAAATCCATATTGATATATTTTGTGATAGTAGTTACAAAGTAATGTAACCGTAAGTAATTTATCACAACAAAACAAATGTACCATTTTAAATGTTCATAGTCAAGATGCATCGAGACTGGATATCGATGTATCCGTTGAGACTGGAGTACGTAATGCTCTCCAAATATTGGGCAGTTTATTACTCATAACTACTGGGGGGCACCTAGGGCTTACGTACTAATAGTTATTGGATAACTATGGAACGACTCACTTGATAGTTTTCGTTGGTTAATATAACTAAGGTCGAACAGAAAATGTCGATGCGACTGATGTACGTAGTTTTCTCGACTTGATAATAATGTGAATCTTCAATATGAAAGTTGGCATGACACCCATCGAGTGACTATAGTTGGTCAAGTGGAAGTATTGAAAGTGAAGCACTATTCAAGAGGGGATTCGTCTCCTCAGTTATATGCGGCTAGCGTCATCGTCAACTCAAGTCAAATCAAAGTCAATATCTCTGGCTAGAGAAATTTTGGTTAATAATAATTTTTATTATTGAATCAAGAACTTTGTGTTTGGACTATAAATTTAAATGTGGATGAAGTTGGAATTTTGACCATTATCAAGTTCCATAAGTCCAAAGTGATATAGTTTTAACGAAGGGAATCGGCGTAAACAAATGTCACAACTGGATAACGCTTATTAAGCTAAAATTGGATTTTACCGAAAATGAGTAAGTGATAAATTTGAGCATAAAGTCACACCACCTGCTAAGTGATGTGTGAACGTTAACATAGAATAGTTCGATGTTAATGCTGACTAAAATTACACCCAAGAGTTACATAGTCGAAATGATGAATTCCCTTAAGACCGAACGATTTAATTAGTTTATAATTGTTATAATGTAATAAAATTATTTAATATTTATGAAATATTAATTATAAAATTTGAATATGATTTGAGAAATAAATAATGTTGTATATATTTATAACAGTTATAAATATATCGATCGATATACAATATCGACAAGCGATTAGATTAGATTTAATTGCATAGTATTTTGGCTTGGTCTTAGACGGGTTTGAGGCCCATCATTAGGGCTGAAAATTTTTGGTTTTGAGAAGGTCTAGTAGTGGGTAAAACATAGAGAATTGCCTTGGAGATAATGGGTAATGGGTTGAGATCAGGTGAGAATGATAAAAAGGTTTTCCTCGTTTCTCTCTAATAAAGCTATATATATATATATATATATAATAATGGATAAACCTTTTTAGATGCCATTACCTTCTACATTTCTGGTTTAAACATAGCTCTCGATCCACTCCAAAATTATCAAATATATTTCAAAATAAAATATACTATTCGATAGTTAGAGGTCGGTGACTCCGGACTTGCAATCTGACGAATCAAGAACAGTAAAAGGAAGGGAAGTCATTGCTTCAACGTGGATTCAAAGGCATCATTAAATTGGTAATTTTAATTCATATTACAGTAATTAAATTATATTCTATGATCCTATAAGGAGCAATTTCATATTTGTTTAAATATATTTTGCTACTATATGTTTAGTTATGTGAGATTTTGTAAGTAGATGTAGTTGTCACCAATCAGTTTGGTGATGTGCACAATTATTTATTATACTATTTGATTTATGTACCGAAATTTTTTTACGGTGCAAAATTAATTTTGTCATCAATAATTGTTTTATATATATTTATTAATAAATTCATACACACACACACACGTATATATATAGGTGTATATTTCTCTCTCATAATAGAATACAATCATATATAATATATATATATATATATGATTTAAAAATTTTAGTACACATATTTATATATAATATGAATTTAAAAATTCGAAAATTAATTATCATACATATATTCGTACTTTTAAATTCACATTTATTGAATTTTGAATTGTTTATTATATATAAAATACTCATTACATTAAAATTCAATTTTATATTTAAAAAAATATTATATCATTCCAGAAACATTTAGAAAAATTTTAGGAATTTTCAATAAAGTTTATTATTTTTAAATTAATATTATTTTAGAAAAACTTTATATGATTTATTAAAAAGAATAATTTAATTGAAAAAAAATTCAAAATTTTTCGTAACCTTTCTTTCACGATCCTAGAATTTCAAAAATTTTAAAATTTATTTTTTAATAATGTATTATTTTATACTAAATAATTGTTGCCGAAATCAATGTATTTGTTCTTAAAAATAATATTTCAACTTTGAAAAATCTTCAGATTTTTACAAGCTCTATTTTATGATCCTAGATTTTGAAAATTGTAAATTTTTTGAATTTTCATTAATATATTATTTTATGTTAATTATTTATGGACAAAAACATTATTTTACTCATAATATATACAAATTAAAATACTAAAATTATTATATTTGCAAAACTAAGTTTAATTTTGAATTACTAATATTTTTTAATAATTGTTCTCTGTCTTTTTATACATATATTTATCTATATATAAATGTTTTATGTTCATATATTATATATAATATAATTATACATACATATGCGTGTGTATTTTGCAACACATATACATGCATATATTTGGACAACATACATGATATACAAAATGAGCTAATATGTCCATTGAAATGTAAACCCCAACATCTACATATAGGCATATTGTACCTTTTGCGGATTATTATATTACACATGCACTCACACTTAAATGTATATGATCCTTTTACATATAAACTAAATCAAATAAAATCAATTTCATATCTTAATATATTTGAATTTAAATAAAATAAATGAGAAGCGATGCAAGACCCCGTGGATCTGGCCCGGTTCTTGGCCGATCTGCTCCAGCATGGTTCACAGATCTGGCACTGGTTGGAAGCAACCGAGCTTCTTTCACTCATTACCAGCATCTAGATTGTAACAAACCCGGTTTGGAGATTACCGCTAATTTAAATTATAATGAAGATTATAATTTAATATTGGAATTAATTAAATTAATTAGAGGTGAAATGGTGAAAATATTGTTTATTTAATATAAACAATGAAGCTGAGTAAATTGAGTTAATGAAATGAAGAAAATAAAGTTAATCACTTTATTTGAGTCTTGGGATGGGTTGTAAATTTATTTGGGTTTAATAAAATGATATTGGTAATTTAAGACCAATAATCCAATTTTATTTTAAAATAAAATATGGAGAATATAGAAGAAATAATTTTATTGAGGATGAAAATGTTGGACATGTGTGAAATAAAGTGTTACTTTATTTCATGAGTTTTTGAATGTAGTTGTATAACTATATTCGAGTAAAAATGTTAATTTTGGCAATATTGTATTTTTGTCAATCTGCCTTTTATTGATGAAATGCAAGAGAAATGGTTAATAAGTTAATTAAAAATAATAAAAATGATATATATAATAGTGTATTAATGTTTTAAAAGTGTTAAAACATTTATTTGCACTTTATTGGTTGGAAAATATAGTTTTATTTTGCAAAATATGTCCAAATTTGCATATTTTGTCAAAATATGCAAATTTGTAGAAAATGAGAGTTAGTGCTAAAATAACATCTAAATTGATGGAAAATAATGTTTTATTTACTTTAATAAAATTCTAGACGAAATAACGATTCCAACGCATTTAATTTTGTTGAAATCGGATTGATAATGCAAAAGTTATGAATTGTTAATGATTGAATATGTGAGTAATTGAGAAAAATAACATTTCTAAAATTCTCCTAAGGCATATTGGGTTTGGGTTGGATCAAATACCCAAAAGAGGCTTCTGGTAGGTGAAGGAGGCATTGTACGCTTCTCTTCTTTCTCCTTCCACCAGAAATTACACAGAAGCTTCAAAACACATAAAAATGGCCTCCACTCCTTAATCTCTAATCAAAATTCTCAATCAATTAGAAAATTAGAAGGGTTTCCTAGCTCAAAACATAAATAAGGTAATCTACTATCCCTTAAATCCCAAATTCTAGAGAGATTGCAATTTTTCATTTACTGTAATCTCAGTTTGTTATTGATTTCTTTCTGCATGTCTATAAATAAGCTTCTACAGGTCCTGCACGAGCTTGAATTCGCCTAAAGCTTTGTATTTGCTGCCTAAAACCACCATCCTTTGCTACAAATGTAAGTATATAACTTACAGCAACTAAACTGAAAGCATGTGCAAAATCTGTAGCTTTTTGTTGCAAATTCGTACTAGTTTCTTAAGTTTTTCGTATATCAAGTTTTGCTGAAAATGCATCATAGTAAAACGGTCATAACTTTCACGTTTCTTGTCCGTTTTACCTCAAAATTTTTTTGTTGGAAACTGAATTCGATAAGAAACAATTTGTTTTCAGGTTGTATCCTGAGATTATGCAATTTTAATGACCGAAAATGAGTTTGAAGACAGGAGCCTGATTCTGTCTTTAACAAATCAGGCTTAGATTGAATTTGTTAGCAAAACAGCCATAGCTTTTGATCCACAAATCGGATTTTGATAATCTTGACCATTCCGGAAAGCTTATTTCTTATACTACAACTTTAGTTTGTTGAGTTTTCTGTTATTTTGAGGGTAGCTAAGACAAAATTGAATTTTTTACTGCTAACCCGAGAGCAAGACTTGAAATTCCCTGTTGTTGAATCTGAAACAGTAACGGCCATAACTTTTTCGTTTTTATGCCGATTCCGATAATCTTAGATGTTCTGGAAAGCTCATTTCATAAGCTACAACTTTTTCTTTATTCATATTGCCAGATTTGGATATTTACTATGCTGAAATTGTAAATATTTATCTCAGTCCTGTCGATATATACATACACATTATATGCTACAGGCCTTGTTTAAGATTTTTAGTAAAAAGATCGTAATTTTTAGACCACTGATCGGAATTTGACGATCTTGGTCATTCCGGAAAGCTTACAAACTAAGCTACAACTTTATTTTTAATCGTATTGCCAAATTTTGGTGTTTTCTATGCTGAAATCACAAATGTTTTTAAGCATTTTTAAGGGTTTTTAAAACAAGTATTCCTTATTTCCAAGTCTTTTATAAATCATAAAAAAAAAACTGTTTTCTATGGAAAAATATTTTATAAATAAATTTATTTATTTTAATCATTTTTATGTTATTCGGGTGTATATTTGACGTTTTGATTGAGTTTGAAGCATTTTATCTTATTGGTCCATTTGACTAATATTATGCAGATATGGTCCGATGACTCCTAATTAGGAGTATATTCGATAGAGGACCATATGGATGTAGATTTACACTTTCCGAGGATATGAGGCAATGTGATTTATTATTTTGATACTTGTCGATGAAAGGAGACAAGTGTGGTAGTCACATTGAACTCGTCGTGGTACGAAATACGATGAGTTGGAATTTTCTACATTTTGTCGATGAAATGAGGCGATGTATATAATTATTTTTTTAGGGCTTGATGTTAATTTATAATTACTTTACGATGTGGTATCGACCGACGATTAGTAAACCATTAGGTGCTGATGCATGGTATGGGACGTGTGTTAATACCTTTTGGGTTCCTAGTCGTAAGGTTGAGACACATGGAAGTTTGGACTAGTACTACGGACCTCGAGTGATGTGGGGTTGCAGATTAGTAGTCAACCCCGAAGCATTATGAAATTATTATTACTCGGGTCTTTTGACGTCACCGATTGGGATGGAGGAAATTATAGGCTATGTAGTCGTGTGCATGGGCAGGAGAGGTAGAAATGAAGGTGATCCCAATCCCATGATGTATGGTACCGAAGTACAGTACTAGTGGAAGTAAATAGCACGTGCGAAGTACTCTTTTTATTGATGATTTTGATGTTAATCTTTTTGGGTGAGGTTTATGTTTTAAATATCCTCTAGTAAGAATGAGGCGACATTATATGATGATCCATGATGTTTTGACCATATTATTACTACTACTTGTTTGAGATTATGTGATTTATGAAGTTTGACGATCTTTATGATTGATTTGAAGTATTTCGAAATAATTTCCCTTCTTATGATATAAGAATGATCCTTGATGATTCTCATAGATGTATATTCATGATGAACCTTATATTCGTTCCGTTAGGAACAACGAAATGATTATCATCATTGAGGCCCTTATCTACTGATGAGTTTAGTTGCCTGACCCGTGTGTTTTTCACTCGGGTTAGACCGAGTTGCAGGTTAGCATGGACAGCTTCTCTTTTTGGATCAGCTTATCACCTTTTGTGGGACATATCGATTTGGATAGCTTTTATCTTTAGACCATTTTGTTGACTATCATGATGTATATTCTTTTTGTGGGATGATTGTATGTGATTATCAGTGCCCCTTTTTGGCACTCATGTATGATGTATTATGTGGGCATGTATGGTGGTGTATGTGTATATATATCTGATCTGGGTTTGCTGTTCTGTGACTGTTATTTACTTTCCGCATATATGTATATTACATTAGTTCTGAAATGTTTGTAAACCGCCATAGTGTGCAATAGTTATGGACTAGACATGTCAACCACATATGAGGTAAAATGAAAAAAAATGATGACACTAATTGACATGTTTAGTTCTTAGCTAGTGTATGCTATGTTGGTCGCCCTTATCCAACCCCATTCTCTGCGTTAGTAGACAGAATTACTCGTTAATTCCCTTTACTAACGCGGGTCTCGGGAAGGGGCGTCACAGCTTGGTATCAGAGCATCGTTTCAGAATATAATGTGATATATACAGAACAGTACACGAGATACCATACATCAAGTATAATACATCTACATGTATCAACCCATAATCATGATTCGGTTCACCTTACTTTAATTTTGTCCTTACCCATGTTTTGACCCGTGTCCCCTTTCGATTCCTTTGGGGTAGACAGAAAGGAATACGTCTAGGAATGTTCAGTATATTTCATAGTATTCCCTATTTTCTGTATTTGAATTTTTAATATATCTATTTACCATGCGAATGATCCTTTTAATCTTTTCTCTCAGCTATGCCTCATCGAGGTAGAGGACGCCATTCAGCGGTGGGACCGTCCAGTGGTTCTCGTCCTAAGGGTATATATATGTCCACTGATCAGATTCTTGAGTTAGTGCGGAGCGTTCAGCCTCCCACTACTGCTACTCCTGCCTCTCCTCGCCGATCAGCTTTTGCACGTATGTGCAGTGATTTCACTCATCTCGGTGGCAACGCCTTTAAAGGCACCGAGTCTGTTCTTGATGTTGAGGCTTGGCTCAGTTCTTGTGAGCGTATTTTTGGCCGTATGGAGATTTCTAGCCATCACCGTGTTCTTGTAGCATCTAGTATGTTGCAAGAACGAGCTCTTCATTGGTACGACCTTTTGATTGCTGAGATTGATGAGTCCACACTTGAGTGGGATCAGTTTCGTGAGCGGTTTGAGCTCAACTTTATTCCTGATTCCGAGAGAGCTACTCTAGCTCGTCGCTTCCTTGAGCTCAAGCAAGGAAGGCTTTCTGTTTCTGAGTATGTTGCTTCGTTTGAGGGTCTTTCTAAGTATGGGCTTGAACATATTCCTACTCCATACAAGAAGAATCTTAGGTTCATTTCCGGACTTAAGAAGTATTTGAAGAAGACCCTTATACTTCGCCTTGAGCTTACTTTTGAGAAACTTGTTGATATGGCCCTTTAGCTTGAAGCATTCGAGAAGGAAGAGGATAGTGATGATGATGTTAGGGTTCGGGCCAACCTGAATAAGAAGAAGTTCTTTCGCAAGTCTAAGCCCTTTCCTCCTAAGAAGAAGAAGAAGCAAGGTGGTTCTTCTTCTCAGCCTCAGTCTAATCCTTCAGCGAAGCCTTTTGCATGCTTCAATTGTGGCTCCCCTGATCATCCTGTTAGAGAGTGTCCCAAACCCAAGCGTTGCCTCCACTGCAAGAAAGAGGGACACTTAGTTGCTGCTTGCCCCATTAAGGGGAAAGGTTCACGTCAGGGTCAGCTTAATGTGGATTCTACCTCTGGTGATGCTTCTCAGCCTAGCGGTACACACTCTTCCGTTTGAGAAGGTTCCTTATTATTTCATGATCGTATTATCCGAGTGCTTTTCGATACGGGTGCTTCTCACTCATTCGTATCGAAGGAACTCGTAGATGCTTTGCAGTTGGATGTTTCTTGCTTGCTTACTTCGTTGCGGATTGCTAATCCTATTGGAGGATCCGCCACCCTTAGCTTACTTTGTGATGACGTTGAGATCTTGATTTGTGGTTTTTCTTTCCGTGTGAATCTGCACGTGATTCCTTTCCTTGGCTTTGACATGATTTTGAGAATGGACTAGCTAGTTCGGTACGATGCTAAGATTTTATGTTTGGAGCGAGTCCTTTATCTTCGACACCCTGATTCTCCAGATCAGTTATCTCTCTCGCTTCATGATTCTAATTGTGGTTCTACAACCTCCTTATTTTCTCTTGATTCTCTCGATACCGATGATGATGTGTCCCATATTCCAGTCGTTTGTGACTTCGTCGATTTATTTGAGCCTGTTTCTGGTTTGCCTCCTAGGCGAGCCATTGAGTTCCGTATTGATCTTATCCCTGGTGCTCAGCCCGTTAGTCGTCCTCCCACGAGGATGTCTACGCGAGAGAATGAGGAACTCAAGAAGCAACTTCTCGAGCTTGAAGCCAAGCATTTTATTCGATCTAGCTCTTCACCATGGGGTGTCGCAGTGGTATTCGTGAAGAAATCCGATGGATCTCTTAGGCTTTGCGTCGACTATCGCAAGCTTAATGAGCTAACCATTAAGAACCGTTATCCTTTACCCAGAATTGATGATATGTTCGATCAGTTGAGTGGTGCTAAGGTCTTTTCTCAGTTAGATTTGGCCACTGGTTTTCATCAGCTTCGAGTTGCGGAAGATAGTATTCCTCTCACCGCATTCCACACTCGCTATGGTTCTTATGAGTGGCTCGTCATGCCATTCAGTTTGACGAACGCTCCTGCTTATTTCGTCGATCTCATGAATCGAGTATTCCAGGAATATCTCGATAAGTTTGTTCTTGTTTTCATTGATGACATTTTGGTTTATTCGAAGTCCGAAGTAGATCATGCTCGACATCTTAGAATCGTTTTGAGTACTCTTCGACAGCATCAACTCAAAGCAAAGCTTTCTAAGTGTCATTTTGGGAAAAGCAAGTGAAATTCTTAGGCCATGTCATATCTTCCAATGGCATCTCTGTCGATCCTGCTAAGATCGAGGCTATTCAGAATTGGAAGAGGCCTAAGAATGTTCATGAGATTCGTTCCTTTTTGGGATTAGCGGGTTATTATCGTCGTTTCATCAAAGACTTTTCCCACATTGTGCTTCCTTTGACTAGCCTTACGAGGAAAGGCGTTCGATTTATTTGGTCCGGTAAGTGTGAAGCTTCTTTTCAGAGATTGAAAGAGCTTCTCACTAATGCTCCCATCCTTGTGGTTCCTCAAGAGAACCAAGATCTTGTTGTATATACTGATGCCAGCCACAGTGGCCTCGGTGCAGTCCTGATGCAGAAGGATCGGGTAGTTGCTTATGCCTCGAGACAGTTGAGACCGAACGAGGTTCGGTATGCTACCCATGACCTTGAGCTTGCGGCCATTGTCATTGCTTTGAAGATTTGGCGTCATTATCTTTTTGGAGAGCATTTTATCCTCTATACCGATCACAAATCTCTTTAGTATCTCTTTTCTCAGAAGGATTTGAATATGAGGCAACAACGATGGTTAGAGTTTCTCGCCTCATATGATTTCGATATTGAGTATACCCCTGGTAAGGGTAATCGAGTTGCTGATGCGCTTAGTCACAAGCATTCAGCCGTGGTTTCTATGATGTTAGCCGAATGGGATGTTCTGACAACACTATCTTGCTGTGATATTCGTAATAGAGTTCCATCATCTGATTCTCCTGCTTTATTGTTTAGTATGGATGCTCGACCATCTCTTTTTGATCGTATTTCTGAGGCTCAGAGGCATGATGTTCATACGATGCGCCTCATCCAGTCTTGTTCTACTGACTTCCGTGATGTGGAATTGCGGGATTATTCCATTAATTCTCTCGGTTGCCTCCGTTTAAAGAACCGTATTGTTGTGCCTTGTGACCCAGCACTTAGACGTGACATACTTGATGATTGTCATCGCTCTAAGTACACCATTCATCCAGGTAGCAGTAAGATGTATGCGGATATGCATCGACTTTATTATTGGGAAGGCATGAAGCGTGACATTGCAAGTTATGTAAGTAACTGCATTACGTGTCAGCTTGTCAAGGCCGAGCATCAGCAGTTATCTGGTCTTCTTCAGCCTCTAGAGGTTCCACTGTGCAAGTGGGACCAAGTTTCGATGGACTTCATTGACGGCCTACCTCGTTCGAGGTCGGGTCATTCGAGCATTTAGGTAATTGTTGATCGCCTCACGAAGTCAGCTCATTTCGTCCCTATTAAGTCTAATAGGAATGCTCCTCTTTTGGAGAAGCTCTATATTAAGGAAATTGTTCGATTGCATGGTGTTCCTTCATCGATCGTTTGTGACCGTGATCCTCTATTTACCAGTCATTTCTGGTCCAGCTTTCAGCAGGCTTTGGGAACAAAGCTGAATGTTTCGACTGCTTATCATCCTCAGTCTGATGGACAGACAGAGAGGGTGAATCGTATTCTTGAGGACCTACTTCGTGCATGCATTCTTGATTTTGGTGGTTCTTGGGAGGATCACCTTCCATTGGTAGAATTCTCCTATAACAACAGCTTTCAGTCTAGTATCGGTATGGCACCATTCGAGGCACTTTATGGTAGACCGTGCCGCTCTCCATCTTGTTGGTTAGAATCTGGCGAGAAGCTTATTCTTGGGCCGGATTCGATTCGTGATTCTTCGGAGAAGATTTTCCTTATTAGACAGAGAATGAAAGAGGCACAGAGCCATCAGAAATCCTACGCGGACAACCGTAGGAAGCCTCTTGAATTCTTCGTCAGTGACCATGTGTTCATTCGTATATCTCCGATGAAGGGAGTGATGCGCTTTAGCTCCACAGGTAAATTGGCTCCTCGCTTTATAGACCATTTCTGATTACTGAGCGCATCGGTCCGGTTGCTTATCGAGTGACACTTCCGCCTCATTTATCTGGTATTCATGATGTTTTCCACGTCTCTCAGCTTAAGAAGTGCATTCGAGGTTCTGATTCCGTTGTTGATCCTTCCGAGCAGCTAGAGCTTGAGATCTCACCGAGTTTATCCACCGTTCAGCGGCCTATTCGCGTACTTGATTCGGAGGTGAGGCGCCTTCGAAGCAAGAACGTTCCTCTTGTTAAGATTCAATGGTCGAAGAATCTCAATGATTGCACTTGGAAAACTAGAGAATCTATCGAGCGTTCTTTTTCGGGTTTTCTATCTTCATTTGAGGATGGTGAGAACTATTATCTCAAGCTATTTCTTTTTCCTTTTGGGTTAAATTATTATATTTGTTACGGTTTCCTAGAAATTGCGAGGACGCAATTTTGTTAAGGAGGGGAGTCTGTAACAAACCCGGTTTGGAGATTACCGCTAATTTAAATTATAATGAAGATTATAATTTAATATTGGAATTAATTAAATTAATTAGAGGTGAAATGGTGAAAATATTGTTTATTTAATATAAACAATGAAGCTGAGTAAATTGAGCTAATGAAATGAAGAAAATAAAGTTAATCACTTTATTTGAGTCTTGGGATGGGTTGTAAATTTATTTGGGTTTAATAAAATGATATTGGTAATTTAAGACCAATAATCCAATTTTATTTTAAAATAAAATATGGAGAATAAAGAAGAAATAATTTTATTGAGGATGAAAATGTTGGACATGTGTGAAATAAAGTGTTACTTTATTTCATGAGTTTTTGAATGTAGTTGTATAACTATATTCGAGTAAAAATGTTAATTTTGGCAATATTGTATTTTTTGTCAATCTGCCTTTTATTGATGAAATGCAAGAGAAATGGTTAATAAGTTAATTAAACATAATAAAAATGATATATATAATAGTGTATTAATGTTTTAAAAGTGTTAAAACATTTATTTTCACTTTATTGGTTGGAAAATATAGTTTTATTTTGCAAAATATGTCCAAATTTGCATATTTTGTCAAAATATGAAAATTTGTAGAAAATGAGAGTTAGTGCTAAAATAACATCTAAATTGATGGAAAATAATATTTTATTTACTTTAATAAAATTCTAGACGAAATAACGATTCCAACGCATTTAATTTTATTGAAATCGGATTGATAATGCAAAAGTTATGAATTGTTAATGATTGAATATGTGAGTAATTGAAAAAAATAACATTTCTAAAATTCTCCTAAGGCATATTGGGTTTGGGTTGGATCCAATACCCAAAAGAGGCTTCTGGTAGGTGAAGGAGACATTGTACGCTTCTCTTCTTTCTCCTTCCACCAGAAATTACACAGAAGCTTCAAAACACATAAAAATGGCCTCCACTCCTTAATCTCTAATCAAAATTCTCAATCAATTAGAAAACTAGAAGGGTTTCCTAGCTCAAAATATAAATAAGGTAATCTACTATCCCTTAAATCCCAAATTCTAGAGAGATTGTAATTTTTCATTTACTGTAATCTCAATTTGTTATTGATTTCTTTCTGCATGTCTATAAATAAGCTTCTACAGGTCCTGCACGAGCTTGAATTCGCCTAAAGCTTTGTATTTGCTGCCTAAAACCACCATCCTTTGCTGCATTGTAAGTATATAACTTACGAAACTAAACTGAAAGGCTGTGCAAAATGTGTAGCTTTTTGTTGCAAATTCGTACTAGTTTCTTAAGTTTTTCGTATATCACGTTTTGCTGAAAATGCATCATAGTAAAACGGTCATAACTTTCACGTTTCTTGTCCGTTTTACCTCAAATTTTTTTTGTTGGAAACTGCATTCGATAAGAAACAATTTTTTTTAGGTTGTATCCTGATATTATGCAATTTTAATGACCGAAAATGAGTTTGAAGACAGGAGCCTGATTCTGTCTTTAACAAATCAGGCTTAGATTGAATTTGTTAGCAAAACAGCCATAACTTTTGATCCACAAATCGGATTTTGATAATCTTGACCATTACGGAAAGTTTATTTCTTATACTACAACTTTAGTTTGTTGAGTTTTCTGTTATTTTGAGGGTATCTAAGACAAAATTGAATTTTTTACTGCTAACCCGAGAGCAAGACTTGAAATTCCCTGTTGTTGAATCTGAAACAGAAACGGCCATAACTTTTTCGTTTTTATGCCGATTCCGATAATCTTAGATGTTCTGGAAAGCTCATTTCATAAGCTACAACTTTTTATTTATTCATATTGCCAGATTTGGATGTTTACTATGCTGAAATTGTAAATATTTATCTCAGTCCTGTCGATATATACATACACATTATATGCTACAGGCCTTGTTTAAGATTTTTAGTAAAAAGATCGTAATTTTTTGGCCACTGATCGGAATTTGACGATCTTGGTCATTACGGAAAGCTTAGAAACTAAGCTACAACTTTATTTTTAATCGTATTGCCAAATTTTGGTGTTTTCTATGCTGAAATCACAAATGTTTTTAAGCATTTTTAAGGGTTTTTAAAACAAGTATTCCTTATTTCCAAGTCTTTTATAAATCATAAAAAAAAACCCGTTTTCTATGGAAAAATATTTTATAAATTTATTTATTTATTTTAATCATTTTTATGTTATTCGGGTGTATATTTGACGTTTTGATTGAGTTGAAGCATTTTATCTTATTGGTCCATTTGACTAATATTATGCAGATATGGTCCGATGACTCCTAATTAGGAGTATATTCGATAGAGGACCATATGGATGTAGATTTACACTTGCCGATGATATGAGGCAAGGTGATTTATTATTTTGATACTTGTCGATGAAAGGAGACAAGTGTGGTAGTCACATTGAACTCGTTGAGGTACGAAATACGATGAGTTGGAATTTTCTACATTTTGCCGATGAAATGAGGCAATGTATATAATTATTTTTTAGGGTTTGATGTTAATTTATAATTACTTTACGATGTGGTATCGACCGACGATTAGTAAACCATTAGGTGCTGACGCATGGTATGGGACGTGTGTTAATACCTTTTGGGTTCCTAGTCGTAAGGTTGAGACACATGGAAGTTTGGACAAGTACTACGGACCTCGAGTGAAGTGGGGTTGCAGATTAGTAGTCAACCCCGAAGCATTATGAAATTATTATTACTTGGGTCTTTTGACGTCACCGATTGGGATGGAGGAAATTATAGGCTACGTAGTCGTGTGCATGGGCAGGAGAGGTAGAAATGAAGGTGATCCCAATCCCATGATGTATGGTACTGAAGTACAGTACTAGTGGAAGTAAATAGCACGTGCGAAGTACTCTTTTTATTGATGATTTTGATGTTAATCTTTTTGGGTGAGGTTTATGTTTTAAATAGCCTCGAGTAAGAATGAGGCGACATTATATGATGGTCCATGATGTTTTGACCATATTATTACTACTACTTGTTTGAGATTATGTGATTTATGAAGTTTGACGATCTTTATGATTGATTTGAAGTATTTCGAAATAATTTCCCTTCTTATGATATAAGAATGATCCTTGATGATTCTCATAGATGTATATTCATGATGAACCATATATTCGTTCCGTTAGGAACAACGAAATGATTATCATCATTGAGGCCCTTATCTACTGATGAGTTTAGTTGCCTGACCCGTGTGTTTTTCACTCGGGTCAGACCGAGTTGCAGGTTAGCATGGACAGCTTCTCTTTTTGGATCAGCTTATCACCTTTTGTGGGACATATCGATTTGGCTAGCTTTTATCTTTAGACCATTTTGTTGACTATCATGATGTATATTCTTTTTGTGGGATGATTGTATGTGATTATCAGTACCCCTTTTTGGCACTCATGTATGATGTATTATGTGGGCATGTATGGTGGTGTATGTGTATATATATCTGATCTGGGTTTGCTGTTCTGTGACTGTTATTTACTTTCCGCATATATGTATATTACATTAGTTCTGAAATGTTTGTAAACCGCCATAGTGTGCAATAGTTATGGACTAGACATGTCAACCAAATATGAGGTAAAATGAAAAAAAATGATGACACTAATTGACATGTTTAGTTCTTAGCTAGTGTATGCTATGTTGGTCGCCCTTATCCAACCCCATTCTCTGCGTTAGTAGACAGAATTACTTGTTAATTCCCCTTACTAACGCGGGTCTCGGGGAGGGGCGTCACACAGATAATTTCGCTTACCCCACTTTTCCTATTTTAGTATGGAATTTTCTCCCGAAGCAGCGGAACTCATGACTCTAGTAGAAAGTAGAATACCAACTTTTACATGAATTTTCAAGTAGATGAAATCGGTCGAGTGGTCTCAGTTGGAGATGGGATTGCACGAGTTTATGGATTGAACGAGATTCAAGCTGGGGTATTATTTAAATTAAATTTAGAAATGGTCGAATCAGTTAGACTTCATAGGCCCAATAAAGATCCAATAGGGTAATATTTTTTGAAATTCACCCATTACTTCCGCTGCGGGCTGGTCCAGTTCCAACAATGGTATCGAAGCCCAATGGCCTATGTGGTCTAAACTAATCACATTGGGGCTAACTAATTAAGCTTGCCCACTTGGTATGGTGTCTAGAAAGGTAATTGGGATTGGATTCAGGGAATCAAGTACCATGTCCTACCTTATTACCAGCCTGGCCCGAAAGGTGAAGTGATCCCAAAGGTTGCTCCTAATAGAAAATGCCCAACTTAATTTGGTCCTTGGGCTAATTTTCAAAATCGTTTTGAAAATTAATATTAAAGATTTTAAATTTAATAGTTAAATTTAAAATAAAACATGTTTACTATAAATATTATGATACTATATAGGTTTCAAAATGTTTGAAAGGATAATGATATTTTCAAAATGTTTGAAAATATTTATATAATAATTTCAAATTTCAAATTTATTAATAAGATTAATAAAATAAATAAATTAAATATGTTAATTAATTAATGCATATATGCATGTATTATATATGTTGATATATGTTATGTTATTTTAAAATATTTAAGATAACATAAATATACATGTATGTATACAAGATAAATTTTAATAGAAATTGTTTAATTGAATAAATTAATTAAAGGTTAATTAATTAAATAAAATACACATATATATGATATACGTGTATTACACTATAAAGGTTGCAGTTTACACTAAAAATGTTATAGTAGATATATCCAATATAAAATTTATATTGGAATACTAATTTAAAATTAATTAAAGAGTTAATTGATTAAAATTAATTAGATAAAATTTAATTAATGATATATTACACGTAAGACTATCATATAAGTAATATGAAATATAAAAGTTATATAACAATAAAACTTATATAATATCTGTGTAAACTAAATGTGAAACATTAAAAAATATCCTAATAGATTTGAGAAATAAATACATATGTAAATGTACATATACCGTTATTTCTGATGTGTCTGACACTTGAATCGCTGGAGTATTTCATAAGAAATAGTATTTTATAAGTCGATATCACTCAATATATATTAAGATTACGAATCCTTAATATAATGATGTCCTCTATCATATATATATATATATATATATATATTAATAAATTACTTACATACTACTTAGTTGTTGAGCAAACTCAAGCGAGAGATGTTATGCGTAGTATTATTAATATGTTGAACATATGAGGTAAAATAACTATATGTATTTGTGGAGCAAACTCAAGGTATATATACTATACTTAGGCCATCATAATATGGTAGGTATGAGTGAATAATGTCTTTTGATTTATTGAGCAAACTAAAGGTCAAAATGAGATTAGAACAAGGAAAAATGGGTTAGGAGTTGTATATGATACAACCGATAAGGAGTTATCCATCGTTTATGGGGCTATATTTTTTAAGCAAACTCAAGGTTGGAATATCAAAACATACGAGTCCTAACACCCACTAGTGAAGTTTTAAGACTTCTATGTTTCATCTTAGGGTTTAGAGAAACATAAAAGACTAGTGAAGCCTAATTAGAAAAATGAAATTGTAATACTTAACCTTTCTAATAGTGTAAGAACGTATGCTATATAATATGATAATTATCTATAATGATAAATTTGTGCATTTAATATGATTGATAAAACGTTTGTCAATTAACATATATAAACAAAATGAATTGAACGTTGACATTTAGAAATATAATATATACTTACTAGTAATTCTAATTGCATGTTGTATAATGTTTCTACATCCATGCAAGTGCCTAATTTCAACTACTTAATACATTCGTAAGTTGGTCACTTATATGTTTATTTGGTTTAGACCGTCTATTGCATTTTATGAGTTTTTGAATTCTAAATGCAATTCAAGACTATGGATATTTGATGCATGTACTTTCACATATAAATGTTATATGGTGAACTATCATAGTTTATGGTGTAGTATATTTCGATGAAGTTAGTTCATTCGAAGTAAGCCGATAAACAGTATTTTAAGATCACGTTTTCAACTTGAATGATTTCAAAAGGATCATATTGTGTTAATGTAACACAAGATCATAAACTACGGGATACATCTAAGAACTCGATCTCGGTTTACATAAAATGCAACATATTTGATGTCTTAAATGTTAAGAATAATCGAATGCGCTTTTGTAAAAGTTTGTTATGATTTCGAAGTAACATTTTGAATAGTTTGACCATTTGAAAGAAAAATGAATGTATAAGAATAGATGTATTTTAAGGTAAAGTTGGAATGAAGCTATCAGTTAAAGCGCTCAAAGATTCAATGCGGTAGAGGTGCAAAAAGCCATAGCGGGGATACAACGAGGATATGGCTGATGACTTTAAAATAGCATTTAAAACTCATACTTAATATTTTTGCAAAGTATATAAACGGTAATTAAATGGAAAATTAACATTTAATTGAATTATAATTAATATATAAATAATTTTAAATAAAAATATGTGCAATTTACTATAAATAAACATAAAACTGTAATGTAACATAATTGAATTTAGTAGAATATTATAGAAATTTAATTTCTGAATATATATTAAAAATTCAATTAAATTAATTGATTTTATAATTTTTATAATGTATAAATATCATTTTTCAATTTATTTCTTTTAAAGAAGATATAGAGGAAATAACAAAATATCGCGGGAATAACGGGATATAGCGGAAATAGCGGGGCTTAAAGCGAAAAGGCTATATTTGGGACTATATGAAAAAATCGTAATGGTAGAAATCCGTTAGAGATATGGTAGGCTTATGGCGGAGTAATAGTGGGGCATTAACTGCGTAGGAATAAAGAGAATGAATAGCCACTTCTGCTCCATAGAGAAACATTGGAAACAAGAATTGTAATAATAATTGATACTTAATATTGGAGTATGAAATATGATTTTTCTTTCGAAATGTATTTTCTTTTAGAAAATTGTTTTCTATAACATTTATTTCTTTGTGTTCAAGATATTTTATCAAAGAACTCTCTACTGTAAGCTAGTAACAGCATATAAAATAAGTAAACAATATTAAGTGAATGAAGAACCTCTAAATTTAGTACGCTACTATAGTAATAGCGAAAATAGTGGAAGCATGCCATATGACACCTACTGATTGCATCAAATTAAGAAAATTGTTTTCGTAAAATGTACCAAACATTATTTGTGAAATAATGTTTATTTTTGGTATTGATTGAAAAATAGATAAACCTATATTTCAATATGAGTATTATGAATATTCATTATAAATAGAACTATATTATGGAGTTTGTTTTTATAGTAAAAGTGATGCAACAAAAATACATATGTATCTAATATTATATTATAGTTGTTTTGGAATTATATACTAAGCCATAGTTTTGAGAAATAATTTTACTATATGATTATGAATCATATGATACAGGTTAACTATATCTCAAACAATTAATAGCTATGCACCAATTCAGTGGAAGCGTCATAAGAGTTGATGAACTCTTTGAATTAATACATATTGATGTATGCAATCACAAGTCTATTATTACCAAAATAGTTCAACATACTTTGTTATATTCATCAATGATTTAATTACCAACATGAACATGTGTATTAGATACACATGTAGTAAGTTTATGATAAAATCATATAATATAAAAGAAAAGCAAATAAAATAACACACAATAGAATAAAATAATTTTATTTGGTCGAATAAGTGAGTATACTGGAAAGAGTTCCAAATGTACATATATATATATATATTCAATCTCAAAAGCCACTCATCCATGTGATACATAATGATGCATCGATAAGAAGTAATCAAACATTGTTGGACAATTTTCGATTATTTGTGAGTGAAGTTGAGTTAGTTTCTTTCTATAAGGTGTGTAATTTAGATTAGTACACAAGGTTGATATTATTTCATCTAAACAATTGCATACAAAATCATACAAGATAAGGGTTTGTAAGAAATTCGAACATATCTTGGGCCAAGGAGTTGGCAGGTTGTGCGAGTCGAAAGATTGCATGTAATAATTGTTCATGGGGGATCTCGTATGAATCTCCAAAAGGTTTTTGGAAAGGCCTATCATTAAACGGCATATTTATGCGTTGAACATAATTTTTGTAAACTAAAATCAATTTTATAAATAAAAAGGTTCATAAGGCTTTTATTAATCCGTATTATATTTGCACTTAGAAATAATTGTTGTGTCAAGATATATCAACTTCATTGAAAAGGAATTTCTTTGAGCAATTTTTGGTAGTTAAATGGAATTAGATCCAATCAATAGATAGAACTTATTACATATGATGAAGTGAAATTAACTAACCTAAATGAACACATAGCATTAGAAGTCTAAGAAGTATTCTCGTACATCGAAGGAAAACTATGAGTTTCTTATTAATGTCGAAAATATACATTAGTGAAAATATGAAAGAATACCAAGTACACTATCAAAATATGATTTTGGTGGTCGTAACCAAAGAGATGTGATCCATCTACCGAGATTGTGTCTTTATTGGAAAGGCTAATACGGTTGGAATTAAATGAGCAATGTTGATAAGAATAATATTGCAAATTCAATTATTGAAATTAGCATAATAGATTCGGTATTCAACATGCTCAAGTTAATTCAGATTTACACACAAAATTATCGCTCGATTAGACTTAGTCTTTTTTACTTATGTATTGAAACGACAAATTCTAAATAATGATTTAGAGTAAGCCGTTTAAACATATTAACCAAAAATGCCTCAAAGTCAGCGGGAGCGATATTGGGTTTGTGAGTCTTTGGAATCCAAGAAATGATACGTATGTATCATTTTATAAGCATCAATATTGAATAAGTATTTTGATAGAAATATCAAATAGTTTGATTTTCAATCAAAGTGTGGAGGAAGCGTGTGTTCACAAGAAAGAATGTTAAAAGGTACATTGATATTTCTAAACTATAAGTAAACAACACGTTGTTGATTTTGACAATATGCTTGTATTAAAATCAACTTCAGTTGTTTTAACACTCAATTTTGGATTGTAAATGATGTCTTTTATGGTGAGTATAAAAGATATAGGGATTGTGGCAAAACGACATACAAGAGCACTCTATTACAAGGAGAACATGTAAGTTGGATTCCTTATGCATTAGCAATAGGAATTATCATACAGGTTATGTTGTGTATGATATTATGTTTTGTTTATGTATTTGATACATGGATCAAATATAAAATCCAAATCGATATGACTAAATGGTTGTTTGAGGTATTCTCGTGTATTTATGAAATACTAGCAAAATTGTTTATAGACACAACAAACTCATTAAAATGGAACGTATGGACACAAACTTTTATAAGTGATATTGAGTATCATCTAATATTGTTATAAGATGACAATGTCATAAAATTGGCCATGATAGAACTTAAAGCTCACTAGAAGCCGAAACATGATAAAGGCAGTTTAACAGTGTCATAGAGAGTTAATCGACAATGTAGATAATTAAAACATAATAACATACCCATTCACTAAGGGACTAACCTAATTAATTTTTAAGAAAACTGATTAGAGAAGTTGGAATTAGATTCCGTAATTGACGCCAAGTGCAAGTAGGAGATTGATAGAGTCAGGGGTATGCCCTAGGGGCAATTATGTAAATTGTTACATATATCTAACTCATTGACCAATCTTGTTCGAAATAATATGATATTTCTTTCCTATTATATACTTGATATAATGTGATTATATTAATTAATTAATATAATTAAAACTATATTTAATAGAAAAATTCATAAATGGTATATTTTGTGACATTAGTTGCAAAATGTTGTAATCGTGGTTAATTTATCACAACGAAGCAAATGTACCATTTTAAATATTCCTAGTCAAGATGCATCGAGACTGGATATCGATGTATCCGTTGAGACTAGAGTACGTAATGCTCTCCAAATGTTGAGCAACGTACTACTTATGACTGCTGGGGGGCACCTAAGGGTTACATACTAATAGTTATTGAATAACTATAGAATGACTCACTATATAGTTTTTTGTTAGTCAATATAACTAAGGCCAAACGGAAAATATCGATGTGACTGATTTACATAGTTCTCTCGACTTGAGAATACCATAGATCGCTTTGATTATAGCCAAACAATGGCTAGTTGTGTCGAGTGAAAGTATTGGAAGTGAAGCACTGTTCAAGAGAGGATTCGTCTCCTTAGTTATATGCGGTTAGTATCATAGTCAACTAAAGTCAAAGTCTTTGGCCGGAGCATTTTGGTTAATATTAATTGTTATTATTGAACCAAGGACTTTGTGTTTAGACCATAAAGTTAAATGTGGATGAAGTTGGAATTTTGACCATTAACAAATTTCATAAGTCCAAAGCGATGTAGTTTTGACAAAGAGAATTGGTGCAAAATAATGTCACAACTAGAAAACGCTTATTAAATTAAAATTGGATTTTACCGAAAATGAGTAAGTGATAAATTTAGCCATAATGTCACATCATCTGCTAAGTGACTTGTGAATGTTAACATTAGAATAATTCGATGTTAATCGCTAACCAAATTTACACCCAAGAGTTACACAGCCAAAATGATGAATTCCCTTAAGACCGAAGGATTTAATTAGTTTATAATTATTATAAATTGATTAATATTTATGAAATATTAATTATAAAATGTGAATATGATTTGAGAAATACATAATGTTATATATATTTACAACAGTTATAAATATATCGATCGATGTACAATATCGGGAAGCGCTTAAAGTAGATTTGATTGCATTGTATTTTGGCTTAGGCATAGATGAGTTTAAGCCCCATCATTAGGGCTGCAAAATCTCGGTTTTGGGAAGGTCTAAGGGTGGCTAAAACATAGGGAATTGTATCGGAGATAATGGGTTGAGATCAAATGAGAATGGGTAAAAAGGTTTTTCTCGTTTCTCTCTAATACAATCATATATATATATATATATATATATATATATATATATGCATTTGTATATGTAGATATATATGTATGTATGTACATGTATATGTATCTCTAAAATAATGAGCAACCTTTTTTGGTCGTCGTTACCTTCTACATTGCTGGTTAAAACATAGTTCTCAATCCACTCCAAAATTATTAAATATATTTCAAGTTAAAATAATACTATTTGATAGTTAGAGGTCGATGATTTCGAACTTGCAATCTGACGATTCAAGAACAGTAAAAGAAATGGAAGTCATCGCTTCAACGTGGATTCAAAAGCATCATTAAATTGGTAATTTTGATTCATATTTCAGTAATTAAATTATATTCTATGATCCTATAATGAGCAATTTCATATAGTTTAAAAATATTGCTACTATATGTTTAGTTAGGTGAGATTTTGTAAGTAGATGTAATTATCACAAATCAGTTTGGTTATATGCATGATTTATTTACTACAATATTTGATTTATGCATAGACAAATTTTGTTTACTACACAAAATTAATTCTTATCATTAGTAATTTTTTGTATATATTTATTAATAAATTCATACACACACACATATATTATTGTATATTTTTCTCTCGTAATAGCATATATGCATATATAAGATATATATATATATATATGATTTAAAAAATTTAGTACACTTATTTATATATAATATGAATTTAAAAATTTGAAAATTAATTATCATACATATATTCGTATTTTTAAATTAACATCCACTGAATTTTGAATTTTTTATTATACATAAAATAATAATTATATTAAAAATTCAATTTTATATTTAAAAAATATTATATAATTCTAGAAATGTATTGAAAAAATTTAGGATTTTTTAATAAAGTTTATTATTTTTAGTAATTAATATTATTTCGAAAAAAATTTATATGATTTATTAAAAATAACAGTTTTTGAAAAATTCTTCAAATTTTTTTGTAACTTTTCATTCACAATCCTAGAATTTCTGAAATTTTAAAATTTTAACTTTTAATAATATATTATTTTATACTAAATAATTGATGCCGAAATCAATGTATTTGTTATTAAAAGTAATATTTCAACTTTGAAAAATCTCCAAAATTTTTTAAGCTCTATTTATGATTCTAGATTTTTGTAAATTGTAAAATTTGAATTTTCATCAATTAATTATTTTACGTTAATTATTTATGAATGAAAACATTATTTTATTCATAATATATAAAATTAAAATACTAAAATTATTATGTTTGCAAAACTAAGTTAATTTTGAATTATAAATAATTTTTAATAATTGGTCTCTCTCTTTCTATATATATATTTATCTATATATAAATTTTTTATGTTCATATATTATATATAATATATTTATACATACATATGTGTCTGTGTGTGTTTTGTAGCACATATACATGCACATATTTGGACAACATACTTGACACAAAAAATGAGCTAATATGTCTGTTGCGATGTAAATCCCAACATCTACATATGGATATATTATACTTTTCACGGATTATTATGTTACACATGCACTCACATATATATGTATATGATACAATTATGTATAAACTAAATCAAATAAAATTAATTTCATATCTTAATATATTTGAATTTAAATAAAATAAATGATTTTATTTAAATAAAATATAGAAATGTTCTAATTCTGTTAGACTTCATAGGCCCAATAACGACCTAATAGGGTAAATTTTTTGAAATTCACCCATAACTTCCAGTGCTGGCGGTCCAGTTCCAATAAGTAGGAGATTATCGTTTATGTTTGCCTTATGGAGTAGTATTGATATTAAATAATTTCTATTTTGTAAAGACTTTATTTATGGGATTATGTCTGTTTCTAGATTGTTCGAGACTGGATGTATATTTCATTGTGCAGTAATGTTATAAGCATTGGTTTGAATGGAAATAAAGTCTGCGATGGTGTTCTTGAAAATGTCATTTATGTGATCAGTACTAATTATGTGTGTTTTGTGAATGATTCTTTTAACAATGTAAGTGATATTTATCTTTGGCTTTCTAGGCTATGTCATATAAGTGAGAAACGACTACACAAACCGAAAATCAAAGTTTTTCTCCCGTTATTTGATTCTAAATCATTTAACATATATAGGTCATATTTCAAAAGGAAAATGACCAAGCACCACTTTAGTGGGAGCAATGAAAGAGTTGATGAACTCTTAGGATTAATACATGGTGATATATGGGCTGATGCTTATAATCACCAAGGATAATAGTTCTTACTTTGTTACCTTCACCAATGGTTTCTCGATTAGGATATGTGCATCTTATGAAGAACAAATCTGATGCCTATGAGAAATTGGTTGAGTATAAAAATGTAGTAGAAAACTAAATGGACTGTAAGATTAAGTCCTTCGATTTGATCGAGGAGGTGAGTTACGTTAGATAAAAATTCTAACAGTACTTAAAAGATAATGGGATTATCACTCAGATTACTCTACCTTATAGTGCGCAACATAAAGCATGTCCATGCGAAGGAACTAAACCCTATTAGACATGGTTCGTTCCATAATGAGTAAGTTGAGTTATATCTATCCTATTGAGGATATGCGCTGGGAACCACAATGTACATGTTGAACTTGTTGCTCACTTTATGCTTAAAAATCATATGAAATGTGGTATGCTAGAAACCCTAACTCAAGTATTTGAAGGTTGTGGAATTGTCCAGCCTACATTAAAAACGTTGGTCTGAAAAAACTGGATGCAAGATCGGTAATGTGTAAATTCATAGGATATCCCAAAAACACACTGAGATATATATTCTAAAATTCCAAGAAGCAAAAGGTTATCGCTTCTCGGTGCATTGTCTTTTTAGAAAAGGAAATTCTCTATCAAAGGAAATTAATAGCGAAGTTGTAGACTTGGATGAGATCCAAGAAGTTAACACTGAGGTCGAACTAGTGGGAGAACCAAGTTCACCCACACACGAAAACATGCAACTATTAGAATGTTTGATAAGGAATCTCGTGCACTAGAGAGATACCATGGTTTTCTCAATGGATGGTGGGAAGGAGGATCGTGTCTCAGATGATGACACTCCTCTATCTTTCCAACTAGTACTATAGAGTAATGACTGTGCACTCTGGCTTGGAGAAATGAAATCTGAGATGGATTCCATGTACAAAAAAGTGCGGACTTTGTCGGAAAACCCGAAGGGATAAAACCCATAGGCTACAAATGGATTTTTAAGAAAAAGCTAAATGCAGATGAGGAAGTAGAGACTTATAAGGCTTGGCGAGTTGCAAAAGGATTTGTCAAATTCAAGGTGTTTATCATGATGAGTCCTTTTGGTTCATAGTCGTGCTTAAGTCCATTCGGAGTATGCTAGCTATTGCTGCATTCTCTGACTACAAATAATGGAAAATGGATGTAAAGACAGTATTTCTAAATGCTAATTTAGGAAAAAAACAGTTTATATGTCTTAGCCCATGGGTTTTGTAGTTAGTGAGAGTAGGGGCAAGCCTTGCAAGTTGTTAAAGTCCATTTATGAACTTAAATAAGCTTCAATTAAGTTGGAACAAGTGTTTTGATAAGGTAATTATATAGTTTGGTTTTTAGCAGAACATACAAAAAGAGTGTGCATACATAAACGAATAGGGCAATGTTATCGTATTCTTCGTGCTATATGTTGACGATCTTCTACTGATTGGCAATGACATTTCGTCATTACTATTAGCGAATGCTTGGTTTTTCAAGAACTTCTCCATGAAGGATTTGGAAGAGGCAACCTATATACTGGGCATAAAGATTTATAGAGATATATCAAAAAGGTTGCTAGGATTGTCCAAATCCTTATGCATAGATACACTACTGAAGAGATTTAGTATGGAGAGTTCCAAGCATGGAAACATTCCAATACAATCTAAAATCGTCCTTGCTAAGAAGGGCGCCCCTCATACTGATGAGAAGAAAGAGCAAATGAAGAGGATCCACTATGCTTCGGCTATAGTATTCATAATGTATGTTACGCTATGTACTAGTACGGATGTAGCCTACGCATTAGGATGTGCGAGTCGATATCAATCTAATCTAGGTAAAAGTTTTGGACGGCCATAAAATGTATACTGAAGTATTTAATAAATACTCTAGACTTATTCCTTATTTATGAGAATGAAGACCTCCTTATGAAGGAATATACAGATTCATGCTTTCACAGTGACATTGATGATAGTAAATTGGTGTCCGATTATCTAACGATCCTGACTCGACCTTCGAAAATCGACACCCAAATACTTCATCCGTATCCGAATGCAGTAGATTCAAACGTCGAATCTAGTTCGTCGGAGCTTATAACACATTAAGTACAATAACGCAGCGGAAATAGAAGAATAATGTTCATTAATACACAACATTTGGATAAAATATTCTGATATAATAGAATAACATGAGAGATAAATAGAAATACAACAGCAGAAAGATATAAAGCGGCAACAACAGGAAACAACATCTTCAATGTCAAACTCCAACTCCAAACCAGAAGCTCGAACCATCATCAAGCAAAACTTGAAACAACTCGACGAAGAATGTCAAAGTGTAAAAAACACGATTGCCAAAATCCAAAAACTGAATGCTATTGAATCTAAGCCTACTATCCGACTATCTAAAACCTAACTCTAGGATGCCCGTGTGGAAAATTGTGGGCACCTAGAGTTTAGAAAGGGAACAATAAACTCCAGGTCAGTCATGAGACTAGTGTGAGCAAATAGAAACAGCTTATTTGAACCAAAAAAACAAAAGGAAATAAAAAAATCCGCAGTGCTTTTTGAAAAATAAAACTAGCATAAGGCCTCCCGTCACACATACAATGCAATCGCACATTTAGGGGAGATTTCTCCTTATGATAGTCAAACATGCTTGATACGCAAAATCCTTTTGATATTATTATTAGTGCATAGTGCAGAAAACATTTGCAAGTATAATATTAATCTTAGCCAGCATACATACCATAATAGTATGCCTACTATAGCTACCATGTTAAATGGTAGGTTCTACAACTAAAACCATACAAGATGTGTATTGGATGATTGGATTTCCAACAAATGGTCAGACCAAGGAATTTCCCCACCACATGGGTACGCCTCTGGAGGGACGTCCTGAGAACTTAACCAGCTCTCTGCCAACACAAGGCCGGGTTACCTCTGTAACTAGAGTAACTACTGACACGAGTATGCCATTCCTCGGTCATTACCGACCTTTATCCAAGGATCCTCAACACCAACAAATTTGCAACAACCATAAAGGTTAAATATCTGGGCTCCATACCATGATACCACCTTTATCTAGATGGAAATGGACATACCATAAAAGGCACGACCCTCATAACCTCGCTGCATTCTTCCTGTTTCGACCATTTCCGGTTTGTGATGTTTGGATAAAGTCCAGTCCCACAAAGCTACGCTTTTTACAAAATCCATGCTTTGATCAACAAATGATCAGCAACACTTATCATGTCCCATTATCAAATTGGAAATATATCACTAGTAACCCTCAACTACATAACCTCTGAGCTATTACATCTCAGAGAAGAGTTTAAGCTAAGAGAATAAAATCTCCGCCATCAAACAGAAATGTTTTGATAGAAACCAGCTCTACATCTCAAAGTGTAATGTCAGACATACATCAATACAAGTCCGTTCCAGGTTCGAACGGAACTGTAGGTACTTCAAAGAAGCTCTTGCAATCAGGGTATTCACAATCCCGACCGGACTCCCTATCACATATGAAGATCTCTGTACCGGCGTGACTCAATGTAGAGGCATTCGACAGATAATCCTTTTGTTCTCTAAAATACTCGGTCTTTACCACCGGTCTTCAATTGCTATCCATTTCATTGCATCATTATTCAGAATGAGTTATATGACACAAAGTCCTCTCTCGGCTAAACCGAATGATGAGCGCTTAATTTAAAAAACATATGGATATATTGGGATCTTAGTTAAGTCACAACTTATTTCCCAAAACCTTTCTTTCAAATGGTTTAAACAAATTTCCACCTTTAATCTTTTAAACAAAAATATTCACTTTTAAGATCCTCTTCACTTTGAAAACAAACTTCACCAATTTTTAACAAAGATTCATTTATAGTTTTCAATTTCAAGTCTTTCATACAAAGAGATACACCTTTAAGATCCTCTTAAATTTGAAAATAAAGTTCACTAATCTTTAACAAAGATTCATTCTTAGCTTTCAAAACTATTTCCATTTCAAACTTGAAATATTTTCAAAAAAAAATGAAAGTTATTTCTTTATATGAAAGCAATTATCTTTTGAAAACAAAGAGTTTTCGTTTCAGGAAATCCGCTCAAATATGCACAAGTTATAACCTTTTAAACTTTAAACTGGAAAAATCAACGAACAGCCGTATACTCGGCAAGTTCCATTTAAAACCCCAAAATAGTTCATTTAAATATACTTTAAAAATAGTTTAAAATCCATACATATATATGTATATATATTGTATAACTTGTATAATCCATTCAAATCATAAGTCCCAAAATAATTTCAAAACTTTAACAAGATATAGTATATTTAAACTAAATTTTAATTTTAAAACTTCCTTTTCAAAAGCTTTCCATAATCAACTAAATTCCATTTCCAAAACCATTTGGATTCAAAATTCATTTTTTAAATAAAATAATATTTAAATTCAAAATATCTGTGACTTAACCGATTTCCCGTGAAATCCATATTTGTGTGTGTGTGGTGTAGTCCAGGGGTTTTACACACAACAATAACATACCACAACCATCATCAATTCAAGCACAACAATATAGATAAGCAGTATACTTCTATAACGCTTATCTTCATTCACTGATTCACAAATAAATATGTAAATTCATCATAGATAAATAAATTACAGTTCACAGCTCAATCATATCATAGAACATTACACATCAAGGATATCACACAATTCAAAGCATTCCATACAATCCAAACATCCATAAGTAAGATCAACTAATCACCTGATTAATTTTTAAACCAGATTAATTACTTATGAATAAATTACTAATCCTTGTTAATTAACATTAATTAATTGCAAACCACTTTAATTAATTATCCTATAATCATTTATTAATTAACCTTTAATAATAAATTAACTAACCTTTAATTATTAATTAATCAACCTGAATTAATAAATCAATTAACCTTTAATCATTAAATAATTAACCTTTAATTATTAAATTATCCTTTAATTAATTATCCTTAATTAATTAAATAATTAACACTTATTATTAATTAACCTTTAATCACAAATTACCCTTTAATTACTTAAATTAAGTAATTATCCTTTAATCACTTGATAAATCGACCTTTAATCATTAATTAATTATCTTAATTAATTAATTAATCAACCTCTAATTAATCACATTAATTAATAAATCACCTTGGTTAATTATCCTTTGATTAATCACTTTAATTAATTAAACTTTATTAATTTCATTAAGTGATTAACTTTTAATTAATTTCACTAATTAGTTATAATTAATTAATCACAACCTTAATTAATTAAAAATTAATTCTCTATCTTAATTAATTACTTTGGAAAATTCTGTAATTTAAAGGATACCATAGCTTTCACCAAATTATCCTTATTGATTATTCTGTTTAACTGATAATTTTAGCTAGCCTGACCCGTGTGTTTTCACTCGGGTCAGACCGAGTTGTTTCAGGTATCATCTATTGGACTTAGCTTGAAGTTGATGCTGGATATCAGCTCTCCTGTCTCTTGAGAAATTTCTGTTCTTCTGCATACTCTGATGAATTTATATTTGATTCAATGTATATGGTATGGTCGTGTGCCACCTTTATTGTATTCATATTGTATTGTACTAAACATGTATCAGTGTATATGTATATATATGATGTTGGTTATTGTTCTGTGATGTGATTTACATTCAGTTATTGTATTTTGTTCTGATAGATCTGTTACCACCTATAATTTTGGATTAAGCATTTACTGGGTATGTCGATCCACTTGAGTTGGAAAAAAAAGTTATATTGCATTTATCGACGTATTCAATAGATGTTTAAGACAAAATTATAGATGGTCTCCCTTAACCAGCCCTATTCTCCGCTTTAGTAGACGGAATTACTTGTTAATTCTCTTTACTAAGGTGTGTCTCGGGGTGGGGCGTTATAGCTTATATCATTAGAAAAACATTTAGGGATCAATTACATGATTAAAAATATATATTTTACTTTAAAAAAAACAATTTTAAACATTTAGTTTTAACATTTAAAATCTTTGAGAACCTTTTCAAACTTTTTTAATAAATTTAATAAATAGTTATTCTTGAAAACTTAATTACCATATCTTTTCAGAACTTATTTACCTTAAATATATTTTAAAACTAGGTTAAACATTTTTCTTTTGAAAAATTATTTTAATAACTTTAAAACTTGTTTAAACACTTTGTTTTGGAAATTTATACAATATGTAACTTAGAAAACTTGCTTTTAAACTTTGAAACTTTTGAAAAACTTAAGTTCTTTCTTTTTAAACCCGGTACGCTTACTTAAAAAATACCTGGCAACTTAAAATACACGAGCCAGCTACGATTCTTTCCCGAGCAAAACATGAGGCTCCCGCTTCCTTATCTCCTTCGAGCCACACACGAATCTACACGAGATTGATCCCGAGGAAAACATCATCTCCCCAAACTCAAATCAATCCTGATACGAACGTGCACGTGTTCACGATGCACACCGTTCCGACCACCATCGATTAACGCCACAACCACCTACATGTCGACGACAACTATGCCACTCCTCTCAATAACCCAGATCAATGAAATCGACAGCCAAACAAAATCGAGCCCTACGATCCAAATTTTGGAACCCATCCCTATCGGAAAACCAACTCTGGCCATCGCCTCCGACCACCGAGACTCACGCTGTCCAACCCAAAATTGTGCCACGACACGACGAATCCTTTCCCCCTGATGTGATCACCTACGATCAACTTTTGATGTCGCACGAACTCGAACAACACCGACGACCAAACTTGAATCTTAACGCTACTTCACCTCCACCAGGCTACTCTGGCCATCATAAAATATTTCCACCACTTTTCCCCCAATCCCCAGCCTACAACCATTCTCTGGCCACAACCCTGAGGCCCAAACTCTCTCTGATCACCAGAATCTACCCAAAATAGACTTTCCGTTCAACTCGCAATTTCCCACAATTTACCAAACTAAAAATCTTGATTTTTTTCTTAAAATTCATGGTTTTTAAAATCGAGTTAGGTGATGTAAATGAAATTCGAAACCGTGCTACTTGAATTTGACATGATTTCACTGTATATTTCAAATTTTCTAGGAAAATTTAAATTGACTATTCTTAAAAATATTTTTACAATTAAGATCTACTTTATTTAAGCCTTTTTCATTTAATCATCTAAGTCTATAAGAGAATGATGGAAGAGATTTTGATTTATGATTCTGTTTCTAGCTTATAACACAAGAACAAGTATATATGCCTGCATAACAGACATGCACAGATAGGTATACACATATCTGTATACATACAACATACTTACATATATCTAAACATTTCCACAACTTCATTTCACAAACAACCAATTATAGATCAGTAAAAAGGAATTTGCTCACCTTGTTTTGAAAAGCAGAGAACAAAGCCTGGAACTAGTTTTAAAATTGAATCTGGAAATGTTAATTCCTGATTTTGATCTGAAGCTTGCATGTTGATTTGCTATTTGATGTTGAAATGTTCTGATCTTTGTTTGAACTGGAACTGATCTTGCTTTTGCTTTAGCTTGAATTTGATTTGAAATTGTCTTAAGCTTTCAGGTTTTAAATTATTTAATCTGGATCTTTAGCTTGCTCTGATGTTTTTGAGATATAAAGGATTGTTTTCTGGTTGAAGTTTGAAAACTGGAATTTGATTAGGTTGAAGAATATTTGATTTTCTTGCTTTTGAGTTTGATCATGGCTTCAGATGGTTTGATTTTTGTTATGGTTTCATTTTGAGTTTCCAGGTTTGAAATTGTATGAGGTAGCTTGTTTTTAGGTTTTCAAATAAAAGAAAAATGAAGCCTGGTTACTCATTTTGATATTTACATTATAATTTTGATAGAAAAACATATCTTGCCACTAGTAAACTAAGTTTATATTTGTTAATACATGTATCTATTTCTTTTACACTTGTTAAAACAAACATTTTTATGTTGAAACCCTTTAATTAAATTTTATTTAACTTTATATTTACATATGTTTACACTTTTATACATTTAAGAATTATGTTTTTATAAATGTATATATCTTTAAATCTAGTACTTACTACTTCCAAAAGATATATACATATTAAAGCTTTGTATTCATTCTTGTTTTAAATTTTAAATTCAAGTCATTATATTAAATTTAAATCATAACTTTCAAATCACAATGCATATACATAGATATATATATATATATATTAAAATTAGAAAACAAAATTTCTATTAGTTTAAAATAAAATGTTTTTCAAATCCAATATATTCATAAGATATTTATTTATGAAATTCAAACCCACAATTCAATTTATGATCAATTTATATATATATATAAACAAACAAATATCTTATTGAATTTGAAAATTTTCAAATTAATTCACAATTTAATCCAAAAATTTATATTAATTATCAAATTAAATTTGACTCAAAACTGGGATCGTTACAGGTTATGTCTTTATGCTTAACGGCGGAGCCATCGGTGGGAAAGTTCCAAATAAGAGATAATAACTGATTCTATAATGGAGGCCAAGTACATCAGCCTCGGTGAAGCAGCTAAAGAGGCAGTATGGATGCGTAATTTTTGAGTGAGATTGGAGTGATTCCTGATATTGAGAATCCTATGACATTGTTATGTGATAACAATGCGGCGATTCAGATCGTAATGAAGCCTATAGTACATAAGAAGTCATGGCACATTCTTAGAAAGTTCTACCTCATTGAAGAATTCGTTGAGAAGAAAGAGGCCGTGATATAGAGGGTAGATACCAATGGCAACATAATAGATCCATTCACTAAGGGTATAGCTCGATCAGCTCTTGAGATGTTGATTGAGGGATGAGATTGGGATTCCATAATTAGCCCCAAGTGCAAGTGAGAGATTCATAGAGTTATGGGCATGACCTATGGGAAATTCTGTAATTTATTATAAATTATTAACTCTAAAATAAATTCTCGTTTGTAATAAAGGTGTTTTTCTTTTTATTATATATTTGTTATAGTGTGTTATAAATAATTAACATTTAAATAAAATATCTAACAAAAAATCCATAAGTGTTTTCATGATAAGTAATTACAATAGTTGTAATCATGGGTATTGCATCACAATTTATGATAGGCACATCATTCTAAATATTCATAGTCAAGATATATTGAGATTGGATATCGATGCATCTATTGAGACTAGTGTACGTACACTCTCCAATTGTTGGGCGGTGTATTACTCATGACTATTGGGTACACTAAGGGTTTATGTACTGATACTTATTGAATAACTATGGAATGACTCACTCGATAATTTTCTGTTGATTAATATAACTAAGGTCAAACAAAAAATAGCGATGTGACTCGTTTAGATCGTTCTCTTGAATTAACAATATCATTGATCTTTAGTATGAAAGCTCTGTACTGATTATAGTTAAATCATGGTACAAGCTCCATCGAATGACTATAGCTGGGTCAAGTGGAAGTATTGGAAGTGAAAAACTATTCAAAAGAAGATTCATCTCGTCCGTTATATAGGTTTAGTATCACGATCAACTGAAGTCAACTCAAAGTCAATTTCTTTGGACAAAGTAGTTCGGTTAATAATAATTGTTATTATTAACCCAAGAACTTTTTGTTTTTTATTATAGAATTGTATATGGACGATATTAGAATTTTGACCATTAACAATTCCATTAGTCTAAAGTAATATGGTTTTAACAAAGAGAATTAGTGTAAATAATTGTAATTACCACATAACGTTAATAAAGTAAAATTAGATTTTACCAAAACCAGGTAAGCGATAAATTTGGCCATAATGTCATACCACATGCTAAGTGACGTGTGAACTTAAATATTCAAATTATTCGATATTAACTTTTGATCAAATTTACACCTAAGAGTCAAACAACCGAAATGATGAACGCTCATTTTATCACCTGATTTAATTAATTTATAATTGTTATAAGTTACTTAAATTAGTTAACATTTATGAAATATTAATTATTAAATTTTATATTTGATGTGTTCAACAATATTAAACAGTGTATTTATAATAGTTTAAATATATTGATCGATAGAGGATATCAGTGCACATCTAAATTTGGATTTAAATGCAACGGGCATCATTCGAGCTATAAAACGTGCATAGGGGGCCGACCATGTATGATGTGGCATAGCAGATTTGAATGGAAAGAGGAGTGGAAATGGTAAGAGAGGTATTAGGAATTGTGGTCCACTTTTCACTCTCATGTCTCCCTTTAAATAAGCCATTCTCTATTCATTCTTTTTGGACTATTTTCCCCTCTTCCTACTTGCATATTTTGTCCAAAAATACGCCCTTCAAAACTCTAACATATTCTAACACAAATCACATCAAAACTCTTTAATTAGACCATCGATGGTAAAAAAGTTCAGAGGCTGGAAACTCTAGAACTTGGAATTAAATTCAAGGAGCAATTTAAACATTCCAAAGTGTTACTTTAGGCTTTGGCCAGAGGCATGCTTTAGATTTATTATAAATTTAAATTGCTTAAGTCAATCAATCGATAATATGTTAGCTAGATAGATCATATCATGAATCAGTGTATTACTGTATTGTCATATGTTGATGGTTATATACATGCGTGCATAAATTCTTTGCCTATAGATATCATCTTGTTGATCTCGGCCTAATAAAAAAATTGTTAAAATATTATTATTAAATGTTTTTATCAATTATATCTAATTATTAAACATTAATTCATATGATATATATGCTTAAAATTTAAAAATTATATACACTTAAGAACCATTTAACAATAAAAAACTTATTTATTTTATAAATATTTAAATTATTTATTTGATTTAATATTGTTTAAACATGCAAAATATATTTATAATACATTTATAAGTATTATATTATTATATAAAAAAATTATATAATTTAAAATATGAATTTTGATTTTAGAAATATTTTTATATATTTTTTACGAAAACCATATGGATTAATTTTTAAAGTATATGTTATGTAAAAAAACAATTTAAACCAGAAATTTTTTTAGGCCATGAGCAGCGGCAAATATATGTATTTAATATATATACATATATATATTTAATATAAATAGTTATATGTGTGTATATATAGTGTCTATAAATATATAAACTGAAAAAATTAAGTTTGTTTTCATAATGCATGACAAAGGTTTTGAATTATTTTACGAATTAATATTTAAAATAATTTTAAAATTTATGTATATATATATTTGCACTTATAATTCATAAATGATTATATAAATAATTTATAGACGATATTCTATAATAAGTATATAATTAAATTTATATACACATGCATATATGCATACCCACACACACACACATATATAGTTAATAGAATTTTTAACCAAGCAGAAGTTTATGAAAGTTAGAATGAAAAAAACGAAGACGAAATGACTTGATATCTTGGAGGCACACTTAAATGAAGCTTAGAAATAGCTCGGAGAAGTTTCACCTAAAAACTACTTAAGAAAATAGGTCAGTACCGAGTAATATAGGTTAGTGCCGAGTTATTTTCACCCCCTCGAAAATCCTTTCCAACTTCGTACGAGTTCTTATCTACCTCTTTCATATGTGACCTAGTGATTTTCTAGAGTTTTGGATGACCCATTCCAAGAGTTGAAGAGATGAAATCAAAAATGGTAGAACAAACCAAGTGATGGAGGAACGATTACTAAACTCGACCAATGATCAATAGAAACAATATTTTGGTGCTTTCACTGAGAAAATCGAATCCAGGCTTAGGTCTAGCTCTCTACTTTGGAATGGATATATCTAGAAGTTAGATCCAAAAAACTTGCTTGGAAAACTTAAAAAGTTGTTAAAAAAAGTCATGGCACCAAGAAGATCCAACGGATATTTTGGAGCTGTGGCTGGTGGTGATGAAGGAAATGTTCACCAATCAATGTAAATAATGGAAATTCACTATCTAGATCCTCAATTCAACATAAAGTTATCAATAGAGGAGAGCTTAACCAGATGATCAATGAACTTAAACACAAGTTAACGGATAGTAAGAAAGTTCTCATGGATAAGATGGATGCGTCGCTAACTTTGCAGCCACCAACAATAAGAAGAGTTAGAAGAGAAACTTATCCTGCAATAGAATAAGAGAACTCTTGTGACGATCCACCTCCTCGACTATCAGAATCGACACTAATACATCCTCGGTATTCATGTGCCTTAAATCCAAGTGCCAAAGAGATATATTATCATGGGGTAAAGAAATAAAGAAAGAAGATAAGACGATAATATAATCTCACATCGTATTCAACACATAATTATACATATGAGTAGTACATGCAATTACGCCTAATTGTTCCATCAGAGTTACGACAGGTACTAACCTAGCTAGGATAGTTATAACGGCCTATCCTTACAGTGCTGGTAGATACAAATACATAATTTAGAAACAAGGAAAGTGATAGATTACTTCGACGAAAGATCCAAAATACTCCATGCTCCATTCCAAATTCTCCAAGCTTACCTCACTAGTTAGCTACCTGGGAAAATCATGGCACCCAGAGTTTAAGGGATGAGAAAAATAAACTTCGGATTAGTCATGGACTGGTGGGAGAAACTCAGAATACAAAAAAAGGGTATCTCATAAGACCAAGCCGCATATAAACACGGAATGAGTTTTTACCTTATGATAACCAAAATATTTGCTACATAAAATTCATTTGATATTATTTTTAATGACATTCTTTTGAAAACAATTGCAAGTAAACTTATGGATCTTAGCCAAATTGTTACATTATTAAATTCCAGCATACTAGCTACATAGTAGGATCTACAATCAAGTCCGTCGGCACTTATTGGAGAACGGATTCCATACAATGGCAGGTAAAGGACTACCTTCCCTACAATACACCTATAGAGGGATGTACTGAGGATCGATGTCTTCGAAATCTCTGCACCTGACAAGACCAACCTACCCACAGACCCGCCTAGTGGTGAATAGAACCGAATATGACATCACTTCGATCGTAACTGACCTATCCAGGATCTCAAAACAACATAACCAACATACTCGACATATATAGAGTAATCTAGAAGGGTGATGATCATACCCTTATGGATGCGACCCACATAGCCTCACGTCATGCCTTGTTTAAGCCATTTCAGAGTGATGAGGCCCGAGGTAACGATTACCTTTCACATAGCACATTCCACTTTGAATGCCAGCCATTCCTTAATCACACAACTGATTCTACAAATGTATAACTCCTGAGCTTGAATGTATCAGCAAAGAGTGCTAAGCTAAGAGAAGTTGCCTTCTCTGCCACCATCAAATGGTACGTTCATAAAGATCAATCAATGTAATTACATATGCAATGTCAAACATTCGTCCATACAACTTGTCCAGGAGCAGGACAAACCGAAGGTACTCTCCTACCACATCCTATCTGGGATTACCCCTAGGATTAGTAACGAGAAGTCCTTGCAACCCGAAGAGTTTTAGAAATGAAGGGACCACTGATACTTTAGTCATTTGGGAGCTAACCATCTATAGTGGGCAATTAATATACTGGCGCCTTTAGAATCATCAACAAACAATCCTTTCACCCCGAAGATCTCCAGTCTTTATCCTTCATTATCTTTATCATGTCTTTATTTTTCGGAAGCATACATTGGTTCAAAGTGGTTTTCGGATAAGAATCACTCGAGTCCAACCTCGATTCCTTCGAACCAATCATCGATAAAAATATGTTTAATAAATAGGAAATTATTCTTTGATTGATTAATTCCTTTCATAAAATATATTCTGAGATATATATTTTTAAAATATTCTTTTCGATATATGTGGAATCATTAAACCTCATTTATCAAATCCTCTGATTACTTAAAACCTTTTAAATTCCAAATCATTTCATTTAAATCCTAACAAGGATTTCTTAATTCGAAATCAGAGTTTCGATTGAGTTAAAACCATGTTATCTGGGATATTAATCCTAAATCAATAAATATTAGTTGAGCAGAACCTACAGAAATCATCTAATTGTACTCAATATCGGTTCTCGTATTCAGTAAGTACTATACGCAGAATAGTGGCGAAATCACCTTTTAAATACCATGAATAGTACGATTTCTCTCTTTGGGCTTTAATACCATGTATAAGAAGATTATCCCCATAAAATCCAAGTTATTTATAATTAGGAAATTATAACCTTTATACTTTGAAAATTTTTTATACGAGTAAATCAAATTCATCATACCATCTGCCAGGCCAGTTCGGATAGTAGGTAGAGCGGGAAATTGGTTTTCCAAACCCAAGCCTAGACACTACCACTCTACCATCCATAAGGCAGCCAAGTAATTTGATCGGCTCTAAATCATTTAATACTTAATCATTCCATAAATCTTTTAAATGATATTTAAAATACTTTATTAATCATTTTAAAATATCTACAAAAGATTTGAAAAAAAATGGTTGCATTTAAAACTATGTTTCAAAAGTTATAGAAAAGTGCAGCGGAAAGTGCTTTTAAGCTATATTGATCAAATCGATTTTTTATCATTTGGAAATTAATTTTTATAACTCAAATCACTTTTAAAATATTTAAAAAGTTTTTTAGAATTTATTTCATATTTTTTTAACAATTTCAAAATATCGTTTTTAAAGAAAACCCTTTGTGGATTCCAAACTGCAAAACCACGATTATTTTCAAAACTTGTTTTAATCATAATTTAAAATCTACTAAACTAAATCTCAGTCTTTTTCCTTTCATTTGAAAATTATGATTATAAGAGTTTGGAAAATTATTGTTTCAAAGAAATCCGACTCCGAGTCTATTGTATAAATGGATTTAAACAATTACGGAGCGAACTACCGTTACGCGACTCGCCTATTTTTACCAATTTTTCACTTTCTTTTCAGAATTCATCGAAACACTTTTAAATATCTATAAAAAAATTAAATAATTTTAAATCATAATTTTAGAGGTTTAAACATTCCATATACACCATTTCATTGATAAAAGAAAGTGATTTCCTTTGTGATTCTCGACGTGTATTAAACGTGACTTGTTAATACAATTAAACAACAATATTAAACAATCAAATTTGATGATTAAATCATATTAAAATCTATTTCAAACATCTTATCATCATCCAAAAATATAATATAAGTAAGAGTTTCTCACCTTGGATTAAACGATAGCCTAAAAATGGCTATAGCTTCGCTAACTTGAAATCTAAGCTCACGATCACTAGGGCTCTTGCCTTTGAGGGGGCTCGGCCTTGACTAGGGGCTCACGGCCTTGGTTGTAAGGGAGGGAAGGCTCGGCTATGGTGGTGTGTGTGGTGGCGGCCGTGGGTAAAGATAATGAAGGGGAGGAGTTTTAATTGAGTTTGTAGGTGTTTTACACTACATATATATGTACTATATAATTTTAGTTTCTTTTTGAAATGAATTTAGCCATTATTTATTTTAGGGTGGAAGCCATTAAAGAAGAGGATAAAAGCTTTTAAAATGAAGAAGAAATACAAAAATGAGGAGGAGAAGGGGTGGTACTTAAAGGTAAAGAAGAGGAGAAAAATATCTAAGATATTTTACATAAATACATCATTATCCATCACTACTAGATGCACCATCTCCATCACCCACATTGCCGAATTGACCCCTCACTCCATGTGCTTTCATGATGCATGTACTTATGTGTAAGAATGTTGACTATATGGTTACTTAAGAGGTAAGGATGTAGAAAATATCTTGGATATTTTTGAATTTATATACAAATATATGTACATGTACATATGTGTGTTCATGTCTATGTAAATATTTTCATGTATGTGTACATGTATATGTGCATATATAATCCACAACGTTGTACAAATTAATCACGTTGAATTGTTACGAATTCAAATTTCGATTTTCGATCATATTTTTACTTTCTAGTTGATATGTACATTTTTATAAACAAAGTTGAAAAATAATATTTCTATCATTATATAATAAATTAAAGAGCATACTTAATAATTAAAAATAATTATTAAATCATTTAAACTAAATTTAAATACAAAAATCAATTATTTAGAAACGATGACATCATTAATGATGTCATAAATACATTTAATTTTCCATAAATAAATAAATTATTTCATTTCATATTTGAATTCATATACACAAATGAGTGTATGTATCCAGTTTGGCGCGCGATGTCAGATGGCCGAAGGGCTGTTTATTGATAAAACGATTTTCGGTCATTTTATTGAGTTTTTACCCAAGAGTATATTTTTCTTTTATATGTATTTACTGAAAAATAAGATCATCGATATTATTTATTATTTAAAACATCATTTATGTTTTAAAAATCCTATTTTTTGAATATTTTGAAATTTTTCTAAAGTGATGAATTTACGGACCGTTATAACTCTTCAGTTTCTGTCTTAAACAAGAGAGACAGGAAGTAAAAGTAGGGGTGAGCGTTTGGTCGGTTCGGTCGGTTTTGAGCTAAAAAATGTCAAACCGAATTAAAACCGAAAAAATGAAAATCGAACCGAATTAATTTCGGTTAATTTGGTCGGTAACCGATTTAACCAAACTAAGAAAGCAAGTAAGAGAATTTACCATATGTTATTATTTAGATGATTGATTTAGTCAGTGGAAAACATATATTTATGTTTATATAAACTATTTTGAATGTTTATTTTAAGTTTATAAGAAAAATTAACCTATTTTTAATAGATAAGTTTTGTTTTTTGTTGCTAAACCAATTATTAAGAGTATTATAATGCCATGAATTTAGATAATATAATAAAAGTTCGTTTAATTCGGTTAAATCGATAACCAAAATGAAGTTATTTTACAAACCGAATTCAACCGGTATAATTTCATAACCGAACTGAACTAATCAAAATGAGCCCGTTTGTCGGTTAATTCGGTTCTAACCGAATATTGCTCACCCCTAAGAAAAAGCACAGGGAAGTGACTACCAGAGTTGTAGAAAATGTTGCAGGATGAAGTAGGAGCACTCCCTCCACAAGAAAACTACCGAGCCAAAATAGCTCAGTACTGACCCAAATGTCTCACTTGACGACGTTCAGGAGGGAGATGCATTGTTGGTTTCAGACTCCGATGAGAACATGCATATGAATGATGATGATAATGGGTTAAATACTGGTGCTAATGGACAAAACACTGGAACTGGAGTTCAAAATTCCATGGCAAGACCAGTCGGATGCCAACAAAACACTACAGGAGTGGTTCTCCTAGAGAACGGAGTACCTAGACTTTAGCCGAAAAGCCGAGATCGTTTGCAGAGCTAAACTCTTAGTGCAACCCCGATAGTCAACTCGTAGATTACCGCGCCGCAAGAAGAAAATCGCTAACATGGTCAAAAGGTTGGTGGACGAAAGCAGAGGTAGGAAGATTGAAGATTGAGGTTCCGCACCAAGCCAAACTCTGTTTGCTGAAGATGATCCGAGAGAAGAATATCCCGAAAAGTTCACTATGCCAACAATGTCATCCTATAATGGAACTACTGATCGTTGACAACGCTTACTCAAATACGAATTGCATATGGATGGAGCATGAGCTACAAATGTTGTTCCCTGCAGATGTTTCCTTATCTTCTTAGAAGGGTTGCTTCCATGTGGTTTACTAGGCTCCTCCCGAAGTCTATTTCTACTTTTAATGAATTAGCAAAGAAGTTTCTGGAGTAGTTCAGATTCCACACTATACGACCAAAGGACATGATGTCTTTATCTGGCTTTTCTCAAGGGTCCAAGAAGTCGCTGAAAGATTTCCTAAACCGGTTTAACATCGCTATTACGAAGGTTAGCAACCCGAAGGAAGATTTATCTTCGTGGCTTTGGCCCGAGGCATTCACCCGGACACAGATTTCGGTAGCTGGATAAAAATTAAGCAACCAACGACCATAGAGAAATTCTACCAAAAGGAAAATTTAATTTTGATATTAGAATAAGCAAATATGGTTGAAAGCAAGCCTCTTGATGAGCAATCAAAGGGAGTGATTTAGAGTAACATTGCATCTAAATAGCATGGAAGTAATTTGAAAGCGACTGTAGGAAATGCAGGAAAATCTACAAATAGGAAAAAGAGGAATTTGAATTCTGGTAGGCGGGATGGGAATGAAAACGATTATGGAATCTGAGAACCCGAGGAATATATGCTGTTGAATGACAGTTTGAAGAATCTCTGTCTTGCCACTCAGGGAACTGAGCAGTATAACAAATCCTCCAAGTGGGAAGAGTCCGAGAAACAAAAGAGATCGGGGAAGTTCTCCCACTTTCATGAGACTAATGGGCATAACACAAATGAGTGTTGACATTTGACGGACTTGATTGAAAAATTGATAAGAAAAAACAAGCTCCAAAAGTATGTGAAGAAACTGAAAAATCTTAATCAACCTGTTAGGCTCTAAGCGCCGATGGCTCAAGGAAATCAGCCTGGACCCAGCAGAGAAGGACCTAAGCGAATTTATGGAAGACTAATTATAAATACCATTGTTGAAGGACCTCACCCAACACAAAAGAGTTGTGGTGGGATGGAACAATATGCTAGTTCTTTAAAGCATGCACCACATGAGAGTTGCTACCCTATCAAAGATGGGGCTTCGGCTAAGCAGCAAAGGATAATTACCAACGACATTGTTTTTCAAAATCGGGATACTGAAGATGTAGAAGCGCCAACTCTTGCCCCAATGGTAATTACAGTAGGGATTGGATCTGCAATTATGCATCCAATTTTGATTGACAATGGAAGTTTGTTCAACATCCTATTTCGGAAGACGTTTGACTAGATAATCATTAACAAGAAGGATGTGACCACTGCAAAACAAAGATTCAGTGATTCACGGTAAACCTAAACAGTCAGTTAGAACGATCAGCCTACCTATAGAACTCGAGGAAGGAGAACAGAGGGTGATTCTCTCATCTAAACCTTCATAATCTTGAAGAGTATTCTGCTTATAATGCTTTCTTGGGTGGACAGACCCTTGCTGATTTCAAAAACGTTTTTGCTCCATGGTGTCTGACGATGAATCCTAATGGTAAACGGAATAGGAGTGATAAAAGAAGACCAAAGTGCCACAAGGGAATGTTGTGTTGCTGAATTACGTGAAGCTAAACGTCGTGAAAAGGGAAAGAATGTGGAGAAGACTCTCTATATTTAGAAACCGTAAGCACAACAATTACAAAAGCGCCTCTGGCTCGGGGATCATAATTGTTTTGAAAAGGCAATGGACCGTTGGAAAAAGAATTCATAGAAAGTGTGGGCATCACCGGTGAAGATTACGGTAGTTGTCCATGTTGACATGGATGACCCAACCCGGGTCCTGAAAGTATATTCATAACTTGGAATCAGGATGTGAAAGGAATTGATAATTTTTCATCATGCTAATTTGGATGTGTTCTCTTGGACACATTCTGATATGTGTAGGATATCACCGGAGATAGCATGTCATGCACTTAACATTGATCCCAAGTTCAGACCAGTGAGACAGAAGAGACGCGGCTTGGGTCCAGAGCGATTCGCTGCACTGAAGGAAGATTTGGATAAGCTATTGGCCAGTGGCTTCATTCGCAATGCAACGTATCCTGAGTGGGTGTCGAATCTTATCTTGGTACGAGTATCAAATGGGAAATGACGGACTTACGTTGACTACTTAGATTTGAACAAAGCCTACTCGAAGGATAGCTTTTCAATACCCAGAATCGTCTAGCTTGTTGATGGAATTGCAGGGCATGGACTACTCTCATTTATGGATGCCTATTCAGGGTACAATTAGTTCATGATGCATGAACAAGATCACGAGAACACCAACTCATCATAGACTTGAGGCTATATTGTTATTACGTAATGCCATTTGGTTTGAAGAATGCCAGAGCTACTTACCAGAGATTGGAGAACACAATGTTCAAGTATCAGATCCGACGAACGATGGAAGTCACTACAATAAAAATACCTTATTACAGCATCAAAAAAACATTGTAGTAGGGGTTTCGAAACGTTTTACAAACATCATCTTAGGCCAAATTGTAATAGAGTTAGAGTAATTTACTATTTTTTTCTAGCGTCGTACGAAAACGGTGCAATAACCTTCGCTACAACGTTTTTGAAATGTTGTAATAAAGTCTTTTACAACTTTTATCTGATGTTGTAAATCACTAATGTAAATATCGAAAATCCTTTTTACAACTTCAACAAATTGTTGTGTAAAAGTTTATCACAACATTTTATAAACCTTGTAATATAGTTTTTTTACAACTTTATATTACTGTTGCAACATGTCTTTTTACAACGTTTTTTGGATATTGCGAAATATTTACTGCAATTCTTTTAAAAGTTCTATATGCATTCCAAGCTCCAGCTACATCTCAGAATAGTCTTACAGCAAATAAAATAATGTTACCATTCTAACTTAAATGTATAAAACACGAACAAAATGGAACATATTTTCAAACCGCTTCATTGGAAATAAGCTATCACATGTTCCAACACAGATAAAATACTTTACAAACAAAATATCATTGCTTCCAACACAACACTGACAAAATATCATAGTTTCCAACACAAACACACATGTATAGGCATAAAGCTGAAAATCATCCTTGGCAATAGGGTACGATGCAGTCAATAACAATCTACTGTCCTTCGCAATGCCAGTGGGACGAAGCTCTAAAACAGTCTAAAAGCTGCTGCACTAGACTCGTCTTACCCAAAACCTTTTCAAGGTAAGTTCATCGCTGCAGAGTTAAACCAATATCAATATCATGTTTATTAGTTGTATAAATAAAATTTCACATTACATATGTACAAACCTGTAAGAAACCATTTTATCTCCACTTGAATTGATGGATACTGACCATACTGTTACCGTATGCCCACTGACAAGCAAAAGAAGAAGATTAATAAACAGATTTGTAGAATCTAAGTACAAATCAGATCCCATACCCCTCGCACACTAAAATAAAAAATCAGCATCAACATGAATATGTTATACGTCTAGTATACCAAAACAGAGAATAATCAAATATAAACTCGTCGCACAAGTTTATAACTCAGATTTCCACTACACTGGAATTCTGTAGTAAATATTATAACAATATGAACGTTGTAAATGAATTACAACAACAGCGTTATACTATTTTGAATAAATAGTACAACCAAAATAAAGGATAGAATAAAGAATAATGTATACGAATATACAAACAGACTAAAATTCTAACCGGTTTGTGTCTGAGGCTCGTCGTAACGATTTCCTTAAGAATTTGATTTCAAAATTCTCCCAAGATACAACAGACGAATTCTGCTCAAAACGGTAATGAGTATATCACTCTGTGATTTGAATATAAGAACAGCAGTTAACAGAAGAGAAAAAATTAGAAAATTCAGTGAGGAAAGTGATCAGTTTTCCTACTTATTTATAGTTGGTCCGCATCCCTTCGAACGGTCGTGTCTGCAACCGTTCGTCCAAACGGTCGCGTCCGTTTCCTTTAATCGCTACTGTTCGTGTGCCTGCTTATGTTCAGTCGCGTCTCATCAGTCAGGCCGCACCTGTTCGCCTCTAACGGGTCGCACCCGCTTCTGTTCGTCACTAACGGGTCGTGCCTCTTCATTTAACCGCGTCCGCTTATGAACAGTCACATCTGTTCGTTCGTCTGCAAATGTTAAAAAAACCTGGCCCAGTTTTGCAGTAAAATTAGAATCATATTAGACCCGAACCCGGTTCGGTCGGACGGCGGCGGCGCGCGCGTGTGGTGGAGATGCATGATCTCCCTCCTCACAACGAAGCATGCATTTGGGAGCCCCAGGCCCCCAACCTCCTCATTGCAAAGCCATATATATATTGGAATGGTTTTGAAATTTTGGCGATGTGGGATTTTATGTATGTTTCATTCATTTTTTCCTTTGGAGTTCCAACAGAATATGCATCCGTACAAATCAAATGTAAAATAAAATAACACAGAATTATGTAAAAGACGGCCAATATAAGGATACAGTAAATGTATAGTGAATAACTTTAATCAGAGAGCAATGCCCAAAATTGAATATTCTACACATCAGGCGAGGATGAGATGATTTTTAGTAGTTGTTCAATCATTGTTACATACGTTAGCCACATGTAAAGACTGGCAATTCAGAACTCACGGAACAGAACCATATCTCCTATAAAAATAAGCTAATTTGAAAAATTAGGGTCCAAAAACACCTGTATCGTTGTGGTAGAATGTTGTGTGATGTCATAGTAATCAATTAGGCAATTCACCACTGGCGATGTGGGAAAAATACAACATATTATGATGTTGATTTCGTGTATGCAGTATATTATTCTAGCAATTGAAAAGGGAAAAAAGAAAAGAAATAAATACTTTTTTTTATAGGCTGTCACAAATTGACAAATACGCACAGGGTTAGGATAGAATGGTTGTACATAATATAATACTTTTTTTTATAGGTTGTACACAATATAATAGGGAAAACCTAAGTGCTTACTTGAAGAGAAACAATTGCAAGGGTTAGGATAGGATGGTTGTGAACCACAAGAAACTGTTCCATATTTTGCAAATTATAACAGAAAAACATACATTGGACAAACTTACTTTCAGCTGAAAAATACTAGACAAATTTACAGTGAAGTTTCTATAAACAACCTGTTAGCTTCTTTTAATGTTCGCACACAATGCCAGTCATCACTATCCCCATCCTCCACCCATACCTGGTAGCACAAATAATGGGTGTTTCAAAACCATTAGACATGATTAAGTAAGCCTAAATACACTTCTGTACTTCAACCACATAAAAACAACAAAAATTATTGCACCTTAGTAGAATTGTTGCAACTAACAGAAACAAGAACATCATAAAATGGATGCCAATGCACCATCTTTACATCTTGTGTGTGATGCTGTAGTACTGAATGCATTCAAAATCATTACCAGGCTGTATTTCCCAGATCCAAACAGGCTTATCGCGGCCACATGTTGCAAGCAGAGACCCAAAAGCACTCTAAGATACACTTTTAACTTCATTTTCATGACCCTGATAACAAAGACAGTGAAGAATTTATCAGCTTGTAATTCTCACTACAGAAAAATATAAATAAATAACTATACATATGAGAAGCTGTACTTCACACAGTTAAAATAATTATATACTTGAATATATACACACCTTTAGATCTTAATACAGTATCATTCATGAAACTTTTGAAGATTACATTCTACCCTAATCCTATGAACATTATGATAGAAAGATAGATTTTCGGGTAAATAAGAATTTTTGCATTTTAAAGCATGAAATTTAAAACAGAACCAGAAAAAAGAAAATTCATCAAGCAGAGATACTTTTCATATTTTAGGTTCACTTGAATATCCATATGAGCTACTAATGGTAGAAACTCAAGCGTCTCTGTGCAGGACAAAGTGATTCATTATTATGTATTCAAATATTCAGCTAGAATGAAATCAGTAAAAAATAGGGACACAATTACTATTGTTACTAATGAAATACAACAAACAGGCTCATTTGCAAACAACCATCAGTTTTCTCAAAGAGCTGCAGCAAAATAAAAATATAGTTAACCGAAAAAAGAGCAACGGGATCAAGAAAGAATATGATATGCTCCAAGAATAAAAGACCAGTAAACACCTGTTACTGGAAAGATGTCGATGTACACTATGTTACAAAAGACGCTCAACTACAACACATGTAAAATCTAAAGAGTGAAATGAAAGTGGTGTGTATAACGTAACAAATTTCAGAATGTGCCGGCACATTGCTTGATGAAATAACTCACATAAGGTTCATGGAACAACAAATTACAAATGAACAGCAACAACAAAGTTAATTACCATGAAACAGAGGACTCTCTCAAAGACCATTTCAACTCCACAGAAACGTGCTTCAAACAACATCGTATCTTCTGCAAGTGAAAATGCATCAACATTTATAGTTTTTGTTTTTTGTTTGTTTAAATGTTTTAATCAAAAGAAAATAACATTTTTTTACCTCTTTGTTTCGTGATTAGGTCACGTAATCCCAACCTTCACTCTTTCTTTTATTAGGCCTTGAGAAAAAACAAGACTAGAAACAATTTTTTCTACTCTTCACCGATGGAGACTTAATGTCTCTTTTCGCAACATACTCGGCCATATATTGTACAACAGCCTGTAAACATCATAATCCGGTTAGGCTGTGGTTATTTTGTATAAGAAGTTCGGTTCATGAATACTGATTGTTTTTGGCCATTACTATAATAAAAAACAAAATAGCTATAAATCATGAATTATCGTATGCAACTACCATATTAAAAGGCCAAGATCCAAGTTTTTCTGCACATTTTACTTCAGGCTAGTTCTTAGCATTGAGACTTTACATTTAATTAATATGTTCTGCGTTAATTTGCTTAGTTTATTAAGCAATACAGAAAAGTGTGAAAAAATAAATTATGAAACCACAAAGGAAAGTTATCAGTCCATCTTTCACGAAACTACTCCAACTGATAAACTACAAAGAACAATGCAGAAGCAGAATGAAAACGAATACCAGCTAGAAGAATATTCTTAGGTAAAACGAAAAAAAAGACTCCCAAAGCTCACAGATAAATTCGAGAGAAGCAAAGAAATGGTGGAGACTGTAAGTGAAATTTCCATAAAAGGAACTAGGGAACTAAGCAAGGAGTTTGCTATAGTTGCGTTCGGGATCGAGAGAGGCATATACAGTGATTTGGTGGATGACATCGTCAAAGATTTTTCTGCTTATTACTTTCAGAGGTTGATTCCTCAAGCAAGTTGTAGGAAAAGATTGTGTTTCTAATAGTTTGCTGAATGCGACTTACACTTGATGAAATTATAATTTTACCACATGACTAATGATGAATGTTGTTTACGATGTTCAGTAAATCTTTCGATGAAACTTTTCCTGAATCAGAAGAATTTTAAGTTCCAACAAAACATTTAATTTCATTACAATTTATTTAGTCACCTGATAATATTCTTTCCTGACTAAGGAATCAAAGCATTCCCAATATCTATGACAAATCTGCATCTAACATCTCCTTTCACCAGTCGCCCCATTGCTTTTTACTTTTCATTTAGTTTTTCCCATCCCAGTTCATGTTATTTGTTTTGTGAGGATTTGCTTACAATCACAAAAGAAATTAACTACGCTCCCTTTTCAACTATATGCCTAGGAGGCACTTCCAAAGGATTCTCTTCAGCATGGAGCACTGACACGAATTCGAGTATTGATCCGAAAATCCTACCTGGAATGAGTGACACCTCACTAAGTATAGAAAGCCACTAAATAGACGGATCGAGACGACCAGTTAGGCCAAGCGATCCAGCACGGGGATCACCAAGGAAGAGGGCGATGACTCTATTTTCAGCGAAGAAAACTCCCTGAAAAGTACAAGGACCGGCAATGAAGTCCCGGCTGTCTAAAAAACGAGAGCCTGGCAAATCGGATAGTGATTTAAGAATCGATTGCAGCTCGAGGATTTGTGAAGAAATTTCATTTTAACTGGTAGAATATATTTTTTGGAGATGGAGCAGGTTTGGAGTGAACTGGAAGAAGACGGATTTGGGATTTGGATCATAGAAAGTAAGAAAGAGAGGAAAATTTTCAACAGGAAGAAAAAGGACAGTGAAATATTTAGGTCTGCCCGCTTTTTGCACCGAAGGTCTCTGTTTTTGATCTTGTTGTATGAAAAGTCCATACGATAATGAGTATGTTAATCAAGTCTCTATTTTTTCTAAATCAGAAAGCGCAAACTATCTTGCGTTTTTCTTATAAAAAGTGCAAATTAATCTGCGGTTATTAAAAATTTTAATTTTTTTTTAAAATTTTAAAATTTTTAAAAAAAATTCAAAATGAAAAAGCGCAAACTCGTTTGCGCTTTTCTATTAAAAAGTGCAAGTTACCTTGCGCTTTTCAAAAATTTCAAAATTTCCGAAAATTTCAAAATTTTAAAAATCAAAAAGCACAAACTAGGTTAAACTTGCATTTTTCAAAAAATTTAAAATTTTCAAACATTTCAAAAAAAATTCAAAATAAAAGCGCAAACTATCTTGCGCTTTCCTGATAGAAAGCGCGGGTTAACTTGCGGTTTTCAAAAATTTCAAAAGTTTTAAAATTTTCAAAATTAAAAAAAAAAATCAAAGCCTAAAAATTGCAAGTTAGCTTGCATTTTCGGATAGAAAAGTACAAAGCACCTTGCGTTTTCTATTTTTCAGAAAATAGGGACTAAATTTACATATTTATATCTACATGGACTTTTCTTATAACAACATCAAAAATAGGGACATGTAACTCGTTTCTTGTAATTTTTTTACTAAACCACGGTTATTAATGTATTTCGCTTATTATGTTTGGATAACAAGAAGTTTGCGAGAAAATTGATCAATTAAAGTTTGTGTTTTGTTTGATGCATCAAACACGATTCTACGCAATTGCAGTTCGTGATAATTGTTTATCGTCTAAGTTCAAATTCAAGGAAAACTGAGAAATACCATTTTTTAGATGTGGCACTACCCGCACGGCTGCACCCTGCTAAGGGACGCTGCTCTCTTGGACCTCCACGATCTGATTGACCAGTTAAAGCTTGTTATTAATTATAAATTATTAATCGTTATAAATCTTTAAAGCAATACTAAATATATTCAGGAAATTTAACGTAAACATATGAGTAAAACAACTTCTAAAATAAATTAAACCTACTATAGAAATTATAAAATTTTTGAAATATAAAATATGAAATATAAATATTAATTATAATTATTATATATCAAATACAAAATAACAAATGTTACTTGTTAATTATTAATATTAATTACTTGTTAATTATTAATTTTTATATACTACTCTTAACTATTAATTATTTGATATAAATTATTTTAATAATTAATTGTTAAATATTGCTTCTTATTTATTAATTATTTGTTATCAAATTATCACTTATTACTTGTTAATTATAATCGAATATTAATTATTATTTACTAATTATTATGCACATATTATTAATTATTACTTCTAAATTATTAATGAATGTTAATTATTAATTATTCGATGGTAATGATTTAATATTAATTATTAATCACATTTATTAATTTTTAAATGTAATTAAATGTAACTAATAAAAAGTAACTATAATTTACTAATTATTATTGATTAATTATAATAGATTATTAAATATAAAAAAGAATTATTCATTAATAGATAATGATTAGTAATTATAAATTACTTATTAATCATCATTGGTTATAAACTATGAATAGTTGCCTATCAAAGCTTTCTTTTATAAATTATCAATTATAAACTACCATTTATAAATTATTTAATTAAGTATTAAATATTTGTTATTAGTTATAAATTATTAGTTATTATAACATTTTCAAGCAATAATAAATAAATTTAGAAATTTAGCATAACACGAGTAGAATTACTTTTTCAAAATGTTGTAGTTAATTAATATATAGTTGTAAAAAAAGTTTTTACAACATTTTAAAACTATTGTAAAAAGGGTATTTTTGCAACCTTTTCAAAAATCGTTGTAACATGTTATTTATTACAACGTTTTCCAGGAAACGTTGTAAGAAGTCATTTTTTACAATGTTTTCTACAAAAACGTTGTAAAATGATATTTTTTACAACATTTCTTCAGAAAACGTTCTAAAATATGTTTTTTTTTTACAATGTTTTATACACAAACGTTGTAAAATAAACGTTGTTAAAACACATTTGTTTAGTGAGTGTGTGTGGGTGACATGCTAGTGAAGTCGTGAGTACTTGGAAATCACCTATATGATCTCTCTAAGATATTTGAGATCCTTTGGAAGTACGGAATGAAGCTAAATCTGCTAAAGTGTTCTTTTGGTGTTGCTTTGGACAATTTCTTGGTTTTATTATAAATGCAAAAGGCATCGAGGCCAATCCGAAGATGATTACCACCTTGTGGAATGTTAGAGCCCCGACGACGAAGGAGTTACAAAGTTCGAATGGAGAGATTGCAGCATTGAGCCGATTCATCTTCAGAGTGGCGGATAAGTGTACACCATTCTTTGATGCATTAGAGAAAGATAAGAAGAATTTTGAGTGGAATCGGGACTGCCAGACTACTTTCGAACAATTACTACGACATATGGAGACATCATCGGTTCTGTCTAAACCGGTGGACAACGAGGACTACTTGAGGTAGCGAGGATGCATGGTCCATTTACTGGATTAGCAAGCGATTCACTGGAGCCGAACGGAAATACCCAATGATGGAAAAGCTGGCGTACTGCTTGCTAATAGCATCAAGGAAACTGCAATATATTTCCAACCTCATCCGATCAAGGTGGTGACAAATTAACCATTGAAACAAGTATTTTTTTTGTCCTGAAACTTTGGAACGACTTTTGAAGTGGAATCTCGAGCTGAGCCAATATGATGTGACTTATTATCCTCGAAGAGCGATTAATAGACAGGCGCTGGCTGACTTCGTCGCCGAGTTCACTATCTGGAATGATGAGCAAGAAGATATAACGCTAACAGTATCTCAATGGAAATTTTTGTTGATGGTGCATCATATAGATTCTTCTCAGGAGCGGGAGTTGTGCTTGCTCCCGAAGGACGATCAATTTGCTATGCTCTCAAGCATGATTTCCTGCTACTAACAATGAGAAGAGTATAAGATGTTAATAGCAGGATTAAAGATTGCAAAGGAGTTGGGAATAAAGACCTTGCATATCTACAGCGACCCCCCAACTAGTCGTCTGCCAGGTCAGAAGGAAATATCAAGCTAAGGGCTTAAAACTTGCCCCTTACCTTTCGAAAGTTTGGAAGCTGCTTCATGAAATTGAACATTATACGATATATCACATTCCCATGATATATCACATTCCTAGGGAGGAGAATATGAAGGCCAATTCCTTATCCAAGCTAGCTAGTTCCGAAGAAGCACAGCTAATGGGAGTTGTTCCAGTAGAAGTATTGACTACTGCTAGCATTGATCAAATGGATGTCGATTGGGTTCTAGAGACAGCAGAAGAGGAAGAGTCGTGGATGATGCCAATCAAGCACTACCTGCTCAGGGAAATACTCCCTAGAGACCGAAATGAATGGACGAAGCTCCTACGAAAGGCATTGTGATTCAAATGCATGACGGAATGCTGTATAGGAGAGAATTCTCCTCCCCCTTACTTAGGTATGTAACCAAAGATGAAGCTAGAAATATCCTCATGGGAATTCATGAAAGCAATTGCGGCGACGACACCGGGGGGTGGGGGCAGACACTCCGCTATGATAATTCTGGCCCATAATAAATAGAGATGCATCATACTACACCAGACAACGTGAATGCCAGAGATTTGCAGAGATTCCAAGAGCCCCATCTTCAGATCTTACACAAATGGCCATTCCCTGGACATTTGCGATCTGGGGAATCGATGCATTTGACGTGATGCCAATAAAAATTGTGGGAGCCAAACACGCTATCATTGTAGATGATTACTTCACAAAATGAACTAAAACGGAACCCCTTACCATGATTACTACTAAGAAAGCAATTGATTTTGTAACGGAAAATATCATTTGTAAGTTTGGAGTACAACAGAAAATTATCACGAACAACGAGACTCAGTTTGAGAGCATCGAGTTCAAGGACTTTTGTAGGCATTATTGGATCGAGAAGAGCTTTTCCATGGTAGCACATCCGCAGGAAAACGGGCAAGTGGAAGCAGTGAATAAAATCATCAAATCCACCATAAAGAAGTGATCGATGAAAGCTAAAAGCAATTAGGTTGACGAGCTTCCACTAGCACTATGGGCTTACAGAGCAACACAAAAATCTACGATCGGGCATTCGCCATTCGCCTTAGCATATGGTTCAGAAGCTATGATCCTAGTGGAACAGGAAGTCCCCTTTCATCGTAGAAGACACTTCAATTAGAGAGAAAATGAGTAGCGACCGCTCGAATCACTCAATCAGATTGATGAGAAGCAGGAGGAAGCTGAACCAAGGGCTACTGCTCACCAGAAAAGCGTGGCGCACCACTTCAACGCCAAGGTTCACAACCATACTTTTGAAGTTGTCCTAAAATGAATCTTCTCGAGTACTGGAGTGCTTCGCCCAAACTGGGAAGGATCTTCTACGGTTGACTAGAAGCTTAGAGACAGAACATTCAAGCTGGCTAGAGTAGATGGATTTCTCATCCTATGTGCTTGGAATAGAAAATCGCTGCGGCGTTATTATATTTAGTTTTCCTTATTTTCGCAAATAAGCTTCCAGGAATACTATGGGTACTGTAAATAGGCAGGACTTGCCATATGTTCTATTTATCAATAAAGTTACCTTCTTAAACCAATGGGACCGTGTTCTTGCAAGCGAAACTATTGGATCGACGGGGAAAATCAATCCAAACCTTCTAAGAACCGACGTTGCTTCGGCAATTTCAGGAACGTTCACAACCACCGGATCGACGGGGAAAATCGACTCAAACTAATGGATCGATGGGAAAAATCGATCCAAACCTTATGAGAACTGGCCTTGCTCCAGCAACATCAGGAAGGTTCAATGTTGCCGAGTCGACGGAGAATATCGGCTCAAACCGCCAAATCGATGGGAAAAATCAATCCAAGCCTATTGAGAACTGGCATTGCTCCGGCAACATCAGGAAGGCTCAAAACCACCAAGTCGACAGAGAAAATCAACTCAAACTACTGGATCGACGGTGAAAATCAATCCCTGCTTTTTAAGTATCAGTGTTGCCCCAACAATGCCGGGAAATTCCAAACCAACAAGCCGATTGAAAAATCGACTCATATTACTCGAAACTCACTGCAACAATTTGGACTTTTAATGGCGTTTAAAAACCACTATTAAAGGTTTTATAGCGTTTTTATAAAGGTTGTATATCAAAATGTTGTTATAAGTCTATGACTTACGATGGCAACACCAAAAAAGCTGTTAATGAGTTATTCTAATAGCCTTTGGAAAATGCTGTAAATTGTGTGAATGGCGTTTTTGCACACGCTGTAAAAAGACATGTTATAAATAAGAAGGGTTATTAGACAACAAGAATAAAACGCTATAAAAAGTTCCTAACAATAGCGTTTTACCAATGCTATCAGAACTTTCTTAATAACAGCGTTTTTGGACTGCTCTCAACAGTTAAATATTATAGCGCTTTAGAAATGCTATTGTTACCTTTTATAGCATTTTTTGATGCTATTATCTTATTGTATAAGATTTTCTATGCTTTTTTTGATGTTCATTGCATATATGTATAACGAATTTAAATATCACTAAGATCACATTTGATTACCAATACGATATATGTAAATAAATAAAATTACACTAAAACAACATGTGTTCATTATATTTCATAAATACGTAAGATTACAAACGCAAGTAAACAAAACTAATATTATACGCAAGCAATCTTACCAAAATGATACATAGAAGTATTCAAACACTAAAGATACACACGACACTATATATTACTTCAAATCGCCTTGTTGCTACTTACTAACACCAAGTGGATTAATTACCTGTAAAGAAAAAGTCCAATAATTAGCCGTAATAGACATGATTCATGAAAAATATGCATATAAAGTGACACTTTTGAACAACAATATATAATGTTTATGAACTTATTCAATTCTAAACTACTATTGTATTTAAACGAATACAGATACCATTAATTTTTTAAAACTTATTTAATTTTTATAAAACTTGATTTATTTCTGTAATACCAGTTTAATTTTCGGCAACTTAATTGACTTAGCAAAATCTTTATGATGCTTAATAAATTCTATATAAACTTTTTAATTTAGTTAAACTTTTATAAAACATAATTTTTTTTAAACTTGGATAGATTTTACAAATTAATTAATTTAGTTGGATGTTTATAAAACTTGGTTAAATTTTATAATAATTAGTTAAATTTTATAATAATTAGTTAAATTTTATTAACTTGTTATTTTTTTAAACTTAATTTATTTTAAAAACTTAATTAAAGTTTATAAACTTGGTTATTTTTTATACACTTGCTTAATTTCTATAAAACTTAGTTAGCTTTTATGGAAATTAGTTAATTTTATAAATTAGGTTGACTTTTATACATTTATTTGATTTTTATAAAACTTTGATAACTTTGTTAAATTTTTATAAACTTAATTAGTATTTTATAAATTTGCTTACCTTTTACAAAACTTTGTCAATATTTAGATTATTATTTAGTTCATATACAATTTGTTTAACTTATTTAAATTTTTATGCAACTTAGTTAATTTTTATAAATTTATTTTTAGTTTTTTAAAAATTATTTAATGTAGAAAATTATTTACTTTTTATTAAACTTGGTTAACGTAGATAATTTTTATAATTCATTTAACTTAGTTTAATTTTACAAAAATTAATTAAATTTTTATAAAACATAGTTGGCTTTTTATAAAACTTGGTTAAATTTTGCAAACTTAACTAATTTAATCGGATGTTTATAAAACTTGGTCAAGTTTATTAACTTTGTTATTTTTATAAATTTAGTTTATTTTGAAAACTGAAACTTACTTAATTTTTACAAAATTTAGTTAACTTCTACAAAACTTAGTTATTTTCTTATAAATTAGGCGTAGTAAAGAACATGCTAGCTTAAACTTGCTTAAATTTTCCTTTTCAAGTGTAGTAAAGAACATACTAATGAAAGTGTACGTGTAGTACTAAGGATCGAGTAATATTATATATAAATGCGGAAACTGATAATAGCAGTAAAATAAAAATTAAAGTAAGCACACCAGGAATTTTTATACTGGTTCGAACTTCCCGTTCTACGTCCAGTCCCAGACTATCATCTGGATTTAAACTAAAAACCCCTCACTTAACCCGGAGGAATAGGTATACGACACCTGAGCAGCCGAACAGGAATTTTCCGCCTCAACAGCCGAAGAGGACTTCAACTCTAATACAAATAGTTTGACGAATGTGTTCTGAGTAACACGGATTGTCTTTTGATAGTACAACTTCCTATAATCAAATCCTCAAGAGTATGTATGTGTGTGAAGATTTAGAAGGAAGATAATCACGTAGAATCGGAGTATATGAATTAAACACAAGGATTCTAGTGACATTAAATGAGTATGAATGCTTTGAATTGCAGAGAATAGTTAGAGAATAGATTTCAGAATTATAAACAAGAATCGGTGGTTGTAGAAGTGATTTGAAGATGTTTATATAGTTGTAGAAGAGTTACAATCTTTCATGAAGAGTTTCAATCAAAAGTTGTGTCCGTATCTCTTGAAATAGAGGACATTACTCTTTATGAAATGATCGCATCTCTTCAGAAAGTAGCCGTTATTGTTAGGTCGGTCGACCGTAAAACCTGGGCCGGTCAGCTGAGTTTGAAAACGTATATAAAACAGAGTGTGTCTGTGCATATAACACAGGGTCGGTCAACCGAGGGTACAGGTCGGTCGGCCGACCTGATGCTATTTGCACAGTGAATTCTTTTATGTGTATAATTTTAAAAGTACAACATTTGTGTGTGTGTGTGTGACTACTTGAGGAATGAATTTAACAATATTCTAAGACTCAATATAGGAATATACATACTAAACTCTTAATTGTAGTCTTGTCTCCTTTGTAGTGTGGTATTCTCTTTTTGTCCCTTAGTTGTCGTACATTCTTTGAAGCTTGTGTCATGAATCAAAACTTATGAATCTACATTCTCCCCTTTTTTGATTGATGACAATATTAATATGGCGAAGTATAATGTAAATCTCCCCCTGAATATATGGCGACATGTCGTTGCTACTGACATCGCCTTTGCCGATGATATATCCTTTTGAGTTATCTCCGAAGGTGACTGCTCCTCCATTTGAGTATATAATGTTTGACAACATTTCTTTGTTTCCAGTCATGTGTTTTGAGCAACCACTGTCTAAAATCCATTTTCCTCTCTTCTTATGTGGTACCTGTAAAAACATTTATAAAAAGTTGGTACCCGTTTCTTTTTAGGGTCCCAAGAGTTAGATCTTAGGAAACCAAACCCATACGGATTCAGAATTCTCTTTATAAATATAGTTCTTGTTATTATGAACAGTTTCCATGAACATTTTGATATGTTTATTCCTTATCAAAACATTATTTGTTTTTGGAATCCATATCTTGATGGTTTTAGTATTTGGGTAAACTGTTTTCTTAATATCCTTCTTAATATTATCATTAATTCTACTTTTAACAAAGTTATTTTGTTTCTTAAATCCTAGTCCAGATTTATTGTTGGAGGATTGAGAATTTTTTAGTATATTAGAAAGATTCTCTCTTCCTTTATTGAAGTTAGATACATTTTTAGAAATATCATCAAATTTTATTTTAAGACTAGATTTTTCTAATTCTAAATCCTTAATTTTAGAGTTTAAACTATTATTTTTGAAAAGTAAATCAACATTTTTATTTTTCTGGATTTCTAATTCTTCAGATATTGATGAAATTTGAGATGATAAATTAGAATTTGACTGTTGAGAATTTTCAAGTTCTTCTTCTAATATTTTCTTTTCATCTTTCAGCATATCTACTTCTAAGACTGTTCTATCTAACTTTCTTTGCAACTCCTTATTTTTCTTTTTAAGTTGCTTTGCCACATTTACTAATTCAGAATTTATTTCAATTAAATCTTCAAAGGTAAAATTACTTACATCGTCTGATGAAGCCATGAAGCACACATTTGCTTGTTCATTATCACTTTCACTCTCTGAAGAGGATGATGAGTCAGTGTCGTCCCAAGTGATAGAAAAAGCTCTTCGTTTGGTTTTGTCCTTCTTAAAATTGCTCTTTTTGCGTTCTGGACAAGCCTTCTTCATGTGACCTTTCTTGTGACATTCGTAACATTCCATTGCTGAAGATGATGGTTTGCTGCTGTTAGAAATGTTGTTGGAATTATTTTTGTTTCCCTTGAATTTATTTCTGTTGAATTTCAAAAACTTTTTGAAATTTTTAGCGATCATTGCTATATCTTCATTATCCGAGTCGGAATCATCTTTTTCTGCTTGAAAAGCCACATTTTTCTTTTCTTGTGCTCCATTTCTTTTTGCCTGCAAATTTACTTCGTAGGACATTAAATTACCTATTAATTCTTCTGGTTTTAATGTTGACAAATCACTTGCTTCTTCAATGGATAAGACTTTTCTTTCCCATTCGTCCGTTAAAAAATTCAAGATTTTTGTAACAACATCAAAATCAGTAAACTTTTGTTCTAGTGATAATAAAGCATGATAAATATCCTGAAATCTAGAGTACATGTCATTTATAGATTCATTTGGCCTCATTTTGAAATTTTCAAATTGATTTTTCAACATAGAGATTTTGCTTAATTTAACTTTGTTTGTACCTTCATGTGTTATCTTAAGTGTTCTCCAAATTTCATAACCTGAAGTGCACATGCTAACTCTATTGAATTCATTTCTATCTAATGCACAAAATAAAATATTCATAGCCTTTGCATTTGATGTAGCATCTAGTTTTTGTGTGTTACTCCAAGTTGAGTATTCTCCAGTAGGAGTTATGTACTCTCTTTGTATAATATTCCAGATATCAAATCCATTAGATTGTATATAGATTCTCATTCTAGTTGACCAATAATTATAATTTATACCATTAAAAAATGGAGGTCGTGAAGTTGATTGACCCTCTGTGAAATTAGTGTTAGTGCCAAAATCGTTATTTTGTGTCGTTGCCATATTACTAGAAATAAATATCAAATAACTTTGTGACGGTTATAGGTTGACCTTGCTCTGATACCAAATGAAAGTGTACGTGTATTACTAAGGATCGAGTAATATGATATATAAATGCGGAAACTGATAATAGCAGTAAAATAAAAATTAAAGTAAGCACACCAGGAATTTTTATACTGGTTCGAACTTCCCGTTCTACGTCCAGTCTCAGACTATCCTCTGGATTTAAACTAAAAACCCATCACTTAACCCGGAGGAATAGGTATACGACACCTGAGCAGCCGAACAGGAATTTTCCGCCTCAACAGCCGAAGAGAACTTCAACTCTAATACAAATAGTTTGACGAATGTGTTCTGAGTAACACAGATTGTCTTTTGATAGTACGACTTCCTATAATCAAATCCTCAAGAGTATGTATGTGTGTGAAGATTTAGAAGGAAGATAATCACGTAGAATCGGAGTATATGAATTAAACACAAGGATTCTAGTGACATTAAATGAGTATGAATGCTTTGAATTGCAGAGAATAGTTAGAGAATAGATTTCAGAATTATAAACAAGAATCGGTGGTTGTAGAAGTGATTTGAAGGTGTTTATATAGTTGTAGAAGAGTTACAATCTTTCATGAAGAGTTTCAATCAAAAGTTGTGTCTGTATCTCTTGAAATAGAGGACATTACTCTTCATGAAATGATCGCATCTCTTCAGAAAGTACCGTTATTGTCAGGTCGGTCGACCGTAAAACCTGGGCCGGTCAGCTGAGTTTGAAAACGTATATAAAACAGAGTGTATTTGTGCATATAACACAGGGTCGGTCAACCGAGGGTACAGGTCGGTCGGCCGACCTGATGCTATTTGCACAGTGAATTCTTTTATGTGTATAATTTTAAAAGTACAACATTTGTGTGTGTGTGTGACTACTTGAGGAATGATTTTAACAATATTCTAAGACTCAATATAGGAAATATACATACTAAACTCTTAATTGTAGTCTTGTCTCCTTTGTAGTGTGGTATTCTCTTTTTATCGCCTTAGTTGTCGTACATTCTTTGAAGCTTGTGTCATGAATCAAAACTTATGAATCAACATTCTCCCCCTTTTTGATTGATGACAATATTAATATGGCGAAGTATAATGTAAATCTCCTCCTGAATATATGGCGACATGTCGTTGCTACTGACATCGCCTTTGCCGATGATATATCCTTTTGAGTTATCTCCGAAGGTGACTGCTCCTCCATTTGAGTATATAATGTTTGACAACATTTCTTTGTTTCCAGTCATGTGTTTTGAGCAACCGCTGTCTAAAATCCATTTTCCTCTCTTCTTATGTGGTACCTGTAAAAACATTTATAAAAAGTTGGTACCCGTTTCTTTTTAGGGTCCCAAGAGTTAGATCTTAGGAAACCAAACCCATACGGATTCAGAATTCCCTTTATAAATATAGTTCTTGTTATTATGAACAGTTTCCATGAACATTTTGATATGTTTATTCCTTATCAAAACATTATTTGTTTTTGGAATCCATATCTTGATGGTTTTAGTATTTGGGTAAACTGTTTTCTTAATATCCTTCTTAATATTATCATTAATTCTACTTTTAACAAAGTTATTTTGTTTCTTAAATCCTAGTCCAGATTTATTGTTGGAGGATTGAGAATTTTTTAGTATATTAGAAAGATTCTCTCTTCCTTTATTGAAGTTAGATACATTTTTAGAAATATCATCAAATTTTATTTTAAGACTAGATTTTTCTAATTCTAAATCCTTAATTTTAGAGTTTAAACTATTATTTTTGAAAAGTAAATCATCATTTTTATTTTTCTGAATTTCTAATTCTTCAGATATTGATGAAATTTGAGATGATAAATTAGAATTTGACTGTTGAGAATTTTCAAGTTCTTCTTCTAATATTTTCTTTTCATCTTTCAGCATATCTACTTCTAAGACTGTTCTATCTAACTTTCTTTGCAACTCCTTATTTTTCTTTTTAAGTTGCTTTGCCACATTTACTAATTCAGAATTTATTTCAATTAAATCTTCAAAGGTAAAATTACTTACATCGTCTGATGAAGCCATAAAGCACACATTTGCTTGTTCATTATCACTTTCACTCTCTGAAGAGGATGATGAGTCAGTGTCGTCCCAAGTGACAGAAAAAGCTCTTCGTTTGGTTTTGTCCTTCTTAAAATTGCTCTTTTTGCGTTCTGGACAAGCCTTCTTCATGTGACCTTTCTTGTGACATTCGTAACATTCCATTGCTGAAGATGATGGTTTGCCGCTGTTAGAAATGTTGTTGGAATTATTTTTGTTTCCCTTGAATTTATTTCTGTTGAATTTCAAAAACTTTTTGAAATTTTTAGCGATCATTGCTATATCTTCATTATCCGAGTCGGAATCATCTTTTTCTGCTTGAAAAGCCACAATTTTCTTTTCTTGTGCTCCATTTCTTTTTGCCTGCAAATTTACTTCGTAGGACATTAAATTACCTATTAATTCTTCTGGTTTTAATGTTGACAAATCACTTGCTTCTTCAATGGCTAAGACTTTTCTTTCCCATTCGTCCGTTAAAGAATTCAAGATTTTTGTAACAACATCAAAATCAATAAACTTTTGTTCTAGTGATAATAAAGCATGATAAATATCCTGAAATCTAGAGTACATGTCATTTATAGATTCATTTGGCCTCATTTTGAAATTTTCAAATTGATTTTTCAACATAGAGATTTTGCTTAATTTAACTTTGTTTGTACCTTCATGTGTTATCTTAAGTGTTCTCCAAATTTCATAACCTGAAGTGCACATGCTAACTCTATTGAATTCATTTCTATCTAATGCACAAAATAAAATATTCATAGCCTTTGCATTTGATGTAGCATCTAGTTTTTGTGTGTTACTCCAAGTTGAGTATTCTCCAGTAGGAGTTATGTACTCTCTTTGTATAATATTCCAGATATCAAATCCATTAGATTGTATATAGATTCTCATTCTAGTTGACCAATAATTATAATTTATACCATTAAAAAATGAAGGTCGTGAAGTTGATTGACCCTCTGTGAAATTAGTGTTAGTGCCAAAATCGTTAGTTTGTGTCGTTGCCATATTACTAGAAATAAATATCAAATAACTTTGTGACGGTTATAGGATGACCTTGCTCTGATACCAAATGAAAGTGTACGTGTAGTACTAAGGATCGAGTAATATGATATATAAATGCGGAAACTGATAATAGCAGTAAAATAAAAATTAAAGTAAGCACACCAGGAATTTTTATACTGGTTCGAACTTCCCGTTCTACGTCCAGTCCCAGACTATCCTATGGATTTAAACTAAAACCCCTCACTTAACCCGGAGGAATAGGTATACGACACCTGAGCAGCCGAACAGGAATTTTCCGCCTCAACAGCCGAAGAGGACCTCAACTCTAATACAAATAGTTTGACGAATGTGTTCTGAGTAACACGGATTGTCTTTTGATAGTACAACTTCCTATAATCAAATCCTCAAGAGTATGTATGTGTGTGAAGATTTAGAAGGAAGATAATCACGTAGAATCGGAGTATATGAATTAAACACAAGGATTCTAGTGACATTAAATGAGTATGAATGCTTTGAATTGCAGAGAATAGTTAGAGAATAGATTTCAGAATTAAAAACAAGAATCGGTGGTTGTAGAAGTGATTTGAAGATGTTTATATAGTTGTAGAAGAGTTACAATCTTTCATGAAGAGTTTCAATCAAAAGTTGTGTCTGTATCTCTTGAAATAGAGGACATTACTCTTCATGAAATGATCGCATCTCTTCAGAAAGTAGCCGTTATTGTCAGATCGGTCGACTGTAAAACCTGGGCCGGTCAGCTGAGTTTGAAAACGTATATAAAACAGAGTGTATCTGTGCATATAACACAGGGTCGGTCAACCGAGGGTACAGGTCGGTCGGCCGACCTGATGCTATTTGCACAGTGAATTCTTTTATGTGTATAATTTTAAAAGTACAACATTTGTGTGTGTGTGACTACTTGAGGAATGATTTTAACAATATTCTAAGACTCAATATAGGAAATATACATACTAAACTCTTAATTGTAGTCTTGTCTCCTTTGTAGTGTGGTATTCTCTTTTTGTCGCCTTAGTTGTCGTACATTCTTTGAAGCTTGTGTCATGAATCAAAACTTATGAATCAACAACTAACTGATGAAAGAGACCAAGCAAAAGATTCAATTTTAACTAAGGCATGTTTGCCTCGGTTTAAACTAAGAGTGTCACATTGAAAATTCAGTTTTAGCTGAGTTTTATATTGTCAACCTCTCAATAAAAAGATTCGTCGTGACAAAAAACAGCTGGTATTCAAAATAATACAGATTGTAATCGGGAATCTTTGCAAGAAAGTTTTGATATATGGCATTGACCTATACTGTGATCCCAACATATACCCATTATGTTATTAAATACAAATAATATTTATGAAAATGCTTTTTCCAGACAAACGAAAAACTACACAAAGAATTAGCAATTTCTAACTAATCCAAATATAAAAAACCAATTCTTTAAGATGTGTAGAATAATTTGATGTTTTTACAAGATGATAAGATACTATCTTATAAGATTCAATAATTTAATTTGTTACATCTGAATCTAAAGAGGAAAAAGAAAATAAAAATCAAATATTCTTCATATAAATTCTTGGCCCAAAAATTATAATTTTGGTACTAAACTCTTACAAATAGGTTCTATGAATGGTCGCAATAGTTAAAAAGGTGAAACACAAGATTAGATGTGCGTAAACTAGTTACAGTGCACAGACCATATTAGATAGATATTAGTGCAAACATAACTGGCTTAGTTTCATACCTTCATGCAAGCATTAGTATTTGTCAAACTCCCAGGAACTTTCTAGCCTTGGAAACGATCAAGTGAAATATCCAGATGGTAAAACTTAGGTCCCATGCTCTAGTCAACTGCAGGGATGGTCTCACTATGAAGAAGTGGTACCGAAAAGGATCGAAGAACTACTGGTAATACACTTTGACAAGAATTTTACCAGTTTGGTTCTATTTGACAAACAGATTTTAAGAATAAACTTAGAAACATATGAACCTTCAGGTGATCATCTAAAGCTTGAAGTTCTGCAAGGAAAGCCTGGTCTGTTCCATCATTAGGATCCTTGCTTTTCAAGAATTTTATAAAAGAAGGAAACATATTCGACCCCTTGAAGGAAAAACAAATATAATCAGAAATTACTAGGTCGAGAAAACTTACCTACAATTCTGATTTTATATCAACATTTATAAGTAACTTAATTTACTTGCATCTTTTATGACAAAAGTCTATTATGTGTATAAACATTAGCTAAAACAATTCACATTTACAGTTCAAATGTAACTATATTACACAACCTTAACAACAATGCTTAAACGGATTTTGAGTTCAAAATTATCTCCCATCAACAGATATGATATAACATGCATCACTTTTGATGAAGTCAATTCCTCAAACTAAGTACCGATAGCCTTAAACAAGACAGCTTAAAGGAACAAAAATTTCTTTCACAATTCTTGCACGGTTACCGAAGTATCTTCTACATGTCTCAATTTTCTATGCATTGGTTTTTTTCACTGAACTGGTGATATACATGGTCAACTAGTCATTCTAATCAAGTTAACTTTGCAAATATCTATAAAGATATGAATTCACAACTTTTATACATGGTGATATACTGGTCAGTTTTATCGACAGTTTAGTTTTCTAAAACATGTTCTATTTCTTAACTTCCTATACACTACATGTCCAATCCATCTACCAAAACGATACGAATTCACAAAAAGTATTATACAGAGTTGTATGGACAAAGTCATCCATTATTTTTTATTTCACACTTAAAAATATGAGCTACCTATTCCATTTAGTTTTTAACTAATTGATTTTTATTTAATTTTTATTTAAAGTATCAATTAGTTGTTACTTACTTTCTGCTACTTCCATCCTGTTCACATTTATATCTTACTAAAGCTATACTATATATATTGCTTACTGTAGATAAAGGTTGGTAACGAATCATTGTATACAGTGGCAAACTTATTCTACTTCAAACTCATGGATACAAAATATTTCAATTCATATGCTTAATTTGACTACACACTATATCTATACGCATATTTATTAGCCAGACAATATGCTTTTTTTAAATTTTGAAATAATAATTGAGAACCGAGTATCATGGCTGAAGCTGACGTCACTCTTTTAACATTACTTATGTGTAAGACCGTATGTCTTGCCATTATCACATGGTTTATTAGTACCTTGAACCATTTCTTTAATAGGTTAAAATTTTATAGTTCAAAAATTGTCATGGCATGCTTTCATAACCATTAGGCACTGTTATATAACACAACAAACTACTGAATACTCACATCACCACCATCCATCCCAATCTTTATTCAAAGCTCTAGTTTTAAAAATTAATACATGAAAAAAACCACAATCTAATTTAGAACTTAGACCCAACAATTGATAACAAGGGTTCCAATCTAGTTATGTATTTAATATTTATGATAGAAAAAGAATAATAATATGAAGTACAAATTATTTATTTATTTATGGTAAACAAATTCTTTAACAAATTCAAATTATATTTCCATCTACATAGTTAATATATAAGTATATTTTGATCTCTCTCTAACAATCTTGAAGTTGGGATTTCACTTTTAATAGAACTTTAGATGGTATCAAAGTGCGCTGGTAAATTACCAGAAGCAGTGACCACTTTAAAAGGGAATTAAATTCAGTAAGAAACATAGTTCTAAATCCTTTTATAACTTCCATACTAGCTGTTGAATAATAAATTTATTTGGATGACCCAAGCTCCAACTAAACACCAAAATCAATTTGAGGATTTAATTGAATAGTTATGATCATATTACATTTTATACTTTTGTATGATTATTTCCGTTTAGCATGTGATTACCTAAAAGTTAAGTGGTAAAAGCTTGTACTTACCTAAGTATAACGTTTGTAAAACTGAAATAAGAAAGAAGACAAATGCTAAGAGCATCCACATTCGAGCTATTATCACTCAAGTTAGTGTCATAAATCTGTTAAGATAAATTTAGCTCTACATTGGAAAAGTTAGAGCACATATTAACTTTATTAGTAGGTATAATATGTTAAAATGTTGATAGTTTTGCCTAGCATTTTAAATAGTGATACTAATATATATTATTAGCTTGTAATTTCTTCCTTGAATAATTTTTTTCGTATGTTATTTTGTTGCTAGAGTAGTATACAACATGCTTCAACTAGTTAAATACTAAAATTTAAAAAGTGCATTATAGACGAAAATCACTAGCTTAACATAACACTACTTTATAGTCTACACGACAACATTTAGCTAGTGAATGTAGCTAGTCCATTGTTGCTCTAAATAAAGCTGAAAAAAAACTCACTTGAAGAGTTGGTTCTTTTGAAAGGATAGCAATTCCAGACGATTTTGATTGATCTTGCCGTTGCCCTTTAACGGGATGATTCTTCACCTACATCGCCAAATGAAATCACTTGTAACAAACTTTGTTTTGACATTTCTTTCTTAGTGTGTAAGAGCAACTTTTATTTTTCACCAAAAAAGCAAATGCCTCAAATATTCGTTTGAAATGGGACAAACATCTTAACAAATTTCAATTATAATTAGCATCGAAAAGAGTTCCTATTAATGATGGTCATCAAATACAAGTTTTGAATTAAGAGTTTTGCAGTTTCCACTAATATCAATGAGTAGAGAAATAGAAGCAGAAGACTGAAGAAAATTGAGGTGGTATTCAACGATAAAAAAGTAATGGCAGGAAATGTGTACCCAACAACGCATCATATCCCAAATCACATTCATATGGGAATCGGTTTTGAGGGCGAGTGAGCTGACATGAGAGCCCAATATGCGATAACCTTCATTAATCACTGTAGATCTAAACATAATGGCAGTTGGAGAAGTGCATTTAAGTGTGCCACATACACTGTAGATAAAGAGAGGGACATGATGGAGTTCCTGCATATGGATTATACTATATAAAAAACCATGTATCGAAAACTCTAATTTTTATTTCATATTTTATAATTACAACTCTGATGCATTTCACAAATATTTAATTAACACAATTTAACAGTTACTCCATTGAAAAATCTTAGCTTGAATTTCCGTTTAAGAAAAACAACTAATCATTCATAATGTAAACTACACTCATCAGTATAATTTTAGCAATGTCAGGAGGATTTTAAATAAAACCAAGAAGGAAGCTGAAAGCATAGTACCTGAAATACAGTCGTTAAAACTGCATAGAGAGAGGAGAGGAGAACCGCTATTTGTGATTGAAGACGATTTGTGTGAGTAGAGAGGAGATTCGTAGAGGCTATTTTGGAATTTGGAAGCGAAGGGAAAACGAATGTTTAGCAGCTTAGGAATAAGGAGGGAAATGTAAAATTTCACCGCCAAATTTTCGTTTAGGTTAAAGATTGCGTGAATACAAGCTATGTTTTATCCTAAATAATGCCTAACATACATAACTATAGCAACTCAATTTTTCATGCAATCCCCACTTGCTATTAATAGAACATTTTCTTGTAGTGCATGTGCTGTATCAATAATTGCAACTACAAATTTTGTGATTGCAATGAAATATAAAAAGGGAACAACTGCTAGTTAATCGAGTGACTATGTCTAGTTCCCGATAATGATATAGAATGCAAATGTCCAGGGAATATGCATTTGTGGGCATATTCTTTGTCTTACCTAGATGACAAAATTGAACCGCATGTTTTAAGTGAATGAGATCCGCCCTCTAACGTAGAATGGAGTGGAGTTGCTCATCTACAAACATTCCAAGCATTCTTTCATTTGGAGACCCCGACTCTCCAATTGAACTACGAGCAGTACCTGCTGTTAATAAAACACTGAAAAGATCCAAAACTACATGAAGTAGGGCTGAATTTGCTAACCGTGAACGTGTAATTGCTGAAAGGAAAAGGAGGGAGAGAGTCAGTGAAAATTTGTTTACATTGTCTGGTCATGTCCCTGGTTTGAAGAAGATACCTTTTCTTTTCTTTCAATAGTAAAAATTTAGCATCTTTTCTACTCTACGTTTTCAATTTATTGTCTACAACCTCTCTTTTACCTGAAGATTATTTGGGTACGACCTTTAAGTAGGAAATTTAGAAAGGTATTTATGTAAAAAAAAAAGGAAAAAATTGAACAGTAGTGAAATTCAGTATGAAGAACTGAAATAGGTGATATGCAAGTAATTGTTTCTTATGGGTTAACAGTTTATTAGCAATTTATTTTGCCTCTTTATGAATTATTGTAAAATACACAAACAATAATAAGTAACTTATAAGCTTTTGCTATTTGCTACACGTGGTTTTAATGAAAAAAGCTCGCATTTTACATTTGGAAAGTGATCTACCATGAAACATTTTTGTATACAGCAGCTTAAAGAAAGATATCTTATGTTGTAGTGCAGGGCAAAAAAGCCAGTAATTACTTTTTCCAACCATAAATATATAACTAGCTTTAAAAGGTTACCTGGTTTTGATGCTTTGTCTAAACTTTTCAAGGATTCCTTCACTTTATGAAGGTTGGATGGATTCAAATCTTTTACACCCTCAATTCTTCTAACATCTTCATTCTTTGCAGCATATCTAGTCAGCAATTTTATTCTTCAACATGGCATAGACTTGACATCAGACATGGCTAGCCAAAACAGCATACACCTTAGAACATGATACTGGATCAGGAAAAAAGCAGCACTCAACTACCATAAAAGTAAAAATACATTGAACGTGTTATTGAAATACATTGAGCTAGCGAAAATATACTGCTCTGCCTTCAATTTTATGCCACTACACTGTCTCTGCCATTTTCATGTGCCAGAATTAACAGTAATACATTTTAAATATTTACAGTTTTTAATACTAAACATGGATTGAAATCAACAATGCAACTTAATACAAGGAAACCAACAATATTGAAACTAGAAATAACATAAAGGTGAACGCTCTGAGCTCAGAACAATATTTTCACAGATAATTTTTTTGCTAGTGATAAGAACAACTTTTATGTTGGCCTATACATTGCAAAACAGTGTATAGTACTTCACGTTTTTTTATTTTTCGCATAAATTTATTCAAAGAATATAATACAAATTAACCTCATCGAATTTTTACTTTATTTTTAAGAATAAACAAATGATGCAAAATCCTTACTGAACTTGGACACATCAAGCTAGTTAGGGACAGTATATACGATACAAAGAAGAGAGGTAACCAATAATAATCAAGCGAAATAATATAAGCGGATGCATTTACATATTTGGTCATACAGGATACCATGGAATTATATTACCAAGAAAACTTACTAAACACGTGGTCATACATGATACAATTAAATATTGAATTACACAGAGCTTATTAAACATTGTTACACTTTAAAAAGTAACTAAGTTCATAAACCAAGGCACTGCCAAAAGTTTACTTAGTTAAATTGGTAATGTATGTTTTGAGTGCCCCTAACAACTATTATTTAAAAAACAAATAGCCTGAAATATAAAAACCTTGCATACTATCATTGACAAAAATGTTTGAAGAGAAAGCAACTGAGATTAAGGCTATGCTAATTTATTGGAGTATAACCGTTGGGCATTTGCATATATAAGAGAGAGGTTACTGCAATATTGTCTGAAATTATCGATGAAGAGGAAAATAAAAACTTTAATGTAGGAAGTTAACTAGTTTTCACTTTATGAATGTGTTATTCACTTTTATCTTTCTCATCCCAAATCAAGTTAAACATATTGCCTAACCCTTCTAGCGATGTGATTCGATATAAAAAGGGCTTTAAGCTTAAATGATAGTTTGAACTCTACTGGCTTCTTGTAAAATTAGTAAATTCAAAACAAGAACTCTGTAAAATATGAGACTATAAAATAAAATTTATTGTAGCTCACACAACAAACTTTATATAGCAACGTCCCTCTGTAAACCTATGTAAATAATACTGCCTTACACAATATAAACCTAAACACGCTTGACCATTTACTATCTTTTAATGGTAACACCAATAGGAGGGCCACTAACCCTTATTTAACAATGTCCATGTAAAACATAAGTAATCCTTTTAAACATATCTATAAAATCCCAAGTAGTCAAAAAGGACCCTCTCACTTCCAATCCCACTTTGTTTTGATCAACTTGTTTTGTCTATTCTTTAACTCTATTCATAGACAATTCAACTTGACTAATGACCATATGTATACTCCTCAATTTGGCCTCCTCTGCCTCTTCAGAAAATCCATACCCCTTTGGTTGCTTTAAGCGTCCTAATATAGTACAAATCCAGAACTATGTACTAAAACTTAACATCAATATTCCTATTGGGGTTGCTGATGGCCAGCATGGTTGCATCAGCGTTGAGGAGTTTTTTGTTATCAAGGTAGGTACCATTGAGTGTGAAACTGCATATGTGGGATCTAGGAGATAAAAAGAACTATTTCTTTCCACTAGGATTTTCTCTTCTTTACCCGCCATGTCTCTTCATTGTACTTTATCACTTTTTAGTTTGGCATCATGAGATCTGACATTGTAATATTCTAGTTGTGCACTTGGTTTTGGTTGAATATAATTCCTATAATTTCAATTTTCATTCTCTATTCCTAACAATGTTCCTGCTATTCTTGATTTGGGCCGCTGACAATATTCCCACTCCTTTAGGTATTTGATCTACTAAAATCCTACTCAAATTTAAAAATGGCTTCCGGATCGGTTGCGTATATATGGATGATCTTCTTTTATGAAGTCGTTTTAGCATTTTTATTATATTTTGAGTTACAGTAACCTAGACGGTGCATCCAAATTCTATATTATAACATTAATTGATGAAACAAGGAAAGAAATCAGAAACAAACAACATACCTGTAGTGATTTTTTTTTATTTGAGCGGAAGCGGTTTATTTGTTCAGAATCTAGTATTGCCTATTTAGATATCAATGACACTTAAAAAGAATTATGCAGTCTCACAGAAAAATAACAGAAATAGAAGACAAGAAGATTTAACGTGGTTCGGATATGAATATCCTACGTCCATGGAGACCCAACAACTTTTTATTTCACTAAAGAAGAGAGTACAAAAGAAAGAGGAAAGAATAATGGTGGATACTACACTTGCTAGTTCATATGAAGATAAAGTTCCTTCATTTATATAGACTTGATAATGAAGGGTTACTTGGAGATTAAGCAAATCAATTTCCTGATTACGCAGATATCTTTTCAATTTGCGTGATTTGATTTTAGTATAAATAGATGGTGTAATCTTCGTTTCCATATCTTTCCTTTATTCTCCATGCCTAATAATTTATTTCTTCATATAGCAGACTAATTAATTGATTTGCTAATTAATTAGTTTCCTTTAAAATATCCTTCCATATATCAGCTAAATTAATTGATTTGATTGAATCAATTAATTAATTTCTTTCCCTTTTAATGAATATTTGAATCATCCAAATTCAACACTCCACCTTGATTCAAATATAACAATCTCTCTTCATCACCTTATCATCAAATAATCAACATATAAGTTGTTGGGTCTAGCGCCCCATGGCGCTCAAGTAACAGGTATCAAACTGATCAAGTTTGAGCAATGCTCAAACTTGTCCTTAGGAAGTGACTTTGTCATCATATCTGAAGGATTATCCAAAGTACTCACCTTCAACAATTTGATTTTTCTTCGTTCTTCCTCAAGCATAAGAAAAAAACCTCTAACATCAATGTGCTTCGTCCGTGAACTATAAGCTTGATTTTCTACAAGATGAATCGCACTCTGACTGTCTGAAAATAGCTCTGCTGTCCGTTGCACCATTGAAAGATCATCCAACAACTGAAGTAAGTACAATCCTTCCTTTGTTGCTTCCACAATCGATATCAACTCTGTTTCGGCAGTCGATAAAGCTACGATAGATTGTAGCTTCGATCTCCATGAAATCGAGCCTATGCCAAGTGTAAAAACATAGCCCGACACTGACTTTCTAGCATCTCTATCCCCAGCGTAATCAGATTCACAGTATCCTCTAAGAAAGATGTCACCATCCACTCCACCATATAACAAGCCCACCGAAGAAGTGCCTCGAAGATATCTAAGAATCCACTTCACAGCTTGCCAATGCTCTTTGCCTGGGTTAGCCATATATCGACTCACAACACCCACTGCATGGGCCAAATCTGGTCTTGTGCACACCATCGCATACATAAGACTACCAACAGCACTAAAATAAGGTATATCAGCCATATACCTTTTGTCTTCTTCCGATGAGGGAGATAAGTCTTTTGACAACTTAAAATGAGAGCCTAATGGAGTGCCAACCGGTGTAGCTTTCTCCATTCCAAATCGAGCGAGGACCTTCTCGATGTACTGAGCTTGAGTGAGCCTTAACTCTCTCCGCTTCCTATCCCTGCTTATCTCCATACCCAATATTCTTTGTGCCTTTCCCAAATCCTTCATGTCAAACTCTCTACTGAGCTCCGATTTCAACTCCTTAATTCTGACCATACTCCGAGATGCAATCAGCATATCATCAACAAATAAATCATATCACCATCACATCTCCTGAAATAAACACACTGGTCTTTGAAACTTCTGAAGTATTCATGTGAAAGCATAAACTTATCAAACCTCTTATACCATAGTCTAGGAGACTGCTTCAGTCCATATAGAGATTTGTTGAGTTTGCAAACATAGTCTGGCCTGCTACTGTCAATGAACCCTTCCGGCTGCTTTAAATAAATCTCCTCATCCAGATCACCATGCAAGGATGCGGTTTTGACATCTAGTTGCTCTAATTCCATATCATAATGAGCAACCAATGCCAAAAGAATACGAATAGAAGTATGCCTAACCACTGGAGCAAAGATATCATGATACTCTACCCCTTTCTTCTGAACATACCCTTTTGCGACTAACCTTGCCTTGTATCTGAGATTACCATTTTCGCCGTCTTTCACTCTATAGATCCACTTGCATCCAATAGCTCTCTTGTCGGTGGGAAGAGGCACCAAATCCCAAGTATGATTTCTCTGCAATGATTCAGTCTCCTCCTCCATAGCAACTAACCAACTGGAACTGTTAACTGATGCGATGGCTTCTCTATAATCACAGGGCTCATCATGGACAACATTCAAAGCATATGTTGCCATATCATCGAAGTTAATATCTTCGATGCTCAATCCAACAAACTCATCAAGCCACTTAGGCTTTCTTCTTTGTCTGACAGGCCTAGGTTCCGAATGAGCTTCACCTTGAGTTTGATCCTCTGTACCAACATCGATATTATCCTCATCAACCACGGTGTCATCGGAAACACCATTTGAACGTCTATGGAAAGAATCAACAGATGACTTGCTTTGTGTCTGGTATTCTTCACATGTCCTCTCATTGTCATCCGATGAGGAAGGCTCCACCTTCAACATAGCCTTCTCATCAAAAGTCACATGCCTGCTCATAACGATCTTCTTGCTAATAGGACACCACAACCTATATCCCTTCACTCCTCTCCTATAACCTAGAAAAATACACTTGCGAGCTCTAGGTTCCAGCTTCCCTTTGCTCTCATGCACATAAGCTGGGCAACCAAACACTCTGAGAAATGAATAGCTAACAGGCTCTCCTTTCCATACTTCTTCAGGGATCTTCATATTTATGGCAGTGGAAGGTGTGCGGTTGATGAGGAAAGCCGCCATAGATAAAGCTTCAGCCCAAAATCCCTTCTTCAATTTAGCAGTCAATCTAAGGCATCTTGTCCTCTCCAATAATGTCCGATTCATCCTTTCTGCAACTCCATTAGACTGGGGGTCACCTGGTGTGGTGTAATGCCTCTTAATGCCTTCAGACTCACAATAATCGATGAATTCCTGTGATACAAATTCACCGCCATTATCTGAACGGAGAACTTTCAATTTCTTCCCTGACTGCTTCTCAACCATAGATTTCCACTTCCGAAACTTGGCAAAGGTTTCACTCTTTGACTGAAGAAAGTATACCCATACTTTACGAGAGAAATCATCTATAAACGAAACAAAATATCTGGCTCCACCTAAAGACGGACAAGGGGAGGGACCCCATACATCTGTATGAACATACTCCAAGACAGCTTTTGCTTTATGCTCTCCTGTACCAAAAGAAATCTTCGTCTGCTTTCCAAGAACACATCTTTTACAAAAACCAAGTTTTGAATGATGAACTCCATCAATCAATCCTCGTTTTCTCAACTCATCCATGCTGCGCTCACCAATGTGACCCATCCCTAAGTGCCATAATCTGGAAGAATTCGAATCAACAGATGTAACAGAAGCTGATTCACCAATTACAGTAGTGCCCTTTAGTAGATAAAGATTTCCTGCCCTCACACCTCTCATAACAATCATGGAACCCTTCGATATCTTCATTTTCTCTCCTTCCACTACAATCTTCAAGCCAAGTCTACTTAACGCCCCAACAGAAATCAAGCTCCTCCTCAAATCAGGTACATGTCTAACATCGGTGATCGTACGAATAACACTATCAAACATCCTAATCATCACGCTACCAACACCCACCATACGGCAAGAAGCATCATTTCCCATCAGAACTTCTCCTCCATAAATTTCACGGTAAATGGAAAAGTAGTTCCTATCAGGTGTCATATGATAGGATGCGCCAGAATCAATCAGCCATAAGTTGCTCTTCCCAGAAGAGCCAGAAGCTGTAAATACATCGGTGTCACTTTCTGTATCTGATTTCTCTGCTGTAGAAGCTGAAGCTTGCTTTGGATCTTTTCTTCTACCTTCAAGCTTGGGACATTGTGCTATGAAGTGCCCTGGTTTTTTTACAATAATGGCAAGTCAAATTCTTAGGCCCCCTAGACTAAGACCGTGAATAATTTCGTCTTCCACCTTTCTTCGTCCTGCTTTGCCCTCTACCTCTCTGAACAGATAAGCCTCCAGTATCACTATCCAAGCTAGTGCTCGCCAATCTACCTCTTAATACTTCATTATGAAGACCAGCCTTTACATCAGATAGGCTAATTTTACTGCGGCCATAAATCATGGAATTAACAAAAGCAGTATACTCCTTAGGCAAGGAACATAAGAGGATCACAGCTTGAGCCTCATCAGTAATATCAACTTCCGCCGCCTTCAGGTTCATAATCAAAGTCGTCAAAGCATCTACATGCTCCATGAGATCAGCTCCAGGCTTCATCTTGAACGAATAAAGTTGTTGCTGAAGAATAATCCGATTAGTGAGAGACTTGTCTTGATATGCATCCGATAATGCATCCCATAGTTCTTTCGCCATCTTCTTTTGAGAGAATTCTCTAAGAACTTCATCTGAAAGGCTCAACTGAATTGTTGTAAGAGCTTCATCTTCCATCTCTTCCAAATCAGCTGCATCAATATCTTTCAATTTCTCAGGTGCAGAAACAACCTTGTAAGTCTTCTCCTTCTTCAATACAGCCTCCATCTTCATCTTCCAAATACCAAAATCTCCTTTTCCGTCAAAACGTGTTACTCCATAATTGACACCAGATCTGCCAACAGACTTACTAGAAGTAGCCATTAATATCCAAACAGAAACAATAACACTAGCTCTGATACCAAACTGTAGTGATTTTTTTTATTTGAGCGGAAGCGGTTTATTTGTTCAGAATGTAGTATTGCCTATTTAGATATCAATGACACTTAAAAAGAATTATGCAGTCTCACAGAAAAATAACAGAAATAGAAGACAAGAAGATTTAACGTGGTTCGGATATGAATATCCTACGTCCATGGAGACCCAACAATTTTTTATTTCACTAAAGAAGAGAGTACAAAAGAAAGTGGAAAGAATAATGGTGGATACTACACTTGCTTGTTCATATGAAGATAAAGTTCCTTCATTTATATAGACTTGATAATGAAGGGTTGCTTGGAGATTAAGCAAATCAATTTCCTGATTACGCAGATATCTTTCCAATTTGCGTGATTTGATTTTAGTATAAATAGATGGCGTAATCTTCGTTTCCATATCTTTCCTTTATTCTCCATGCCTAATAATTTATTTCTTCATATAGCAGACTAATTAATTGATTTGCTAATTAATTAGTTTACTTTAAAATATCCTTCCATATATCAGCTAAATTAATTGATTTGATTGAATCAATTAATTAATTTCTTTCCCTTTTAATGAATATTTGAATCATCCAAATTCAACAGTACCATCGCACCCCCGAGGGTATATCATTCATTTCTGCACTTTACTAATGCTATTGTTGAGGTGTAGCTTTTGCAAGCATCTATGTTGAACCTTACTTGTAATGAGTTTACCTATGTTGAACCTTACCTATAATGAGTTTGATACAAAGAAAACATGGACGGTTAAATTCAAACTACTCGGTACTTTTAGTTTGTTTAAAATAGTTTTATTAGTGTCACTCTTATGTCATTCCTGCCATGCTTAATAAAATGTTATATCGATTAGATTACTACTACATTGATAATTACAAAGAAATAAATTTAGCACATGTGTTATATAATCAAGCAAATAATGAAACTGCAAGTTCAACAACTTTCCAATGTGTTATAACATACTAAAAAAGGTGTAAACAATAGCAAGAACCACACCTGCAAGTCCATGACCGATATTTGGATAGCTGCCAGTATATTCCTACTTATTGCACATCATGGTATTATATGTATTTCCAAGAGTTTTCCTTTTGTAATTATATTACTATTTCCACTGTCATTAACATTGCGTGAATGACCTGTAAGATTTATAATACCAACAAAAGTGAAACAAGAAGTTAAAGCTAAAAGATATCAAATTTCTTAACCACTAACAACATAAGCCATTTTCATAGTCTAACAGCAATACTTAATAAACAGTATTCAACACACGAAATTTGTTGGACCGAATCAACACATCTTTTTCTCTGATCAAACTTTAGCAATTTGGCTACTACAGATTAAACACTAAAAAGATAATGGCGTAAACAAAAATTAACAGTAGCTCACACAACAAACAAGAACTTTACTATTTATCTCCTATTATGCACATAGATCACAAAGCCATTAAGGACTGTTTTGCGTATTGCTCCACTTTACCGACTATTGACATTGAGACACCAAAATTCAACACTCCTCACCTGTGCACTTCTTACTGACTATTGACATTGCAAGGCCTAAATTCAACACTTACTACAAAATCACCACTGCTATTTTGAGTTTCCGTCTTGAAAAATCAAGCCAATTAAATAGCACATAATATATTTTGCTCATACATTTCTTTTGCTTCTACACCACCACCTAAGTAGACTAAATTGTTATCCACCACACAGCCACCGCTTATATGACTGAGGCTATATATTGAGCTAGTTGAATTTGATGCTCAAAATAACAACACTTGCAAAAATGCGGTAAGAAAAAATAAATAGTCACAATCGACTATATCTAGATATTATTGAGATTTGACGAGAACAGCATTTGAAAAAAATCAAAACTCAACCTTATCAAGTTCCGGTTTCCTCCAAGACATGCAATCTGGCTATGAAAAGAAAACTACCATGCAATTGACTGAAGTGTGACATGCCATTCAACTCGCAAAAATTAAGGATTTTGTTGACTGTTAGCTACCCATAACTAGGGATAACGAAGGCCTACTTCTGCTTCCTCTCTCTTACGTGATAGCTAAACCTTAATTAAGTTAGTTGAGTTCTGAAGGCGAAGATTGTTGAAAGAAATAAGAGGGCCAATTTTTACGATCTTCTAATTTAAGAGGATTATTGAAAGGGTAAAAGTGGAATTGATGAAAAGATCGTGAGAAAATTAAGAAGCAAAACGAAATGAAGTGAAATACAAGGCGGTCAACATAAAAGCAAAATCCCACCTAATATTTCATTCAATACACAGCGTTTCAATTATCATTTTTATGTTTAACACAATGAATAACAAGATGTTGGCTTGCACGCAGTTATCCTCTGCTGTAGAAATTGCCTTTTTTTGTAGTGACTTGATGTCGCCTGGAGATAGGTGATAACAGTAGGAATTAACCGAAGCCTGGAGAGCAGCGAAGCATGAGGAAAATTCAAGGAGTTGGGCTGTCCCTAAACAAGTTTCCAGAGATAGAAACTGGTGCACGGTCGGGATTTCAACGCTGAACTTGAAAGAATTTGTTATGATGAAAGATCACGTTAACGTATCTTTTCGATAAAAACATCCAAATTGACATTGGAGGATGACATGAACTTGGAAGAATTCGATCGTAGTCAAAGGATTGATAACTTCAAGAACTAAACGCTTCGAATCAAGCAGTAGAGTCGTTAGTTCTCAAAGATAGGAATCATCATACGAATCGGTCTAGAGGCTATCAAAAGAATTGCACAAGACAGCCAAACTCTCAACAAATGCTCAAATTCAGCATCTAGAGCAATCAACCCCGCGAACTAGGGAACACATACCAATTCATAATTGAAATGAACTCGACCAAGTTCGAATGCAAACGACCATGGAGATGGCTACATCAAGTCATATCGTAGTTCTACTAGGCCAAACAAAGTATTTTGACAATCAAAATAGAGCAAGTATTAGAACATGCTAAAATAACTATAGGAATCTTATTTATATGCATATAGTTGTGGTAAATAAACACATCACATAGAAGCAGAAATATATAATACAGGAAATTGCAATGCAGACAATCATATTATATACACAAGTAGTTATACAAGGGCAGACACGATACATAAAATGCAAGAAAAGTACATAAGAGAAATTACAAAAGTACACAAGAGAAATTACAAAAGTAAAGCTAATCCTTCATTTCTACTGAAATCTTTTATGTACATGACAAATAGCGGAGGCTCGACCCGCACAATCTTGGCCTGTTTCAGCCAACAAGCAAAATACAGACTCGTCTAATACAACAAAAAACACAAAAAACCAAATGCTCAATAGAAAACTATTGAAAATTTAATTCTTACTGCCACGACTAACTTTTCCAATCTTTCCCCTATGAGGATTGACCTTATCTCTCCTTTTGGTTTCCTTATTAGGGGGAGTGCTGCCTTTGGAACGTGCGGACTCTCTTCCGAATCCATTAGTTGGCACCTCTTCGCACTTTGGTTTGCCTATCTTGATTGTAAACGGGGCAATCATGGACTGGGTTGTTCTAGGTTCTTTCTTTATGTTAAGCATATGTTGCTCCTTCTTCAGCCTCTCTGCCATCGTCTCTTAGTGTATAGGGTCTGAAGCGCCGACATATGAACATCCTCCTCTCGAGAGATGGAAATGTCCTCCAGGCTCTCCAAAGTAGCGATCTTCTCAAAATCGAGATCCGGGCCAGAGCTAGAAATAGGAAGGGATGGAGAAAACCCCACAGAGATGGTGGTTAACATGGTAAAGATCGCCTCAGTCTCTGAACCATGCATAGTTGAAGCCGGAGGAGGCAAGTGAAGTTGACCTACAAGTTAGCAAAAAGAGTGACAGAATTTAGAAATTGACTCTGGTGAAAACTGAAGCTTCTTAAATATTAGAGAGACAAGAGATATACTAGAGCCCACATTTTTCTCCTAGATGTTGACTTTAAACTCCCCTCTTCTATGATGTACTTTTCATTGGCTCAGGACACTTTGAATTGACCTTCAACGGGAAGGAACGTATGGGTCATGTGGAGAACTTGCAGAAGAGGTGGGAATCATGTGCATGGTCACAAAACTAACACTTATGGATACAGGAATAATGATTGCCTGCTCTTGAGAATTCGAAGAAGATGTTTCACCCTAACCCGAAGATCTCGAATTAGCAAGAGTCTTAGCATGGCGGCTTCAACAACAGCTTGCTCGACCACCGCATCCAAGATGGCCCTTTCAGAACTGAAGGCTTCAACATCCAAGGGGTCAAGATATACCTCCATCGATTTAGCCTACGAACACACGTCACCAGCCTATGCCCGTCTGTGTATGACCTCCTCCCAAATGCTGACAAAAGACATAGGGTAGTTGTCCATCCATCTCAAATTTTTGTCCATCCGCATGTTGGCATGAAAGAATAGGACGTCCTTGTCGAGATTCTCATACACTCTAGTCCTTTCATCTTGGAGATCCTTAAGTTCCTGTTGGGAAAAGTGCAAACTGGAGCTTGCTAACAAGCTGTGCGGTGGATAGCTTTTCAACCTCTTTTAGAAGATTCTTCTTTTCTTCCACGAGCTTGCAAACTTCTTCGCTAAGTGGGGTGAGGTCAGCAATAGTCAAGTCCCAAGCCTGGATTGCCTCATCTTTTTTTAGGAGTTAGTCCTTCTCAATAATCCGCCTCTTCAACTTGAAGTTTTCTTCATGAATGTCCTTGAGTTGGCCCTTCATGGTAATCTGGGTTGCAATGTGAGCTCGGGACATCTCCAACATCCTCTTATCAGCATTAGCTTTGGACTCGAGGGCGGCGTCTCTCTCTTTGATGACTTTAGCCTAGTTAATATCCCTTTCATGCATTATCCGATCATAATCAGCTCTCTATGACTCGAAAGATTGGATGTTTCTATGATTAATTTTGTTAACTTTGTAGAGGGCGGCGGGCCTAACTTCTTCCACTTGGAGCCATCGTCGACGCTCAGCTCGATGTTCATTAATTTCCGTTTCGCCACATCTTTTGCAATGTTTGCGATGTATTGGTCGACCTTGACACCTCGTAAGAAGAGATAAGGAAAAGCAGCTTGCAAGCAGGGGCCAGAAGGAAAAGCGAGCGAAGGAACGGAGGGCCCTTTGGAAGCAGGTGGGATAGCAGAAGTATCGCACTAGAAGAAGAAATTTGTTGGAGAGAAGTAGCTGGAGCCACACTGCGCATGGAACAACACTGAAAGTAGGGTTAGCGCGCTCAGAGGAATCTCTTAGGCGCTTGGTAGAATCACAGCCCGACTCACTTTCGAACTCTCCTTTTCTCTTTACTCGTTCCTTCTCATTCTCCCCATATCTATTCCTCTCGGCCTTGCGAGCCTCATCAGACTCGCGATCTTTCTTCTTTCTTCCTCGGTTTCATAGTAGCGATGCGATTGGAAAACTAGAGTTTGAGCTCTTGATCTATCAACCTGATGGGAAAGCTTATCGTAGAAACTACATCCAATTGAACTTGAAACAATAAGAAAGATTATGTAAATATTGGAATCACAGAAGTCAAGTGTATCCATGGATTTTTGTCCATGACCGTATGTAAAGTGTGTATGCTGCCAATGACTCCTATGTACTTTGCAGACCATGTTCATATGGTGCAAGGACAAAGTTTCTCCACATTTTTTAATACTTATTTCGGGATAAAAGTTGAAGTCAAAACCCACTTCGCCCAAGGTACTGCTAATTGCAATATTGATCTAGCTAAGGTCACGGAAGTTGATAAAAACATCGCTAAAAGGGCAAGATCGGGCTGCGTTCTACTCAGAAGTCACCACTACTTGGCCTCTAGCCGCCTCAGAGGTTTTAGCAACTATGTGTTTCGAAGGAGGTGAGGTGGGGGGAACAGGACCCATGCCATGCGATGAATCCCCCTCCTCATTGGCATGGTAGTCGTTATCGTTGTCGTTGGAGTTTTCACTTTCTTCATCAATGACCAACTCTTTTCCTTTTGTCTTTATGAATCCCTCATCCTCCTCTAAAATAGAGGGCAATCTAATATCTTCACCTTCATCCACGGTGGCGTCGCCCTTTTTGGGATCATTACATTCTTCTTCGGCGGCTGCCATTATATGCTCTTCACCTAACAAACCTTCTGCTTCCCCTTGAACATACTTATCGAAGCTTCGAGTGAGGCCAGTGGAATGTGTATGAACTCTGAAGCCGCTCACTGCTAGAGACACAACAACAACAAATCTTTTAGGGTGAAGCAGTCCGCACTCCCACAAGTTCTCATTTTTCAGAAGGAATTCGACAGTGTGATGATTCACTATAACTGCCTTTAAAGCTACGTATGTTCTCTCATGCTCCACACTTCGTCACAAAACGAGATTCCTACAAGGAAAGTATCGTTAGTTGGAAACCTGGAAATTATGGTATAAGAGAGATAAGGGAAATGAAGTTACGTCAAGATATCCAGGGATGGTTGTACCCTTCAAGGCATCGCACAAAGAAATATTCGTTCTTGAATGCAGAATGCCTGTTGTGCAGCTTTTCAATTACTTTACAACCCTTCCAGGCCTCTATTATTACGTAGGATGGGCAGTCTTACCTTCTCTTGAACTTTAAAAGATAGGAAAGCTCGTTGAATATCGAAGGCCGGCCAAGTCTATTCATGGAGAGAATGTACAACGAACTTAACAGAGCATAGCCGTCTGGGTGAACTTGGAACGAAGCTATTCCAAACTCTTATAGCACCTTCAAAAGGATTGAATAGCGGGACGACACCATCCAAGCATTTATAACGGTTGCATGTTGTAAAGTCCGATGGGAATGGTGCACGAAAGCACCATTCGTTGGTAAATGGATATCGTCCTTCAGGATGCCATGTTGTAGACATATTTCTAAGAGCCTTGGCGAATAAGATTGAAGATACCTGCTCCGGTGGGTCATGCAAGATCCTCAATCCTGAAGGAAGTCACCAACAGCGGGTGCAACATGAATTAATTGGTCTTAGGAGTTAGGAGTCACAGGTTGGCTCGTCCAGGCAGGAATGGATATCGGGACTAGGGCCGTGGAAGACGCAGCTTCGAATGGAGTAGACGATCCTTCACCAAGTTTGAGGCGCGAGGACCATGAGTCATTCTAGATAATAAAACTTGGCACTCAACACGGTTATGTTTTACTTTGAAAAATACACCAGTGTGACCAACACACAGAATCCAAAGGAAGTAGACATGTGTTTACCATTCGGATTCTGAGTATTTCCTAAGGCAAGTGCAGTGAGTTATCTATGCAAAGAGAGTTTAGTATCCTGAACTCCACGAATGGAACTATCCTACGTAGATAGCCTGCTCGTGTTAGAAAAAAATGTCATTCATACTGTAAAATTAATTTTTTTGGTACTTATCCGTTATCAATGAGAAATCGATAATGGATCCGTTGTTCGAAGTAATATGGAAAGCTTTTTTTTCAGGATTGTTGGAAGTGCGCAAATAGAAAGGTAGTATGATGAGATCACCCAGTACGTTCGATTTTGATGCAAATCGCCATAGTAGAATCTATTCTACGATCGGGACTTAGAAAATTCTCGAAAAAAGACAATTGAAGCTGGAGAACGTGACTTATCTCTGGAGTAACTTGCATTCGACCGAGGCAAAGCCTTACTTCACCATTGAACAAATCCAATCGAAAAATCAACCCTCTCTCTTCAGATCGCCGTTAACCAAGTCCAAATCACCATCGCCATTGTCACTTACAAAATATCGAACGTCGCTAACCTCAAAAAAAGTTCAAATCAAAAGTGGATCGGCCTTAGGGTTTCGAATTGGTCGGGCCTGTTTTTTTCAACCACCAAATCAAGCGGTGATGGCATTGCTGGGTGGTGGTGGCGGGTCGGCGATGATAAGTCGAAGTGGTGACGGCGGTGCTGAAGATCGATCGGGGGTGTGAGTTGAAGATAGGTTGGTAGCAAGAAGGTGAAGAGGTGTTAATTGCTTGAATTTTGGATGTACTTAGCCTTGTTTTTTAGCATGAATAATTCCTAGTTTTTAGGGCTATTAGTTGTTGATTTGTTCTAAACACGTTAGCACATTTATTGCTAAACACGAACTTGTTTTCAGCATGTTTGTTAGGATTGTAAGGCTTTATAAGCCAAGCTTGTTTAATAACTATATGTCATTTCATTCAGGATATTGTTAAAACTTTGTATTTCATACAGCTTTTGCAATCAAAGTTCCTCAACATTCTGGTACCAGAGCCTCTCATTGGGATCTGAAAAACAAAAGTCGCATCTTTGATTGTTTTTCAAACAAGTTTGAGAAAAAAAATGACAAGTGAAGATCGTTATATGCAACCCTCCATCCCACGCTTTGATGGTCATTATGACCATTGGAGTATGTTGATGGAGAATTTCTTCTGACCTAAAGAGTACTGGAGCCCTGTAGAGATAGGGTATGTAGAGATAGAAGCTGGAGCACAAGTAACAGAGGCACAACGAAAGAGAGTGGAGGATCTGAAGCTTAAGGATCTAAAAGTAAAGAATCGTCTTTTTCAGGCTATTGATCGTACAGATCTAGAAACCATTCTTCGGAAGGACATAGCCAAGCACATCTAAGATGCCATGAAAAAGAAATTTGAAGGAAATGTAAGAGTAAAGAGATCACATCTTCAAGTTCTCCGTCGAGAGTTTGAAACCCTAGAGATGAAGGTAGGTGAAGGTGTGACGGATTATTTCTCCCACGTCATGATAGTAGCCAACAAGACGAGGACGTATGGAGAAGAGATGAATGATGTGAAAATAGTGGAAAAGTTTTTACGTTCTTTAACTGAGAGGTTCAATTACGTAGTTTGTTCCATTGAAGAGTCCAAAGATATTGACTCTCTAACAATTGATGAGTGCCAAAGTTCTCTTATAGTGCATGAGCAGAAGTTTCAAAGGCACAATGGAGAGGAACAAGTTTTGAAAGTTACATATAAAGGAGGCAGAGGTCAAGCTCGAGGAGCCTATAGGGGTAGAGGGAGATGTAGAGGAGGTGGTAGAACCAGTTTCAATAAGAGTACGATCGAATGCTATCGATACCATAAGCTGGGTCATTTTCAATATGAGTGCCCTTCCTGGAACGAAGAAGAAGCCAACTATGTTGAGATTAATGAAGAGGATGAGATGTTGTTGATGTCCTCCGTAGAGTTGAATGAAGCTAGAAGAGAAGATGCTTGGTTCATTGATTCAAGATGTTCCAATCACATGTGTGGGGATAAAGCAATGTTAAGTGAGATCAACAAAAGTTTTCGACACTAAGTAAAGTTAGGGAATAGCACTAAGATGAACGTGCTAGGTGTGCAAAGTGTAAAGCTGCTCTCAAATGGGAACAATTATATTGTGTCCGAGGCATATTATGTTCCAGAGCTTAAAAATAATCTCTTAAGCATAGGGCAACTACACGAAAAGGGATTGGCCATTTTGATCAAGGGAGGACTATGCAAAATCTATCATCCAAACAAGGGGCTGATCATACAAACTAGCATGAGTGCTAACAGGATGTTCATTCTATTTGCTCAGTCTCAAATCTTTCCCAGTACACGTCAAGACAACTGCCTGCACACTAGTGAACAAGATGCCAATCTTTCCCTTCTTTGGCATAGAAGATATAGGCATTTAAGTTATAAAGGTTTGAGAACCCTGCAGCACAAAAAGATGGTGCGTGGACTTCCACAATTCTCTACCGCAACTGTAACATGCACACACTGTATTAAGGGAAAGCAACATCGGGATCCTATACAAAAGAAAAGCGCTTGTAGGGAAACACAGAAATTGGAGCTCATCCATGCTGACATTTGTGGTCCAATAACTCCCATCTCAAACAGTCAAAAAATGTATGTTTTATGTTTTATTGATGATTATAGTAGGAAGAGTTGGGTTTATTACTTGACAAAGAAGTCAGAGGCCTTGAATCATTTCAAATGATTCAAAAAAATGGTTGAGAAAGAGACAAATTTGGAGGTTAAGTGCATATGCATGGATAGAGGAGGAGAATTCACATCAAGGGAGTTTAATGAGTTTTGTAAGTACAACGGGATTAAGAGACAGTTAACAGCTGCATATACGCCACAGCAGAATGGCGGAAAAATAGGACGGTGATGAATATGGTCCGTTATATGCTCTCCGACAAGAAGATCCCCAAAACCTTCTGGTCAGAGGTAGTGAACTGGACCATCTATGTCTTGAATAGGTGTCCTACATTGGCTGTCACAGATATCACCCTTGAAGAGGCTTGGAGTGGTGTGAAACCCACAGTGGAACATTTTCGTATCTTTGGTTGCATAGCACATGTACATGTACCAATTGTAAGAAGAACTAAGCTTGATGATAAGAGTTTCATTTGTGTATTACTAGGGGATAGTGAGGAGTCAAAGGGTTACAGGCTGTATGATCCTATATCTAAGAAGATAATTGTGAGTAGGGATGTCATATTCGAAGAAGACAAGCAATGAGATAGGGATGTGAGTTATAGGGATCAAATTTCAGTAGACTTGGAGTGGGAAGAAATTAGTGAGACAAATAGTGAAAATGGTGATGACAGAGTATATGATGAAGAAGACGCTAGTGTGTTTGATGGTGAGGAGAATCAAGCAAAGGTTATTGAATATGTAGGGAATGAGGACGGTGAAGGAAGTAGAAGAGCAAGACAACCACCTGTATGGATGAAGGATTACGTTAGTGGAGGAGAATTCTCGAATGGTGAAGCCAATATGACATTGATGGTGTCTGGTGATCCATTGTGTTATGATGAAGCTATGAAGAGTATGCATTGGAAGGAAGCTATGAATCATGAAATCTGGTCAACCGAAGAAAATAAGACATGGACTCTTGCTGACCTACTAGCTGGAGATAAAAGAATTGGGGTGAAGTGGGTGTACAAAACGAAGCACAATGAACTTGGAGAAATTGAAAAATACAAAGCACGCTTGGTGGCAAGGATTACACACATAGAAGGAGGGAGTGGATTACTCGGAGGTTTCGCACCGGTGGCGAGAATGGAAACAATAAGAATGATTGTGGCCCTTGCAGCTCAGAGAAACTGGAAGATATATCAGTTAGATGTGAAATCAGCCTTCCTTCATGATGAACTCAGCGAGAATGTATATGTTGAGCAACCGAGAGGCTATGAGGTGAAGGGAAACGAGGACAAAGTCTACAAGCTACACAAGGCTCTATATGGCTTAAAGCAAGCTCCGCGAGCCTGGTTTGATCGGATTGAAGCATACTTTGTTCATGAAGGATTCGAGAGATGTCCAAATGAGCAAACACTATTCACCAAAAGAAGCAAAGAAGGTAAATTGCTTATTGTAAGTGTTTATGTCGATTATCTAACCTATACAGGTGATGGTGAAGATATGTTGAGCAGCTTCAAGTATTCAGTAATGATAACTTTTGAAATGACTGATCTGGGGAAAATGAAGTTCTTCCTTAACATTGAAGTGTTACAACAAACAACAGTTTCAAATATGCAATAGCGGTCCTGAAGCGTTTTGATATGCTTGAAAGCAAGGCAGCAAACAACAGTTATACCAGGTTGTAAGCTGAACAAAGACGAGCATGGAGTTTTAGTTAATGAGTCATACTACAAGCAAGTAGTTGGAAGTCTCATGTATATTACAACAACTCATCCGGACATGATGTATAGTGTGAGCTTAATCAGCAGCTATATGACTAAACCTATAGAAATTCATTTACAAGCCGCCAAACGAATATTAAGGTACTTAAAGGGAACATTTGATTATGGAATCATATGCAAGAATGGAAGATCACAGGAATTGATTGCCTATACAGACACTACAAGAACGGCAACAGTTAGCGACGACTTTTAGCCGTCGCCGGCCGTCGCTAGCCGTCGCTAAAAGCCGTCTCTATATTTGTCGTCACCCAACAGTATAGCTATGAAACCAAACCTTAGGTGGTTTCAGATTCTCTTTTCTGTTAGCTATGAAAATTTTCTTATCTCTTCTAAAACTATGATTGGGATGAAGAAAACACCGATGACAATCAAACCACGAAACTTTCTTCCCATATCGTAACGAAAATGCTCGTATTTCTTCCATACAATAAGGGCATGCTAGACGACCGACTGTACTCCAACCAGAAAGCATCCCGTATGCAGGAAAATCATTAATCGTCCATAACAAAGAAGCGAATAACCGAAATTTTTTTTCGTTGATACATCGTAAGTTTCGACTCCTTCATTGCACAGTTTCTTCAACTCTTCGATCAATGGTTGTAAATAAACATCGATTCCTTGGGTTGGATCATGAGGGCCGGGAACGACAGTGGTGAGAAACATATATGGTGTCTTCATACACATCCATGGAGGTAAATTATACGGAGTAACGATAATTGGCCAGGATGAATATTTACTACCAAACTGTGAAAATGGTGAAAATCCATCCGTACATAAACCAAGTCTGATATTACGGCTTTTCGCAGCAAATGCGGGATAAGTCTTATCGAAATGTTTCCATGCTTCACCGTCGGATGGATGTATCAAAGTTCCTTCTTCCGCTGTTCTCACACCATGCCATCGCATAGACAGGCCGTAGCAGAAGATGCATATAGTCTTTGAAGTCTGGGAGTGATGGGTAAGTAATGCATTCTCTTATACGGGACTTCTTTCTTGGTTTGTATCTTTCTTCGTTACATATTTTGCATTTTCTGAGGTCAACGTCGTCTTTCCAATACAACATGCAACCTTTCACACATGCATCTATCTTCTCGTACGGTAGACCGAAAGCGGACATCAATTTTTTTACTTTATAATGACTATCGCACATCAGATTATTGGGTGGCATGTGTTGTTTGCAGCTTGTACAACTGCTGTAAATGCAGCTTCCGTAAGGTTCAATTTTGATTTCATAGTTATGTATTCGGCGGTTATTGAAAGTTCGGTTCCGCTTTTACATCCGTCCCACAACGGCCTCTTTGCAGAATCCAACAAATCGTATATTTTTTTAGCTCCCGCGGTCGGTTCTTCTTCGACATTTTCGTCTTCACCGACAGCTTCAGTTGTAGGAAACATTGATCGTGCTGCATCATCCACTATATTTTTTATAGGATTCGTCATCATATTAGCGTCCTCTAAAACTTCAGTATTAGGTGTAGGTTCAACAAGTTCTCCATGACGATCCCAGAAATAATAATCAGGCACGAAACCATATTTATACAAATGTACTTCAACTATATCCGGTTTCCAATGCTTCAAATGTTGGTATTTACTACACGGGCAACGAATTTCTGTATTGTTTCGGTTATTAGATTTAGCAAATCTAATAAATTCGTGTACACCGTTGTAGAAATGTTGCTTTATTGATCCCTTCTTTCTAGTTCTGACTTCATACATCCAAGTACGGTCGAGAAAATAATTGAACATTTTTCCTGATTTGAAAATGTATGTTAGACAATTTAAATCATTAATTTTCAACCATTCTCCATTGTAAAAAGTTCATCGTTCCAGAAAATTCAAAATATAAACTTCACTTTATTTTTTTATTTTTTGGTATTTTGGTTTTCACTTCGGTGGTCAGTCATCCTACTTCCCATTATAAACACAATAATGTAATTACATTTTATAAATCATTTCAGATTAAACGGTTCAACAAAATTTCAGCAGCATATCCCTTATGTTCCCTGTATCGTACACAAATGCGTGTACACAGGGAACGTAAAGGAAGTGCTGTCAAAATTTTGTAACCGTTTAAAATGAAATGATTTATAATATGTAATTACTTTATTATGTTTGTAACTTGTCCAATACAGGGACAAATCCGACAAATATTGTATCAGATGAATATAAATGTCCGTTCCATTACAAAACGAACATCCATATAACGATCATATAAAACACTTGCCAGACGGAGCCAAAGCCAATCTAAGGGATAAAAAAATTTCTTTAAATTTTATCAAATATTATTGTTCTTTTCAAATTTTGACAATGTTTCAACTATTTATATTTTATTTCAAAAATTTGTGTATTTAAATTTCAGTTCAGCATTCAATTAACAATTTTAGTTCAATATTCATTTCTTTATTTTTTTACAACGTAGATTTTATGTGACTATTTGTTGTTGTTATATTCATTTCTTAATTTCTTTGCAAAATTGATTTTAGTATAAGATCAGTTGTTTTTAAAGTCATTTTCTAATTTTTTTTCAAATAAATTAGATATTTGCAGAATTTTTAATGTTCTCATATTCATTTTTTAATTTTTTGTACAAACTTTATTTTTTACAATACACACAACCTTTTGCATTTTGACCATCGCTAGCCACCGCTAGTCACCGCTAAAATTATTAAAATGGTCGTCGCTAGCCGTCGCTCAATCAACAAGGTAAATATAAGAATTATCAATGAATATAATTATAAAACAACAAATTCTAATTATCAAATAGATAATTAGAAAACAATAAAAAACTAATTATTAAATAAAAATTTGTCAATTTAAATTCACTTAACAACTTAAATTTGTAATTTATCAATTTCATAAACTATGAAATACTTTCATGTACATTTATCAATAACCAAGTTAATCATTAATATACGCTATTTTTTCACCTAAAACAACTAATCATGTTAATCGCCAACAGTAATTATCTACGTCAACCATTCATTCAACTTGATTATGATAAGCTAATTAATTAATATGTAATACTTAATTTAAGTTCATGATAATAAACTAATTAATCTACCAAATCAACATACAACACTACTAATACCTAATTTAACAACACTACTAATACCCAATTTAACAACAAATCTCAATTTTACAACAAATCATAATTGAATTAGGGTTTAAACTAAACCTAAAAACATCAAATGTACATTCAAACAAGAGATTAGGAGCATACCGACACAAAATTGGGTGATTTGGAGGCGTTGAAGGCTGGGGCGCCGGCTACGGTGACGGGGGGCGACGGATTGGGGGGGAAGGAGGAAGGGTTTTGGGGAGGAAGGAAAGTGAATCTGCTGCTCTCGGCCAGGACTTGTATGTTGCGTATAGCGACGGCTAGCGACGGCCGCTTTTTTTAGCCATCGCCAGCCACCGCTACGCTGCGTCGCTATACCAAGCCTTTCTTGTAGTGAGACAGTGATTATGTGGTGATGTAGAAGATCGAATAAACACTTCTGGTTATGTGTTTTTGTTAAGTTCTAGTGCAGTGTCTTGGTTATCAAAGAAACAACCCATTGTTACATTATCAACCACGGAAGCAAAGTTCGTGGCAGCAGCTGGGTGTGCGAGTCAGACAGTGCGGATGAGGAGAGTCTTGGAGAAGCTGGGACATGTTCAAAAGGAGTGCACCATCATCATGTGTGATAACAGCTCAACAATCAAACTGTCGAAGAATCCAGTCATGCATGGGAGGAGTAAACACATTGTTGTGCGTTTCCACTTCTTGAGAGAGCTCACAAAGGATGGAAAAATTGAACTTATGCATTATGGAACGCAGGATCAAATTGCAGACATGGTGGCTAAGCCACTGAAACTGGATGTATTCCAAAAACTCAAAGAACAGTTGGGGTCATGCAAGGCAACAGAGTTAAACTACTTGTTGGGAATAGTTAGTTTAGGGGAGGGATTGAAGAGGTGTTAGTTGCTTGAATTTTGGATGTACTTAATCCTGTTTTTCAGCATGAATAATTTCTAGTTTTTAGGGCTATCAGTTGTTGATTTGTTCTAAACACGTTAGCATATTTGTTGCTAAACGTGAACTTGTTTTCAGCATGTTTGTTAGGATTGCAAGGCTTTATAAGTCAAGCTTGTTTAATAAACTATATGTCATTTCATCGAGGATATTGTTAAACTTTGTTTTTCATACAGCTTTTGCAATCAAAGTTCCTCAACAGAAGGCTCAGGTGGAGGAACCAAATAACTCGACATTAAGGAGATAAAGGAATGAGAAATAAAACTTAAAATTTTTCTAAGTATGGAACTAATTGTGCATGCTTATTTACAAGTTTTTTATGTTTATATCACAAGAATTAGAAGAGGTGGAAATAGAGAGCTAAGGTCGCATATGAGACGAAATGGCAGTTGCCTAAGCTACATCCCTAGGTAGGGAAGGTGGCCACGGAGAAATTGGATTCCGATAAGAAATTCTTGCTCTATTGAAGTACTAGTTATTGATACATGTACTAATTCTTATGTTTACATTATTGAACAGTTTCATAAAGTTTGCTTCTATCTATTCCTTTGTATACGCTGGAAAGTTTCATGCATATTTTAAATAAAGTTGCAGTTTCATGTATATTCGATTATAAATTCCATTATATTTTGGTTTGTTTCTATGCATTCAAATTTTCTCTTATTCAAATTTATGTTATATCCAGTGCTATATTTTCTTTGATTGTTACCTAAAATCCTTTTAGCAATAATGTTGTTATACATGCATTAGTACAGTACGGATATCTATGTATTGTTTTATTCATCTTAGTTCTGAATAATTTTGGAAGTAATATGTTACAAAAAAAGTATTCTTCAAATACGTCTTTGTATAAATAGTGAAACGTTATCATTAAACAAAGTTATTGAGCGATTTTTCTAATCATCATTTATTTTTGTCGTCTAATGGGAGAAATTAACTGATGTTTTCGTGCTGTAAAACCGTGTGAGATCAAACAAACCTGTTAATGGAAGTCTGTGTTACCAAGTAATACAAAAAGGAAAATTATGTTATCATCATCTCTTATAAGTAAATACTCATATTTCATGCTCTTTTAAAAATAATAAAACTATTAGGTAGGCTTGTACAATGATGTCTTACAAAATGCTAACTAACAAAATCAAATAGTATAGGAAAAACAGAGAACCAGTGAAGAATTTTTTTTTTCTCTTTAATTAATCTCATTTGACCTCTCTAATATTAATTAATTGAATCTTTACACAAATATCACATTCGGTTTTTTCACACTCATTGAGATATCCAAATAACGAGCTAACAGCACGCGCTTCGCGCGTGAATTGTTGTTTTACAAATATTGTATATTTTACATACGCAAGGAAAAATGATGTGCACAAATGTTGTTTGGTTTATAAAACTATCACTCCAAGAAAAAGAAGTAGAAAGACTAAACTGTATAAACATATTCGAAAGTAATGCTTATAAAATTTATTCAACTATTTTGTCTTTTAATCGATATAAGTACATCTCTATAAACAACATTTTTAGTAAAAGTTTCCGATTTTCCATGAACTTTATCATTTTTTATCAAAACTTTCGTGTTACTCATTGAAACTCCTCTTGATAATGCGACATAAGGCCGACCATGATCGAACACGTGTTGAGGCAAGTAAATTCCTATATGTGGAATTGTTTGTCCTTGTGCTTTGTTGATAGTGAGGGCGAAACTCAACCTTATAGGATATTGTTTGCGCAATAATGTGAATGACAAACGGATATCTTCGGAAGGCTTCATAGGTATTCTTGATAAGAAAACTCGATCTTCTGCAAATTTTCCAGTGGAAATCTTTGCATCTATAAGGTCTCTGTAAAATTCACGACATATTAATCTTGTACCATTGCATAATCCATTCATTAGATTAAAATTTCGGAGTAGCATGATCGGTGCCCCTTTCTTTAAGACCAACTTATGTGGAGGCAAACCACCTGGAGCTACTGAATTAAGGTATTCGAGTTGGTATAGATTTCTTGTATCGTTTTCGACAAATCAAATGAGTAGTACGTATGTAATTCTCCAGGAAATAGATTAATAATTTGGTTATTCAACTTATCGATGCATTCATTGAGAGGGATAATTAAAGCTCTTGCCACAATATATTCCTTTTGGAATGCATTTTCTTGTAATGTGGGAAAAATTGTATTTATAAGAGTAGTTATTGAACATCCATCTTCCCATGATACTACCATTTCATCCACAATTCGAACTAAGGCGTCGCCTATGTGCTGTTCATTCCTATCACTAACACGTAAAAGAAAATTCGAATAGAAAGAATCATTTTTTGCTCTCATATTTTGAGTAAGTTGGATGAATTCTACACGATTCCACAGTGGTGATTTAACAATGCATGCATCAATTGTTTCTGCTATTGTACCATGTTGTACAACGGGTAAGACTTGTCGAAAATCCCCTCCAATAATAGGAATTTTACCTTCAAATGGCAAGCTATTCCCTATAATATCCTTAAGGGATCTATCCAATGCTTCGAAAGAATATCTATGATTCATAGTTGCTTCATCCCAAATAAAAATGGACGCATGACGTAAAAGATCCACCAATTTTGATTGTTTAGATATCGTACACATTGATTCATATGTTGTATTAATTGGAATTTCGAATCTCGAATGCGCCGTTCGACCTCCTGGTAGAATAGTCGCAACAATCTCGGATGTTGTTGCTGCAAGTGCAATCAAACCCTTGTGGTCGAAGTGTTGCAAGTATTGCTCGATAAAGAAACATCTTTCCTGTTCCACCAGGACCATCAATAAAATAAATCCTACTCTCTTTATTATTAACAGCATTCATAATTGCAGTATATGCATGGAATTGGAGTTCATTCAACTTGTTGGCAAAAGTTAAATCCTCTTTTGGTGTTATAATAGAATGCTGCTCATTTATTAATCTCGAGGTTAATGAACGATCATCTATGTCATCTCTAATTGTTGGAAGGTCGTAATCAGAAACTTTTTTATAATGGTTCATTAATAAAACATTAAGATCTTTTAAAAGATGATTTTCAAGTACAACTTGACATGTTACACTTGAACTCGAATAATCTTCTATCATATAGTAGAAAAATTCATTCCATAATTTTCTAATATCGGTTGGGGTACAACAAATCAAGATTGTAGCGAATAATCTTCTCAAAGATGATGACATTCGTGTGACTGATGCATCCTGCAAACATGCTCCAATGCTTTGATCTTCCTCCAACAGTGCTATCTTCTCCGCTGTTTTCTGAAAAGTTGGATATTTAATACCATCAACTATGAGAAGATAATTAAATGATGTTGGTCCTTTTACATGATTTAAAAGAATACTCAAGTAGTAACGTTCTCCTTCTGATGGTGAAACACTATAAATCCGCCCTATGACTTTTTTGATGATGTCCTGCATCTCTATTTTTTTTATATCTGTTACCCACCTGTATTTCTTTGGAAATTCATGATATAAAAATTGTCTTGCTTGGGGATCTTTAGAGTAGGTGTTGAAGAACTCAGTTAGCATCGATGTAAAGAGGCTTTCATCCAACAAAATATCAGACACTGTTTGATTAGAATGATACCTGACTTGTTGCCTACTTGGTAAGTGTATTTGTAATCGTTGAATGGAAGGATAAATTATATGTAGTGAAAATTCAAAAATTCTCCAAAAGGCCACTTGAGGGCATATCCATCTTGCATCAATAAACTTTTGAATCTCATCATACTTGCTTCCTATACGAACTTCAACTGCCACACGATCTGAACCTTTGTAGACATACTTGTATAGGTTTTTTGACAGATTTAATACTACTACAAACTTCGACATTAATATGACAATCATATTTTTTTAACAACCATGGATTATATGGGACAACATAACGATTATCGACAACAAAATCATTGTCATTGTATAATGCAATGCTTCTACCATTATCTCGCCTCCGATAGATTGGATATGAATCATTGCCTTGAAGAGTAGTTGGAGAAAATTGTTTTGGATAATTCTTTTTGCATTTTCCAACTTTCGTACACGGTGAACTTGGTCGATGTCTTCCGCATGGTCCATGTAGCATCCATTTAATAATAGTAGTATATAATTCTGGTTCTTCATCACGGTCTGGGTTTCTGCTCTTACAATAGCATCATAATCATCTGGGCTATGAAGTTTATCTTACTCATCTAATATGATAAGAATATGAGCATGAGGAAGTCCTCTTTTCTGAAATTCTCTAACGTACACATGTACTGCAACTAAACCGAGAACTTGCTTGCTATAAATACCATCCTTCAGCTGCTCATATTTTGCATGAAATATTCTTTTTGTAAGATCTGGACGATCTTGAGCTGATTGTCCATATAGTAGTTCAGAAGTGATTTCATCCCATGAAGGATTACATGTCACTGTAATGAAAAGGCCAGGCTTTCCAAACTTCTGCACCAAAGCCATAGCATCTTGGTAACGTTGGTACATATTGCGTGGGCTTTCATTAAATGAAGCGGGTAATACTATTCTTCTGATGTTTCCTATATTAAATTTTCAAATTATTTTAGCATGTTGATGATATTATATATGCATGTATGTATGTATGTATATAACATATCGTGCATATTAATTTTATTGAGCAATATAAATAAATTCATATACCTGCATTGTTCTCTCTAGCATTCAACACATCTTGTAGACCCACATACAGTTCTGATTTTATGTGATGTTGTTTTTCACGAAACCATCTCATTCTACTTCTTTCAATTTTTACATAATTATCCACAATATATTGTTGTAACAAACGTCCACCGAGCAGTAAAAGAGATGTTCTTTCTTGTCGAATCTATAATTATAAGATTCATTAATTATATAAGTATTTTACTAAGATAAATAAAAGTTGAGTAATATATTTGGTTAATACTAAGATTATAAAGATATATAAAGCAATCAGTGATCTATGTTCGTACCTGTAAGGGATATGCATAATACATTTGGCATGTAACAGGGGTACCATTCTCGTTACGACAATTCAGGTCCCAACCATTATTTCCATAAGGTAGTAGACGAGGATATTGTAAAGGATCATAACAACCATGCGTCTCCGGTACTCTCATAAGTTGTCTTGATACAGTTTGTACAACGATATCCCTACCATTTATGATACTTTTCTCATCATCTACCATTATTCCTGCAACTTGTGAAGCTGTCGGAAGTGCATATTGTTGTTGTAATGGTTGTTCCTTGATTATAAATCTATAGTCATGAATGTTAGGAAGCTAAAAAACTAGACGAAAATCTTGTGTAAAATTATTATTTTCATTTAATATATGTTGTATCTTTTCTAGTATTCTTCTATCCAACTCTTCATTTTCTGCCATACGATTTTCAATTTCATGGTCAGATTGCAAAAACCTTGGTCTATATCCTTCTTGGGGTAGTAAGCCGCCAATATTGTGATATACACATCCTTGAGCACGAAAAGTGTAGATTCCAGCTTTTCCATTTGCCAAATTTTCATCAATATGAACTCTTATTGAAGTGAAAGAAAATGCATGATTATATGACCGAATATTTCTTCTAAAGTGTACACCATCATTACTTGTGTTAATATAAAGGTTGAAGAGCCCAGTTGGTGAGTGTAATGGGGGTAGTATAGTTCGTCCCTTCTCACAACATAGAGAATTTGTTTCATGTTCAAATAATTTTGCTGAGCGATGCGTACAAAATTTTGGTCGTTGTAATGAATGTCTTCAAAAGTCAATGTGGTCTTTGAAATTTTTCGCAACGTTATGAGTTCGAATATGTATGCGTACTCCTTGATGTCTTTGCATGTCATTATCATTTTTCATAATTTGTCGTCTTTGATAGTAAGAATTTTGACGGTGATCTAGATAGTGTTCTCTTTGTTCTCTTTGTCTTTGACGATTTCTTTCTTGGCGGTAATGATGATACTCTTCATTGATATGCTCATTTGTCGCATTTGAGTTAATTGTCTCTATAACCATCCTTTCAGTTTCTTCAGATTGATTTAAATTTTTTTGGTGGTTGTTTACTTGCGATATTGAAAATAATTCTTCATTTGGTTGATGCATGTCATCCAGATTTTCAATGGTTATCCCATCTAAATTTCTACTTGAAGACGTATTTTGAAGCCTTTCTCGGCGTATTCTATAAGCCTGACGACGTCGAGCAAGACATGCTTCTCTTTCCTAGGGAGTCATGGCTTGTCTTCGTTCTCTTGCTCTTACTCGGTTAATTTCTCTTTGTTCATTGGTTGAAACATTTATTCTTCTATTTCGCCTTCTTTGATTATTCATTTTTGGTACGCCACTGTATTAAAATATAAATATTCATGTATGATTAATAAGGCTTTAAATTTGTTAATCATGCACAATAATTTATATAGTAATAAAAAAGGGCAAGATCACATAACTTATAAACATAAATGTTAAACAAACATCTAATAATGAAGCATTTAATACGATAATACTAAGCGATATACATTTTTCCTAATTACTAATATTAAAGATACGACGATAAATAATTTCATTTTAGTTGTCTTCATTGTCATCGTCCATTTTTCTCCAAATAATTTGTCTGCAAAAATAAATGAAAAAAATAAGATTAAATAATGAATACTTGTTATTATATATGTGTATGTGTATGTATATGTGTGTGTGTGTGTATAATAATATATTAGTACATAACTTACCAACTCAGAAGTAAAATTTGGATCCCAACCATAGTCATCTATCAAGAGGGTGTGTTGATCGTTGCATGATTGTTCTTGTACTTATTTTTTATTTTCCCCCGTTGTAGCTTTGTTAGGTGATGTCGTATCATGTGTCCATTTTTGTTTATCGGATTGCTTCACGTCCATTGTTTGTTTTATAATTTTAATGCGCTAAAAATGCTGGATTATAAAGAGATAATAATGGTTTTATTTATGAAATATAAATGAATGAGCACTATATCAAATTTAAGAGAAAAAAAATGAATGCATATAGTAATTTTTTGTTATTTTATTCAGTGGTATCTCGCCTTAGAAAGCACAATGACTGATTTTGTTCTTATCATATTTACTGAAGTTTTGAAATTATGTGTGATATTCGCATGCAATGTATCGAAGCTTTAATGAGCAAATTTGCCAATATAAGCACAGGCTGCATGCATGTGGACCATATTCAATCTTAGTGTCACCAATAAAGGTATGACCCACAATTGTTAGTATCCGTGCAAGCAAGAAGGTCCAGTTACTATATCCCTGACTTTTTGCTCTGTATATATCTTTAATAATAGTTGAAATACCTTTAGTGTCACACTTTTTTGGTGTAAACATGAACTGCCAAAAATACCCTTTAAACAATTCAAAAATATCTCCTTCAATCCAACAAAATAGCATCCTCAAAAAAATAGCATCATAACACAACTCGGTGAAAATATAAAGTGCGGCCCACCGAAGCATACGTTTACTGAGTAAATGAATTATAAATTGAGCAATTCATACGTACTCATCATCCAATAATAAATAAAGTGCTGCCCACCGAAGCATACATTACTGAGTAAATGAATTATAAATTGAGCAAGTCATATGTACTCATCGCCCAATAATATTTATAAAGCTGCAAGTTGATTGAGCAAGTCATATTCCTATTACTGTGGTAACATAATGACGTGAGTAATTCTTCCCACTCTATGAATACGATGCCCTATTAATGTGCTTTCCACCACGCAAACATCAATTACTTCTTCTATATTACAACTCAACATCCCCAGGTGGAAGTGGGAAAGAAATCAACATCTCCAAGTGGCAGTGGGAAAGGTATCATTTTAATAGTTAGTTTATCTTCTTATCCATACATCTCCAGGTGCAGTGTGAAAGTTATGTCAGTTTTGCATGCTTTTATTACAAAATCTTCTCTGGAGATTCTTTTCGTTTGTGAAACAAATAATGTGCATGCTAACATCTCCAAGTCTCACTTTTATTACAAATGTTGTCAGCTGAGATTAAATTTAATCGTATATTGACCTAAAAAGTGGAGACGAAACTTTGTTCAAGGAATGCTATCAACTGCCTGATTTCCGATTATAGAAAAATTAGTCTTTGATGCTTTACTTGGAGCATCAAGATCTTTTTCTCAAAAAATTTCCGTATGCATATGAATAAAAAAACTACTTTATTTTAACATACTATTTTATTCAGTTTACATGCTATAACTTATAAGTGTTTGTTTTTCCTTGCTACATTAGGCTGTATAACTTGATCTAGCGTGCAAATATTTATACGTCTTCCATTTTGTTTTTTAATCGTTGTAGGCATTTTCTTCTATCAGTTTATTTGATTGTTATGTTTGCTTTTCCTAACTCTTCTTGTGTTTGTTCTTACATTATCGTTGAGTATTGGGTTGTTAAGTGGTAAAATCCATTGTCTATAACATATTACCATTTAATCACTCACCCATTTGCAGGTATGACGTGAAATATAATACCAGTGTATATGCATGTTCTTAGATGAGTTGGATATCTATTTTATTACATGCATGTGCATTACCAGAAGCATGTAGCCATCCGATAGGCACATATTTGCATGTACAACTTCAGTCAAACGCAGGTACATGTGTGGGTATGACCTTTATTTAGTATCAAGTCCAGTTATTGGTGATTTAGTAACTCCAAGTCCAGTTAAAGCTTCTTGCTTGCATGGAGTGATAAGTCAAGTTACATGCATGGAGTGATAAGTCCAGTTACATGCGTGAGTCATACCTTTATTTAGTATCAAGTCATCATATACCTAGCTGGATTATGTTATACACACACACACAGAGACAGACAAAAAGTCAAGGATTTAGTAAGTGGACCTTCTTGCTTGCAAAGATACTAACAACCATGGGTCATACCTTTATTGGATATGGTCCACATGCATGCAGCCTATGCTAATATTGGCAAATTTGCTCATTAAAGCTTCGATACATTGCATGCGAATATCACACATAATTTCAAAACTTCTGTAAATATGATAAGTACAAAATCAGTCATTGCGCTTTCTAAGGCGAGATACGACTGAATAAAACAACGAAAACTTACTATATGCATTCATTTTTTTTGCTCTTAAATTTGATATGCATGATATTTTAAAATTAGTGCTCATTCATTTATATCTCACAAATGAAACCATTTTCATCTCTTTATAATCAAGCATTTTTAGCGCATTAAAATCATAAAACAAAAAATGGACGTCAAACAATCCGATAAACAAAAACAGACACACGATAAGGCATCACGTACCAATGCTACAACAGGGGAAAAGAAAAAAGAAGTACAAGAACAACCACACAACGATCAACACACCCTCTTGATAGACGACTATGGCTGGGATCCAAATTTTACTTCTGAGTTGGTAAGTTATATACTAATATATTACTATATACACACACACATATACATACACATACACATACACATATATAATAACAAGTACTCATTATCTAATCTTATTTTTCTTCGTTTATTTTTGTAGATAAATTATTTGGAGAAAAATGGATGGTGACAATGAAGATAGCTAAAATGAAATTATTTATCGTTGTATCTTTAATTTTAGTTAATTAGGACAAATGTATATCGTTTAGTATTATCGTATTATCGTATTTAATGCTTCATTATTAGATTTTTGTTTAACAGTTATGTTTGTTAGTTATATGACCTTGCCATTTTTTTAATACTATAGAAATTATTGTGCATGATTAACAAATTTAAAGCCTTATTAATCATACATGAATATTTATATTTTAATACAGTTGCATACCAAAAACGAATAATCAAAGAAGGAGAAATAGAAGAATAAATGTTTCAACCAATGAACAAAGAGAAATTAATCGAGTAAGAGCAAGAGAACGAAGACAAGCCATGACTCTGGAAGAAAGAGAAGCATATCTTGCTCGATGTCGTCAGGCTTATAGACTACGTCGAGAAAGGCTTCAAAATACGTCTTTAAGTAGAAATTTAGATGGATAACCAATGAAAATTTGGATGACATGCGTCAACCAAATGAAGAATTAATTACAATATCGCAAGTAAACAACCACCAAACAAATTTAAATCAATCTGAAGAAATTGAAATGATGGTTATAGAGATAATTAACTCAAATGCGACAAATGAGCATATCAATGAAGAGTATCATCATTACCTCCAAGAAAGAAATCGTCAAAGACAAAGAGAACAAAGAGAAACTATGTCCAGATAACCAAGAGATATCTAGCACACCGTTGAAATTCTTACCATCAAAGACAACAAATTATGGAAAATGATAATGACATGCAAAGACATCAAGGAGTACGCATACATATACGAACTCATAACATTGCAAAAAATTCCAGAGACCACATTGACTTTCGTAGACATTCATTACAATGACCAAAATTTTGTCTGTATTATTCTGCAAAATTATTTGAACATGAAACATATTCTCTATGCTGTGAGAAGGGGCGAACTATACTACCCCCATTACAGCCACCAACTGAGCTCTTCAACCTTTACATTAACACAAGTAATGATGGTGTACACTTTAGAAGACATATTCGATCATATAATCATGCATTTTCTTTCACTTCAATAGGAGTTCATATTGATGAAAATTTGGCAAATGGAAAAGCTAGAGTCTACACTTTTCATGCTCAAGGATGTATATATCACAACATTGGCGGCTTACTACCCCAAGAAGGATATAGACCAAGGTTTTTGCAATCTGGCCGTGAAATTGAAAATCATATGGCAGAAAATGAAGAGTTGGATAGAAGAATACTAGAAAAGATACAACATATATTAAATGAAAATAATAATTTTACACAAGATTTTCGTCTAGTTTCATAGCTACCTAACATTCATGACTATAGATTTATAATCAAGGAACAACCATTACAACGACGATATGCACTTCCGACAACTTCACAAGTTGCAGGAATAGTGGTAGATGATGAGAAAAGTAGCATAAATGGTAGGGATATCGTTGTACAAACTGTATCAAGACAACTTATGAGAGTACCGGAGACGCATGGTTGTTATGATCCTTTACAATATCTACTACCTTATGGAAATAATGGTTGGGACCTGAATTGTCGTAACGAGAATGGTACCCCTGTTACATGCCAAAAGTATTATGCATATCTCTTACAGGTACGAACATAGATCACTGATTGCTTTATATATCTTTATAATCTTAGTATTAACCAAATATATTACTCAACTTTTATTTATCTTAGTAAAATACTTATATAATTAATGAATCCTATAATTATAGATTCGACAAGAAAGAACATCTCTTTTACTGCTCGGTGGATGTTTGTTACAACAATATATTGTGGATAATTATGTAAAAATTGAAAGAAGTATAATGAGATGGTTTCGCGAAAAACAACATCACATAAGGTCAGAACTGTACGTGGGTCTACAAGATGCATTGAATGCTGGAGAGAACAATGCAGGTATATGAATTTATTTACATTGCTCAATAAAATTAATATGCACAATATGTTATATACATACATACATACATATATATAATATCATCAACATGCTAAAAATGATTCGAAAATTAAATATAGGAAACATCGGAAGAAGAATAGTATTACCCCCTTCATTTAATGGAAGCCCACGCAATATGTACCAATGTTACCAAGATGTTATGGCTTTGGTGCAGAAGTTTGGAAAGCCTAACCTTTTCATTACAATGACATGTAATCCTTCATGGGATGAATTCACTTCTGAACTACTATATGGTCAACTAGCTCAAGATCGTCCAGATCTTACACAAGAATATTTCATGCAAAATATTTCGTGCAGAATATTTCGAAAAGAAAAGAGGACTTCCTCATGCTCATATTCTTATCATATTAGATGAGAAAGATCAACTTCATATCCCAGATGATTATGATGTTATTGTAAGAGCAAAAATCCCAGACCATGACAAAGAACCAGAATTATACGCTACCATTATTAAATGGATGCTTCATGGACCATGCGGAAGACATCGACCAAGTTCACCATGTGTGAAAGATGGAAAATGCAAAAATAATTATCCAAAACAATTTTCTCCAAGTACTCTTCAAGACAATGATTCATATCCAGTCTATCGGTGGTGAGAAAATGGTAGAAGCATTGCATTAGACAATGACAATGATTTTGTTGTCGATAATCGTTGGGTTGTCCCATATAATCCATGGTTGTTAAAAAAATATGATTGTCATATTAATGTCGAAGTTTGTAGTAGTATCAAATCTGTCAAATACCTATGTAAGTATTCCACAAAGGTCCAGATCGTGTGGCAGTTGAAGTTCATCCAGGAAGTGAGTACGGTAAAATTCAAAAGTTTATTGATGCAAGATGGATATGCCCTCAAGAGGCCTTTTGGAGAATTTTAGAATTTTCACTACATACAATTTATCCTTCCATTCAACGATTACAAATACACTTACCAAGTAGGCAACAAATCACGTATCATTCTAATCAAACGGTGTCTTATATTTTGTTGGATGAAAGCCTCTCAACATCGATGCTAATTGAGTTCTTCAACACAAACTCGCAAGATCCCCAAGCAAGACAATTTTTATGTCATGGATTTCCAGAGAAACACAGACGGGTAACAGATATAACAAAATGAAAACGTAGGACATCATCAAAAAAACATAGGGCGGATTTATAGCGTTTCACCATCAGAAGGAGAACGTTACTACTTGAGAATTCTTTTAAATCATGTAAAAGGACCAACCTCATTTGATTATCTTCTCATAGTTGATGGTATTAAATATCCAATTTTTCAGAAAACAGCGGAGAAGATAGGACTGTTGGAGAAAGATCAAAGCATTGGAGCATGTTTGCAGGAAGTATCAGCCACACGAATGCCATCATCTTTGAGAAGATTATTCGCTACAATCTTGATTTATTGTACACCAACCGGTATTAGAAAATTATGGAATGAATTTTTCTACTATATGATAGAAGATTATTCGAGTTCAAGTGTAACATGTCGAGTTGTACTTGAAAATCATATTTTAAAAGATCTTAATGTTTTATTAATGAACCATTATAAAAAAGTTTCTGATTACGACCTTCCAACAATTAGAGATGACATAGATGATCGTTCATTAACCTCGAAATTAATAAATGAGCAGTATTCTACTATAATACCAAAAGAGGATTTAACTTTTGCCAGCAAGTTGAATGAATCCCAATTGCATGCATATAATGCAATTATGAATGTTGTTAACAATAAAGAGAGCAGGATTTATTTTATTGATGGTCCTGGTGGAACAGGAAAGACATTTCTCCATCGAGCAATCTTTGCAACACTTCGACAAGAAGGTTTGATTGCACTTGCAACAGCCACATTCGGAATTGCAGCGACTATTCTACCAGGCGGTTGAACGGCGCATTCGAGGTTCAAAATTCCAATTAATACAATATATGAATCATTGTGTACGATATCTAAACAATCAGAATTAGCAGATCTTTTACGTCATGCATCTATTCTTATTTGGGATGAAGCAACTATGAATTATAGATATGCTTTCGAAGCATTGGATAGATCCCTTAAGGATATTATAGGGAATAACTTGCCATTTGAAGGTAAAATTTTTATTATTGGAGGGGATTTTCGACAAGTCTTACCCGTTGTACAACATGGTACAATAGCAGAAACAATTGATGCATGCATTGTTAAATCACCACTATGGAATCATGTAGAAGTCGTCCAACTTACTCAAAATATGAGAGCAAAAAAATATTCTTTCTATTCGAATTTTCTATTACGTATTGGTGATGGGAATGGACCGCACATAGGCGACGACTTAATTCGAATTTCGGATGAAATGGTAGTACCATGTGAAGATGAATGTTCAATAACTACTCTTATAAATACAATTTTTCCTATATTACAAGAAAATGCATTCCAAAAGGAATATATTGTGGCAAGAGCTTTAATTTCCCCTCTCGATGAATGCATCAATAAGTTAACCAAGTTATTAATCTATTTCCTAGAGAATTACATACGTACTATTCATTTGATTTTGTCGAAGACGATACAAGAAATCTATACCAACTCGAATACCTTAATTGAATAGCTCCAGATGGTTTGCCTCCACATAAATTGGTCTTAAAGAAAGGAGCACCGATCATGCTACTTCGAAATTTTGATCCAATAAATGGATTATGCAATGGCACCAGATTAATATGTCGTGAATTTTGCAGAAACCTTATAGATGCAGAGATTGCCATTGGACAATTTGCAGGAGATCGAGTTTTCTTACCAAGAATACCTATGAAGCCTTCCGAAGATATCCGTTTGTCATCCACATTATTGCGCAAATAATTTCCTATAAGGTTGAGTTTTCCCTCACTATCAACAAAGCATAAAGACAAATAATTCCACATATAGGAATTTACTTGCCTCAACACGTGTTCGGGCGTGGTCAGCTTTATCTCACGTTATCAAGAGGAGTTTCAATGAGTTACACGAAAGTTTTGATAAAAGATGGCAAAGTTCATAAAAAATCAGGAGCTTATACTAAAAATGTTGTTTATAGAGATGTACTTATATCGACTAAAAGAAAAAATAGTTGAATAAATTTTATAAGCATTACTTTCGAATATGTTTACACAATTTAGTCTTTCTACTTCTATAACGACCCGTAAAATTTTCGATAATTTAATTTGTTAATTTTATTAAATGTTTGTTATCTAATATTGGAAAAAACAGAAATCTGTGACTCATTAATGAAATAATAACTTAAATGAGTTGTAATAATGCTAATCTAAGTTAAATATTAACTATTTGAATGAGGTTACAATTAACGGAATTAAGGTAAATGTTATACTAGGCTATAAATCGAATATAAGAAAACAAACATTAATATTGAATTAATTATTGAATATATATATATATATATATATATTAAATAGTAATTGAATAAAATCAATGTTTGTAAGAAATTATAACATTGGTTTGGGAATGATAAACTTATAAGAACGTGATTGAGAGTTAATGATAACAATTATTATAAGTTAATCATTCATATAGTCCATTAAATCAAAATTTGTAATCAATTGCAATGAATCTCAATTCAATGTTATGTTAGTGTAAATTAAGTAAATAATAGGAAACAATGTTAATGTTATTCATAATAGGACAATTTGTTGAATTAAAGAAATGGAAATAAAGATTTATTAATTTAAAACTTAATGAATGGATAAATTGTAATTAAATGAAATTTAATATTTAAGTTTTACGTTAATAGGAATTTAGATGCAATCTGAGAATATTAATGAAATGGATCATGAACCAATTGTAAATTTCATCCATTTGATAATAATTTATTGAATACAGAATTTAAAATCAAATAAATGATTTATTGGGATTGCAATTGATAATTAATGAATTTATTAAAATTGAAAGTTAATGTAACGACCCAGAATTTTTATTAATTTAAATTTGAATATTTAATTAATTTTAAATATTAATGAGTGAATTTATAAGTCGAATAAATTTTAATTTGAATTATTGGATTTAATTGGATAATTAAATCGATAATTTAATATGTTAAATTATGGAAATAATTGAAAATTGAGTTAAATATGATTGAAAATGATTTGTAAAATTTTATTTTATCATGTTGAAGTTAGAACGATATTTTAGAACTTTTAAAATCGAATTAAAAGTTTAATTGTGAAAATGGAATATTTTAATATTTAAATCGACTAGTGAAAATAGTCAATTTTTGAACAGTCTCAGAATTGAACGAAACTAGTTCCATTGGATCCGTAATAGTTAGTTATTACCGGATTTCAAATTTCGTGTCAATCGGAGTTATCGTTTGATCGTGGCAGCTCGAAACGCATCGAATTGCTTTTAATATTAATTTGGCGAGTTAAAATAGCCATTTTTCAAACTGTCTCGGATTTCGACGAAACCAGTTTCATCGGATCCATAATGTGATATTATTGTATGGTTTCAAATTTCAAGTCAATTGGATTTACCGTTTGTCCGGTACGAATTGAGACGCCTAGAAATCGATTTAAATCGGTTTAATTTAAATTGAACGTTTGTAGCCATAACTCGCACAGATGTCCGAATTAGCTTCCGAAACCTGTTCCATTGTGTCCGGAACGCGGGATAAACCCTAGAAACGCTGGTTACGGCGCGTAAATCGAAGTTCGGAATTTCCGGATGAATAGTGTCCGAATTTTTCCTATAAATATACCCCCTACCCTTCATAATTTTAAAAAAATAAACCTAACCCTAATTTATAAACCTAGCCGCCACATTCCAATTCAAGGGCCAGAATTCAATCTCGTTCATCCCCTCAAATCTCCAAATCCATTCACTTTCAAGCTTCGTGGTCAACTACGAAGTTATAGAGCTCGATGAGAGCTTCAAGTTGAACGGCTATGATGGGTTTTGGTGCAACGTGGAAAGAGAAAAAGGGGGCCGACAGGGGGGAGCTGCGCACAAAATTCCAAGCTCATCAGGTGGCCGAGCTTCATGTGCCTGGGGCCGAACCTAGAGCAGGTGATGGCGTACGACATGGAGCTCCTGGATCGTGTCGAAGTTGAGTGTGGTGTTAGCAAAATTAAACCCTAGTTTTCTATTATGGGTTCAAGTGTGCGTTCATGTTGCCTGGAGCAAAGTCGCGTGTGGAAGAAGCTCACGCACGGCAAGGATCTGGTGGCATTGGATCCAACGGCCACGATTAGCTTAGGGTATTAAAATTTTTAATTTATGTTGTAATTTGTGTATATAAATCGTGTAAAAGTTTAAAAATACATAACTTTTTCATACGAGGTCGAAAATGCGCGAAACCAGTCGCGTTGGAATCGTATGGACGAGCACTACGCGATGGAGTTGGTTTGGAGTCGTTTGGAGTTAGTGAGAATTTTGGGTAAAATTAAACGCGCGTTTAATTTTATTCGAAATAAATCGCTAAAACGGAAATAAAATCAAAGTGAGAACTTCTCACTCAATCGAATCAGTTTCGATTTTATTTTAAATAGTTAGATTTAAAATATTTGAATGCATGTTTGAATGATGATTGATATCTATTGATTGTTAAAATAGACATTATACGCCGTTAGTAAGCGGATGTTATTTATTAAAAACATATACCGCGAATATTTCATAAACAGTGAAATTGGTATTATATATATTAGCAATATATATATATATTGGCATATGTATATATTGGAGTTATTGATTCCCCGCATTTTTTGTTTAGCGGATGAGACCCTATTACGCCGTTATTAAGCGGATAATATTTTAAATCCCATATACCGCGATAATTTCGTACTGGAGCGAAATTGGTATTGTGCTAATGTTTGTGGATGCAGGAAACAGGTTGGAGGGATCCAACTGGATTCCTCAACAGTATTTATTTGATTATGGATATTTTAATATTCGTTGATTATCATATCGATATATGATATCGTTGTTGTCGTGATTGACTATTTGGTGTGTAGCATCATTGGACCAAATTTGGAATTTTAAAATGATTTCAAAGTGATTTTTTGAAAGTATAAGTTATAAAATAATTTTTGGAATTGATCCATGTTAAATAAATAAACGTTATAATTTTTATGTTATAAAAATTATGATTTTTTAGAAATATAGTTAAAAAAAACTGATTTTTGAGAATATGATGCTAATGATTTTATAAAATAGTTTAATCGGGATTTTAGAATTATTGTGAACAGTTTAAACATAGGATTTATAAAATTTAATTATTTTATGAATCAAAAGGATGAAGTTTTTAAAGGAATTTAAAGACGTTTAAAAAGAATAATATAAATTGATTTATATTAAGAGATTTATAAATGGATATTTATAAATTGAAATATTGACATTATAAAATGAGTTTTTATAAGTGTTTGAATGAAGTGAAAATGGATTGTATAAGTGAATGGAATTTATAAAATTATAAATGGTGAAGTTATAAATGAAAATTATAAATAGTAAGATTTATAATTTTTGTGAAATTATTAAAGAATATATTTTGATGAATAATTGAATCTTATAATTTATAAGATTTATAATTATGAAGTTAAAAGAACGATTTTGTAAAAAAATCGTTTTATAAGCATTTAACTTATAATGTGAACTTTTGGTTTATAATTGAGTTATGAATTGAATATAGATTAATAAAGGAATTTATAAAAGGAGTTGTTATAAAATAAATAGTAAAGGAATTTATAAACGTTGTTTTATAAATTTGCAAACGACTTATTTTGATAAGTAAATTGTTGAAACCTATAAATGGAGTCATATTCACGTTTTTGACTGTGAATAATCCTTTGAAATAAAATGAATAAAAGGATGAAATTTGTTAACATAGTATATTCACGTTTTTGAATAGTGAATAATATGTTAAAGAAAATGTTTAGATTTGATGTTTTAAATTGAATTAAAACGATCTAACGTTGTTTTAAATGTGTTGAGATTCGAAACCATAGATTTCAACATTTATTGTTGAAATAGACGTTTTCGAGAAAAAAAAGGAAATAGTGGACTATAACACTGTTGTTATAGTAAATGATTTCCGAAAGGAAATGTTTTGTATAGTATTGGGATTTATATATCTATTTTAATTTCGAATCCCTATACTAGTGATTTTGGGTTGTCGTAACGATGTTTTACGCAACATTCGTTTTGGCCCAAATAAATATGTTTAAGAGAACGATTTCCTTAAAGAATGAAATATATACTAAATTTCGATTTGAGTATATTGAATATTTTCCAAGTGTAGAAAATAAAAAGATTTTTAAATTACTTATTTTTAATAAGTATGGAAATGTTTTCCAATATAAAGTGAATATTAGAGAATTTATCTTTTTGAAGATAAATTGAAATGAATAATTGAAATCGAATATTCATTGACATTTTGAAATATAAATTCACTATGGAATTTATAAAAGAAAGTGGAATTTGATAAAAAATAAATATTGATTTATTTTTGAGATATTGAATTTTATATCTAGTAAAGATATTTTTGGAAAATAAATAATTTGGAAAATTATTTGGAATCTGGTGATGTTGTGCATATCTATTGATACTTCAATAACCGACTATCAATATTTCCCTTTGAATGTGTATTTGATGTGATTTGATTGAATGTGAATGCCACACTTATTTTTGAATAAGCGCTCACTATTCGGGTTATCCGGGAAAGGACCATGGGGTCGTATAACCCATTCCGAATATGTGATACGTCGTTATGAATTGCATTTGATGACCGGTGTTGAAAACCGAGTATTTGTGAAAGCGATAGGATGACCTATCGATTGTCTCTGCACTGGGTAGCTCCTGGTATAGAGATCTCCTAAGTGATGGGAAATTCGATCGGGATTGTGAATACCCGGATTTCAAGGGCTTCGTAAGAAGTGCCTTCGGTTTTGTTCGAGCCCGGAACAGACTTGTATGGATTGTGTGTCCGACGTTACAAATTGAGACATAAAGCAGATTTCATTCAAATATATTTCTGTTGGTGGCGGAGAATTTATTCTTTTAGCTTAACACCCTTCTCTGAGACGTACGAGCTCATAGGTTATGTAGTTGAATGTTATCAGCGATATATTCCCAATTTGGTAATGTGACATGCTGAGTGTTGCTGTAAATGATCATTGTGTCGATTATTTGTGATAGGATCATTTGTTTGATCGTCTATCTTGGTGATCATTTCTATGATCATTTGTTGACCCAAAGCATGGCTTTTTTATAAAGTGTGTTTTTGTGGACGTGACTTCGTCGAGCCTCACACCCCGTGAATGGTCAAAACAGGAAAGAAGCAGCAAGGTTATGAGGGGTAGCGCCCTTTAGGATGTGTGCATTTCCTTCTAGAAAAGGGTGGTATCATGGTATGGAGCCCAGATACTTACTCGTGTTGAAAACACTTTATGATTGTGTGAATTGATTACGAGCGCTCGGTTGAAAAGGTCCCAAAGGACTGGGGGATGGCATATTCGGTCAGTTGTTACTCAGTTAGGGGTAACCCGGCCTTGTGTTGGTAGAGATCCGGTTTGGTTCTCGGGGATGTCCATCCAGAGGCATTCTCATGTGGCAATGGGAAGTTCCTTGGCCTGATCATTCATTGGAAATCCAAAGAAACAATACGTGACTTGTACGGTTTTAGTTGTATAACCTGCTATGGAATATGGCGGTAACCTGCTATTGAACATAGTTAGCTATAGTAGGCATAGTTCGAAATGTCTATGTTGGCTAAGATTTATATTCTACTTTCGAAATGAATTTTTCCTACACTATACACTAATAATAATATCAAATGTTATTTTAAATGCGTATCAATCATCTTTGACTATCATAAGGAGAAATCTCCTCCGATTCTGCGTTTGCATTGTGTGTGTGTGCGGGAGGCCTTATGGTAGTCTCATTTTTAAAAGCATTGCGAATTGACTTTAAAAATATTCCTCTATTTTGATTTTAAAGATAAATAAACTGTTTTGAGTTCTCACACCAGTCACATGACTGACTTGGAGTTTATTGTTTTCCTTCCTAAACTCTGGGTGCCCACCAATTTCTACACGGGCAGTCAAGAGTTAGGTTTATCAGGATATTCTGGATATTCAGGAGTTGCTGGAGGCAAGATGGATGGAATGGCGTATTACTAATTATATAGTATTTCTTTTTCCGCTGCACTGTTTGATGTTGTACACTCTGATGATATGATGTAATGAAATGAAATGTATAAAATGTAATAACTGATATAGTTCTTTGTTTAAAGATTATTCATTTATTATTATATGTTGTTCCGCTGCGATTGTGAAATTCTGATGTTGTTCTGTTGTTATCTTTCTATCTATTTTCTTCTCTCTATTTTCTATTTTCTTTTCCCTCTATTCTCTTTTTCTTCTATTTTAAAAATTTCTACATTTTCCATTCTCTTTTCCCTCTATCTTTCTATTTTCTTTTTCTCTCTCTTCTTCTGTCTTTTTTTCTTTTTCTTAAAACCCATAACTATTCGGTTTTTCGGCAACGAAAAATCGAAAACGTTACAGTTAAACACTGTAGTTGTGAATTGATTAACTTTAAATTGATATGGAAATTGGTTATAAAGGATTATAAATTACTAAAGCAATCCAATACGATAAAATTTATGAATTATAGAATTTGAATTTAATGGCGATTTAATTAATTTAATATTAATTTATTTAATTAACTGGAAAATAGCCATTTTGGCCACTAACTCGGATTCCGACGAAACTAGTTTCATCGGATCCGTAACGGTGAATTATTGTAGGATTTCAAGTTTCATAGCCATCGAGCTTGTCGTTTGATCGTGCGGACTCGAAACGCATAGAAATCAATTTAATTGAAATCAATTGAAATCAATTGATTTTAGCATAACTTCTTCATACGATGGAATTTGGACCTGAAATATGTTCCATTGATTTTAAAATATTTTAAAACATCTGTTTTGATATATGGATTGACCCATCTGCCCCGGAGTCAGAACGAGCTTTTCGAGCCATATATCGTTCATTTTTTTCCAATCCAATCAAGCCCATCTATTCTATTTTGTTCAGCCTATATATATATGGTTATAAACCCTAGCAGTCTTTCTATTCCTCATTTTTTTACGTATAGAAATTTATGCTACTCCTCTTTCTCAATTGTAGACAAAACCAAAATTTCAATTGCAATTTCAAAATAAAATTCAAAGCCAAAATTTCAAACTCCTCAAATACTATCAACTTTTATATGGATCTGAAGCTCACAACGAGGCATCTCAAAATTGAGATTCGTTTTTCAATTTGAATCATCGGTTGCCCAGAAATTGATGATCAATTCTCGGCCGTTCATCACGCGACGATCAACATTAGCAGATCGTCGAATCGACCATGCAGTATGGTAGAGGGGACCGAGGGGAGTGCAGCAGCGTTATTCGTTCGTCGAATCAACGGCTGGATTTGCACGAAAAATTCAACAAGGGTTCAAAATTTATTGGCGGCTGCTGTTCGTTTGGGTGCGGAGCGACGTCGTGGAGGTCGGAGCCTCGCCTAGAGGGTAGTGGTGGTGACTAGCAGTGGCCTGGGGGCGCGATTCTCGATCAGCGTGGTCAACTGCGTGCGTGCGAACGTGATGTAGAGGGGCAGGCTTCAGTGCGAACGTGAATTTTGATATGAGCTGTAGGGTTAGACGGTGCTGACGTGGCTAGGTGATAACCTTTTTTTTTGTTATTTAAAATTTGCATTTTTAAATCGTTCTAATATCAATAACTTCTACATACGGTGTTCGATTTGCACATGGTTTCTTTTGTCAGGATCGTATTAAAATTCTGGACAGTTTGAAGCTAGTTTGGATGGATTCTAAGACTGTTCAAATTTTGGATTTAAATTGGATTTAAATTCAATTTAAATTCAAAAGGTGAGTGTTTTAACCCGCTCATAATTTCTGTAATTTCTTATGTTTGTTAAATTGATTTATAATGTGATTAAAAATTTATCTATGACTATTTGGCATATTTTGAATCATCGTCTTAGTTTATTTGAATTTATTTGGATATTATAGTTATTTAAGTTATTATTAAATATAACTGCCAGTAAATACCCGTTATTTATTATCTATTCTATATTGATGTTATTGTTTAAATTGGATGATGATTGTGATAAATGGTTGATAATTGATATTGGATGAATGGATGTTGTATTTTATATTGTTATAAACTGCAAGTTTTTATGCATTTTTATTTCATTTGGGATTGCGGTTTGAAATGTTATATAACCGTATTTTTATTTTAACTTACGGATTGAAATGATAAATATCCGTATCACTTGACCATAGGGTAGAAAAGTATATACAGACACCGTGGTCTATATCTAAAATATTTTGAAAATGATTTCTATGGTTTTGGAAAGAAATATATAGTTTAATAAACATTGATTTTTGATATTTGTATAATATCATTTTATATATAGTTAAATTCTCGAATTTAAGCTATGTATAAATTTGTTTAATAAAAATAAGTTTAATAATAGAGTTTGATTTTATTAAAATAAAATATGGTTAAGTATATAAATTATATTTTAATATAGAGGTTATAATGATTTAAATAAATTAAGGTTGGAAGATAAATTGGAACTTTATTTGAAATTGAATTCATTTGAGGAATTAAGGTTGGTATGATTTTACAACTTGATTTTGAGTTAAGGTGAATTTAATGAATATTTCAAGTATAAATAAATTAAAAGAAATATTTAGTTATCTGTAATTTGGGATTTATTTAAACGATAATGGAATTATTAAGTAAAGGTTTCAAACTAAACAAAAGAAAATTGAATTCGATATATATGAAATTATCAAACTTAGTTTTGAAATTGTTGAATACTTAAAGTTTGAAAAATACTTAAAGTTTATTTTGTGAACCAAATCTGTCTTGGAATCAATATAATTTGGAATGGTTTATTTGAAAACTAAATTGAAATGGGAATTTATGATTTGAGATTTGGTTAAATCTAAAATTTAGTAAAGTGTTATAATCTTAAGTGATTTGGTTTTGAAATATATAACTTTGAAAGTGTTATGATTTTAGGAAGAATAAATTTGAAGTTAAATTGATATCGTATTGATTTGGTTTCGAAAAGGCAATGATATTTTGGTTTAAAATATAAACTATTTTGAAAATGACCGCGGTGTTATGAAAACGATTGGTTGTTGAAGAGACCGAGATCAGATATGGGCATACTCTCCGTCGATACCGAAAACCACTTTAACAACCGTGTACGTGGTGAAAATTCCAGAATGAAGTAGGATGGCGGCGGCGTTCCTTTGAGGTATATACGTGGACCCAACTCCCATGAGTTGGCATAAGGTGGCTAAAACAAGAGCGATTGATGGGCTAATGAGGCAGCACCTTTGATCGGACACATCCCTTCGATATTATACTTTGACTTTTGGATTGATTCGATGGCAGCTTTTGATTTTTTGATTTGGGGGTGTGGCTCGAGGTGGGTGGTAGCTGCGACTATGCGTTACCATCGGCCCGGAAGCGTAATTGTTATATCTACCCTAGCACTGCCTAGTTGTGCCGTGTCACCTACCCTAGCGCGCTTTATACGATTTTGTTTTGTGCCATACCTATGGAGTGCCCTCTGACGACGCCCGGCACGGAGGAGATTACGGTACTGTATAGACTATGGGAATATACAAGTGTGTTAAGGTGGAAATTGTAAAGCCTTAACGCTATTTTCAAGTATATTATACTTTACTTTAGACACTATTATTATAGCGTATATTACTATATAGTAGATAGTTTAACGGATTCTTAGGATGTGTGAATCCCGAAATCTGCTAAGTTACTGCACTTACGTTTGACACTGGATAGGAGATGTCAAATCCCGTAAACATCTCTGATGCCGTTACATTCATACTTATTTCTGTTGATTTAACTCACATAAGATCTTTTAGTTCTGACTCGAATGTTTTGTCTTTTCAATTCGCTTGGGTCAGTCTGAGCATTTCAGGGTTCGAAGATCTTATTTCTGGAGGACGAAGACGAAGATTGTATTACTATTATTTATTATATTATTCCACTGCATTCATACTGTTCCACTACATTATTTATTATTCTCTGGTATGTGTAACTCTGATATGTGTTGTATAAGTATAATCAAATATTTTGTAAAACAGCTTCATGAACTGTTATTTGATTATTATACTTGGTCATTCCGCTATGAGATTCCGTTTTATTTTATTTCTTTCTCTGCTTTTCTTGTTCACCCCAATGACAATCCTCTCTTTTGTACGGTTTGAGTCGAACATGTGTGGTTTATCGTCGATTTAAAGCGTACAAAGAGGCGAGATGTTACATCTGGTATCAGAGCTTTAGTTTAGCGATAAACCTTAGCTTTGTGGGGTCTGACTTTTTGTTAATAGGGTAGTAATACCCTATGATGAGTCGCTGATTGTATATATATGAGAGAGCGTATTTGTTAGTGTTATAAAAAGGTTTTAATATTGTGTTAATTTGTTCCGCTTTGTATTTATAAATTCTGGTTGATGCATAAGACGATATTTGTTTTGAATATAGGCGGATGAAATAATTTTGCCTATTATATTTTCTATATATAAAATAAATTTTTTGTAAAGGTTATATTTGGATGTAATATAATGGTTGTTAGGAAGTGAAATTTATAAATATTGATTGAAAACAAAATTTGAAGAAAATAAAATAAACGAAAGATTGAAAATTTAGAACTTAAGTTCCGAGGTTTTGAAACTTCCTTTTGAATGATTTTGGAATATAATAATAATATTATTAGCAGTATTTTCTGATATAAATATTTCAATATAATTTGAAAGAATTGTTTTAAGGAAACTTTGAAAAGAAATAAATTCTGTACTCCCCTCTCTGTCGCTGAAAAATAATTTCGGTGATGAATGCACGCATCATCAACATTCATTTTCGAGTTTCTAAGTGGGAAGACCACTGTAGTAATTTTACTATAGTTTTATTTTGATAAACAAATATAAAATTTCATATTGTTTAAATATAACTGGATATATAAGTTGTAAGTACATATTTTTATCTATTATTTTAAAATGATTGAAATTTAACCCGGTATTTAGTTTTAGGTTTCCGTTAATTAATAGTTTCAATTATTGTAGGGAAATGGAATATAACTAACTAATAATTGGAATCTTTAATTAAAATAAGAGATTAAATGCTATGTTATAAATGAAGTAACAAGAAAGTTGAAATTTGTAACCTATAAAACAAAAGATACGATTTTTAGAACATTAAGTTAATTTAAAATAAATAAAATAAACTTTTGTAACTTCAAATTGCATCCTTAAAAGCATGTGTATGACTTATCGAATGTTACAAGTTCCAATGTTTAATAAGGAAATGTAATGGATATTATACAAGTAAAACTTGAAGTAACGAAAATATTTAATGAAATTCTTTAATAAATAAGAATTTGCCGTTCTAATTGTCATATACTTAAGTATAATTGAAATGCTACTAATTTAATAGAATAGAAAGGTAAGTATTATAAAAAAATGATTATAAACTTAAGTAGATGAATTGATATGCTAAGAAATTTGAATTGAACATAAATACTATAAATAAATGAATGTAAATAAATAAGATTATGCAATAATGAAGGAATGAATACAATGCAGTAAAAAAGAACCGACATGACCTGAATAAATGAATTGAAAAGTTTTTGTAAGAATTAAATGTAAATTTAAAGTTGAATCATTTTATGAATGGAATGGAAATGAAACAATAAACGTGTGAAAGAAAAATTATAAAAGTAAACTTAAATAATGTTAGAATTTGTTGTTTGTTTGGTTTATGGTTGTTTGGGCAAGGATACTTTAAAATTGTTTAGATGTATGAATAATCTATCTAATTTCATCTAAGACTGTTGAGTAAATGGTGCACTTAATAGTTTATTTTCAATTCTGTACAATTTAAAGTTTTTGAACCCGAACAACTATTTGTTTTGTTTGATATGGATGGATAATTGAATTGTGTTGATTCTATATGATGATTGTATGCGGTGGTTGCAACGATTGTTGTTTATATTGAATTGTTTGAAACAACTTTAAATATTTCATTTTATATAATTATTAACTCTTTTTGGATTATATAAGTGAAATACAGGTTATGGAAGTAATTGCTACTGCTTTTGGTTTCATAATTAAGCGTTAATTGCCCGACAAATATGTACGTTTTCGGATTACGGTTTACAGCGTTATTATATAGTTTTTCCGTTGTCGGATATATTATTTTGAGATATTGTTATATATAATATTATATTTTCTTCCGAGCCTCCCCGTACAAAGGATACTTTGCCAAAAAATTCGTAAATTTTGGACTTAGAATTTTTTTTAAAAATGTTTCCAAACTTTATTAATTTAAGTATAAAAAGATTTAATGGTTAGAAATTGGTATATTTTATTTAAATTAATTGATTTTGTAAATTTATTTGTTTATAAATTTAATATTTTAAGTAAGACATATTGATTTCTTAATTCTTCTTCCCCCTTCTTTTTCCTTTTCGGGGACGAAAATTTTTGAGTGGGGGAGAGTGAAACGACCCGTAAAATTTTCGATAATTTAATTTGTTAATTTTATTAAATGTTTGTTATCTAATATTGAAAAAACAGAAATATATGAATCATTAATGAAATAATAACTTAAATGAGTTGTAATAATGCTAATCTAAGTTAAATATTAACTATTTGAATGGGGTTACAATTAACGGAATTAAGGTAAATGTTATACTAGGCTATAAATCGAATATAAGAAAACAAACGTAAATATTGAATTAATTATTGAATATATATATATATATATTGAATGGTTTGAATAAAATGAATGTTTAGTAAGAAATTATAGCATTGGTTTGGGAATGATAAACTTATAAGAACGTGATTGAGAGTTAATGATAACAATTATTATAAGTTAATCATTTATATAGTCCATTAAATCAAAATTTGTAATCAATTGCAATGAATCTCAATTCAACGTTATGTTAGTGTAAATTAAGGAAATAATTCTAAATAATGTTAATGTTATTCATAATAGGACAATTTTTTGAATTAAAGGAATGGAAATAAAGATTTATTAATTTAAACTTAATGAATGGATAATTGTAATTAAATGAGATTTAATATTTAATTTTTACGTCAATAGGAATTTAGATGAAATCTAAAAATATTAATGAAATGGATCATGAACCAATTGTTAATTTCATCCATTTGATAATAATTTATTGAATACAGAATTTAGAATCAAATAAATGATTTATTGGGATTGAAATTGATAATTAATGAATTTATTAAAATTGAAACTTAAACACTGTAGTTGTGAATTGATTAACTTTAAATTGATATGGAAATTGGTTATAAAGGATTTTAAATTACTAAAGTAATCCAATACGATAAAATTTATGAATTATAGAATTTGAATTTAATGGTGATTTAATTAATTTAATATTAATTTAATTAATTAATTGGAAAATGGCCATTTTGGCCACTGATTCGGATTTGGACGAAACCAGTTTCATCGGATCCGTAACGGTGATTTATTATAGGATTTCAAGTTCCGTAGCGATCAGCTTGTCGTTTGATCGTGCAGACTCGAAACGCCTAGAAATCAATTGAAATCAAATTGAAATCAATTGAAATCAATTTGAAATAAATTGATTTTAGCATAACTTCTTCATACGATGGAATTTGGACCTAAAATCTGTTCCATTGATTTTAAAATATTTTAAAACATCTGTTTGGATATATGGATTGACCCATCTTCGTTCCGGAGTCAGAACGGGCTTTTGAGCCATATATCGTTCATTTTTTTCCAATCCAATCAAGCCCATCTATTCTATTTTGTCAGCGTATATGTGTGTGTGTGTGTGTGTGTGTGTGTATACACGGTTATAAACCGTAGCAGTATTTCTATTCCTTATTTCTGTACGTATAGAAATTTCTGTTGCTCCTCTTTCTCAAGGGCAGACAAAACCAAAATTCCAATTGCAATTTCAAAATAAAATTCAAAGCCAAAATTTCAAACTCCTCAAATACTATCAACTTTTATATGGACCTGAAGCTCTCAACGAGCGCATCTCATATTTGAGATTCATTTTTCAATTTGAATCATCGGTTGCCAAGAAATTGATGATCAATTCTCGACCGTTCATCACGCGACGATCAACTTCAGCAGAACGTCGAATCGACCATACAGTATGGTAGAGGGGACCGAGGAGAGTGCAGCAGCGTTATTCGTTCATCGAATCAACGGCCGGATTTGCGTGAAAAATTCAACTAGGGTTCGAAATTTATTAGCAGCTGCTGTTCGTTTGGGTGCGGAGCGACGTCGTGGAGGTCGGAGCCTCGCTTGGAGGGTAGTGGCGGTGGTTAGCAGTGGCCTGGGGGCATGATTCTCGATCAGCGTGGTCAACTGCGTGCGTGCGAACGTGATGTAACAACTGCGTGCGTGCGAACGTGATGTAGAGGGGCAGGCTTCAGTGCGAACGTGAATTTTGAGATGAGCTGTAGGGTTAGACGGTGCTGACGTGGCTAGGCGATAAGCTTTTTTTTTGGTTATTTAAAATTTGCATTTTTAAATCGTTCTAATATCAATAACTTCTACATACGGTGTCTGATTTGCACGCGGTTTCTTTTGTCAGGATCGTATTAAAATTCCAGACAGTTTGACGTGGGTTTGGACGGATTCTGAGACTATTTAAATTTTGGGTTTAAATTGGATTTATATTCAATTTAGATTCAAAATGTGAGTGTTTTAACCCACTCACAATTTCTAGAATTTCTTATGTTTGTTAATTGATTTATGATGTGTTTAAAAATTTATCTATGACTGTTTGACATATTTTGAATCATCATCTCAGTTTATTTGAATTTATTTGGATAAAATAGTTTTTTAAGTTATTATTAAATATAACTGCCAGTAAATACCCGTTATTTATTATTTGTTCTATATTGATGTTATTGTTTGAATTGGATGATGATTGTGATAAATGGTTGATAGTTGATATTGGATGAATGAATGTTGTATTTTATATTGTTATAAACTACAAGTTGTTATGCATTTTTATTTCATTCGGAATTGCAGTTTGAAATGTTATATAACCTTATTTTTATTTTAAATTACGGATTGAAATGATAAATATCCGTATCACTTGACCATAGGGTAGAAAATTATATACAGACACCGTAGTCTATATCTAAAATATTTTGAAAATGATTTCTATGGTTTTGGAAAGAACTATATGTTGATACGCTAGATTTTGATCAATGACAACGTGCTTCAAAAAGGAAGAGATATGTGCAAAGCTAAAGGAAGAACGATAAAAACCAAGGATAAACATGAGTATGATTTCTATATAGGTCTTAGTTTAGATATATTGTTAAAATCTATCCTCAAGAGGCTTGCACAAACACTAGAACATATTTCATAAACTTAATATTTTAGTTAAGTGTTCACTGTGCAGAAACAACCAGTTCAGTCAACTGAACAGGAAATTTCAGTTGACTAAACCTGTTACAGAATTACAACATGCAACCAGTTCAGTCAACTAAACAGGGAATTTCAGTTGACTAAAACTGTTACAGAATTACAACATGCAACCAGTTCAGTCAACTGAACAGGAAATTTCAATTGACTAAACCTGTTACAGAATTACAACATGCAACCAGTTCAGTCAACTGAACAGAAATTTCAGTTGACTAAACCTGTTACACATACACAAACATGTACAGTTTCAGTTGACTGAAATACCCTGCTCAGTCGAGTGAATTTGTTCCTGAAAATTTTAGTTCATATTTTCAGGTGACTGAATTCCTTGTTCAGTCGACTGAATTTGAACCTGCGAATTTTCTCTGAATGGACACCTTCTTCCTCCCAAGAGTTGCAACCATTCTCCAATGGAAATGGAAGCATCTCTTGTCTACATCTCTAGCCAACAAATGCATCTCTTCTACACATATATATACATGCTTCTAACATCTTCAAAATTACCGAATTTTCTTGCTTTAATCTTACTATTCTCTTGATCATATTCTCTAGATATTCTCAAAGCAATCAACAATCTATTGCTTGAATCACTGTTTTGTTTATAACATTCTTTTGATTCATAGCAATTCACATTTCCTAAATCTTCACAAACACATTGCATACTCTCGAGGATAAGATTATAGGAATATTGTACTACATTAGACTCATTAGTGTTGACAAGAACACAACAAATCGAATATTGTATTTTAGTAATTGAGTTGAAGTCCTCTTCGGTAGTTGAGGCAAGAAATCCCGTTCGGTTGTTTGGGTAAGTTGTAAACATATTCCTTCGGGTGAAGTGAGGGTGTTAGTTAGTGAAATTCCTAAGTGAAGCTTAGGGACTGGACGTAGGAGTAGAGGTCCGAACCAGTATAAAATCCTGGTATCTCCTTGCATTTACCTACTTTATCTATCTAGACTATTCCGTTATTCCATATTACACGATCCTACCGCATAACCCCCTCTTTCAATTGGTATCAGAGCAAGGTTGTCCTATAACCATAACACTGTTATTAGACATATTGATAATATGGAAAATAACGCAAGTACAAGCACAACATCTGCTTATAGTTCTACATTTGCGGAAGGACAATCTACCCAAAGACCTCCTCTATTGAATGGACTAAACTATAACTATTGGGCTACAAGGATGAGGATTTATATGCAAGCAACAAGTTTTGAAGCTTGGAATGCTACTCAAGCAGAGTTCGTTGTACCCACAACTGATTATCCTACATGGACACAAACTCATAAGAATGAAGCTAGTGCAAATGCCAAAGCTATGAATATGCTATTTTGCGCCCTGGATAGAAATGAATTCAATCGTGTAAGCATATGTACTACTGCATATCAGATATGGGAAACACTTAAAGTCATACATGAAGGCACAAACAAGGTTAAACAAACAAAGATATCCATGCTGAAGAACCAATTCCAAAACTTTAGAATGCGACAAAATGAATCCATCAATGACATGTACTTGAGATTTCAAGACATTCATCATGCCTTAATAGGACTAGGAGAAAAATACACGGATTTTGATATTGTGTCTAAAGTTCTAAATTCACTCACTGATGAATGGGAAAGAAAAGTACTAGCAATCGAGGAAGCAAATGATCTATCTACAATGAAACCGGAGGAATCAATTGGAAATCTTATGTCATATGAAGTAAATATGCAAGCTAAGAAAGATCAAGCCCAAGAAAGAAAGAATGTAGCTTTTCATGCAGAAAAGGAAGAATCAGAGTCTGAAGATGAGGATTTAGCATTTATAGCCAAAAATTTCAAGAAATTCTTAAGATATAGAAAAGGAAATAAAAACGGATTCAATAAGAATTTCTCGAACAAACCTACATCCTCGAATATAGAATGTTTCAACTGTCATAAAAAGGGTCACATGCACAAGGATTGTCCAGAGCAAAAGAAGGAGAATCAGAAAGCTCTCAAAAATAAAAACAAGAGAGAGAAATTCAAAAAGAAGGCATTCTCCGTAACATGGGACGATTCAGATTCTTCTTCATCTGAAAGTGAAAATGATAGCGACAATGAACAAGCGAATGTATGCTTTATGGCTCAAGAATCTGAGGTTAGTAATTTAACTTTCGATGATTTAATTGAAGTAAACACTGAACTTTTGAACACAATAAAAACTCTTAAAAAAAAACTCAAAGAAACTCGTGAAAATCAAAACAAAGCTGAATTTGAAAGGGATATGTTAAAAGATGAAAAGAAAATTTTAGAAGAAGAACTTGAAAAAGTTCAAGAATCTCATTCAAATTCGGAAACTCAATTATCACTTTTAAGTCAAGAAATTGAAACTCAATAGATAAAGAATGATATAATTGTTTCTGAAAATCATGAGTTAAAAACTAAGATTAGACAAGTTGAGTTAGAAAATAATAGTCTTCAAGCTAGATTAGATAACATCACTAAAAATGTTTCTAACTTTAACCAAGGAAGAGAAAATTTATCTAAGATTTTAGAAAATTCTCAATCCTCTTCAAATAAACATGGATTAGGATATAAAAAGGAGTCAAAAATTCCTAAAAAGAAAAATACAAATTTTAAGAGGAATATTGATTCAAAACAACAAATGTTATTAAGAGAACCTATTAAAACAAAAGTAGAAACCAAGATAGTCAAAATTTGGGTCCAAAGACTAACAATATTTTAATTAGGAATAAATATATTAAAACATTTATGGATAGTGTTCATAATAATAAAAACTATATTTATAAAAGGATACTGAACCGAATTGGGTTTGGTTTCCTAAGATCTAACTCTTAGGACCCTATTAAAAGGTGGGTACCAATATATTTATTAATATTTTTTACAGGTCCCACTCAAGAAAAGAAAATGGATTTTGGATAGTGGTTGCTTTGTTTGACAATTATATACTTCTACAAATTATTACTTCCTTTTTGTCGATGACAAAGGGGGAGAAAAGTCTATGTCACTAACTTTATTTTGTAGGAAAGATAGTGCATATATTCGGGGGGAGGAAAAATAATTACATCTCTACACACATCAGTATTGTCATCAATCAAAAAGGGGAAGAATGTTGATACGCTAGATTTTGATCAATGACAATGTGCTTTAAAAAGGAAGAGATATGTGCAAAGCTAAAGGAAGAACAATAAAAACCAAGGATAAACATGAGTATGATTTCTATATAGGTCTTAGTTTAGATATATTGTTATAATCTATCCTCAAGAGGCTTGCATAAACACTAGAACACATTTCATAAACTTAATATTTTAGTTAAGTGTTCACTGTGCAGAAACAACCAGTTCAGTCAACTGAACAGGAAATTTCAGTTGACTAAACCTGTTACAGAATTACAACATGCAACCAGTTCAGCCAACTAAACTGGAAATTTCAGTTGACTAAAACTGTTACAGAATTACAACATGCAACCAGTTCAGTCAACTGAACAGAAAATTTCAGTTGACTAAACCTGTTACACATACACAAACATGTACAGTTTCAGTCGACTGAAACACCCTGCTCAGTCGACTGAATTTGTTCCTGAAAATTTTAGTTCATATTTTCAGTTGACTGAATTCCCTGTTCAGTCGACTGAATTTGAACCTGCGAATTTTCTCTGAATGGACACCTTCTTCCACCCAAGAGTTGCAACCATTCTCCAATGGAAATGGAAGCATCTCTTGTCTACATCTCTAGCCAACAAATGCATCTCTTCTACACACACACACACACACACACACACACATATATATATATATATATATATATATATATACACACACACACATTCTTCTAACATCTTCAAAATTACCGAATTCTCTTGCTTTAATCTTACTATTCTCTTGATCATATTCTCTAGATATTCTCAAAGCAATCACCAATCTATTGCTTGAATCACTGTTTTGTTTATAACATTCTTTTGATTCATAGCAATTCACATTTCCTAAATCTTCACAAACATATTGCATACTCTCGAGGATAAGATTATAGGAATATTATACTACATTAGACTCATTAGTGTTGACAAGAACACAACAAGTCGAATATTGTATTTTAGTAATTGAGTTGAAGTCCTCTTCGGTAGTTGAGGCAAGAAATCCCGTTCGGTTGTTCGGGTAAGTTGTAAACCTATTCCTTCGGGTGAAGTGAGGGTGTTAGTTAGTGAAATTCCTAAGTGAAGCTTAGGGACTGGACGTAGGGCTAGAGGTCCAAACCAGTATAAAATCCTAGTGTCTCCTTTCATTTACCTACTTTATCTATCTAGACTATTCCGTTATTCCATATTACACGATCCTACCGCATAACCCCCTCTTTCAATATATAGTTTAATAAAAATTAATTTTTGATATTGTACAAATATAATTTTATATAGTTAAATTCTCGAATTTAAGCTATGTATAAATTTGTTAAATAAAAATAAGTTTAATAATAGAGTTTGATTTTATTAAAATAAAATATGGTTAAGTATATAAATTATATTTTAATATAGATGTTATAATGATTTAAATAAATTAAGGTTGGAAGATAAATTGGAAATTTATTTGAAATTGAATGCATTTAAGAAGTTAAGGTTGGTATGATTTTACAACTTGATTTTGGGTTAAGGTGAATTTAATGAATATTTCAAGTATAAATAAATTAAAAGAAATATTTAGTTATCTGTAATTTGTGATTTATTTAAACGATAATGGATTTATTAAGTAAAGGTTTCAAAACTAAACAAAGGAAAATTGAATTTGATATATATGAAATTATCAAACTTAGTTTGAAATTGTTGAATACTTAAAGTTTGAAAAATACTTAAAGTTTATTTTGTGAACCAAATCTGTCTTGGAATCAATATAATTTGGAATGGTTTATTTGAAAACTGAATTGAAATGGGAATTTATGATTTGAGATTTGGTTAAATCTAAAATTTTGGAAAGTGTTATAATCTTAAGTGATTTGGTTTCGAAATATATAACTTTGAAAGTGTTATGATTTTAGAAAGAATATATTTGAAGTGAAATTGATATCGTATTGATTTGGTTTTGAAAAACAATGATATTTTACGCGGTGTTATAATAACGATTGGTTTTTGAAGAGACCGGGATCAGATATGGGCATACTCTCTGTCGATATCGAAAACCACTTTAACAACCGTGTACGCGGTGAAGATTCCAAAATGAAGTAGGATGGCGGCGGCGTTCCTTTAAGGTATATACGTGGACCCAACTCCCATGAGTTGGCATAAGGTGGCTAAAACAGGAGCGATTGATGGGCTAATGAGGTAGCACCTTTGATCGGACACATCCCTTCGATATTATACTTTGACTTTTGGATTGATTCGATGACCACCTTTGATTTTTTGATTTGGGGGTGTGGCTCGAGGTGGGCGGTAGCTGCGGCTATGCGTTACCACCGGCTCGAAAGCATAATTGGTATATCTACCCTGGCATTGCCTAATTGTGCCGTGTCACCTACCCTAGCGTGGCTTGTACGATTTTGTTTTGTACCATACCCATGGAGTGCCTTCTGACGACGTCCAGTACGGGGGAGATTACGGTACTGTATAGACTATGAGAATATAAAAGTGTGTTAAGGTGGAAAATGTAAAGCCTTAACGCTATTTTCAAATATATTATACTTTACATTAGACACTATTATAATAGCGTATATTACTACATAGTAGATAGTTTAACGGATCCTTAGGAGGTGTGAATCCCGAACATCTCCTAAGCTACTGCACTCACGTTTGACACTGGATAGGAGATGTCAAATCCCGTAAACATCTCTGACGCTGTTACACTCATATTTATTTCTGTTGATTTAACTCACATAAGATCTTTTAGTTCTGACTCGAGTGTTTTGTCTTTTCAATTCGCTCGGATCAGTCTGAGCATTTCAGGGTTCGGAGATCTTATTTCTGTAGGACGAAGACGAAGATTATATTACTATTATTTATTATATTATTCCACTGTATTCACACTGTTCCGCTGCATTATTTATTATTCTTTGGTATGTGTAACTCTGATATATGTTGTATAAGTATAATCAAATGTTTTGTAAAACAGCTTCATGAACTGTTATTTGATTATTATATTTGGTCATTCCGTTGTGAGATTCTGTTTTGTTTTATTTCTTTCTTTGCTTTTCTCGTTCACTCCAATAACAATCCGCTCTTTTGTAAGGTTTGAGTCGGACGTGTGTGGTTTATCGTCGATTTAAAGCGTACAAAAAGGTGGGATGTTACAACTTCTTTTTCTTGGAGTGATAGTTTTATAAACCAAGCAACATTTGTGCACATCATTTTTCCTTGCAAATGTAAAATACACAATATTTGTAGAACAATAATTCATGCACGAAGAGCATGTCGCTATCACGCACGAAGCGCGTGCCGTTATGCTCGTATAACATAATCCAGCTAGGTATATGATGACTTGATACTAAATAAAGGTATGACTCACGCATGTAACTGGACTTTTCACTCCATGCATGTAACTGGACTTATCACTCCATGCAAGCAAGAAGCTTTAACTGGACTTGGAGTATACTAAATCACCAATAACTGGATTTGATACTAAATAAAGGTCATACCCACGCATGTAACTGCGTTTAACTGGAGTTGTACACGCAAATATGTGCCTACGGGTGGCTGCATGCTTCTGGTAATGCACACGCATGTAATAAAATAGGTATCCAACTCATCCAAGAACATGCATATACACTGGTATTATATTTCACGTCATATCTGCAAATGGGTGAGTGATTAAATGGTAATATGTTATAGATAATGGATTTTACCACTTAACAACCCAGTATTCAGCGATACTGCAAGAACAAATACAAGAAGAGTTAGGAAAAGCAAACATAACAATCAAATAAACTAATAGAAGAAAATGCCTGCAACGATTAAAAAAACAAAATGTAAGACGTATAAATATTTGCGCGCTAGATCAAGTTATACAACTTAATGTTGCAAGGAAATACAAACACTTACAAGTTATAGCATATAAACTGAATAAAATAGTATGTTAAAATAAAGTAGTTTTTTTTATTCATGGGCGTACGGAAAATTTTTGAGAAAAAGATTTTTGATGCTCCGAGTAAAGCATCAAAAACTAGTTTTTCTATAATTGAAAATCAGGTAGTTGATAGCATTCCTTGAACAAAGTTTCGTCTTCACTTTTTAGGTCAATGTACGATTAAATTTAATCTCAGCTGACAACATTTATAATAAAAGTGAGACTTGGAGATGTTAGCATGCACATTATTTGTTTCACAAACGAAAAGAATCTCCAGAGAAGATTTTGTAAAAGCATGCAAAACTGACATAACTTTCACACTGCCACCTGGAGATGTATGGATAGAAAGATAAACTAACTATTAAAATGATACCTTTCCCACTGCCACCTGGGGATGTTGAGTTCTTTCCCACTGCCACCTGGGGATGTTAAGTTGTAATGTAAAAAAGTAATTGATGTTTGCGTGATGGAAAGCGAATTAATATGGCATCGTATATATAGAGTGGAAAGAATTACTCACGTCGTTATCTTACCACAGTAATAGGCATATGACTTGCTCAATCAGCTGCAGCTGTATAAATATTATTGGGTGATGAGTACGCATGACTTGCTCAATCAATTCATTTACTCAATAAACGTATGCTTCGGTGGGCAACACTTTATTTATTATTGGATGATGAGTACGTATGACTCGCTCAATTTATAATTCATTTACTCAATAAACTTATGCTTCTGTGGGCCACACTTTATTTTTTCACCGAGTTGTGTTATGATGCTATTTTTTTTTAGATGCTATTTTGTTGGATTGAAGGAGATATTTTTGAATTGTTTAAAGGATATTTTTGGTAGCTCACGTTTACACCAAAAAAGTTGACACCAAAGGTATTTCAATTATTATTAAAGATAATAAGATTTATATATCTTGTTTAAACAAGTGAAACTTTTGAAAAGAGAATCATACATTTTCAAAAGAAAATCAATATTTTTTTGAAAACTTTAACCTTTTTTCTGAGAACTTCATTTTCATAAGAAATAAATTTCTTGTTATACTTTTATATTATTTTTCAATTAACATAACTCATTTTTCTACCATATCATTCATTATATATCTAAGTGAAATGGGTCAAATTGATAACTGACCGCAAGGAATGTTTTTTCTAAAAATTATACAGTGTAATGGTTATCCATCCTTCTACTGGTTGTTTATTCAATTGAGGTTGATGGGAGTTTGTAACAAGTGCTATTTTTTGAAATTATACAATTAAACCGTCAATTCATTACCGTTTCAACTTAAGATACTAAGAATGCTCCGAACATATATTGTCAAGTGTGAAAATCATGGAGATCACCAAACTACGGGTCCCATGATTATTTCTTTTTGTCCGGCCATTTTAGCACCTTCAGAAATTCAATAAAAGAAAAACCAAACAATCACGCATCATGAAAAGGCTGAAAAAAGATGATACACCTCAAGTGTATAGATTCAGATTAGCACTTTCTCCAAAATCAGCATCAATTATTAGATCAACTTTTCAGAACACACTCCCATCTATAACACTACACAATTATACGCAAAATCTAAGCATGACCCAAAAAAATTTTAAAAAAAATAAAAATCAGGAAAATAGAGGTAGAATCAAACGTTCCCAGAATTCTTTTCATCTATATTGACAATGCGAGACGAATCACCAGCTGGAACAGTAGCAGGCCCCTCGCCGTAGCTTTCATCCAAATGAAGCTGAGCAAACTCATTAAGCATTCCCATGCTCTGATTATACATAATCTCCTTCTTCTCCTCCTCCGCCTTCTCAACCTTCTCTTTGGTCATAGACCCAACTTCACCTGCCGCCTTCGCCACTTTATTGAAAGCGGAAGACACCCAGGAAGCTCCCGATAGCACATACGGATTGCTTAAAATGGCGTTTCCAGCGCTGCTCGCTTTCTGCTCTGCAGCGGAGAAAGCCGAACGTGTGATCTGCGACACTTGGTATTTTTCATCCACTTCTCTTACTTTCTCGTTCACTATTGTGGTCGTCATGCTGATCTTCTCGCTTAGTCCGATTCTAGAATTGAGGGTCGCAATTGTGGCTGTTGCATTGGATGTGAGGCCGTGTCTCTCGTCGAATGACTTTGCGCGTGCGAGAGCGTCTTTGCCCAGGACGAAGCCTTTTGCAAGCATCGTGCTCATCATGTCTTCTGCTTTTCGTATTGTCGACCCATCGATACTATCGTGTACCTTTTGATGAGAAAAATTATCATTTCTTACGCTTAGTAAGTTGCATTTAGTTGAGATTTAAGGGTTCATCCTAATGGTAGTATATTTTAGCCAAGTTGGTGCTTTTTAATGTTAATTAGAAATACCTGAGAAGATTTGTATGCTTCTGGTGGAAGATGGTAATTTTCTTCTAGCATCACAGTCACAGGAAGATCAACGATTGTTGCCCCCTGTACGATCATCATGTATTTAGTTACAATTAGTAGAAACACACATCAGTTACTTGTAATAACCCAACCTTTCTTGTTTTATAGCCTTCTATCAGATTAGTAGATTATTCTTTTCTTATTTCAAAACTTTCAACGACTACAAGAATTTTTACTTCAGGGTTCATGGTTAGATATCTTGGACTTTTACCTTAGATGAAATTTGTTTGGTGTGAGAAAGATTAGAAATAATATTGTTTGCTTAGAGTACCATGAAAAGGCCAAATTATGTTATTGACATAAAATTTACATACTGTGAGAAGCACCGCTGTATCTGCTCCCTGTGAATCCTTAAATGTCACAAATGCAGTCTGGGTTCTTTCAGATTCACTGCAGGAATACAAAGCATATCAATTTAAGGAGTTCCTGTATGCTTTCCGCATATTAACTAATGGTATGTGGCGAATTAATAACCTTCTCATTTCAATGAAAAATATATCTCCAGAAAATGAGAAGAATTCCCTGATATCATGCTCATATGCTGAAAGTGAAATATTGCTAACTTTTACTGTTCTTGTCTGCACGTAAAAACAAGAACAAGGTTTATCTTGTTGTCTCCATTTTCTCCGCAGCTTACTCACAAATTGGCCGCACAATGATTAAACCAAACTACTCTAATGAATTGTGTCCTAAATAAATTATAGCACAAAATAATTAAGAATTTCCTATCTGAACTCCAGTCAACAACAGAGGCATTTTGCTTTTAGCAACTATTAATCAGTATATATCCTAGTAGCATGATCATATTTATTATAAGATTTATTCAAGATAAGAGCTTAATATAACAAATCAACATCACAGAAAAAATATCAATAAAATCTCACATCCGTAACATCAATAGTCCAATTTGAAGTACCAGATGACTGGTCCGGCGGTGCCTGCACATTGCATATTAATTAAATATAATAGATACAAAAGGAACACAACAAGTATCATTATCGGTAAAGCAGAATGCAGCTAAAACATTTATGCTATCAAGCACCTACTTGATTGTAACGGACATAATCAATAAGCTGTAATGTCTATGCACTCCTTTGAAGAATTTCCAAAAGACCGACACCATAACTTCTTGAAACGAAAATGGCATACTTAGCTCTTTCATGCATGATTGCAAAAGCATTATAATACAAAGATAAATTCAAACATGAAGAAGAGCTGGACCAGATTCTTGTTTCGTAAGTGCATCTAATTTCAAGAAATATGCAAGCACGAGTTGGATGGAAAAATTAATATATACCCACACATTTCAAGCATGATTCCAACCACTCCCTTTTGTTTATTGCTATCAAGAAAGATGATCATAAACTCATGTGCTTACATATCATATCAAAAGTAACAAGATGCGACCTAGTCCTAATTACTTAGGATACCGAATCATACATACACTGTAAGTGAAGCAAATGCTAACCAAAACATAGCTAATCCAATCGCACAGCGTGCGAAATCAAATGACCATTAAAATATATACTACACATTCCCCCTAACCTAACTGTTATGAACAAGCTTATTACTAGTAAATTGTAACTGTATAAACATCTAAAGGTTCTTATTAACATGGGTACATTTAAAAAAAGCACATGATACATACTGGAATTTCAAAAGTAATAGTATATAACATAAATACTTCTAGTTAGGTTGATCTTATAATTTCTGTGACTTAACATGTATCTTGAGACAAGTGTTAACATTTTGTAAAAAATAAAAGCTAAATAAGAGTTTTTATATTTTCCAATATCATCCACCAAAACATAGCGCTACAAACTTTTGTTGTGGGCTTGCATAATCTTCATTCATCGGTTCTTTAATTCCTAGCTAACACCAACACAATTTTTATAAGCTACACGCCTCACTCAAGCAATTATTAAAAGAATTCTAATGCTTATGGTAACTATACATCTCTACTACAATTTATATGCTCCAATTTATAACCTCATGAAATAACAGATTCAATCTAACTATTTTCAAGTTCAGCCGGGACAATTGTTGTTCTTTTTTTTCCTCTCTCCTTTTCTCTTTTCTTTTTCTTTTATCTCTTTGATGTTTTAGATATGCTGTTCAAACTTATATTGTATATATGAATAATTGATCATAGTATCACCATTGGAGTCGGATTAGCTACTTATCGGAGTTCGAGCTATGACCGAAAAACAATTTGTATTCATTGTTTCAATATTGGATCACAAAATTAGTTTAAACCAAAGTTTAACCTTATATAATTATTCTGTAAAATATCAATAGTTTCGCGTATTTATAGATAAAGTAAAAATTAAAACTGCGACCGTTTATTGACATTTATCTTTCAAACATATTGATATACAAGTACTCTACGCGCGCATGAGATATATTGTCTTATGCTAGTACCAAGGACAATAAGACAGACAAATGAAAGTAATATGTTGGAAAGAAATTTCTTTATCACATCTCAACGGCTAAAACATCTGTTCTCTATCAAAATATATAAAAACTATCATATCAAGATAGCAACAGATAAATCAGATTCCCCAATGTGGCTAGAAAAATACAACAATAATCGATATAACTCACCGACATTTGGCCGAATCCTAAGAAAATCTGTAGAAACAAATATTGAATTTCTGATTCAGGAAAGAGAGTATTAGGGTCTGGATTGAAAAATAAAAAGGGGCAAAATGGAAGAGATAATTTTTTGTTAGGAAATGATGACACGTCCGATGCACAATTTCAGCGGAAAGAGCGATTTGTAATTGAAGGTGTGAATCCTTTACTACGCTTTCTTTCATCAACACTTGAATACTCTTTTGTTATAAACGAGAACTTTACGAAATACCACAATTTCAATACATATGGTCAATTGTTAAATATGTTTTGACTAAGGGTGCTAATGTTTTTTACACACTCAAACATCTATCGTGCCTTACTTCTCCTATCACCAACCCTACCAATTATCCACTCATTATTACTACTGTAGTTGTTAATATTATTGTTGAGAGCGTTTAATGAAGTGTCCTCTTTTCTGTCAAACTCTCCAAACCGATTTTTTTCTTCAAACAAACCACTCTCTCTTCTTCAAAAATTATTTCTATTTCTTTTGTAGAAAATTTTTATATTTAGAAAAATAAATGATCATTAAAAGAAGGAGAGCACCCATATAATTTTATTCTACGTCTAAAAGAAGCTGTCAACAAGCTTGACAATTAGCGAAATTTTTCGCAAAAATAAGTGAAAAAAACCCTCTAAAACCTAAAGACTAGATAGAATTAGAAGGAACCTACTAAGATCAAAGAGTAGAACTTAAAAGCTCTGGTTAAGGAGAAGTCATAACGAGATTAGCTAACTTAGCTGACTAACACAGCTAGCTAACTAAATGCGTCGATGAAAGCGAAGTAATAGAAGCACACTTATATGCTAGATCATTGAAGCCAAAACCAGAAGGGGTCATCGATAGGTAGCCAGTGGCATCCACAATGTGTTCATAGCAGTGCCATGACACAGTCGGTCCTATCCATTACATCGTACTAAACCTAAAAAAAGTCAACACGAACGTGAGTCCAGCACATCTACATGTGTGTTTATATATATGTGTGCATGTATGCATGTGTGTGTCAGGTTATCGAATGAGGGTGCTAACGTTATTGAAAATCCTTTGGTTCCTTTCAAACCATAAGTACCAACAAGTAATTGTCATCTTAGTATCGAGTAAATTCTATAACATATTGAAATCTGAGATTGTTCTAGTAATACTCACAGTTAAAATCAGTGTTTAACAAGTAGAGGTCGAACAAGATAAAAGTGTTTACAAGCATAGAGTTAGTTAAAGGACAGTTGTAATATATGTGAGTTACGTCCTCTAAATCTGAACTACAAAAAACACATTTCTAGAGTAATTCTTTTTTTTTTTAATTCTATAGGGTTTCATTTCTTGTGCGGAGTTAGCCACGTGTGCAGTTTTGTTTTATGGGTTGCATTAACTTTCCAAATTAATCTTAATTTTTTTTAATCGGAGTTTAATTTAAAAACTTGTAAAGTGATTTTGAGGAGTAAATTTTATTATTTTCCCAACACCAAATTGATATCGCTCTCATTATCTAAGTTATAACATTCAAGCTTGGTATAAAGTGTTACAAATTAGTTCAAGGTAATTCCTTCTTGGGCAGGGTTGGAATTAAAGTTCCAAAAAAATTCATTAAAGGGTATGAAAACCTCGAAAATTAAGACATTTTTAAAATTACTAATATCGTAAAGTTTTTTGTACTCAAAAGCGTATAGCAGATATCCAGCGATCATGCCTAAAAAAGTGTTATTGCCTGAGTGGACTACATTATTAACGATGAAGTTAAAAATATTAAAATGCATTAAAATAGATTTTCAAAAGTGGGACAAGTTGTTGTTATTTAAGGAAATACGATAAAGATTATAGGTTCCACCATAAAATTGATTTGAAATCATTTCATTTTAAATAAGGTTTTCATCAATGTTGCTAAATTTCCAAAGCCATTTACCCAATAAAGACATGTTAAGATTATGAAGATCTATGATTCCTAAGCCCCATTCTTTTTTGGATTTACAAACAGTTTTCCAATTAACAAAGCAATTAATATTACTATAGGAATTGTCCCCCTTTCAAAGAAAATTTCTTCTAATTTTACCTATTACACAATTCAAAAAAGATAATAGGACATCCAGTAGACTGGTAGTGCTGATAGAATGGAGGTAACTAAAATAATTCTACTTGCTCTAGATAAGAATCTATTATTTCTGTTAGATAGTCTTATGTTAATTTTACCAATTATCACCTTCCAATCATCATTTTTCAACTTAGTTGGTCCAATCAAGAAACTTAAGTAGTAAATATGAAATTTCATATTTTTATAATCAAGAGTGGTGGCTACCAGATTTTCAACATTATCGACCTCGTTTAACACTAAAACGAGCTCTTTTCAAAATTAATCCAAAGTTCAGAAAGTGTTTCAAAGCTGTATAAGATAAATTTGAGAGCAATAACATGGCAAGGTGAATGTGAGGTAATAAGCATGGTATCGTTAGCAAATTGGAGAACAAAAAGACCATCAATAGTGTTATCATTGCCTACGCTTCCTTAAACCCCATTTGCGATAGATAACTTTATGTTTCTTGAGAAAACATCCACTGCTAAGTTGAAAAATATGGGTGGTAAAAGATCGCCATGTCTCAGACCCTGTTTGGATTGAACATTATTACCTAAAATACCATTTTCAATAATACTTGAGTTACCAGTTTTGAGCAAGGTCATAATCCATCATACCCTTCTAAAACTAAGCCCCTTAGCAAAAAATAAATCTTTTAAAAAGAACTAGTCAATATAGTCAAACACTTTAGAAAAATCTAGTTTATAAGGGCACAAATGATATTGCTTTTGTAACCATATTTAATAAATTCTTAGGCAACGACAATCCCATCTGTAATATTCTTCCTCTTATGAACACGGATTATCTATTATCAACTAGATTGTTTATTTTAATACTTAATCTATTAGCTAATAGGAATTTTGAAATGATTTTAAAAGAACAGTTTATTATCAAAATAGGCTTAAAATCCTTAAGCTCGACCGCGTCCACTTTCTTATGAAGTAGAATTACATTAGCAAAGTTAAATCACTCTATTTGTAAACAACCATTATAAAACTCATCAAACATTTTAATTAAGTCATACTTTAAAACATGTCCAAATTTCTTATAGAATAAAATGGGGGAAATCATCTGGTCATAATGATTTATCGCTAGGCATAACATTAATAGCCCTAAAGATCTCATCTTCAGAAAATGGATCATCCAAATCATGTAAAACAATTCTAGTATTTTCAGGTTAAAATTCATTCGATCTTTCTTTAATTCTACTACCTATGATAGTTCCAAAATTTTCTTCCTGAGAAACTTTGTTTCGAATTTGTTTTTTCATCCAAATTCTTCACAAGTATTTTTAAATTCGTCGGATCGTACGTAAATTTGTTGAGCTAAACGGTTTTAAAAAATAAAAATAAACACAAACACAAACACAAACACAAAACAAATGAATTTACAAAGTACGTCGGCTAAAATAAATTCAGTTTTATAAAACTTTTTATTCTGATTGCACATTAGTTACATTGTTAAAAAAACATATCATTTAGTACATCAATTGTTCTTGCCTTCAAAAACATTAATAAAATCAAAGATTATCATTATGTCAAACATCATCAATTACTACTATAAATTTTGCACCAAAATAACAAGATTACAAGAAAAATAATTAACCTGTAAAGTTTAGATATCAATAAAATTATCTCAAATCATAAAACACTGTCTCAAAACAATAAAATTTGTGGTATTTACATTGTTAATTTCCTTTTCCCTGTTATTAATGTAACAATCCATGTTTTTAACGGTTGGATATTTAAATAATTAATTTAATATTAAATCATAAATATTGAAAAGTCATGTTACTCAACTTTTTAATATGGATAAATTAGACTCAAGACCCCTACCGTTGAGACCACAATTCCATCGTGAGAAAAATGAGTATAAACTTGGCTTGTTTGGAGTTCGAGATTTGTGATGATGAATAATGATTTCTAGAAAGGAATAAAAGTGAGTTGGGCTTTGAGCTTGTTAGGCATACATGTGTCATGTCTCTCTTTTCCTTCTTGTTAATTTTCATTTCACGATACTTTTATTTTCATCTCAAATCCATAATCCCCTTTCCTTCCTAAACCAAAACCCACTAATCCAAGCCCAAACAAGTTCGCAAAAATATCGATTAAATCACTACAAAATTTGTCGTCTCATTCCTCATAAAACCATCAATGGATTGGCTCAAAGTTGAGTTTGGATTTTCATCTCAAATTTCAAAAGAACTAGAGTTTTGGGTTTTGGTGACTTAAAGCTTGATTTGGAGAAGAGGAGACGAGTGAGATGATTCTCAAGCTATATTTACCAATTATACTTTATAGATTTATGATATTATGGTTATGGAGTCATGCGAAGTAATCTAGAGAGTGAAATGTTTGGTTTGAGATTGTGTTTAGTTAGCAAACATGAATATATTAACACATTATTGATTTTGAGACCCTACTTATCAAGTTTGAATGAATTGGTAAGCAATGAAATAGATGTAGGGTTAATTAAATGAAGATGTATAGTGGTATGTGTTGTTTCTGGCTAATTCAGTTGTGTAATGATGTATATATCATTATTTAGTATTAACTAAACCATTTGAATTGGTTTTGGAAAAGTTAATAAAGATTACTAATTAGTCATAAAGTTAAAACTTGGTTTAGAATATAAGATGTAGGTTGTATTCGACTTTAAAATGAAATATACATAAGTTCAAGATTTTATAAAAAACCCCAAGGGATTTTATTGAATGATGTGTGAAAAATATGATTTTCAACAAAAAGTTTAATATAATCCGATGATAATAATATGCGTCAAATTGCTTAAGTATGATAAATGTATGGTTTCATGGTTGATATTTGGATAGGTATATGCTTCAAATTAGTTATTTGGTTGAAAATTGTTGAAGTTCCAAAATGGTTCGTCGAATTCCCTTTGGTGTCGTTCATCTCAAGGTGGACCGTCAGTGATATGACCTTGAGCATGAAAGGTAATAGGTGGTCACAAGGTCATCATGCCATAAAGCCTGGCATCGAGGCGGCGAAGGCTGAAATGATTTCATGTGAAGTAAAAATGGTAGGATGAATTTTCTTAGGAGACTTCACTCTATCAAGGTTTAAATTGGGCATCCTTAAAAATTTCAATCTATTAAATTTGAGGTCATTCGACTTAATGGGCCAAAATCTTATAGGGTTTTTAACCTGTAAGAAAATAGGAAAGAATGACCTAGTTTAGTCAACTTGTTCATAACTTAGTCAAATGAAATTGGTGGTAGTCAACTGAATTATGGATTCAGTAGCCTGGATTTACAGAGCTAGGACTTCTCGAGTTGCCTCAGCGCATGATTATCGGGCAGGACTTTGATGGATCGAAATAAGGTGGAACTTGTGTGTAACATTTTCACCCAATACAATCTGGAAGACATAATGATGGTATGACTCACTAGGCGGGATTAAAGTTGTATATTGACACTCGTGATGTGATATATATATATATATATATATATATATATATATATATATATATATATATGATCAGAAAATAATGCATTTTATACAACTTTGGAGGGCTAACTCCAGACGCCATAAGTATGCATTATGGGATACACCTATTATCCATATATGATATGGATATACTATGATTATATAAGTAATCAATGATACCGCAGGAGAATCGCATGACTTGCATACGAGATCCAAGAGCATGTTTGGGGAGAGATGGTGATGTCTATCTAAAATAGATCGCATATCACATATGCATATTGTAGAGGTCAATGGAAGATCCATAAGAGTTTATCACATTATTACGTGACTCAGAGTCTATGTTATATTTAGATACTAGCTTATTTTTGTTTATTCTCTAATGGGTAGTCTGTGAAAGGCCAATCACATAGGATGTTTTTAAGGACTCCACCCGCCACCGATAGATGGGTATAACATATTCTAAAAGATTCATGTTATTTGTATAGTAAACAACTTATAATGGATAGTGGGTGATGCAGTTATATTGTGAAGTTCTCATTGTGTTATTTACTTGACATTAGAGATTAACCTATATTAGGATAACTCTATCGCCACTTTTCTCGGGAGTGTAGTATTACCCCCACACACTATACTATGATGTACTTTTTGTCACTTTATTGTGTATGTCACTTTGTAGTCATATGATTATATTTTGGATGAACTGGCTCTTTAGATACTGGAAAAGGGCTTATTATGGTATATGTTTGCTATACTTATTTATGGCCAGTTTGAATTGCCCCTAAGACACAATTTTCGAGAGGACCGACTATGCCCTTGCATTTACGTATATTATAAACTATACTTTTAGATAATTCCGCTTACACTTGGCTTATGTCTGACATGCATTTTGACTATGTTTATTTGCTTTCGACAAATCTCGAGTACTTGATTGAGTAGACCGATGGTCGGTGCATGTGGGATATGCTTCATGACTGGGGTATTTTGGCTGATGCATGGTGGTGATATTTTATTATACAACAGATGCATATGCATATTTATGACATGACAATCCTTTTAAAATGTATGAGACTTAGATGATCAGATATTATATTTAGAACTCCATGTGGAGAAGTTGATGTTTATGACTATATGTGCTTGATCTGTTTATCTGTTATAGTAGTATGGCGATGTCTTATTGTGTATCATACTATGTAGTTATGTTTGTGTATTTTAAGTATATTATATGTTATCCGTCCACTATGAGATACATCGTTACATGATAATCTAGCAGTTTTGTTTGTTTCAATAATTTATATGCCTCCATGCAGCTTATGGCTTGTGTTACTCATTGTCAATTGTTGTCATTCGGGTTTTATATAAGGCTTTCATAAGGGCGGGCTATCACACTTGGTATCAGAGCAAAAGTTACAAACAACTTAAAATATAGAATGATTTGAGAGTGCGTACATGTATTTTCTTACATAGTAGTATTGCATACACCATATAGCTCCTACGCTTCAATTTATTCCTATTATAAAGTGATAAAATATCATTGTCTTGTAATAGTAGAGTTGGGTGGAAGAGGCACTAGAGTAGCTATAAGAGGTGCACGTGCAGCTACAACCACGGTTAGGGAGGCTGATATGCCTGCTTGGTTTAGAGATCACTTGGCTATTGTATGGGATGCTCCCTACCCATGGACATTCACGTCAATTTTTCCTACCTTAGGAGAGGGTGTTGCCCTTGTGACACTATTATTACTTGCTCCATCAGCCTTGGATTTCCCAAAAATATGTTGGGATTTCCTTTGTCCGGGTGGAAGACCGCATACGGGCTTAGAGACCTTCTTAGAGATGCATGCTTGGATCTATACCAGCAAGAGAGATTTTGTTGATATGGGCTTGTATGGGATTAGTAAGAGGCATATTTCCTTGAGACATCTTGTTGGAGAGGCTCTTAACCAGTGGGATATTGTGGTAGAGGAGGTCGATGAGGAGGCCATGACTTAGGCTGATTTTAGACGTTGCTTTGAGACTTAGTTTATTTCTGAGGCCGAGAATGGTAAATAACTTGTGATATTTATTCGCTTACAATAGGGAAGCTTAATAATTAGGTACTATACTAGCCAATTTAATCCATTGGCTAAGAGCCAAGTTGATATAATTAACAATCTAACTGAGAAAGCCAAGAAGATTGCAAGAGGTTCGAATTCAACACTTAAAGATCTAATACTCAGTCACATTTTGATAGAGAGCCACATTTGAGGGTCTAGTGGAGATGATTCTTCTTTATGAGAGCACTCAGAGGGGCTAAAGGCGGCAGTGTCTATGGTATAAGGTAAGAAGAAGTTCATTAGGAAGAAAAAAAGATGCATAGGAAGATCGATCGAAGTGACCTGAAGAAGGCTAGTATTATTTATCGACAGTGCAACTTTAAAAGCATAGCTCATATATTTCCCATTTAAATATTAAAGTGATTGGTTTAAGAATCAAACCTTTGATTGTTTAAAAAGTCAAGTAGGGAAGGATTGTAGACTTAATATTTCTCGTAGGTGATTTTATGGTTGCAACCAGCTTGAACATCTAAAAGAGCGCCATCCGTCACCTGCAAAAGGCATGCGAGTGGGGAAAGTATATGCTTTAGAGGCAATTCTGTGCCAGTAGACCTATAACATCGTAAAAGGGATAAAACATTGCTCTTGAAGGGTGAGTTTATCCATGATTTTCTTATTGGGGTTTTTAGACACTAGGATTCACATTTATTTATTTTCAGTTCTTTGGTGGATAGCTTATATGTCAAGCTAGATATTAAGTACGAGACTCTTACTATGTTGAATCCCATAGGGTGATTGGCATCTATGTCTATGATTTGTAGAAGAATCTTATTTACATATCATGGTTTTAAGTTTGCGTTTGATGCTTTTATGCTTAAGTTTTCTTGATATAACCTTGTTTTGGGTATGGATTGGATGGTGACACATGGAGTTGTACTTAATTGTGACAGACGAGTGGTACACATGAGAGATAACAGTTGGTGTAGGCTTGACATATTTTGTGGGCTAAAGGGTGCTTCTGCGATTAGCTACCTATATACGCTAGATGTTTCTCATGATGAGTTGGCCATTATTCCCACTATCCAAAAGTTCACAGATGTTTTCACAGAAGTTACTGGCCTGCCTCCACACCAAGAGATTGAGTTTCATATTGATATTGGAAAGAATGTTAGAACTATGGTTTTACCTATTAGGCAGATGATGTCCAGGTAATGCTGAGAGCTGGAGGTGCAGGTTGTAGACTTACTACGAAGAGGTTTTGTTTACACCAAAAGTTGGCGCAAACACCAGAGAATAATAAAAGAGAATAAATGAAGAAAGTAAATTAAAAATTAGGAAAACAACAACACACATCAATTATAAAGGTTCGGCTAATCAGATGCCTACGTCCACTTAAACTTTATTGAAGTTCATAATGAGTTTTTACAAATCCGTTCTTTGGGATCGGTGGTGATCCATAGAATTACAGAGATGATATAAGAGTTTTTTTTAAAAGCTAGAAAATCCTCCAAAACTATGCCCATATCCCTATTTTTATAGCTGCAGATCGACGAAAATCACTCGCTCACGTTCCCCATGTTCTAGAGTGGTTAACCAAAGAGATCGTGGACATTCCACGAACATTCAGGGATTGGTACCGTCCATGCTTATGGATCGATACCAATCCATTCACTTGTCCCCTGGAACTTCATTTAACTCTTGTGGATGCCTGAGTTACTCATGTCTTTTTCTTCATTGCTTTACTTGCATTGCTAAAGGTTTGTATCTAAGTAAATTTGTTTATTCGAGGATAAAGCAACATTGTTTGATTTATGCATTTGTCGTGGTGGTTGATACGGACTTGCGAACCATTCCATATTGGTATGAAACAACTTGTAATTGATCCATCTTCATATGTCATGAAATCAGTGATGATTGCGAAAGGATTCAAAATCGAACCCAAGTTGGGGATCGGTATCGATCCATGACTTCTCTTCTTACCCGAGGCATTGAGCTTGGTACTTATTGTGGATGTAGTAGAGGTTCTACTTGAAGATAGTTGGTTACCTTATGTCTTCACTTCTTATCTCCGCATGATATCTGGATTGGGCAGTTACGCTCTGAATTCCTGCTTGGTTATATCTCTAACGACCACTCTAATTTGTCCGAATATGGCCTGGTCACAAGGCTGGACAACATTTGCCCCCTAAAGTATATTTTTTTAATAAGATGTATTTTGGAATGAGATGAAACAAAGGTTTTGCACTGTTAGTTTCTTGCTTTTTTGAAAAGATACCTCTTTCCCTTTAAACTATTTTGGTGAAGCGTAGCATCTTTTGTCAACCATTGTACCGCTTTGTTTGGCTTAGGTCTATAACTTCCTTGTTGTATAAAAGATAAAGCTTGCTCTTCAATTTCGCTAACTTAAACTCAAAAAACTTTCAATGACCATCCTTTTCAAATTCTGCATGTTCAAACTCGTTCCCTTGGAACTCCAATAGTCTAGTGCCATGCATTCATATGCACACATATGCAAGATTATCATTCCACCATCATTTTCATTTTCCTCTTTCTATTTTATTATAATTGTTTTTTTTGATTCAGTACAGATCCCAGAACTGGGAATGGTGCCGATCCAAGTTGTTTAGAACTTGGGTGTTTTTATTGCCTAAGTTTCAAGTTCGGGCCTTATAAGAATTGAGCCCATGCTTCTTCTATCTCCATTTTCATTTACTTGCTATTTTTGAGACCTTTCTCCTTCAACCTTCATGCTGCCATTGCTGACCCTAGAGCCATCAGCCCAAACTCTCCTTTTTCACCACTACACTGTCGTCATACCTTTCAAGCATAAAGGATGCTGCTTTAACTCTAGCACTGAACCCCAAACATCAAACATTTTGAGCCCCAATAAATCTCAATCTACACTAACTCGAATTCGATTAAGGCGAATTGATACTTCAAGTGGATGGAGTTGAATTATGGCATCATCATTGGCTCTTGTTCTAACTATGCTTGAGGGGCGATGGACTGTCATTTTTTTTATGTCTTAAGGATCGTGACTGATCCCACACTTAGGGTTTTTTCTCAAAACTTGATTGTGTAGGAACACTTTGCATATACATGAGATTACTCGAGTCTGACCCTATCCCAGTGACACATGGTTCATGTTCAAATTGGGTTAGGTTTGATTTTTCCTTTTTGCTGTTTAGTGATCTAATATTTGAGTGAAAAAATCCCAAACATTCTTTGAAGATTTGTACATACATTCATGTACACACACTATATAGTTCTGACTACACATTATTGCCCCTCGTTAATGTACACGATCCGATCAATCGACACACGTCTGCTTTTTTCAGTTTTGATACATCGACTTCACATGGCTTCCTTTCCAATATGAGGAACATAGATTTTAAAGTGCCTGATATCACTTATGTGTTAAGCTTTCTTAGTTATGGGTCGTAGACTTTTTGAGTGTCTCTTCGATATGGCCGTATGTCCCTCGACACTTGCATATGCTGAATCCGACATAAAATCTAGCTCTACCACACTTCCTGCATCCAGACATACTTCTACACAATTTGGACCTCAACCAACTAGCCATCACGTGGAACAACCTCTTTAGATGATTCCTTTTGCACCAGTCAAAGGGGTTGTAGTTGGGGTTTCCCCTGACATAGATATGGCGTTGCCCTTTTTTTAGATGATCCTTAAGATTCCCTGGCATCAAAATTTAATGAGACATCCCTTTGAAGAATATGCGAGAGGCATGATATCCCTTACAAGGACATATTGGTTCCATCATGCCATAGACGGGTGCATCTTTCATTGGTAGGACATACGAATTGTAACTGATATATGTGTTTAGCTAGTTATGTTCTACCATTCAGCTACTTCGTCCACACAATTTTGCAGTTCATGAAATTAGCTTTGGTCCAATTGCACTGTAATAGCTAGGCTTTCTTGAACAACATTTATATTATTTTTGCCCGCCATCTTAATCACGAGCCCAACATTTGGGAGATCCGCTATTTGTATAGCTTCAAACATCGGAAAGGATCCACTTCGCTTACATATCCAGAACCTTTTGGGGGTTGTCGAATAGATATGGGCCTTTGGAACAAACTGAGCTGTTTTAAAGATGAATTCTTTTAAAGATTAATTCTTTTTTGTGCACTGATCCCAAGGTTTTTCATGAAGATGGTTATCCTCATGTAAGCCTTACCATTATCCTTTTTTATGTAGGCAATATATATAGCTTGAGCTACTCCTACGATTATTTCTTGCTTTTCTAATAGTTTGAGAAGGCCCACGGTGCAGCCTTAGCAAGCACTCTTTGCATCTCTCCATCAAGTCCCATTCGCAGAAAGGGAGATGAAAACACTCCTTATGGATAAGAATTTGCATGCTTACCACTTGTTAGAATAAGGCCGCAGTGTTGGCTATGTTTTGTAAGTTGTGGAAGATGATGACGATGAAAGTTCTTTATTAGATAATGGCGGTGGAGGCCAAGTGGTGCCCCTAGATCTTAATCCAGATGTTGAGACTGGAGAAGTACGTGAGCATATTGAGGAAGGGAGAAGTGGTGGAGGAGATGATGATGACGCTGACATTGGTTGTGAGTCCTCCATCGATGAGGGAGGTGGTGACTAAGCTTTTCTTTTAAAGCGACGACCCAAAATAAAGATGTCTCGTTGCAAACTCCTACACAATCCCCACCAGCCATTGTAACAGATGAAACCCCCATTCTGCCTTCTGAAGACATTTATGGGAACCTCGATCTGGTTCTAGATGAGTTTAATTCTTGTGGCCCCAGCAATATCAGCATCGATGATATTGGATCTCCTATTTGTTTGCTCGATGAAGTGCCAATCGTTCATGCATAGCAGATCACCCCCATTAGCAAACTCCAAGGTTGTGGTCCATGGGGGTATACCTGGACACACATATGTCAACGCACTTTGTTTAGTTTGCACAATGCTTTTATCCTGTTGGGTTTAATTCATTCTCATTTCATTCGAAGGTTCGATGTAGCGTAGGGGGATGTACGATAACATTAAGAGCCAGGCAGCAAGCATATGAGGCATGGATTGTATGGTCATCCTTATGGCTCCTTTTATAAACTGATTCAAGGAGGCATTTAGGACAAGACTACTAGAGTCGATATAGAAGCCATACATCTTGTGAGTTGTCTCTAAGACACAATGGGGATTGGCATTCCTCAAAAGTCGATCGTACACCATCTGCTAATGTATTACACTCTTGTCTTTATCAAATCATCGATACATCCAATGACATCTACTCATGCTTTGAAATGCTTCGAGCATACATCAAGGTCGATTACTTTTAATATTCCTCATTCAAGCCCTGATAAGAAGTCAGTTCAAACAGAAAAGTAGATTGCTTCCAATTCTCACATGGACGCTTTACAGCGTAAATTTCCAAAACTCTTTCTTGATAACGTCATGTTTGTCCCCGGTCTAAAGGACATGCCCCCACACATCAGAACCAATACCATGGCTTAAGTTGATATTGTACACAACTAACCCTTAAATGGGGATAGCTGGCTGAAGTTATCTTTGCAGATTCATACAATAGAAAAGTGAAGCTCCAAAGTGTGAAACACGAAAAAGAGAAAGATATGCACATCATCGCTAACATTTATGTGGAGGTTGAGAAGATTAAAGCCTTATTAGCCGAGTCTAAGAAATAATTGGGTGGCCTGACCAAGTTGATCGACATGGGCACCAAAATCAATAGAAACAAATCAAGGCTATCACTACAAGAGTCATAGTTTTTCGCTGGAGTATGAGCTATTGACTAAATAAGCTAAGATGAGTAAATAGTTAGAGAAGAAAGAGAAAGATGACGCTCTTATTGAGGCCCAGGGCTACTGTGATTGTTAGATGCTTGCAAGGCGAGGGACAATGTTGAGACCTAGGGAAAAGATGTTGAAAAGAAGGTTAAAGTTCCAGAGAAGCGAATTAAGGACAAATTTAAGCCAGTAATCATCCTTTATAATTCAATTGTGGTCAAGTTTAAAAGCTTGAAATGGCTCGACGAAGGATATCCCAAGGCATTGGCCCTGGCATGGGAGGAAATTGCGAATGAAGAGCAAGAGCTTTTTGGTGGGGATGAGATCGATGCAGAAAAGTTGAAGCTCAACCTTCTAGACATAGAGGACCTAGAAGCACTTAGGATTGGTGAATGTATGTTGCACCTTGAATCTGCTATCAGGGATCAAAAATACTTTGTTGAGAGCTCCCGATCCACTCCCCATGACTTGACAACAAACATTATTTCTAGGGCGTTAACTGCTTTGGTACTTCCAATGAATGTTGGATATGATACCGATGAGCCTCGGCTTCATCAATCAACTATTTTATCTCCTATCCTAGAGGGTGGTTCAGTAACACACATCCCATGTTGAGCTTACGCCCCTTGGAGGTATATTACTGCCTTCGCCTCTGTTTAAGATGGCTCGTATGACATCGGTCGATGTCACTAATATTAGCTTTTATTTTTCTCAAGTTTCAGGTTAGCCTCCCATTGTTTCTCTGCTCCAGGGAGGCCCGCTGCCGAGCATGGAGGGTTTGACAACTAAGTATGTGATTGTGTATGCTCCTCAAACAAATCTAAATGTTCCAGCTGGTCCATGCATGTTTTGAGCGCATAGATGATTCATATCTTGGAGGAAGAGATGATAAGGACCTCCATAGGGCATAGGAAGAGGAGGATGTTACTGCTAGAATTTTTGATCCTTTCTTGGGGCCCATTATGGAAGAGATGCTTCGAACTCAAGTCCAGAGTTTGACGGGATCAAGAAAGAAAAAGATGCTGATATATCTCCTCCCTTATCGATCTTATTGCCCGGTCAACCTATCTTTATGCTTCTTGAAACTTCGGTGAGTGATCTTCCAAAGGGTCATAGAGGCAAAGATAGAAGTAGGAGGAGGCTCGCTGAATCTGGAACACCCTCTTCCGAGGAAAAGAAGGAGTCAAATAGGAGGAAAAAGACTTAGTTGCATCTTCCCTTGTTTTTATCATCTCTTGTTTTGTTTGAATAACCGTGTAAATAGGCTGAAGTTGTGCGAGTACATCACTCGTGGTTTGTTTAAGAGGTATGTTAATAAAAATTAGAACTATTTTCTTTTTAAGCCTTGTGTATATGCGGATCATTTCTTAGTTACTGGCTGGCTAACTTAATGGCATATCCTATTATATCTTTGGTCGTGTTCTATCTGACCAATAATATTGATCAATATTATAATATTTTTGCGTTCATGAACTAATGGTATGGGTAGCCATCTCCAGGTGCTTTCGTTCGATCATGCCTACTTTCGGGCAATTGACCAAGTTTGATTTCCTAAAATGATGGTTCACACATCCACTTAGTGGATGTTTTAATATAACTACGCCCGGCCTTTGGCGTATGATTGGAATTGTTCGCATGAAGTGGTGATTCAAACATCCGATTCTAGATGTTTGTGCAAGATCTTTCCTACCTCCGTGCATTGACCTTCTACTTCACCATCCTTTAGGCAAGATGTCGATGCTTAATCAACTCTGGATTGAGCTTTTGGGTGAAATATCTTGTTCCACCCTTGGCCATTTATACTCCTACTCCCAAGTCGTGGGTTGAAGGAGTTGATCGGTACCTATCTCCGGATACCTAGAATGGTATTATTTCATGGGTCTGATCATGGACCGTTGAATTTTTAGGTAGTGCTTATTTCCAGGAACCTGAATATCTGCATCGTTAATATGTAGACATGTGTAAAATTTCCTTTCTTCATAGCGCATAATCAAGCTAATGAAAACACATATTCGTTGATTCAGGAATCCAAATTGCTTTATATTCATAGAAAATTTTAGATTCTATCCTTTTACATCAAAGCTAATTAAATATACATACAAAGTGTAACTCAAGTTAAACAGCATCACAGATGTTCGCTATTCCATGCTCGTAGGAGTGCAATCCCGTCAACGGTCTCCAGCTTGAATGTCCTGTCTCCAAGCTTATGTTCAATCACATACAGACCTTCCTAGCTTGGGCCTATATTCACAGTACCAGGAATGATTCTTTTGAGGACAAGTATGCCGATCTCGAAGGTATGATTCCCGGCCTTGTTGTTGTAAATCGGACTACTTGCTTCTGATGAGTAGTCGCTCGCAAGTCTGCTTCATTGCGCTTCTCATCAATCATATCAAGTGACTCTAACAATAGCTTCTCATTTGTTATGGGATCCTAATGGGCTATCTGATGAGAAGGTACTTCCAATTTGATATAAATCATAGCTTCTGATCCATAGGTTTAGGCGAATGGAGTATGGCCAGCGGTGGACTTATGGGTTGTTTTATAAGCCCAAAGTGCTAATGGTAATTCTTAGACCCACTTGCCCTTGGACTTATCCAATCGCCTTTACAGAATGGACTTGATTATCCTATTCACAACATTCACCTATCCATCACTTTCAGGTGTGTAACTGCCCCAAAGCTTTTCTCGATACAATGATGGTTGTAAACGGTTTTAAACTCAGCGCTGTCGATTTGGGTTCCATTGTCAGAAATAGTCATTCTTGGTAATCCAAAGTGACATATTATATTCTTAACCATAAAGTCAATCACCTTCTTTGTGGTGATCATGGCAAGCAGTTCGCCTCGGCCCACTTCACGAAATAATCAATAATTATGATGACATACTTTGCACCACCTTTAGATATCGGAAACACACCAATGATATCAATTCCCCAAACTGCAAACGTCCATAGACTGACCATTTGCGTAATCTCCGTCGATGGGGATATGGGAATCTTTGCAACCTTCTGGCATCTATCCACCTTCCGGTGTAATCGTTACATCACGGTTCTCAATTGGCTATAAATATCTATAGCGAAGAATCTTCTTTGCTATGGTCCGTCCCCCTATATGGTCACCAAAATCCCTTTCATGGACGTCTGCTAGTACTCTTTTGGCCTCATCACTGATGATGCATCGTGGTAGGGGGATGGAGAATCCTTTTGTGTACATGACTCCTTCCTGAATAACAAATCACGAAGCTTAGCAAAGGAACTTTCATCGTTCATTCCTTCCTTCGGGGAGGATTCCTTTCAGTGGGTGATCCTTAGTTGGGGTCATCAACGACCGCTTTTCACATTTAGCCTACAAGACCAATCGACATCAATTTAGTCGATGCTCGGAGCTGATAACACTTCCATCGGGACCATGCCTCTGAGTTGTGCATTCCATGAACTGGCCAGTTTGGCTAGTGAATCGGCTTTTACATTTTCTTCTCTGAGAATATGTGTTATCCTGTAATATTCGATGTCGTTAAACAATTTCAAGGACTTAGTTAAATAGGGAGCTAGCCTGGCCCTTTCGTTTGAAACTCCTTTCTCACCTGGAATACCACCAATTTGGAATCGCATAAAATGTGAAAAGTTTTGACTCCCAACTCTTTCACAACCTTGAGTCCCGCAATCAATGTTTCATATTTAGCCTTTTTATTCATTATGGGAACATTAAGTATCATGGCGTAGCAAGTTGAATGCCCCTCAGGGATTACCAAGACAACTTCGGCCCTTGAGTAACGTTGGTTGGATGTCCTATAGGTATACATTTTCCATTAGCGTTTTGGTCCATGCTACCCTCTACATTATCATCCCGAGCGGTGTATTCAGCAGTGAAGCCCGCCAAAGCCTAGCCTTAAATCGCTCTTTGGGGATGATACGTTATGTCATACCGACTTAGTTCGATGTTCCGCTTTAACAGACTTCTAGAAATTTTAGGTCATTATAGTACTTGCCTTAAGGGATGATCGGTCAATACTTTAATTGGTTAAGCTTGGAAGTACGAATCGAGCTTCGTTGAAGTGATCAACATACAATAAGATAATTTCTCCAGTTTTGTGTAGTTATTTTCTGCTCATGTCAACCACTTGCTGATGTAATACACCAATCTTTGGAATTTGGACTTTTCGGGCACAAGCGTTGCACTCAATGCGCAGATTGATACTGACGAATAGATTAAATCCTCTCTCCCCCAAGGCTTCCATGAAATAGGTGGCCTTTCTAGGTGATCTACTAAATCTTGGAAAACATTCTTGCACTCCTGTATCCATGTAAAGTTTCTTTCCCCCGCTTTGAGGACCTCGAAGAATGGTATGCACTTGTTTATAGCACTCAAAATGAGCCCGCTTAGCGCAGCTATTTTCTGTCAGCCTCTGCACCTCCTTTATCATCTTTGGGGATTCCACATTCCTTAATGCCTTGATTTTCTCTGGATTGGCCTCAATCCCTTTCGAGTTTATAATGAAACCAAAAAAAAATTCCTGATGCGATCGCAATTGAGCATTTTAGAGGATTGAGCTTCATTTCGTATTTCCTAAGCATGCCGAAATCTCTGCCAAATCCTCCATATGGTTCATCGACCACCGCAATTTCATAAGCATATCGTCCATGTACACCTCCATCGAATGCTCAATTTGCTTTTTGAACATGGAATTGACCAGTCTTTAGTATGTGACCCTAGCATTCTTCAAGCCGCATGGCATGACGAGGTAGCAATACAATCCCAGGTTGGTTATGAAATTGGTATGCTCCTGATCCGGGACATGCATTAGAATTTGGTTGTAGCTGGAATAAGCATCTATGAAAGATAGCAGATTGTGTCTAGTAGTCGAATCCACCAGCCGATTGATCTTTGGCAGCAGAAAGCTATCCTTTGGACATGCCATATTCATTTCTGAATAGTCAATTCATGTCCACAACTTTCTATTGGCCTTTTTAACTAGGACTGGATTCGATACCCACCCTGGGTATAAGGCATCATGGATGAAGCCATTGCCTCTCATCTTGTCCACATCTTCTTTCAGTGCAGCGGATCACTCTGAACCTAGGCCGTGTCGTTTCTCCTTCACAGGTATACATTTGGGGTTCACATTGAATGCATTGAACGCTATCTTTGATGACATTCCGCACATGTCAAAATATGTCTAGGCGAATACATCCAGGTTCGCTTCTGTCAACTCCTTCACAATTTTCATGTTGAGTTGAGATCTGATGTTTAGGAGCTGAGTAGGATCATCCCGACTGACTTGGGTATAGATCATTAACTCGGCGGAAGTCTCCCTCGCACCCTCTGGTTCTTTCCTCGGATCAATAGCTTTATGAAATCTGCTATACCAATCGAGCTAAGGCTTGGGCGGTGGTCGCTATATGTCCTTTCCCTTCTTACATCCCTTCGCCTCCTTTAGTTTTGCGACGTGACACTCATGTTTGACACTTTGATCTCCTTGAATGACCCTAATTTTTTATTAGGAATTTTCATCATTAAGCACCGTGGGGTAATGGCTACTTGAAAGCTAGCTAGGGGTAGATGTCCCAAGAAAGCATTATAAGCACAAAAAATGTCCAATGCCACAAAGATCAGAGCCTACACTCTCTTGTGGTCACTTCTCCTAGAACCATTGATAAATCCACACAACCCATAGGCTCCGTTGCCTCCCCGTTAAATCTCTAAATCTAGGGTTTATACGGCTTTGGATCTTGGCCATTCATCAGCATTCGATCATAGACTTTCTTAAACGATATATTCACTAAACTACCACAGTCGATTAAAATATTTCTTACAGTCATCGGCCTAATCACGACCGATATTACCAAGGGATCCGGTGTGGGTGCTTTGACCATGTCTACATCCCTATTTCTAATCACAATATCATCTGTCATTCTTTTAAGTTATTTTGCTGGAGCTCTATCTTCAAAGGCAAAGCAGCACTCACTCACGACATACTTCAAAGAGCTTGCATACCTCTCCATCTCATTCCAGTTATTCTCAGTCTGATGAGGTCCACCAAAAATTATGTTAATAACTAATCTTTTTTCAAGCTGCCTAGGCTCATCTTCATTAAGCCCAGCTTGACCCCATTGGAACGATTGTCCCTGGGGATTAGCGCTTCCTTGCTTGCCATCTTATGGGGCTTTAACAAACTGCTTTAATTTCTTTTTCCTAATTTTATTTATAATTGCATCACACAAGTTCTTACACTCATTCATGTTATGACCATAAATCTCATGAAAACGGTAGTACTTTCTAGATCCCTTTTCTTTCTTTGTCGACTCCTTTGGAGGCGAGTTCTTATAATGCTTGGTACCCTAGGTGGCAAGGTAAACATTCTTAATCGAGTTATTCAACGGTGTATAATTCTCATACTTTGGGAGTCTCGAGTGCTTCTAAGAACCCGACTTTCTATCTCCACTTCCTTTTTTATCTGTTTTCTAACTATTTCCTTTGTTTTCTACATTCACATCTATATTGTCGGACCTCTCTCTAGTTCGCTTTACCGCGAAGTTACTTTGTACTACTTCAGCAGACCGTCCACCGTCAGCTTTTTTAGCTATTGTACTTGCCTCTTTCAAGCACAAGAACTGATTCACCTTCCTATAGACAGTATCCATCTTTGGAGGGGGTTTCACTTTAACCACCTTCCAAAATCAGTATAAGGATGTATTCCCTTGATCAAATCCATTGACACAATATCCTCTTTCACATTGCTCACCTATGTTACCACCATACTCAAGAAAATTTTTAATGACTCTCTTGTTCCCTTAGAAGAGGTTAGACAACGACATTACATCCTTCGGGCAGGTTGTATGCAAGCGGAGTTGCTTAAAAGACTTCTTCACTAGTTGATTGAAAGATGATCTAGACATCGAAGGAAGTTGGGTTAACCACAACGTTGCTACACTCTCTAGAAAAATTAGAAAACATCAACATTAAAGGCATCAGTTACCCTAGCTATATGCATATCCACTCATACTTCAGCAATGTTTGCCTTAGATTATCGTTCCACCATAGGATGGCATCATCGGCATTATGAACCTCCACGGATATTCCTCATGTAAAATCTCCTTGGTGAAAGGATTCCAACTAGGGGAAGGGCCCAATTCATCATTGCTTCTGTGTTGAGTTTCATTCACTAGCTTTTTCACTATATCCACCAAAGACTCTGGTTCCATCAGAATTGCTGAATGGCAGTAGTCATGGGCTACTCCAAGTGTTTGACTCAACAAACAGTCTCAGTTAGTTCCACGTTACATGGGTTTTCTTGACTCTGAGAAAAACATTCGTCTAGCCGTTCCGTCATTTTGGTTTCTACATGGCGGATCGACACTAGTCATTCGAACTCCAGCATTTTGGTTACCAACATCATGACCAACATTTCCATCGACATCATCATTTAAGACATCAACACCTTCATCGACCAAATCAAGCACAAAGGGTTTGGCAACGATCCTTGGGTTAGGTTCAGTACCAATCCGTCAAACTCGACTTCAAGCATGATCCAATCTTTCTTTCAAAGTGTCGTTCTCCTTTCCCTTCATATTCTGTTTACCTTCCCTACGCTTTCCACCAGATGATGAAGAACTATACTCCTCTGAATCAGAGGGTGCTGGTTCCCTCGTACCTCTTCTATGACTCCAGGTCAATTGGTTCAACAAATTAAGGTTCTCTTTCATCTTCCTATTCATCTTATCCCAACTTTCCTATATTTTATCATTCATCTCCTTCACCATCAAGTCTATCTCAACCCTCGTTATCACATCCGATAGATTTTGGATTTCAAGAGCATTCGATTGTGTAACTTCTTCAACATGCTAAGATCCCGTGTTCTTAGTATCATTAGAGGGCTTGGAAGTAGTGGATTTCTTTTTTCATTGAGACATAACTCAAACTAATCCTTTTATAGATTCTGGTAGAATTTGAATAAACATGGATTACAATAATAAACTAACAAATCTACTTTATGAATTTAGGCTATCTATAAATAGAAAATAGATCCTAACAAACTGAGATTAACGCTCTAAGTGAAACCACAAATGTTGATAACAAAAGTTGGTGCAAACACCAAGAGATTAACAGTAGAGAATAAAATGTAGAAAGTAAACTAATAAAGAGAAAAATAACAACATATAACAATTATAATGGTTTGTCTAATTAGATGTCTACGTCCACTTAATTTTTATTGAAGTTTACAATGAGTTTTTATTGAGCTTTTCTTAGGGAACAGTGATGATCCATGGAATTACAGAGATGATATAGATTTTTTTTAAAAGCTAGAAGATCCCCTAAAACTATGCTCCTATCCCTATAATTATAGTTGTAGATTGATGAAATCAGTCTCCCACATTCTTGTCCATGTTACCCATGTTCTAGAGTGGTTGACTGAAGAGATCGTGGTCATGACATGAACATTCAGAGATCAATATTGATCCATGCTTGGGGATCGGTACCGATTTATGTAACTGTCTCCTGGAACTACATTTATCTCTTGTGGATGCTTAAGTTACACATAACTTCATCATCGCTACTTTACTTGCATTATTAAAGGTTTTCATCTGAGTGAATTTCTTGGTTTGGGGATAAAGCGACATGTTTGATTTATGCATTAGTCATATAGGTTGATATAGACTTGCAAACTATTCTATATTGGCATGAAATAGCTTGTAGTTTCCCCATTTTCATACATTATAAAATTAGTGACGATTGTGAGGGGATTATAGGGATCAGTACCAAACCCAGGTTAGGAATCGGTACCGATCCATGACTTCTCTTCAAACGTAAGACTTTGAGCTTGGTACTTGTTATGGATATAGTGGAGGTTGTACTTAAGGATAGACTCGAGGTACGATCATGCTTTTGTCAGTTGAAGGAGCTTTTCACCAGTGCACCTTTCGATTATTCCTTAGAATTCTAGACAATTTACAGTTTATTCAGATGTGTGCAGTATAGGACTACAGATTGTCTTGAAATAAGAAGGGGAGAGTTACTGCATATTCTAGCAAAAAAGTTCAAACCTCATGAAAGAAAATACCCGACCCATGATTTGGAGTTTGCCGCGGTTTTGTTTTTCTCTAAAGACATGGAGGAATTACTTATTAGGAGAGAGGTTTTAGCTATTCGGTGACCATAAATCATTGAATATCTCATCTCCCAAAGAGAACTTAACCTTCGGCAATAGTATGATTGGATTTTCTTGTTTCTTAAAACTTTGATATCACATATATTCCAAGGAACAAGAATACGGTGGCAGATGCACTCAACAGGAGACATTCTAAATTAGGCTCGTTACTTGTAGATTGGCAGAAAGGAGAGTATATTGCATAATTTTATTTCCAACCACCATATGATGTTGTACCTAGGTAACTAGCAACCATAAAGGTAGATAATCAACTCATACTTTGGCATTTTACTTGTTAAATTTTGTTGAACCCCTATTTACTTCTGCATACAGTGAGACCTTATTGATCGCATAGGTTCTTGCCAAAGGTATGATATGAAATATGCAAACATTTTTAAGCAGTTGGAGCTTGGGTAAAGTCCAGTAACCTAGATCGGTATTCTATAGATCGGTATGAATGGCTTTATCAAGACGGGAATTTGTTAGTTCAAAATATGGATGATCTTGTTGGTGAGGTAGTTCAAGAGTGCCATTGTTCTAGGGTGACTATACATTTTGATGGTAGAAAGATGTATCATGATGTTAGGCATTCCTTTTATTGGAGGAAGATAAAGTGACATGTTTTGGAGTTTGTCACCAGATGTTTGATTTGTTAAAGAGTCGAGGTCGAGTAGAAGAACCCCAGTGGACTATTCCTTCTGTTAGACATCCTACAATGGAAGTGGAAGCATATCTCCATGGATTTTATTGATGGTTTACCTCGAAAGTGGAGGGTAAATGAGAGCATATGGTTTATTGTAGACCAACCGATGACGAGCACTCATATCATTCCCGTTAGATCTACGAGGATGCCTTCGTCTTTGGCTATGCATTATGTAAAGGAGGTTATTCGACTCCACAACATTCTTATGTGCATAATTAGTGATCGGGACCTACTCATTATTAGCCAATTTTGGTGGAGTTTGCAGCAGACTCTTGGCATAAAATTGAGCGTGAACACCATGTAGCATACAAAAACTAATAGTCAAACTGAAAGCGTGAATCAAGTGCTTGAGGATTTATTACGAGCAGCTATACTCAACTGTGGAGGTTATTAGGAAGACCATATATCATTGGTAGAGTTCATATATAACAACAGTTACAAGAGGATTATTGGTATGACATCAATTTGATGCTTTGTACGAGCGGCTATGCAAGTCACCTTTGTGTTGATCAAAGACAGCTGATAAGCTTATGCTTGGATCTAATATAATTCATGAGACTTCTAAGAGGATTGATATTGTCCGAAGGAGGATAAAGGTGGCACAAGACCGACATAATAATTATGCAAATAGGAGGCACATCGATTTAGATTTTTCTGTTTGAGATATGGTTTCCATGAAGGTTTTCCATTTAGGAATGTGGTTAGATTTAGGACTTGAGGAAAGTTGGTTCTAAGATTCATTAGACTTATTCCTATTTTAGAGAGGATCACGACTCTAACTTATTTGGTTGGTTGATCTGAGAAAATGTCAGGCATGCACAACGTATTCTGTGTTTCTCAATTGCGTAGATGTGTGCATACTATTATTGAGCCAAGTTCTATTGATGATGTAGATGTTGGACCAGTTATACTTGGACCTCGTAGCTCATTCGTATTTTGGATAGAGAGACTAGGATTACTCATAGGAGGCAGGTTGATCTTGTTTGTGTCTAGTGGGGTACATATGTTGGTGATAGTGTTTGGGAGTCAAAGGAGAGGATGCGAGCTTCTTATCCTAAGCTTTTTATCAGTAGGCCTACATTTATAGATAAACATTTATTTGTTTACTTCATGATATTAGAATGTATATTAGAATTGCATGGAAATTATTTCACGGTTTCTCAAGGTTGCATGTATATATGATTGGTAGTTTTAGTTGTAAAGTTTGATATGTATGAACAAGTTCTATATGATTTTGAGCATGAAATTCTGAGGAGAACGTAACAATCCGTATTTTTAATGATTGGATATTTAAATAATTAACTTAAATGTTATATTATTAATTATCGAAACGTCCTAATATTCAACTTTTAGAGATAAATGAGTTAAGACTCAAAACCTCTGCCATTGGGACCATATTTCTGTCATGAGAGAAATGGGTATAAACTTGGCTTGTTTGGAATCCTAGATTTTTCGTGATGAATAATGATTTCTAGAGAGGAACAAAAGTGATTTTGGTTGGGCTTGTTAGGCATGTATGTGTTGTCTCTCTCTCTTCCCCCCTCTTCATTTTCATTTCACGTTACTACGATTTTCATCTCAAATCCTTAATCCCCTTTCCTTCCTAAATTTAAATCCACTAATCCAAGCTCAAACAAATTCGTATAAATCCCGATAAGTTCACTACAATTCTTCTCATTTCATTCCTCATAAAACCCATTAATAGATTGGCTTGAAGTTGAATTTGATTCTTCACATCAAATTTCAAGAAAGCTTGAGTTTTGGGTTTTGGTAACTTAAATCTTGATTTAGAGAAGAAGAGGTGATTAAGATGATTCTCTAACTATATTTACTCTTTATACTTCAAAGATTTATGTTTATGTGACTACAAAGTTATGTGAAGTAATATAGAGAATGATATGTTTGGTTTAAGTTTATGTTTAGTTGGTAAACATGAATATATAAACATATTATTGATCTGGGACCTTAATTGTCAGGTTTGAATGAATTAGTAAGCTATGAAATTGAAATGAGGTTAATTTAACGAAGGTGTGTAGTGTATGTGTTGATTTTGGCTAATCAAGTGGTATGATGATTTATGTATGATTTTTTATTAATAATTAAGCCATTTGAATTAGTTTTGTAAAATTTAGTGAAGATTGGTAATGAACTATGAAACTAAAATTTGGTTTAAAATATAGGAGTTAAGTCATATTCTCCTTCAAAATGAGATATACGTAAGTGAACGACTTTATAAAGCATTGTAAGGGATTTCATAGAATGTTGTCTAAAATAAATGATTTTTCACAAAAAGTTTGATAAACGACATTAACTTAAATAAAACCTTTAGATGTTAATATTATGTGTTAACATTGCTTGAGTACAATAGATGTATAAGTGTATTGTTAAGATTAGAATAGTTATACACTTCATAATTGTTATTTGGTCCAAAAGTGTTGGAGTTCTAGGATGGTATGTTGAATTGTCTTTGGTGGTGTGCATCTCAAGGTAGACCATCGATGATATGAACACATGCATGAAAGATAATGGGTGCTCGCAAGGTCTCCATGCTACAAAGCACGACATTGAGAACGAATGCCGGAACGATGTTCATGTGAAGTAAAGAGGTGTGATGAATTTCCCTTAGGGTATTTCACTACGTTAAGACTCAAATTGGGCATCATAATAAATTTCAATCGACTAAATTGGGGGTCGATTGTTTAAATATGGCCAATCACAGGCTTTTCAACTCATAAGAAAATTAGCCAAAAATGGCCTAGTACAGTCGAATGATCCATAATTCAGTCAACTAAAATTGGTGGTAGTCAACTGAATTATGGATTTAGTTGACTGGATTTACGGCGCTTAGACTTCTTGAGATTCTTCATCACATGACATTTGAGTATGACTTTGATGCTTGGATAGAGGAGGAACTAGTGCAAATTTTCACCCAATAAGAATGAGATGTGATCCATGAAACATGATGATGGTATGAGTCACTAGGTAGGATTACAATTGTATATTGGCTTTCGTGATATGATATACATATGATTAGGAAAATATATATTTTATATGACTCCAGAGGGCCAACTAGAGCCATTGAAAGCGCATTATATGGGATACGCCCGTTATCCAAATATTGTATCGATATATGGTGATTATATAAGTATTCCATGATGCCACAGGAGAATTACATGACTTGCATATTAGATCCTAAAGCCTATTCGAAGAAAGATGGCAACGAATCTCTAAAACATATCGCATATCATCCATGCCTATTATAGAGGTCAAGGTGAGATCAAAAAGATTCTGTTGCATTATGATGTGAATTAGAGTCTACGTATATTTAGATACTTGCTTATTTTGGTTTATTCTACAATGGGTATTCATTCGAAGGCTGATCATGTAGGATATCCCAAGGACTCCACTCGCCATCGTTTGGCTAATATATCATATTGTAGATAATTCATGTTATATCATATAGTAGATGACTTGTGACGGATAGTGGGTGGTACGATTCTATCCTGAAGTTCTCATATGCTTGTATATTTACTTCACATTAGAGGTGGACCTGTATTAGGATACCAATATCACCATTAGTATTGAGAGTGTGTAGTATTGCCCCTACACACTATACCATGACGTACTTTTTATTGCAATTTTATGCATGTCGTTTACAGTAATAGCATTATATTTATGATGGAGTGATTGTTTGGATATAGGAGAAGGGAATGTTAGGGTACTTATTTACTGTCACGATCCGAAATTCAGTGTTCGAAAATAGATATCAAATACCTCACTTGTATTCGACTACCGAAGATTCAAACATCGAACTCTAGTCGAATGGAGCTTATAACAACATTAGATGAATATAAACAGCGGAAATAAAATAAATATCATTGATCAGAGATACAATATCATCATAACATCCATTACAACATTTAACATCAATAACAGAGTGCTAAATATTGATACAACAACAATATAATGATAACTTCACAACGGAACAACAATAAAGTCTTTAAAAGGTTCCAACATACATCTACTATGATAAAGTCTTCAAAAACTCCAACACTTCAAGAGATTGCCAAAGACAAAACTTCCAAAATCCTATAGCTTCCAAACAAAAGACTTCAAAAATCCAGCTAGCACCAAAACATGGAAAACCTGCTACTAGGTTGCCCGTGTGGAAATTATGGACACCTAGAGTTTAGAAAGGAAACAATATACTCCGGGTCAGTCATTTGACTGGTATGAGTAAACAAAAACAGTTGCTTGTGTAAAAACATTTTATAAAAGAAATTCGATATGCTTTTGGCAAATGAAACTACCATAAGACCTCCCACCACACACACAATCCAATCGCGGAATTGGAGGAGATTTCTTCTTATGATAGTCAAATATGCTTGATACGAGAAAATTTCTTTGATATTATTACTAGTGCATAGCGTAGAAAACCATTTCGAAAGTATAATATTAATCTTAGCCAGCATAGACTTTTCGTACTATGCCTACTTTAGCTACCATCTAAACAGTGGGGCGCCACCATAAGTAAATGGCAGGTTATATAACTAAAACCATATAGGGCTCATATTGTTTCTTTGGATTTCCAACAAATGGTCAGGCTAAGGAACTTCTTACTACCACATGGGTACGCCTCTGGAGGGACGTCTCGAGAACCTACCCGGCTCTCTGTCAACACAAGGCAGGGTTACCTCTGTAACTAGGTAACTACTACTCGAATATGCCACCCACGGTCGTTTGCGACCTTTATCCGAGGGCCCTCAATCATAAAGCAACAACCACACAGTAATGAGATTGCAGCAACAACATAGGTTAAGTATCTGGTCTCCATACCATGATACCACCTTTTTCTAGAAGGAAATGACATACCTTAAAGGGCGCGACCCTCGTAACATTGCCGCACCTTTCCTGTTTCGACCATTTTCGGGGTGTGAGGTTCGATGAGGTCTCGTCCACAAAGCTACGGTTTACATGAAAGCCATGCTTTTATCAACAAATGATCATCAACACACAGCAACACTTAGCATGCCACACTACCAAATTGGAAGTATATCACTGATAACCTTCAACTATATAACCTTTGAGCTCTTACGTCTCAGAGAAGGGTGTTAAGCTAAGAGAATAAATTTTCCGCCACCAACAGATATGTATTTGAAAGAAATCTGCTTTATATCTAAAAGTGCAGTGTCAGACATACAACCATACAAGTCTATTCTGGGTTCAAACAGAACCGAAGGCACTTCGTCCAATATAGGAAAAATCCCTTGCAATCCGGATATCCACAATCCCGATCGTACTCCCCATCACATGTGGAGATCTCTATATCGGAGTAAATCAGTGCAGAGACATTCGATAAGTTATCCTATCGTTCTCGAAGACACCCGTTCTTCACCACCGTCTTCAAATGCTATCCATTTCGTCGTGTCACTATTCGAAATGGGATATATGACACAAAGTCCTCTCCCGGCTAATCCGACTAGAGAGCGCTAAATTTAAAAACACGTGGATGTATCAATCACAAAGATTCACATTCAGGGTTCGATGTGGGTTTCGAATAACCAACTGGAATCTGAATCCCTGTCGCATCGAAATTCAATTGCCGTTTTACGGGCCAATGGATTTTCACATTCACACAGAAATAAATCACAAATCACAGTTCAGCACAAAGAAATTCACATCAGACAGTATCACAATCACAAACAGGGATATCAAACAGCTCAAAGCATTTTAATAATAATCAATCATCTAATAACTAGATGAATTGTAGTGTGGTTATAATCAACTTATCACATAATTATTTTTTTATTAATTATCTTTAATTATCGATTAATTATCCTTAATTTTAAATTAATTAATCCTTAATTATTAATTAATTAAATCTTAATTACTTGTTAATTAAATACTTAATTATTAATTAATTACCCTAATTAATTTATTCTTAATTATAAATTAATTATCCTTTAATTAATTATGGATTAATTATTAAGTAATTATTAATCATTAATTATTTAATTATCATTAAAATTAACAATTTGGACATTTAATTAACTTCTTAATTATTTTATTAAGTTTATTTAAAATAACTTTTTAAAACTACACATTCCAACTTGACAAATAGTCATCAATCTAAAAAGAGTACTTTAGAAATTTATTTGGCTTAGATTGTTAAAGATTTAAACCAGAAATCATATCACTCGAGTCACCCCCGAGTGTTACCTGAGTCAACCATCCACCTGCTTTGAGTTTCCTCAGAAATCTACTCGCGTACTTATTTTTTTTTCAAACTTAAAATTTTTCTAAGTGCAAACCCGTATGGCCCTTAATTTGCTTCGAGTCCATACCCTAGCTATCTCCTTTATTTCCCGAGAGTCGCTTGGAGGTGTTTCCCTTCTTCTCCCATTTGATACCACTCACACCCCTTAATCAGTTGTGCACATGCACAATTGTTTTGATCGCCTCTGGTCGATGCTACGATCATCGACTAGTCGACGATCATCAACTCGACACACCAAAATATCTAGCATTACGAAACTTTGATGAATTTGAAATTCGACTGTACGACCGAGATTCGAACCAAATCGAGCCACCTTTAAACGCCGTTCTCTCTCGCATAATCATCAGAGGTCACGATACTCTACCCTAAGCTTCGCCAGCCTCCCACATTTCTGATGGTTCCAGTCCGATGACCTCCGATAGCCTACAGACGGCGCAACGATCACGTTTCTAATTTCTAATCGTTTTAAACCTTAAACCCTAACTTGATCAAAATAAACATCCATGTTGATCTAGAATTTAATCCAACATTTTTTCCAAACTCCACGGTCCTCCAGCTAGTTTCGATTATGAACGCGAAGTTCCTTGCCTTATCGATCACCAGAATTTCATGGAAATAGCAATACCGTTCATCCCCATTTTCCTCAGCGAATACTTGATAAAAAGATTTAATTTTAAATTATCAACTTCAAAGACGATCCAATTTATATATTCAAAATTTGAAATCATGTTTGTTGAAATTTTTTGTTTATATTGAGTTTGCCTATATTCTTTTATTTCCAGACAAGACTTTTGTTTAATTTACCAACATTTATGTTTAAAATTTAGAGCATGATCATACAAACATGTTTTCTTTTGATCTCAAAGCCTAAAAACAATATTTTATAGAGCTTTTGGATTTTTGAGACAGGGTTTTGAAACCTGTAGGGATAGAACATGATTCATTTTGATGTTTACAGATATGCATCTCATTTTCATGTATAAATATGTACATGCAAACACACATTTTATCATTCAAACTTCAATATTGTTCACAGCAACAAGTTCAAGTTTAAATCAGAGAGTTTACTCACCTGAAGAGTTTGAACAGAGAGGTTTGGAAAGGGTTTGAAGGTTTGGATTTTGAAAATTAAAAACCTAAAAGCTATTTTTTTTTCAATTTGATCCTGAATTTTTATCTGCAACTAGTTAATATAAGTTTTGCCTAGTTTTCTTATGGATTCACATGATTAATTTCACAACAACAAGCTAAACTTACTTGCAGTTTTTTTAAATGAAACAGAGAAAACTTTGGTCTGCTACTTGAAATCCTGAAACTGATCTAATATTTGAAAACTTGATTTTTTTTCTCTGCAACTAATTGATATAAACTAGCTTAGTTTCTTTCATGTTTACTGATCAACAAATTCAAAATTTACTTGACTTAATTTAACTCAGAGGAACCTGCTCGTCTTCTTGAAAAAAAAACTAGAGCTTGGTTTCTTTTATCTGCAGTTTGAAAATTTGATGTTAAATCTTGATTTTTAATTACTAATGCAATTGATTCTGAAGGCTTAAACTTACCTGAGGTATGGAATTAAAATTCCTACTTTGATGTTTGAGATAACTCTCAGGCTTTAAGTTTTGAACTCAAGCAGATGTTTGAATTCCAGAATTTTTTTCTTTTCTTTGGTATTGAGATACTCTGGTTTGCAATGTTTACAGATTTTTTCTTTTCTTTCAAAATTTTAAGAGGCCAAAGAATGAGATAAAGGAGATGAAAGGCTTTTATAAATTTTAGTTTTATTTTTTTATTTTTATTAATTACCTAAATTGAATGACACTTGTTAATTTTGATGATGAGATCACTATACTTGTTAATCCTCTTGTTACATGTTTAACACTTGTATTTTTTTTTCACGAGAAATATATTTATATTATTTTCTTCTTAACTTTATATATATTAATCTATTCACTTATATTATAATTTTTTTATACTTATATGTATTTTTGATATAATTTCATACCTTTATCAAATACATTACCTTTATTAAATATTTGTACAAGTTAAAAGAAAATGTTCTAAAACAAATTTATACACTAATAAAAATCATACATATATTACTTTCAAATCCAATTATTTTTTCAAGGCTCATATATTTGAATCTTACATTCAAATTTTTATATACAATTTCCTCATAAATATAAATATATAAACTAGCATCATTTTTAATTTGATTTGGAAAATTCCAAATTATTTTATTAAGACATTTTTTAAAATAATTAAATTCAAATTCAAGTCTATTCATATATACATTATATATATAATTTAAATTCAAATGATTTTAAGAACATTTGTTATTTCAAATTTTAAACTCCAATGAATTGAAATTTTATTCATATAAATTATCACTTATTTTATTTGTTTTGAAACTTTTCAAATTAAATTCCAATAGTTCAAATAAATTACCAAATTTAAATTGATGAAATTTGGGATGTTACAAATTTCCCCCTTAAGAAAATTTCATCCTCGAAATTTGAAAGAGAGAGAAAAGCAAACAAAGAATATACGAATTCAGAAAAGGATAGAGAAATGGCTTACCGGTTTAAGCCGGAATATCCACTCTGCAATTGGGATACAATTTTTGCATGTTATCTTCAGTTTCCCAAGTGCAGTCCTTTGGATCACCGCCCCACTGCACTTTAACTAATTTCACCGCTTTGTTTCTTAATCGCTTTTCATCATGATCCACAATCTTTATCGGTTCTCTTTTAACTGTTAATTTGGGAGTGATTTCGAGATCCTGCTGAGCAGCTTCTTCAATAATACTATCTGGATCGTGCACATATTTTCGGAGGTTAGAAATGTGAAACACCTCATGCATGCCAGACAACCAGCTGGGTAGCTGCACTCGATAGGCTAAAGGACCGATCCTCTCTATAATAGGAAAAGGACCAATATACCATGGTGCCAGCTTACCAGTCTTCCCAAATTTTAATACACCATGCATTGGAGATATTTTGAGAAAGACAGAGTCTCGAATCTGGAATTCCAAATCTCTTCTTCTGCAATCATAATAACTCTTTTGACGACTTTGAGCCTTTTTCAATTTCTTTCGTATAAAATCAACTTTCTCTGTTGCTTCCTTAATCATATCCGGTCCAAGGACGAGTCTATCACCTAACTCTATCCAGCATGCAGGTGATCGACACGGACGACCATATAAAGCTTCAAAAGGAGCCATCTCGATACTGGTCTGATAGCTATTGTTATATGAGAATTCAACCAGATGTAAATGGTCCTCCCAAGAAACACCAAAATCAAGTATACAAGCCTGCAATAGGTCTTCTAAGATTCGGTTTATCCCTTCAGTATGCCCATCAGACTGTGGGTGATAAGCAGTGCTGAAATTCAGTTTTGTTCCCATTGCATCTTGAAATGCCTCCCAAAATCTACTAGCGAAGATCGGGTCACGATCACTCACTATACTGCTCGATATACCGTGGAAATGGACAATTTCTTTCATACATAACTTAGCTAAACTTGCTGCTGTGTGGGTAGATTTCACTGGCAAAAAGTGGGTTGTCTTAGTCAAATGGTCCACAATGACCTAAATTGCTTCATTGCCTTTCCGAATACGAGGCAACCCGTCGATGAAATCCATCGATACTTGCTCCCATTTCCACTTGGATACCTCCAAAGGCTGAAGTAAACCCGTCATTTTCTTTTGATTGCTTTTAATTTATTGGCAAGTAGCACAGTGACTCACATATATAGATATGTCCCTTTTCATTGTCTTCCACCAAAAAGTTCTTTTGATATCTCTATACATCTTGTTAACTCCTGGATGGATGCTGAGTTTAGACTCATGACATTCGTCCAAAACTTCTCATTTCTTTTCGGGAATGTCCGGGACAAAAATCCTGTCTTTCAATCTTATAACTCCTCTACTATCAACCTCAAAACTAGTATCTTCCCCTTGGCATATTATTTTATAAATCGAAGAAACTCGTCTTCATTCTGCTTACTTGCGATCCTCTTAAGAAGAGTAGGAGCGATAACAAGATATGCGGGAGCAACATGTCTTCTGCTTAAAGCATCGGTAACTACATTGGCTTTTACAGGCGTATAAAGAATATCTAGATCATAGGACGCCAGAAATTCTAACCATCGTTGTTGCCGTAGATTTAAATCTTTCTGGATGAAGAGATATTTCAAGGATTTGTGGTCGGTGAATAATTCAAAATTTTCACCTAAAACAAAGAGAGTTCATTAAGTATATTTATTAATTAAGTTAAATTCTTAAATCGTTAAGAAAGCTGAAAGAGATTCTTACCCAGAAGATAATGTCGCCATATTTTCAAAGCGAAAATGACAGCTAAGAGTTTCAAATCATGTGTTGGGTAGTTTCTCTCATGTGGACGTAATTGTCTACTCGTGAGGCAATTACCTTCCCATTCTGCATTAGTACCGCACCCAAACCATCACCACAAGCGTCAGTATAGACAGATAAACCCTGGTTCCCATTAATGATAGCGAAAACATGAGCGGTGGTTAAACTCTTCTTCAACTCCTGAAAAGCTTCATCACATTTTGAAGTCCAATTGGATTTTGCATTCTTCATTGTTAGCTTAGTCAATGGACTTGCTATTTTAGAGAAATCCTGAACAAACTTTCGGTTATAACCCGCTAAACCCAGAAAGCTTCGAACTTCTTTTGGGATAGTGGGTTTCCTCCAGTCAAGGATCGTGGAAACTTTGCCATGATCAGAAGAAATTCCTTCCTCATTAACAATGTGCCCGAGAAATTTAACTTCTTTGACCCAAAAATGGCATTTGGAAAATTTGGCGAACAGAATATTTCTCCTTAATACCTCCAAAACAATTCTAAGATGTTCAGCATGCTCCTCTTCGGTCTTGGAGTAGACCAAAATATCGTCAATAAACACAAGCACAAATTTATTCAATACTTCCCGAAACACACGGGTCATTAGATCTATGAAGTATGCTGAAGCATTGGTTAGCCTGAAAGGCATGACTAACCATTCGTAGAACATGTTAGGACCCCTGAAGGCGGTCAAATGAACACAATCTTCGGCAATTCGTAGCTGATGGAATCCCTGGGCTAGATCCATCTTCGAAAAGAAACGAGTGTCATGCAATTGATCAAACAGATCATCAATTCTAGGTAGAGGAAATTTGTTCTTGAGAGTCAGCTTATTGAGATCGCGGTAGTCCACACACAATTTCAAAGATCCGTCAGATTTAGCAACAAACACTGGTGCTGAACCCCATTCGGAAACACTAGGACGAATTAACCCTTTATTTAGCAAATCATCGGTTTGCTTGACTAATTCAACCCTTTCTCTGGGTGCCATCCTACGACTTACGTCACCGATAGGACGAGCATTGGGTACTAGGTCAATTCTGAATTCTATTTTTCTATGTGGAGGTAAGGATTTTACTTCTTCGAATACGTCTAGAAAATCCTGGACAATGGGTATGGACTCCAGACTGGGTTTGGGATAACCCAAGTTATACATCAACCCATCTCTTTTAGGACTAGGGTCCTCACAAGAAATCTCAATAAAATCTCCAAATTCGGTTTTGATCGAAATCAATCGATTGTTACAATCCAATTTCGCTTCATATTTTGTTAGCGAATCCATCTCGAGTAAGACTTCAAACTCCTTAAAATCAAGGACAAAGAGACCGATATGGAATTGGTAACAAGAATATGAGATAGGAATGTCTCTACATCGTAGACAAAGGTTCGTGGGGCCTCCAACTGGATTCTTTACACATATGGGCTCGTCGACAAAATCAGGTTCAAGATTTAATTCATTTAGAGCTTGTTGAGAGATAAAACTATGTGTAGCGCCCATGTCAAAAATAACTCTAACAATTCTATCATAAACAGTAAGGTTACCTTCCAGAACTCCTTTCCCCTTTTCTGCTTTAGAGGATGCAGGTTTGTCTTTGACCGTGTACACCTTTTCTGTTTGAGCTTGCTTCATGGTTGGGCAGTCTTTAACCTCGTGTTCCAATTTCTGACAATAATAGCATTTCCTGGGTTTTGCTTATACAGATTGATCTCTCTTTGGCTTCTTGCAACTGTTTGATAGTGGCCTTTTTCAAGACAATTAAAACAATTAACATTCCTTGCCGGGTTTCCCTGCTTACTCTTCTTCTTCTCCTTACCCTACCATGATTTCTTGCCTCCAAATTTCCTTTTCTTCCAATTTTGATTGCTCGTATTTCCTTTCTCCACCGGGGCTTCTTGCATATCCAGTGTAGCATATCTGTACCCCATATCGATTAGATCTGAAAAAGATTCTTTGACGTGGCCAACCATCCTTTCGTGGAACTTATTATTCATCCCAAGAATGAACCTTTCATTTTTCTTTAGAGGTGTATTTACCAATTCTGGACCGAAACGAGACAATTCATTGAATTTGTTTAAGTACTCTTCAAATGACAAACTACCTTGCTTTGAGTCCGTAAATTCCCGGTACATTCGAGAAATACCAGCCGATGGCATATAACGCTTCTTAAATACTTCTTTAAATCGCTCCCAAGTAAATTCGTCTTCTGGCTCATCTACAATGACTATCTACCATCATGCTAGGGCTTCTTCTTGAAGTTGCCAAGAATCTATGAGTCGCATCTAATCGTCTTCTAGCTTCAGCCCTTTAAAAATTCTTTCACATGATCTAATCCATGCTTAGGCCTCGACAATCGACTTCTTGCCGGTAAACGGCTTACCACCAAGCCTTGAGAAGCTCTTATACAAATCAGCTAGATTCGGCTGATGTTGAGTAGTTATTGCTGCTTCTGCTATTGAGGGAACCTGACCAGTTATGGTAGCATTTCCCCGACCCCTAGCTCTTCCTCTTCGTCTGCTCATTCTTACTATCTGTAATTAGTAAGAAAACTTGACTTAGATATACGGACGAGATATCTTAAGGATTATCAGCAGTTAGAAGAAATAGACCAAGAAAATTTAAGGTTTCGGTCTCGGTTTATACTCATTCTAGTGTATACTTCACCCTATCTCTAATGAGCCATTAATGTGTTATACTCTGTAGCTAAAGTTCTTACTCAACCTTTAGCTCTGATACCACTTGTCACAATCCGAAATTCTGTGTTCGAAAATCGACATTAAATACCTCACTTGTATTCGACTACCGAAGATTCAAAATCGAACTCCAGTCAGACGGAGCTTATAACAACATTAGATGAATATAAACAGCGGAAACAAAATGAATATCATTGATCACAGATACAACATCAATATCATAGTGCTACATATTGATACAACAACAACATAATGATAACTTCACAACGGAACAACAATAAAGTCTTCAAAAGGTTCCAACGTACATCTACTATGATAAGGTCTTCAAAAACTCCAACACTTCAAGAGATTGCTAAAGCCAAAACTTCCAAATCCGATAGCTTCCAAACAAAAGACTTCAAAAATCCAGCTAGCACCAAAGTACAGAAAATCTGCTACTAGGCTGCCTGTAAGGAAATTATGGGCACCCAGAGTTTAGAAGGAAACAATAAACTCCGGGTCAGTCATGGGACTGGTATGAGTAAAAACGGTTGCTTGTGTAAAAATAGTTTATGAAAGAAATTCGATATGCTTTTGGAAAATGGAACTACCATAAGACCTCCCGCCACACACACAATGCAATCGCAGAATTGAAGGAGATTTCTTCTTATGATAGTCAAATACACTTGATACGAGATTTTTTTTGATATTATTACTAGTGCATAGTGTAGAAAACCATTTCGAAAGAATAATATTAATCTTAGCCAGCATAGACATTTCGTACTATGCCTACTGTAGCTACTACCATCTAAACGGTGGGGCGCCACCATAAGTAAATGGAAGGTTACACAACTAAAACCGTACAGGGCTCGTATTGTTTTTTTGGATTTTCAACAAATGGTCAGGCTAAGGAACTTCCTACTGCCACTTGGGTACGCCTCTGGAGGGACGTCACGAGAACCTACGCGGCTCTCTACCAACACAAGGCCGGGATACCTCTGTAACTAGGTAACCACTACTCGAGTATGCCACCCCCCGGTCGTTTGCGACCTTTATCCGAGGGCCCTCAACCACAAAGCAACAACCACACAGTAATGAGATTGCAGCAACAACATAGGTTAAGTATCTGGGCTCCATACCGTGATACCACCTTTTTTCCAGAAGGAAATGACATGCCTAAAGGGCGCGACCCTCATAATCTTGTCACGTCTTTCCTGTTTCGACCATTTCCGGGGTGTGAGGTCCGATGAGGTCTCGTCCACAAAGCTATGCTTTACACGAAAGCCATGCTTTTATCAACAAATGATCATCAACACACAGCGGCACTTAGCATGCCACACTACCAAATTGGGAGTATATCACAAATAACCTTCAACTATATAACCTCTGAGCTCGTACGTCTTAGAGAAGGGTGTTAAGCTAAGAGAATAAATTCTCTGCCACCAACAGATATGTATTTGAAAGAAATCTGCTTTATATCTCAAAGTGCAGTGTCAGACATACAACCATACAAGTCTGTTCCGGGTTCGAACAGAACCGCAGGCACTTCGTCCAATAAAGGAAGAAGCCCTTGCAATCCGGATATCCACAATCTCGATTGGAGTCCCCATCACATATGGAGATCTCTATACCGAAGCAACTCAGTGCAGAGACATTTGATAGATTATCCTATCGTTCTCGAAGACACCCAGTCTTCACCACCGTCTTCAAATGCTATCCATTTCGTCGTGTAACTATTCAGAATGGGTTATATGACACAAAATCCTCTCCCAGCTAATCCGAATGGTGAGCGCTCAATTTAAAAACACGTGGATGTATCAATCACAAAGATTCACATTCAAGGTTCGATGTGGGTTTCGGATAACCAACTGATCCGACTTCCTGTCGCAACGAAATTCAATTGCCGTTTTATGGGCCAATGGTTTTTCACATTCATACAAAAAAAAATCACAAATCACAGTTCAGCACAAAGCAATTCATATCACACAGTATCACAATCACAAACAGGGATATCAAACAGCTCAAAGCATTTCAATAATAATCAATCATCTAACAATTAAATGAACTGCAATGTGATTATAATCAATTTATCAATAATTATTATTTTTATTAATTATCTTTAATGAATGATTAATTATCCTTAATTTTAAATTAATTAATCCTTAATTATTAATTAATTAAATCTTAATTACTTATTAATAAAATCTTTAATTATTAATTAATTAAAACTTAATTACCTTAATTAATTAATTATTTCTTAATTAATTACCCTAATTAATTTATCCTTAATTATAAATTAATTATCATTTAATTAATTATGGATTAATTATTAAGTAATTATAAATCATTAATTATTTAATTATCATTAACAATATAAATCATCTTACTTTAAAATTAACAATTTGGACATTTAATTAACTTCCTAACTACTTTATTAAGTTTATTTAAAATAACTTTTTAAAACTACACATTCCAACTTGAAAAATAGTCATCATTCTAAAAAGAATACTTTTGAAATTTTTTTAGCTTAGATTGTTAAAGCTTTAAACCAGAAATCATATCACTCAAGTCACCCCGAGTGTTTCCCGAGTCAACCGTCCACCTGCTTCGAGTTTCCTCAGAAATCTACTCGTGTACTTATTTTTTTTTTTTCAAACTTAAAATTTTCTAAGTGCAAACACATGTGGCCCATAATTTGCTTCGAGTCCATACCATAGCTACCTCCTTCATTTCCCGAGAGTCACTTCGAGTCGTTTCCCTTCTTCTCCCATTCGATACCACCGACACCCCTTAATCAGTTGTGCACATGCACAACAGTTTTGATCGCCTTTGGTTGATGCTATGATTATCGACCAGTCGACGATCACCAACTTGACATACCAAAACATCCAGCCTTACAAAATTTTGATGAATTTGAAATTCGACAATACGACCGAGATTCGAACAAAATCGAGCCACCTTTATACGCCTAGTTCTCCCTCGCCTGATCATCAGAGGTCACGATACTCCATCCTAAGCTTCGCCAGCCTCCCACATTTCTGATGATTCCAGTCCGATGACCTCTGATATCCTACAGACGGCGCAACGATCACGTTTCTAACTTCTACTCATTTTAAACCTTAAACCCTAAATCGATCAAAATCAACATCCATGTTGATCTAGAATTTAATCCAACATTTTTCCCAAACCCCACGGTCTTCCAGCTAGTTCTTGTTACGAACACGAAGTTCCTTGCCTTATCGATCACCAGAATTTTGAGGAAATAACAATTCCGTTCATCCCCATTTTCCTCAGCGGGAGAAAAAAATTTAATTTCACTTTTAGAAATCATCAACTTCAAAGACGATTCAATTTATATATTCAAAATTTGAAATCATGTTTGATGAAATTTCTATTTATATTGAGTTTGCCTGTATTCTTTTATTTTCAAACAAGACTTTTGTTTAATTTACCAACATTTATTTTTAAAATTTAGAGCATGATCATACAAACATGTTTTCTTTTGATCTCAAAGCCTAAAAACAATTTGTTATAGAGCTTTTGGATTTTTGAGACAGGGTTTTGAAACCTGTAGGGATAGAACAAGATTCATTTTGATGTGCACAGACATGCGTCTCATGTTCATGCATAAACATATACATGAAAACAAAAAATTTATCATTCAAACTTCAATATTGTTCACAGCAACAAGTTCAAGTTTAAATCAGAGAGTTTACTCACCCGAAGAGTTTGAACAGAGAGGTTTGGAAAGGGTTTGAAGGTCTGGATTTTGAAAATTGAAAACCTAAAAGCTGTTTTTTTCTTTCAATTTGAATCTGATTTTTATCTGCAACTAGTTAATATAAGTTTTGCTTAGTTTTCTGACAGATTCACATGATTAATTTCACAACAATAAACTAAAATTTAAACTTACTTACAGTTTTGTTTTTAATGAAACAGAGAAAACTTTGGTCTGCTACTTGAAATCCTGAAATTGATCTAGTATTTGAAAACTTGATTTTTTTTCTCTGCAACTAATTGATATAAACTTGCTTAGTTTCTTGCTTGTTTACTGATCAACAAATTCAAATTTAAATTTGAAAAAGGATTTACTTGCCTTAATTTAACTCAGCGGAACCCTTCTCTGCTTCTTGAAAAAAACTGGAGCTTGGTTTCTTTGATCTGCAGTTTGAAACTTTGATGTTAAATCTTGATTTTTGATTACTAATTCAATTGATTCTTAAGGCTTAAACTTGCCTGAGGTATGGAATTAAAATTCCTACTTTGATATTTGAGATAACTCTTAGGCTTTAAGTTTTGAACTCAAGCAGATGTTTGAATTCCAGATTTTTTTCCTTTTCTTTGGTGTTGAGATACTCTGGTTTGCAATGTTTACAGATTTTTTATTTTCTTTCAAAATTTTGAGAAGCCAAAGAATGAGATAGAGGAGCTGAAAGGTTTTTATGAATTTAAGTTTTATTTTTTATTAATTACCTAAATTGAATGACACTTGTTAATTTTGATGATGAGATCACTACACTTGTTAATCCTCTTGTTACATGTTTAACACTTGAACATTTTTTTCATGAGAAATATATTTATATTATTTTCTTCTTAACTTTATATATTTTAATCTATTTACTTATATTATGATTTGTTTTATACTTATATGTATTTTTGATATAATTTCATACCTTTATCAAATACAGTACCTTTGTTAAATATTTGTACAAGTTAAAAGAAAATGTTCTAAAACAAATTTATACACTAATAAAAATCATTCATATATTACTTTCAAATCCAATTATCTTTTCAAGACTCTTATATTTGAATCTTACATTCAAATTTTTATATATAATTTCCTCATAGATATAAATATATAAGCAAGCATCATTTTTAATTTGATTTGGAAAATTCCAAATTATTTTATTAAGTCATTTTTTAAATAATTAAATTAAAATTAAAATCTATTCATATATACATTATATATATATAATTTAAATTCAAATGATTTTAAAAACATTTGTTATTTCAAATTTTAAACTCAAATGAATTGAAATTTTATTCATATAAATTATCACTTATTTTATTTGTTTTGAAACTTTTCAAATTAAATTCCAAAAGTTCAAATAAATTACCAAATTTAAATTGATGACATTTGGGATGTTACATTTACTATACCTATTTATGCTCAGTTCTAATTACCCCTAAGGCACGATTGCAGAGAGGGCCGATTTTGCATCCGTACTTACTTGTGTTATGTATTTTATTTTAAGATAGGTCCCCTTTCACCAAACTTATGTCCTACTCATGTTTTGTCCATGTCTATTTGTTTCTGACAACTCTTATGTACTCGATTAAGTAGACAGAGGGTCCGGTGCATATGGAGATATGCTTTAAGACTTGAGTATTTTGACTGGAGCATGACACGCTGTTTTATTGTACAATTAAGGCATATGTATATTTAAGACATGATAGGCTTTTTATAGTATGTATGGGACTTGAATGATCAAATATTATATTCAAATCTCCACGTGTAAGATTTGATGTATTATGACTATATGCACTTGATCTGTATATCTATTTTCGTAGTATGGTGATGTCTCATTTATGTATCATACTACCTATTTTTGTTCATGTATTTTTAGTATATTATATGTTATCATTCTACCGTGAGATATTATTGGTATATCATGATTTACTAAATAGTTTGTTTTAAATTTATATGACCCATGCAGTTTGTGGGTTGTACTGCTCATTATCGGTTTCTATTGTTCAACTGCGAGTTTGGGCTTTCATAAGGGCAAGTTCTCACAATTAAAGGTTGATATGAGAAAAGGTAATTATGTGTAACAATTAGATTTTATTTATTTATTAACCTTTATCATTGATATCTAACCAAGTGACAATTATTCCATTCAATTTCTCAAAACAATCCGAGGTGATTTTTTAGTAATTTTGATGTATTAATTTCTGTGTGTGTCACCCTTGATTAAAGGGGAACTATTTTGATTAAAAAAATTAAGTGGCATTAGCGAAAGGTTTGGTGTGTGACATCCTTGATTAATGAAGAATTTTATAAAGAATAAAAATTTAAGTAAATAACTTTTAAGAACAACATCGCATAGTATAGTCGGTTTTAGGGACAATGAATTCTATGTATTTCAATTTTCCTTCCATATTTATCTAAAAGTTAAATTAGTTGACAAATGGAAAGTAACAACTAAAATTATAAAGAGAAACTAATAAAAATTAATTTGGTAAGCTTATGAATTAAATAATGTCGCTACAAAAAATGTACGAACTAGCATAATTTATCCTAAATAATCCATGCATACTGAACTTTTAGATATAAACTATTACTCCCTCCTAACTAGGGGTGAGCGATATTCGATTAAAATAAATTAATGGACATAACCAGTACATTCGGTCAGTTTTTTTCATTTACAAAAGTAAATCAATTTGAATTCGACTTGGAAAATACATTTTTTTATTGGTATAATCGAATTAACTAATAATTACATTATACAAATTGATGATATTTTAATATCTTTAATAAATGGATTGGTAATGTTTATGTAAAGACCCAAAATTTTCGATCTCGAAAATCCCAGATTGTTAGGAAAAGAAGAAAAGAGATGGAAGAAGAAGAACAGAAAACCAAACTCAGAATCTCACATTCGCAACGGATAAAATATAATATCAAATATTATTCTTTACACAAAACATGCTATATCAGTCAATTACATTTTAATACATCAGGGTTACAACATTTCACAAACACTGAACAGTTAAAATAACTTGTCCCAGAATACACTCCATACGTTCCTGCCATCCAACTTGCCTCCTGAGCTCTAGTACGTCCTTATTTGAAAAAGCTGTAACACTCGGCCTGACCCGAGCATTACATCAAAGTAACACCCGGGTCAGGCTGGAAACCAGCGTGAGTAAACCCATCAATCATGAAATACTAATGTATAGACTTATATAAAATCGGAGGTAACTCGTATAAAATTTCGAATTCACAATTTGTTATAGACATTACTTATTCCGCATATCAATTTCTAAGTACCAAAGCTTAGATTAAATGGTCCAAATTACTTAAATCATTCCATTCCAGCCTATTGATTTCACATATCAATCTATAAAGAATCGAAGTGGTTTCAGGTATTTACTAATATCCGAATCCGGTCTCTTCGAATCCAATGTCATCTTAACCCAGGTTTTCAAGTGAATATAATTTAATTTTAAATATTGGATGTTAACTTTACGCAGAAATTCATCTTCGATAGATAACCACATTATCACTGTTCAAACCAATCATATTTCTAAACATTTCATATCAGAAATATCAATCAACCATTCATAAGCAAGATGAATTAGTCACATTATGAATTAAATTAATTACTTTAATTGCTTTTAATCCTGCTTACTTAACATTAATTAAATTTAAACCATTAATTAACCATTCCTTAACTATCCTCTCTAATTACATTAAGTAATTAGCTTTTAATTAATTGCATAAATTAATTAATCTTTACCATTCACATTAATTACATTAATCCCTAATTAATTGCTCAAATTAATCACTTACACTGATTAATTAACCATTTATTAACCATACTCATTAATTAACTACCCATTAATTAATTTCTTATTTAATAAATCCCTTAATTAATTACACTTGGTAATTAATCCTTTACTACTTCCATTACTAAAATTTCCTTAAATTACTTTCATCAAGTAATTATCCCATTGGTTAATTATCCTCAATTAATTAACCTCTGATCATTAAATAATAAGAAAAATCAAATTATTTGGCCCCTAACAAATTTATCCTTTAAATTACTTGCATTAAGTAATTAATCACTTAAGTAATTAATCTCTAATTACTTACATTAATTGATTCTTAAATTAATACTTTCATAAGGTAATTATCTTCTTTATAGTAATTATCCATTAATTACTTATACTAAGTAATCACTTAATTAATTTCATTAAGTGACTAATACTTAATCAGTTCCACAAGTGATTATCTTTAAATTTATCAAACCAATTAAATTCCACTAATTATTTAGCTTTACTCAAATTATATTGATTAACCCTTTAATCAATACTTTTAGTAATTAATTAATTACCCTTGAACCTATTTAATTACATTATTAAGTTTATCATTTAAAATAAACTTTTAAAGGTATATGAATCGACATATTTTAAACTCAGAATTTCTTTTCTATTCTTAAACCTTGAATAATCCCAACCTTAATTCATTTAAATTGAAATGTTTGATAAATTGTTTATGATTGATCAAGTTTGACCCCCTTTTTTGTACTTGTTATTTCTTTATATTTTAAAACTCGATAACACGGCAAGGAACCTGAGATAACCTCTAGAAGTCACCGAGACCGACTCGAGTATTCCTTTAAACTTCGTCTCTTTTTTTTTAAAAATTTGAAAACTGTTAGATATAAAATCACTCACGAACACGAATCAAACCCGGGTCAACCTTTCTTTTCCCCGAGACCCATCTCGAGTAAAAATCCCTTCGTCCCCAACAAAAAAATATATTGATGCACAGAATTATCCATGCATATGCACCGATCGCTGGTGAACTTCCGGCCTCCCAGATCATCGCTGATAAGTTGCTTTCGACTTTCCCCTAGCCATCAGACCACCCAGACTTCATCTCGAACCCCTTAATAAAAAACGAGCACACTCAACCCATCAAGCAGCAACCCTGGTCACCAAATTCTACCGTAGCTCCCATCTTCGTTCACCGGAGGCCACGACCTCCTTCCTGGACCACCTCCTAAGTTCCTCGTCCCCTTTTCCATAATTCCGGCCCAACTCGACGTGACATCGACACCGCATTTACCCTGAAATCAAACACTACCCAAACCAACACTTAAACCCTAGTTGACCCTTGACCCGCCTCACCATTGATTAATAAATTCTTCGGTTATATTTCCAACCATCACTGATCTATGAGCTATCTCTAGTATGGATGTCAACCCCTCTAGAACCTCCATTCGCCAGAGGATCGTAAAAATGCAATTTCTCAACTAGGAAATTCTCAACATCCCCAATATTAAAAATTAAGAAATCAGTTCTAAAAATCAAGGTTACAAATCACAGATCCAAATATACCACCAGAACTTAAGAATTTAACAACTTAAAATTTTTCTTAAATTTTAATTTCACTGTATATTCCTATTTCCAGCTAATTTCCTTCTATTTGTACTTATGAACATTTTTAAAAACAAGATTAGGTAAATACAAATAGCTTCCCTTTGAACATCATAATCTAAATTAGCTTACATGAAGAGATATTTGATTTAGAGTATTTTGGTCTGTTGAAATTTAACAGAGAGATATTCTTAGATATTCACACAGTACTCATCTTAATATATATATACGCATTATTCAAACATTCTTGCAAACATTTCATCATTTTTTCAAGCATTTACCACATGCATTGTTTTAAACAGGTAGATCTAGTCAATGGGTAAAGTTTACTCACCTTCACTGTTGAATAGAGGAGCTCTTTCCAGATTTCAGAAGTTTCTAGCTTTTCCCCTTGCCACAGGCTTTTGCCTTAGATCAGGAATTAATTTATTCTAATCTGGATCTTGAACTAATTGTGTTGATCTTAAGTTGCTTTTAGTTTCAGAAACTTGAAAGAATTTTGTTTAATTTATTTGCTTATTCCTCTGGTTATTTGCTTCACAGGTTTTACATCTGAACAGTGGTAATTTACTTTTGATTTTTCTCAAATTTTGGTTTTGGATTGGTAAAGGTAGAAAAGAAATAAGAAAGAGAATGGAGATGTTAATGTAATTTTGTTTTAATTTTTATTAATTATTTTAAATAACAATGACACTTGGTAAATAGGCTTACAATTGTCATTAGATATACCCCTTTACTTACATTTGTAATTCTATGTATCAATATATTTTTATAATTATTTATGAAATAATTTCAATTTAGTTTATATTTATAAATGTTAATTGTTTTAATATTTAAAATCCTATTTATCTATTTATAATTTTAAAAGTAAATGATATAAAATCCCAATTACACACTTATAATAGTTATACAAATATACTAATTATATATACCTTATTTATATTTTTAAATGTTTTCCACAAAACTTTTATATTAAATTTCTATTTAGTAACTTCTTTCCTTCATTTATATTAATATGATCTTTAGAAGAAAATAACAAACTATATACTAATAAAATTATATACATATATTTTATATCCAATTTGTTTAAGATATTTATTCTTTGGATTTCCAATTCAAATTTAATTTAAAATTAACTCATATATATATATACACACACTTAAAAATACCCATATTCAATTTGTTTGAAAATAAAGAAAATTTTCCATTTAAAATCTACTTATACATATATATAAATCATCATTATTATTTCTTTTAAAAGAAAATTTTGTCAATTTTAAGTAATTATATTAGGAAGATTATCAAACCAATATTTATTCAGATATATATAATTTATTATCAGGATTATTTATTTAACTTATAAATTAATATTTCTACTAATTTAATCCAGCTAATTTATCAATTGATGGATGTCCAAAAATCCGGGTTATCACAGCTTATCTATTGAAAATATGTTAATTATTCTTATGAACATAAAAAATACTCTAATGATTCTCTCCAAACAGAAATTTTTATTTTCATTTGGGTAAGTTAATCATTCGAATAACAACATATCCTTTTCATTTATTTTAATCGGTTACCGATTGAACTATCAAAATTTATGCGGTTTGGTTTGAATTGGTTTTGATTTTTTGTTGATTCAGTTTGACATTTTTACCTAAAAATCGACCGAACCGACCGAATGCTCACCCCTACTCCCAACTAAATATCAAAGCGAAGTAATTAATTGTTATTTTGCATCCTTGTTCATCTACATCACCATGTCTATTAATCAGAACAATGTTTAAGATACTGGAAGGACCTCAATATATGGTAACAAAATACATTTCCATTCTTCTTCTCTACTAATGGCATCCATAGTACAATCTCTTCCTTAATTGGATCAAACTATCTCAACCCAAAATTTGTCCCAAGCATTTGGTATAAATTTCAGGGTCAGCCTGTAAGGATGATGATTTACTATCAGCTATTTCACTTTTAGTCATTTCTGCTATTATCTCCTTTTCCCTTGTGACTCCCAAAACAAAAAGAAGTGTTAATGCCAATTTTATAGTTTTTAAAAATATATTTATATCTATTATGCATCCATTTGGTTTTAAATACTATTACAGTAGAGATTATTTTACAGGTTTTTAATATTAACTACTTTTTTAGATGTAAGTAAATTTAAGTCCACTACCACCTTCTTTCTGGCAGGTCTAATAGTTCTCGTCTGTGCTATGTGATTCCACCTCTAAAGTAAATTTAAACACGATGTATCAATGTAACGACAGATGATTTCCTTCCCTTTAAATCATAAATTTATGGATTTGTTAAAAGTAAGGAAATATAATATAATATAATAAGTGATTTCCTTCCCTTAAATATGGGAGTTTTCAAACAACATTGATTTAAAATTCAATACTTTATTTTATATATGTATGTATGTGTTTATGTCTATATGTATATAACTAATTAATTCTCCTTAATTTAATTATCGTATATTATAAATATGTGTGCATGCCCCTATATGTATTTATGTATCAGATTTATTATATCTAAAAAGTTAGTTTTGAAATTTATTTAAATAATAAATATATGAGCCCGTGTAAATAGTACTCTAGTGTGATAATATTGTAACCAAATTTTCCATTGTCTCAAAATAGACTCAACCAGATGAAATGGACTACAAAACGACGGAAGAATGTGTCAAGGAGCTTGGAAGAAGTCAAGATTGAAGAAACAAAAGATTTGGCTAATTTTCAGAAATGCAAATCAAGTTGGTACTGACCTGATTTAGGTTGGTATCGACATGATTTTCACTAACATAATTAACTCTCTAACATAATTAAAACTGTCTAAAATGATGATATGAAGAACTTAGTAAGTTTTATGGAATTCTAAAGAGCCAAAGTAGGTCAGTACCACCATGATTTGATTGGCATCGATCTGATTCAAAGACATGGAATGGCAACAAATGGATGAAAGGAGCCTAAATATGGAGAGAAAATGAGGTTTGGGTGTAAAAATTCAGGTCAGTACCGACTATTTTTTATGAACATTGACCTGAAATGAATACTAGATTTTGCTGGGAAGTCGATAAGGAGAGCTAAAAATGGAGAAAAACTTGAAGCATGATGGAAAAATTAAATCAGTCCCGATTAGAAGTAGTTGGTTTCGAGTTGATTTTGTACTTGGAGATCATGCTAGATGACTTGGTCTTCATGTCTGGATATTTGGATCTTGAAGTTATGATAGTTTCAAACCTTAATGTTGAGATTGCAACAGTTATTTTCCTACAAATAGAAAGCTACCTACAACTAGGAGAGGACTTTTGACACTTTGATTCCTTTTCTATCTTCTTCTTCCCTAAATACTCCAAACAGTCCATCAAATTCGAGATCTACTAGATTATGGTCGGATTTGAGTTGTATTCATTGTATTTTAGATAGAATTAATTGAATAATACTATCAAAGTGGATGCAGGCCAGAGTATTTATTGAACCACCATAAAAAGTGCTTGAGTGTTCTTATTTTATTCATATTTTTGCTTACTTGATTTGGATTCCTAATTTTTAGATGATTTCATCTGATACTGGGGTGTTGTGTCATTTTCTGATGTAACATTTTTGGCGCTTTCATTGAGAAAGAACTAGATTTGAAGACCTTGAAACTTGGATCTGAGGTTTGGAAGAGATGAAGAGGCCTTCTACCATAGCAGTTATAAGACCAAGTCAACTAGAGAACGGAGGTAGCCAGAAAGTGTCCTCAAGGTCAAATCCAATTATCAATATGACCAAAGAAAAGATGGAGAGGATAATGAAAGAGATGCAAGATGGAATAATAATTCGACGATAGGAGATGCTAGATAGACCTTTTAAAGGGATGGATCAACAAAGAACAGTTGGAGCAGTTGGAATTCAAACCCAAGGCCAGAAACTAACGTAGGAGTATCTGAGTTAGAGTATAGCAAACTGAAACAATGCCCCCATGACCAGAACAGGTCAGTATCGACCTAAATTAGGTTAGTATTGGCCTGAATCAGGTAAGTATCATGATGAATTTACTCAAGGCAATGTTGGTTTCAGCTTAGGGCGAGCTGGGATGTCGAGACAAGACGATCTGGAGTCAAAAATGCCAATCAAAATGCGAATGCACAACAACTAAAGGAGTATGCGCTAGAGTTCCCCGCTAGAACAGGAAGCAGAATGAAGCTAGAGGTGTGGATAAGAATGCAAACATGCACCTAAAGGAGCATGTGCTGGAGTTTCCCAATAAGAATGAGGGGAAAATATAAGTATGGATCGAAGACTTCCATTAGACGACAATGTCTGGATCGCTAAGATGATCAGAAGGATAGTGAAAGGTGGTATCTATACCCAAGTTTGAAGGATGTAGATAGGAATCCATTCACCCCTAATATCTTGTATAGGAGGAATCTGGTCGATTTCAAGCTATTGACGTTGGAACTATACAACAGAAAGACATATTTGACCATTCATCTGATGAGATACATTCGGCATATGGAGGTATTGGATGCTTCTGAAGAGGTAATATGATGATGCTTCCCATTATACTTAATAGAGTTGGTTGCTACGTAGTTCAGGCAGTTAGAGAATGGGTCTGTAAGCACGTAGGCCAAATTGGTCTATAGATTCTTAAGATATTTATGAGGTCATATCTCAACCAAAGAATGTGATAACACTTTCAAGCACGAACTAAAGGGCTGGAGAGACCTTGAGAAATTATCTGATGAGATTTAACGCAGCAACACTTTAGTTGATAGGCTAAATCCATACATAGTCCTAATGGTGGCAGTGTTTGGAGTTGCGAGCAAGACCGACTTCAAAGTTGCATTGGAAGAGGATCCACCGATGGATCTCACAAATTTTTATCATGAAGCTAAGAGATATTTACGTCAAGAGGACACTGAAGCTAATAATGCTAAGGTTAATGCTATGGATGATAGAGGACTGTCCAGAGTAGGATATGGTAAAGACAAGGGAAAAAGAAAAGCTTGTGACAGCTTTGGAGGATTGAAGCGAAAAAGGAGGGGACATAAATTCTCTTCTTATATCGATCTAACTGAAATCTCAGAGAGGATTTTTTTATGATACTAGGGGCAGATTCTCTATTGGAAGCCAGCTAAGAGGGAATCCATAGATCGAGAGAAAAGGTTCGGAAGATTTTTCCTATATGAGCATGAGATGAGGGAGTGCCGACAGCTTCATAATTTTATAGAAGAACTGGTTCAAAGTAACTAACTATAACAATACTTAAGGAACCAAACTTCAATGATACAACTAGAGCAGCCATCATCTGCAGTGAATACATCCAGACATAACCATGGATCTGGGTCGAGATTGGTAATCCCATGGTCGGGTTGGCCGAGAATCACGTTCGATTCCCATGTTATACCATTGGATAAATAAGACAATAATAACCTTGGGCCGCTTATACATGTACGAGACCTTGATTGGTGTCTAGGAACGCTCTAGCTTACTGAGATGAATGTTTATGATATTTGTTTGTTCCTTTGATTTGAATATTTTCTTTTTGAAAACCATTGGAACATGATTGATATTAATTGAACATGGTAGTCCTATCTGGAGAGGTGGGGCGATGACCATAAGGTGCAAGTTCCCTGTTGAAGAGCGAGTGGATTGGACTTATATAAATAGCAAGCCCCATCACCGAAGAGTGAGTGAATGAGTTAGCTAGGTAAGTAAGCTCCCTCACCAAAGAGTGAGCAGATGGACTTGCTTGGATGTTGAGTCCCCTCGTCGAAGAGCGAGCGAATTGGACTCAACAAGAATTCGAAGAGGTCGAAACCTAGATTGGATGTTGAACAATTCGAAGATATCGAACCCTAGATTAGATGTTGAACGATCCAGAGAGACCGAACCCTAGATTGGATGTTAAACTATCTGAAGAGGTCGAACCCCCAATTGGATGTTAAACGATTCGAAGAGATTGAACCCTAGATTGGATGTTAAATGAACCGGTGAGATCAGACCGTTGAATGGACATAGTCTTAACCTTAGAATTTAAACACCTTATGATTAGATTAGAATAGATAAATTCCAGAAAAATATGGGATGAATTTGATGTATAATATGATAAATCCAGATGAAAACAATCCGATTATGTTTTATGACTAACACTTAAGCAAGGACAAGAATCCTTGTTATAATGGTCTAGGTACGATCTTTAGATTGCAGTGAATCCAAAGGAACCAGATGATTCACCATAACTTAGATCGATGGATAGCTGGAGAGCTCGACCGTGATTGATTGCTACTGCTGAAGCATGTTCTTGAACAAAGCACACCTTATGTTCATAAGGTGTTCTTTGTGGAGGCAAGTGTTACAACTTAATTTTCTACTATCCCAAAACCAACACAAATAGCTGAAATGGACTACAAACCGACGAACGAATGAGTCGAGGAGCTTGTAAGATGTCAAGACTGAAGAAACTTAACATTTGGTAAAGGTTTAGAAATGCAAATCAAGTTGGTACTGACTTGATTTTAGTCGGTATCAAGGCGATTTTCACCGACATGATTCACTCCAACATGAATAGAACTATCCAGAATGATGATATGAAGAAATTCAAGAAGTTTGACGACAAATTATAACATCCTTAATTTTGATTAACATTATTCGGGAGATTTAAGTAAATAAATTAAATAGAATAGTGTGTGGTGTGATAAAGAGATTGAGATTTGATAATTAATTGGGTTAGGCCTTGGTTAATCAACTAATAAGATTATTTTAAACTTACCATAGATAATAATAAATGAGAAAAACAAAATAGGAATAGAGATTTGTTTCACCCTTAAGCTCTCACCCTCTCATTCATTATCATTTTAAAACACCAAAACAATCTAAAGCTAAAGAGAAGAGGCCGACCATTAGTAAGGAGATTAGAAAAGGAAAACTAAAACAAATCAAGGGGGAAAAGCCTAGGAAAACAAATCCATATCAAATCTCAAATTTTTTATCCAATCTAAGGTGTATAATAGTAAACCATCTCATATTTATGTGTTTTATTCTTGGATTTTGATTGATTCCGAATTGTTGATGATTATACGTAATGCCATATTTGTTTATACAATTGTTTGGTTAAATAATGATTTATTGGAATTCTTAGAGAATTATTATGTTAGTTTTTAGATCAAAACCTAAGTTTTTGATCCCCGATTGACTTGATTTGTGGATATGTTGTGGAAAACATAATTTTGAAGATGTATTTTTATTTTCACAAATTTTCAAATTAATAGAAATATTTTATGAATTCCCTAAGGAAGAAAGAGCATTTATTTTAGGTTTTAATTATTAAAAATAATTAAATAATGGTTTTGATCCTGAAATTTTCACATCCTAATGGATATGTAAATTTTGATTTTTAGCGATTTTGAGAATTTTATGAGATGATTATGATTTATTATGAATTTATTAAGCTAGAAAAGCTTATAAATAAATAGTAAATGATTAATATTGTTTGTTAGGTGCGAAATGGGTTTTTGAAAAGAAAACAATTTATGGAAGATTTTCTAAAAATAAATTAATAGAGTTATTTTTTAACCAATAGAAAATTAACAAGGATTAAGAGTTGGTAAAAAGGAATTGCTTTTAATAGAAATAAAACAATTTTTATATTAATTATGATATTTCCATGATGCCAACATGAATGCCGAACCCAAGTAACGGCCGACATTCATGTCGCCACTATAGAATTCGACGTTAACGTGAATGGATGAAGGGGTTATCAACTATGTTGGTATGGAATGAATCTGTTTAGGTTGAAGTCACATACTATAAGGTCTTCGACATCCAAGCAATGTCGACATGATGATTTTGTAACACACTAGAATTATTCCGACCTCCCTTGTTTCTTTATTTTGAAATCAATAACATAAGGCGTTGATGCCGTGTCTTCATACAAGTTTTAAATGATGCTACATACCATTATTTTTCGATATCAATTATTTTTAATATCAACTGTACTAAGGCACTGATGTCGTATGCTTCCAATTTTGACGCCAAAGCTTAAGACAGTGATGCCGCAAATATTTTTTTTACTTTAACCGTTTTATGGCAATGACGTCGCTATATCATGGTTTCAATATCCCTTAGACATGGCATAGTAGCCACTGTTGTAAAGCACTCAATATCAATGTTTTTGTAATATTGATGTCGTATGTCATCAATGTCGGCATCCATATATTTTACGTATAAAATGTTATAATTAATAGGTTCGGCATCTCATATATTTCTATGTTACAATAAAAATGATTTTGACATTACAACCTTATTTTATATAAAGTAGAATTCTTTTTTAATGCTTTCTTATCTTTATTAAAGCTTTTATAAGAAGGGACGTGACATCCCATGCTGGCTATATTGATGCCGCAAGTTTATAATTATGAACATATTCTAATAATTGCAGTATGCCCTATAATAAAGAGGTGCGACATACTCATATCAATACCGAAAACATACATGGCTATTTTATATTGGATTATAAATTGGCATGAGGGATTGGTAAAATTATGGGTTATATTTTCCTTGTTTTAAAATATAAATTAAAAGCATTGAGCATATATTGATAAGTGTTTTTAAGGAATGAATTATTGTTTAGTCCAAGTTTTTATATGAAATTACCAAAGGGAGTTATTACTTAAGAATAAATAATTATATAATGTCAATGACCATTGATTGAACATATTTGAGTGATGGATGCTATATGTTCTTGTTATCATTGATCAGTTGTAATTGCATGTTTATTTTTTCCATACTCACATTATCATGACCCATAACTGCATTTGGGAAAATTTTAAAGGCAGAAGAACCAGTTAAGTTGTCCCAGTAGTAAGTATGGTCACACTAAACTCCTGAGTGAGTAGAATTGCATCTAGGAGATCAAAAAGATCTAATTGCGTTGGAATGCCTTAGACTAATCAAAAGACGCGATTAAAACTAGATAATGAGTAGAAAGTAGGACTAGCATAGGGTCGCGCCTTATGCTTCAATCTTTAGCCCCCGATTGGTAAATGTCCACGATTCCGGTGCCCAGAGCTTAGTCAAATGAAGGATGTTTACGCATATGAAGGAACTCCTTGCTCTATATGCTCACACAAGATTAATGAAAGACTCTTAATCGCATCTGGAGTATTGTTGGTAACTCTCAATTGTATTTGGAATATTAATTGTTTCTCCCAACCGTATTTGGAGATTATTATTATTACTTGATTCTACCAACCATAGTTGGAGACTTTGGTATATCTGGTTAAGCTTAATTAAGGACAGGCCGACCCGATACCTCCTAACCGTATTTCGAGACCTCCTAACTCTATCTGGAGATAGGTTGTTATTTAGCCTGTGAAAACCAGTAGATTCTTAGTAACCCTAGGAAAACAATGATTTGAGATAGTTGGTCCATTTTGGGATTGGCTAAACCTTAGGAATGCATTACCCTCATTAATAGATTAGTCAGACTAAACTATGTTGCATGCATGCATACGATCATGTTTATTTTCTACTCTAATCATTGTGGTTGCAGTAGCATGATTTATGGTTGACATATGTTGATAAGATACCAGTGAGAGAAAATCCATTCCGGTCAATGGCGTGGTCTCACTAGATGTCCATTTTGTTAGAGATGGAATATTACTATTCGCACTAGAATGTTCATCTGACCCGCAGTTACTGTTTTTTCCCTTAAACTCTCGGATGCTCATTTGAGTAGGTCTGGAGTAAGGGTTTTCATGATTTCAGTTTGACAAATAAGCTTCCGTAGACGTGCAAGATGTAGGATAGATATTTAGGAGCTTTATTTTATTCGATGTTCTGTTTTCATTTTGCATAATGCATGTAATGGTAAAATGTATAATTTCCATGTACTAAATTCTGATCAACCAAGGGGGAATCTTCATATGTCGCTCTTGAAGTGTTTTGTAATAATTATATTTTCTCCAAATGAGGATCGAACAAGCTTACGTATTGAATATGAAATCTTACTTTGAAATGAAATAAGAAAGTCTATTTAATGAATTGAGTTTAGGAAAATTTCATATTCATGTGCTTCTAATGTTAAATATGATTGACATAGTTGCATTTTAACATCGAAAATTAATACCATGGATGACTGCAGCATCCGTAGCGCATAGTTTCAGGTCTTAAAAAGGGGGATGTTACAAAAATCAGGTCAGTACCGATCTGATTTAATTGGCATCTATCTGATTTAGAGACTTGGAATGGCAATAGATGGATGAAAGGAGCCTAAACATGAAGAGAAATGGCTTAAGGCGTAAAAATTATGGTTGGTACAGACCTGATTTAGGTTGGCACCGACCACTTTTGATAACCATCGACTTGAAATGAAGGCCTGATTTGCCAATAGGTCGATGGGAAGAGCTTAATTATGAAGAAAAAAATTGAAGAATAATGGAAAAATCAGATCGGCACCAACTAGAAGTGGTTGGTACCGAGTTGGTTTTCTACATAGAGATCGTGCTAGATGACTCGGCCTTCGTATCTGGATATTTAGATCTTGAAGTTGTGATTTAACACCTAGACGGCGAGATTGAAGCAGAGATTAGGTTATAAATATAAAGCTAACCACAACTAGGAGAGGACTTTTGACACTTTGATTTCTTTTCTATCTTCTTCTTCCCTAAATACACCAAACACTCAGTCAATTCAAGATCTACTTTATTATAGTCGAATTTGAGTTGTAATCATTGTATTCCAAAGAGACTTGGTTCAATAATATGATTAAAGTGGATGTAAACTAGAGTATTTGCTGAAACATTATAAAAAGTGCTTATGTGTTCTTATTTATTCCTATTTATGCTTATTTGATTCAGATTTCAACATTTTTGGGTGTTTTGATCTGATATTGGGGTGTTGTGTCATTTCAGCGGAATAGATATTTTGTAATTAACAAATTTAATTCATAACAATACACATACATATTTAACCACATTAATGCTCTAATATTCAAATTAATATAGTAAATGAAGGCATAAGATTTACTAATAAATAGTGTGAGTATGTTTAGAATTTCATTACAAACACAACAATTTGGATGTAAAAAGTGGAGATCGTATGTGTAATTTATAAAAGTTAGAATATTTAAGGGTTAAAATGCAAAACAAAATAATCCAGGGTTTAACGATAAATTTTACATTTCTTCTTAAAATCCTAGCCATCGTGCATCCACATTCATCTGACCTTCGCTACCTTATTAGAGCACTGGCGACTCCAAGACCACCACATATGCGCTCCTTATCTTTTGATGATCCGACAATATCCTTGAACCAAAACTTAATTAAGACATTCCAAAACTGTAAATCAAAATCGATGCTTTGTTGCTTCCTATAGATGTCGCAGTCAAAGACAATTTTGCTGGTAGCCCCATCACCAAAATCAGATCACCTCCAATCAAGGTTGGTTGTGGATGAGGAGTATGCATGGTGGATAATGCTACCTGAAGAAACTTGGTACATATGCATCATCAAGCAACTTCACAACATGTATAACAATTTTAATTTTACATGTATAGTAAAATAAAGGGAAAAAATTAAACTAAATTTTAAAACAACCGATTTAAAATAATTTCTATAAAATGACTTTTAGTTAAGATATTTTGAAGATAATTTTACTAGTCAACTACGTCTTATACCATTAGCTTTGCCTTGGAAAAAACATTTCTCAAACTTAATGGTGGAGTTGCAAACTTAATTGTGTATCAAATGAAGGCTTTGTAAGTCTATTTATAGCATCAGATACTACAACAATATCTTTCTAATATATTTCCACAACCTAGGTTTTATCTATTTATTAGGTCCATCAACCTAATTAAATAATTAACCACTTAATCATTATCCCAATTAAATAATAAACTGTTTAACAATTGTCAATATGGCCATTCCTTAAGTTATTAATCAATATTAACAATTTTGATTACCACACAGGATCTATTATTCAATAAATATTATTTTCCACTTAGATAAATAATTAAATAAATATATAACAGTTATATAAATAATTAATTAAATATAAAATGATAATGTATTTTATTAATTAAATTTTCATCCCTTTACTAATACTGGTAAAGTAATAAATAAATCAATATATTAATTACATTAGTTTTCCCACAATAATTCATAACTTTGATAAATTATTTCATTAAATTATTTTCGATCAAAAAATGAAAGTTATGGCCGTGTGACTCTCAAGTGTGAACTCATCCGATAATAATGTTTAAATAATTTAAAAACTAAAGCCTGCATGGATGTTCTTAAAGCACAGTAGTGGACACATCTGTTTGAGCAAGATTTCTTAGATTTTGATACTGACCACTCCGTACTATAGTCTGAGTATGTAAATACAAATAAAGTTATCACAGAGCTTTAAAAAGAGAAAAGAATGTGCATTACACCTTTAGAGAATCATCAAAATCCAGAACACTCGAAGATCTTGTATATATATGAATCGTTTTGTCTTAGATATAAACTTTTATAACTTAGAAGGATCATACACTAATATCTGAAAGCCTTAAAGATCATAAATATAATTTTTAAGGATTTTTATAAATTTTATCAATAATGTTTTCAAGCCTATAGATGTTAAATGAATGTTGTACACCGGTGGACTTGTGGTGGGCCACCGGTGCATCGGTCCACAGATTCATTTCAGAATTGTAATGCCCCTAAATTTTAATTAACTTTATTCGGCGTATTTAATTGGATAAATTAAATAGAAGAATATGAATAAATAGGGAGATGAGATTAATAAATCCAATGGTCGTGTCTTAATGAATGAACTAAAATAAGACTTAACTAAATTTAAAAGGAAGAATTTCCTAAGGGGCAAACTTCGAAATGGGGCTACATTTCTTAGTATAAATCTCTTCCCCCGCCTTAAATTTTTTTTCATTCTCATTCAAAACTCCTCACCTATTTTCGGCCGGACATTAAAAGCTCCAGAAAGAGCATAAATTGAAGAAAAAGCTAAGGAATTAAAGCTAGGAAATTATTTCATTCTCCAATCAACTAATCAAGGAGTGTAATCATGTTTATCATCTCATTTTTCTCTATTTTGATCGGCTGTGGGTTATACCCGATTTATGTTTGTGCTTGGTCAAGATATAACCATTTAAACCTTTGTTTAGATAAGACATATGTGTTTTAAATGTTAATGGATTAATTAACACATTTTTATTTGATTTTAGGTAAATTTCGAGTGGTTTTGGTCTTTATATGCTTTGAAATTTTAACATGTTGAACATAACGTATTAATTGATTTTCTTTGGAATTTTTCCAGAATTTTTCATGATGTTTTAATGGTTGTATAAAATTGTTTAAGGTATGTTACTTAAATGTTTTATATAATTATAAAGGAGAAAGAGGATTTTTCAATTTTATTTAAATTTCCAAATAAGGAAAGTCGACAGCAATTTTGAATCTAAAATTCCAACAACTAATCAGATTTAGACAAACAAGGCAGATGGGGTACAAAAGAACTGTTTTAAAGTACAATTTTCACTATTTCAACTCTTTCGGCAAGAGCTTCCGCCTTTATTCCAAACCTTTCGACAATATTAAAAGGTACCAAACCTTTCGACTAGGTCAAAAGTCAATGCACATGGTATCAGGAGACTGGTTCATAGTGAATCGAAAGGGATCGAAAGGTTTAGGGAAGATAGGTTAAAGCTTTTGAAGGAGTTGGAACTTTGTTTTGGTTTTAAAGAAAATACGCCTGCTAGTTTTCGACAAAGAGCTTTCGACATTGTCAAATGGTTTAAAAGAAAAAGGTTTCGATTGGTTTGCTTCCTTATTTTAAACGAAACCTTTCGAAAGTCGAAAGGTTAGCTTTCGATAGGGTCGGAAGCGTAGTTGCTGCTTCCAAACCTATCGATCTAGATGGTGTCAAAGGTTATCTTTTGTTTTATAAAACTTGCAGTCTCTCTCCATTAATTTCGAAGGATGAGTTCCAACACCAATAGTTCACTGTTTTTGAATGGTTTCAAAGGGTTTTTACTTCAAAATGTTTTGATTTCGAAAGGTTTTTATTTCAAAAGGTTGTGATTTTGAATTGTTTTGATTTTGAAAGGTTTGATTTCAAAAGTTTTCGAAGGGGTTACCATCTATGATTTCGAATGGCATTGTGTTTCAATGATTTCGAAAGGTTTTAAGTTTCAATGTTTTCGAAAGATTTTGAGTTTCATTGCTTTCGAAAATTTTATAAATGGTTTTATAAGGGGATGCCCTAGGCTTTCGACAAAGTTGAAAGGTGGAACCATTCGAGCGGGTCAAAAAGAAACCTTTTGACATGGTCGAAAGGTAGGGCCCTTTGACAAGAGGTATGATTTTGTGATGCTTTCGAAAGGAAGGCTTCCGAAGGGGCTAACTTTGGATGTGTACTTGTTTTCAAATGGGGCTTCATTCGATGGGATTTAAAGGGTTGTTTTATCCATTTTCCTTAAGTAAAGTTTTGCTACTTTGAAGGAGCTACTTCGAAGGGTTATAACATAATATACTTATCTTTGTTTGAATATGTAAGGGGATCCTTATACAAATTGGATGTAAATAAACCTTGGGGACACCAGGGTGGGTTTAATATTTTCGATACATAGTTTGGGGTTATAAGCAGAAATATGCTTTTGAAAATACACATGGCTATCAATGTGTTTTTATTTAATTTAACCTAATTGGGGTTACCAACGGGAATTGTTTAAACAAGTGGTATACCTAGAGAAAGTAAATTATCATGGGGATCATGATATTTTAATTGGCCAAGTGTTGGGTTCTTGGTTAACCTAGGAAAACCATGAAACGTGCGGTGGGTAGCCTACATCAAATTTCTAAAGAAAAGATTGTTTTGCCAGAGGTGGTTAGCCTTAGGATTTGGCACCCAAGGGTTCATAGTCATCCTAGGAAAACTATGGAATGTGCGGTGGATAGCCCACACCAACTTTTATAAAACAATGTACGACGAATAATCTTCATTTATTTTAAATGGATTTTGGATGGATAGTCCTTTTAAATTACGATAGATAGTCATTTTATAGATTTTAGAGGGGAGCTCTAATAAGTTGATTTTAGATGGGAAATCTAATATATTGCTTTTAGATGGGATATCTAATAAATGGGTGGATGGGACATCTAATGTATATGATTTATGGATTTATTTCATATTATGTTAAGACTAAATATTTTGGGTGTAGGGGCATAGTAAATTATTTGCATGTTTTGTTTTGGATACTAGCGAGGGGAAAACCCATTCCGCTAAGCAGTGTGGTCTCACTTGCTATCTATTTATGATAAGAAATGATAGAGCATTATTCATACCGGGCATATTGTCTGACTCGAAGTTTGTGTTTCTGCACAAACTCTCAGGACTCAAAATTAATTTGAGTAGTCTAAGAGTGGGAGACTTTCAAATTTTTAGATGAATAAGCTTCTGGAGACGTGGGGGAGGTAATGTTAGCTATATAGGGGCTATTTTGTGTTTTCGGCTGTGATATACTAAGAACTGTAAAGTTCATATTTATCAGTTTTCTGATCATCATAAGGGGACATCTTTATATGTCGCCCTTATCGTATTTTGTACATGTATATGTGATTTGAACGTGGTTAATGTTTGGGATTATGTAATTAAATCTTAAATTGTAATTTGCATGAAATGGGAAATTCTATTTACTGGAAGTTTAAAAATTTTCATATTCATGTGTTCCAGTATATCAATATTTATTATGCCGTATTTGGTCGCCAAGAAATAACAACTACGGATGACTGCAACATTAGTAGCAGTTAGTTTGGGCCTTAGAAGGCGGTATGTTACAGAATTCCTGAAGTGCGCTATAAATTTCTTTTCATTGTAAACAGCCGCATTTCCTTTTTTTTAAGATGTGAATTTCTCCAAAGATAAACAATATCACTTTCTCTTCAAACTTTTTCAATTCTATAAATAGCTTTGTTTTTAAGAGGATCAACACCTTACATGCTTGCAAATTCTCTAAAATATTTTATGAAATCCTAATTTACCTGCTACTTTCTAATCAATGACCATTCAACTATTATCATCAACATTTTGATTTCTAACCTCTTAAATTCCTACATATTATTCTACAAACTGGTTCATGTAAGTTATAGGAGCTTGCACTATATTGGACATATCAGTCAGACACATATATCAGTATATTGGTTCAAGTTAGTGGAAAAACATGTTTAGAGGCATAACCATTTGTATAGACCCATTCCTCTAGGTGAAGCGATGGTGTTCAATGAGTACAAAGCTAGAATAGAGATTTTAGGATTGGATGTAAGACAGTGGTATGAACCAGTATAAGAATCCTGGTGTGCATGTTCTTTACTTTATTTTATCTTTTGTTAGCTTAATACTTTATTTGTACACTTATCAGTAGATTATCCATACCTACAAGATCCACTAAACTTTCATTTGGTATTAGAGCTAGGTTAATTCATAGACTGTAACGTTGTTTATTTAATATTTTAATAACATGGCATAATAAGCACTTCCGTAGAAGGTCGGTCTGGCACATGAACTCCATAGTTTACTGGAAGTGATTATAATTTTTTGTCAACTAGAATGAAAATACATATGGATGCAAATAGTCTTGAAATTTAGGATGCCACATAAATTCAATATGCAGCTCCGAATACACCATCGAACACATGAATGCCCGAACAAAAGAAGTTTGTGACCAATAACTCAAAAGCCATGACTATTTTTTTAGCTTTAGATAATATTGAATTACCAGAGTAATGATGTGCAAAGCAGCTTATGATATTTGGCATACTTTACAAGTCACCCACTAATGCACTAATAGAACTAAGTGAAACTTTTCTCTATATTTGATATTGTCGTAAAAAATTTAAAATCTTTAGCCAATGATTTGGAAAGAAAAGTGTTAGCCATCGAAGAAGTTAACGATCTTTCTCAACTTAAGGTTGAGGAATTAATCCATAATCCAACGACATAGAATTTAAAGGCTAGGAAAATTTAGAATTAAGAGAGAACTTGAGCTATAACATTCGAAGTTAAAGAGGACTTTAAATTAGAAGAGGACGAAATGGCTTTCGTCGCAAAAAATTATAGAAAATTCAAAAAGCAAGTGAAGGGAGGAAAAAATAACGGGAACAATAGTTCAGGACTAAAATGCTTTAGGTGCAATAAGTTCGGTCATATCATAAAGGAGTGTCCACTTCAAAATAATGGAAAGAAGGAATTCAAGAACAAAAGTAAATTTGAGAAATGCACTAAAAAGAAAACGTCTACATATCAATCCACTCAGACTCCTCGTTATGTTCGAAGAGTGATAGCGATGAATAAGCTAATGTCTGTTTCATGGCCACAAAAGATGTGGTACAATCTGATTTTATCTATAATGAATTAGTTGAATTCTATATAAAACTAGATAAAAAAATTAGAAATCTACGAACACTCATAAAGAAAATATAGTTAAGTTAAATAGGTAGAATTAGAAATAACTATGTTAAAAGGCAAGAAAACTATTTTGGAAGAAATAGTTGAAAATCAAAAACAACCTTTAGAAAAATCTATTTCTGAAAATGGAACAGAAATTTTAGTTCAAGGAAATTGGATTTATCTAAAGAATGCAACTTTTTAAAGGATTAATATAAACATTTAAAATTTTCAAATGATAATTTAAAATTTAAAATTGTTTATTTAGAAATTGGGAATCCATTCTTTTGAAAATAAAATTGTTGATTTAGTCAAAAGGATTAAAAAATTAGAAAATTCACAAAACTCTTTTGAAAATTTAAAAAATAAAAGTTTGGTACTTGAAAATGAGATTAACTCTTATGGAAATGAAAATGTAAAATTATCAAAAGAAAATGGTTAATTAACTTCAAAAATAGAAACTCTTGAATATGAATTTTTAGATTTTGAAATTAGTGGTAAGGGCCTCTAAGTCAGGCCCATTTATTTTCTAGAACACGATTTCAAATGAATTATTTTACAGGAAAAAAACATACGTCCGACCATTTTTTCAAAGTAAATCATCTCAGGTGCAAAAGGCGATTTTCCTAAACTCCAAATCTATGATTTTCTCCTAATCTACAAATCGACAAAAGACAATTTCTCATGATCTCCAAATCTGCAAAAGGTAATTTTTCTCCAAATCTACTAATATGTAAATGTAAACTTCTCCTAATTCGATTTTAGTTTAAATCAAACTTTGGTCTGTATTAGGAATGAAAACATGTTTTAGATGTTTATGATTTTATGCGTTGTAAGAAAGAAAGGAAAATTGGATTCTTTAGTTCTTCGGCTCTGCTGCCAGCGTTTTTTACTTCTTTAGTTTATTATCTTCTCTACTTTCACTAGGTTCAAAGATTTGTATTCTCAACGTTAATTTACTATGATTCCCATTTATTACATCTTTATTAGTTGTTCTAGTATGAAATTTTTATGAAAGTAAATAGGCAATTGAGATTATTGGTTATGAATCATTGGTAACCAATTTCTCCCGATGGTCTAATTTGATCAGGTGATCTTTCTACATTGATCAGGCGACTTGCGAATTTGTTAAATTGATCACGCAATCTTTCTAATTTGATAATGGGCTCTGAAAATCAATGTTCAAGAGATCAGTTAATAGAATGTGGTTATGAAAGGTATTGTCTTTTTTATTTTTTTTAATTATCTTTTTTGTTTGGTTGTGATAATAATTCCTCAATTTGTTATGTTTTTAGCTCACTCTTCTAGCTTCCTCGCCAAATTGTTTGATAAATGAATTCCTATTTTTGTTAAAAGCAGTATACAAATATTTTCAAACATTTGTTATGTGATTTAATTAGTTGTTAATCAAGATTAGATGTTTTTAAACGTTTTCATACGCATATTTATTTGTTTACATTTTTAATTACAGGTGTTATTCATCTGTTATGGTTGTGTTTGATTTCAATAAGAATTCTTTTGGTGCTCGTTTTGGATTGGATGCTTCTATTTCTTGTGTTCGGAATAATATTTGTGAGGAGTGGAATAATTTTACTCCATTATGCTTCGATATTTTTTATATTCAACAATCAAAGACCACCTTTATTGAAACAATTAGTGATCTTCAAGCTATATTATGCTTATCTTGGTATAAAAAGGATGAATATTTTGTTTTTTCTAAGGTTGAAGAATAATTTCATGGGTGTTGTTGTTGGTGAAAGTAGCAAATCTTTTGGAGAATCAAGTAGTAATATGTTAGAGTATGCTAATGATTTACAGTCTGGTTTTACACAAGAAAGGGATTTACATGAGCCGATGAAGAAGAATTCAAATTTTGAATTTTTTACCGGGGTAGGTCAACAATTTGATTCTGCTCTTGGGTTTCGTCGAACAGTTAGTGCTTATTGTTTGAAGAATGAGTTTAAATACAATATATTAAGAATTGTGAGGAACAGTTGACAATTCGATGTGTTGTAGATGGTTGTCCTTTCAGCATTCATGCTTCTTGCAAATTGAAGCAATTGGACCAATTGTTTGTTAAAAATATTCATTTAAGTCATTCTTGTGGTGGTGGATTTCGATCGACTAGTAGTCCAACTATTAGTAGTAATCTTGTGAGAAGTTTAATTGTTAATCAAATTCGTGATGAGCCAAAAAGCAAAACGAAAGATATTATGAAAAGTTTTAGAAGAGATTATGATGTAGATTTGAGCTATTATTTTGTTTATAAGGGTTAGAAAATGGCTATGATTGATATTTATAGAGATGAAAAGAAATCTTATAATGATTTGGTTTGGTATTTGAAGGCGATGGAAAGAAATAATCCAAATAGTTACTCAAGTATGGAAGAGGATTCGAATACTAATCAATTTGAGAGAGTTTATATTTGTTATGAGGCATGTATCTTTGGATTTTGTTATCGTCGTCCTATGGTGCTTTTAGATGCAACATTTTTGAAAGGTCGAAGTGGTATTTTGATGGCAGGTACAGCAAAAAAGGGGAATCAAGGTACGTTTCTTATCTTTTTTTTAAATGTACGTTTGTCATCTTCTTGTTTGTTATAAATTTGGACTTGATAGTTGTGTTGCTATAATTTATTTTTATAAATTTGGGTTAGATAGTTGTGCTGCTGTAATTTATTTTTGCTGTGTGAATTAATAGTGAATGTATTTGTTTTTTTTTTGTTTTAGGTTTTTTTTCCATTGGATATGGCTCTTTTTCCTAAGGAAAATGAAGAATGTTGGAGTTGGTTTTTGACTCACTTAAAGAATGATCTTTGTTGTAATAGACCATTGACTTCTTTAAGTAATAGACGTTGGGGTTTGCTTTTATGTATTCCTAATTTTTTTTCCAAATAGCTATCATTTTTATTGTTTGTATCATATGCAAATTAATATTGCTAGTATTGTGAAAAGTGGAAGAGGTTTGTGGGTAGCTCATTTACTAGAATGCTACGCTTGAGCTTCTAATAGTTATGAGTTTGAAAAGGCCATGTCAAAGCATAAATAAATTGGAGGTGCGAAAGCTATTGAATATTTGAATGATAAGCCACATGACCACTGGGCTGATTTATTTTTTCTTGGAAAAAATATATGGTGAAAATAAGTCTAATGTAGCCGAAAGTTTTAATTCTTGGAATTTGGATGAAAGAAGTCTACCTGTCACTTCATGTCTTGATGGTATTCGGGTTAAACTTATGATGCAAATGTCTAACCGAAGCGAAGAGGGCTCTAAGTGGACTAGTGTGCTTTGTCCAAAAATTGAAGCTCATTTGTTGAAATTGAAGGAAGAAGAATTTGGCTGGAGTGTTTCTAAACCATCTAGGTATGTATTTGTATTTTATTATATGCTTTTCACATTTTCCGAAAAAGATAAATGTATTTATCGTTTTGACCATCTGCTATATATCCTGTGTATTATGTTTTGATTTTGTTGCTGCATGTTATTTTTGCATTAAAGAATTCATTTTGTTATCTGACACACCTTTTTAAACATACTTTGAGGCTTTTGTGTTACAGAGAATATATATAGCATGAATAACTTTTGTTTGAAAATTCAACTTGTTTATATGTATATGCAAGATTGTGTCATATGTACGTTACAATATAATGGCAGAATTGGCAGTTGTCTTGCATATGTATGTTAGGATATTTTGATAATCATTTTTTAATTTTAATTCAACATTCTAAACAAGAATAAGATAGACATAGATCAATATTTTAAAATTAACCGACACTCTTTTGCTAGAGTTTTTGTTATACAAATAATAATATAACTAGAAATTCAGATTCAATAATTGAAAATAATATGAAAGATGCCTTTATATCAGCATAGTGAAAGCAATACTCTTTACAATGAAAAAGCTCATAGTCTAACATTCCATGAAACTATTTAGATTTCATTCTAACTGGCTGTCTGGATTCAAGATTTTTACAAGAGATATGTGTTGAAAATTCAGATGAAATTAACATCAACAGTTCTGTCAACTTTGTCTCTGATATCAAATAGAATCTTCCCTAGCCCAATGATATTTGACGACAAATGTAATAGTGGTGAACATCCTTTATTGCGTTTAGTCTTTATAGTTCTATTATGTTTATTTTGTAATAGTGGTAAACATCCTATATTAGGATTTTCTGACAATGAATTTCCCAATATTTGTTTTGATGCTAAAATTCTCAGTTTTATTTTCTATTGTGGCTGCGTAAATTTTTAGAGCATATCATTTCTTACATTTTTTGCTTTAATTTGTTGATTTTTTTATAGTTGGTACGTTGATTAAGTTTTTTGAAATTTTATAGGTACATTTTTGAAGTTCATTCTCCAACGTCGCAAAAAGTTGATCTTAAAAATCGTATATGTAGTTGCAATCAATGGAAAGTGACGGGTTTTCCTTGTGCACATGCTTTGAAGTGTATTTCTTTAACCAGAAATTTTGTTTATGAATATATTGAGAATTACTTTACCGTTGAGTATTATGAGCTTCGTATTCACATGTGATCAATCCTATTCAAAATTTTGATAAAGAAGCAATTGAAGTTGAGGAATCATCTACTGTTCTTCCTTTTAAGCTTATTCATGGAGCTGGTAGGCCTAAGATGAATGGAATTGAAGGGGATTTTCATGCTAAGCAAAACAGATATGGAAAGTGTAAAAAACCAGGACATAATAGAAGGGGGTGTTCTTTGAATAATTGAGTATAGGTTTTAATCCAATGTATTTGTGTAACGACCCAGAATTTTTAGAAATTAAAATTTGAATATTTAATTAATTTTAAATATTAATAAGTGAATTTATAAGTCAAATAAATTTTTATTTGAATTATTGAATTTAATTGGATTATTAAATCGATAATTTAATATGTTAAATTATGGAAATAATTGAAAATTGGGTTAAATATGATTGAAAATGATTTGTAAAATTTTATTTTATCATATGGGAGTTAGAATGATATTTTAGAACTTTTAAAATCGAATTAAAAGTTAATTTGTGAAAATTGAATATTTTAATATTTAATAATCGACTGTAAAATAGTCAATTTTTGAACAGTCTCAGAATTGAACGAAACCAGTTTCATTGGATCCATAATAGTTAGTTATTACCGGATTTCAATTTTCGTGTCAATCGGAGTTATCGTTTGATCGTGGCAGCTCGAAACGCATCGATTTATTTTTAATATTAATTTGGCGAGTTAAAATAGCCATTTTTCAAAAAGTCTCGGATTTCGACGAAACCAGTTTCATCGGATCCGTAATGTGATATTATTGTAAGGTTTCAAATTTCAAGTCAATTGGATTTACCGTTTGTCCGGTACAAATTAAAACGCCTAGAAATCGATTTAAATCGGTTTAATTTAAATTGAACGTTTGTAGCCATAACTCGCACGGATGATCGAATTAGCTTCCGAAACCTGTTCCATTGTGTCCGGAACGCGGGATAAACCCTAGGAACGTCAGTTTCGGCGCGTAAATCGGAGTTTGGAATTCCCGGATGAATAGTGTTCAACGATTTCCTATAAATAGCCACCATCACAACTAAAAATAAAATAAAATATATATGCTAGGGTTTCACAATGTAGCCGCCGGCTATGATATCAATGGGCAGAATTTAGCGATCTTTCTCCTCCAAATTCTCCACATCCACACTTCAATTCGTAAAACTTCCAACACGAGAAACGTAGAGCTTCGCGATGCCTTTCAATCCATACGGATGTGATCATTTCTAGCGGCGTATATCGACGACAAATTTACCCCAAAGGGCGCGCGTTCGAGCAAATTTCTCGAGCAACAGGGACGACCGAGTGGGGCCGGTCTTCGGCTGGAGGTGGTTCTTGAGGTGGCCGTTCAAGCGGAGGTCTTGGATCATTGTGAAGGTGCTCGAGCTTGGAGCGTGTACTAGGGTTTTTGGCGGCGTGATGGGTTATAACGTACGCGTTTACCTGGGGAAGAAGAGAAGCAAACGAGCGGTCGTGATTTGGAGGCTAAGGATCATGCGGCTGTGATGTATGTGGGGTGAAAATATATAAGGAATTTATAAATTTATATAGTTTAAATTCGTGTAAACTTCAAAAATTGATAACTTTTTCATACGAGGTCGAAAACGCGCGAAACCAGTTGCGTTGGAATCGTATGGACGAGCACTACGCGATGAAATTGGTTTGGAGTCGTTTGGAGTTAGTGAGAATTTTGGGTAAAATTAAACGTCCGTTTAATTTTATTCGAAATAAATCGCTAAAACGGAATTTAAAATCAAGGTGAGAATTTCTCACTCAATCGAATCAGTTTCGATTTTATTTTAAATAGTTAGATTTAAAATATTTGAATGCATGTTTGAATGTTGATTGTTATCTATTGATTGTTAAAATAGACATTATACGCCGTTAGTAAGCGGATGTTATTTATTAAAAACATATACCGCGAATATTTCATAAACAGTGAAATTGGTATTATATATAATATCAATATATATATATATTGGCATATGTATATATTGGAGTTATTGATTTCCCGCATTTTTTGTTTAGCGGATGAGACCCTATTACGCCGTTATTAAGCGGATAATATTTAATAAGAACATATACCGCGATAATTTCGTACTGGAGCGAAATTGGTATTGTGCTAATATTTGTGGATGCAGGAAAACAGGTTGGAGGGATCCAACTGGATTCCTCAACGGTATTTATTTGATTTTCAGATATTTTGATATTTGATGGATTATCATATCGATATATGATATCGTTGTTGTCGTGATTGACTATTTGGTATGTAGCATCATTGGACCAAGTTTTGGAATTTTAAAATGATTTATAAAGTGATTTTTGAAAATATACTATATGTTTGGAATTTGATCCATTTTAAATAAATAAACGTTATAATTTTTAATGTTATAAAAATTATGATTTTTGAAAAATATAGTTAAAAACTGATTTTTGAGAATATGATGCTAATGATTTTATAAAATAGTTTAATTGGGATTTTAGAATTTATTGTGAAAAGTTTAAATATAGGATTTATAAAATTTAATTATTTTATGAATCAAAATGGTGAAATAATAAAGGAATTTGAAGACGTTTTAAAAGAATAATATAAATTGATTTATATTAAGAGATTTATAAATGGATATTTATAAATTGAAATATTGATATTATAAAACGAGTTTTTATAAGTGTTTGAATGAAGTGAAAATGAATTTCATTAAAGTATGAAATTTATAGAATTATAAACGGTGAAGTTATAAATGAAATTTATAAATAGTAAGAATTATAAATTTGTGAAGTTATTTGAAGAATAGATTGGTTAAATAAATGGATCTTATAAGTTATAAGATTTATAAATTAGAAAGTCTTTAAAAGAACGATTTTGTAAAATAATCGTTTTATAAGTAATTAACTTATAATATGAACGTTTAGTTTATAATTTAGTTATAAACTGGAATAGGTTAATAAAGGAATTTATAAAAGGAAGTTTTTATAAATAAATAGAAATGGAATTTATAAACGTTGTTTTATAAATTCGCAAATGACTTATTTTGATAAGTTAATTGTTGAAACCTATTAATGGAGTTATATTCACATTTTTGAATAGTGAATAATCCTTTGAATTAAAATGAATAAAAGGATGAAATTGTTAACGTAGTATATTCACGTTTTTGAATAGTGAATAATATGTTAAAGAAATTGTTTTAGATATGATGTTTTAAATAGAATTAAAACTATCTAACGATGTTTTTAAAAGGTGTTGAGATTCGAAACCATAGATTTCAACATTTATTGTTGAAATAGACGTTTTCGAGAAATAGAAGGAAATAATGGACTATAACACTGTTGTTATAGTAAATGATTTCCGAAAGGAAATGTTTTGTATAGTATTGGGATTTATATATCTATTTAATTTCGAATCCCTATACTAGTGATTTTGGGTTGTAGTAACAATGTTTTACGCAACATTCGTTTTGACCCAAATAAATATGTTTAAGTGAATGATTTCCTTAATAGAATGAAATATATACTTAATTCGATTTAAGTATATTGAATATTTTCCAAGTATAGAAAATAAAAAGATTTGTGAATTACTTATGAATAAATAAGTATGGAAATGTTTTTCCAATATTAAGTGAATAATTAGAATTTATCCTTTTGAAGATAAATTGAAATGGATAATTGAAATCGTATATGCATGGATATTTTGAAAATATAAATTCATTAAGGAATTTATAAATAGAAAGTGGAATTTGTATGAAAATAAATATTGATTTATTTTTGAAGTGTGAAAATTATATATCTAGTAGAGATATTTTGGAAAATAAATAATTTGGAAAATTATTTGGAATCTGGTGATGTTGTGCATATCCAGTGATAGTTCAATAACCGACTATCAATATTTCCCTTTAAATGGGTAATTGATGTGATTTGTTTAAATGTGAATGCTACACTTATTTTTAAATAAGCGCTCACTATTCGGGTTAACCGGGAAAGGACCATGGGGTCGTATAACCCATTCCGAATATGTGATACGTCGTTGTGAATTGCATTGAAGATCGGTGTTGAAGACCCGGTATTTGCGAGAGCGATAGGATGACCTGTCGATTGTCTCTGCACTGAGTTGCAACGGTATAGAGACTCCCTAAGTGATGGGAAATCCGATCAGGATTGTGAATATCCGGATTGCAAGGACTTCTTTGTAAGTGCCTTCGGTTTTGTTCGATCCCGGAACAGACTTGTATGGATTGTATGTCTGACATTACAAGTTGAGATATAAAGCCGATTTCTTTCAAATATATTTCTGTTGGTGGCGGAGAATTTATTCTTTTAGCTTAACACCCTTCTCTGAGACGTACGAGCTCAGAGGTTATATAGTTGAAGTTATCAGCGATATATTCCCAATTTGGTAATGTGATATGCTGAGTGATGCTGAAATGATCATTGTGTTGATTATTGTGATAGGATCGTTTATTTGATCGTCTATCTTAGTGATCATTGTGTTGATCATTTGTTGACCCAAAGCATGGCTTTTGTATAAAGTATGTTTTTGTGGACGTGACTTCGTCGAACCTCACACCCCGAAAATGGTCAAAACAGGAAAGATGCAGCAAGGTTATGAGGAGTAGCACCCTTTAGGGTATGTACATTTCCTTCTGGATAGAGGTGGTATCATGGTATGGAGCCCAGATATTTAACCTATGTGGTTACTACGAATTTATTACTTTGTGGTTGTTGGTTTTCGGGATCCCGTGAGAAAGGTCGTTTACGATCGGGGAATGGCGTGCTCGTGTCAGTAGTTACCCAGTTAGGGGTAACCCGGCCTTGTGTTGGCAGAGTTCCGGTTTGGTTCTCGGGGATGTCTTTCCAGAGGCATTCTCATGTGGCAATGGGAAGTTCCTTGGCCTGACCATTTGTTGGAAATCCAATTCCCAATATGAAACTTGTACGGTATTAGTTGTAGAACCTGCCATTCACTTATGGTGGTCACCACTGTTTGGATGGTAGCTATAGTAGGCATAGTTCGAAATGTCTATGTTGGCTAAGATTTATATTCTACTTTCGAAATAAATTTTTCCTACACTATGCACTAGTAATAATACCAAATGTTATTTTAAATGCGTATCAAGCATCTTTGACTATCATAAGGAGAAATCTCCTCCGATTCTGCGTTTGCATGTGTGTGTGTGCGGGAGGCCTTATGGTAGTCTCATTTTTAAAAGCATTGCGAATTGATTAAAAATATTCCTCTATTTTGATTTTAAAGATAAATAAACTGTTTTGAGTTCTCACACCAGTCACATGACTGACTTGGAGTTTATTGTTTTCCTTCCTAAACTCTGGGTGCCCACCAATTTCCACACGGGCAGTTAAGAGTTAGGTATATCAGGATATTCTGGATATTCTGGAGTTGCTGGAGGCAAGCTGGATGGCATGGCGTATTACTAGTTTATATAGTATTTCTTTTTCCGCTGCACTGTTTGTTGTTTGTTGTTGTACACTCTGATGATATGATGTAATATAATGTGATGTGATGTAATAACTGATATAGTTCTTTGTTTAAAGATTATTCATTTATTATTATATGTTGTTCCGCTGCGAATTGTGAGATTCTGATGTTCTTCTGTTTTTCTTTTTCCTCTTTTCTCTTTTCTATTCTATTTTCTAATTTTCTGTTCTCTTTTCCCTATCTAAATTTTCTATCTTTTTCCTTTTCTTTTCTTTCTTTCTTCTTTCTTAAACCCATAACTATTCGGTTTTTCGGCAACGAAAAATCGCGTACGTTACAATTTGATTGTCTGTTCTTTGAATATTTTGAGTTAAATATTTAAATAATTAAGTATATTGAATTGTTGCTGATATGTTTCTGATTATTTTTGATTTTAAGCAATTTTTATGTTTAATTGTTATATGGTATACATTGTTGTTATTTTTATGAAAAAGATAAATTCATATATCCTTTTTTGGTTCTGTTATAGATTGAAAGATCCATCAATGTACCAAGTGTCATTTGCTTTCCAGAAATTATTTTTCTGTGCTGTTACACTAACAATTTGGTATGCGTAAACTATTAGATAAAAGATTAAATAATTCTAGAATGTTGTATGTTGAGTTGAGAGTTTAATATTTTTCCTTATTATCTTTATTTGCAATTAAATTATTTTTAATCAGAACATATTGCAAGTATACATAAAGAGCTATATAAGATACTAAGTGTTATATTAATGTCATAAAATTATGATTCTATCGTAAAACTGACATCAGTACCACGTGTATTGTACCTATCCCAAATTTTACTTGCAATGAAAAAATAGAATTTATACATAACATGTTTGAAAAGAAAAGGTTGTATAGTGTTTTTCTTAGGTTATCAATTCTACAAATGTCATTTTCAAGGTGATGACTTCAGTGCAACTGAGACTATGAATGTAATTAATGTTTTTATCTATATCCTGAATAATCTACTTAGTTCTGTAATATTGATGGACCAATAAAGAAGTAACAAATGTTTTATTCTCTTACATGCAGTGTTTCTTCCGGTGTATGTTGCATTTTGACAAACTTTTTAATTGACATGTACTTCCAATGTTAATTTAAATTAGAGATTGGCATTTCGTTTGCTTTTGTAGCTATATGAATCAAGTAAACATGGTGAAACTCAAGCTTTTGTAAATATTTTGCTCTGTAACAATGTCATCTGCTTGTTTTTAGGCTGCATGCTCTTATAAAGACATAGGACAATATGCGGAATGTTAAATGGTACATGAAATAAAGTGAATAGTGCTATACATGTAAATTTAGGACACATAAAAACAGTGCGCACTGTAAAAGATTGATACATCATACCGTTAGTAATGTTTTATTTTATGACATCATAATATTATGAATAAAAGATAAATGCTTTTATCTTTATTCACAGAGCACTAGAAACAAATCAGCGATTACAAATTCATGATCAGTTATCAAAATTTCATCATCAAATTAACATTAGTTGTGTAGTTTTTTGCTATTTAAGATCATCATTACAAATTCACCAGTAAATCAGACATACTACCTAAAATCTATCATCAAATAAATTTTTAACAAATGTATGATAAAAAGACTGTCGTACATCAAAGAAATTGTTGCTATCATTCTCAGTTTGAATTTTTTGTTGCTGAAGCTGAATTGCAAAAAATTTCAACTGTCCAGCAGTATGGTTCATCAGAGAGAAGTTGTGCAGCTATTTGTGCTCTAAATGCACTTGAGTTGTTCTAGATTGATTTTTGATGTAGTGTCTATTCCTTGTGCAATCTTTTATATAAACATCATTACAAGAACACCACTGTCAAACCTGTATTTGTTAATTTTAGTTATTGTGTAACATGCATTTTTGTATAAAAATCTCTAGTATCTTGAAAATTACCAATTTCTTTGTTGGGCACAGTTAACATTTTTAAGCAATGTAGACTTTCCCAGAATTGTTTTCTCCCCTGCGTCGTAGCTCTTTATTGATGTTGTTTACCGCTGCTTTCTTCCAAATATATATATATATATATATATATAATCTTTTAGAGTAATGATAAACTATTTATCTTTTTTACTTTCTGTGTATTTTTACTTACCACATTAATAGCAAACTTTGAATGCCCACTTCTTAAGGTCTTAGATCTTATGGTCAAGTGTAGAGAATCATAATGGTTCCAAATACATGACTCCACTACTAGTTCTAGCAAGCTCCAATCTTCATTGCCGTGTATAGGAAATAATATATTGCAACATAATGGATTTAGAAGTGTTTGTTTAATAAAAGGATTAAAAATATCTCTTTTGATATTTTCCATGTTTCCATCTGTTGCACTTTTCTGTTAAAAAATAATTTTAGAAAATTTATCATACAAGAAAATTAATTTTGACATTATAATTCACTTACTGTCATTGTTGTGTACACGTATATAATGCTAGAACTTTGTTCTAATAATTTTGTTTCTCTAAACCAAAACCAATCAGTAACCTACATTTCAAAAAGAATATGGATTATGTATAGAATTTATAATGAAGCAAAGTATAGAATTTATAACGAAGTAAAGAATAGTTTTTTCTACTTACTTAACTAGAAATACATTCTCCATGGAGAAGTTCTATCATACTTTTTGTGATGGTGATAAAATTTCCATCATCACAAGTAAATGCTTCATCATTGAAAAATTAAAATTAGCATGTAATGTGGTGTTTCTGTTTTGTTTATTAATTAAAGAAAATAACAACGTTTTTTGAAGTTTGTATGAAAAGATGAAGATATAATAATTTATCCTTTTTAGTTTTGTTTTGTTTAGTTTTATATAAATCATCAGACTTTCATGTTGAAATACAAAGCTTTATTTGAGTTACATGTTGTTAACATATTGTACCATAAACAATGTGTTATTGCAATAAATCTATAAACAATATATGACTATTGAAATGTAAATTTTATTCATGCCTTAATACTAAGGATGAATTTATAATTGTTGGAGATGCTCTTAGGTGAATTTGATACATATGTGATGGTGATTGAGGATTTTAAAAACCTTATCTGATGTGAAGTTTTGTTTGTTATCAAAAATTTTGAGTAAAACATGGGTAGTAAATCAGTCCTGCTTTTAAGGCACTTACCATATAAATCACGGATTTGATCTCTATATGATTAAAAAACATGGGGATTTCATGGGCAAAAAAGTCCACAACTTGTATATGACAAAACAAATATAGGTCGTGTTGCAAATTCCGTAACTTCTATATGACTTTAGTAATATTAGCCTATACGTATCAACAAAAGTTTTGCTATGAGTTATATGCATATCATTAACCATGTTCGCGAAAGATATAACTAGTATGTTTATGAAAATAATAATTCTATTTGTTAATGTTATGGGTTTTTTCTGAGTAACTGAATTTGGAAGTCCAAAAGAACATGACAAACCAATACAACAATTCATTGTTAATGTTACTGATTGTGGTTTTTACTATTAGCTTTGAGTACATCTTCCTTCTTTTTATTACCATTGCTTAAATTTGTGTAATCTGTATCGTATTTAATTAACAAACCAAAAAATGCAAAGCATCAAACCTAAAAATGAAAATATAAAGATAAATTAATTTACCCTTTTTAGTTATGTTTAGTATTTTTATTTTTTTTAATTTGTAAATCATCAGATTTTGATGCTGAAATAAAAGGCTTTATTTGAATTATATGTTGTTATCATTTTATAGCAGAAACAATATCTTATCGGAAAAAATCTATATTTAATTCAATTGAGTGAAAAGTAGTTTAGTTACTTGCTTGTTTCCTCCAAGAATTTTGAATTTTTTTTTGAAATTTTTTTTTTGTTCTTCATCAAGATATTTAAGGAGTTGACATTTCTCAACATTCCTTGGCTACTTCTTCTTTTTTGATTCTTTTAGGACAACATCTTCAGCAACAATAGGATTTTGGAAGCAGTTCCTTGAGCATGCACTTTTAGATTGTAAAATTTTAAACTATCTTGTGTCTGCGTTTCTAGTATGAAATCTTGAGTTTGCATTATATCAAAAGTTGTAAAATTAGCAGAACTGTTTACGTAAATTATACGAACGATTTTTCTTTTTCTTACCTTTTTCAGCTTCAGTTTTTTTGTTCAAATTATCTTTCTCCTTCACATCATTATCTTCTAAATTTTCCAACTTCTAGAGCTTCATTTCAAGAATCTGGATTCCTTTTCAGCCATTTCTATTAAACGTCTTTCCTAATTTGGTTGTTCTGCAACATTTTTCAACTCAGTAGTCAAAGAAGTGACTTTTTGACTCTAGCTCCATTATGTTATTCGCACATTCTTTGGTATATTTTTTCAGACTTGTGTCTTCCTGGTGCTCATCTAATTTTTTTCCGTTGTTTTGGTCTTCTTCCACCTCAATAACTATTATTTTATTGGAAATAAATTCTTTCTCTTCTTTTGTTACAGTTGCAATTTTTTTTAGATCTATAAGGAATATATTTAAAGTTAAGCTTGCACATATATTGTAATTCAAGTAGTAGACAAGTTACACACAACCGGTTTTGACGCAATATAGTTCTGAGCTAAATAATTAACGAACATAGTTATTTTGTAGAATCAAAGAGTTATATAATAGAACAGGGGTAGTCCTACTTTCCTAGAACATGAGAAGTTGATCGTTTCTATTTTCTATTAGATCAGTTACAAACCTTCTAGTTGTTGTTGTTAGCTATTTATAAAAATTAGCACCCTTAATTAACGGGAAAAGTGTAATATGCCAAACTTATAAAGTGAAATGTGACTTCAGTATTTTAGCCTTTCATATAATATTGTTACGCAATTCACATAGAGGTACGGTCCTGTATTAGTACCAACCGAAACTAGCTTACTTTCTATGCTCATTTTTTTCTATTATTAAAATTCTAAGAAATGGCATTCCAAGAAATTAAAAAAATTACAGTTAAAAAAACTAGCATATTTTGTCATTGTCGACTTCAGTGAGGTCCAAATCTTTCAGTTTTGATAAATCCTATTTTCTCATTCTTGGGATTTTGGTTTGCAGATTTTCCTTCTCATCAATTATTTGTGTTCGTTCATAAAACCAGTACTGTGAGAAAAAGATAAATACATTTATATTTTTGTAATAAATATAAATCTGAATATATTTATATTTAGTTAAAGTTATGAAAGCATACCAGTAACACCATAGTACAGCCTGTTGTACTTCTAGGGTCAGCATGATACTTTTTAACATTTTTCAAAACATTTTCACATATTGTCCGTGGCCAGAAGATTGAATTTTTTTTTTTAAATTTAGCAACTACGGCAAGAAACCCCAATGCATATAGCTTCGGTTGTTTGAAAAAAGGAAAGTTACAACTAGCAATAATAATAAAAATTTCACTAAATCTTCATTTCCTTTTTCCTCTTCTAATAGTGTATTCAATCTTTTTGTTAGTGTTTTTTGGCCGATTATGTCTTCTTCTTGAAAATTGGCACTTAAAAAGTTGGAGAAACTTTCCATGGCCGAGGCTTTACTAGAAGCTAGTATAGGAAATAAGTCTTCTCCAACTAATGGCATTCCAAATATTAGACTGATTTCTTTAGGACTTATTTTAAGTAATTTGTTTCCAATTGCAAAAGCATTTTCTTTTACGTCAAAAGAAGTAATGATGTCATCTAAATTCAAAGCACATTTCCTTAAATCTTTTCGTGCTATTGAATCTCTAAGAAAACATTAAAGAAGTTTTTGAATGGTGTTTTTCTATAAAAGCTTTTTCTTCAGGTGAAACAATGTTTTTCTCCATTATAATTGACATCACTTTATAGATTGCATCCAAATTACATCTAAATGTACCTGTGTACTATTTCCTTTTCTGCTTCTTAGGTATTTATTTAATTTCATACTGATTAACATCATCTGAATCAGTAGTTTCTTCAGCCAGTTGTTGTGAAATCGTTTTTTCTTCATCGGATTTTTTTAATTGATTATGTTTGAAGTCCTTATTTATGAAGTCTTCTTATTTATCAACATCAGGTAATTCTTGTGTTGATCCAGTCTGATTCTACATTTACGAAAAATCATAAAATCAATTGGGAGGTAAAAATAACAAGTTGATCGAAAAATATCATACTGCTCAAAAATTTGAATAAAAAGATAATATGCTTTATCTTTTTAATTATTTTGTATTTTTTTGGGATTAAGATATTTTTTAGTATATAAAGTACCTCTTTTCAAAAAAAAGGTAAAGCCCTTTTAGTATATAAAGTACCTCTTTTTTCAAAAAAAATAGAAATTAAATCCAACATGTTTTTTTGTAAAGAACATATGTTTAAATTTTTTATTTTACACCAATTTCAATTTGCATAGTTTAAAATTTTCTTATTATAGTTGACATGCAGATATTAAAGTATCTTAACTAGCTTACCAATGAATAATTGTTTTTTCATAAGGTAAATATTAAACATCTTAACTGAATATTACAGCGTATATTATTGAGAAAGTTTTGATAATAAAGGCTATGCTAAGTTAGTTAGAAAGTTAAATTAAATAAGATTTAAGTGAAAATTAATAAAATAGAAAAGTGAACATTCACAACTGAAAATCAACAACCATTATTGATGAAATGAAAATTTACAATTAAAAGCAAGTGAAGAAAGTTTCAAAGTATAGAAAGATAGTATGCTTTATCTTTTTTAGTTGTCTAAGCAGTGGTCAATTATAAATTTGAAAACTTAAAGAGAATGAAACACAAAATAGCCAATATTCACAATTAATAACATGTTCTTAAATAACTAGACGTGCTTGTTAATATTCATAGTTTAGAACAGTTATCATTCAGAATCAAAAACATTTTTAGGGAGAAGCAATTTTGGTTGTGGTTTCAGTGGGCGGTTGTAATGTCTTGTTGTAGATAGTTGAAGTTTTGGTGTAGTATACAAACTTAATCGGTTTTGATAAGGTGTAATTAAGGGAAGGAGATTGAAGTGGTATTGAAGATGGTGAGTGTATGATGGAATTTATTATTGAAGTAGTTGAGGTGTACTGTTGAGGAGTTATTGTCTTTATTTTAGGTTGTAGTTTAGATGGGGTATGAGGATGTCATATTTTAGGTAGAGATTTGAGTTCAAATGTGTTAGAAGGCGATTGGTACAAAAGTTGTTTAAGTAGTAATAGATTGTACTTTATAAGGAAATTGAAGGATGGTGAAGTTGTGGTTGTAGAAGGTAGAGAAGAAATAGTGGTGACAAGTAAGGAGCAATGGGTGACAAAGATCAAAGGTAGAATGAATATTGGAAATAGGAGACAGAAATAGGAATAGCAATGATGAATGTAACGACCCATTATTTTCCACTATTCAAATCGACAATAATCCACACATGCCGGACTTGAATAGTACAAAATAACATATTGTAACAAAAATTCGGAGCCAATGAAAATCAAATCACAGAATCACAGACACAGAACATCAGAATATCTCACAGCGGAAAATAAAATATCATAGTAGTTCATGAAGCTACTATCACAAGTCTCAAAACCAAATACAAAATACATAATATCTGTTTGAAAGCAAATACGACATCAAATCCCAAATACAACGAAGTCCACTAATACAAAGCTGACAGCAGCACAACAGAACTGAAATATAGATAACTAGATAGGCTGATAAATCTCCAGCGATTCCAGACCTCCAGAGAGTGGATATCCAAATCTGTGAATAAACCTAGGTTGACCCGAGCGTAAATAAAAACAAACACTCGAGTCAGGACATAGATACTTATCCAATGTAAACCAACTCAAGTGAACTTTAGTAAAGGTACAAGTAACTTAGAAGATGTTTGGGACCGTCCATCCTCTAAGGATCCGTTAAACTATTTACTATATAGTAATATTTCGCTATTATAATAATGTCTATCAATAAAATAAACATACTTTTAAATAACATCACGGGGTTACCCATATAGCCCCAAACACGTAATAGTCCCAATAGTCCATCCAAAATCTGCATATCTCATGATCAGGAGACTACGAGAAGATACGCATGGGCTACGGGAGAAAACCAAACTCGTAGTAGAGGCTCGATATGGTAAGTGACACGGCACACAAGGCAATGCCTGGGTAGATATACCAATTACGCACACAGGCTGGTGGTAACGCAGCAGCCACATACGCCTACCTCGGAACGCATTCCCAAATCGGAGGGTGGCCACCGAACAATCACAAAGTTATAGAATGGTATCGAAGAAATGCGTCCGACCAGAGGAGCTACCCCTTTTGGCCCGAGATCGCTCCTGTTTTAGCCACCTTATGCCAACTCACGGGAGTTGGGTCCACGTAACATACCATAAGAACGTCGCCGCCATCCTACTTCATTCTGAAATCTCCACCGCGTACACAGTTGTCAAAGTGGTTTTCGGTATCGACAGAGAGTATGTCCATATCCGATCCCGGTCTCTTTGCCAACCAATCGTTATTACAACCCGTGGTTATAACTTTAAAATAATACTTTATACTTCAAAATAAAATATTATTCCAAAACCCAATTCTTTATCAACATAAAGATTAAATCATTTAGATATATCAAATTATCATATCCTTTCAAAACTTCTATTTTAAATCATTATTTAAATTCAAATTCAAATATCAAACTTAAATACCCTTTTACAGTTCAAAGATAACATTCGTTTAGTTCAATTCAAATCATCCTTTAAATGATTCATTTTCCAATTTATTTCATTCGTTTAAATCATTTAAAAGTGAAGTTATTATTCTTTCAAGTCAAGTATTCAAATTTCAAAGTTTCAATCATTCGGAGTTCGTTTACTAAGTCAAAACCCATAATTATTGAAATTTCAGCCTTTCACAGCATTTAGAAAAAAATGTTATAAGTTACACTTGAAAACATTTTAATTCAGTAGAGATAGCACTTAAAACTGCTGTTAAAACTCAATTTTAGTTAAATTTTAGTTCAAAACAGCAAAGACAGCATTTCCAGAAATGCTGTAATAGCTCAGGTTTCAAAACAAGGGTTTTTATTCATTTCTGCAAAGACAGCAGACCACTACAGCATTTACAGAAATGCTTTAATAGATCTGAGTTCAATTTTAGCTTATAAGTTCAACTACCGCAACTACAACATTTCAGAAATGCTGTAATAGCTCTTTTTACTCAATTTTAGTTCAATTCAGAAACTATAGTATTTTTGAATGCTATTAAAAGTGAATTCCAGATTTTTAATGTATTTCCAGCAAATAATAAACTTCATTTTAAACTCTTTAACCATTCTAAAATCATAATTTAACATTAAAAATGTTCATTACATATCATTTAAACATATTATTTTTATCATAATAAATTCCTTATTATTAAATCAAATTTCAACAAATTCCTTTAATAAATTCAAGTGTAAATTTTCCAATTCTTCACATTTTAAATAAACAACTTAACATTTAAATTTTCCTCCATTTTTTTTCAAATAAATTTTAATTTCACATTTTTATTTATGTAACTAAATTTTATTTAACAAAATTCCAATTTCCACATAAGTTATATTTCAAAATTCAATGTAACTATTCATTTTTTCCCCAACATTTTAGCTTATAGAAAATTCCAAATTTCTATATTTAATAATTAAAAATCCAATTTAAATCAAATTTCACATATATATACACTTTTAAAATTACTTAAAAATTTCCAGAAAACTTATAAAAATAACCACGGGCCTATATATAGTTTTCTAACCTAGGTCAAGTGATACGGGTATATATCATTTCAATCCGCAGTTTACAAATAAAATGCGGGTTCTATCATTTCAAACTCGCAATCCCAATTAAAAATAAATAATTTAAAAACCGTTCAGGCCTATCATTTCAGTCCATAATGATTTTTCCTTATTCTAAAGTCCGTTCGGGTATGTATCATTTCAACCCATAGTGAACCTAACCTACAGGGAACTTGTAGTGTGATAAACAGATATAAATGAACAGTTTAACAATAACAAGTGATATGACATGTAACAAGTGAGATGATATGCAATTTATCATGTTTAACATCATATATATAAAATCACATGGCAGTTATAACATCATAAATATTTTCTATACATTCAGTTGTTGTTGTTTTACAACTGCATAAGTATAATTGTCGTGTGAGCTTTACTCACCTCTAATTGCTGAAGATTTCAAAACCAAAGGCACAATAGAAAACAAAGCACGATGACACGATTATGAACTTGAGTGGAGAGCGAATCCAAGCTACAACTCTTGTATACAACCCAAAACAACCATCAAAACAACACAATTCAATACAACTTTATAATGCAACAACTTTGAAATAAAAGAGAAATAAATTGCCAAACTTTTTGCCTTGCTTCCTTAAACTTTTGTCATGGCCTAGGGTATAGTTTGGTTCATATTTGATCAAGTTCTGGCTCAGGTTTAGGCTAGCATAGGTTGGGTTCAGGGCATGAACAAGGTGGAGTTTTATACATGAGGAGGTGAAAGGATTTTTAGGCAAAAGGTAGAGTTTTGGTTGGCTAAAGGGCTCGGCCATGGGAAGTATGCTCGGCCTGTGGGTGCACCATAACTGGATAGAGGTTGGAGGGGTGTGTGGTGGTCAGGTTAGAGGTGGTGGCGGCGGCTATGGTGGTGATTAGGATGGTGGATGAAGTGGTATGGCAAGTAGTGGTCAACAACATTGTTTTTTTAGGCATTTAGGTTGCAATTTGAAGGGTTTGACCATCAAGGTGGGTTCAGCCAAGGTCATGGCTGGTAGAATAAATGGTGGTGAAGGCATGGAAGAGATGTCGGGCGGTGGTGGCCATGGAACAAGGGGGAGGCCGATCCAAACCATGAAGAGAAACAAGGCAAAAATTGCATAGAAATAGATAGAAAAGTAAAAAAAAAAGATGGAGGCCATTACCAAACTTTTGTTGAAGCCGTGAGAAATGAAGTGCTGAGGAATTTTTCGCGTGAAATGTAATGAAAATACATGGCTAAGAAAAATAGTGTATGGCCAAAAATGCACATAAATGAGGAGTTGTGAAAATGAAGAGTTTTGAAGGTGAAAAGCCTTAAGTTTTGTAACTTTTTAAACCTTTGGCATTTCCTTTTCTTTTTAATTTTATATAAACAAAATAACTCAGAAATATACTTTACAAACCGAAACTAATTAAATATAAGAAAATAAATAATTAATTTTAAAGAATATATAAAAAGAATGAAAGAAATTACTTAAAAATACAAAACAGTGTCCAAAAATTACAAATAAATCACTACTAGTCTTGGAAAAATATCCACTTCATTTTAAAAATATTATGAAGTGAAACTTTGAAATAAAATAATTTATTTATCATTTCCAAAATAAATAAATAATTAAATTGGGGAAAAATAGAAAAAGGAATAAAGAAATTGTTTAAAAATAGCAAACAGGACATAAAATTACAAGAAAATTACCAATGGCTTTGGAAAATTATTTGCTTCATTTTAAAAATATTATAAGACAAAATTTGAAATAAAAATGATTTTTAAAACATTTTCAAAGTAAAATAAATAATTAAATTCATAGGAAATATCAAAATAATTGAAGAAATTGCTTAAAAATTGGAGACAGAACCTGAAAATCTCAATAAATTACCCTTAATTCTAGAAAAATTTCTACTTCACTATAAAAATAATTTAAAACAAATAAAAAAAATTTCAAAAAATATTGGGTTGTTACAATGAATGTAAAACACTAAGTTGAAAATGCAATACCAACAGTAAAAACACAAAAATGATCAATGTAACAGCTGATTAACACTACAAAGTGAGTGAATAAAGTTATTAATGTGCAGAAATCAATGAAAATAATGAATGGAAAACAATGAATGGATATTGGAAAATTTCATAAAAAATGCAACACGATGACAATAACAAACAATGGATGAAAATAGTGAATGAATATTGAAAATTGTGGTAACAAAATGTCGAAATATCTTTGTAGGAATTTTTACGAAAAGATTATATGTTTCCTTTATTTTAGTTGGTTTAAGTTTTTTTGAAATTATGCTACTTTATAAATAGCACAAAGAGAATGAATAAAGAGTCTAATGTGTAAATAGTAAAGAAAAAGTGAATAGAAAGTAGTAAATAAATTTGTTTTTTTTTAGTTTTTTATATAGAAAAGTTTGTGATCATCTAGAAATAGAGGAGAGGACATATAAATTTGTACTTTTTATTATTACCTCTTAAAATAGAAGATGCAACTTAATAATAATAAGAAATAGTGAATAAAAGTGGTGAATGGAAATTGCAAACTAGATTATAGAAAATGCCAAAATATATGTATAAGAATTTATATAAAAAGATAATTTGGTTTATCTTTTTTAGTTGTCATAACCTTTTTTGAAATTTAACTATTTTTTATTTAAAATATGGAATCTAGCTTCCAATTTAATATGTATATAAAAATTGAAGAGTACAGCTAAATACTATAGGAAACATAAGTAGGGAAACAGTTACAAATGGAGTTAAAGAAAATGGTTTCTGGCTATGTTCATTGCAGAAAGGACTAGATATAAGTCGTATATTTATGCATTGAGTTCCTCCTTCATTTATGAATATGCAAGTAGCTTTTCGAATGAATAACTTTGATTTAGAAGATCTTGTATGCATCTTTACATTGCATAAAAATTGTCGTATATAATAAAATGTTAGCAAGAGTGAAGAATAACATTTTTGTACTTAAAAGTTATTAAGTATGTTTATTTCACATAAATCCTTCAGAAAACCTGCAATTGACTTAAATCAGTATTTATTATGTTATATGTAGTCGTTGATATAAAAATTTATCTTGGATTTATTATGTATTTTAATGTTTTAGATAAAAACATAAATGCTTTTATCGTTTTGAACTAGGGTTTAAATTAGTTGTATATTTTTATAATAACTTTAAATCATGATTAAAACAAAATTATATCTAATAAGTAATAGTAATTATGAAACACACCTAGGGTTTAGCATGTTGTCTAAATGTTTTACATTAATAGATAGATACATTTACCTTTCTTAACAGCTAAACAATAACTTGTTCAGTTTAACACCTAGGGTTTAGTGTCATCTGCCACTGAATATTTAGGTATGCTTAATTAAACAATTGTCGATTATGTTAAATTATAACAAGAACTGAAATACCTTAAATCCATTATAAAAGCTATTATCAACATCGGTAAGAATGAATATTTAACTATGATTTATCATCTAACTAAAACATTTACATCAAAATAAAATACAACTTACTTGTTCCACATTTAATTTCAAGGCGATTGCAGAGATTGCTCGATGGAAGTATTTTAGTTTAAGCTGAAATCGATGAAGCAGAAATCGATGATGCTGAAGTCATTGTAATTGAAATGCAGCTCTGATAAATGATTTGTAATTGTTTTAGCAGAAATATTGGGAAGAGAAATTAATCGTTTGTTTTTTAAAACCTAGTTTTGGTTTTGGTTTGGAGTTCTAAAAAATCTTACAAAGCGAAAGAGATAATGGAACGGAAGAAGGGATGAAGTAACTGATTGAAGGGCTGACATAACATATATAAAATTTTGTCCTGCAAAGTAATTATTTTAAAGCTGTGTACTACAAACTTATTGTTTGATGAAAGAAGGCCCTTACGGCAAAATTCTCCTATTTCGATTGTAAAGAACAATTAAACAAGGTTTCATTAAATATTTCAAAATTTAATAAAGGTCAAGAAAATTTATCAAACTTGACAAAGATTTCTGGACCATTACATAATAAGAATGGATTAGGTTTCAAGAAAGATAAAAACAAGAAAACTCCAAAGAAGTAGTTTTCTATATACAAAATTTAGAAGAACATAGTAACTCTAAAAAGGAAAGTCTAAAAATATGGATTTTTAAACCTAATAATAATCTTATTAGAAATACACACAGATACACACACATATACTCTTTTAAAGGTTTTACAAAACTCTCCTGGGTATGGTTACCTACAACTTAACACTAGGAACCAAACGTAGGAAGTTGGTACCAATAAATTTACTTATTTTTTACAGGTATCCACATACATTAGTAAAAGGAGACGATGGAATATTAACAACGGATGTTCCAACCACATGACGAACATCTAATATGCCAACCAATATCAGATCAATAGCTGGAGGTATCGTATCGTTCGATGACAATTTCAAAAGATATATCATCGAAATCGAGGACGTCAATTATGATGCTAATCCAAATTCACCCATATTTGCTAATGTTTACTTGGTTAAACATATTCTTTCAAGCGTTGGTCAAATATGTGATAAAGGTTTTAAAATTAATTTTGAAAATATTTTTTTTTTGATCAAAATAAAAGTTTAATTTTTGAAGGTAAAGGAAAACAAAATATTTATATCTTAATATGGAAGTTACCTTGTAGGAAACTCGAATGATCCACGGCTTTGGCACAAACATTTTTGTCATAGTAACTTTATACTATTAAATAAATTATACAAACATGAAATTGTAAAAGGTCTACCTAAGATGAACTTTAAAGTAAATAACTTATGTGACGCTTGTCAGAAAGGTAAACAAAAAATAAAAACATCTTTTAAATTTGTAAATGAAATTTCTACTAATCAATCGTTGGAATTACTTCACCTAGATTTATTTGGGCCGATTCAAGTTAGATCAATAAATCATAATAAATATGTCTTTGTAATTGTTGATGAATTTTCAAGATATACATAGAATTGTTTTCAAAATGTAAAAGTGATACTTTTCAAATGTTTAGATACTTTGTAAAAAGAATTCAGAATTTAAAGGATTTAAAAATTAAAAATATTAGAAGCAATCATGAAGGAGAGTTTGAAAATGATGGTTTTCACAAACTTTTGTAATAAAAAGGGAATTAATCATAATTTTTCTTCTCTTAGAACACCACAGAAAAATGGTGTTGTAAAATAAAAAAGAACTTTACAAGGGCGATGTAGAACATTACTAAATAGCACTATTTTACCTTGGAATTTTTGTTCTGAAGTAGTTACTCCTGCATGTTATATTCTAATCCGCGTCTCAATAAAACCAAAAACTAAAAATACTCCATATGAACTTTTTTATTAAAGGAAACCTAAAATATCTTTTTTAAAGTTTTTGGAGCAAAATCTTTTATTTTAAAGACTAAAGATAATCAATGTAAGTTTGATTCTAAAGCCGATGAAGGAATCTTTATCGGTTATTTAGAAAGAAGTAAAGCTTATAGAAATTTTAATAAATAAGCAAATACCATTAAAGAAACTTAAATGTTTCCTTCGATCGAAATTTTAAAAACCAAACATGATGTTGAGATAACTAACATTAACCAATCTACAAATACTACTCAAAATGTAAATCAAGATAAATTTATTGAAAATACTCAAGAAATAAATGAGTTTCCATATCAAAATATAAACAAAGACCCCTTAGAAATTTAAGAGATCCCATATCAAAAGTGTTTTAGGAGATGTAAGTAGTAAATTTTAAATTGAAAATAACTAAATAAAATGAGTCATATGTCATCTATTTCTACAATTAAACCAAAGAGCTATAAATAAGTGATACTTGTGTCTAAATTCTTAGAATCACCCAAGGGAGAAGGAGAGTATAACTGGCAATTAATCATCATTCGGTTAGCATAACCGAGCTCTTATGATTCAATGATAAGGAAGAGGAGGGTTTTCGGCATTATCTGGGAATTAGCAGTTTTTTCCTCAAGGATATAGATTTATGATCTGCGACTACTCTATGCCAGTTCCACAATTAGATCTGTATATTTTGAAAACCAAGGAGCTTAATTTTGTGAGGGAGTGATGATTTCGAGGAGCTTGGAGAATCTGGAAAAGCCATGGATGAAGAATGTGATTTTGACTTTGATGCAGTTTCAAATGAAGAAAGTAAAAAAATTGATGATGGGTTTTGGGGAGCAGGAGATGTCTTTATCCGATTTTCTACCATGTTTTTGTGGGCTGTAGCGACTTGGGCTTATATTTAATTTTTATTCTCGATGGTGCTAGTGGTATTGCTACTGTTTTATTTTGGCTAAGGGGTGTGTTGCCCATTAGTTGTTTTTGTACAGTCTTTTTAAACTGCGTGTAATGTAATAGAAGCTTGAATACTGTTCAAAAAAAAGCGAGCTATTATTGTTCATAAGTCCAAATAATCTCTAGAACACCCATTTTTAACTCAAGTGCAAATAGTAGTCGCATAAAAGAGAATATAAGATGTTTGCATTTATGTAATGTAATAGAATTATAAGTTTTATATTTAACCTTTTTCCAACACACTTTCAAAAGTCAAAAACACCAACCTAAGTCAGGTTTACAAAAGTAAATTGCGAAATACTGTTTTAACTTTTCAAATCATCTTACGGATCATAAAAATGTCGAGTGTATTAGAAGTTAGCATGGTTTTGCAGGGTGGGAAAAAAGACTGGAATCGAATCACATATGGAGGTCCACCTCTCTAAAGCCGATTTTTAGCCAAGCAAACAACATATTTTCACAAAACTTTCAAAATGAAACATGTTACATACCCTCATAGATTTAAAATAAATATGAAATCTTCAGAAACGGATGGAAGAATCAAAAGTTATGATCAAAACTTCATGATGCTTAGGTTTAGAAAATTTCAAGCACAGGTCCTCTTTATAATTGCATGTTTTCAGCCTTTTAAACATCAAAATTTTATAAAACATAAAAAAAAATTGTAGATTATGTCATTATCTTTCCAGAATGAGAAAAATAACCAAAATGGGATAAACAATTCAAAAGTTATTGCTAAATGAATTCACCTCAGTTTTGCACAATTTTCTTTTAAGGACAACGAACCTTATTCATTGTAATTTATAGTTTTACCTGACTAAATTTTAATATTTTGGAAAGTGATGAATAACTATTAATTGAGTTTTTAACCCATCGGAATCTAATAGGAGTTAGAACATCAAGACTATGCAGAATAACTCGAGACATAACCAAAACAACTAAGCGAACAAGTCAATAAGACTCAAGAAAAATCAGCCAATAAAAGACTAAGTAGATGGATCGCTAGCGATCCATAGGAAAGCATCACAAGTCATCCAAACCTCTTGCATCATGATTCATTACCATTTCTAAGCACGCTTGCTAAGTTTCGTAGCATGCCAAATAATCTAGCTTGAGAAGCGAAGACTCATCTGATTCAAACTGTTTGGTCAAAAGAAGCTAACTTAAAATGGACCTAAAGAACACATACGAAGTCGTATTGACTTGAAAATTTTAGGGGAACACTTAGAAGACTTAAAAAAGGCTCACGGAAAAATGGGATTAATTTGAGGTTGTTTGATAGATCGCTAGCGACCTGACTAGATGGATCTCTAACGATCCATGTAGAATGGACCCCACCACATAAGATTTTTTTTGCTAGGTCCTAGACACCCTCTAGAGCGTACCTACAAAGTTTCATCTAATTTTTTTTAAGTTTTGAGCAAGGTATGGGTCATTCTTCTGGACTAGATAACTTATGAAGATGGACGATCAAATAAACACCAAACGACTTGATATTTGGACAAGGCATTCAAATAGATTAATGGAAGGCAACCCAATAGGGTAGATTTAAAAATAGTCCAAGGGCATGGATCATAAGCGATCCATCATGTTAGATCGGGTCGCCATAAGTTATTTTGGACTTCTTCCTAGATCTGGGTAAAGGCTTCTGACAAGTCGGTTTTGGCCCAACTGCTTTTCTACCCCTATAAATACAATCGAACCAGTAAATAGAGATGGATCTTTTCTGGGGTATGATCCACCATTACTCTACTGCAATTCCTTCACTTCTTCAATTTTCTTCTCCCTCATAATAGTCATCATTTTCCAGTCAATCCTTGTAATTGTGACTTATTTTACTTATTATAACTTAGATCTAAGGACTAATTATTTGATATCCAACGAGATGCAACTAGCATAATTATAATAAAGATTTATTAAAGTGGACATAGACCAAAGTTAGCCGAAATACTATAAAAATTCTATGTCTTTTTTTTTACTTTTGCTTTTTATTTGTTGTTTATTTGAGATTTGTGCTGCTGATTATCTGCACTGGTGCTTTCACACCTAATCCTGGGTGTTGATCAACTTTTTGTGTTAACATATTGGTACTTTCATTTAGAGACTTGAACGAGATTTAAAGAATATAAGTTTGAATCTAAGATTTAGAGAAGATGTGTAGGCATGATACTAGATCTAGAGCTGTAGGGAGTCAACTGGGCTTAGAGGTAGCCAGGAGGCGTCCTTAAATTCTCATCAACCCAACTATATGATTAGAGAAGAGATGGAAATGATGATGAAAGAGATGTAGGATGAAATCTTAGCTAGAGAATAGGAGACGATGAATGGTTTCTTCTGGAGCATGGAGCAGCAAGGGATGGCTAGATCTGTAGGGAATAGGAATCAAACTCTAGGGAACAACACATGAGCTGCCAGAGTAGGATTGGAACAAGATGGAGTCTTGCCCCCATGCCTAGAGAAATCGATACTTAGGGTCAACGCTGGAATCAACCCCAATGTCGGAGTGACTATTGAAACACTGTAACGACCCAGAATTTCTATCATTTGAAATTCATATATTTAATTGATTTTTAAATATTAATAAGTAAAATTTGTAAGTCGAATAAATTAAAATTTGAATATATGGATTTAATTGGATAATTAAATCGATAATTAAATATTTGAAATTACAGAAATAATTGAAAATTGGGTTTAATGTGATTGAAAATGATTTATAAAGTTGTATCTATCACATTGGAGTTAGAAGGATGTTATAGAACTTTTAAAATTGAATTAAAAGTTAATTTGTGGAAATTGAATATTTTAATATTTAAATGACGAGTTAAAAACAGCCATTTTTCAGTCTCGGATTTCGACAAAACTAGTTTCATCGTATCCGTATTGTTATATTATTGTATGGTTTCAAATTTCGTGTCAATCGGATTTACGGTTTGTCCGGGGCAAGCTAAAACGCGTAGAAATCGATTCGAGTGAATTTTAAATTTAAATATTCGATTTAAAAACTTATCTTTCAAATTTGATCGAATTGGCTCCCGATATATATTCCATTGCGTTCGGAATAGGGGTAAAACATTATAAATGCCAAGCGGCACGCTTGGTTTGGAGTTCAAAAAAATTTCGGGTGAATAGTGCATGGAAATTTTCTATAAAAGCACCTCTATTTTTCTTATTTGCTCAAAACCTAAGTCAGAGCTTCAGCTGCCACTTATTTCATTAATGGCCGAAAATTGTTCTCGTTCTTCCTCTGATTTCTTCAAATCCACTAGTCGATTCAAAATACTTTCAACTACAAAGTTGGAGAGCTTCACGAGCTCGACGACTTCAACGATGGAGATCAATTTTTACGAAGCCGATTGACGGCAATTCAAGCTAAAAGGGTCGACAGTTATACACGTTTTTCGAGGCTTATCGTCGACCGAGCTCGACATGCTCTGGGCAGATGGTGGCTTCAGTGATGGGCTTTCAAACGGTGGGTGCTGATCGTCTTCAAAATCGACGTGGAGGTTGCAAAAATTCGAACAAAGGTTGCGACCGTGGGTTGTTAGGTTGATTCGAACCTGGGAGCGAACATTAAAGAGGGAAGAAAGGGGCCGAACGGCCTGGATCTAGGGAAAGTGAAATCGACGGCCCTGATTCATTGAAGGTTTAAAAATATTAAATAAAAGAAATGTAAATTATTGTATTTAAATTCGTGTAAAACTTTAAAACTCTGTAACTTTTTCATGCGAGGTCCGTTTTGAACGAAACGAATTACATTGGGTTCGTATTCGCGAACACTACGCGATGGAGCTAGATTGGAATCGATTGGAGCTAGTGAAAATTTTGAGTAAAATTAAAGGCACGTTTAATTTTATTCGAAATAAAACACCGCGACTGTTATTGGAAGCAAGGTGAGAACTTCTCACTCAATCGAATTGCTTCGATTTAAATTTTAAGTAGTTAGATTTAAAATAGCTTGATTGTATGTTTGAATGATAAATTATTATCTGTAGTATTGAAATAGACCCTATACGCCGTATATTAAGCGGATGTTATTTGTTAAAACCATATACCGCGATAATTTCATCTTGATATGGAATTGGTATTATATATGTACTTGGAGTTGATTTTCCCGCATTATATAGCGGATGAGACCCTATTACGCCGTATAATAGCGGATAATATTTTATAAATCCTATATACCGCGATATTCCGTATTGGAACGGAATTGGTATTGTGCTAACATCTGTGGATGCAGGAAAACAGGTTGGAGGGATCCAACTGGATTCCTCACCCGTATTGATTTATTTACAGATATTGTGATATATTCTGTTATCATATGATATATGATGTATTGGATGCCGTGATTGTTTTATTTAGTGCTGTTGCAGCATTGGGCCTATTTTGGAAAATTAAAAGGATTTTAAAGGGACTTTTGAAAGTATATGTTTTATTGAATTTTGGAATTGATTTATTTTAAAATAAATAAATGTTAAAATTTAAATGTTATAAAAATTATGATTTTTGTGAAATATAACCGAAATGTGACTTTTTTGAGATAAGTAGTTGATGATTTTATAAAATAGATTAAATTGGGATTTTTGAAATTATTATAAACAGTTTATATAAAAGACTTATAAAAAAATTGATATTTATAAATTAAAATATTGGAATTATGAAATGAGTTTTTATAAGCGTTAAAATGAAGTATAAATGGATTCATAAGTGAATGAAATTTATGGATTTATAAATTGTGAAGTGATAAAATGAATAGATTTTGTAAAATAAAAGATCTATAAGTAATTAACTAATAAATCGGATTTTGGCATTTAAATGAGATATAAATAGAATTTGTTAATTAAGGGATTTTTATAACTTGAAGTTTTATAATATATAAATGTGAATATATAAACATTGATTTATTAATTTGAAAATTGATTGAATTTGATAAGTAAATAAAGGAAATATATTCACGTTTTTGGACGGTGAATAATATATTAAAGAAATGTTTTGGGGAAGTGATATTTAAATAGAATTTTAAAACGATTTGAAGTGTTTTAAAATGTATTAAGTGTCGAAACCATAGATTTCAACATTCATTGTTGAAATAGACGTTTTCGAGAAATAAAAGGAAATGGTGGCCTATAACACTGTTGTTATAGTAAATGATTTTCGAAAGGAGATGTTTTATGTAGTATTGTGATTTATATATCTATCTTAATTACGAATCCCTATACTAGTGATTTTGAGTTGTCGTAATGATGTTTTACGCAACATTCGTTTTGACTCAAATAAATGTGTTTAAGAGAATGTTTTCCTTAAAAGAATAAAATATATACTTAATTGTGATTTAAGTATATTGAATATTTTCCAAATATTGAAAATAAATAGATTTGTGAGATTACTTATTATTAAATAAGTATGGAAATGTTTTCCAATATGAAGTGGAAGTTTTGAGATTATCTCAAAGATAAATTTAAGTGAATAATTGGAAAGTTATTTAATTTATGGAAGATTAATAACAAGGGCCTAGTGATTGTTATGGCGCTGGATATTTGTTTGTTGGCTTTGATAGTTAAATAACCGACTATCAATATTTGCCTTTAAATGGGTATTTGTTGTGAATGCTTGAATTTGAATGCTACACTTATTTTAAAAATAAGCGCTCGTTATTTGGTTTAGCCGGGAGAGGACCTTTGTGTCATATAACCCATTCTGAATAGTGACATGACGTATATGGATAGCATTTAAAGACCGATGTTGAAGACCGGGTATTTTCGAGAACGAAAGGATAACTCGTTGATTGTCTCTGCACTGAGTCGCGCCGGTATAGAGATTCCCTAAGTGATGGGAAGTCCGATTGGGATTGTGAATACCCAGAATGCAAGGGCTTTTTTGAAGTGCCTTCGGTTTTGTTCGAACCCAGAATAGACTTGAATGGATTGTATGTCTCACATTACAAATTGAGATATAAAGAAGATTTCTTTCAAATACATTTCTGTTGGTGGTGGAGAATTTATTCTCTTAGCTTAACACCCTTCTCTCAGACGTACGAGCTCAGAGGTTTTGTAGTTGAAGGTTATCAGTGATATACTCCCAATTTGGTAGTGTGGCATGCTGAGTGCTGCTGATCATTGTTGATCGAAGCATGACTTTTGTAAAAAGTGTAGCTTTATGGACGAGACTTCGTCGAACCTCACACCCCGAAATGGTCGAAATAGGAAGGATGCGGCAAGGTTATTGGGGGTAGCGCCCATTAGGGTATGTGCATTTCCTTCTGGATAGAGGTGGTATCATGGTATGGAGCCCAGATATTTAACCTATGTGGTTACTGCGAGTTTATTACTTTGTGGTTGTTGGTTATCGGGATCCCAGGAGGGGGATGGCATACTCGTGTCAGTAGTTACCCAGTTAGGGGTAACCCGGCCTTGTGTTGGCAGAGATCCGGTTAGGTTCTCGGGGCGACTTTCCAGAGGCGTTTGCATGTGGCAATGGGAAGTTCCTTGGCCTGACCATTTGTTGGAATTCCAAAGAGACAATACGAGCCTTGTACGGTTTTAGTTGTAGAACCTGCCATTTACTTATGGTTGCGCCCCACTGTTTAGATGGTAGTTATAGTAGGCATACGATACTGGTCGTATGTTGGCTAAGATTTATATTATACTTTCGAAATGTTTTCCTACACTTTGCACTTATAATAATAATATCAAAAAAAATTTGCGTATCAAGCATATTTGACTATCATAAGGAGAAATCTCCTCCGATTCTGCGTTTGCATTGTGTGTGTGTGCGGGAGGCATTATGGTAGTCTCATTTTCTAAAAAGCATTGCGAATCTAATTAAAAATATTTCTCTGTTTGTTTTTTTTAAAATAAACTGTTTTAAGTTCTCACACCAGTCCCATGACTAACTTGGAGTTTATTGTTCTCTTCCTAAACTCTGGGTGCCTAACAATTTTCACACGGGCAGTCTAGAGTCAGGTTATCAGGAATTCAGGAGTTGCTGTAGAGATTTGGAGGCAAGCTGGATGGCTTGGATATCAACTAGTATATAGTATTTCTTTTCCGTTGTTTGTTATTGTAAACTCTGATAATGTAATGTAATGCGATGTAATGTAATAACTGATATAGTTCTTTGTTTTAAAGATATTCATTTATTTATTATATGTTGTTCCGCTGCGATTGTGAGATTCTGATATTGTTTTTGTTGCTTTTTCTTCCTTCTTTCTTTCTTCTTCTATCTTCTACCTCTTCTTTAACCCTAAGGACACGGTTTTCCGGCCTTCGATTACGCGACAGTTGATAGAGTAGACGTATTGATGTCGGCCTTCGTGAGTCGAAGAACCGGTTCCTCACAAACACCAAGTACTGGTGGTACGGGATTTAATCCAAATACTAGGATGCAACCAACAGAAGAATATGTACCAGAACTTCCTCGAAGGAATGCGGGTCTGAATAAAGCTAGAGTTATGAATTAGAACACAAGAATGCGACCAAAAGAGTGCATCCTAGGATACCCCCACTGGAACAGGGGGAAAAGCATTGCTTTAGGACATAGATCTTCATTGGTTGGTGAGAACCAAACTGCTGAGTTTGTATGAAGATTCATTAGAGGAGGATCCCAGATTAGGATATGGAAGATATGAAAAGGAATCCGTTTACTGCTAATATCCAAAATGCGTGAAATCTTCCATATTTCAAGCTTTTGACGTTGGAAATGTACAACAGAAAGGCAGATTCGATGATTCGTATGATGAGATACATCCAATATATGGAGGTGTTGGGTGCTTCTGTGGAGGTAATCGAGCGGTGCTTCCCATTATACTTAACGGATTTGGCTACAATGTGGTTTAGACAGTTGGAAAATAGATCCATAAGCATATAGACAAACTTGGTGAGCAAGTTCTTGAGACAGTTCAGAGTTCGTGTTCCACAACTGAGGAATATATTTATGCTCTCAAAGTAAAACAAAGGCCTGTAGAGTCCTTAAGAAGTTATTTAATAGGATTCAATACGGCAGCGGCTATAATTGACAAGCTGGATCCATCGTTTATCCTAATGGCAGCAGTATATGGAGTTGCGAGTAAGACTGATTTCAAAGCTACAATGAAAAGCGATCCACCGATGGATCTTACAGAATTCTACTATAAAGCTGAGAGATATTTGAGTCAAGAAGACGTGAAGCCAACGACGAAGATGTGGATGCTTAAATAAATGCCGTGGAGGATAGGAGACCCTGTAGAGTTGGAATTGGAAAATAAAAAGGGAAAAGGAAAACCGATGACAACTTCGGGGAGCCGAAACGACAAAGGAAGGAGCCAAGATTCTCTTCATACACTGACCCGACTAAAACCCCATAGAGGGATTCTAGGGTGTAGAACTTATACCAAAGGCCACTTAGGTGGGAGCCCAATGATCGAGAGAAAAGATTTGGAAAGTTTGGCATCTTCCGTGAGCTGAATAGGCCTGAAAGGAACGACGACACCATCCTGATCTGATTTAAGAACAGGTTCGAAATAACCAGCTACCATAGTATGTAAGGAATATAACTACGATAGAACTGCAAGAACAACCACCATCTATGGCAAATACATCAAGAAACGCCCAGGGATTTGAGCAAAGACAAAGTATCCCATGATCGGGGTAGATGGGAGTCAGATCAGGCTCCCATGCTTTACTTTTTCTGCAATATTCTTTTGGTATTTAAACAATAATAACCTCAAGCCACTTACACATTACAAGATCCTAAATAGTCCTTAGGCACGTTCTGAGTCGGATGCCTGAGATGACTATTTAGGACAATAATAATCTTGGACCGCTTACATGTGTACGAGACCCAGATTTGCCTCTAGGCACGCTCTAAGTCGGATCTCAGAGATGAACATTTAGGATTTCTGCTTGTTTTGATTCTTTCTTGTTTGGTTTCTGCTTGTTTGTTTTGATTTGAATATTTGAATTTTGAAAAATCCACATTGATCGTGATGATTGACATTGATCGCCTTAGAGTCCCACCATAGGAGCGGAGTGCGTGGTGCAAGTCCACTTGCCAGAGAGTTGAAAATTACTGCTATGCTCTGATACCAAATGAAAAGATAGTGCGGATCGTGCTATATGGAATTATATTATACTATTGCGGAAATAAACTGAGTTACTATAGCAATGTGAATAAGTAAAATAAAACAAGCACACCAGGAATTTTTATACTTGTTCAAACTTCCCGTTCTAAATCCAGTCCAAGACTCCTTCTGGAATTTCAACTATAACAACCCTCACTTAACCCGGAGGAACAGGTTTAAACTTCCTAAACAACTGAACATGATTTCACCCGCCTAAGCAACCGAATAGGACTTCAACCGCCTGAGCAACTGAACAGGACTTCTTTACAAATAACAAATGTATCTGACTGTAGTGTGTTCTTAAATAACACAGATAAGTCAATTGAGTACAATCTTCCTATAATCTTCTCCTTTATGATATATAGTGTGATGTGCTTTGAGAATTTTGGAAGATAAAGTGATTAATGATCAAAGTATGTAAGCAATTTGAGTGCAATTTGAAAGCTTGAGAATAGATGAGAATTCAAGAATGCTAAAAGTAAATTCGGTTTCGGTTAATTGTTTGTTGAATTCTATAATCTATATATAGTGTATACAGAGTTGCAACCATATATGAAAAGTTATATTGAAAAGAATAGGCGCAACCGTTGATTTTGAAAACGTTTCTCTTCGATGAAGAGAAGCGTCTATTCATGAAAATAGCTGTTAAGAATATTCAGACTTCTGAATAAAATAATATAGACTTCTGAATTGAGTTAAAACGCAAACAGCAAGGAAATAGACTATTACCGCCCTTTTTCAGTCGTCTGAATATTTTCATTCAGACGTCTGAATATTGTAGAACCATAATTTTGTTTCAGCATTCAGACATCTGAATGAAGTATTTCAGACGTCTGAATTTAGCCTGTAACAAAAAGTATCATAGCTCATTTGGTTAGAGCACTTGCCTTCTAAACTAGAGACCCAAGTTCGAGCCCCGCTCCATGCAATTTTTGAAAACTTGATTTTTTATTTAAAATATGAATGTATATGTGTGTGTATCATTTGGAGAAGATTTTAACATTTGTAAACTCTAGACATGACACTCTATGACTAATAAAACTTTGTTTGTCACCTTCGTCTTGTCTCTATTGTGTATGTCCCTTCTTGTATCTCCATATACATACTTTCATCCTTTTTGTACTGTGAATCTTCATTTTGAACGTATTTGTTTGTCTCTTTTTGATGCTTATGTACCTACCAATTAGCTTAGAGATTCTTTGGTATAATTATATAGTTCTTGTCATTAAAATCCAACAATTGAGGTTCTAACATTCTCCCCCTTTTTGACGATGACAAGTATATAATTAAAAATTTCATTCTATATATAATAAATATTAATATATTTATAGCTCCCCTAAGTATAACATCTCCCTTAATTAATATGCATATGAATTTCTCCCTCTTTGTCATTCTAAAAAAGAATGAGGGAATATAATAAATTTTATAAAATATCTTGTAAATAATAGGATAAACTCAATATTAATTATGAGGAAAAAAAGCTATGCTCTGATACCAAATGAAAAGACAGTGCAGATCGTTCTATATAGAATTATCTTAAACTAGTGCAGAAATAAACTAAGTTACAATAGCAATGTAAATAAGTAAAATTAAACAAGCACACCAGGAATTTTTATACTAGTTCGAACTTCCCGTTCTACGTCCATTCCTAAACTCCTTCTGGAATTTCAACTACAACAACCCTCACTTAATCCACAGGAACAGGTTTACACTGCCTGAGCAACCGAACAGTACTTCACCCGCCTAAGCAGCCGAATAGGACTTCAATTGCCTGAGCAACCGAACAATACTTCTTTTACAATAACAAATGTACTAACTGTAGTGTGTTCTTAAATAACATTGATAAGTCAATTGAGTACAATTATCCTATAATATTCTCCTTTATGATATATATTGTGATGTGCTTTGAGAATTGTGAAAGATAAAGTAATTAATGATCAAAGTGTATAAGCAATTTGAGTGCAATTTGCAAGCTTGAGAATAGATGAGAATTCAAGAATGCTAAAAGTAAATTCAGTTTCGGTTAATTTTTTGTTGAATTTTGTAATCTATATATAATGTATAAAGAGTTGCAACCATATATGAAAAGTTATATTGAAAAGAATAGGCTCAACCGTTGATTTTGAAAATGTTTCTCTTCAATGAAGAGAAGTGGCTGTTCATGAAAATAGCTGTTAAGAATATTCAGACTTCTGAATAAAATAATTCAGGCTTCTGAATTGAGTTGAAACGCAAACAACGAGGAAATAGGCTATTTCTGGCCATATTCAGCCGTCTGAATATTTTCATTCAGACGTCTGAATATTGTAGAACCATAATTTTGTTTCAGCATTCAAACATTTGAATGAAGTATTTCAGATGTCTGAATTTAGCCTGTAACAAAGGTATCATAGCTCATTTGATTAGAGCACTTGCCTTCTAAACTAGAGACCTGTGTTCGAGCCTCGCTCCATGCAATTTTTGAAAACTTGATTTTTTATTTAAAATATGAATGTATATATGTGTATACCATTTGGAGAAGATTTTAACGTTTGTAAACTATAGACACGACACTCTATGACTAATAAAACTTTATTTGTCACCTTTGTCTTGTCTCTATCGTGTATATCTCTTCTTGTATCTCCATATACATACTTTCATCCTTTTTGTACTGTGAATCTTCATTTTGAACGTATTTGTTTGTCTCTTTTTGATGCTTATGTACCTACAAATTAGCTTAAAGATTCTTTGGCGGAATTATATAGTTGTTGTCATTAAAATCCAACAATTGGGGTTCTAACATTCTCCCCATTATTGGTGATGACAACTATATAATTAAAAATATTCATTCTATATGTAAAAAATATTAATATATTTAAAGCTCTCCCTAAGTATAACATCTCCCATAATTAATATGCATATGAATTTCTCCCCCTTTGTCATTATAAAAAAGAATGAGCGAATATAATAAATTTTATAAAATATCTTGTAAATAGTGGGATAAACTCAATATTATTTATGGAGGAAAAATAAATAGATTTTACCATATTTGCTGAAGTCTATATTTCATTGTAAGCATGCAATTCTATTAAACGTATGGCACATTCTTTATAATTTCAAAATCTATCATTTTCCTTTTGTTTCTCCAAGTACCTATAATAAATAATATTCATTTTTGGTACCCACTTACTGTGTTAGGGTCCGGGGGGTTAGGTCTTATGAAACCATACCCATTTGGGTGTGGCTGAACCTTTATAAATATAATTTTCATTATTAACTACCATATCATAATAATCATTAATTTATTTTTCTCAATTTTTCCAATTAACAGGAACCCAAATACTTAGATAATTTTTATTCATATTTGCAGTCAATGATTTTGTACTTCTAGAGAAATTATAGACATTATTGGTCATAGCAGTATTAGAATTTCTATAAAAATTGGATTTAGACTTTACTCGTAATCTAATACTAGTACTAACATATTTACTGTAACATCCCGCCTTTTCGCACACTTTAAACCGACACACGTGCCAATTAAAAGCATACGCAAGGGCGGATTGTTATGGGGTAAATAAGAAAAACAGAGAAGAAATAAAACAAAATAGAATCTCACAGCGGAAGGATAAAATATAATAATAAATATACAGTTCATAAACGGTTACAAAACAGTTAATTCTTCTTTATACAATAAATATCAGAGTTACACATACCAATACAAACAATGCAGCGGAATAGAAAGAGTGAGGTGCAATACTATAATTAATAATAATACGAACTCTTCGTCTTCGTCCTCCAAAGCTAAAGTCATCGATCCTGAAACGCTCGGACTGACCCGAGCGAATTTGAAAAGACAAAAACACTCGAGTCAGAACTAAAAGATCTTATGTGAGTTAAATTTACAGAAATAAATATGAGTACAGTAACTCAAGAGATGCTCGGGATTTACATCTCCTAAGGATCCGTTAAACTATTTACTATGTAGTATATTGCGCTATTATAATAGTGTCTAATTGTAAAATAAACTTACTTTTAAATAGCGTTAAGGCTTTACATTTTCCACCTTAACACGTAAAATGCCAATAGTCTATACAGTACCGTAATACCTCCTGATCGGGAGGCTACCAAAGGATACTCCATAGGTACGACACAAATAGAAACTCGTAGTAAAGGCTCGATATGGTAGGTGACGCCGCACAACTAGGCAATGCCAGGGTAGATATACCAATTGCTATCCAGGCTGGTGGAAACGCGTAGCCGCAGTTACCGCCCACCTCGGACTAACTCCCCAAAATCAAAGTAAAAGTGGCCACTGAATCAATCCAAAGTCAAAGTATAATATCGAAGAGGAGGGTCCGATCAGAGGAATGACCTCATTGGCCTGAGAATCGCTCCTGTTTTAGCCACCTTATGCCAACTCACGGGAGTCGGGTCCACGTATTTACCTTACAGGAAACGTCGCCACCACCTACTTCATTCTGGAATCTCCACCGCGTACACGGTTAGTCAAAGTGGTTTTCGGTATCGACAGAGAGTATGTCCATATCCGATCCCGGTCTCTTTGCCAACCCATCGTTATTATAACCCCACGGTCATTTAAAAATAGGTTATACTTTAAAAATCAGAATAAACATTCCATTTCATAACCATGAATACGATATCATTTCAAAACCCAAAACCATATTTTATCACTTATCCCAAATATAATTCTTTTCCAAAATCATAATGTTTTAACTTCATAACGTCTGAAAATCAAATATTTTCAAAGCATAATATTTTGAAAATCATAATTTAAAACCATAACTTCTAAAAAAACTTGAATGGTTTGGACATTCAACGGTATATGAATTAAATGGTTTAACTTAAATGTTACTTTGTAAAGAAAATAGTTCTCATGGCTTTACAAATACATTTCTTTATTAAAGTCTAAACCAAAATTTATATTATCTCTCTCAAGTTCCAAAACCACTTCAATTTATTTATATATACGTATATCCATTTTGAGTAACAATATTTCAAACTAAAATTGGATTTTATTCTTTCAACAGATCAATTGTTCTATTAATTAGTCTTGAATATTCACATAAAATCCATAAATAATAAGACTTCAATTTCTAGTAATAAAATATATATATTTTCCCAATTCAAATTATACTAGAATATTCATTTCAATTTATTTTGGGAAAAATCCAATTATAAATATCATATCTTAAAATTTCCAAACGTAACATTTAAACATATGATATAAATTATTAACTCCATTTTCTTAATTTTCTTCCATTTTTAATAAAGATTTTTATACACCTTTTAATTTCAAAATTTTCAACTTCATATGTATATATATATGGAAGAAAATATTTATACAATATAAAATTTAAGATTATTATAAACCGTATTCCATCCAAACCATAGAAATCACATTAAAATAGTTATATATAGACCGCGGTGCCTGTATATAATTTTCTATCCTATGGTCAAGTGATACGGATATTTATCATTTCAATCCGCAATTTAAAAGATATAAAATTTTGCGGTTGTATATCATTTCAAACCACAATCCCGAATGAAAGGAAATATGCATGATAATTTGCAATTTAATGATATACAATAAAACATCCATCAACATCACCCATCATCCAATCACAATCATCAAGCAATATCAATCAATAACAATTTATATTTGATAATATATAACAGGTAATAACTGGCAATTTTATTCAGATTAAATTTAACAACTATTAATCTAACAGTTTATATTCAGTAATAATCTATATAACTGTTAACTAGCAGTTTATAGGCAAACAAATAAATTCTAACTATCAATTAATACGCAATAAATAAATTAAATTAACAGTTAAATTTAATAAATGCAATTCAACAAATATGAGTGAAATAAACGTGCCAAATACTCATAAATAAATTTATATTCATTTCTAAAATTAACTTAACAAACATAAAAGCTTCTAGTAGTTGTGAGTGGGTTTAAACACTCACCTTTTGAATTTAAATCGAATTTAAACCCAAAAATTCGCCCGTCTCGGAATTCGTCCAAACCAGCGTCATCAAGTCTGGAATTAAATTACGATCCTAACAAAAGAAATTTCGTGTGAATCCGACTACGTATGATAAAGTTATGGCAAAAAATGGTGATTGAATTCAAAAATTAGAAATAAACAAATGACACACATTTATAAAACTTGCCACGTCACCTAAGGATGCGCAACCATCAGCACGCGCACGAACCATTTCCCAGGCCGAAGCCCCCTATCGCACGCACACAGTCAACCATCACTTTGACCGCTCTTATACGCCGCCTCCGGCCGCCATCCCCCTGCCGACCACCTCCACGAGACTTCCCACATCAGGCCGCCCCTATGGCCAAAGTCCGGTCATCTGAAATGCCACCGGCCGCCTCCAATATTCGAACCCAAATCGAAGATCTAACTGTTGAATCGACACAAAAACCATATGGATGCGATCCCCATCGTCCACTCTACAAAACCCAGAAACCGTTTGACGATCCGACGAAGTTTGTTACGGCGCTGATCAATGGCCACGAACTGTTTGAATTTATTCTGAGCAAACGATGACTCCCTTTGAAAAACGAATTACACCATGAGATTACGTTTTCCGAGAACATTGACATATATTTTTGGGGAATTTTTCTGGAGATTTTGAATTTTCATTTTGTTTTTGAACTGACTGGATCTAGGGTTAACCCCCATTGAAGAAGAAGAGAAGCTTGAAGAAAATGCGCGCAGATAAATGTAATTAGGCGGAGGCTAGGGCTGAATAGCTGGGTTTATATAGAGGGTTAGAGGTAGCGTAGATAGACCGTAGAATGAACGTGCGGAACAAACTATGGCCCAAAAAGCCCGCTATGTCTCCGGAACGAAATTTCGTAAATCTATATATCCAAATAGGTAATTTAAAATATTCTGAACGCGATGGAAAAAGTTTCACGTCCAAATTTGATCGTATGAAGAAGTTATGCTGAAAACAAAATTTCCAAATTGATTTCAAATTGATTTTATTAAAATTGATTTCAAGGCGTTTCACGCCCGTACGATCAAACGACAAGTCCGATCGATACGAAACTTGAAACCCTATAATAATTCACCGATACGGATCCGATGAAACTGGTTTCGTCGAAATCCGAGTCCGTGGCCAAAGTGGCTATTTTTAATATTCATTAATTAAACTAAAATAAATTACAAAAATCCAAATTTTATATTATATTCTAAAATTGTCCAAATTTTATATTATATTCTAAAATTGTCCAAATTTTATTCCTTATATAATTTAATCAATTTCAAATGATTTAACAAGCTTGGATGTGAATTAAAATTATAAGTATATCAATTTGCAGTGTAAATTTCTGCACTTTCCTATATTTAAGAATTGTAAAATTAAATGCTCAAAACCCCATATATTAGATTTTAACTTTTATATACTCATTCTTTATCCAAATAGGGATGCCACATACTTTGGTTCATGATTCAAAATATTATTCTTAAAGTCCATTTTAAATTTCAGTAACGTAATATTTAACGTTAAATTCCCTTTATTTATGCAATAAGCGCAATTATTGAATTTGATACTCAAATTAATTTATAGATTCTGCTTTCTAAAAATCTATATCAACAATTTGGTCTAATTATAAATAGAATAAGTATTAACCTCATCTTATAGAATTAATTATTGCAATAAATCCAATTTACCATATCTTAAATCCAAATTAATAGATAAAGCTTGATTCCTTTATTAACTCCTTTGGTTTTCAATTAACCTTTTATGGTGAATATAAATTCCAATGTATAATTGAAACCTTATTTCCATTTGATTTCACTATTTCATTAAAAATCCTCATATTCCAGCTAAATTTCAACTAACGTATAAATTAGCTATTTCAATTTCATTTAATTGCGATAAATTTATCTATTAAAGGCTGCACTTAACCCAAATACATAAAACTTGCCCAATTTCTCCTTAAATCAAAAACCTTCATATACAAATATGTTTATCATAAATTTTATCTACTCTTCCTTTTTAGGTAATGTCCTATATATTAGATTTCCATGTAATTTGCAATAAATCATACTCGTAGTTATATCACATTAAATGAATAAATAAGTGTTGACTCTATTCTTTTGATTCAACATTGGTTTACGTTATATTTCATTAATATTTCTACATACATTAGGATTTTTAAAAATGGTTGTAACGTGAAATCTCGTCTACTTCCCATTTTATATTTAAGGCTTCTAAAACCGATTCATATCATTTCTTTAGTCCAAATTTTATTAATATAACCTTAAATTTAATTTATTGATACCAAGTGCGACGACCCGACTTCCTATCTCCAGGAAATCGCGTTGCCGATGAAGAAAGAAAGGGATAGAAGAAGAAAAGAAAGAGAAAGAAGAACACAACAACAACAGATAACTCACAGCGGAACGAATAAATATAATATATCACATAGAATATTACATAGTATCAGAGTACATCAGAGTTTCACATCTTATACAACACATATTAGACAGTTATATACATCTGTCTAATTCATACAACTCAAGTATACAAGACACAGATACAACATACACAGCGGAAACATAATATCTACACGTGGAAGCCTCCTGCTCCATAACTCCTCCAGAATTCGTCAAGCTAACCTGAATCACTTGACTACTCATATATACTATCGACGAAATGGTTAAACCCAAATTTCACTTATTTGCAATAAACCCACAAATTGGATTTCAAATTTTCAAATAAATAAATAAATTTTAGTTTATCACTTCTTAAATACCCAAACGTCAATGCCTTAATTTAAACTGCATTTATTACATTTTATAAAAATCCTCCATCTTAAGTGACAAATCAAAACTACCCTAACTACACAATTTATGGTAATTAATTCTAATTGCTTTTCCATTAAACTACATAAGTTGTCCAATTGCAACCTACGTAGAATGTTTATTTATTTACAATCCTACTATTTAAATGAATTGATCCTTTACGGTATAATTCACATTTGACTTGATTTCTCATTTATTTTGCAAAACAGTAAATTTCAATTGCTACCAACATTATATTTAATATTAGATTTCCAATTAATTCTATTGGAATCAATATATCTTTATATATATATACTTTACGTATAAATATCTAAATTACCAAATCAAGTACATTTATTAGAGACAACATTCAATAAAATTACTTATCACACTTATTGCATTGATTTATTCCAACGGACACTTTTATTTAGTCACTATTTATTATTACAACCAAATGTACAATCTCCACTATTTATTTTATATTAAACGAATTCCATTCTACTTAATCTTTTTATTGATATTCACTAATTCAACCCTTATATCAGTTTCTTATATTTAACTTTAAATCAAATTGTGACAATCTACATTATCCAAATCTATTGTCATAAAATTTTATTGTTACCCTAAATTACAACTACTATACCAAATTTCTACATTTATTCTCAATTAGATTAGAAATTATATTAATTCAATTCATTTAATATTATTAATTTAACGGGTCGTTACAATCTCCCCCACTCAAAACTTTTCGTCCCCGAAAAGGAAAAAGAAGGGAGAAGGAAGAATAAACAGTACATCTTATTTCAAATATTAACTTATAAACAATAATTTACTGGATTAATCCCTTTAATGAAATATACCCGTTTATAATCATTACAACCTTTTATACTTAAATCATTAAAGTTTGGAAAATATTCAACAAAATTCTAAGTCCAAAATTTACGAAATTTTTTGGCAGAGTCTCCTTTGTACGGTGAGGCTCGGGGAAAAAATATAATATCAAAATATACAAATATATTACATATATTATCAAAATATTATATCCCAACACGGGAAAAATAGCGCTTTAAACGTAATCCGAAAACGTACCTATTTGTCGGGCAATATACGCTTATTATTTTGGAACCAAAAGCAGTAGCAGTTGCTTCCATCACCTGTATTCACTTATATAATCTAAAAGGTTAAATATTTATTTTAAAGTGAACTATTCAAGTGGATTCAATCATTAATCAACCAAACAATTCAACAACCATCAACCTTACAACAGCATACATACACAAAGCAAAGCAACCATTTAATCCATCAAACAAATAGTTGTTTGGGTTCAAACTTGAAATTTGTATGAAATGAAATTAACTATCAAGTGCATCCTTTACTCAACAGTCTTAGATGGAACAAAGATAGATACTTATTCATTTAACCACTTCAAATTTCTTACCCAACAACATAAATCAAACAACACAATTCAAACCAACACCCAAATTTATTTATTATACATTTATCTCATGCTTCAATGGTTTGATTTTCTTTCTTTCATTTATGGAGTGATTTCTTTATTTCTTACAAATTTTCATTTTCCATTTATCACAAAATTCATTATATTTGTATTCCAATTTATTTACTAAAGTTTCTATCATCTATTTATACTACTTACCTTTACTTCTGGTAAAATTTCCAATTTAACTTAAGTCTATACAATTAATTCTCATTAATAATAGCAAATTAATAGAATACCTTTATTACCTTACTCTTCACTTGTAAGATTTCCCCTTACATTTTCCTACTAACATTGCAACTTTTTATTATATGGTAAGTTATGTATGTTTTAAGAATGTAAGTGAAAATTTACAAGTTTCTTCTCCATTCCTTTAATTAATATATATTTGTTTTATAAATTACAATTTCAACTTACCTTTAATCTCATTCATTTATTTAATGTTGAAGTTTCCATTATATTTAATTACAGTAACCCTCTACTTACACTTAATTTATTAACCTTATAACTTGCATTCCTATAAGTGAAAGATTTTACTCATTCATTAACTATGGATTGCAGTCATTTATATTTTTCCTACTTTCTATTATATTAGAATAGGGGGAATTAAAGCATACTTAAGTTAATAACCCTACAATCAAACTTTATAAATTAAGGAATTTCATTTTTACTTTCTTAAGGTTAAAATCACCTATTAATAATACAACCTTTAATTTTAGTAAAATTCCAATCATCACTTAAGTTAATACCATTAAATTCTTATTTATAACAGTAATTTATTGAATAATTCATTTTTTTCCAAAATTCTACTTGCATAATATTCTATTCCACTCTTAATTTACATTTCAACTTTTTATACTTGGTAAGTTATTTATGTTAAAGAAAAAGCAAAAGAACTTATGCAAGTTTAATCTCAACTCTTTTAATTCATTGATTACTTAACCTTTATTTCACTAACCTAATTTTTTTTTTACAACTAATTAATGGATATTCAAGAATTAATACCGGGTCAAATTCCAAAATTACTTTAAAACTATAGATAATTAATTTCTTACAACTTTTATATCTCTAATTACCTTTAAACAATTAAAATTTTAAATAATTTCAAAACAAATCTGCAGTAGAATTTAGTACAGTGGCCTTTCCCTTCGAAACTCGAAAATGAAAGTCGATGATGCGGCCGTCATCACCGAAATTATTTTCCAGCGACAGAGAGGAAAGTACAAACTTATTTTCTTCAAAATCCTCTTTAAACCAATTCTTTCGAATTATACTAAATATTTATATAAGAAAATATTTATAAACCAAATCATTATATTTCATAAATCCTTTGAAAGAAGATTTCAAAAATCCCGGACTTAAGTTCTAAAATCTCCAATTTGATTTATTAAAATTCAACTTAGCTTTAATTCATTACAAATATTTTTATTACCTAACACCCAACTATAGCAACCAAAATATATCTATATAAAAATATATTTTTTATATAGAAAATATAATAGGCAAAATTATTTCATTCACCCATGTTAAAACAAATATTATGTCGGTCTGTCCTATTAAGTGTTTAGAAATCCCTATTGATGTCATAGCGTCCCATGCATCAACCAGAATTTATAAATACAAAGCGGAACAGATTAACACAATATCAAAATCTTTTATCAACACTAACAAATACGCTCTCTCATATATATACACTCAGCGACTCCCATAGGGTATTACTACCCTATTAACAAAGAGTCAAACCCCACAAAGCCAAAGTTTATCGCTAAACCAAAGCTCTGATACCAACTGTAACATCCCGCCTTTTCGCACACTTTAAACCGACACACGTGCCAATTAAAAGCATACGCAAGGGCGGATTGTTATGGGGTAAATAAGAAAAACAGAGAAGAAATAAAACAAAATAGAATCTCACAGCGGAAGGATAAAATATAATAATAAATATACAGTTCATAAACGGTTACAAAACAGTTAATTCTTCTTTATACAATAAATATCAGAGTTACACATACCAATACAAACAATGCAGCAGAATAGAAAGAGTGAGGTGCAATACTATAATTAATAATAATACGAACTCTTCGTCTTCGTCCTCCAAAGCTAAAGTCATCGATCCTGAAACGCTCGGACTGACCCGAGCGAATTTGAAAAGACAAAAACACTCAAGTCAGAACTAAAAGATCTTATGTGAGTTAAATTTACAGAAATAAATATGAGTACAGTAACTCAAGAGATGCTCGGGATTTACATCTCCTAAGGATCCGTTAAACTATTTACTATGTAGTATATTGCGCTATTATAATAGTGTCTAATTGTAAAATAAACTTACTTTTAAATAGCGTTAAGGCTTTACATTTTCCACCTTAACACGTAAAATGCCAATAGTCTATACAGTACCGTAATACCTCCTGATCGGGAGGCTACCAGAGGATACTCCATAGGTACGACACAAATAGAAACTCGTAGTAAAGGCTCGATATGGTAGGTGACACGGCACAACTAGGCAATGCCAGGGTAGATATACCAATTGCTATCCAGGCTGGTGGAAACGCGTAGCCGCAGTTACCGCTCACCTCGGACTAACTCCCCAAAATCAAAGTAAAAGTGGCCACTGAATCAATCCAAAGTCAAAGTATAATATCGAAGAGGAGGGTCCGATCAGAGGAATGACCTCATTGGCCTGAGAATCGCTCCTGTTTTAGCCACCTTATGCCAACTCACGGGAGTCGGGTCCACGTATTTACCTTACAGGAAACGTCGCCACCACCTACTTCATTCTGGAATCTCCACCGCGTACACGGTTAGTCAAAGTGGTTTTCGGTATCGACATAGAGTATGTCCATATCCGATCCCGGTCTCTTTGCCAACCCATCGTTATTATAACACCGCGGTCATTTAAAAATAGGTTATACTTTAAAAATCAGAATAAATATTCCATTTCATAACCATGAATACGATATCATTTCAAAACCCAAAACCATATTTTATCACTTATCCCAAATATAATTCTTTTCCAAAATCATAATGCTTTAACTTCATAACGTCTGAAAATCAAATATTTTCAAAGCATAATATTTTGAAAATCATAATTTAAAACCATAACTTCTAAAAAAATTTGAATGGTTTGGACATTCAACGGTATATGAATTAAATGGTTTAACTTAAATGTTACTTTGTAAAGAAAATAGTTCTCATGGCTTTACAAATACATTTCTTTATTAAAGTCTAAACCAAAATTTATATTATCTCTCTCAAGTTCCAAAACCACTTCAATTTATTTATATATACGTATATCCATTTTGAGTAACAATATTTCAAACTAAAATTGGATTTTATTCTTTCAACAGATCAATTGTTCTATTAATTAGTCTTGAATATTCACATAAAATCCATAAATAATAAGACTTCAATTTCTAGTAATAAAATATATATATTTTCCCAATTCAAATTATACTAGAATATTCATTTCAATTTATTTTGGGAAAAATCCAATTATAAATATCATATCTTAAAATTTCCAAACTTAACATTTAAACATATGATATAAATTATTAACTCCATTTTCTTAATTTTCTTCCATTTTTAATAAAGATTTTTATACACCTTTTAATTTCAAAATTTTCAACTTCATATGTATATATATATATATATGGAAGAAAATATTTATACAACATAAAATTTAAGATTATTATAAACCGTATTCCATCCAAACCATAGAAATCACATTAAAATAGTTATATATAGACCGCGGTGCCTGTATATAATTTTCTATCCTATGGTCAAGTGATACGGATATTTATCATTTCAATCCGCAATTTAAAAGATATAAAATTTTGCGGTTGTATATCATTTCAAACCACAATCCCGAATGAAAGGAAATATGCATGATAATTTGCAATTTAATGATATACAATAAAACATCCATCAACATCACCCATCATCCAATCACAATCATCAAGCAATATCAATCAATAGCAATTTATATTTGATAATATATAACAGGTAATAACTGGCAATTTTATTCAGATTAAATTTAACAACTACTAATCTAACAGTTTATATTCAGTAATAATCTATATAACTGTTAACTAGCAGTTTATAGGCAAACAAATAAATTCTAACTATCAATTAATACGCATTATATAAATTAAATTAACAGTTAAATTTAATAAATGCAATTCAACAAATATGAGTGAAATAAACATGCCAAATACTCATAAATAAATTTCTATTCATTTCTAAAATTAACTTAACAAACATAAAAGCTTCTAGTAGTTGTGAGTGAGTTTAAACACTCACCTTTTGAATTTAAATCGAATTTAAATTCGATTTAAACCCAAAAATTCGCCCGTCTCGGAATTCGTCCAAACCAGCGTCATCAAGTCCGGAATTAAATTACGATCCTAACAAAAGAAATTTCGTGTGAATCCGACTACGTATGAGAAAGTTATGGCAAAAAATGGTGATTGAATTCAAAAATTAGAAATAAACAAATGACACACATTTATAAAACTTGCCACGTCACCTAAGGATGCGCAACCATCAGCACGCGCACGAACCATTTCCCAGGCCGAAGCCCCCTATCGCACGCACACAGTCAACCATCACTTTGACCGCTCTTATACGCCGCCTCCGGCCGCCATCCCCCTGCCGACCACCTCCACGAGACTTCCCACATCAGGCCGCCCCTATGGCCAAAGTCCGGTCATCTGAAATGCCACCGGCCGCCTCCAATATTCGAACCCAAATCGAAGATCTAACCGTTGAATCGACCCAAAAACCATATAGATGCGATCCCCATCGTCCACTCTACAAAACCCAGAAACCGTTTGACGATCCGACGAAGTTTGTTACGGCGCTGATGAATGGCCACAAACTGTTTGAATTTATTCTGTGCAAACGATGACTCCATTCGAAAAACGAATTACACCATGAGATTACGTTTTCCGAGAACATTGACATATATTTTTGGGGAATTTTTCTGGAGATTTTGAATTTTCATTTTGTTTTTGAACTGACTGGATCTAGGGTTAACCCCCATTGAAGAAGAAGAGAAGCTTGAAGAAAATACGCGTAGATAAATGTAATTAGGCGGAGGCTAGGGCTGAATAGCTGGGTTTATATAGAGGGTTAGAGGTAGCGTAGATGGACCGTAGAATGAACGTGCGGAACAAACTATGGCCCAAAAAGCCCGCTATGTCTCCGGAACGAAATTTCGTAAATCTATATATCCAAATAGGTAATTTAAAATATTCTGAACGCGATGGAAAAAGTTTCACGTCCAAATTTGATCGTATGAAGAAGTTATGCTGGAAACAAAATTTCCAAATTGATTTCAAATTGATTTTATTAAAATTGATTTCAAGGCGTTTCACGCCCGTACGATCAAACGACAAGTCCGATCGATACGAAACTTGAAACCCTATAATAATTCACCGATACGGATCCGATGAAACTGGTTTCGTCGAAATCCGAGTCCGTGGCCAAAATGGCTATTTTTAATATTCATTAATTAAATTAAAATAAATTACAAAAATCCAAATTTTATATTATATTCTAAAATTGTCCAAATTTTATTGCTTATATAATTTAATCAATTTCAAATGATTTAACAAGCTTGGATGTGAATTAAAATTATAAGTATATCAATTTGCAGTGTAAATTTCTGCACTTTCCTATATTTAAGAATTATAAAATTAAATGCTCAAAACCCCATATATTAGATTTTAACTTTTATATACTCATTCTTTATCCAAATAGGGATGCCACATACTTTGGTTCATGATTCAAAATATTATTCTTAAAGTCCATTTTAAATTTCAATAACGTAATGTTTAACGTTAAATTCCCTTTATTTATGCAATAAGCGCAATTATTGAATTTGATACTCAAATTAATTTATAGATTCTGCTTTCTAAAAATCTATATCAACAATTTGGTCCAATTATAAATAGAATAAGTATTAACCTCATCTTATAGAATTAATTATTGCAATAAATCCAATTTACCATATCTTAAATCCAAATTAATAGATAAAGTTTGATTCCTTTATTAACTCCTTTGGTTTTCAATTAACCTTTTATGGTGAATATAAATTCCAATGTATAATTGAAACCTTATTTCCATTTGATTTCACTATTTCATTAAAAATCCTCATATTCCAGCTAAATTTCAACTAACGTATAAATTAGTTATTTCAATTTCATTTAATCGTGATAAATTTATCTATTAAAGGCTGCACTTAACCCAAATACATAAAACTTGCCCAATTTCTCCTTAAATCAAAAACCTTCATATACAAATATGTTTATCATAAATTTTATCTACTCTTCCTTTTTAGGTAATGTCCTATATATTAGATTTCCATGTAATTTGCAATAAATCATACTCGTAGTTATATCACATTAAATGAATAAATAAGTGTTGACTCTATTCTTTTGATTCAACATTGGTTTACGTTATATTTCATTAATATTTCTACATACATCAGGATTTTTAAAAATGGTTGTAACGTGAAATCTCGTCTACTTCCCATTTTATATTTAAGGCTTCTAAAACCGATTCATATCATTTCTCTAGTCCAAATTTTATTAATATAACCTTAAATTTAATTTATTCCTATCGACGAAATGGTTAAACCCAAATTTCACTTATTTGCAATAAACCCACAAATTGGATTTCAAATTTTCAAATAAATAAATAAATTTTAGTTTATCACTTCTTAAATACCCAAACGTCAATGCCTTAATTTAAACTGCATTTATTACATTTTATAAAAATACTCCATCTTAAGTGACAAATCAAAACTACCCTAACTACACAATTTATGGTAATTAATTCCAATTGCTTTTCCATTAAACTACATAAATTGTCCAATTGCAACCTACGTAGAATGTTTATTTATTTACAATCCTACTGTTTAAATGAATTGATCCTTTACGGTATAATTCACATTTGACTTGATTTCTCATTTATTTTGCAAAACAGTAAATTTCAATTGCTACCAACATTATATTTAATATTAGATTTCCAATTAATTCTATTGGAATCAATATATCTTTATATATATACACTTTACGTATAAATATCTAAATTACCAAATCAAGTACATTTATTAGAGACAACATTCAATAAAATTACTTATCACACTTATTGCATTGATTTATTCCAACGGACACTTTTATTTAGTCACTATTTATTATTACAACCAAATGTACAATCTCCACTATTTATTTTATATTAAATGAATTCCATTCTACTTAATCTTTTTATTGATATTCACTAATTCAACCCTTATATCAGTTTCTTATATTTAACTTTAAATCAAATTGTGACAATCTACATTATCCAAATCTATTGTCATAAAATTTTATTGTTACCCTAAATTACAACTACTATACCAAATTTCTACATTTATTCTCAATTAGATTAGAAATTATATTAATTCAATTCATTTAATATTATTAATTTAACGGGTCGTTACATTTACTGTATATGAAAGCGTGTCTAGTGCTATTTCTACGATATATTTTATTATATACTAAACCACTTTTATCATGTAAAGGTCTAGAACTAGATAAAATCATATTTAAGTTATTTTGACCTTTATTAAATTTTGTGACTTCAGTGTTAAGTTTATTTAGCTTTAAAGTCACAATTATTATTTTCAAAAGAAATATTACTACTTTTCAAAAAATCAATTTGCTTGTTTAATTCGGAATTCTCCCTTTTTAACGTATAGTTCTCATTTTCGAGAAGAAAATTTTGAGATTCTGAATTATCTAAAGATGATTGTAATAAATCATTTTGTCTTTTCAAATCCGTAATTTCTTTTGAAAATTTTTCTTTTTCTTTTTCAAACATAGTATTTCATTTGTCTAGAAAATCCTCAAGAGCCTCAAAATTATTTTTCAAAATAGCATGTTGATTTTCTAAATCTAATTTCTCATTTTTTAATTTCTCATTTTCAAGTTCAACAGATTTCATCCTTTCTAAAATAATAAAATTAAGCTTTGAAATCTTATTGCTTATACTAAATAATTCATTATTATCTTTTACTGAAATTTGTAAATCAGAAAGTACATTTTTGTAGTCCTCACTGGCGGCTTTGACATGGATTTTGCCTTTTGTATTTCGATTGGATCGTTTTCTGGCCATTATTCTATGATGTTGTGACGATCGATAGAATTCCAGGCTCTGATACCAAATGAAAATTACTACTATTCTTTGGTACCAAATGAAAAAAAGCTATGCTCTGATACTAAATGAAAAGGCAGTGCAGATCGTGCTATGTGGAATTATATTAAACTAGTGCAGAAATAAACTAAGTTACTATAGCAATGTAAATAACTAATATAAAACAAGCATACTAGGAATTATTATACTGGTTCGAACTTTCCATTCTACGTCCAGTCCCAGACTCCTTCTGGAATTTCAACTATAACAACCCTCACTTAACCTGGAGGAATAGGTTTACACTGCATGAGCAACCGAACAGGACTTCACCCACCTAAGCAATCGAATAGGACTTCAACTGCTTGAGCAACCGAACAGGACTTCTTTTACAAATAACAAATGTATTTGACTGTAGTGTGTTCTTAAATAACACTGATAAGTCAATTGAGTGCAATCTTCATATAATCTTCTCCTTTATTATATATAGTGTGATGTGCTTTGAGAATTATGGAAGATAAAGTGATTAATGATCAAAGTATGTAAGCAATTTGAGTGCAATTTGAAAGCATGAGAATAGATGAGAATTCAAGAATGCTAAAAGTAAATTCGGTTTCGGTTAATTGTTTGTTGAATTCTGTAATCTATATATAGTGTATAAAGAGTTGCAACCATATCTGAATAGTTATATTGAAAAGAATAGGTGCAACCGTTGATTTTGAAAACGTTTCTCTTCGATGAAGAGAAGCGTTTATTCATGAAAATAGCTGTTAAGAATATTCAGACTTTTGAATAAAATAATTCAAACTTCTTAATTGAGTTGAAACACAAACAGGAAGGAAATAGGCTATTTCTGGCCTTATTCAGCAGTTTGAATATTTTCATTCAAACGTCTGAATATTGTAGAACCATAATTTTGTTTCAGCATTCAGACGTCTGAATGAAGTATTTCAGACGTCTGAATTTAGCCTGTAATAAAAAGTGTCATAGCTCATTTGGTTAGAGCACTTGCCTTCTAAACTAAAGACCCAAGTTCAAGCCCCGCTCAATGCAATTTTTGAAAACTTGATTTTTTATTTAAAATATGAATGTACATGTGTGTATACCATTTGGAGAATTTTAACATTTGTAAACTCTAGACACGACACTCTATGACTAATAAAACTTTATTTGTCACCTTCGTCTTGTCTCTATCGTGTATATCTCTTCTTATATCTCCATATACTTACTTTCATCCTTTTTGTACCATGAATCATCATTTTGAACATATTTGTTTGTCTCTTTTTGATGCTTATGTATCTGCAATTTAGCTTAGAGATTCTTTGCATAATTATATAGTTGTTGTCATTAAAATCCAACAATTGAGTTTCTAACAAGAGTAAGTGGATGGACTTGTACGATATTGATCGCCTTAGAGTCCCGACCGGAGAGATGGGACTAGAGTGCAAGAAGTAAGTCCCCTCACCGGAGAGTGAGCAGATGCGCTTAGTTAATCCCCTTTAACTTAACAAACAAACAATCTAGAGAGATTGCACAATAAACCAAGCATTAAACGATCTAGAGAGATTGCGCATTAAACTTAAGTGATCAGGAGAGATCGAGCCTTAAAACGAATTTTATTTAATAAAAGGATTTGAATGCAAGTAGAGTAAAACCGATAAATCCTGGATGAACACATGATGATTTCGATATATGATGTGATTCTGATATATGATGTGATTTTAATATATATGTGATTTTGATACATGATGTGACAACTCTGAATGAGAAGAAAAATGATGATGATGTAAATATCGAATGAACATAGGATAGTTAGAGATACGTGATGGAATTGGAGATATGTGATATAATTAGAGATATGCGATGTAACTGGAAATATGTGACTTAATTAGAGATATGTGATGTAATAACTCCGAATGAAATCAGAATGATTGTAATATATAGATTACAGTCAGGTAGGGTCTAGAGTCCTAAGATATAACAACTTTGGAATGATTTATGATTGGCCAGAGAATCCAAAGGAACTGGATGATTCACCAAGGTTAAAGCAGCAGGAAAGCTCAATTATCGAAGACTGGAGACGGAAACTTGTTCTTAAGTAAAACACACCTTTCATTAAAAGGCATACTTTAGTGAGAAAGTGCTAACCAGATGTTTATCCCATTAGAATTCAATAGGAGTTAGAACATTTAGACTATGCCCGAATAACTCGAGACTCAACCAAAAAAAAGCGAACAAGTCAATAGCACTTAAGGAAAATCAGTAAAAGACTAAGTAAATGGACTGCTTGCGATCTATCACTCATGGATTGTTAGCGACCTATATGGAAGTATCATGAGTCATCCAAACCTCTTGCATCATGATTCATTGCAATTACTAAGCATGCTTGCCATGCTTCATAGCAGGACAAACAATCTAGCTCGAGAAGTGAAGACTCATCTGATTCAAGCCGTTTGACCAAAAGAAGCCAACTTAAAATGGACTTAGAGAATTCATATGGAGTCGGATTGACTCAATATTTTAGAAGAACACTTAGTAAAGAAGGCTAGAAAAAATTGTGTCATTTGGAGGTTGTTTGATAGATCTCTAGTGACCTAAATAGATGGATCGCTAATGATCCATGTAGACTAGGCCCTACCACCTGGAATTTCTTACGTAGGTCCAAGACACGTCTAGAGTGTACCTGCAATGTTTCGTCTGATTTCGTTAAGTTTTGATCGAGTTATGGATGGTTTTCCGGATCAGGTGACCCATAAAGATGGATGATCAAACAACACCAAACGACTTGATATTTTGACAATCCATTCAAATAGATGAAAGGAACGCAACCCAAAGGGGTAGACTCAAACATAGTTTAAGGGCATGGATCGCTAGTGATCCATTACCTATGGATTGCTAGTAATCCATCATGTTAGTTCGGGTCACCTTGAATTTTTCTAGACTTCTTCCTAGCACTGAGTAGAGGCTTCTAACAAGTTGGTTTTAGCCAAACTACTTTCCTACCCCTATAAATAAAACCCTACCTGCAATTAGAGTTGATCTTTTCCGAGGGAGAGAGCCACCATTACTCTACTGTTCCTTCACTTCTTTAACTTTCTTCTTCCTCGCAACAGTCATCAAGGGGGTTACTGTGATTCTCCAGTCAACCCTTATATTTGTGACTTATTCTAACTCATTGTAACATAGACCTAAGGACTAACTAGTTGATATCCAAAGAGATTCGACTAGTATAATCATAATAAAGATTAATTAAAGTGGACGTAGGCCAGAGTCAGTCGAAGAACTATAAAAATTATGTCTCTTTTCTTACTTATGCTTTTTATTTATTGTTTATCTGAGATTTGTGCTGCTGATTTTCTGCACTGGTGCTTTCACACTCCATCAAGGGCGTTGATCCATTTTTTGGGTTAACAATAACAAAATTATTACTTTTACAATTATCTAACTAATGGAAAAATGAATCAACAAAATCCGATCGCTCTATCTCAAATTATATAGTATTAGTAAGTATAATAATCTCGTCTACTCTTTCTTTTACAAAATAATTAATTCTTCTGATTTACGAAACTCTTACAATGATAATCATATCACTTTTACTTATATACATCCTCTTCATTTTAAAATCTTTGTTAGTTTAAAACCATTTTTTATAACTTCCATTGAATCTCTTTGAATAGTATTTATTTGGTTCAATTCAAAATAATTTAATATATTTTATTAACATCAAAATCGTAATTTTTTTTTCATTCATCTATTTTATTTTATTTTTCACACCGCATCATATCCAAAACATCTTCACAACATTTATTCAAGTCACAAACATCATACAATATAGTAGCCATTCAATCGCAAAACAACATAACCATACTAGCTTCAAATTAAAATATATTTATCTGTCTAGGGACAATGCCATTCCACGAATTTCTAGTGGTTTACTTTGCCAATTGGTTGCATTATTGATTGGGTGATCAACGCCCTCGCCATTGATTACAATTGTCCACTAATACTCGATGCCTGCAATAATCACATCAATTATTTAAATATAGAAAATAATTTTTATTACTTTTCAAATCAATTTGCTACCTTACTATAATAATACTTACTCTTATATACTCAAGTCAAAATAATTTATAAAATTTCAAAACAATATAGAACTTTCATTTCAAACTTTACTAAATTACCCTCTCAAAAAATAATATATCTTATAGAAAAAATTCAATTGTTAAGTCTTCTGTACATATGCTCAAGTTAAAATGATTCCTAATACCTCAAAGTATTATATAACTTTTATACCTCATCTTTTCTAAATCATCATCTCATAAGAATATTCTTCTTATCAAAATTTATTTATATATTCTTTTCAAAACTCAACTCAACTACCTCTTTAAAATATCACTTTCCATCCAAAACATCTATTCCAAAATATCAATTATACTTTTCCTTGAATTATATAATAATTTTAAACTTGAACCCTTCCCTTCCCAAAACATTTTGCTCTTTTTAAAAAATTCTCCAATTTACTCTAATTTTTTCAAAATAATTAATATAACTTCTTTAAAATTTTATTACAATTATTGGTTTATAATATAACTCAAAGTACTTTCCTTTCTTAAAAAAAATTCATCACTTTTCAAAATCTTATGTCCATAAGTCTTGTTCTAGTGTTTAGGAATCCTTATCAGTAATGTTGGTCAGACGCATCGATCAGAGTTCTTAAACGCTCAACAGACAGAGAAAGACGAAATTTTACTTTAAAAATTCTTTTATAAAAAAATTGCTAACTTATAATAAAACATCTCTCCAAATCATATATGCATATACTATTCGCAAAAGATTTTTTAATTAACATATGCTTGCTCATACCAAAAGATTAATCAATTAAATGCAACCAAAAATACTCAACTTACAAAATATCAAACATCATTATTCGTCTACTATAATAATAAACAAGAAAGCTCTTATCTTTGTTTTAATCCCATTTTAATTTGGTATAAAAATATATTAATTTTATTTTATATAAATAATTTTCATTATCTCTTGCTGTAACTTCGCAATCGAAGACACCGCCAGATTCAAATTATCAAAAGTCATGTATGATACAAATTTGAGTGATAGTTTATAACAAATACCATACTTATGACTAATACATAAACAAAACATCAACCGACAAAACATCCAAACATCAATCATCCTATTAAAGCAAACAAACAATCAAACTCCTTAGCGAAAAGCAGCCTATATACTTCTATTATGCCACTCTAATCATTACTGGCTCCCTTAAACTCACTTCATCTCATCACAGTTTAAAACTATGAAGTATTAAATACAAAATTATAACTAGACTCTTTTACAGCTTCTCTAACCGAACAACTTCATTCTCACTTAAGGGCCGCACAGAGTACTAACATTCACCTTCGATACCAACACTACTGACCGGACCAACTACTTCTTCTTCCTCAACCTCCATATACTCCTCTATTTCACATATAAAGATTTAAACTCAATAAAAGGTAGAAAAATATATTATATAAAAAGAAAAGTACAAAAACTTTCTCAAATGACTACCTCCGTAATCATTGTGCACTCCTACTATCAATTAAGTATAAACAATAATCTACCACACATCAATGAGATAAGGACTCTAAGTCTCGTCTAAAGTCAAGACTCGTGTCTCTTATACTCTCTTTTGCTCTAAACGTACTTTGTTACCAATAGTGTAACACCCCACCTCTATACACATATTACCCAAGAGTATTACTAACTAATACTATCGAATAACATAGGGAATGAGGTGATGTGGATGAAGCACATGTGAATATTCCCTTAACAATACTGAATGCGTCTCATAATATAAAAATCACTCACTTTGATGTAAACAGTCTCAGTACAAAGTAATAGACAAGTATGGTGTTCGAGGATAGAACTATACACAATATAAAATAATCACAAAGAATACGGAGTCATCAACGCAGAGATAAAAATGTAATACATTACATAAGTTTGAGTGGATACAAGAAGTCAAATTCCCACTATATCTCAATTTAGTACAAGATAAATGCAACATATTTGATCCACTATCATATACATAAACGAGTCCAAATACAAATATACAACACATCTAGTAATACAAAATCCATCTAAGCCCAATAAGAAAATTTGGTCTCATCGTCTCCGAACTTGAAATGTCCCAGACTGACCCCAAGTATTATATAATAATAAACGTGTCAGACCATGTCTAGATTCAATGGTAAGAATATAAATGCTATCTCAAGGGATAATATGCATAGCATAATAAGAAATTGATAAATAAATATCCATGGCACATCAAACAACATTTATAGCCCATCAAACATCAAAGCATACATCAAATGTCTAACCCACCATCATACGTATCACATAACATACGACAAGCATCCATCGCACATATCACATGCATCACACACATCGTACATCCCAAACAGCATGCTGCAAACATAAATTATTCATATTTATTTAGTAGTATTAACTTTATTCATTTTATTCTTCATTTCTAATTTCATTACTGTTACTGCTATTATATGTGCTGTTATTATTGCTACTGCTAGAAGCTAAGTCTACACCTGAGCCTTGATGCTTCTAAGATGCAAAGGGAGACCTAATTTGTAATATTTTTATGAGCATCCTCACCAGTCTTTAGCTGCAAAATAAACACACATCTCTTCCTCTCCTCCTCGCCTCCTCTCTCATAGCCCTCATTCCCATCATCCTTCTCACATCATTCTAAACTCATCCCGTTTGGCCCGTGTAGTAGACTGTGACTATGCAACGAGGGGGCCATGTCGCTATAACCATTGGGGAGTGACCCTATGGTCAGTCAGGCTAGGATGGGGTTAGCAAAAATACTTCTGGCCATCACATCCACATTTGAACTTCATATTTCTTGTTCCATTCAAAAGCAGAGATAATCATATTCCAAGCTTTAAACTAGAATAAGTAATAATATAATTTACCTCGCACGACAAGTCAGAAATCCAAATAATATTGATCAATATGGGTGTATAATAGAGAATAATCCACTGACATCCAAATATCAATATCTGGTCTTCAATGAATTATTCGACATTATACTTTTGTTGAATAATTAAATACACCTCATACAGATCTCCCATAGCACCCGTTGAAATATAATTATGTACACAACACCTTCAATTAGTCAACATTAAATAAATTTCCGCTTCGCCTATTTAGTCACTCTTACTTAGATCGTTTTCTAATTCATTGTTCTTTATTTTTATTTCTTTTTACTTCAACGCAATAGGTAATTATAACTTCATCTCATTCGTAACAAGCAATCAACAATTATCAATTCACACATCAATATAGTACTCAATTAATACGTAATGAGATGAAGGATTTATTAAAATGTATTTCACTTCATTCTCTTTCAAATGTCCTTCTCAATAATATAGAAATATTTTAAAGGAATTTATATTTTCCATTCACATTTAAAATCTCATCAAAAAATATTCTCGATTCAAAATATTTGCAAACTAAAATATACCACTTCAAAATCAATATTTAAAATCCTCAATTTGTTTCGAAACTGCTTTTGAAACTATTAATCCATCAAAAATAACATATACTACTTTCAAAAATACATTACATGTTATATATATATATATATATATATATATATATATATATATATATATAAAATCCCTATAGTTGAAAATTCTCATATAAAATAGTTTGCATTCATCTAACAATTACTTCAAAATGTTATTTATAAACCCTCCCCTTTTTTATTCAAATTATTCATCATTTTAAAATATAAATTTGAAACTTCATTTTATAAATATCCATTAAATATTTTTATAATCGTCGGTAAACAAAATCTTCAAAATTCACAAATTTTATCGAAATTTATCCTTTTCCAAACAACATTTCATAAACATCTTTCTTTTATTTTTATAATCAAAAGTAGATAAATATAACTTGAAATATTCAAAATTCACCTTTTTAATAAATTTCAAACGTATCATTCATCAAATGGTTTTAATTCACAAAATTTTCAAAATATTCCCCTTGTAAATTTTTCCAAAATCATCCATCTTTCAGATTTTGCATTAGTCCCATTTAATCTCAATAATAAATAAAACATCATTCCAAAATGAACTATTTATTTCAGGTAATTTATTTAATTCAAATTTACGTCTTTAATTTATTCACCTCTTTCCAATAAATTTCAAATATCATTCAATAATTTGCAACCATCTAATTACTACTTAAGACAAAAATAATCATCAAACTATAATCGTTGCAATAGAAAATAATCGTAGATCACAACACCATTCCATCTAATTTAAGCAACATCAAGCATCAATCATCATCCAACAACCAGTTTCATCTAATAAATCAACAATCCATACAATCAAATAATTCAAACAATTATATGGAGCAGTATGGATCAAATAAAAATAAATAGACATAGTTGTGAGTGGGATTAACCCACCAGGACAATGGTTGAATTTCCATTTCAACGATTACTATCAGCATGGGGCTTCAATCTTCAACTTCATACACCAAACACAACCACACTATCCTCTAATCATTTCCTTCAAACCATATCATTAACTGCGTCCAGTCGTCTCAACCACCACCAAGTTGTCGTCTTCTTCCCTAATTTGGTTCGCCTATTATGTTTTCACCACACAAACCACCTCAGCACGATTGCCTCAATAGCTTTTTATCACGCCTCCAAGTTGCTGCTCCACTAGAAACCAGCACCACTAGCAAAGCATGCATTATCTCCTAGATGATTGCGATTTGATCGTCAATCGAAAGTCATCACGCCCCAATCATCGTCAAACTAAATCTCAAGTCGCATCAATCTCCTCCTTGCAACTGTCTATTGCGGCTTCCTCATAATCAATCATGTCATCAACGTCGTCCAAGTCTTGAGTAGGATAGTCTCCTCCTTGGCCCGATCGCCATTCTAGGCTACATATGCCTCACACGACTTGAATATTTTTAGATTGTGATTATTTTCCTTTTTGCGAAACAGGATTAGGGCTTAACCAAAAAGGATATGGGTTTATGTAGAGGTTGGTAGAGGTTTTGAGAAGTTCAAAGATAATGAAAGTGGGTTTTGGGCTTGAATGATTTAGGCTTAATATAGAGGTGCTCTCAATTTAACTCAGTTCAATTTTAGTTAAATTTTATACTTCATTGTCAAGAGTATAATGATAACTGCATAATCACGTTCAATCTATAATCTGCTTATTTATTTAATTCAATTTATTACGTCACAATCCTTTATTAAATAAAATTTAGTTAACTAAATTTATTTTTAAAATATTTATTATCACAAATCCAGTTCAATTACGTTTATTTTAATAAAATTTATTTATTTATACATCATAGAAAGCAGGGCTGTTACAAGAAATATTTACACATATGCATATATTCAGGTGGACTTTCAGAGTTATAAAGTCAAAAAATATGTTAGGCATTTAGGTGGACTATTGCATTTCTATAAGCATCATTGTAACATCTTTTACATGAATACATATATGAGTTGTCACAATCAAAATGGAGGAGAATGTTAGAGCAAGATTTCCTAGATTTTGGTGATGACAACTCCATACAAAAATCTATGCATGACAATGAAAACAACATCATCACAGAGCTCTAAAAAGATAGAAAAATGCACACTGTAGCTTTAGAGAATCGTCAAAATGAAGAATACTTAAGACCTTGTATATATGAGTCATTTTGCCTTAGATATGTACTGTTAAAACTCACAAAATCACATACAAACATCTCAAATCCTTAAAGATATTAGTATAATAGTTAAGTATTTTTACATATTTTGTTAATAATTTTTAAGGCTTTTTAAGACTTCAGAATTCTAAAAGAATTTTGTACTCCGGTGCACCGGCGGTCTGCCACCGGTGCATGAATTCATTTTAGAATTTCTAAAGTGTGATTTAAATTTATTTTCAACCTAAATGGTCATATTTCTTCTTCTTTTCCTGGATGCTTTCTCCAAAAATAAAAATAGTATCCCCTCTTCAAACCATTTCAATTCTATAAATAGTTTTGTTTTCAAGAGGATCAATACCTTACATGCTTCAAAATCTTTAATTTATTTTTTGAAACCCTAATTTACCTACTACTTTAAAATAAGCGACCATATAACTATTATCATCAACATTATGATTTCTAACCTCCTAAATTCTTGCACATTCATCCGGTTCTTGTGAGTTATAGGAGCTTGAACTATATTGGGCATATCAGTGTATTCAAAGACATATACCGCTAAAGTCTATATCTAGTTAGTGGAAAAGACCTATTTAGCAGCTCATGCATTTGTATAAACCCGTTACTCCAGGTGAAGCAAGGATGTTTAATGAGTACAAAGCCAGAATAGAGATTATAGGACTAGGGGTAAGACAGTGGTCTGAACTGGTATAAAAATCCTAGTATGCACGCTCTTTACTTTATTTTATCTACTGTTAGCTTAATATTTTATTCATACACCTATATCAGTGGATTAGCCATACATGCACGATCCACTACACTTTCAAATTATAGCTGCTTACAGATTATTCAAGTGAAATCCAATTTCTTATCTTTTAAAGCAATATCCTTAAGCAACGATATATTGTGCACGTTTTCCCTTCATCATCACTATACCACTTAGATATATGGAGCTCAATTAATGGTTAAAAACCTAATGATATCCATATTTATTTGCAAAGTCTGATATTAAAGTACATAACACTTATCGGTTAACTGATTAGTTTTGGCCAAAGAATTTGATTTTGCGTTTACTGCCATTACGGTGGTACTACCTTTCTACTCGAAGGAGATAAATCCTCTATCGAATAGTGTTTCACTTTATGTGATTCAACTCATACTCAACTATGGCCTTAACTCATTGCAGTTTGATTGACCAAAATCAAATTATAGTTTGTACACTTAAGATTCACAGTAGTCTTAAGTCAAAGGACTATTGCACATTGTCATGTGAAATCTTCTATTTGACTTTTAACCTATATAAGACTTTTGGAGAGTCATTCTATAATTGTTCCTAATGTCTACACATATGAAACCACTTTGTGCTCCCAACTACCATGAGTATTCACTCTCCATCATATGAAGAACATTACATGCAGTAGTCTTAATGGACATATACATACGTACATACATACATATTCCATTCTCGATACCTCTAGACTAAGAAAATTAAAGGAAGTGATTATTTTATATGATTCAACACTCACGGTTACAAACACATCCATAACCATGATTGATTAAATAATTTTTATATGGAATTTGTAATTGCATATATTTAGTGTATTTAAAATGTTAATGCATCCTGGTATAATAATACATACTATAATACCCCGCTATTATTAACGCTAAAATTAATGTCAGTTGTCATCATTACTGCTTGTGCTCTAATCTTAAATGTTAAAAACAATAGGTCATTGGGTGAATAATTTAAAACAGCTACTTAGTACATTTAGTTTATCACATGGTGAAATTATGCAATAAAGTATATTAATTCAACAAATATATAACACACAATCCAGTTTTACAAACAACACATGTACTATTTGCCTGCACCTATATTATAATCATGGGTCCTATAATATATGGAATAGAATAGCAAGCATTCAGTGAAAATGTGCAACCTAAATGCATGAGTTGTAGACTCACCCTATTCCACTTCTCTTTTATTTACATATAAGTCCGAAAAATCTATATATAGGCATATATATCATAGTATGTGTAATAGTCCAAACGGAAATAAACAAGGGAAAATGGTTTCAGCTAGTTTAGACTGCGCCATTACACTATGCACCCTAACCCAACCCATGGGATCAGGTGGTCTTACATAGGGAAAGATTGTCTACATACCATTTTAGGAAAAAGCCCACGAAGTTCTTTTATATCCATACATGTTCTTTCCATGAGTCCCAAATGTTAGCATAGAATAATACAATAATATAGACATGTCTATCACATCAACCAAAATATGATAATAGTAAAAACGGAATAGAATTTTAACACGCATGCATAACCAAAAGTCATTCAATTCCTATTTCTAACAATGCCAAATAGAAGTAGCAAACAAACGCCAATGCATAACATAAAAGTAAATACACTAATGCACAAATAATAACAACATCGTCCATCCAAAAAAATAACTTTTAGTGAAAGCCAACCATCACACAATTTAATAAATGGCAAATACTTACAACTCTATACATACCAACATTAAGTAAATACTAATAAATAGCACTTACCCGACCCAAAAAAGCAACTTCCTTCCCACATGGTAAATACAAAAAGGTATATCGCCACAAGTAATAAATACCCATTCAAATAGCATGTCCCATAATAATGACCAATGACTCACTTGGTAAATAGTCAATATTAGATGATAATACTTCCTGGCAGATCATTCCATTATTATCTCCTCAAACATCATCGATTTACTTTAGATGATATAAATTATTTTATTACTATTTGCTAACATTAAAAATAAAAATATTTTACTTCACATATCTGAAGGTCACTTTAGTTATTTACCCTAAACAATTATATAAATCCCTTTTCTATACCTTGAAAACATTCTATTACTATTTCTCAAAATAATAGCAGTCATTGTTTAATTTGTTAAAATGCTAAGATGTTCGAGGCAGAGTAGAGTGTTGGGCATTTAGATTGGCTTCAGAGCTCGAGTAGAGTTTAATCGGAGCCTGGATGAAAATAGGTGTTCGGCACATACATTTTACACAAACAGTATTTGCATTAAATAATTACAAAAGAGAATTAACTATTTATTAACTGCATTGATGTTGATTAGATGACCGCTACTTATTAGTTTGCTATAAGTGATATATATATATATATATATATATATATATATGCATGTGCGTATGCGCGGCGAATGTGTATGTGTGTATGTATGTATGTATAAATGTATACACATGTAAATGTTTCATCAGTAAATTTAAAAATGAAACAAGTACTTTTACCATTATCGAAGCAATAAAATTTATCTTAGTAAAGTTTGTTTTATGATAATAATTGAACATTTGTGTACCAAATATTCTTAAAAAACTAAAGTACAATTTTAATGAATAATATAAATTTTAATTTATAGTTGGTTATTTGTGTTTGATTAAGAAATAATTTTAAACTAGCTTTTAAAAGGCTAACACAATTATGTAAAAAAATTAGGAAATCACTATACTAGATTTAAAAGAAGTGAAAAATTAAAGAGTAACTTTTATTTATTTTTTCCAAATTTAATGATTATTTTTTTCCTAAAATCTAATAAATAATTACCATCAAATATTCATTATCCAACAATGTAACAATTAAAATACATAAATAAGCAAATCCTTATGTATATTATACTAAACATTAAAACATCCAAACAATTATAAAAAGTTTAAAATCATATTTTAATGGTTGTGTTTATGTTTCAATGAATATCTATTTAATATTTTAAAATATAAATACATACGACCTTTGAACCATGCCAAGGAGCTTTCATAAACTACCTTGGAAACCAGCTAATCGTATGCCAAAATGTTTGAAATCTCCCAATGAATTAACGCAACAAACTATACATGAAATGGAGGTTGTATACAAAATATTAATTTTTGTAATAAATGAATTAACTATTTATTAATTAAATTACCGAATTGCCCTCCTCTTAAACCCACCTTCTCGCTTCAATAAACCCATAACCCTCTCGTTGACCCTGCATTTGACTGCTTGTTGCTACCACCTTCGATCATCTGAGAACCTCTAACCACAACTATCCGCCTCGGCTCCTCAAGTGGAGTCAATCCCCTAAGTTGGTTGTCAACTCCACTGTGATGTCATAGGACCAAAACCCTAATCATGTTCCACCATCCAATGCGAGCTGAATTAGTTGTCATTGCCATCACCACTAGACTCCACCTAACAATACCTATAAGATTATATCTTCAATTTGGTCAACTAACACTCCAATAAGAAACTGGCCAACCATTTAGGATTTTTCTCCATCGGCCTTTGACCTAGACTTACTGTCAATCCATGCACTTATCGGAAAACAAATTTTTGTTATCTCCTTGTCTAATTGAGATGAACAATTTGACATGCATTTGGTGTGGTTAGAATAATCTTTAGTTTTTGACACATTTTAGATTAGGAAGATTTACTTCCATTGATGTAATTAGCAAGAGAATTTTAGAATTAGGAAGAAGAAATAAATAAGATAGAGGCTAGATTGTTCTAGATATTAAAAATTCCCAATTCAATCAACATATCCCAATCATAACAAATTATACATCAAAATTAGTTTTTTGAATATTACAAATGTAACAAAAATGTCACTATGTCCAAAAGACAAATTTGCTCAGAATTTTCTTTAACCATCAATTTAAATTGAATGATCGTTGATAATTAATTAATAATAAATGTGTCAGATTTGCGAGTTGTTACATTCTCCCCATCCACATCCCCTTAAAATAATCGTGTCTTCTTGATTCACCCAAAGAATAACCCAATTCATAAAATATTATAACATATCATACGATCAACCATATAGACATTTGCGAAAAGTGGGGACCATACCAAGCGTACCCAATTATGACATAATCAATCACATATTTAGAACAAGGAATATAATTTTCCACATACCCAAACTATCGTAACACTTACAATTTTATAAACACACAATCAATACTATAAGATTCAATATACTACCAACAAAAGGTAAAACAATCATTCATAGAAGTTCACAAACAAAATTTGTCTTAGTTCAAATATGCATACATAACTAAATATATAAACCAACAATTTGTTTAGTCTATCTAAACAAAGCACATACATACTCAAAGTCAACAATATTAACTAAATTACCATTAAATAACATATATAAACACACATACACACACATAGACACACAAACAAAAATCCTAATAGTTCAAGTGCACCAACAAATAATATATGTATAACTCTTGGATATAATGTTATACTCCCTATAAACAACAAGAGATACCATCCAACCAAGTGCTCAAACTATAGGTAATCATACATCCAAAATCAGTCAAAAGGAAAAGAAATCCAATTTATAAACATCAAGATCTATAAACTCTAGTACATAAACCCCATATGCCTAATTATCATCATGGGTAAGGGTATAATATAATATCTCGGTGTAAATTAGGGCACCAAAGGTAAGATCATTGCAAACTAAAATGAACAATGCACATAGTAGAATTTAAAGAACCTTACCTCTCAACTAAGACAAAGCAACGAGCCTTCGGGTTCTAATGTCTTGGATCTATCCATTGAATGCCCAATGAGTGTACACATTCCATCTACATTGGTTAAAAACCACTATGTGGTCCATAGCAAAGCATGCTGTAACAACCAGGTATTTTCAACCATTCGCATCCATTATAAGTGTATATGTAGACACTCATGCCGGAATTGAATTGCTCAAAATAACGCGTTGTAAATAAAAATTTGGCAAATCTCAGAATACACAGTAAATAAAAATCACAGATCACAGACACAGAGTAATAATAATGCAGCGGAAGTAAAAGAGATAGTAGTTCATGAAGCTACTATATAAATATATCAGAGTTACATAAGATACAATAGAAGAAATAAAGTATAACATAAGTTTCAATATGATAACCAAGTACAAGATGAATAGAACAACCGAACTGAAATAGATAAGACTACATAAGCAGATAATCTCCAACAATTCAAATCTCCAGAAGTGGAATCCAAATCTGTGAATAACTTAGGCTGACCCGAGCGTAAATAAAAATACAAACACTCGAGTCAGGACATACATATTTATACAATGTAAACCAACTCAAGTGAACTGTAGTAAAGGTACAGGTAACTTAGAAGATGCTTGGGACCGCCCATCCTCTAAGGATCCGTTAAACTATTTACTATATTGTAATATACGCTATATACAATAGTGTATAATTAGTAAAGTATAATCATATAGAAAATAGCGTTAAGGGGATGGTGAACCTTAACGCGGTCGGACCTTTAAAACCAAAATCGTAGTGGGCTCGATATAAGGAGATGAAACGGCACGCGAGGCAATGCCAGGGTGGATACACCGTTTGCACTCCCGGACCGGTGGTGACGGCAAGCCAGCAGCTTCCGCCCACCTCGAACAATACCCCCGAATCAAAGTGGCGCCACATATCGAGTCACAAAAGTAATAGAATGGTTTTCGATGGAGCATGCCCGATGAAAGGGTGCGACCCTTTGTGTAGCCCGGTATAGCTCCTGTTTTAGTCATTTATGCCAACTCACGGGAGTTGGGTCCATGTAATATACCTCGAGAACGTCGCCACCATCCTACTTCATTCTGGAATCTCCACCGCGTACAAAGCTGTTAAAGTGGTTTTCGGTATTGGCCGGCTATAAGACAATATCCGATCCCGGTCTCTTTAACAACCAATCGTTATTATAACCTGTAGTTACAACTCAAAAAAATATATTTTATACTTCAAAATAAAATATCATTTCAAACCCAAATCTTTATCAAAATATAGACTAAATCATTTCCAAACCATTTCAATATATCATCATACCATATCTTTCAATTCAAATATTTATCAAAATAAATATCAAGTCATTTCTAACCATTTCAATATATTAATTTATCATATCCTTTCAAAACTTCCTTTCAAATCATTTTAATATATCAAAATATCATAACCTTTCAAAGCTTCATTTCCAAAATATCATATCTTTCAGAACTTCGTTTCAAATCATTTTAATATATCAAAATATCATATCTTTCAGTACCACATTTCAAATCATTTTAATATATCAAAATATCATATCTTTTCGAAACCACATTTCAAATCATTATTCATTTTATTCAATTTAAAATACCATTTCAATTCATATTTCAAAACAGTTTATATTCCAAAAAAAATCATTTTTAATCATAAAAATGAAGTTATTATGTTAAAAATTAAATTATTAATTTTCCAAAATTTTCAACTTCCAAAGTTCATTTATTCACTTACGTTTATCAAAACAGTGAAATTCCACTTTTCGCAGCATTTAGAAAACGCTACGGAAAGTTACATTCAAAACAGTTCAATTTAACAAAAGACAACATTTTAAAATGTTGTAATAGGGTTTACTTAAATTCCAAATAAACTTAGTTAAATTCAAAAATTATAGCACTTACAAAATTGCTATAATAGTTTTTAATTCAATTTAGCTTTTTAGTTCATTATCATCAACTACAGCATTTACAAATATTGTAATATCATTTACATTGTAATTAATAGCATTTCAAAAATGCAGTCAATTAACTCCAAATATTCAATATAATTTCTCAACCAATTTTTTTATTTAAAACATTTTTAACTCATAAAATCATACATTTTCACATTTATAAACATCATTTAATTTTCCTCAAACTCATGATTTTATGAAGTTAAATTTCCATTCAAAAATCAAGATTTAATAATAATTCACTTATTAAATTGCAATGTTCAATTTTAAATTCCTTGCATTAAATTTCAACTTAACACTAAAGTTCAAATTCTCAAATATAACTTAGTTTTATTTTTATTTGCTTAACTAAAAGTTTGCTTTTAAGTCAATTTCATAAATTTCCAATTTTAGCTATATTTCAAAATTTCAACTTAAATATTCATTCATTTCACATTCAACTTTATCAAAAATCATTAATATGATATAAAATCACTTTAAATTAATTTAAATTCAAAATATCATAAATTTATCATATTTTCAAATTTAATTTAAATTCCATTAAAAATTAAATCAAAATTTCCAAAATAACTTACATTCATATTTTCTAACTTTTCCATAATTTGTTTAACTTATAGATTTCCAGAAAATCAATAATACTTTACAAAAATTATATTTTTATTTAATTTTAAATCAAAATATTATAATAATTAAATTTCTAAAATATTTAAATTTTTTTAGAAAAACATATTTTAACTACGGGCCTGTATATAATTTTCTACGCTAGGTAAAGTGATACGGGTAATATATCATTTCAACCTGTAATTTACAAATAAAAATCTGGGTTTTATCATTTCAAACCCGCAGTCCCAAGTAAATAAAATAAGTTGAAAATCGTTCAGGCCTATCATTTCAGCCCATAACGATTTTTCCATATTCTAAAATTCGTTCGGGTATGTATCATTTCAATCCATAGTGATTTCTAATCTACAGGGAACTTGCAGTGTGATAAACATATATAAAAATGAACAGTAACAACATATATACAATAACAGATGATATGACATGAAATTTAACAGGTTTAACATCATATATAAATAATCACATGGTAGTTATAACATCATATTTAATTCTCCACATTCAGTTGTTGTTGTTTCACAACTGCATAAGTATAAATGTCGCGTGGGCTTTACTCACCTTTTTGTGCTGGAGATTGCAATACAAATGACACAACGGATTCCAGAAGGCACGATGACACAACAATAGGTTCAAGTGGGAAGAGATCCAAGCTTAGAACTTGTGTTACAACCCAAAACAAAACAAAATAAAATTACAATTCAACACAACATTGAATAGGAATAACTTTGAAATAAAAAGAGATACGAATACACAGTCTTTTGTCTTGCCTTCTACACTTGCTAGCACGGCTTAGGGAATGTTTTGGCTCAGGTTTGGACATACTTTGGTTTAGGTTTGGGTCCTATAAGGCATGGCTACAAGGTATTGAAGTGGTGGAGGAGTTACTATGCATGAATATGAAGAGGCTTATGCAGATAGTGGGTTTTTGGTTCATTTTGGGCTAGGCTACATGGATCTATGGCTCGGCTATGGCATGTTTCAGATCTGGACAGAGGATAAAGGTGATGGTTAGGGGTGTGTCAAGGTGGTGGTGGAGCAATAGGAGGTGGCCAAGGTCATCTAAGGTGATGGTGATGAAGACTAGGTGGCTAGACATGCTTTTTAAGGAGTTTTAACATAGTTTTTGTGGATTTCGCATCATGGGATGGTCATGGAACTTGCTGTACAGAGGAGGAAGGGTTTTGGTCGTGTATGATGTGAGGAAGGAAGTGGTGGTGGTCGGTGGAGGAGATGGTGGAGGTGTTAGGCCAAACAAAGCAATGAGAGGTCATGGCAAAAATCAAGCAAAACAAAGAAGAAGAAGTAGAAAAATGAGAGGAGGAAGAGAGGCCATTGCTTATTTTTCTTTGATCAGATCTGAAATGGATGTGTATTATTGATGGAATGAGAAACTTTCATGTGAATAAGCAAAAGAAAAGGAACGGCTACTATAAATTGATGCATTGATTGAAAAAGAAACGGTAAAAGAAACGGTGAAAGGACTTTACGTTTCTTAGCTTTTAAAACCTTCCATACTTCCTTTTCTTTTAAATCAACTAAAACAAAATAAACTTCAGCAAGTACATCTAAAACCGAAACAAAGTGAACAAAATTAAAAATATATAATTAAATTTAAAGAAAATATAAAAAGAATTAAGGAAATTGCTTAAAAATTGAAAACAGGGTTCAAAAATTACAATTAAAACATCAATGGTTTTGGAAAAATATCTACTTCATTTTAAAAATACTCTAAAGCAAAATTTTGAAATAAAATAATTTATTTATCATTTCTAAAATAAAATAAATAATTAAATTGGAGAAAAATAGAAAAGAACTAAAGAAAATGTTTAAAAATTGAAAACAGGGCATGGAAATTACAAGTAAAATACTACTAGCTCTAGAAAAATTCCTACCTCACTTCAAAAATATTAAAAGGCAAAAACATACGTAAAATAAGATATCAATACATATTACAAAAAAAAATATGACAAAGAAAAATAAAATTTATACTATTTAAAATAACAAAATTGCAGAATAAACAAATTGCACTCAATATTGAAATATACATAACTTTCACAATTTAAATTCGTTTCCAACGAAACAAAAAGCAGTGTTCTTAAAATTTTATGTACTTTCATAATAAAAGATAAAATTTAAATTTTCAAACTTTTAAAAATTTAAATTAAAAGTCAAAGTTTGACTATTTTAACCAAAAATTCACTTTTTGGAAAATATTCTTTTTAGTCATGCTTTGGAATGATAATTCATATCAAAACTAAAGTTTATCATTCAAAATAAATAAGATAAGTTTTTTTAAATCAAAAATTCAATCAAAATAATTAAAATATACAAAAATAAATAAATCACAAAATACAGGGTTGTTACACTCTCCCCCACTCAAAACTTTTCGTCCCCGAAAAGGAATGAGGTACGGGAAAGCACAGAAAAAGATAGAGTCAAATAAGATTAGGACAAGATGACAAGGAGATTGAAATTATACATGATGACTATTGTTATAGGTAAGTTTTACAAGGTGGAGATGGTCTTTCCAAGATTCTCCAAAATTAAGAACACAAGCACGAAAAGGTGGATTCAAAGTGATTACCAAAGACCTATCAAAGATTATAGAAAGATGCCTATACCAATCTATAGCAAGATAAGGATGATAAGGACAACCAAAAGATAGTTTGAAAAACAAAATAAGCAAATAAATTTGAAAGCATGGAAATTTCACCTTAAATAGAGAATAAATCTTTTACACAAGTTAAATAAATCTTAACTATCTCAAATTTCATTATCTTATTATGCAATCATCTAAAATTAACAATTTTTAAAACCATGGGTTTGAAAAATAATCATTTACTACACTCACAATGTACTTAATAAATTTTATTCTTCTTTATTCCTAATTAAAATTAAATTTATTCCGCTCAATATATTTATCACTTATGTTAAACATACTTACACTTATTATAACTGCTTTGTTTTATTCTTAGTTCTTTTAATATTTTTTTTTATTGTAAGTTATTCAATTACCCTTTATTATATTTACCTCTGTTAATCATTTTATAATTAAAATTTAAGTGTATAACATTTATTATAACCACTCAAATTTTATTTATAAAATCCTTTTTATATTGTATATTATCCAATTACATTGTTAACTTCTGAAATTAAGGTAAGTTATATTTGAATGCAATTGTATTATACAAATAAAACTTTCCAATTAAATCATTTCATACTTGAATATTCATCCAAAATTTTGATTTTCTTTTTATAATTGAATTTAAGAATTAAATTTCCGATTTCTTCAAACCATTTAGAGATAACTAAATGTATGTACATAGTTTATCAAATAAAATTTCAATCATATGTCTATATATATTATAAATCAAGTCATATTTTAGAAATTCAAATAAATGTGATTTCCCAAAACAAAACTGTAGCAAGATTACAGAGCGGTCTCTTCACTTCGAAACTCGAAAATGAACGTCGATGATGCTGTAGACATCACCGAAGTTATTTCCCAGCGACAATGAGAAGAGCGCTAATTTTAAACTTAAAATTCTTTGGAAACAAATTTCTATTTGAAAATACTTTAAATAATATACTTTAAAACTTAAACACAAGGTTTGAAACCATCGGAAATTAAATTCTCAAATTTCTTGTTTTAAATTCATTTCAGTTCCCAAATAAATTTATAAACAACTATCTATAAATTCATTTATAGAACAATAAATGATAAATCAAGTATTATCATTTCAAATGATCAATTTTAAATCAATTTATTAATTTCCATAAATTTACTTATATATCAAAATTTATTTCATTAACCAAATTTTAAAATAATATTGTGTCAGTTTGTTCTGTCAGAGTGTTTTAGAAATCCTATCAATAGCGTTGATCAGACGAATCGATCGGAAACCCAACTCAACATCAACAACTCAAACAACACAATATATAAAACAAAACATAAATATACAAGTACAATTCAAAATGTTTGGAAGAATAGATTGGAAACAAAAGACAAGATGATTAAATAACAGAGTAGAGAGGTGGATAAGCTTAAATAAATCACGGGCAACTTTTACCGGGTCAACGGTGACTTAAATAATAAGATCGATGTAGATTTTCTAGGGTAAATCTACATTCAATCTCAATAGATAAAGTTTGGAATAACAAAAGATATTAGCATCTAAACCAAGGATAGATATAAATCTTTGGTGAATCGATGCTAATTATAAAGGCGTTTCACCCCTTTACGATTCAATTTGAAATTGGCATGACCACCGACTCACTAGAAAGATCATTCGAAGCGGAGTTATGGAATACTCCAGAGTCAAAAGAAGATGAATAGTGAGGGATACGAATGGATTTTGGAACCGTAGGGAATGTTCCAAAATTCAAAGGAATCGAGTCAAAAAGGAAGAGATTCAAACTCGAATGAAAGTGGTTCTGTAAATACATTCACTCCATATACTGAGTTTTGCCTAGAGCTACCAAAGCTCTGATACCAACTGTAACAACCAGGTATTTTCAACCATTCGCATCCATTATAAGTGTATAGGTAGACACTCATGCCGGAATTGAATTGCTCAAAATACCATGTTGTAAATAAAAATTTGGCAAATCTCAGAATACACAGTAAATAAAAATCACAGACCACAGACACAGAGTAATAATAATGCAGCGGAAGTAAAAGAGATAGTAGTTCATGAAGCTACTATATAAATATATCAGAGTTACATAAGATACAATAGAAGAAATAAAGTATAACAGAAGTTTCAATATGATAACCAAGTACAAGATGAATAGAACAACCGAACTGAAATAGATAAGACCATATAAGCAGATAATCTCCAATGATTCAAATCTCCAGAAGTGGAATCCAAATCTGTGAATAACTCAGGCTGACCCGAGCGTAAATAAAAATACAAACACTCGAGTCAAGACATACATACTTATACAATGTAAACCAACTCAAGTGAACTGTAGTAAAGGTACAAGTAACTTAGAAGATACTTAGGACCGCCCATCCTCTAAGGATCCATTAAACTATTTACTATATAGTAATATACGCTATATACAATAGTGTCTAATCAGTAAAGTATAATCATATAGAAAATAGCGTTAAGGGGATGGTGAACCTTAACGCGGTCGGATCTTTAAAACCAAAATTATAGTGGGCTCGATATAAGGAGATGACACGGCACGCGAGGTAATGCCAGAGTGGATACACCGTTTGTACTCCCGGACCGGTGGTGACGGCAAGCCAGCAGCTTCCGCACACCTCGAACAATACCCCCGAATCAAAGTGGCGCCACATATCGAATCACAAAAGTAATAGAATGGTTTTCGATGGAGCATGCTCGATGAAAGGGTGCAACCCTTTGCGTAGCCCGGTATAGCTCCTGTTTTAGTTATTTATGCCAACTCACGGGAGTTGGGTCCACGTAATATACCTCGAGAACGTCGCCACCATCCTACTTCATTCTGGAATCTCCACCGCGTACACAGCTGTTAAAGTGGTTTTCGGTATTGGCCGGCTATAAGACAATATCCGATCCCGGTCTCTTTAACAACCAATCGTTATTATAACCCGTAGTTATAACTTAAAAAATATATTTTATACTTCAAAATAAAATATCATTTCAAACCAAATCTTTATCAAAATATAGATTAAATCATTTCCAAACCATTTCAATATATCATCATACCATATCTTTCAATTCAAATATTTATCAAAATAAATATCAAGTCATTTCTAACCATTTCAATATATTAATTTATCATATCCTTTCAAAACTTCCTTTCAAATCATTTTAATATATCAAAATATCATAACCTTTCAAAGCTTCATTTCCAAAATATCATATCTTTCAGAACTTCATTTCAAATCAATTTTATATATCAAAATATCATATCTTTCAATACCACATTTCAAATCATTTTAATATATCAAAATATCATATCTTTTCGAAACCACATTTCAAATCATTATTCATTTTATTCAATTTAAAATACCATTTCAATTCATATTTCAAAACAGTTTATATTCCAAAAAAATCATTTTTAATCATAAAAATGAAGTTATTATGTTAAAAATTAAATTATAAAATTTCCAAAATTTTCGACTTCCAAAGTTCATTTATTCACTTACGTTTATCAAAACAGTGAAATTCCACTTTTCGTAGCATTTAGAAAACGCTACGGAAAGTTACATTCAAAACAGTTCAATTTAACAAAAGACAACATTTTAAAATGTTGTAATAGGGTTTACTTAAATTCCAAATAAACTTAGTTAAATTCAAAAATTATAGCACTTACAAATTTGCTATAATAGTTTTTAATTAAATTTAGCTTTTTAGTTCATTATCATCAACTACAGCATTTACAAATACTGTAATATCATTTACATTGTAATTAATAGCGTTTCAAAAATGCAGTCAATTAACTCTAAATATTCAATATAATTTCTCAACCAATTATATTTTTATTTAAAACATTTTTAACTCATAAAATCATACATTTTCACATTTATAAACATCATTTAATTTTCCTCAAGTTCATGATTTTATAAAGTTAAATTTCCATTCAAAAATCAAGATTTAATAATAATTCACTTATTAAATTGCAATGTTCAATTTTAAATTCCTTGCATTAAATTTCAACTTAACACTTAAGTTCAAATTCTCAAATATAACTTAGTTTTATTTTTATTTGCTTAACTAAAAGTTTGCTTTTAAGTCAATTTCATAAATTTCCAATTTTAGTTATATTTCAAAATTTCAACTTAAATATTCATTCATTTCACATTCAACTTTATCAAAAATCATTAATATGATATAAAATCACTTTAAATTAATTTAAATTCAAAATATCATAAATTTATCATATTTTCAAATTTAATTTAAATTCCATTAAAAATTAAATCAAAATTTCCAAAATAACTTACATTCATATTTTCTAACTTTTCCATAATTTGTTTAACTTATAGATTTCCAGAAAATCAATAATACTTTACAAAAATTATATTTTTATTTAATTTTAAATCAAAATATTATAATAATTAAATTTCTAAAATATTTTAAATTTTTTAGAAAAACATATTTTAACTACGGGCCTGTATATAATTTTCTACGCTAGGTAAAGTGATACGGGTAATATATCATTTCAACCTGTAATTTACAAATAAAAATCTGGGTTTTATCATTTCAAACCCGCAGTCCCAAGTAAATAAAATAAGTTGAAAATCGTTCAGGCCTATCATTTCAGCCCATAATGATTTTTCCCTATTCTAAAATTCGTTCGGGTATGTATCATTTCAATCCATAGTGATTTCTAATCTACAGGGAACTTGCAGTGTGATAAACATATATAAAAATGAACAGTAACAACATATATACAATAACAGATGATATGACATGAAATTTAACAGGTTTAACATCATATATAAATAATCACATGGTAGTTATAACATCATATTTAATTCTCCACATTCAGTTGTTGTTGTTTCACAACTGCATAAGTATAAATGTCGCGTGGGCTTTACTCACCTTTTTGTGCTGGAGATTGCAATACAAATGACACAACGGATTCCAGAAGGCACGATGACACAACAATAGGTTCAAGTGGGAAGAGATCCAAGCTTAGAACTTGTGTTACAACCCAAAACAAAACAAAATAAAATTACAAATCAACACAACATTGAATAGGAATAACTTTGAAATAAAAAGAGATACGAATACACAGTCTTTTGTCTTGCCTTCTACACTTGCTAGCACGGCTTACGGAATGTTTTGGCTCAGGTTTGGACATACTTTGGTTCAGGTTTAGGTCCTATAAGGCATGGCTACAAGGTATTGAAGTGGTGGAGGAGTTACTATGCATGAATATGAAGAGGCTTATGCAGATAGTGGGTTTTTGGTTCATTTTGGGCTAGGCTACATGGATCTATGGCTCGGCTATGGCATGTTTCAGATCTGGACAGAGGATGAAGGTGATGGTTAGGGGTGTGTCAAGATGGTGGTGGAGCAATACGAGGTGGCCAAGGTCATCTAAGGTGATGGTGATGAAGACTAGGTGGCTAGACATGCTTTTTAAGGAGTTTTAACATAGTTTTTGTGGATTTCGCATCATGGGATGGTCATGGAACTTGCTGTTCAGAGGAGGAAGGGTTTTGGTCGTGTATGATGTGAGGAAGGAAGTGGTGGTGGTCGGTGGAGGAGATGGTGGAGGTGTTAGGCCAAACAAAGCAATGAGAGGTCATGGCAAAAATCAAGTAAAACAAAGAAGAAGAAGTAGAAAAATGAGAGGAGGAAGAGAGGCCATTGCTTATTTTTCTTTGCTCAAATCTGAAATGGATGTGTATTATTGATGGAATGAGAAACTTTCACGTGAATAAGCAAAAGAAAAGGAACGGCTACAATAAATTGATGCATTGATTGAAAAAGAAACGGTAAAAGAAACGGTGAAACGACTTTACGTTTCTTAGCTTTTAAAACCTTCCATACTTCCATTTCTTTTAAATCAACTAAAACTAAATAAACTTCAAAAAGTACATCTAAAACCGAAACAAAGTGAAAAAAATTAAAAATATATAATTAAATTTAAAGAAAATATAAAAAGAATTAAGGAAATTGCTTAAAAATTGAAAACTGGGTTCAAAAATTACAATTAAAACATCAATGGCTTTGGAAAAATATTTACTTCATTTTAAAAATATTCTAAAGAAAAATTTTGAAATAAAATAATTTATTTATCATTTCTAAAATAAAATAATTAATTAAATTGGAGAAAAATAGAAAAGAACTAAAGAAAATGTTTAAAAATTGAAAACAGGGCATGGAAATTACAAGAAAAATACTACTAGCTCTAGAAAAATTCCTACCTCACTTCAAAAATATTAAAAGGCAAAAAAATACGTAAAATAACATATCAATACATATTACAAAAAGAATATGACAAAGAAAAATAAAATTTATACTATTTAAAATAACAAAATTGCAGAATAAACAAATTGCACTCAATATTGAAATATACATAACTTTCACAATTTAAATCCGTTTCCAACGAAACAAAAAGCAGTGTTCTTAAAATTTTAATTTACTTTCATAATAAAAGATAAAATTTAAATTTTCAAACTTTTAAAAATTTAAATTAAAAGTCAAAGTTTGACTATTTTGACCAAAAATTCACTTTTTGGAAAATATTCTTTTTAGTCATGCTTTGGAATGATAATTCATATCAAAACTAAAGTTTATCATTCAAAATAAATAAAATAAGTTTTTTTAATCAAAAATTCAATTAAAATAATTAAAATATACAAAAATAAATAAATCAAAAAATACAGGTTTGTTACACATGCCACCATACATAGTCCTATGGCCCCTACGTGTCAGTCTCTGGTACTAATTAAATACCATCCCATCTAAACACTTCGCATGGGTCAGCCATACATACACAAATAAAATTAACTTCTGACTATCTATGGAACTTACTATGGATCGCTATAGTCTGCTATAAATATTATATAGTTTCTAATTACAAAATTGATTCATAACACTAAGTTGCTAACTTCGAACACCATATAACATGCCATTTAACTATCCATAGAAGTTTACACCATATAACATGCCATCTAACTATCCATATAAGTTTAGTCAATAACTTCTACTCAGGGGTTGATGTTCTCAATATGGTCCTTTCCGCACTAATATATATAAAATTCAATCCAAAAATATACTTAAACAATTACATTATAATAAAATGTAATTTACGTTCAATTTTTTTCTCGATAAAATATTTCTCAAAATATTTCAATACCATTGGCAAATTATTTCCAAACGAGAATATTTTCAACAAAATACCTTTTACAAAATATTTTCAAACCAAAAATAATAACAATGAAAATATTTTCTACCAAAACATTTCCAATTTTTAAAACTAAATATTCTTTCACAATATGCTTTCAGTAAGATATTTCAAAAATAAATATCCTTACAAAATTATGTTTATGTTAAAATATCTTATTCTTCAAGTTAAATGTTTTATTTTTACATCTTGTGTAATTTTTCAATAAATTACTTTAAATTCAGAATATAAATATACATCCTTTCCAATTGCAAAATATGCATTTCTACTTCAATTAAATATCTTCAAAATCAACAATGCATTTTTTCGTCTATTTTACATATGTTTCCACCAAAATACTTTTCATTGAACCCTTTACAAAATTTAACAATATTCATTTATTAAGCTTTGAGTTTCAGTTGTTCGTCTTAACATTATCTGTGTATCACTCGGATTACAATTAGTATTCAGTCCTCCCTATAAAGACCTATTTTACTCACCTCATACGACACCTTTTTCCCATATATTGGTTATGGTAAAGAACATCATCTGAGGGTAGGGTAATGGTGGTTATACATAATCTCATGTGCATATATATGTATAAATACACACACATATAATATATATGTATACATATATATTCAAAATATATAACAATTAACAAGTACTCTCTCCCATCTATCTTTAACCTAACCTAAGGTGTAAATTAGCCTACCATAAATGGGTTAAACTTACCCATGGCTCAGGTAATCGCCAATCCTGAGCTTTGACATCATATGTGATTATCAACTATTTTTAACACCTAAAATTAATGTCAAACTCCATCACTAATGCTTACGCAAATTTAGATGCTAAAAATAACGGGTCATTTGGTGAATAATTTAAAACATCTATTTAGTATATTGAAGTTATCACATAAAGGAACTAAAAAATAATATATATTAAATCCACATATATAATATATAAGGGCTAATATTACAAACATCACATCTACTACTTTCCTATACCTATATTATAATCGCCGGTTCTACAACAGATGAAATAGAATGAGATATACTCAACAAAAATGTAAGAATATGTGTAACTTGAAAGCATAAGTCGCAAACTCATCCTCTTTCTTTCCCCTTACCTTTTCCTTTAAGCTTGAGAAACTTATATATAGGAATATACAACATAAATATGCATAATAGTACGAATGAAAAAGAAGGATATGAGTTGCAACTAGCTTGTACTATGCCGTAACACTATGCATCACAGCTATTTAACAATGGAATTTCTATTGAATTAGAAAACCGTTGAAAATTTTCAAATTAAATTTTAACTACAAGCGCATGACGTACAAAAGTTAGTACATGGCGAGTATGAGTCAATCCGTAAGGAATTTTTAAGATTTTAAAATTTTCTAATCAATCAAATTAAACCAAGAGTGGAAATTATTTTGAAAAATAGAAAGCTAAGCAAATGTTGAGATTAAAAACTATATGATTAAAATTCAATTTAGAGGCACATCCACTTTCTTATATTTTTCATATAAATCAACATAAAATCTAGTGATGATCTCTTTTTTCTAAGTAGGATTAGTTATGTATTTATCATAAGCATGGCCTAGTTGAGTTATTAATTAACACAAATTAAGCCATCAAACTATAATACAAATCTAGTCCTACCATAGAAAATGAAACCAAAATCTAATTCAAGCATGATCTATTTACTTTTAGTTAGTAACATATATCATCAAATTTTGATTAAAACTTCACTTCATTGCCATGATCATATTTTTAGATGAAGAGGCAATTTGTGATTAATGAGATAATCACAGCCTATTTGTTATGAACAAAGTAGGCTATCAAATTCAGCATAAAACATAAATAAACATAAACATCCATTTCTCCTGAAACACAAAACAGATCATACATAGAAAATTATGTTGAATCTATATGATAAAAGAAAGCTTCATTAACTCTAAATTGTAGGGATTTAGTCTCTCATTTGTGTTATTATTTCAACACATAGAGATTTCAACATTTAAAATAAAATAAAGTAGAGAATAAAAAAAAGATTAACTACTAGAAGGAAATGAACTAAACTAGTGCATAAATGTAAATCTAAACTATGAACATGAAATAAAAGAGAGCATAAGAATAAAAATGAGCATAAAAGTAAATAAAAACAAGTAGAAAAGAGAAGAGAAAGAGACTAGGAAGACATTTTTATTTCATAAAACATAGAGCTTACAACTTGCATTAATTTCCTAACTAATGTTAAAGAGTATAAGATATTTACATGTACATAAGATGGCTATTTATACATACATAAAAACCTAATTCAATTTTTAAGGTGCTTCTAAAAATTCCCTTTAGGAAGTGTAGTCACCAAGTAACCATTAGCCGCTAATTAATACATCATTAAAAGTGCATGAAGCTTTAATCCCACTTAGTTGTCCATTAGCTTCTAGTTGTAGATTTAGGCAAGTGGGTAGGGTCTTCCATTACCATGAGCTTGAATTATTTCCTTTTCATTCCTTTCTATTCCCTTGTGCATGCATGTATCTTCATAAAATCCTCTTGCATATGCATCTAAATTCCTATAAAAATCATAAGAAATGTCCAAATAAAAATTCGCAAATTGACACATGCACAAACTGACTATTGTTCCCTTGAATGAGGATGAATATACGATGATTTGAAAATACTTAAATTTTAGTTTTAAACATGTTAAAATGATCAAATATGATATTTATTTAAATAAAAATAGGTAAAATATGGATGTAAATATATGCACCTTTATATGCACATCAATGGCCTAACCAAGAAATTTTTAATCGAGAGAAAGACAGCTTATGTACCCTTTTAATATCAAAGTCCACATTGTTCTACTTTCGTACCTGAACCTGTTTTTTTTTCAACAATTAAAAATGTTACACAAAATAACATTAATTGTTGGTGCATAAACACAATAATATCGACATATATCTATCGCTTCAACCATAGTATTATAATGCCAAATAGGAAACACTCTTCAACACACATGGACAATAAAAAATCATATAATCTCGATTTCTAACAATGTCAATCAAATGTATCAAATAAACACAATTGTTAAACATAACAATACGGCGATCCATGAACTAGTCACACATCAAATAACATTAATACATTTCAGTGAATTCCAACAATCTCACATGCTAACAAATGGTAAGTAATTTTATAGGTACCAACATTGAATAAATACCATTAAACAACGTTTACCACCTTCAAACAATAATAACCTCCCCACACGGTAAATAAAAAAAGGTACATCAGAACAAAAAGTCAATACCCATCTAAATAGAATATCCTGTAATGGTAACCATCAACTCACATGACAAATGAATAGAAACATAAGATAATACTCCATTCCCAATGCAGTAGAATCACAGTTATTATCTATTCAAAACTCATCATTTTAATTTGGATGAATGATATTATTTTGTTATTATTTTCTCCTCTAATATTAATTATATTTTACTTCACATATCCAAAGGTCAATTTATAGTGGTTTACCTTAAATAATAATATTAATTCACTTTAAATACCTTAGGAACATTATATTACAATTTTGTTAAAATAATAGTAATTATTGTTCAATTCCCTTAAAACATAACATCTTTGTTTTTCTAAAAGTAATAGGTATCCATAAGATTCCTTTTTAAATCACTTTACTCCTTTAAACCAAATAACAATAATAATAATATTCCAAATTAGCTATTTTAGAAACATAATATTCACTTTCAAAATGCTCCAACGATAGTATTATTTACCTTGAAATGTTTTTGAAATACCTCTTCATTTGTGCGCCAAATATCTCTCACCAATATTTACTTTAAATACTAATAATGTCATTTCCTAACATACCTTGTAAAGAATTCACATATTTACAAAGAAAAAATAGCAATGCTGCTCATAATTTTTTTTGAAACCTCAATATTACTATTTATCTCAAGCAACCTCAAATTATTTCCAAGATATCTTATATTAACTTATTACTATGTTACTCGAAATTTATTACTTTCTACCAAAAATTAGATCATTGTTTTCTAAATCTAGCTTTACTTATATATAATAATAACTTTCTCAAATTTGTTTTAAAATAATTTTTTATTATCTATTAATTTCCTTAGAAATTCATAAATAGTAACCTTACTAAAATTTATACATTAATTTCAATACAAATTGTTAATCACGATTGCTTAGAAATATCATCACAAATGTATAAGCGATCAGGTTTGCTCCATAATCATAAGTTTTATTTACTCCTTCATTTTTTTACATTCAAACAATTATTATTTTCCCAAATCTAATAAATAATTGCCCTAAAATATTCATTATCCAACATTACAATGTTTAAATGAGGAAATAATCAAATCCTAATATATATCATATCAAACATCAAACATTCGAACAATAGTAAAAATGGTATAATCATATCTCAACAGATGTACATATGTATCAAAAAATATCTATTTAAGTGGTTGAGTGATTCAGTTTTGGTGCAAGAGGTCACAACTTCGAAAGTTGCGTCGTATGATTTGAACGTTTATTGACATGTGATATGTTGTCTTAGTGAAATGTTGTATATAAAGTACCATTAAAAAATATCTATTTAATAATTTAAAATATAAACACTTATAGCCTTTAAATATTACTAAGAAACTTCCGTAAACTGTCTTGAAAATTAAAAAACTATATACCATACTATTTGGAATCCTGCTACAAACCTAATGCCACAAACTATGCATGAAACGAAGGTTGTATATAAAAGATATGAATTTAATGATAAAATGGATTATTATTGATTTATTTTGAAATTACTAAATTACCCTTCCCTCAAACCCACCTTTCGGCTTAAGCAAACTCAAAACCCACCCATTGAATCCACCTTTACTGGCTGTCGTCGCCACTTTTGGTCATCTAAGAGCCTTCGACCACTCCCATCCATCGTAGCTCCTCAAGTTGAGTTGATCCCCTGTTGTCCATCCTTCCAACTCTGTAACACCCAACCTCTATACCTATACCCAAGGAGTAATACTAGGTAAAACTATTTAATAATATTAAAATAAGGCTAGAATTGGCTGACAAATATCAAAATTCCTATTGGTTAACACATTCACGTATTTCAAAATCTTAAACTACTCACCTATACGTACACTGTATCGGCACAAAGTAATAAACACATGTATTTCCAGCATAAAACAATACATAGTATAAAATCAAAAAAATAGAGCTTACAACTTGCATTTTAATTTCCTGACTAATGTTAAAGAGTAGAAGATATTTACATGTACATAAGAGGACTATTTATACATGCATAAAAACCTAATTCAATTTTTAGGGTGCTTCGAAAAACGCCCTTTAGGAAATATGGCCACAAAGTAACCATTAGCCACTAATTAGTCCATCATTAAAAGTGCATGAAGCTTTAACATCCTCTTAGTTGTCCATTAGCTCATAATTGTAGATTTAGGTGAGTGGGTAGGGTCCTCCATTATCATGAGCTTGAATTATTTCCACTTCATTCCTTTATATACCATTGTGCATGCATGTATCTTCATGAAAGCCTCTTCCATATGCATCCAAATTTCTATAAAAATCATAAAAAATGTCTAAGTAAAAATTCTCAAACTCACACATGCACAAAAATGACCATTTTGCCCCTGAATGAAGATGAATATACGATGATTTGAAAATAATTGAAATTTGATTTTAAACATGTTAAATTGCCCAAATATGATATTTATTTAAATAAAAACAGATAAAATATGGATGTAAATATATGCACATTTATGTGCACATCAAATTTCCCACACTTATCTTTTTATTCGTCCTCGAATAATGAAAAACTAAGATAAATTCATTTTCGTAGGGAGCACGATTGCATTGAGCATATGCCACAAGCCGTTAAACCTCTGGATGTCCTTAGTAGGACGAGTGTTGTTTCGTGAGTATTTTCAGCGGATACTACCTACAAAATCTGAATGCAAAGTGAAAATATTTACAAAATGCAAGATTTATTTACAAAGAGATGAATGTGAGTTTTTGAAAATATTTACAATGAAGGATTTACTTTTAAACCGACACAAATAAGTTAAATATAAGTTTTGGTCATTAACTTCAAATTTTAAGTCATTTACTCGTCAAAATTTCCAATAAAAATCAAGTTGTCATAATAGATATACTATAGTTTGGCTAGTTGTTTTGGTTGATAACACAATGTAATTGTGAAATGGATCCTTAGTTGATTATCAAAGTTTGTCAAAGTGATATTATCATTTTTTTCAATAACAAGTTAAATCAAACAAGTAAAAATAGTGCTTAGATTTCAATTGCTTACCTCTCTATTTTTTTTGAAAATTTTATTGATATTTACAATATTTACATATGCCTAACTCAAATAAACTGAGGCCAGATATATTACCCGTGCACTGCTTTGCGGACTGATGTAAGGGGAATACAGAGCGTGGCGAGTGAACACACAAGTGTGAGTGTGAATACTTATCTACTGTAGGCATTATTAAAAAGAATTTTTACATACATACACCTAACTTAGATAAACCGAAGCCAGATATACCGATCGTGCACTGTCTTTCGGGTTTACGTGAGAAGCGTATAGAGCATGGCGAGTGAACACACAAGTGTGAACACATGACTTAGGTGTTAAAAATATATACATATTCAAATGTTTTTCTTCTTCTGGTTTTTTAGAAAGAGAGAGTTTTGCAAAATCATCTTAGCACCATTTAACTTAGAAGATAAAATTTTTATATCCTTTACTTTAAATTTACCACTTTTTTAAACAAAGATTTTCAATTAGAATATACTTCATAATTAACACATATGAACCTTCCTATATGCTAGTTAAACCATTGTTATTTGTAATCAAACTTCATTTTTATTTTTGTTAAGAATTTTTTTTTTTCAAAAATTTTAGTTTATTAACCAAAACTTATACTTATCCTATAGTGTTTCTTCAAAAATAAATCAAAATGCTAAAAAGAAAATGATTTTGGGATTTAGAAATTTTGAGACTTTTTTTAGAGAAAGAAAATGAGAGTTCAAATACCATGAGACCTAAACAAAGTGAAAATGAGACTCCTCCCCACACTTAATTTTGACTCTGTCCCCATATTCAATGCATGATACAATAAGTGTAATGGAGAAAAATATGTACATATTTACAAAAAAGGGTTAACATTCTTACTAGATGTAGCGTGGCTCATGAAAAATCATGAGCTCCTCCTCTTGGTTACTGGGCACTTCCAAGAAAGGTTTCAAACGATGATCATTGACATTGAAAATCGATCCATCCCTGTGGTTTTCTACTTCCACGACACCATGTGGAAAAACAGTTCGTACCATTTATGGTCATGCCCGTCTCGATTTGCGTTTCCCAGGGACTAAATGAAGTCTTGAGTCATATAAAAGAACTTTCTAGTTAGGCGAAAACATTTTCCTTAAGATTGACTTGTCATGAAAAACTTTTGTTCTTTCTTTGTAAATTTTCTCGTTTTCATACGCGTCGTTCCTAAGTTCTTCTAGTTCGTTGAGTTGTAGTTTTCGATTTTTGCCAGCTTTATCGTAACATCTGCGTTTTTAAATCAAATTTAAATGGTAAGTAATTTAATTTTTGAAATTAAATTGTGAATTAATTTTGTATTTTCCAAATTTAATAGATATTTGTTAATTTATAAATATAAATGAATATAAATATAATTTTTTAAATAGAATCTCTAATTGGAAATTCAGAAACAAATAATTTGAATAATATTTTGATTATAAGTTTAATTGTGGATTAATTTGAAAATGTGAATGAATATATATCAAAAGATAGTAAATAAAGGAATTGATTAGAAAATTAAACAAATTGATTTTTAATAGAATTTTGATGTGGAATTCAAAATTAAAAATATTATAAGATATATTGGATTTGAAATCATTGTATTTAATAAAGATTTGTTTTCCAAATTCATTAAATAGGCATTTTGGTTTAAAAGTAATATTATGGAATTGATATAAATAAAATTAACAAAAGCAATCTAAAGAATTTAATTCAAATATATACATATTATATACTTATTTATTTATAGTTTGATTTATTTTAAAATCCCATTCTTTAAAGTTATAAATATAGATTTAAATATTTACTACATTTGATAAAAAGATTTAAAACACATTTTCTTTTGAAATAAATAAATATAGTTTGTATATTCATGAATTTAAAATGTAAAACATTTACATATGTTAAGTTATAAAATATAAATAATTAAAAGTTTTAAAATAAAATAAAAACAAGGGTTTATACAAAAATTTATAAATAAATTAACAAAGAGGATTTAAACATAATTTGTATAACAAGATACATTTGTACAATAATTATGCAAGATAATAACAAGTGCTAGATTCATAATTACAAGTGTTAACAAATAAAGACAAGTGGAAAAATGTTTTTCTTTTTGAATTCATTAAGTAAATACACATCAAAATGAAGAATAAACTAGGCTATTTTGAAACTTCTCAAAAATGAAATCAAAATCAGTTAAAAAAAATCATCAAACAAAATTAAAAACAAATCAAAACAAAATCATTTTAGCAATCAATCTGGAAGCTACAAATCTGAAGCAACTCAAACTTCATCAATAAGCAAGCTTCAGGATTCAAAAAAAGAAAATCAAACAACAGTTTTTTTCAAAGCATTTCAAGACTGGAAAACAAAGGCTTCAACCAGTTTCAAAGTCTTCAACCTGGGAATCTAAGCAAACTACAAAATAAATTGACAACTAGATCAGATTCAACGAGAACAAACAACAGATCAGAAGCAAACTTACAAGATTTCAGTGTAAATCAAATTCCCAGGCCCGTGTGCTCTGTTTTGTTCTTCATGACTGAGGTGAGCAAACTAGACCTGAATATACTTTTATGTCCTGATGTTGTGATTGATCCTTAAAGTCAAAATAGTGAATGATGTTCTGCATGTATGAATTTGTGTATGCATGTGTGCATCTGAGAAATGTCTATGCATATGTTCTCCTCTATTTAAAATTACAGATTCAAACTTAATATAAAAATTAGTATCTTCCCATCTAAATGAATTTAGGCTATTATTTCTAAAAGTAAAATGTTTGTAAAAACATCAATCAAGAAAAAATTATTAAGAAGAATATGTAGGTAGAATTGCTGGAAATCAGGATGACAGAAGAAAAATAAATTCGCCGAGAATTTGATTTTTAAATTGGTAAGTTTTGATTATACAGACTGATTCGTATTTCAAAAAGATGAATTTAGAAAATCGTTTCATGATTTTTAAGCTAGTAATGATCGAGAAACCCTTAGATGAACAGAAATCATATTTTGATCAAGTTCTAGCAATCGGTGGCACGATTGGTCTTGTGATTGAATCTGAAGCATGCTTGTAGATAAGGGATTATCAGAAAAATGGTGGAATAAATTCTAGATCGCCAGAAAAGATGGACGATGTAAAAATAGGGTTTTGGGACCTCGTTTGAATGATGTTGTATTCGAGGTCACTACGTTGTCAAAGGTGAATCGGACTTCGCCGCTGGGGTTGGAATCGTAGCTCAAGTGGTTGACGATGTTTTGGGTAGGCTCGCAAGGTTTCAGGCGAACGCTGGCGGCGATACGTGAATTTTTTATCGACTAGGTTATGTTTAGGTGTTGCTTGATCGATCAAATTCAATTTTTAGGTTAGATTCGTTGAACTCGGTAGTTGAGTTCGTTGATGGGGTCGAGAGTGACTTGTGGGTGGTCGCGAGTTGGTCGGAGAACCTTCCGATGATCGTGCATGTGCACGCACGTATGCATGTATCAGCTGCTGTTTGAAGTTTTGGGGAAGAAGAATGCTCTCAGGCCCAAACTCGAAAATGATATGGGTTCGACTCGTAGCGATGGAATGGTGGTTGAACTCGAGAGTGTTATCAGGTTTTACACGTGAATGTCTCGGGTCTAAAGCATTTAGACAAACCAGATTTTAAATTTGAATTGAATAGGTTCTAAAATCTTATTCTTAAATAAATTTCTTTCATATATTATTTAAAATTTTGGGTCAATGAAAGTTCTATAGTTTATTTAACTTAAAATTAATTAAATTTTTAATTATTTTGAAATTTAAATTTAATAATTAAGAAACTGATTTAAAAGGATAAATGGTTTATCTTAATAATGTTTTGATTACTATATTATTTAAAGGTTATCAAAATTTAGTTAATTGTTAATGTGATTTACTTTATTTAACAAGGTTTAAAGGATGTAATTAAGTGATTAAATAAGAGTTATTACCTTGTGTAATTAAAGTAAAGTTAATACGTTGGGTAATTACCTTTGAGGATAATTAGTTAAAGTGATTAATGTATTAAAATCATTTGAGGCTAATTTGGTTAATGTTATTAATATATTAAAGGTTGATTAAATTATGGTATTAATCAAGCAATTGAAGAATAATTAATTAAGGCTAATTAATTTGAATGATTAATTAGTAGAGGTAATTAATTTGAGAATGATTAATTAATTAAGAATTTATTAATGAAAGTGATTAGGGATAATCACTTATTGTAATAAATTGAAGATAATTAATTTAATTTATTTATTTATTAATTAATTAATTAAATGTAACAACCCGATTTTTCAATGCCCGAAATTCGACATTGATACATCCATGGTATTCAATGCCGCACAGTCAAATGCCGGAAAACCGAACCGTTAGGGTTTAAGAAGAAGAAGATAGAAGAAGAAATAGAAACAATAACATAATCTAACATTTCACAGCGGAACAAATATAATAGATAAATGAATAATCTTTAAAACAAAGAACTATATCGGCTTTACATACATTATCAGAGTATATACAATACAACACAAAAACTGGCAGTTATAATAACTTGTGTACAAGAAAATTTGACTTGCACTAACCTAAGCGCAACGTACACTACATAGTATAAGTGGTACGCTTCGCCATCCAGCTTGCTCCTGATCTCCACAGCATCACTTTTCTGACTTCGCTCCCAAATAACTGATAACCTGACTCTAGGCTGCCCGTATTGAAAATTATAGGCACCCAGAGTTTAAAAAGGGAACAATAAACTCCAGGTCAGTCATGGGACTGGTGTGAGATCTTACAAATAGTTATTATTATTTTTTCCACAAAGAAAATAAAAGGAAATCCGCTATGCTTTTGGAAAATGAAACTACCATGAGGCCTCCCGCCATACACATAATGCAAACGCAGAATTGGAGGAGATTTCTCCTTATGATATTCAAACATGCTTAGTATGCAAAATCCTTTCGATATTATTATTAGTGCACAGTGCAGAAAACATTTAGAAAGTATTATATTAATCTTAGCTAGCATAGACATTGCGAACTATGGCTACTATAACTACCATCTAAATAGTGGTGACCACCATAAGTAAATGGTAGGTTATACTACTAAAACCATACAAGGCGCGTATTAAAGATTGGATTTCAAACAAATGGTCAGGCTAAGGAACCTTCTACTGCCACATGGGTACGTCTCTGGAGGGACATCCCGAGAACTTAACTAGCTCTTTGCCAACACAAGTTCGGGTTACCTCTGCAACTAGGTAACTACTACACGAGTATGCCATCCCCCGGTCGTTTGCGACCTTTATCCGAGGATCCTCAACCACAAAGCAGCAACCACAAAGTGTAATATATTTGCGGCAACCGCATAGGTTAAATATCTTGGCTCCATACCATGATATCACCCTTTTCCAGAAGGAAATGACATACCCTAAAGGGCGTGACCCTCATAACCTTGCCACATTCTTCCTGTTTTGACCATTTCCGGGGTGTGCGGTCCGACTAAGTCTCGTCCATAAAGCTACACTTTTCACAAAGTCATGCTTCGATCAACAAATGATTAGCAGCACTTCGTATGCCACATTACCAAATTGGGAATGTATCACTAGTAACCATCAACTACATAACCTCTGAGCTTGTACATCTCAGAGAAGGGCGTTAAGCTAAGAGAATAAATTCTCCGCCACCAACAGAAATGTATTTGATAGAAACCAGCTTTACATCTCAAAGTGTAACGCCAGACACACATCCATACAAGTCCGTTCCGGGATCGAACAGAACCGAAGGCACTTCAAAGAAGCCCTTGCAAATCCGGATATTCACAAATCACGTCCGGAATCCCCATCACAAAGGCTGATAAAATCTCCATACCGTAGCAACCCGGTGAAGAGACATTCGACAGGTAATCCTTTCGCTTTCGAAAATACCCAGTCTTCAACATCGTCTTCAAATGCAATCCCATTTCATCATATCATTATTGGGAATGGGTTTTATGACACAAAGTCCTCTCCTGGATAATCCGAATAATGAGCGCTTATTTAAAAAAAATAAGTGTTACATTCAAATTCAAACAAATCACGATAATTTCCACTTTTGATCTTTTAAACAAAAGATCCATCACTATCACAAAGATTCGATGGGGTTTTCGAATATCCATTTGGAATTCGACCCCCGGTCGCATCGAACTTCAAATGCCTTTAAAAAGGCCAATATTGATAGTCGGTATTTAACTATCAATCATCATTCACAACAATTACCAGATTTAAATAATTTTCCCTGACTATTTATTTTCAAAATATTTTCGCAAGATATTTTTCACATTTCAACCATTTGAAAACAAATTTCAAATGACTTTCCACATTTCAATCCCTTGAAAACCAATTTCAAATCATTTCCACACTTCAGTACTTTGAAAGAAAAAATCAAATTACTTTTACTCTTTCAATCTTTTGAAAAAAATTTCAAATCATTTTCACACTTCAATACTTTGAAAAAAAATTCAAATCACTTTTCCTTACGCGGAATACATTTCCAAATATGTATTCATTTCCACTGAAAATCTGCCGGGTTCAAATAATTTAAAATAACTTAAAATACTTATCCAAAATATTCTGGGAGAAATTTAAAATAAAACTGCCTTTACTTAAATATTAGTTATGAAAATATTATACTAATTATTACAAATATAAGACTTCAAGTCCAAACTAATTTTAAAATAAAATTAGTAGATAGAGTATAAATATTTAAACAACTATTTTCTAAATAAAATACCAATTTAATCTTTAAAATAATCCCTTCTATACTTAATTAAATAAATTTTTTACTTTAAAGATTTAAACAATTCCGAAAAATAATTTCTCCAACAATATTCTTTTAAAACCAAATCTAGAACTTTTAATTTTATTTTAAAAGCTATTTTAAAAATATACTTGGCTTTCCATGGAAAGTACACCTTCCATTCTAAAATAGTTCATTCAAATCAATTAATAAATCTTTCTGGATTTATTTTAAATTTACGTTCCAAATCCGTAAGTTCCTTTCCATACTTTTAAAAAAATAAACCAGCATTTATTTTTAAAATAAAATTTCCCTTTCTTTTATAAAATTCCTATTGTGAATTTAAAATTTTCAAATATCTACTGATATGCGATTTCCAAATTGATTCCAAATATTTGCTTTCAACACCAAATCAGTTTTCAAACTGATTTCCAAATCTATTTCAAATACCAAATAAAATCCCAAGTTGGTTTTCCAAACATTTATTTCAAACACCCAACCGATTTCAGAATTGCTTTCCCAAATCTATTTCAAATACCAAATCAAATCCCAAATTGATTTTCCAAACATTTATTTCAAGCACCCAATCGATTTTAGAATTGATTTCCCACATTTATTTCGAATACTAAATAAAATCCCAAATTGATTTTCCAAACATTTATTTCAAACACCCAATCGATTTCAGAATTGATTTCCCAAAATTTATTGTTAAACACCAAATCAATTCCAAATTGATTTCGAAATTGATTTCAATTACCAAATCCAATTCCAAATTGAATTTTTAAATTTACTTTAATCAACAAATCAATTTTCATATTAATTTCCCAAAGGTTTATTTTTAAACGCCAAATTAATTTTCAAATTGATTTCTAAAATCTTTTCAAACACTAAATTAAATTCCAAATTTAATTTCTCAAAATTATTTCCCTTTATCTCTACCAAACTATTTAAAATCCATATTTTAAATAAATTCTTCAACTTTTGAATAATATTACCCGAAATCCATTGATTAAGCCTTTTCCCCATATCTTGGAATTTTATTAATAGGATTCAGAAACAAAACTTTATTCTTTTAAAATTTCTTCTTTTAAATTTGTCTAATTCTCAAAAATAAATTTTACCACAAATTTTCAACTTGAATTTAAAAAAAATCCAATTTTGTTTATTTCCGGTATCCTACGATACCAGAAATATATTCGGCTAAACTATAGCCTTCAACGATTTCAGTCACAAATATAATCACACACAGATTGTAAATAAATCAACATGCAATTATTGAAACAAATTCAATCATTTGAGGAATTCAGTTGGATCCCTCCAACCTGTTTCCCTGCATCCACAGATGTTAGCACAACAATTAAATACCAATTCCACTTCGAGGTGGAATATCGCGGTATATGGGCTTTATATATTATCATCCGCTATATAATGCAGGAAATCAATCACTCCAAATACATATATAATACCAATTCCACTTCGAGGTGGAATGTCGCGGTATATGGGTTTCATATAATATCATCCACTATTATGCGGCGCATAGGGTCTAATTCAATACAACTGATAATAAATTATCATCCAAGCACACAATCAATAATTTAAATTTAACTATTTAAAATTAAACCAGAAGAATCTGATCGAGTGAGAAGATCTCACCTTTGCTTTGCATGCAATCTATTTCAACTCATTTCCATTCCGGCTTGTTTCTCCATTTTAGACCTTATATAAACATTTATACAATTCATTAATATTCGAAACAATCTAATAATCAATTTTCGTTTGGTAATTTTAATTATCCAATGATTTTATTTTAAACCAATTTCTTTTAATAAATTTATTTAACTAATAATTTGATTTTAAACAAATTTCCCTTTTTAATAAAATATCTTTTAGTAAATAAATAATTTGAATAAGTTTATTAACCACCACATTCCTTTTTTAAAAAATTACTTAATTAATATTTAAAACTGAATTTCCTTTTTAAACAATCTTGGGTAACTAAAATAAATTGAATACGTTTATTAATTTAAATTTATCTTCATAATATAATTTTTTTAAAATTAACAGGTAGATTTAAAAATATGTATAGGTTTATTTATTTCATTTTGAAATTCTATTTATAGACGTTGAAAATCAATTTTTTTTATATAAACTTTTATATCCCCAAAATCTTATGTATATATATGTGTGTGTGTGTGTATATATATTCTGTTTTATAACTTACTGTTATTTTTTTATACTTCTGCCTTATAACAAAAATTTATCGCAGTAATACTTTTTTATAAACTTTTATATATATTTAAAATTAAATAAAATAGAAACACACCCAAAAAGGAGAACGGCAGTCGACAACTCCATCGAAGTCGAGTTCGAATCCCTAGCGTCGCCGAACCACGTCCTACTGTCGATCATTTCAGCCTGGATGCCGCACGCAACTATTGCGAGCCCGCTGCCACATCTCGTTCTCGAATCCCACCATCCTCGCCGAAGTCGTCGGAATCCCCTAGCGCCGTCGAAGATCGCGACCCTCATCCACTGCTATGCTCGAATTCAACTTGAACGCATGCGGCCAAAAGATTTGGTCTTTAATTTGCAATTTGAGGTTCGGCCATTGATTTACTTTGAAAGAAGAATCAATTTCAAATTTTTTTATTTCAAATGAAGACTGAATCGAACAGAGAAATGGAGGAGAGGGGAAATGCTACTCGATTTTGAAAAAGGGAAATTTTTGAAATCGTGGCTTCGGTTTTGAACTGGGTTTAGAAATTTTTTTGAAGATGAAAGTCTCGATTTTTATTTCTTTCGATTCATCTGTTACTCTATATTTTTTTATTAAACGCATGTCTAAATTCTCAGAGAAAAAGGGAATATGGGTTAAAATTCCTTCTAAGTGTCTTCAAAGGTCTGAAATAATATTAATTGAAAAAATTCTGTATTTAAATTCAAATTCAAATTTAAATCGTCTCGGTTTCCACAACAAGAAATCTCGATCTCCTATCGAGGCATGCCGCTGGGCGTTTATAATGTTAAACCCTTATTCCGAATGTAATGGAAAAGGTTTCGAAGTCTAATTCGATCGTACGGAGAAGATAGCTTTTTGAACCAGATATTAAATTAACTTTCGATAAAATTTTCAACGCGTTTGCTTATCGTTTGACCAAACGATTACTCCAAACACTACGAAAATTATAATCCGATAATAATACAATATTATGGATCCAATGGAAATGGTTTCGTCGAATTTCGAGACTGTGCTTCGAAAGGCTATTTTTAAATATCGATTTAAACGATATAAATTCAAAATTGAACAAATCATTTTCAAATTCAATTCTGAAGCTTCCATTATCTTTAGTATTGTAAATATAATTTTTTTAAGCCTTTGAAATATTTTTAATCAGCTTAGAAATCAAGATTCAAATTTTACCCAAATCTTCAATAATTAAATTTGGTAATTAAATTGCTAAATTCATAGTAAAAATTAAAACTCAAGCTTAAATTAACAATTTAGATATTTGAAATCAATTAAATATTTCAATTTCAAACATTGAAAATTTTGGGTCGTCACATCCTTCCCTCTTAAAGAATTTTGTTTCGAAATTACTACTTAAGAAGAATGATCCTTAACCCGTTCGTCTTTTGCGCAAAACCAACCAGTTTTAGCAACTTGTCAAAACAAATCCTTTTTATTAAAAGACCCATTATCACTTCAACTATCTTTCTAAATTCAATCATAAGTTCCAAACAACATTGTTTTCTCCACAATTCAAATTTAAATTGTTAGGTGATTTATCTTTTATTTAATTAAAACTTTAGGTGATTAAGAATAATTAATTAAAGGATAATTAAATAATTAGGGGTTAATTAATTAACCATTAAAAGTTGATTTATTTATTTTAAAGGTTAATTGACAAATAATTAAAGGTTAATCAAATTACTAATTAAGGTTAATTAATTAAATGATTAAAGATTAATTAATTAAGATGGGTTGTAATTAATTTATTAACCTGGATTAGTGATAAATCTGGTTTCAATCAATCAGATGATTATTTTACTTTATTTATGGATGTTTGAATTGTATTAAATGTTCGAAATTGTTTGATATCTCTGCTGTGTGATGCTTTATGATCTGAATTGTTTAATTCAAGTTGTGATGAATATAATTTGTTTATCTATGATGCATTTATATCTGTGAATCTGTGAATGATGATGAGTTAATTATCATTTAAAATCTTATCAAATTTTAAAAGCTTGTAGTTTATTCATTACAAAACAAATTGAGACTTTTTATTAAAATCAATATGTTTATGTGGTTAAAAAATGTAATGACCCGGAAATTTCGCTCCTGAAATTTTCATATAGTTAGGAAAAGAAGAAAAGAGATAGAAGAAGAAGAAGAAACAGAAAACCAAACTCAAAATCTCACATTCGCAACGGATAAAATATAATATCAAATAATATTCTTTACACGAAGAAAACTGTATCAGTCAATTACATTTTAATACATCAGAGTTACAATATTTCACAATCACTGGAAAATTAAAATAACTTGTCCCATAAATACAAACAATATATTACAGCGGATACACTCCATACGTTCCTGCCATCCAGCTCGCCTCCGGAGATCCAGAACGTCCTTACTTGAAAATCTGTAATACTCGGTTTGACCCGAGCATTACATCAAAGTAACAACCGGGTCAGGCTGGAAACCAGCGCGAGTAAATCTATCTAACATAGAATACAACAACACAAAGCTTATATAAAGCCTTGGGTAACTCGTATTAGTTTACAAATTCACAATTTGTTATAGATGACACTTATTTCTCACATCAATTTATAAGTTCCAAAACTTAGATTAAATGGTCCGATTCCCTTAAATCATTCCATTCCAGCTTATTGATTTCACATATCAATCTATAAAGAATTGAAGTGGTTTCGGGTATTTGCTAATACTCGAACCTGGTCTCTTTAATTCTGTGTCATCTCTAATCCAAGTTGTTAAGTTTTAAAATCATACAATTCATATCCAAGACATCGTATCACATAACTATTCAATTCAGATAGGTAACCTATATTATCACAGTTCAATCCATTCATATCACATCACATCTCAATTGCCCATCAGTGATATCATCAATCCAAGTTATCCAATTTCATTCAACCATCCATAAGCAAGATTTATTATACATAAATTTAATTAATTTCCAATTAAATTAATTACCAACTTAATTACTTGGATTACCTAAATCCTGCTTACTTAATATTAATTAATTACAGCCCAATTAATAAATCATTCTTTAATCATCCATCTTAATTAATCATCCTTGATTAATTATACTTTAATTACATCGAGTAATTAACCCTTAATTATCACACAGATTAATTAACCTTAACCATTCTCATTAATTATCTTTAATTAATCTCCTTAATTAATTAATTACATTCATTAATAATCCTCTAATCACTTCCAGTAATTAATTATTCTTTTAATTAATTATATTTAACAAGTAATCTTTAAATTACACACATTCATTAATTTACCTTAATAAATCTCATTCAGTAATTAGCTATCCCATAATTACTTACGTTAGTTAATAAATCATCAATTACTCAAGATCTTAATTGATTTTAAGGATAAACCCTTTTATCCTTTTTCTCTTATTATTTTTAACTATCTTTAATTCCTTATTAAATAAAACTTGAGAATAATTTATCACCATATTATTAACTTAAACCTTTAAGTTACACTAAGGATTTAAAATCACTTTATCCTTTTAAATGTTTAATTAATTACAATATCCAATTTTATTTAAAATAAACTTTCGAACAAGGATTATATAAATTTTAAAACACCTTTAACTTGATAAATTTAAATATAATTTATTTTAAACCCAAATTAACCTTTAATAATTCAGAATAAATGGGTTGAGGAATTGGTTTTAAAATTGTCTAAATTTTAAAAATCATGTTTTCATTTTGCTTAAAACTGGATATTGACACACCCGAGCAAAAAACCCAATTCTCGAGCCAAACCCTGATTTCTTCGAGTTCGTTCTTGAGGCCATCACCAACATTCCCGAGCTTTCCACCTAAAAAAAACATGCTTAAATCTTAAAAAAAATTAAATCTGTTACATACTACTATGTTCGACCCGGATTTACATGGCCAAATATCTCCTTCTTCCCACTATCTCTCACTCTCCCATTCTTCCCAAATCGAACACGAACAAGAACGTGCACGCTCGTGCACGTGAACAACCACTACGGTCATCGATTCCGACCACCGACCTCCTCGCCAAAATACCCTCATCCATCCCCCCATGAAACGCTTCCTGAATCGCGAAGTCGTGCCCTGTTCGAAAAATCGAACATCACAGCAAGTGCTCGAAAACTGACATCCTACCCTCGCCGCCTCGGTCAACCACCACCTTCCTCCGATCAACCCCAAAACTTTCCTAAAGCCCCGCTACCTCCCGCTCCTGCCTTTCCCCTACGTTCATATTCCCCTAGCATCCCCTCATCGTCACAAATTTAAAGGGACCGAACCAACCCAAATGTCAACCAAAACCCTAGAGTCACTGCATCCCACCAATCCATCCATTAATAAAATCAATTGCCATTTTTCCAATGCTCTACACCCCTGCAGCTATCTCCCGGCCAAATCCAGAGGCCCACCATTATCGGCATTGCTAGAATTTGGCCAATGACCAGTTCCCGAACAACTAAAGATTCCTTTTATATACACATTTAAAAATCTTGATATTATTACTAAAATCATGATTTTTAAAGACGAATTAAATTATAAGGGTGAAACTTGAAATTAAATCAATCAATTTTTCTGATATATTTTCTTCTTTACTGTAATTGCTTATTTACTAGACAATTACCTATAAATTTTACTAGCAAATATTTTTAAAATTTGCAATACATCATTACATATAAGTTTCATTTAAACATCATGTGCTAGATGTGATCAGGCGAAGAGATTTTAATTTTTGAACTTAATAAAGCTGTTGAAAAGAAACAGGGATATACATATTCACACATAGACATGCAAACTGTAATCCAAACCAGACAACATTTATTCCAGCAATGCTAGCCATATTTAAGTTATTGTTGTCATTATTTGTTGTATGCCCAATGTACAGATGATTTACCTAAAAGGCTTAAAGTTTACTCATCCATTATGCTTGAACAGAGCAATGTTTTTACTTTGGAAAGCTAGAAATTGCTTGCCCCTAATCTGGACTTGAATTTGAATTTGAACTTGATTAGGTTGAATTGATCTCTTGCTTGAGATGATTGTTTCCAGTTGAGTTTGATTTTGCTGCTAGTTTCTTCTTGAATCAGATTTTATATCTATTTTTTTCTAGTTTTCAATTCTTCTTTTACAGGCTTATGAAATTGTGGAAGAAGAAAAAAAATGAAACCTGATTCCTTCTTTTCTAATAACTTGTTTAAAAAAATTATTTAATCAGTTGCCACTTGTATACACTAAGCTATACACCTGCAAATAAATATATTTTTTTACTTATCTTACATTTGCTACTACATGTTCTTATTGTTTGACAAATGTTAAAAATATCAATTTTATATTTAAATCCTTTTCATTTCATAAATTACTAAATTTTATATCTACATATGTTTAAATGTTTCATATTTGAAACACCTATATAATTTCAAACTATTTTTATTTATATACAAAGCTTCAAAAGGAAATATATAAAAAATCATTTAATTCTTATTTTAACTGTTATACATTTTAGGTAATAGATATTTATATAACTCATATTATATACATTTCCTTATATATATTTATATTAAAATTAAAAAACAAATTTTATTCATTTCAAATATAGAGTTTTAATTCCAATTTATTCTTAAGACATTTTCAATTGAATTTCAACTCCAAATTCTATTTAAAAATCTATTTTTATAAATATATAACAAATTAATACTTATTTTATTTGTTTTGGAAAAATAATAAATTTTAGATTATAATAAATGATTTATAAAAGAAATTATTTCATATCTATTTGTCTAAAATTCTGAAATATTCACACATTTATCAGAATTTTATTTGTTCAATCACAAATTTGTATTTTAAAACTTTTTAATCCTGTTAATTATCCAATTAATAGATGTCCAAAAATCTGGGTTATCACATTCCTCCCCCTTTGAATCTTTTCGTCCCCGAAAACAAAAGAAACCAGAATTTATTTGACACTTAAAATCAGATAATTTATTCTTTGATCATTTTTAAAACATTTTAAAATCTATATAATATTGTCAAAATAGTTTTATAAAAATACTTTTTATAACTCGATGTTTCATCAAGTCCATCCTCGTTCTCACAGAAATTCGGTCATATGTTGATCAGGCGTAGGACTGAAAATCTATAAGTACTTAGCAGACCCATTTTCAACACCCAGTGAAAATAGTTGGAAAAATATATTTTGCCGAAAATATAGAAAATATTTTTGAAAATAGAGGGAATATCTTTGGTGAGAATGTTTGGAAATCATCACCCCCATCCATGGTCGCAGTTACATCCTAGGTCACGTTGCCATCATAGCAAAAGTCCTTGTAACTGTTGGCACTCCGCCCCCCTCGATTACGCCATGGAATCCGCCACAGATCATAGTTACATCCTGGGTTACGTTTCCATCACATCAAAAGTCCATGTAACAATAGGCATCATCGCCCTCGATTTTCGCTGCCAAAAATGAAACTTCTCCACTCCCACATAGATCGCAGTCTACCGATGTAAAATCAAACGTAGACCGTTAGCTCTCAGCAGCACACACGACTTTCGCTATGTCACCATAGGTCGCAGTCTACCGATCTAAAATCATACGTAGATTGTTGGCTCTCAGCAGCACACATGACTTTCGCTATGGTCTACAGTAGATCGCTGTGACATCGAGTTACACTGTGTCACAGCATAACCCAAATGCCTCTGTAGGCATCAGCGCCCACGATTTTCGCTACACACTGCATAAAATCCTCAGGAACTAGTTTTGTCCGGACTCCTCACAAGATCAACTTTAGAACCCTCCCTCAGGGTTCAAGGCAGTACCACCTTGTGGCACTCCTGAGAAGTTTATTTCAAGGGAGCGCTTTTTTCCCAAAACCATTTTCAAAACACATTATACTATACACATATAATATTTTCCAAATCATGCACCTAGTATGAATCCTAATAAATCTCCTTTCTCAAAATCGATTATCCCAAAATCGATAATTCTCAAACTAGGCTTTTCAAATTCCAATATTGATTTTACCCAAAAATCAAAAGCCTTTCCAAAATCCATAGGTTCCAAAAACCTTTCCGCCAAAATCATTCTCATAAGATCCTTTATATATATATAGATATATATAACCTTGAAAAATCTTTGGATTATTTCAAACTTGAATAAAACCCCTTTTATACTTCAAATATTTTCAAAACCCTTTTCTTCAGGCAAAAGATTCAACAAGGGAAGTTTATCATATATATAACAAAGATACATAACTTCGTTTATGTCAAATCAAATATTCAAATTTGATTACTCTATAAAGTCACTTACCAAATTACTTACTTTTATAAAGTAAATTTTTACCATAGAAATATCCAATTTCCACTTTACTTCATCATATATTTCATAAAATATACCTTTCATTTCAAAAACCATTTCATATTTCTTATCCACGAATTCTCAGTATCAATTTTATTCTAATTCGTACGATGTACACATATCATCCGTACGCATATCAATCTGATCGCTCACTCGATCACACAATTTCACTTCCGAACTAGTATCGTCAACCCGACTTCCTAGTGCGGACTCAGATCTGGTTTCTTGATCAGAAACCGTCATTCTCCTTGCATAGCCATAATTATGATAGAGAATATCCAGAATCAATCAGCAATCCATATCCAGGTTCGCCATCGAAAATCGTGTGAAAAATCCCAACTCGGATCGATATAACTATCTCGAAATTCTATGCTCGAATCTGGATCAAATCATTATACGAATTGAATAGTATACATACATCCTACGTATTTATCTCCATTGATTATTAGCAAAATCAGTTTCCTTTTCTATTCACGTTCACTTAAATTTCATTCACTTATTCACAATTGTTTTAATTCCATTTGGATTATCACTTTAATTCTTATATCAATGGGTATTTAATTATAAATAGTTTGCACTCTGACCAACTTATATTCAGAAAGTAGCTTGAAAAGTTAAAAATAGATAAGTAGTTGAAAAATGATTATTAGTTTGTAAAATAGCCGTAAAATAGTTAAGTGATTAAAAAATAGTTGGAAAATAGTCAAATAGTTATAGAGATTTCAAATAATTGCAAAATAGTTGTAAAACAGTAATTAGTAGTAAAAATAGTAATTAGTTTATAAAACAGTTGTTAAATAGTTCCAAAAATAATTGTAAAAGAAGTATATAATAGTTTGGCTTTAAAAGATAGAATGTATGGTAAGTAGCTTGGAAAAATAGGTTTATATTAAACAGTTAATTTAGAAAATAGTCCAAAGCGAAAATGTTCAATTCCCAACCTCCATTTCCAATCAATTCAATTTAAATTTCCGTTTCCATTTTAATTGACTCAATTCCAATTTAAATAACTTAATTTCCATTGAAATTGATTTAACCCCAATTCAAGTCGAATTAATCCTCAATTTCTTTCCTAAATTCAAATCAAATTCCATTTGAATTTACTTATTCAACTTTAATTTCATTTCAAATTAATCTATTTCAAATTTTCCATTTGAATTTTTAAACTTATCCATCTTCAATCACAATTCCAATTAATTCAAGTCAAATTCTATTTTGAACTAATTCAAATATCAAATTTAAACCATCCCGAATTATATAAATTCGAGTTAAATTTTTAAATATTGATTTAATCCTTGAAATCAAATCAACTTATATCTTTAAACCATTTAATTCTGAATCCGAATTCCATTTTAACCTATTTCAAAGTTCAAATAATAATTCAAATCCTTTTTAAACAACTAAATCTTTGAAATTCAATTTACCACCAAATTTCAATTTTGAAACCAAACCTTTGAAGTTTTATCTTAAACATTCAAATCTTAAGTCCAAAATAATTCCATTTTATCTTAATAATGGATATATTACCACTCCCTATTTCTTTATTCATTTAAACAAATCCAATTTCAGCTTAAAGATTATTAATACCAACAGGATGGTATCATTCAAATTATTTTAAAAAATCCATCCATTTCCAATTTCCAGATCTCAAACCTATTTTGAGATCACACAAGCTTCCAATTCAAATTAACCATTTAACTTTCCAAGTTAAATCCCAATTTCACCTTGAAATTTCCAATTCAGGTTGCCTGTTAAATTATTTAATTTTCCCGAAGTTAAATTCAATTTACTTAATCCAGCCGACCTTACCCAATTCGAATTCCCATTTCAAATTTTAAACTTCATATTAATAATCTTCCCACTTATAAGTTCAAAAACATATCACTTTGGGTATCACATCTCATTTCAAATTTTAAACTCAACATTTACAGTTTATTTCAAACCATCTTTGATACTATGTATATTCCTCATATATACATATTATTTCTTTTACAAACCAAAGTATCCTCGAATTTTAGGCCATCCTTGGTTTTTAATTCAAAACAAATTTCTTTAAATTTTCAGACAACTATTGTTTGAAATAGGACCCTTTCATTCAAATATAATAAATAATATTATTTATTATTTCTTTATCACTTTGAAACAATTTTCATATTTCTGGACCTAAAACTTCACAATTTTAGATCAACTTCAGTTTCAATTTATAAGTCATATGCAGTGACCCTGACTCGACCTTCGAAAATCGGCACCGAATACGACACTCATATTCAAATGCCGCAGATCCAAACATCGAATCTGGTTCGCCGGAGCTTATAACACATCAAGTAAAACAACACAACGGAAGAAAAGAAATGAATATCATTGATATACAACATTCGATACAACAATGATACAATATGAATCAATATCAGAGATACAAGAGAACAATGCAACAACGGAAAACGAATAGCAAAAGAGATAACTCCAATATCAAACTGCAACTCCAATCCAATGCTCCAAAGCCGCTAGCTCGAACCACCATCATGTTGCACAAAGATAAGCAAGACTGGTCCGTGATTCCAAAGACTCCAATATCTAGGATCTCCAAAGAATACCAAAGAGAAAGCTAAAAGCTACCAAATCGATATCTATATCTACTATTTATAAAAACCCAACTCTAGACTGCCCATGTGGAAAATTGTGGGCACCCAGAGTTTAAGAAGGTAACAATAAACTCCGGGTCAGTCATGGGACTGGTATGAGCAAACAAAAATCATTTTATCTTTAAAACAAACAAAGATTTTATACTTGAAATCCGCAATGCTTTTTGAAAAAATGAAACTACCATAAGGCCTACCGCCACACACACCATACTTTTAAAATGGTTTAAAAACCCATATAAACACATTTATAGTTTATATAACCTTTTTACATTATAAATTCTCAACATAGAATTCAATTTCAAATTTTGAATTCAAATTTTAATCAAATTTCAAAACTAAATCAAGTTATTCAAAAATAACTTCTATATTTGAAAATTTCTTTTCAAAAGTCTTTCACTTTAAACCCAATCCATATCCAAAACTATTTGGATATAAAAATTCAATTTTTTTAAAATTATTTCAAAAATCTATGACTTAACCAATTTCCTCGTGCAATCCATATTTATGTGTGTATGGTGTAGTCCAGGGGTTTTACACAATAGCGCAACATCATTCAATCATGACAGATTAAAATACAACAATATATTTGATAAGCGGTATAAACTATAACGCTTATCATTCATATACAGATCACAGATATATATATCACAGATAATAAATTACATCACACATAATTAATTACATTACAGATAACAACATAAATCAGGATATATCACAAAGCATCACATATCAGAAATATCAAACGATTCAATCATCCAATCCAAACATCCATAAGTAATATAATTAATTATCTGATTAATTTAAATCAGACTAGTCACTAATCTTGGTTAATTAATTTTAATTAATTACAAACCATTTAATTAAATATCATTAATGAATTACAATAATTAATTAACCCTTAATAAATAATCATCCCCTCATCACCTTCATTAATTAATTAACCTTTAATTAATTCATCGCATAATTACCCTTAATTAAATAAGTGATTATTCTTAATCACTTAGTCATCATTAACCATAAATTAACTAACAATTAATTTACCTTAATTAATTACCTTAATAAATTAGAAATAAATTAGAAATAAATCCACCTTTAATTATTAATTTATTAATTAGCCTTTAATTAAATTCTTTAATTAATTAACCCTTAATTAATCAATTATTCTCAAATTAATCACCTTAATTAACTAATCACACAAACTAATTATTCTTTAATTAGTTATTATTTTTTAAATTAATTGTTCTTAAAATTAATTAACCTTTAAATACTTGATTAAATCAATCTTTAATCATGAAGTAACAATCCTTAATTACTTTCATTAAGTAACTATCCTTAAGTAATTAATTATTATTTGCAAACATCAATTAAGGAAATAATTAACTATTTTTTTATTAATCTTAAATTTATTAATCTTAATTGAATTACACAAAGTGATTATCTTTTTAAATCAATTAATCTTTAAAACATCTAATCCTTAAACCTTTAATCTTTGAAACAAAGTATATATTTTTTTCATAAAACAACTTGAGACTTTAAAGTCAGATAACAATTTTAAGCATCATCATTTTTTTCTCTTCCTTTAAAATTTATTTTAACTTCTTAGTTAAACTTGAACTTAATTAGTTTTAAAATAATTTACTCCAATCTTAATCCCAAAACTAAATCAAAACATTTAATTTTCTTTCAAGGATGGATCGGAAAAAGATTCAACTTGATTTAATTAAATTTGGATAAAAACTTGTTTTATTTTTAATTTTCTTTTTTGAACTGTAAAATTTTCAACCCTGAGGTGACTCGAGTTCTTACACGAGCCATGTACCACTTTTCCCAAAGTTGGCTTCGAGCCTTCCTGTTTTTTTCCTTTTCAAAACCTGACACACTAATTTACTCACGCAATGCCTCGATATCGAACTCGAGCCCAAAGCAAGTTTCCCCAAGCCAAACCCTTATTTACTTCGAGACAACCCCGAGATGACTTCTTCTTCCCCAACTTCAATAACCCAGGTACACGATCCCACGCGTGCACGTGTACACTGACTACGATCGCCTCTGATCACTGTCGTGATCACCAGCAAGTCAACAACGATGCCCTCGAGCCTCGTGACCACCCAAACTCGTGAAAAAAATCCATCAATCAAAATCAAAAGTTTTGGAACCTGACAAGACGAAACTCATCGACCCAAAACGTCACGCATCACCACCAACGTTGATCTGACACCCCGCCACTGACTCCAAACCCTCGCCGAAGTTCACTGCACCGATCCCCAGGTGCGGTAGCACTCGATCCTCCCCTGCCCGTGTACGAACCCAAGAATTACGCCAACCAAACTGGGCACTAAAACCCTAAATCACTGTCGCAACCTCACTACCATGGTTATTAGAAATCCTGAACATTTTTCCAACGATCTATACCCATCACTCTACCCTCAACATAAATTTCGAACCACCTTTCTCTGCCGATCGATGGTAATCGGTGAAAAAACAATCTTTAGTTAACTCAAAATTTCTCATTGAATATAAGCTTAAAATTTTTGTAATGATTTCCTAAAATCATCATTTCCTAATTTAAACTCAATTATGGGATCAATTCACAAAATTCCAAACATCAATTTTTTTGATTTTTGACAGTTTCACTGTATTTATCATTCTTTTAAATGTCTACTGAATGTTTATCTCTCGAATCTATTTTTAAAATTTATATCGCGTCAATACAAATACTTTTCTTTTAAAGATTATTTCCTAATTCCTATTAGATTTCAAGATATAAATTTTCTTGGATTTCTTTTTTCTTTCTTTTCCTGTTATTAACAGAGAAGGTACCTGTATCACAGACACTCAAATATACACAAATCCTTTGCCTACTTACAAACATGCAATGACATCCATACAACCAGATTTAATCACAAGCATGATGAATATATCACACAAAATCAAGATATTAGAAGGAGGGTAGTTGCTCACCTGTAAATTATGTTGACAGAGAACCTGAATTTAAAACTGGAATTTGAATTTGGTCCTTGGTTCATTGAATCGGCAATTTTGATTTGATTGCTTAATCAATACTTTGTTTTCCAAGCTTGAACTCGAATCCATTTTTTTTGCTTCGGGATGAAAATCTTGCTTTTCAGGTTTTGATTTCAAGCTATCTTGATTACCAGGTTTGTTGCTGAGATGATTTGTTTCTGTTTTAATTGGGTTGCCTTGATCAGGTTCTGGTCATCTCTTGATCCCTGGTTTTGATGTTTGAGATAATTTTGGTTTTCAACTTTGAACCTCGCTTAGATTTTTTTTCTGTTTTGAAGTTCTTCAGGTCTGAGAATTGTGAACTGAGAATAGTAGTTTCCTTTTCTTTCTTCTTTTTCTTTCATTCAAATTTTCAAATTAAAATGATGCCACTTGTTAATTGTATGGCATGCAAAGCCTACAAATGTAAATACATATTTTTAATAATCTCACAAATGTTCAATTCAAATAAATTTATGTAAAGACCCTTTCTTAAATTTATTTATAATTTTTTGTTTTAAACCATATGTTAATAAATTTGCACTTTTGTATTTATATTTTTATTTTTAAAATAACATATTGCCACTTGTTCTTATCATTTACACTTGTTTAATTCTTTGGTTACGGAGATTACATTTGTTAATTACATAGTTTTATTGTTTTACAAATGTCACAAATAAGAAGTTTTATGTTTTAAACCCTTTTCTTTAATTTGTTTATGAATATGTTTTTAAGCCCTTACTTTATTTAATTTAAAAATTTGTTTTAAACCCCTTTTAGTTTTATAAATTACTTAACTCTTTTATGTTTATATCCTAAACATTTAAATAATATTTAAAATATGACTTTATATTATATTTCCTATCAAATAAATACATTTTATTTATTTATTATTTATATAATCTTTTAAAGAAAAAGGGTTTTAAAAATTTAATTATACATGAACAAATATTTTAAAATTTAGTTCTTAATTGACTTTTGAAATATTTATTGTGTAAATTCCAAAATATCATTTTCAAACCAAAATGCATGTTTAAATAATTTAGAAAACAAATTTCTATCAATTTTTGAAATAGAGCTTTTCAAATCCAATATATATATTCAAAGCTTTTATTTTTAAATTTCAATTTCAAAAATTAATAGACAATCAAACAATATCTTTTTTTACAAATACATATTTTATTCATAATTTATTCATCTTCCAAACATTATCTTTCACACCAAAATGCACACTTACAAAAATTATGGAAAAAGATTTTATTAGTTTCAAATACATACGAATTTTAAATTCAAGATATTATAAAATTTCAAGATCACACTTTGTTTTGTACTTATACAATTTTTAAATCAAATCCCAAATTAAAAATAAACAAACATACATCTTATTAATTTTGAAAATTCAAACACAATTTATCTTTTATTCTCAAATCTCCAAATTAATTTTTAAATCAATTCATAATTTAATCAAAATTTTATATTAATTTACCAAATTAATTCTTAATTTAATCTAAGAATCAAATTAATTTAAATTTGTTTAAAAACAGGAATGTTACAAATTTCCCCCCTTAGAAAATTTCGTCCTCGAAATTTGAAAGTACGGAAACAACGAAGGATGGATACACAAAGATGGAGAATCAACTCACAAATAAAGTCGATTATCTATTCTGCATTTGGCTTCCCAAATTAGAATATCAATAATGAATACAAGAACAAATTAAGATACTCGGGTCATCCAGATCTACGAAATATACAGGGGTATTGGTTAGTTCAATGGATAACTAACCCCTCGTAGAATATACCGAGACCCAAAAGAATAAACATATATATGGATACAATCCTAAAATTTTTAGTTTAAACAACCAAAATATACCTACCAACCATAGCAACCAAAGCAAACAATTCATCCAAACAAATAATTCTGACCCATCCGGAGTTTGTATCACATGCAAATATATCAAAGCTTCTTCCTAAAGCTGCCAGGAATCATCAAAGAATTGAAAAGACGAATCAAAGGAGATTTATAGAGAAAGTTGTTTCCGCTATTGCAGGGTATCGACTATTTGTTGTCGTACTCCCCTGTCCCCTATCTCGTCCTCTTCTTGCACTCATACTCACTACCAATGGATAGTAAGAGAATTTACTGAGGCATTCAGACGGATATCTTAGGGATATACTCATTCTAGGGTATACTAATGAGTTACCTAATGTGTTATACTCCTGAGCTAAAGTTTCAACCTTCAGCTCTGATACCAAATGTAGTAGTCTAGTCTTTTCAACCATCGACAGCGGCCAATCTCGACTGGTAGGCTTTTCAACCATCCCAGCCCCGCCGTGGCTCACACTAGTACCCGAAACTTGCTTTTACGGCCAGCCTTTCACTGTCACAGCTTACGCCTAACCAACCCCTTAAAGAGGACATGTAGGGGTAAGAGTCTCCTGCTCGCCACCTAACAAAAAGCGAGAACCCCCCATCACGTTTCACATAGATAAGCAAGTCTCGTCCACAAAGCTACGCTTTTCACAAAAGCCATGCTTTGATCAACAAATGATCAGCAGCAATTCGTATGCCACATTACCAAATTGGGAATGTATCACTAGTAACCATCAACTACATAACCTCTGAGCTCGTATGTCTCAGAGAAGGGTGTTAAGCTAAGAGAATAAATCTCCGCCACCAAACAGAAATGTATTTGATAAAACTAGCTTTACATCTCAAAGTGTAACGTCAGACACACATCCATACAAGTCTATTTCGGGTTCTAACAGAACCGAACGCACTTTCGAAGAAGCCCTTGCAAATCCAAAAAATCTCTAATCACGTCCGGACTTCCCATTACAATGGATGCTCAAATCTCTATACCGGGGATCGGCCGATGCAGAGACATTCGACAAGAAATCCTTTAGTTTTCGAAAATATCCGGTCTTCACCACCGGTCTTCAATTGCTATCCATAACGTTGTATCATTATTCGGAATTGGTTATATGACACAAAGGTCCTCTCCCGGCTAAACCGAATAATGAGCGTAATATTTAAAAACATATGGATATGGGATCTCAGTTAAGTCACTATTTAAAACCCAAAACTTTTCTTTCAAATGGTTAAATTAATTACAATTTCCAATCTTTTAAACAAAAAGATTCATTTTAAAAACCTTCAATGGTTTGAACAATTTCCACACTTTAATCTTTTAAACAAAGATTTATCTTTAAAACCCCCTTTCAATTTAAAACAAGGATCACCAATCTTTAACAAAGATTCATTTCAGCCTTTCAAAACAATTCCATTTCAACTTGGATTAACTCATCCAATCAAAAATTCAATTCATAGCTTTCAAAAATCATTTCCAAAGATTCATTCATAACTTTCAAAAATCATTCTATTTCAAACTTAAGATCTTTTCATCAAAATTTTTGGAAATTCTTTCCTTATATAAAAACTATTATTATTTGAAACCACTTGTTTCCGTTTTGGAAAACCCGATTATATTTGCACGAGTTTAGGCATTTCAAATATAAACTTGGGTTAAATTCAAATTCTCAAAACCATACTTTTAAAATGGTTTAAAAACCCATATAAACACATTTGTAGTTTATATAACCTTTTTACATCATAAATTCTCAACATAGCATTCAATTTCAAATTTTGAATTCAAAATTTAATCAAATTTCAAAACTAAATCAAGTTATTCAAAAATAACTTTTAGATTTGAAAATTTCTTTTCAAAAGTCTTTCACTTTAAATCCAATCCATATCCAAAACCATTTGGATTTAAAAATTCAATTTTTTTAAAATTGTTTCAAAAATCTGTGACTGAACCAATTTCCTCGTGCAATCCATATTTGTGTGTGTATGGTGTAGTCCAGGGGTTTTACACAATAGTGCAACATCATTCAATCATGACAGATTAAAATACAACAATATATTTGATAAGCGGTATAAACTATAACGCTTATCATTCATATATAAAGATCACAGATATATATATCACAGATAATAAATTACATCACACATAATTAATTACATTACAAATAACAACATAAATCAGGATATATCACAAAGCATCACATATCAGAAATATCAAACAATTCAATCATCCAATCCAAACATCCATAAGTAATATAATTAATTATCTGATTAATTTAAATCAGACTAGTCACTAATCTTGGTTAATTAATTTTAATTAATTACAAACCATTTAATTAAATATCGTTAATGAATTACAATAATTAATTAACCCTTAATAAATAATCATCCCCTCATCTCCTTCATTAATTAATTAACCTTTAATTAATTCATCACATTATTTAATTACCCTTAATTAAATAAGTGATTATTCTTAATCACTTAGTCATCATTAACCATAAATTAACTAGCAATTAATTTACCTTAATAAATTAGAAATAAATCCACCTTTAATTATTAATTTGTTAATTAGCCTTTAATTAAATTCTTTAATTAATTAACCCTTAATTAATCAATTATTCTCAAATTAATCACCTTAATTAACTAATCACATAAACTAATTATTCTTTAATTAATTATTATTCTTTAAATTAATTATTCTTAAAATTAATTAACCTTTAAATACTTAATTAAATCAATCTTTAATCATCAAGTAACAATCCTTAATTACTTTCATTAAGTAACTATCCTTAAGTAATTGATTATTATTTGCAAACATCAACTAAGGAATTAATTAACTATTTTTTTATTAATCTTAAATTTATTAATCTTAATTGAATTACACAAAGTGATTATCTTTTTAAATCAATTAATCTTTAAATCATTTAATCCTTAAACCTTTAATCTTTGAAACAAAATGTGTGTGTGTATTTTTCATAAAACAACTTGAGACTTTAAAGTCAGATAACAATTTTAAGCATCATCATTTTTTTTTCTCTTCCTTTAAAATTTATTTAACTTCTTAATTAAACTTGAACTCAATTAGTTTTAAAATAATTTACTCTAATCTTAATCCCAAAACTAAATCAAAACATTTATTTTTCTTCAAGGATGGATCGGAAAAAGATTCAACTTGTTTTATTTTTAGTTTTCTTTTTTGAACGGTAAAATTTTCAACCTTGAGGTGACTCGAGTTCTTACCCGAGCCAGGTACCACTTTTCCCGAAGTTGGCTTCGAGCCTTCCTTTTTTTTCAAAACCTGACACACTAATTTACTCATGCAACGCCTCGATATCGAACTCGAGCCCAACGCAAGTTTCCCCGAGCCAAATCCTTATTTACTTCGAGACAACCCCGAGATGACGTCTTCTTCCCCAACTTCAACAACCCAGGTACACGATCCCACGCGTGCACGTGTACACTGACTACGATCGCCTCCGATCACTGTCGTGATCACCAGCAAGTCAACAACGATGCTCTCGAGCCTCGTGACCACCCAAACTCATGAAAAAATCCGTCGATCAAAATCAAAAGTTTTGGAACCTGATAAGACGAAACTCATCGACCCAAAACATCACGTATCACCACCAACGTTGATTTGACTCCCCGCGCTTCATCCAAACCCTCGCCAAGTTCACTACACCGATCCCCCTAGGTGCGGTAGCACTTGATCCTCCCCTGCCCGTGTACGAACTCAAGAATTACGCCAACCAAACTGAGCATTAAAACCCTAAATCACTGCCACAACCTCACACCATGCTTAATAAAAACCATAAACATTTTTCCAACGATCTTTACCCATCACTCTACCCTCAACATAAATTTCGAACCACCTTTCTCTGCCGATCGACGGCAATCGGTGAAAAAGCAATATCTAGTTAACTCAATATTTCTCATTGAATAAAAACTTAAAATTTTTGTAACGATTTCCTAAAATCATCATTTCCTAATGTAAACTCAAATATGGGATCAATTCACAAAATTCCAAACATCAATTTTTTTGATTTTTGACGTTTCACTGCATTTATCATTCTTTTAAATGTCTACTGAATGTTTATCACTCGAATCTATTTTTAAAATTTAAATCGGGTCAATACAAATACTTTTCTTTTAAAGATTATTTCCTAATTCCTATTAGATTTCAAGATATAAATTTTCTTGGATTTCTTTTTTCTTTCTTTTCCTGTTATTAACAGAGAAGGTACTTGTATCACAGACACTCAAATATACACAGATCCTTTGCCTACTTACAGACATGCAATGACATCCATAGAACCAGATTTTAATCACAAGCATGATGAATTTATCACACAAAATCAAGATATTAGAAGGATGGTAGTTTCTCACCTGTAAATTATGTTGACAGAGAACCTGAATTTAAAACTGGAATTTGAATTTGGTCCTTGGTTCATTGAATATGCAGTTTTGATTTGATTGCTTAATCAATACTTCGTTTTCTAGGCGTGAACTCGAATCCATTTTTTTTTGCTTTAGGCTGAAAATCTTGCTTTTCAGGTTTTGATTTCAAGCTATCTTGATTACCAGGTTTGTTGTTGAGATGATTTGTTTCTGTTTTAATTTGGTTGCCTTGATCAGGTTCTGATTATCTCTTGATCTCTGGTTTTGATGTTTGAGATAATTTTGGTTTTCAACTTTGAACCTGGCTTAGCTTTTTTTTCTGTTTTGAAGTTCTTCAGGTCTGAGAATTGTGAACTGAGAATAGTAGTTTCCTTTTCTTTTTTTTTCTTTCATTCAAATTTCAAATTAAAATGATGCCACTTGTTAATTGTATGGCATGCAAAGCCTACAAATGTAAATATATATTTTTAATAATCTCACAAATGTTCAATTCAAATAAATTTATGTAGAGACCCTTTCTTAAATTTATTTATAAGTTTTTGTTTTAAACCATATGTTAATAAATTTGCACTTTTGTATTTATATTTTTAATTTTAAAAGAACAAATTGCCACTTGTTCTTATCATTTACACTTGTTTAATTCTTTGGTTACGGAGATTACATTTGTTAATTACATAGTTTTATTGTTTTACAAATGTCACAAATAAGAAGTTTTATGTTTTAAACCCTTTTCTTTAATTTGTTTATGAATATGTTTTTAAGCCCTTACTTTATTTAATTTAAAACTTTGTTTTAAACCCCTTCTAGTTTTATAAATTACTTAACTCTTTTATGTTTATATCCTAAACATTTAAATAATATTTAAAATATGAATTTATATTATATTTCCTATCAAATAAATACATTCTATTTATTTATTATTTATATAATCTTTTAAAGAAAAAGGGTTTTAAAAATTTAATTATACACGAACAAATATTTTAAAATATAGTTCTTAATTAACTTTTGAAATATTTAGTATATCATTTTCAAACCAAAATGCTTGTTTAAATAATTTAGAAAATAAATTTCTATCAATTTTTGAAATAGAGCTTTTCAAATCCAATATATATATACATTCAAATCTTTTATTTTTAAATGTCAATTTCAAAATTTAATAGACAATCAAACAATATCTTTTTTTTACAAATACATATTTTATTCATAATTTATTCATCTTCCAAACTTTATCTTTCACATCAAAATGCACATTTACAAAATTTAAGGAACAAGATTTTATTAGTTTCAAATACATAGGAATTTTAAATTCAAGATATTATTAAATTTCAAGATCACACTTTGTTTTGTACTTATACAATTTTTAAATCAAATCCCAAATTAAAAATAAATAAACATACATCTTATTAATTTTGAAAATTCAAACACAATTTATATTTTATTCTCAAATCTCCAAATTAATTTTTAAATCAATTCATAATTTAATCAAAATTTTATATTAATTTACCAAATTAATTCTTAATTTAATCTAGGAATCAAATTAATTTAAATTTGTTTAAAAACAGGAATGTTACATCATACTTACCTAAATGTTTTACTTCTTTAAAACATTTTATTTTGCTTACTCATTAACACACATTTCATTATTAAACACCATAATCATTTATGATAATAACCAAGATTATCGTATCTGGAAACCAATTCATTATTATCTTATTCTGAAACTCTTCTCCAAATTCAAGATTTCAATTCTAGTTTGAATCTATTTCAAACTTATCTTTATTCAATTTAAATTTGGTTGTATTACTATTACCACCTATATTTAATTCAAATGATTTAACAACCAATTACCTTAATATTTATTTAGAAAGATATATTGCTTTATATATCAAAACATAATCTTATATAAAAATCACTTATTTTTAAAATTATTTAAAATCTTTATATAAGAAATTAACAAGTACTCTCTCATATATAAATATATATATATATACGTATATACACACTCAACTCATTCTAGGGTATCATTGACCCTATCCTTAATGAGTATCCCCACCAGAGCCAAGGTTCTCGCTTAACCTTCAGCTCTGACACCAAATGTAACGACCCGAAAATTTCGCTCCTGAAATTTCCAAGTAGTTAGAAAAAGAAGAAAAGAGATAGAAGGAGAAGAAACAGAAAACCAAACTTAGAATCTCACATTCACAGCGGATAAAATATAATATCGAATAATATTTTTTACACAAAGAAAACTATATCAGTCAATTGCATTCTAATACATCAGAGTTAAATATTTCACAATAACAGGGAAATTAAAATAACTTGTCCCAGAAATACAAACAATATATTACAACGGATACACACCATATGTTCTTGCCATCCAACTCGCCTCTTGAGTTCCAGAACATCCTTACCTGAAAATCTGTAATACCCGGTCTGACCCGAGCATTACATCAAAGTAACACCCAGGTCAGGCTGGAAACCAGCGTGAGTAAATCTATCTAACATAGAATACAACAGCACAAAACTTATATAAAACCCGGGGTAACTCGTATCAGTTTACAAATTCATAATTTGTTATAGACAACACTTATTTCTCACATCAATTTCTAAGTTCCAAAACTTAGATTAAATGGTCCAATTCCCTTAAATCATTCCATTCCAGCTTATTGATTTCGCATATCAATGTATAAAGAATCGAAGTGGTTTCGGGTATTTGCTAATACCCGACCTTGGTCTCTTCAATTCTATGTCATGTCTGATCCAAGTTGTTAAGTTTTAAAAGCACACATTTCATATCCAAGATATCATATCACATAACTATCCAATTCAGATATATAACCTATATTATCACAGTTCAACCCATTCATATCACAGCACATCTCAATCGCCCATCAAAGATATCATCAATCCAAGTTATCCAATTTCATTCAACCATCCATAAACAAGATTTATTATATATAAATTTAATTAATTTCCAATTAAATTAATTACCAACTTAATTACTTGGATTACCTAAATCCTGCTTATTTAATATTAATTAATTACAACCCAACTAAATCATTCTTTAATTATCCATCTTAATTAACCATCCTTGATTAATTATACTTTAATTACATCGAGTAATTAACCCTTAAGTATCACACAGATTAATTAACCTTAACCATTCTCCTTAATTATCTTTAATTAATCTCCTTAATTAATTAATTACATTCATTAATAATCCTCTATTCACTTCCAGTAATTAATTATTCTTTTAATTAATTACATTTAACAAGTAATCTTTAAATTACTCACATTCATTAATTTACCATAATTAATCTCATTCAGTAATTAACTATACATTAATTAATGAATCATCAATTACTTAAGATCTTAATTGATTTTAACGATAAACCCTTTTATCCTTTTTCTCTAATTATGTTTAACTATCTTTATTTCCTTATTAAATAAAACTTGAGAATAATTTATCACCATATTATTAACTTAAACCTTTAAGTTACACTAAGGATTTAAAATCACTTTATCCTTTTAAATATTTAATTAATTACAATATCCAGTTTTATTTAAAATAAACTTTCGAACAAGGATTATATAAATTTTAAAACACCTTTAACTTAATAAATTTAAACATAATTTATTTTAATCCAAAATTAACCTTTAATATTTCAGAATAAATGGGTTGAGGAATTGGTTTTAAAATTGTTTAAATTTTAAAACTCATATTTTCATTTGCTTAAAACTGGATATTGACACACCCGAGAAAAAACACCAATTCTCAAGCCAAACCCTGATTTCTTCGAGTTCGTTCTTAAGGCCATCGCCAACATTCCCGAGCTTTCCCCCTTAAAAACAACTTGCTTAAGTCTTAAAAATTTTAAATCTGTTAAATACTACTATGTTTGGCCCAGATTTACACGGCCCAATATCTCCTTTTTCCCACTATCTCTCACTCTCTCATTCTTCCCAAATCGAACACGAATAGGAACGTGCATGCCTGTGCACGTGAACAACCACTACGGTCATCGATTCCGACCACTGACCTCCTCGCCAAAACACCCCCATCCATCTCCCCACGAAACGCTTCCTGAATCGCGAAGTCCGGCCCTGTTCGAAAAATCGAACATCACAACAAGTGCTCGATAACTGACATCCTACCCTCGCCACCTCGATCAACCACCACCTTCCTCCGATCAACCCCAAAACTTTCCTGAAGCTTCGTTGCCTCCCGCTCCTGCCTTTCCCATACGTCCGCATTCCCCTAGCATTCCCTCATCGTCACAAATTTAAAGGGACCAAACCAACCCAAATGTCAACCAAAACCCTAGAGTCACCGCATCCCACCAATCCATCCATTAATAAAATCAATTGTCATTTCTCCAATGCTCCACACCCCTGCAGCTATCTCCTGACCAAATATAAGGCCCACCATTATCTGCATTACCGAAATTTGGCCAATGACTAGTTCTCGAACAACTCAAGATACCTCTTCATATACACATCTAAAAATCTTGATATTATTACTAAAAATCGTGATTTCTAAAGACGAATTAAATTATAAAGGTGAAACTTGAAATTAAATCAATCAATTTTTCTGATATATTTTCTTCTTTACTGTAATTGCTTATTTATCCAATAATTACCTAGAAATTTTACTTGAAATATTTTTAAAATTTGCATTACATCATTACAGACAAGTTTCATTTAAACATCATGTGCTAGAAGTGATCAGGCGAAGAGATTTTAATTTTTGAAACTTAATAGAGCTGTTGAAAAAAAACAGGGATATACTTATTCATACACAGACATGCAAACTGTAATCTAAACTAGACAACATTTATTCCAGAAATGCTAACCATATTTAAATTATTGTTGTTGTTATTTGTTGTATTCCTAATGTATAGATGATTTACCTAAAAGGCTTAAAGTTTACTCACCCATTATGCTTGAACAGAGCAGCAGTTTTTACTTTGGAAAGCTGGAAATTGCTTCCCCTAATCTGGACTTGAATTTGAATTTGAACTTGATTAGGTAGAATTGATCTCTTGCTTGAATAAACTAAGCTATACACTTGTTTAACTTGTTTAAAAAAATTAATACACGTTCTTGATTAGGTAGAACTTGATTCCTTCTTTTCTAATAACTTGTTTAAAAAATATTATTTAATCACTTTCCACTTGTATACACTAAGTTATACACTTGTAAATAATTTTTTTTTTTTTTTACTTATTTACATTTGCTAATACACGTTCTTATTGTTTGACAAATGTTAAAAATATCAATTTTATGTTTAAATCCTTTTCATTTCATAAATTACTAAATTTTATATCTACATATGTTTAAATGTTTTATATTTGAAATACCTATATAATTTCAAACTATTTTATTAATATATAAAGCTTCAAAAGGAAATATATATATAAAAATATTTAATTCTTATTTTAACTATTATACTTTTTAGATAATAGATATTTATATAACTCATATTATATACATTTCCTTATATATATTTATATTAAAATTAGAAAACAAATTTGATTCATTTCAAAAAAGCGTTTTAATTCCAATTTATTCTTAAGACATTTTCAATTGAATTTCAACTCCAAATTCTATTTAAAAATCTATTTTTACAAATATATAACATATTAATACTTATTTTATTTGTTTTGGAAAAAGAATAAATTTTAGATTATAATAAATGATTTATAAAAGAAATTATTTCATATCTAATTGCCTAAAATTCCAAAATATTCTGACATTTATCAGAATTTTATTTGTTCAAATTACAAATTTGTATTTTAAAACTTTTTAATCCTGTTAATTGGATAATTAACAGATGTCCAAAAATCTAGGTTATCACATTTTTTAAAACCATTTAAAATCCTTATATAAGAAAATAACAAGTGCGCTCTCATATATATACATACACACACACTTATTATATATATTAATAAATTTATTTTCAACCTGAAATGACGTGTAGCTCATTTGGTAAGAAGTGCGCATGGCTCCCTTGCAACCTGGGTTCAAATCCCATTGCAGCCTATTTTTGGGAGATTAAATTTAACCAAAGTCTTATACTTGAAAGGCTTTAACTGGTATAGATGTAATCGGACTTTTCCGAAACGAAAACTATTTGTTTTTAAATAATAATAGCTTTCATATAAAGAAAGGATTTTCAATTTGTATCGAAAAGATTTCAAGTTTGAAATAAAATTGTGAATTGTTTTTAAAAGCTATGAATGAACCTTTATGAAAGATTACTAAACTTTGCTTTAAAATCAAAGAGGATTTTAAATGGTGTATCTTTTGTATATAAAAGATCTGAAATGGGAATTGTTTTGAAAGTTATGAATGGATCTTTGGAAATAGTTTTGAAGCTATAAATTGAGTCTTTGGGTTAATAATTGGATGAGATAATCCAATTCGAAAAGGAAGTAGTTTTGAAAAGTTGTGAATGAATTTTTGTGAAATATTGGTGAACTTTGTGTGAAGTCAATCCTTTTGATTTGAAATGGTAATTTGTTTAAACCGTTTGAAAGAAAAGTTTTAGCTTTTAAGTTGTGACTTAGCTGAAATCCCAATATCCATATGTTTTTCAATATTGCGTTCATTATTCGGTGTAGCCAGGTGAGGACATTTGTGTCATATAACCCATTTCGAATAGTGGTACGATGAAATGGGTAACATTTAAAGACCGGTGGTGAAGACCAGGTATTTACGAGAACGATAAGATAACCCATCGAATGACTCTGCACTGAGTAGCTATGATATAGAGATCTCCATATGTGATGGGGAGTCTGATCAGGATTGTGATTATCCGGATTTGCAAGGGCTTCTTTGGAAGTGCCTTCGGTTCTGTTCGAACCCGGAACAAACTTGTATGGATGTGTGTCTGACATTACACTTTAAGATGTAAAGCTGGTTTCTATCAAATACATTTCTGTTTGGTGGCAAAGATTTATTCTCTTAGCTTAACACCCTTCTCTGAGACGTACGAGCTCAGAGGTTATGTAGTTGATGGTTACTAGTGTTACATTCCCAATTTGGCAATGTGGCATACGAAGTGCTGCTGATCATTTGTTGATTAAAGCATGACTTTGTGAAAAAGCGTAGCTTTGTGGACGAGACTGCATCAGGAACTCACACCCCAAAAATGGTCGAAATAGGAAAGATGCGGCAAGGTTGCGGGGGTTGCGCCCCTAGGGTATGTCCATTCCTTCTGGAAAAGGGTGGTATCATGGTATGGAGCCCAGATATTTAACCTATGTGGTTACTGCAAATACATTGCTTTGTGGTTGTTGGTGTTGATAGCTCTCGGATAAAGGTCGCGAACGACCGGGGATGGCATATCTTAGATGTTACTCCGGGAAGGGAGTACACCGGCCTTGTATTGGCAGAGAGCCGGGTAGGTTCTTGAGGGCATCCCTCCAGAGGCGTTCCATTTATTAAGGAAGTTTCTTAGCCTGACCATTTGTTGGAAAATCCAGGGAAACAATACACGCCCTGTACGGTTTTAGTTGTATAACCTGCCATGGAATTTGGCGGTAACCTGCTATTGAACATGGTAGCTATAGTAGGCATACGACGAAATGTTGTATGCTGGCTAAGATTAATATTATACTTTTGAAAGATTTATCTGCACTATGCACTAATAATAATATCAAATGGTTTTTCGCGTATTAAGCATTTTTGACTATCATAAGGAGAAATCTCCTCCAATTCTGCGTTTGCATGGTGTGTGCGGTGGGAGGCCTTATGGTAGTTTCATTTTCTAAAAAGCATTGCGGTTTTCAATGTTTTAAATTCCTTTGTTGTTTGTTTTAAATATAAAACTGTTTTTGATTTCTCATACCAGTCCCATGACTGACCTGGAGTTTATTGTTCCCTTCCTAAACTCTGCGTGTCCATAATTTTCCACACGGGCAGTCTAGAGTTAGGTTTTTCAGATAATCAAATAGTAGGTGTAGATTTGATAGCCATCAGCCATTGGTTAGTAGCTTTTGGATATCGTTGGAGTCTTTGGATTTTTTGGGATCGAGTTTGCTACAAGTTCAACTTGATGGGGGTTTGAGCTAGCTTTGGATTGGAGATGGAGTTTTTTTGGAGTTTGGCATTGAAGACATTGTCTTTCCGCTGCTGTTGTCTCTGTTATTGTCTTGTGTCTATCTTTGATATATTGATAGTCATTTGTATCAAATTGTTGTATCAGATATTGTATATCAATGATATTATCCTTTTCTTCCGATGTGTTGTTATACTTAATGTGTTATATGCTTCGGCGAGCTAGATTCGGCGTTTGAATCTGTGGCATTCGAGTACAAGTGAAGTACGAGTGCCGATTTTCGAAGGTCGAGTCAGGATCGTTACAATGGTATCAGAGCTGAAGGTTGAAACTTCAGCTCAGGAGTATAACACATTAAGTAACTCATTAGAGATAGGGTGAAGTATACCCTAGAATGAGTATATCCCTAAGATATCCGTTCGTGTGCCTTAGTAAATTCTCTTACTATCCACTGATAGTAAGTATCAGTGCAAAAAGAGGACGAGGTAGGGGACAGGGGAGTACCACTACAAATGGTCAACACCCTACGACAGTGGAAACAACTTTCTTCTCAATCTCCTTTGATTCGATTTCAAATTCTTTGATTGCTTCGTGGCAGCTCCAAAAAGAAGTTTCGGTGTGATGATGGCCCTGCGAATCGTGTAGATAAGTTCCTATCTCATATTCACGTTATCAGCTTTTCATTTCAACTTTAACGAAATTGAAATTTTATTAGAATAAATTGGTATATTAAATATGAAGTTGAATATGAAGATTTGTATTATAATCAAAATTGAAATTCTACTGTAATTTCTTGTGAATATCAAAGTCCAAAGAGGGACAAGTTATATATATTTTGGGGTATTCTGACCTGAATTTGGAACCCATACCTAGTGTTTGAGAGTTGTAGAAGATTGAATCTATTTTTTTGTTCTTTGGGGTCCGATATATTCTGCGAATGGTTAGTTATCCCTTTGGACTAACCAAGGCCCCTGCATAATTCGTAGACCGGTGACCCAAGTATCTTGTGAGATTAAATGAGTTTGTTCTCATAACTATTGGTGATATTCTGATTTGGTAAGCCAATGCAGAATAGATATTCAGTTTGACCTGGAAAACTATTTTCTCTATCTTTGTGCATCCATCCTTTGTTGTCTCCTTGGCAAATTTCGGGGACGAAATTTTCTTAAGGGGAATGTCTGTGACATCTCCGTTTTTAAATCAAATTTAAATTGGTAAGTAATTTCATTTTTGAAATTAAATTATGAATTAATTTGGTATTTTCCAAATTTAATAGATATTTGTTAATTTATTAATATAAATGAATATAAATATGATTTTTAAATAGAATCTCCAATTGGAAATTCAAAAATAAATAATTTGAATAATATTTTGATGATAAGTTTAATAATGGATTAATTTGAAAATGTGAATGAATATCAAAAGATAGTAAATAAAGAAATTGATTTGAAAATTCAATAAATTGATTTTTAATAGAATTTTGATTTGGAATTCAAAGTTAAAAATCTTATAAGACATATTGGATTTGAAATCATTGTATTTAATAAAGATTTGTTTTCCAAATTCATTGAATAGGCATTTTGGTTTAAAAGTAATATCGTGGAATTGATATGACTAAAATTTACAAAAGCTATCTAAAGAATTAAATTCAAATATATACATATTATATACTTATTTATTTATAGTTTGATTTATTTTAAAATACCATTCTTTAAAGTTATAACTATAGATATAAATATTTATTAGATTTGATAAAAAGATTTAAAACACATTTTCTTTTGAAATAAATAAATATAGTTTGTATATTCATGAATTTAAAATGTAAAACGTTTACATATGTTAAGTTATAAAATATAAATAATTAAAAGTTTTTAAATAAAATAAAAACAAGGGTTAATAAAAAAAATTATAAATAAATTGACAAAGAGGATTTACACATAATTTGTATAACAAGAGACATTTGTACAATAATTATGCAAGATAATAACAAGTGTTAGATTTATAATTACAAGTGTTAACAAATAAAGACAAGTGAAAAAATGTTTTTCTTTTTGAATTCATTAAGTAAATAAACTTCAAAATGAAGAATAAACTAGGCTATTTTGAAACTTCTCAAAAATGAAATCAAAATCAGTAAAACAAAAATCATCAAATTTTTTTAAAAAAAAAATCAAAACAAAATCATTTTAGCAATCAATCTGGAAGATACAAATATGAAGCAGCTCAAACTTCATCAATAAGCAAGCTTCAGGATTCGAAATAAAAAAATAATAATCAAACAACAGTTTTTTTCCAAAGCATTTCAAGACTGGAAAACAAAGGCTTCAACCAGTTTCAAAGTCTTCAACTTAGGAATCTAAGCAAAGTACAAAATCAATTGACAACTAGATCAGTTCAACTTAGAAGAAACAACAGATCAGAAGCAAACTTTCAAGATTTCAGTGTAAATCAAATTTCCATGCCTGTGTGCTCTGTTTTGTTCTTCATGACTGAGGTGAGCAAACTAGACCTGAGTATACTTTTATGTCTTGATGTTGTGATTGGTCCTTAAAGTAAAAAATAATGAATGATGTTCTGCATGTATGAATTTGTGTATGCATGTGTGTATCTGAGAAATGTCTGTGCATATGTTCTCCTTTGTTTAAAATTGCAGATTCAAACACAATAGAAAAATTAGTATCTTCCCATTTAAATGAATTTAGGCTATAATTTCTAAAAGGAATATGTTTGTATCAATAAACATCAATCAAGAAAAAATTATTAAGAAGAATATGTAGGTAGAATTGCTAGAAATCAGGATGACAGAAGAAAAATAAATTCAATTTGAGAATTTGATTTTTAAATTGGTAAGTTTTGATTATACAGACTGATTCGTATTTCAAAAAGATGAATTTAGAAAATCATTTCATGATTTTTAAGCTAGTAATGATCTAGAAACCATTAGATGAACATAAATCAAATTTTGATCAAGTTCTGGCAATCGGTGACACGATTGGTCTTGTGATTGAATCTGAAGCATGCTTGTAGATAAGGGATTATCAGAAAAATGGTGGAATAAATTCTAGATCGCCAAAGAAGATGGACAATGTAAAAATAGGGTTTTGAGACCTCGTTTGAATGATGTTGTATTCGAGGTCACTGCGCTGTCAAAGGTGAACTGGACTTCGTCGTAGGGGTTGGAATCGATGCTCAAGTGGTCGACGATGTTCTGGGTAGGCTCGCAAGGTTTCAGGTGAACGCTGGCGGCGATACGTGAAGTTTTTGTCGACCAGGTTGTGTTTAGGTGTTGCTCGATTGACCAAATTCAATTTTTAGGTCAGATTCGTCGAATTGGGCAATTGAGTTCGTCGATTGCATCGAGAGTGACTTGTGGGTGGTCGCAATGTTGGTCGGAGAGCGTTCTGATGATCGTGCACGTGCACCCATGTATGTGTGCATTAGCCGCTGTTTGAAGTTTTGGGGAAGAAGAATGCTCTCAGGCCCAAACTCGAGAAAGACATGGATTCGACTCGAAGCGATGGAATGGTGGTTGAACTCGAGAGTGTTATCAGGTTTTACACGTGAGTGCCTCGGGTCTAAAGCATTTAGACAACCAGATTTTAAATTTGAATGGAATAGGTTTTAAAATCTTATTCTTAAATAAATTTCTTTTATATAATAAAACTTTATTTAAAATTTTGGGTCAATGAAAGTTTTATAGTTTATTTAACTTAAAATTAATTAAGTTTTGTTTTCCTTAATTATTCTGAAATTTAAATTTAATAATTACGAAACTGATTTAAAAAGATGAATGGTTTATCTTAATAATGTTTTGATTACTAAATTATTTAAAGGTTATCAAATTTAGTTAATTGTTAATGATGATTTACTTTATTTAACAAGGTTTAAAGGATGTAATTAAGTGATTAAATAAGAACAATTACCTCGTGTAATTAAAGTAAAGTTAATACCTTGGGTAATTACCTTTGAGGGTAATTAATTAAAGTGATTAATGAATTAAAATGATTTGAGGTTGATTTTGTTAATGTTATTAATATATTAAAGGTTGATTAAATTATGGTATTAATCAAGCAATTGAAGAATAATTAATTAAGGCTAATTAATTTGAATGATTAATTAGTAGAGGTAATTAATTTGAGAATAATTAATTAATTAAGAATTTATTAATGAAAGTGATTAGGGATAATCACTTATTGTAATAAATTGAAGATAATTAATTTAATTAATTTATCGATTAATTAATTAAGGTTAATTAATTAAAGAATAATTAAATAATTAAAGGTTAATCATTTAATAATTTAGGGTTAATTAATTATTATTAAAGGTTAATTAATTAAAATGGTTTGTAATTAATTAACCAGGATTAGCGTTTATCTATAAGTAATTAATCTGATTTAAATTAATCAGATACATAATTGATTTTGCTTATGGATGTATGAATTGTATGAATTGCCTAAGTTGATCTAGAATGATTCTGTGATGTGGATTGTTTTGATTGAGCCATGTGTGTATATTATTTATCTGTAATATATTTACATATTTATGTGTGATGCATTTACATATCTATCTGTGAAATCTGTGAATGATGATAAGCGTTATAGGATTATACCGCTTATCAAATATTATTATGCTTGAATCTGTAATGATTGATGATGTTGCATTATTGTGTGAAACCCTTGGACTACACCATACACACACAAATATGGATAGCATGAGGAAATTGGTTAAGTCACGGATTTTTGAAATGGTTTTAAAATTGAATTTTGAATCCAAATGGTTTTGGAAATTTAATTGGATTAAATATAAAAAGCTTTTGAAAAGGGATTTCAAAGATAAAAAGTTATTTTGAATAACTTGATATTTTGATTTGAAATTGAATTCAAAAATTTGAGATTAAATTCTATGTTTGGAAATTATGGTTTAAAAAGGATATACAAGTTATAAATGTGTTTATATGGGTTTTAAAAAATAGTATTGTTTTGGGAAATTAAATTTAACCGAAGTCTCATATTTGAAAGGCTTTAACTGGTATAGATGTAATCGGACTTTTCCGAAATGAAAAATATTTTTTCAAATAATAATAGCTTTCATATAAAGAAAGGATTTCCAATTTGTATCGAAAAGATTTCAAGTTTGTAATAAAATTGTGATTTTTTTTGAAAGCTATGAATGAACCTTTGTGAAATATTACTAAACTTTGTTTTGAAATCAAAGAGGATTTTAAATGGTGTATTTTTGTATATAAAAGATCTGAAATGGGAATTGTTTTGAAAGTTATGAATGGATCTTTGGAAATAGTTTTGAAAGCTATAAATTGAGTCTTTGGGTTAATAATTGGATGAGATAATCCAATTTGAAAAGGAAGTGGTTTTGAAAAGTTGTGAGTGAATCATTGTGAAATATTGGTGAACTTTGTGAAGTGAATTTTTTTGATTTGAAATGGTAATTTGTTTAAACCATTTGAAAGAAAAGTTTTGGGTTTTTAGTTGCGACTTAGCAGAAATCCCAATATCCATATGTTTTTAAATATCGCGCTCACTATTCGATTTAGCCGGGAGAGGACCTTTGTGTCATATAACCCATTTCGGATAGTGATATGACGAAATGGATAGCATTTGAAGACCAGTGGTGAAGACCGGGTAGTTACGAGAATGATAGGATAACCTATCGAATGACTCTGCGCTGAGTAGCTACGGTATAGAGATCTCCATATGTGATGGGGAGTCCGATCAGGATTGTGATTATCTAGATTTGCAAGGGCTTCTTTGGATGTGCTTTTGGTTCTGTTCGAACCCGGAACAGACTTGTATGGATGCGTGTCTGACATTACACTTTGAGATGTAAAGCTGATTTCTATCAAATAAATTTCCGTTTGGTGGCGGAGATTTATTCTCTTAGCTTAACACCATTCTCTGAGACGTACGAGCTCAGATGTTATGTAGTTGATGGTTACTGGTGATACATTCCCAATTTGGTAATGTGGCATACGATGTGCTGCTGATCATTTGTTGATCAAATTATGGCTTTGTGAAAAACGTAGCTTTGTGGACGAGACTGCATCAGGACCTCACCCCCTGGAAATGGTCGGAACAGGAAAGATGCGGCAAGGTAGCAGGGGTCGTGCCCCTAGGTTATGTCCATTCCTTCTGGAAAAAGGTGGTATTATGATATGGAGCCCGGATATTTAACCTATGTGGTTACTGCAAATTCATTGCTTTTTGGTTGTTGGTGTTGAGAGCTCGGATAAAGGTCATGAACGACTGGGGATGTCATATTTTAGGTGTTACTCCCGAGAAGGGAGTGCACTGGCCTTATGTTAGCAGAGAGTCGGGTAGGTTCTTGGGGGCATCCCTCCATTTATTAAGGAAGTTCCTTAGCTGGACCATTTGTTGGAAAATCCAAAGAAACAATATGCGCCCTGTACGGTCTTAGTTGTATAACCTGCCATGGAATGTGGCGGTAACCTGCTATTGAACATGGTAGCTATAGTAGGCATACGACAAAATGTTGTATGCTGGCTAAGATTAATATTATACTTTCGAAAGATTTTTCTGCACTATGCACTAATAATAAGATCAAATGGTTTTTCGCGAATTAAGCATTTTTGACTATCATAAGGAGAAATCTCCTCCAATTCTACGTTTGCATAGTCTGTGCGGCGGGAGGCCTTATGGTAGTTTCATTTTCCAAAAAGCATTGCGGTTTGCAATGTTTTAAATCCCTTTGTTGTTTGTTTTAAAGATAAAAATGTTTTTGTTTGCTCATACCAGTCCATGACTGACCTGGAGTTTATTGTTCCCTTCCTAAACTCTAGGTGTCCACAATTTTTCACACAGACGGTCTAGAGTTGGGTTTTTCAGATAATCAAATAGTAGGTGTAGATTCGATAGCCATCAGCCTTTGGTTAGTAGCTTTTGGATATCGTTGGAGTCTTTGGATTTTTTGGATCGAGTTTGCTACAAATTCAACTTGATGGGGGTTCGAGCTAGCTTTGGATTGGAGATGGAGTTTTTTTGGAGTTTGGCATTGAAGATATTGTCTTTCCGTTGCTGTTGTCTCTGTTATTGTCTTGTATCTATCTTTGATATATTGATAGTCATTTGTATCAAATTGTTGTATCAGATATTGTATATCAATGATCTTATCTTTTTCTTCCACTGTGTTGTTATAGTTAATGTGTTATAAGCTCTGGCGAGCCCGATTCGGCGTTTGAACCTGCGTCATTCGAGTACAAGTGAAGTACGGGTGCCGATTTTCGAAGTTCGAGTCAGGATCTTTACATTTATCGAGATCAAAGTTTAAGTTCTTTATTGCCCACAACGCTTTGTGCTCGATTCCAACGGGTAATGGCAAGCTTCACTGTAAACTAAACAAAATGGGGACATCCCAAGGTTAGCTTTAAAAGAGTACGATAAGCCCAAAGTGCTCGGTCAATTTTTGAGACCAATCTTTTCGATTTTTTTGACAGTTTTCTCCAAGATTTGTTTTATTTGAGGATTTGAAACTTCAACTTGCCCACAAGTTTGAGGATGATATGGAGTTGATAAGTTGTGGGTTATCGAGTATTTCTTCATTAATGTTTCAAAAGATCGATTGCAAAAATGTGTTTTGTTATCATTGATTATTGTGCGAGGTGTGCCAAACCTCGAAAAGATGTTTTCTTTGAGAAATTTCACAATAATTCTATGGTCGTTGGTTTTGCAATGAACTGCTTTGATCCATTTGAGACGTAATCGATAGCGAGAAGGATATACAAGTTTCCAAAAGAATTGGGAAAAGGTCCTATAAAGTCGATACCCCAAAATCAAAGATTTCGATCGTAAGAATGGGGTTTAGAGGCATCATATATCATCGAGAAATCCATCCAAGCATTTGACATCGATCGCAAATTTTACAAAATTCAAACGAGTCTTTAAAAAGAGAAGGCTAATAGAAACCACACCGAAGCACTTTTTCCATAATTTTTCGAGGACCGAAATGTCCACCGCACGCTTGATCGTGGAAAAACGAAAGAACACTCCTGATCTCATTATCCGAAATGCAACGTCGGATGATTTAGTTGGGACAATATTTGACAAGTATGGATCGTCTTAATAGAAATATTTCACTTGGGACATAAATTTTCATTTGTCCTGTTTGGACTAAGATGAGGGAGTTTCTTTGGTGACTAAGTAGTTCACTGTGACGACCCGGAATTTTGACATTTGAAACTGGGATATTTAATTGATTTTAAGTATTTAGAAGTTAATTTTTAACTTGAATTTCAAATACAACCAATTAGTGGATAATTCAATCATTGGATTAATAATTGGAAATTGGGTAAAATATGAAATCTTAAGTTTTAAGCTTGTTAAAAATAATTTGAAGGCTTATAAAATTTATATTAACGATACTGAAGATAATAGAAGTGTTAAAATCGAATTTAAAGGTGATTTGTTCAGTTTTGGAAATATATCGTTTAAATTGACATTTAAAAATAGTCTTTCGGGGTACAGTCTCGGAATTCGACGAAACCAGTTCCATTGGATCCGTAATAGCGTATTATTATCGGATTTTAACTTTCATGGTGTCTGGAGTTGTCATGTGATTATATGGGATATAAAGCGCTGAAATTTATATCGAAATTCAATTTAATAACTGGGTCCAAAAAGCTATCTTATCCATGCGATCGAATTAGGACTCGAAACCTTTTTCATTGCATTCGAAATAGGGGTATAACATTGTAAATGCCTAGCGGCACGTCTCGATAGGAGGTGGACATTTTGAATTGAAAATTTCGAGATCATTTTAACTTAAATAATATATATTCATTTATACCAGTTAACCTTCAATTGAATTCTATTCACATCACAACTTTTCCCCTTCTTATCAAAATCACTGTAACCAGAAGACAACATCCAAGGAATCTTCTTTCCTTTCCAAAAGTCACGGTTCCCTCTTCCATCACACAACAATTTACAGCTTTAAAGAATGGAATCGATCCTCAAACATGAGAAGAAATTTTATATAACCGAACTCAGAAATAGATGGCTGAACGAAAAAATTACCATGTATCCCTCGTCCATTTCAAATCAAATTCAAAAAATTCTTTATCCCCTTCCTTAAGTTCTATTTCAACCCTTCGAATAATAAGAGAAGCATCTCCACCGAATAGCATCGCATCTCGGCTCGAGTACGAATGGGGATGAGTCCTGATGTGAAGGGACGGTGGAGGCGGGGTTGAATCGTTTTGGAGGCGCATGTGATTGTGCACACGCGCGCGAAGGAGGACAGGTGCAAAGGCAGCGGCCGAGGGTTTGGGGTTCGATGGAGTGAGCAGCGATGGTCGTCGATGGGGGGTGTTCGTTCGTGGTGGTCATGATTGGGAAGAGCATACAGGTCGTGCACGCGTGCGAGGGGATGATGGCGTCGTTTGAAGGATTGAGGGTCGTGGAGGATGACCTAGTTGCGTCATTTGATCTAGAGAGAGAGAGTGAAGGAAGGGCTTTGGAGATGGGTTACAGTGTGAGGCTTGGCGGCCATGGCAGTGCAGAGGGTTGTCTTTAGGTGAGTATTCTTGGGTGATTAAGATTTTTAAATTTTAATTTAATGATAATCAGATATGGTAACCTAATTTTTAAAGCATTTTTATGATAATCTATTTTAAACTAAAAATGGATACACACACACACACATACATACATATATATATATATATATCTTTACTACTAATAATGATAATTCAATGAGCTGAAAATCAATCGTGTCTTTTTGAAATTCCCAAAATGCCCTTTACATCACCAAAAGTTCAAAATGACCTTTGAATGTTAGGATTTAAATAGCGCCTAGAGAGGCATTCTGGGTATCGTTGCGTACTATCATTCAATTATTATGCAGTCAACTTGACTTCACTTTCCCTCCCCACTTCAACACAATTTTATAGGATCTACATGGATTGACAACCTTATACTTCCTCTCTTGGCTTATATACACTACTAACTAAGATATTTTTGATGATGTGGGATTACTTAAAATTAAGTTATTTCTACATACAACTACTTTATATTAAGAAAATCAGTGATCAGTAGTAGAAATCTTCAGACTCAATATCATAATAAGCAAACATAAGTCCACAAAATTTGAGTTCACACATGACATGTATCACAATGATTAGCAACAACTATTTCAAGTACTGAATGTAGACACTATAGTATTAAGCAGAGGGTGTTTAGATGAACAAAGATGCTTCGCATTTCACAGTGAAACTCTAAAAGCAATTTTGGAGAAATTTGTACTGTTGTTGTAATAAAGATCATCTTATATGTGGTAATTGTTAATATGTTAATTAGTATCTCACGTGGGCAAAAGTCTTTAATTTGCTTTTAACTCGTATATATAAGATTTCTGGGAAAAAAGGAGGGATTTACAGTGATAATTTTTATGTAAATAGAAAAGGAAAAAAATATATATAAGGGTTTTAAAATGTGTAGAGTTTATATAAAAATTAGATTTTTAAACTGTATATAGGTTATTTTTGTATGTAGTTTCAAAGAACAAACAAAATAAATATACATATATACATTTTCGATTACCAGTTTAATTTTAAATAGTATAGTATGGTGATTAATTTGTTTAATTAGCTTATTTAATTATTTTAGCTACTAAAAATTATTTATCATAGGAAATTTAGTTTAAAATTAAATTATTAGTTTAATTAAATTAATAAACGGTAATTTATTTTTCGTTTAATTCAAATGTTAGTGAACCATATAATGTTTGTACAAGGTCCAAAATCGTGAAGGAAATAGCCGGTTTGGATCGGATTGCAAAACAAAAATCAAAGGTGAGTTAATCTCACTTAAATTGGATTACTAGTTAATTTAATTAGTTAAAATTAAATTATTGGATTGATTGCTTGAATTGATAGTTTGTTATCAGTCTGGATGTGATACTGCATATAGTAGTAGTAGTAGTGTGTGTGTGTGTGTGTGTGTGTGTGTATTGGAGTGATTGATATTCCCGCATTATATAGCGGATGAGAACCTATGCTCCTCGCATAGTAGAGGATCACCCTATATACCGCGATATCCCCCTTGAAGTGGGATTGGTATTTTTATATTGTACTAACATCTATGGATGAAGGAAAATAGGTTGGAGGGTTCCAACTGGATTCCTCAAAAAAATATTGAAATTTATAGTCAGTGATATGATCTATTCGATAATCTATGATAGATGATATTGAAATTGAAGTTATTGAATGCTATGGATTTTGCTGAATATATTTTAGGTAATCGAAGATGTTAAAATATATAAAGATTGGATTTTTTAAAAGAAAATAAAAGAGAGAATTTTAAGTAAACTTATTATAGTGAATTTGGATAAATTAAAAGAACGAATTTGAGAAAAGGATAAAAAGCCAAATTTTAAAATCCTATTAAATAAATTTCGAGTATGGAAAAAATAGAGATTTTAAATAAATGGATAATGAAGAAGTTTTGAGGACTTAAGCGATATATTTAAAGAATTAAAGGATTTGTTTTTAAATTCAGGAATTAAATGGTTCGGAGAAATAAAAAGAGAATTTTAAAATAAAATTGATACTTCAAATTTAAATATGATTTTAAACATAATAACGGAATGAATCTGGAATTAATGGGTTTTTGGAATAAATTTGGGTAAGCAATGGAATTTATTTTAAAATGAAGTTAATTTTGAAAATCGATTAAGTGTTTGAAACTGTGATTAAAAGAGAATGAGGCTATGGATTTATAAAATGTGTTCATAAATAAAGTGAAATAAATATCACTGGATATTTGGGATTATTAAATTCATGGTGGGAATTTATAGGAGGCGGTAATTTGTTTAAAAAATAAATAGTGGTTTTATTTTTAAAAGTGTGGGAAAGAAAATTTACGGGATTGGAATTAAACTGGGAACAAATCAAGAAGGATTTATAAATGATAAGACCGATTTTATTGAAAGGAAATGTATTTTCCTAAAAAGCTAAGTGTATTTTCAAAGGAAGATTTTTTAAGTATAAACTAGAAGTCTTTAAAGTTGTTTCAAAAAGATTTTTTTAGAGAAATTTATTATTTAAATTGTTCTAAAATCTCTAAAGTAAATATTTATTAAGTTAATTACCGTAGTTAATTTTTTTTTAAAAAAAAGGTTAAATTAGTATTATGGTTGAAGGTAAATTATCTAATATTAATATTTTATAAAATGACCTTTATTTTAAAAGTAGTTTTGGTTTAAGTTTTACTTGGAAAATTAGAATAGAATTTCATAACTATTATTTTTGAATAGAGTGATTTATATAGTTTTATTTTAAATGTTTAAGTATATATTTTTGGATAAAGTGGTTTAATTTATTTAAAATCTAAATTTAAAAAGACTTGGTGCTTTCCAGTAGGAATAAAATAATGGGGTAAATGATTGTTTAATTTGATAGTTAAATAATCGACTATCAATATTGGCCAATGCGCTAATCGTTTCGAAGAGACCGGAATCAGATTTAATTATCCAAAAACCACTTCAATCCGGTTTGAACGCAGCGAATGAAGACCATGAAGATGATGAAGATGGTGATTCGGTTTGTCCAGATCCATGGCAACTTGTATAGATGAATTCTATCAGACCATCATCATTGGAGGATGATGAGCATTCTAAGTGGATGTGTTCTAAAAAGGTAACGCTTAACCTCAAGCCTCATTAACTGGGAATGGCTAAAATAGGGGAGGTGCAGCAAGGCTAAGTGGATAACACCCAAGTAGGATAAGGCCATCCCTGTCTGCAGTCCCTTTTTTATCTCGGCTTTGTGGGAAGTTGCCGATCCCAACGCGAGGTGATCTTATTCGGACTATCTAGTAAGGGGTAGCTCCGGTCTTGTGTTGCATGGGATCGGAAGTGGTTCTTGGTACGCTGATCTAGGCCAGATACTGTGACGTGCGGTACCCCAGTAGCCCTGCCATTGTATGGAATCCAATCTCCAATAAGCCCCCGTACGGTTTTGATTATGCCCAACTATGCTGGAATGTGAGATATAAGCATTTCAGCTAGATTCTATAGTACTTTCTATAGACACTATTATAATATCAAACGGTTTTGATAAAAATGTTTAGGTTATCATAAGGCAAAAACCCGACATGTTTATCTATGGCATGGTTTTACGAGATACCTTTGATTCCAAAGGATTTTGAAACTTTAATAATTCAATTGAGTGTGTTTTCTCATGCTGGTTTTCCAAACTGACTTGGGTGTTGTTTTATTATAATGCTCGGGTCAGACCGAGTATTACAGATACAAGGCAGGATGCTTTGGAGCTCAGGAGATGAACCGGATGACGGAGACATATATCACGTATCTGACTTATTTTCCGCTGTGTACGGTATGTTGTATATTCAGTTGTGTGAGGACAAGTTATTGTAACTGTCCAGTATTGTATTATAGACATTCATTCAGAAAGTCCAGTATATTGTATGTAAAGACCCGTAAGTCCGTACTCCTTGAATAGACACTAATCTCCTTTGTTCAATTCAAGATGAACGAAAATACGAACCCTTAGGGGTTTTAAGAAGAATTTAAGAAAAAGAAAGAGAGAAGAGATAGGAAATAGAGAGAAAAGAAGATAGAGAATTTTTAGAAAACAGAGAATTTGAAAAATAGAAGATAGAAAATTTTAAAAAATAGAACGGGACAGAAAGGAAACAACAGACAGAACAATATCAGAATCTCACAATTCGCAGCGGAACAACATATAATAATAATGAATAATCCTTAAACAAAGAACCATATCAGTTATTACATTACATTTCATTACATCACAACATATCAGAGTGTACAACATCATACAACAACAAACAGTGCAGCGGAAAAGAAATACTATATAAACTAGTAATACGCCATGCCATCCAGCTTGCCTCCAGCAACTCCAGAATATCCAGAATATCCTGATAAACCTTACTCTTGACTGCCCGTGTGAAAATTGGTGGGCACCCAGAGTTTAGGAAGGAAAACAATAAACTCCAAGTCAGTCATGTGACTGGTGTGAGAACTCAAAACAGTTTATTTATCTTTAAAAATCAAATAGAGGAATATTTTTAAATTCAATTCGCAATGCTTTTAAAAATGAGACTACCATAAGGCCTCCCGCACACACACACAATGCAAACGCAGAATCGGAGGAGATTTCTCCTTATGATAGTCAAAGATGCTTGATACGCATTTAAAATAACATTTGATATTATTACTAGTGCATAATGTATAACAAATCCTTTCGAAAGTAGAATATAAATCTTAGCCAGCATAGACATTCCGAACTATGCCTACTATAGCTATCATCCAAACAGTGTTGCGACACCATAAGTGAATGATAGGTTCTACAACTAATACCGTACAAGTTTCGTATTGTTTCTTTGGATTTCCAACAAATGGTCAGGCCAAGGAACTTCCCATTTGCCACATGAGAATGCCTCTGGAAAGACATCCCCGAGAACCAAACCGGATCTCTGCCAACACAAGGCCGGGTTACCCCTAACTGCGTAACAACTGACACGAGCACGCCATTCCCCGGTCCTTTAGGACCTTTTCAACCGAGCGCTCGATATCCAACATCACACCATAATAAATAGAGTGTTTTCAACATGAGTAAGTATCTGGGCTCCATACCATGATACCACCCCTTTCCAGAAGGAAATGCACATACCCTAAGGGGAGCTACAGCAACCCCTAATAACCTTGCCGCATCTTTCCTGTTTTGACCATTTCCGGGATGTGAGGCTCGACGAAGTCACGTCCACAAAAACATACTTTATACAAAAGCCATGCTTTGGGTCAATAAATGATCAACACAATGATCACTAAGATAGACGATCAAATAAATGATCCTATCACAAATAATCAACACAATGATCATTTCAGCATCACTCAGCATGTCACATTACCAAAATGGGATATATCGCTGATAACTTCAACTATATAACCTTTGAGCTCGTACGTCTCAAAGAAGGGTGTTAAGCAAAGAATAAATTCTCCGCCACCAACAGAAATATATTTGAAAGAAATCGGCTTTATATCTCAAATTGTAATGTCAGGCATACAATCCATACAAGTCTGTTCCGGGATCGAACAGAACCGAAGGCACTTACAAAGAAGTCCTTGCAATCCGGATATTCACAATCCTGATCGAATTTCCCATCACTTATGGAATCTCTATACCAGGTGCGACCCAGTGCAGAGACAATCGATAGGTCATCCTATCGCTCTCGCAAATACCGGTCTTCAACACCGATCTTCAAATGCAATTCACAACGACGTATCACATATTCGGAATGGGTTATACGACCCCATGGTCCTTTCCCGGTTAACCCGAATAGTGAGCGCTTATTCAAAATAAGTGTGCATTCAATTTCAAACAATTCACATCAAATACCCATTCAAAGGGAAATATTGATAGTCGGTTATTGAACTATCAATTGATATGCATACATCACCAGATTCCAAATAATTTTCCAAATTATTTATTTTCCAAAATATCTTTACTAGATATATAGTTTCAACACTTCAAAAATAAATCAATATTTATTTTCATACAAATTCCACTTTTCATTCATAAATTCCATAATGAATTTATATTTCAAAATATCCATGCATATATGATTTCAATCATTCATTTCCATTTATCTTCAAAAAGATAAATTCTAAATATTCACTTTATACTGGAAAACAATTCCATACTTACTAAATAAGTAATTCACAATCTTTTATTTTCAACACTTAGAAAATATTCAATATACTTAAACCGAATTAAGTATATATTTTATTCTTTAAGGAAATCATTCACTTAACATATTTATTTGGGCCAAAACGAATGTTACGTAAAACATCGTTACGACAACCCAAAATCACTAGTATAGGGATTCGAAATTAAAATAGATATATAAATCCCAATACTAAACCAAAACATTTCCATTCGGAAATCATTTACTATAACAACAGTGTTATAGTCCACTATTTCCTTTTATTTCTCGAAACATCTATTTCAACAATAAATGTTGAAATCTATGGTTTCAATCTCAATACCTTTTAAAACATCGTTGAATCGTTTTAATTCTATTTAAAACATTCACATTCTAAACAATTTCTTTAACGTGTTATTCACTGTTCAAGAACGTGAATAAACTACGTTAACAAACTTCATCATTTCTATTCACTTTAACTTAAAGGATTATTCACTGTCTAAAACGTGAATATAACTCCATTTCTAAGTTATAACAATTAACTTGTCAAAATAAGTCCTTTGCGAATTTATAAAAACAACGTTTATAAATTCCTTTTCTATTTATTTATAAAAACTTCTTTTCTTATAAATTCCTTTATTAACATTTTTGATTTCATATCTCAATTATAAACTAAAAGTTCATATTATAAGTCAATTGCTTATAAAACGATTATTTTACAAAATCGTTCTTTTTAAAGACTTTTCAATTTATAAACCTTATAACTTATAAAATTTATTTATTTAATAAATCTATTCTTCAAATAATTTCACCAAATTTATAAATCTTACTATTTATAAATTTCGTTTATAACTTCACAGTTTATAATTCTATAAATTTCATTCTATTATGAAATTCATTTTCACTACATTCAAACACTTATAAAAACTCGTTTTATAATGTCTATATTCCAATTTATAAATATCCATTTATAAATCTCTTAATATAAATCAGTTTATATTATTATTCTAAAACGTCTTTAATTTCCTTTATAATTTCATCATTTCGATTTATAAAATAATCAAATTTTATAAATCCTATATTTAAACTTTTATCATATATTCAAAAATCCAATCTAAATTATTTTATAAAATCATTAGTTCATATTTCTCAAAAATCGACTTTTAATCGTATTTCTAAAAATCAGCTTTTTAACTATATTTCACAAAAACCATAATTTTTATAACTTTAAAAATTATAACGTTTATTTATTTATAATGGATCAATTCCAAAAATATAGCATATCTTCAAAAATCACTTTAAAACCATTTTAAAATCCCAAAATCTGGGTCCAATGATGCTACACACCAAATAGTCAATCACGACTACAACGATATCATATATCGATATGATAATCCATCAAATATCAAAATATCTGAAATTAAATAAATACTATTGAGGAATCCAGTTGGATCCCTCCAACCTGTTTCCTGCATCCAAAAACATTAGCACAATACCAATTTCGCTCCAGTACGAAATTATCGCGGTACATGTTCTTAATAAATATTATCCGCTTACTAACGGCGTAATAGGGTCTCATCCGCTAAACAAAAAATTGCGGGAAATCAATAACTGCAATATATACATATGCCAATATATATATATTGATATTATATATAATACCAATTTCACTGTTTATGAAATATTCGCGGTATATGTTTATATTAAATAACATCCGCTTACTAACGGCGCATAATGTCTATTTTAACAATCAATAATTTACGGTCATCATTCAAACATGCATTCAAATATTTTAAATCTAACTATTTAAAATAAAATCGAAATCTATTCGATTGAGTGAGAAATTCTCACCTTGGTTTTAATTTCCGTTTAAGCTTTTATTTCGAATAAAATTAAACGCGCGTTTAATTTTACCCGAAATTCTCACTAACTCCAAACGACTCCAAACCAACTCCATCGCGTAGTGCTCGTCCATACGATTCCAACGCAACTGAGTTTGCATTTTTTCGACCTCGTATGAAAAAGTTATGCATTTTATAAGATCGTACACGTTTTTATAACTAAATTTACAACATAACTTTTATAATTAAAACCTAACTCAACTGCAGGCCATAGGATCCAACACCAAACTGATCACAGCCCTCCATCATCTCTTCCCCACTCACGCAACATCTCCAGGCTATGAACATTGAGGCCGAACCCATCATGATTCCTAGGGTTAGCATTTTCACTCAAATCACTCAACTATACATCATCATACCACTCCCATGTCGAAGAGCACGACCACCTCTACCTCTGGCCCCATCCCCAGCAAGCTCGGCTGCACAAAACGCCCAGAAAGGCGTGCGAAAACTGATGGGAACGGCCCATCCTTGCTCCCTCTACGCAACTCCAAACTCGATCATATCCGTATGGATTTCAAGCTCTCTTCATGCTCTACCTTTTTCGTGTTGAACACTTCTTCTAATTCCTTGTAGATTGGGAGAGATTGAGAGATGAAGGAGATGGATTTCTGGCCATTCAGTTTTAGGGCCGGCTACATGAATGAATTAGGGTTTGGAATGATATTTTATCAAATTTATGAAGAGAGAGGTGTATTTATAGAGTTTCGTTCGACACTATTCACCCGGAAATTCCGAACTCCGATTTAGACGCCGTAACCAGCGTACCTAGGGTTTATCCCGCGTTCCGGACACAATGGAACAGGTTTCGGAAGCTAATTCGGAAGTATGTGCGAGTTATGGCTGAAAACGCTCAATTTGAATTAAACCGATTTAAATCGATTTCTAGGCGTTTTAATTTGTACCGGACAAACGGTAAATCCAATTGACTTGAAATTTGAAACCTTACAATAATATCACATTACGGATCCGATGAAACTGGTTTCGTCGAATTCCGAGACTTTTTGAAAAATGGCTATTTTGACTCGCCAAATTTAAATTAAAATTAATTCGATGCGTTTCGAGCTGCCACGATCAAAAGATAGCTCCGATTGACACGAAATTTGAAATCCGGTAATAATTAACTATTACGGATCCAATGGAACTGGTTTCGTTCAATTCTGAGACTGTTCAAAAATTGGCTATTTTACAGTCGATTATTAAATATTAAAATATTCAATTTTCACAAATTAACTTCTAATTCGATTTTAAAAGTTCTAAAATATTTCTATAACTCCAGTATGATTAAATAAATTTTTCCAAATTATTTTCAATCATATTTAACTCAATTTTTAATTATTTCCATAATTTCACATATTAAATTATCGATTTAATTATTCAATTAAATCCAAAAATTCAAATAAAAATTTATTTGACTTATAAATTCACTTATAAATATTTAAAATTAATTAAATATTCAAATTTTAAATTTATAAAAATTCTGGGTCGTTACAATCTTTCCCCCTTAAAAGAATTTCGTCCCCGAAATTACAAGTAAGAAAGGTTACAAAATCTATTAACTTTCCAAAATTCATAATTAAACTTCTTACAAATCTTTACTAAGTTTTCAAATCATACTTAGTTATTTTTTTTCAAAAACAAATTATATCATTTAACTTTCAATTCCAAATCAAAGTTAAAGTTTTCACAATTTTCCCAATTTACTCAAATTTTTTTCTAACGCCTTAAATTTTCGGAAAAATTCGCCATAGTCTCCTTTGCGCGGCTCGATCCGAAAAAAAAAATGACAGTATATATATCACAAATATACATCTCATCAAGTAATGAGGCATCCCGAAGGGAAAAAAGTATAAAAGTGCGATATTTAATCCGAGATATGTACCTTATATTTTATTAGCAAGCATATACGGCTAATATAGCGCTAAAGCGAACTCCAAATGCGAAGCAACGCGATCCGCACCTACTCAACACTTAACAAACAACATGAGAAACATGCATATACGCAAATAATCTCAATATACAACATATAGCAACATAACAACTACATAATATAGCAAATGCAACTAAACAACAAATGCAAACATCAACCAACTATAATCTATATCCAATAAACATTCATCCTTATTCTCATTCATATATAATGAATTGGTTTTCATATCAAATCACATTTGATTTATTTACATTGGATTTACTAACATTCATTCTCAATTCAATTAGTTTACATTCACTAATTAAATCCAATTCACATTCAATTCTATTCAAATTTATTTACTTTCCATTTGAATTCAATTACATAGCTTTCAATTTCATTAACACTTAATGAACTTATATACAATCAATCAACATCCATATAACAACCAAAGTATATTGATTACAACCAAATTTCTTCGCTTCACTTACATTCATTTTGGTTTAACATCTTTACTTTCCAATTGGTTTTAATTAATTGATTTTCATTCAATTTTATTCAACTTCCAATAAAATTAGATTTTAATGAATTAACACTTTCATTAATTATTCCATTCCAATTTATTCACATTCAATTGATTAACATTCAATTTATTCATTCAATTACAAAAGTTGAATTTCTATTCACATAACTTAAGTTCATATCTATCATTAACCTTAAATTCATTTTTATTTACAATTCATATTCATAAATATATTCATATAGTTTCACTTCTTATATATATAAGTTTATTTCACAATTGTAAATCACTTTAATTATAATTTCAATTCTTATAATTCATTTGCTTATACAATTCTTCTTTTATTTAGATTATTCAAACAACCTAACAATCAACTTATATACTTTCATAATTCTGAAAAATTATTTCTTCATATATAAAATATACTCAAGGTAAAATTATTTCATTTACCCAATTTAAAACAATACTGTGTCGAATTGTTCTGTACAAGTGTTTAGAGATCCCTATCAACAACGTTAATTACTCGTATTAACCAGAATCTATATACCACTCAACAAACCAATCATCACAATATAAAATAATTTTATATTCACTAACAAATACGCTCTCATAGCTATTATTACTCTCAACTCATTCTAGAGTACTGCTGACTCTATCTCTAATGAATTATACCCTACAGAACCATGGTTGTCGCTTAACCATCAGAGCTCTGATACCAAATGTAAAGACCCGTAAGTCCGTACTCCTTGAATAGACACTAATCTCCTTTGTTCAATTCAAGATGAACGAAAATACGAACCCTTAGGGGTTTTAAGAAGAATTTAAGAAAAAGAAAGAGAGAAGAGATAGGAAATAGAGAGAAAAGAAGATAGAGAATTTTTAGAAAACAGAGAATTTGAAAAATAGAAGATAGAAAATTTTAAAAAATAGAACGGGACAGAAAGGAAACAACAGACAGAACAATATCAGAATCTCACAATTCGCAGCGGAACAACATATAATAATAATGAATAATCCTTAAACAAAGAACCATATCAGTTATTACATTACATTTCATTACATCACAACATATCAGAGTGTACAACATCATACAACAACAAACAGTGCAGCGGAAAAGAAATACTATATAAACTAGTAATACGCCATGCCATCCAGCTTGCCTCCAGCAACTCCAGAATATCCAGAATATCCTGATAAACCTTACTCTTGACTGCCCGTGTGAAAATTGGTGGGCACCCAGAGTTTAGGAAGGAAAACAATAAACTCCAAGTCAGTCATGTGACTGGTGTGAGAACTCAAAACAGTTTATTTATCTTTAAAAATCAAATAGAGGAATATTTTTAAATTCAATTCGCAATGCTTTTAAAAATGAGACTACCATAAGGCCTCCCGCACACACACACAATGCAAACGCAGAATCGGAGGAGATTTCTCCTTATGATAGTCAAAGATGCTTGATACGCATTTAAAATAACATTTGATATTATTACTAGTGCATAATGTATAACAAATCCTTTCGAAAGTAGAATATAAATCTTAGCTAGCATAGACATTCCGAACTATGCCTACTATAGCTATCATCCAAACAGTGTTGCGACACCATAAGTGAATGATAGGTTCTACAACTAATACCGTACAAGTTTCGTATTGTTTCTTTGGATTTCCAACAAATGGTCAGGCCAAGGAACTTCCCATTTGCCACATGAGAATGCCTCTGGAAAGACATCCCCGAGAACCAAACCGGATCTCTGCCAACACAAGGCCGGGTTACCCCTAACTGGGTAACAACTGACAGGAGCACGCCATTCCCCGGTCCTTTAGGACCTTTTCAACCGAGCGCTCGATATCCAACATCACACCATAATAAATAGAGTGTTTTCAACATGAGTAAGTATCTGGGCTCCATACCATGATACCACCCCTTTCCAGAAGGAAATGCACATACCCTAAGGGGAGCTACAGCAACCCCTAATAACCTTGCCGCATCTTTCCTGTTTTGACCATTTCCGGGATGTGAGGCTCGACGAAGTCACGTCCACAAAAACATACTTTATACAAAAGCCATGCTTTGGGTCAATAAATGATCAACACAATGATCACTAAGATAGACGATCAAATAAATGATCCTATCACAAATAATCAACACAATGATCATTTCAGCATCACTCAGCATGTCACATTACCAAAATGGGATATATCGCTGATAACTTCAACTATATAACCTTTGAGCTCGTACGTCTCAAAGAAGGGTGTTAAGCAAAGAATAAATTCTCCGCCACCAACAGAAATATATTTGAAAGAAATCGGCTTTATATCTCAAATTGTAATGTCAGGCATACAATCCATACAAGTCTGTTCCGGGATCGAACAGAACCGAAGGCACTTACAAAGAAGTCCTTGCAATCCGGATATTCACAATCCTGATCGAATTTCCCATCACTTATGGAATCTCTATACCAGGTGCGACCCAGTGCAGAGACAATCGATAGGTCATCCTATCGCTCTCGCAAATACCGGTCTTCAACACCGATCTTCAAATGCAATTCACAACGACGTATCACATATTCGGAATGGGTTATACGACCCCATGGTCCTTTCCCGGTTAACCCGAATAGTGAGCGCTTATTCAAAATAAGTGTGCATTCAATTTCAAACAATTCACATCAAATACCCATTCAAAGGGAAATATTGATAGTCGGTTATTGAACTATCAATTGATATGCATACATCACCAGATTCCAAATAATTTTCCAAATTATTTATTTTCCAAAATATCTTTACTAGATATATAGTTTCAACACTTCAAAAATAAATCAATATTTATTTTCATACAAATTCCACTTTTCATTCATAAATTCCATAATGAATTTATATTTCAAAATATCCATGCATATATGATTTCAATCATTCATTTCCATTTATCTTCAAAAAGATAAATTCTAAATATTCACTTTATACTGGAAAACAATTCCATACTTACTAAATAAGTAATTCACAATCTTTTATTTTCAACACTTAGAAAATATTCAATATACTTAAACCGAATTAAGTATATATTTTATTCTTTAAGGAAATCATTCACTTAACATATTTATTTGGGCCAAAACGAATGTTACGTAAAACATCGTTACGACAACCCAAAATCACTAGTATAGGGATTCGAAATTAAAATAGATATATAAATCCCAATACTAAACCAAAACATTTCCATTCGGAAATCATTTACTATAACAACAGTGTTATAGTCCACTATTTCCTTTTATTTCTCGAAACATCTATTTCAACAATAAATGTTGAAATCTATGGTTTCAATCTCAATACCTTTTAAAACATCGTTGAATCGTTTTAATTCTATTTAAAACATTCACATTCTAAACAATTTCTTTAACGTGTTATTCACTGTTCAAGAACGTGAATAAACTACGTTAACAAACTTCATCATTTCTATTCACTTTAACTTAAAGGATTATTCACTGTCTAAAACGTGAATATAACTCCATTTCTAAGTTATAACAATTAACTTGTCAAAATAAGTCCTTTGCGAATTTATAAAAACAACGTTTATAAATTCCTTTTCTATTTATTTATAAAAACTTCTTTTCTTATAAATTCCTTTATTAACATTTTTGATTTCATATCTCAATTATAAACTAAAAGTTCATATTATAAGTCAATTGCTTATAAAACGATTATTTTACAAAATCGTTCTTTTTAAAGACTTTTCAATTTATAAACCTTATAACTTATAAAATTTATTTATTTAATAAATCTATTCTTCAAATAATTTCACCAAATTTATAAATCTTACTATTTATAAATTTCGTTTATAACTTCACAGTTTATAATTCTATAAATTTCATTCTATTATGAAATTCATTTTCACTACATTCAAACACTTATAAAAACTCGTTTTATAATGTCTATATTCCAATTTATAAATATCCATTTATAAATCTCTTAATATAAATCAGTTTATATTATTATTCTAAAACGTCTTTAATTTCCTTTATAATTTCATCATTTCGATTTATAAAATAATCAAATTTTATAAATCCTATATTTAAACTTTTATCATATATTCAAAAATCCAATCTAAATTATTTTATAAAATCATTAGTTCATATTTCTCAAAAATCGACTTTTAATCGTATTTCTAAAAATCAGCTTTTTAACTATATTTCACAAAAACCATAATTTTTATAACTTTAAAAATTATAACGTTTATTTATTTATAATGGATCAATTCCAAAAATATAGCATATCTTCAAAAATCACTTTAAAACCATTTTAAAATCCCAAAATCTGGGTCCAATGATGCTACACACCAAATAGTCAATCACGACTACAACGATATCATATATCGATATGATAATCCATCAAATATCAAAATATCTGAAATTAAATAAATACTATTGAGGAATCCAGTTGGATCCCTCCAACCTGTTTCCTGCATCCAAAAACATTAGCACAATACCAATTTCGCTCCAGTACGAAATTATCGCGGTACATGTTCTTAATAAATATTATCCGCTTACTAACGGCGTAATAGGGTCTCATCCGCTAAACAAAAAATTGCGGGAAATCAATAACTGCAATATATACATATGCCAATATATATATATTGATATTATATATAATACCAATTTCACTGTTTATGAAATATTCGCGGTATATGTTTATATTAAATAACATCCGCTTACTAACGGCGCATAATGTCTATTTTAACAATCAATAATTTACGGTCATCATTCAAACATGCATTCAAATATTTTAAATCTAACTATTTAAAATAAAATCGAAATCTATTCGATTGAGTGAGAAATTCTCACCTTGGTTTTAATTTCCGTTTAAGCTTTTATTTCGAATAAAATTAAACGCGCGTTTAATTTTACCCGAAATTCTCACTAACTCCAAACGACTCCAAACCAACTCCATCGCGTAGTGCTCGTCCATACGATTCCAACGCAACTGAGTTTGCATTTTTTCGACCTCGTATGAAAAAGTTATGCATTTTATAAGATCGTACACGTTTTTATAACTAAATTTACAACATAACTTTTATAATTAAAACCTAACTCAACTGCAGGCCATAGGATCCAACACCAAACTGATCACAGCCCTCCATCATCTCTTCCCCACTCACGCAACATCTCCAGGCTATGAACATTGAGGCCGAACCCATCATGATTCCTAGGGTTAGCATTTTCACTCAAATCACTCAACTATACATCATCATACCACTCCCATGTCGAAGAGCACGACCACCTCTACCTCTGGCCCCATCCCCAGCAAGCTCGGCTGCACAAAATGCCCAGAAAGGCGTGCGAAAACTGATGGGAACGGCCCATCCTTGCTCCCTCTACGCAACTCCAAACTCGATCATATCCGTATGGATTTCAAGCTCTCTTCATGCTCTACCTTTTTCGTGTTGAACACTTCTTCTAATTCCTTGTAGATTGGGAGAGATTGAGAGATGAAGGAGATGGATTTCTGGCCATTCAGTTTTAGGGCCGGCTACATGAATGAATTAGGGTTTGGAATGATATTTTATCAAATTTATGAAGAGAGAGGTGTATTTATAGAGTTTCGTTCGACACTATTCACCCGGAAATTCCGAACTCCGATTTAGACGCCGTAACCAGCGTACCTAGGGTTTATCCCGCGTTCCGGACACAATGGAACAGGTTTCGGAAGCTAATTCGGAAGTATGTGCGAGTTATGGCTGAAAACGCTCAATTTGAATTAAACCGATTTAAATCGATTTCTAGGCGTTTTAATTTGTACCGGACAAACGGTAAATCCAATTGACTTGAAATTTGAAACCTTACAATAATATCACATTACGGATCCGATGAAACTGGTTTCGTCGAATTCCGAGACTTTTTGAAAAATGGCTATTTTGACTCGCCAAATTTAAATTAAAATTAATTCGATGCGTTTCGAGCTGCCACGATCAAACGATAGCTCCGATTGACACGAAATTTGAAATCCGGTAATAATTAACTATTACGGATCCAATGGAACTGGTTTCGTTCAATTCTGAGACTGTTCAAAAATTGGCTATTTTACAGTCGATTATTAAATATTAAAATATTCAATTTTCACAAATTAACTTCTAATTCGATTTTAAAAGTTCTAAAATATTTCTATAACTCCAGTATGATTAAATAAAATTTTCCAAATTATTTTCAATCATATTTAACTCAATTTTTAATTATTTCCATAATTTCACATATTAAATTATCGATTTAATTATTCAATTAAATCCAAAAATTCAAATAAAAATTTATTTGACTTATAAATTCACTTATAAATATTTAAAATTAATTAAATATTCAAATTTTAAATTTATAAAAATTCTGGGTCGTTACATTGTATAAAATAGTAATAGTTCTTTTTGTATAAAGATCAATTATTATCTATTATATATTATTCCGCTGCGATTGTGAGATTCTGATATTGTTTTCTATTTTATTCTTCTATCCTTTTTCTTCTTTAACCCTAATGGTTCATATTTCCGTCCACTTTGAGTTGAACTGATGGAGAATATTTTCGACTTAAAGGGGTACAGTTTGCGGTCTGTTATAGTGGTATCAGAGCTGAAGGTTAAGCGAGAACCTTGGCTCTGGTGGGTATTACTCATTAGAGATAGAGTCTGTAATGCCCTAGAATGAGTTTGAGTGTATTAATAGATATGAGCGCGTATTTGTTAGTGAATATAAATTTCTTTTATATTATGTTGATTGTTTTGTTGAGTGGCTTATGGATTCTGCGCAATATAAGTAATTAACGTTATTGATAAGGATCTCTAAATACTTGAATAGGACAACTCGACATAATGTTTTTTTTAAAAGGGGTAAATGGAATGATTTTTCCCAAATTATTTTTATATATAAAAGGAATAATTATCATAAATTATTATAGTTATATATGGTTGCTTGGTTGTTAGGAAGTGATAACATTAAATTGTTATCAGTGTTGTGTGGGAATTGAATAAGAGATATTATTGTAACCAAAGGTTAAGAGAAATAATTATATAACAAAAACATAGTTTGTAAATGTGAATTGTAAATGAGATTTATAATTGAAAAAAATTCCAGAGTAATATTTGAATATAAGTTGAAGGGATTTGAAATATGGAAAAAAAAAATTTCCTTTGAGTTTGAAAATTTTTCAAAGACTTTTGAATGAATAACAGTGATATTACTCGGAAATATTTTTGAATTGGTAATGAGATTGGTGGGATTTGGAATCAAAAATATTTGAAAAATGTTTTTGAAAAAGAATAAAAGTACTGAACTCACTTTGGTTCCTGGAAAATAACTTCGGTAATGGCTACAACATCATCGATGTTCATTTTCGAGTTTCCAAGGGAGGAAATTGCTACCTGAATGTTTTGAATGTTGAAGTTTTGCATTGGTGAAACTGTTTGGATTTTGAAATACAATGGTATAATTGGACACACCAAAGGATTTTGGGATACAATTGATTTCAAAAATGATTTTGAGGTGCTTAAGTAATTGTTTAAACCTCTAGGAGTTATTTGAAAATGTTTATTAGATATAAATAAGTTTAGGAATTTATAAAATTTTACATTTGATAGAATAAAATTTAATCTGAAGAAGAGTTAAGTTACAAAAAAGTGGAAAACTTATAAAGGTTTAAAATTTGAATTGAATTGGAATTTAACTGGATTAAGTTAAATAAAAGTGAATTTTGAGGAAAAGAATCCAAGTAAATTAAAAGGAATGGTCATTGAAATAAAGTTTATTAAGTTGAAATAAATTTGTGAATGAACAAATTTATTTAAATTTGTAAGTAAATAGAACTAGAATTGAAATTGAATATTGGAATCAATTTAAATGGTGCTAAGTAAAGTGAAATTGTAGAATTTGTTCGAAGGAACTAACCGAAGCAAAATTTTGGAAATAAACTTTTATTTGAGATTTGAAATTAAATTTGGAAATGAAGTGATTTATTAAATTTGTAAGTTGCACAGATTTGAAATTGAATTTGATTGGAAATGAATTAATGGATGGAACTAATTACAATAGCAAGGAAAGTAAAGATCGGTCGAGATATGATTAATAAAAATTCAATATTGGAAAATTTGAAGATAAATGAAGTTCAGATGAAATTGAAAATTTCGGTTAGATGAAAATAGATATGAGCCTAAGTGTTGAAGTGAAAATAAATATTGAAGTATATAGAATATTTATAATAACTTAAGAAAAGTAAAGGGTGAAATTCTTAAGTAAAAATTTGGTATTGGAAATATACTAAGTTAGTATTTGAATGAAGGTTTAATAAAAAGTGGTGAAATAATAAGTGTGGATAAGTGAATAGAAATGAAAATAAATGTGAATAAGAAGAAAATTGATGAAACTGCCCTTTCTTTTTAGTATTCGGACAGGATTTCAGTTGGCTTCATCGGGAGGCTCGCGTAGTTTGTTACATCAACTCAAAAAAGAGAAGTTGCATTGGAATCGAGAAAGCCGTGGAGTTCATAATTGCATAAAAGGAGTCAAAATAGTGGCTGCGGTGCTCAGTATATTATTTGGGCGACCGTAGGCGACCTATTTGCCCAATTGACACGTTTGAAGGAATCAATGTTGGACTTATTGGATCTTTAGCTATTCATGTGAGGATTGGTCCTTGGGGATCTACAGAGAGTTCACTTTATGAAATGTCTGAGAGATCAAAAGAGGCACAGATAATTTATTTTTCACCAAATAGAGATGAATATTATACGGTAGCTATAGGAAATTCTTTGGCCCTGAATCGGGGTATTCAAGAGGAACAAGTTATTCCGGCTCGATACCGTCAAGAATTTTTGACTATTGCATGGGAACAGATTCGTTTTAGAAGTATTTTTCCTTTCCAATATTTTTCTATTGGAGCTTCCCTCATTCCATTTATTGAGCATAGTGGTGCGAATCGGGCTTTAATGAGTTCTAATATGCAGCGCCAAACGTACGATCAGTCAACGTATTTACGCTTTGGCCAGAAGTTGGAGCGATAGTTCAACGGCGCACTATACTTGTTAATTTAGCTACTATAGATAAGGTGACGAGGTTGTGGAATTACAAAGGATGAAACCTTAGTAGCGAGGGAGAGGTTGAGTAAGTAGCTTACGCAGAGGAAAGCAAAAAAATTCATAGCGGCCTGATCATATCTCTTGGGCGGATTCATTGAAACTCTTGCCTAAGTATATTAATTAGGGACCGATCCAAACTATTAATTGCGGAATGAAAGTTGTCCCTTCACTTCCATTAATTGGAAGGCTAGGGAGCTAGTCTATTTGTTATAGGACAAGGTACGTTGTCTATCGGCCTCTAGGCGAGCGATGTGAGCGGGACCGATCCAGTATATTCCAACGGCCTTAGGTTGTTGTGACTCCTCCCTGCCGTTCCCCTTGTTATTAGTAGTTGCTTCCCAATTAATATACTGCTATGCTACCTCGGCTTGGAATGCAACTAACCAAACCCTATGACAACCAAAGTAGTACCTTCCTATAGTAGTAAACTACCATAGCAGCTTAGCATCCAGTTACATACCGAACTTGTTCCTATGGGTGCTCTATAGTATATATATATAGTAATTTTGATTAGGGTATGAATATCAATTGGGTAAGTGTAAAGTCGGCTCAATAATCTAAACGCTAACTTAATTTATTAGGTTCTCTCAACTTTGACTTTTACTTGCTATAGAGCAACTTTTCATTCTTTTGCCAGATGATAAAGCAAGCCATAACTCGTGTCTCGGTTACCTATTCTCGAATGTAGTTTCGTGGAACTGTTAGCTAGTATACGCGTTAGGTCTCTGTTCTTTCTTTTGTTTTTTGATTGCCCGATATTGGTCACAATCATCAAAGACTAGAATCGGAGGTGCTTGAGGTGCAGTAGAAGGAGCTTACTTCTTACTTATTGATGGCCCTGTTCAAGCTTTCCTTTTGGGCCAACAGAGCCTTGAGAACGTGAGTGCTTGGTTCAGGCGGAACCGGGATTTTGGGTTCATCTGACATAGTGGCTACAATACAATGGGAGATTCAGAATTCGACGGTCTCTTATCGAGATAGCGGACGCAAAGATATTAAACTTGGGTATGGTCTTTTGTCGAAATGGAATGGCCTTACTTTTTATTTATTTTATCGTGAAGGCTTCTTAATTACATATAGTAACCATACTTGAATTAGCATATTTGTATTTTACTCCCCGTAACTCTTCCTTAGCCAGGCTTGATAATAGTAGGTGCGTAGCGAATTCAAATCTTAAATTTTACTAGCGAGTTAACCAATTAGCTTAATACTTAGGGGCAAATTTTTATTCATTCCAGCACTACAGTTTTTATAAAATACATAACATAGGAGTACAATAAATAGGAAGCTTACACACTAATAAAAAGGGCGTTCAACCACACAACATTACTACAAAGTTAACTAACAACATTCAACCACACAACATTAAAGACGTCCCCTTCGAGCCAAGTGGAGTTTGCATGAAAGAGTCAGATGCTTCTTCTATTCTTTTCCCTGGCGCAGCTGGGCCATCCTGGACTTGAACCAGAGACCTCGCCCGTGAAGTAAATCATCGCACATATGATCCAACCAATTGGGAGAGAATCAATAGATTCTTTTTTGAGAGCGACTCATCGTTCCCGAACGCAGCATACAACTCTCTGTTGTACTGGGTTCTTCAAGTGTGCTTGTTCCCCTTTCTTCCTTACCATGGCAAGTCTTTGTGAAATAACTCCGATGGGAAGAAAAAAGAAGGCATTAAGAGACCTCCCGCCCCAACCTTAGTTACTCTAAGATCCTTTTTCAAACCTGCTCCCATTTCGAGTCAAGAGATAGATAAATAGACACATCCCATTGCACTAATCGGGCTTGTAGTGATGAGGGGGTCAAAGACCAAGAAGTGAGTTATTTATACCAAGCATTCTTCTTATGGCTAGATCTAATCTCCTGGTCACTGCGGAAAGGAAAAAGAATTTCACGTTGTTCCTTTCGGGAAGGGAGGATTAGGGAATTCCTATTGATTGCTGCTTTCTCTAGACCTCCGGTAAAAGCATGAAATAAAAGACTCGAGTAAAGTAAAAAGTCACATGATGAAATGTTTTTCTTAGTAAAAGAAGCAATTAATTCATCTGCTTCGTTATGAAATATCTGAACATAACCCAAGCCATTTCCATATTTGTATTCTAGACCGAAAGAAGTACCCAATAGTGCTTCCGAGAAAAGCTTAGATTTGTCTTTTCGTCAAGGCCGGTATCTTCTAAAAAGTGAGAATGGATTCTTCGTTCTGAGAAATCCAAGCCTACTAAAAGCACATTCTTCGATTCAGGGGGCCACGGCATCTGATTGAGCAAGGGGATCAATTCAATGATGGAAGCTTCACCTTTAGGCTTAGGGCATGGAACCTACTAGTTCACAACTATTGGGACTACTTGTTTTGGTGGACGTATTACTGTCAACAAGAATGATCTCTCTTTTGAACCAGCAAGTGATTTGAATTAAACTTGGAGCCTATTAATTTACTGGTAGACGAATACCCATAGAGGTAAGAGAGTGCCATCTGCAATGTTAACATAATCTTTGAAAGAGATAGGCCCAGTATATTAATTGGGAGAACTCACCTGACATGTGACTTGTAGCCCCGGAATCGACGAATCCAATCACTAGGAATGGAAGAAGAAGTAGTAGATCCAAATACCTGATTTGCAGAATGAGAAGGCCTGAGATGTTCAATCTTCTGAGTGATAGTAGACATCAATTGCTTAAGAATCTCCGTAGTAATTGGACCTGACTCAGAAAGAACAGCAAAATAGAAAGAAGCACAACACCCTGCAACTCTATGAGATCAAAAAGTGGATCCCGCTCTAATAGCTCTGAATAAATTAAATACATGCATTAATTGCCATACGAAGGGTTTTACATGGAGAAATAGAAGGAACATGTATCACACGTGCTAAATCTGAGAAAGTGCCACATGAATATTCTACGATAATAGGTATTGAGGAATCAGTACATGAAATTTTAATACGGAGTTAGAGACGCATCCATTTGCGTTAGAGGTCCTAGATACGTAGCCGCTTAAGATGTCATCTCACCACCTTCCATGGAAATACAAACTCCTAAATAGGAAAACGAGGGCCTTTTCTGTCCTCGAGAATGGAAGCAGTAAACGAATGAATGGGTAAAAGCTCTCGCCTGACCGGGCGGGCCCTCGGACTACTTTCCTTCCATGCCCATAGGACTGTACCAACCTCACTATTTAAACCAGGCGACCTCTTCCAGAGGTCCACTTCATCCGACCATAGGGAGAGAAAATAGAGCAAAGGGGCTCCTTAACAACCTGAGCCACATCCTCGACTCGAGTAGCATGGGGCACGTGGAATCTCATGTGAATCGGCAAGGACCATCTTGCAAGGCTAAATACTCCTAGGTGACCGATAACGAAGTAGTACCATAAGGGAAAGGTGAAAAGAACCCCTATCGGGGAGTGAAATAGAACATGAAACCATGAGCTCCCATGCAGTGGGAGGAGAATGTGATCTCTGACCGCGTGCCTATTGAAGAATGAGCCGACGACTCATAGGCAGTGGCTTGGTTAAGGGAACCCACTGAAGCCGTAGCAAAAGCGTCGCCGTAAATAGGAATATTGAAAATAGAATTTTTTTTTGAATTTGAAATAATGTAATGGGCGAACGACGGGAATTGAACCCGCATGTGGTGGATTCACAATCCACTGCCTTGATCCACCTGGCTACATCTACCCTTTATCTAGCTAAAGGATTTTCTCTTTTTTGCATTCATCATTATTTTTCATGAAGCTTGGGAAATGGAGACCTTCCCACTAGCAAGTATTGAATCTAAATTAGCTACGCACTTACTATAGGAGTTCGTTTTTCCTTCATACTACAGGATGATTTTGTAGTTGTCAGCTCGTTCTTGACAAATCCTATCGGGTCTTCATAATCTGGAGTTAAAGGATTCGAACCTTTGCATCCCGATACCAAAAACCGATGCCTTACCACTTGGCTATACCCCAAGGGTTCTCTTCATGATTAGGAAGAATGAAGATATTCTATCAAACCCCCGCAGTAATTTAGCCTGACAGACTATATGCACAGGTGCGCCTAAATTCTGTCTTGTTGACCGAATCCAAGCTCTTACTATGACTACTTTTCGAAAATAGGAGCCATAATGTCATCTCTGGTAAAGAGATAGCACTAGGTGGTGTCGCAACTCTTCTATTTGAAAGCACTTTTGGCTTCTGAAATCCTTCCAGAAAAAAGGTGAGTAACAAAACTATGAAAAGTTTTTAGACACTAGCAGCATAAGCCGCGGGGAAAGAGTAAGAGAAGAGGCCAGTCGGACATCTAAAATCAGGCCAATGTTTATACTGGGCGAACAATAAACCACCAGCACTATAGACAAACTATGCAACTCGGAGGAATTGGCCCGTGCCTACTGATTGCTATCTTTCTTTGTCTTTGTCTGGGCTTTGCCGGCTTCCTATGTTGAACAATCACAGATGCGACTGAGCTGCTGAAATAAGACTCTATGTCCATGTTCTTGAATAAGTACGTTTAACAGCTACAATCGCAGTACTCGACGTTTGCACCTTACGTAGCATCTATTCGGCTTCCTCAAGCACAAGAAGAGTTTCTCTTTCCTAACTTTTTGTTATTATGGAAGGGCAGCACAAGAAGGAGTAACTTCTCCTAGAGCAAAGAACTAAGTTCAAGTAAGTGATTCAGGTGCTGGTAGAGAATCTAAGTATTCCCTTTCTAATAAAGCTGCTAGTAGCTCTTAGCCTGCTTCTTCTTCTACGGCGTTCTAGGCATATTAATAGTAGAGAACTAAATAAGTGATTCTGGCCAGGTCATGAGTAAGAGATTCAGGTGCTGGTAGAGAATCAGTCTGGGACATCAGTAGTCTCAGATGGTTTAAGTAAATAATCCAACAGGAATTTGCTACCCCTCAAGCTAATCCGGTGTCTATTTATACCTCTCCCTAAATCTTACTCGTGATTCAGATTATAAGCCTATGATGGTATCAATCCTCGAAGTACCATTACAGAGGTATGTAAGAAAGCACGACATGATAATCTACTAGAAAAGGAAATATTCAGCTTTCTACTCAGCCGGGTGATAAATACTATATGGTTTCCTATATTTCCAATCCAACAGAGGTTTCCGATGAAGATTGGCCCCACTTATCGGCTGTGCAAATCTCCATTGCTATTGCTGCCAGCGCTCATATCAACAAGCGATTATTTTCTTTACTTAAAGCCCGAACTATGATTTCTGCGGTCAAAGAAGATGGGAGTTGGCACGGGGGGAAAGAAAGAATCGGGTAGGGTTAGAGATTGACTTGACCCACTCTTTCTTATTCTGCACAAAAGAACCTTGTCGAATTGCATACCTATACACGGGTTCAAGTTTCGATCATTATTTGCGGAGTTGATCATCCCTCTCGAAAACGATGATTTGAAGTTGTTCATAATTTACTGAGTACTCGGTATAACTCACGCATTCGTGTAGAAACAAGTGCAGACGAAGTAACACGAATATCTCCAGTAGTCAGTCTATTTCCATCAACCGGCCGATGGGAGCGAGAAGTATGGGATATGTTTGGTGTTTCTTCCATCAATCATTCAGATTTACGCCGTATATCAACAGATCATGGTTTCGAGGGTCATCCATTACGCAAAGACTTTCCTCTGAGTGGCCATCTATCAATCGATTCATTTTCTCTCGCTCTTTTCGTTCATTTCCGCCATGCCATACATAATAGCCGCCACATTAAGAAAGAAGAAAGTGAAAAATCTAGAAGCGCTCGCTTCACTACGCCCAACAATGAATTCTTATTCACGGGAAAGCCAACAGAAAGATTCATAGAGCCGGTGTTGCTGCTGCCTGCGCGTAGGGCCGATCTGCTTCTCCAGTGACGGGCAAGAGAACACAGCGAATAGTGCACATCTTGTCTTATCCACTTCTGAATGTTCAGGAAAGACTTGCTAGAAAGCAGCTTGCTAAGAGTGGCAAGGAAGAAAGAGAAATCCCCATTTTTAGGGGTCTAGAGGAAGAAGAATCCATTACGCAACAAGCCCCTGCATGTACCTATGAGATTGGGATAGGCAAGCTATAGCCAACAGAAGTCTCATTCACAATATGATCACCAGCTTGAGACCCAGCCACTTCACTAGGCCCTGTCACTATACTATTAGAGAGAGTAGAAGGTAAAGTGTCTGCCGGCTCTGGAAAAGGGTCTGGCAAAGCATAAATATTTAAAATAGTCAAAATAACCATTATACACAAAGAAATGAACTCAGGCGAAGACAACAATTCACGCACAAGAAAAATCTCCCCAGATGAAACAGAGTGAAAGGAAGAGGAAGTGGACGTAGCCGAGTCAGAAGAAGACTGAGGGTCTGGAGCTGATTGATTGAGGGTGGTGATCTCTAGAACCTGTGACCTTAAGGTTATTAGTGAGGTAGGCAGCCAAAGCGTAGGGTGCCCATTGCCGTGAAAGCTTTGACAGTGACCTACGCCCTATTTGTTCATCTATCTCATTCCGGACTGCATGAGTCTTGTCAGGAGTGGCTATCACGATTCCGACTCCTGCTCCATTGTCATTGGTGGATCCGTCGACGAACAATCCGTGTGATGCCCCACCTCTATACCCACGCTAGCCAAGAACACTACGGTGTAATGCTGTCAACTAGCACGGAGAATAAGGCTGTTGAGGAGCGACCATCCGTGTAATTGCTTTGCGCGAGCACCGATATGTCAGATAGTATAACATGCATTTTATTTCAAGAGGAAATCCGACATACCGATACAAACCCAAAGCTACTACACAGTGGCTATAATAATCTTCGGAAACAAATATAGAAATAAACATAACACAAATCAGTCGCAGATAATTCATATCACAAAGGCGGAAGAAGATATGAATATATAACTAACACATGAAAGTGTATATCAAAGTAGTGGTCAAAAAGATCCACAATAATACAAAAGAATAGCAACCCGTGCTATACAAAAGAATACAACTGTGAGACTATATCTCAAGTGTATACAACAAAAACTGCTAATCTAAATAGTTAGCCAAAAGTCAGAGAAATCAATCCCAAGTGAGAAGTCAAGCTGAAGCACCTGTAACATCTCGGTCTGACCCGAGTATTATTTAATAAGAAAGTAATAAACGGATCAGTCTAGCTATAAATATCAGATAACATGATATAGAATAAGAGATATGGCATAAACATATAATATCCATAATGGCATACTACTATAAGTATGCAATTGAAACTCAACATGAGATTAATCAATATCACAAAAATCTTCACAAAGATCCAAAAAGGGTTTCATACCCAAAACTTGTATTCACAACAAGTCAATGACACACGAATTCACCAATGCACAAAAATTGACAAATCATATCAATGAAAATCACTAAAATTGGTGAAGCATAAATTCCAGAATTCAACACACGAAATCTAGAAATCACAAAAAAGGGGGGGAGGCCTATCACACGAACGGGAGCATAAAACTCACCAACATATGTATCACACGAATGAGATGCTATCTCATGGCAGCTAGCCATTAATTTTTGACACACGAATGGCCCGAAGACCATGGGGAGCTACCCCACAAAGAAATGAGACGAAGCCCAATAGAATGAGTTACAGTCCTCCACGTGGACAAAGAGACATCGCACAATTGCTAGTCTAAATCACAAGAATGATCGTCACGATCATCAAGAAGTGTCAATTACAGTAAGCTAGTAAATATATGAGCTTAGCTTCATGTCCAATAACCACCAGCTTAACTTAAATATTTACGAACAAATTGTAGATCTCCACTAGAAAATTGTCACAAGAGTTTCAATCGGACAAGTCCAAGAATTAACCGACGAAGTAAACGCAAGCGTTTCATACCACTCGTTTTACTAAGCCGTTTAATTAGATTTCTCATACGAGTGAGGTAAAGATTTGTATATACTAATAGATTGGAAATCGGTTTGAGAAAACGAGCTTTGTAATAAAATAGTGTTGAAATCATTTGAAGAAAGAGTTTTGATATTTACTACTAGTATTGAAACCTTTGTATATTTTTAAAGTGACAAATCATAGAAATGATTGTAGAAACAACCAATCACTAAAATTCACATTCGAAGACGTGAATAAAATCCAAAGAAACCGATAAAGAATCCATCGAAATAGATATTCAAAAATCCCTAAAAAGGAGTCATCAAAGTCATAATAAATGATAACAACAAATAGGATCATCACGAATCGATTTAAATTGGAAATTCAATTCCAAAAGGCAAAGTGGACTGAAACAACAGGTTCAGTCGACTGAACAGAGTTTTCAGTCGACTGACCCTGTACCTGGAAATTTTCCAGGTTCAGGAAACTTTCTGTTTCCAGGTTCAGTCGACTGAACAGAGGATTCAGTCGACTGAATCATGCTTGGAAACTTTCGGGTTACAGGTTCAGTCGACTGAACAGACTTTTCAGTCGACTGAATCTTGCCTGGGCTGTTTTTCAGCCTTTCCAAATGAAGAGCAAACTCTTCCAAAATGCAACCGGACGAACATTGGCTCTAAGGGTTTATGCCAATCGGTAACCCGACCCTATATGCTCCTAGATGCATCATCCAAAGCATGATCAAACATCCATAAAAGGATTTTCACACAAATTTGACTTAAAAACCCAAAAATTGGAATATTCACAAAACCAATCCAAATCCAAAGCAAATTCACATGAAGAGGTGTTAGAATTCATACCTAACCACCAAAGATAATTATAGTCATAGATGTGAGATAAAAATCTCACCTTTGAACCGAAAACAAATGAATGAGAAGCTTGAAGACAAGGGAAGATCAACCACACTTCAATCTCAACACAAGAAGCTTGAATCTAAGCTTAAAAGAAGAACATTCTCAAAATTAGGTTTAGGAATTTCTGAAATTGATTAAGAGAATGAGTTGGAGAAGATGAAGAGAAGCTTACCAATGGGTTCTCTTGAATTTGGAGCTAGAAGTTGGATTTGCTAATGAAGACTAGGGTTTTGGAGTTTTAATTTCCCATCTCTCCCACCATTGTTGCTTTAGAACTGAAAAGAGGAGGAAGTGAGAGTGAATGGGGAGGAGTGGTTCAGATTTGAGTATAAGTTAAACATAGGGCTGAACCCAAACCCAAAGTGAAAATGATCAAATTTTTGACTAGCTCCAAACATATCAATGTTTATACTCAAAAAGGTTGCAAACGACATTTTAAACTCAATGGGAGGGGTCTCGAGTCCCAATTTGACTGTTTGCAAAAAGTGACTTTTTGGACTAAAATCCGACGAATGATAAAATATTTAAATAAAATATTTAAATATAAAAATCGATAAATATGCGGGTTGTTACAGACTCCCCTCCTTAAAGAAATTGCGTCCTCGCAATCATAAGGAATAATTGAACAAAAAGTAACAACCATAATATTAACACAAAAGAAGAAATTCGAAATAAGAAGTTCACCTTAAAGAGCACGAGAGAGTAAGTCCGGATGTGTTCGCTCGATGAATTCTCTAGATTCCCAAGAACAATCCGTAGGATTTGAGGACCATTGAATTTTAATAAGAGGAACATTTTTATTTCGAAGTCGTTTGACCTCCGAAGCAATAATACGAACAGGATGTTGCTTATAAGTTAAATTCGGCGAAACTTCAATTTCTTCCATAACACCAGGCTCAAGAATAGAATCGGAATCTCGAAGACATTTCCGAAGTTGAGAAACGTGAAACACGTCATGGATAGCAGAAAATTGAGCCGGTAATAAGAGGCGATAAGTCATGGAACCAATGCGTTGAGTGATAGGAAATGGCCCAATATATCGAGGCGCTAACTTTCCCGATCGACTGAAACGTACAACAGCTTTCATGAAACACGAATAAAAACAAGATCTCCAACAGAAAATTCTAATTTCCTTCTCCGATTATCGGCATAGGATTTTTGTCTACTCTGGGCTTCTTTCATCCTACGCCGAATAAGGTCAATTTTCTCTGTGGAATCCCGAATAAAATCTGGACCTAAAACCAGCTTCTCACCGGCCTCAAGCCAACAAGGAGGAGATCGGCATGGCCTTCCATAGAGTGCCTCGAAAGGTGCCATACCAATACTAGATTGGAAGCTATTATTATAGGAAAATTCAACAAGAGGAATATGATCTTCCCAGCTTCCACCAAAATCAAGCACACAAGCACGAAGAAGATCTTCAAGAGTTTGATTGACACGCTCGGTTTGTCCATCGGACTAGGGGTGATAAGCGGTGCTAAAATTAAGCTTCGTTCCCAAAGCTTTTTTAAGACTCTTCCAAAATCCACTAGTAAACAATGGATCATGATCACTAACTATAGAAGTAGGAACTCCATGTAATTTAACAATCTCTTTAACAAAGAGTTTGGCCAAAAGAGGAACGGTTCGATTGGACCGAACGGGAATAAAATGGGCGGATTTAGTAAGTCTATCAATAATCACCCATAAGCTATCATGACCCGAACGAGAACGGGGAAGGCCATCAATAAAATCCATGGAAATTTGGTCCCACTTCCAAATTGGAATTTCTAAAGGTTGCAATAACCCACCGGGCCTTTGATGTTCGGCCTTAACGAGTTGGCAAGTCATGCAACGCTTAACGGAGTTAGCAATGTCAAGTTTCATTCCCTCCCAATAATAAAGTCGCTTCGTATCCGCGTACATTTTACTACTACCGGGATGAATGGTAAATTTAGAACGATGTGAATCTTCTAAAATATCTTTACGAAGATCACTAATATTTGGCACGATAAGTCTACCAAATTTCCGAATGCCGCCACGAGAATCAATATCAAAGTCTTTCAAACCTTCAATATCAACTTTATCCTTAATATTTTGGCCAAGAAGAGCCAATTCGGGATCTAGCCTTTGAGCTCCAAGAATGCGGTCTAAAAGAGAAGGACGAGCCTCAAGGCTACATAAAACAAGAGATGAACATAAATCGGAAACACGGTCTCAAATTTCGCAAGTGGATAAAATCTTGAGATCGTTCCATTCAGATATCATCATAGAAACAACTGCTTGTTGCTTACGGCTAAGTGCATCGGCGACACGATTACCCTTACCGAGGGAATAAAGAATATCAAGATCATAAGGAGCAAGGAACTCGAGCCAATGATGTTGACGCAAATTAAGTTCCTTTTGAGAGAATAAATACTTCAAATACTTATGATCGGTATAAAGAATAAACTTCTCTCCCAAAAGATAATGACGCCAAATCCGAAGGGCGAAAACAATAGCCGCGAGTTCTAAATCATGTGTGGCATATCTAGTCTCGGCCGGCTTTAATTGCCTAGAAGCATAAGCAATAACACGTTCTTTTTGCATAAGAACGGCACCCAAATCAACGCGACTAGCATCGGTATAAACAACGAAATTTTGATTCCCCTCGGGAATAACAAGAATAGGAGCATTAGAAAGAAGTTCCTTTAGTTTCTGAAAAGAAGTTTCACATTTGTCGGACCAAATGTATTTAACACCTTTCTTTGTTAAGCTAGTAAGAGGCACACCAATTTTATAAAAGTCTTTGATAAAACGACGGTAATAACCTGCCAATCCGAGAAAACTACGAATTTCCGTCACACTCTCCGGTCTCTTCCAATCTTGAATCGCTTCAATCTTTGAAGGATCTACGGAAATTCCCGATTCGGAAATAATATGACCAAGAAACTTCACACGAGAATGCCAAAAGTGGCATTTAGAAAACTTTGCCTTTAATTGATTACTCCTAAGAGTTTCCAACACAATCCGAAGATGCTTTTCATGCTCCTCCTCGGTTTTTGAATACACAAGAATATCATCAATAAAGATGAGAACAAACCGGTCGAGGAAGTCTTTGAAAACTCGATTCATAAGGTCAACGAAATAAGCCGGAGCATTCGTTAAACCAAATGGCATAACAAGCCATTCATAAGATCCATAACGGGTACGGAACGATGTCAAAGGAATGCTATCCTCTGCAATACGAAGCTGATGGAAACCGGTAGCCAAGTCCAATTGTGAAAAGACTCTAGCACCGCTAAGTTGGTCAAATAGATCATCAATCCGAGGTAAAGGGTATTTATTTTTGATGGTGAGATCATTAAGCTTGCGGTAGTCAATGCAAAGCCTAAGTGTACCATCGGATTTCTTCACAAAAATAGCCGAAGCTCCCCAAGGCGAGGAACTTGAGCGAATAAATTGCTTCGTTTCCAAATCGGATAATTGTATGCGCATCTCCTCATTTTCTTTATTGGACATGCGATAAGGAGGACAAGTAATAGGTTGAGCTCCAGGGATAAGATTAATTCTGAACTCAATTGCTCGCTTAGGCGGTAATCCTAAAACGGGCTCAAATATGTCGGAAAATTCACGAACAATGTGAATAAGAGAAATTATATGTTCCTCATCATCATTATCGTCATCACGAGGATTTAAAGAATATAAAGATGCAAACAAGCTGGAATCCGAATCTTTAAGATTAATAGAAATCTGCTTAACAGATTGAGGATGTCGAAGATGAATAGCCCGCTCAGGACATAGGATTTGGGCTTCATAACGGTTAAGCCAATCCATTCCCAAAATCATTCCGAAGTCTAGATAACGCATGACATGCAAATTGGCTAGGAAAGGAAAATCACACAAAATAATCTCCACATCTTTACAAAGCAAACTAAGAGTTGCGGATCCACCAACTGGATTCGAAATTCTCAAAGAAGTCATTAAAGCAACAACACTTAAAGAAAAAGTATCAACAAGCTATTTTGATATAAAAGAATGGGATGCTCCCGTATCAAAAAGAACTCGAATAGTCTGATCACGAAATATAATAACACCATCAAGGATAGAATGAGAAATACCTTGACCACGAGATGTGTTGCCAGGGGCTAGAGCAACATTAAGCTTTCCCTCCTTCCTATTTTGAAGCTTGGGACAAGAAGATAGATAATGATCCGGGCTTTTGCAATAGCGACAAGTATGAGGCTTTGAACACTTGTTCGCAAAATGGTCTCTGGAACACAGTTAAAGCATTTCCCTTCAGTAGAGGAAAAGGTCTTTGCAGCAGGAGTTGCTTGCTTCCCTTTCTTATTGGGATAAGGACCTTTGAATTTGTTTGGCCTCTTCTTGTTGTTGAAGTTTGGTTTGGAACCCACCACTTCAACATCACTTTCCCTATCCGCCTCTTCAAGACGAAGAGCGATATCAATGAGTTGGTCGAAGGGAACTTCTAATTTTAGAAGTAATGGCTTCTTGAGATTCTTTTTTATGCCATAGACAAATCTTTGATTTTTCTTCAATGGGGTGCTAATGTATTCAACCCCATATTTGGAAAGCGACTCGAATGATGTGACATAATCTGTCACGGAAGATTCACCTTGAACAAGGTCAATAAAATGGCGAGCCAAAGTCACCTTCTCAGCTTCTGGTATGAATTTTAACTCGAAGCGCTCTCTGAATTTCTCCTAAGTGAGATCCGCTTCATTTATTTCAGAAATCAGAAGCTCGTACCAGTCTAATGCTCTTTCTTGGAGCATACTAGAAGCCACCTGAAATCGGTGAAGATCAATGATGTTCATGCGAGAAAAGATTCGATCACATGCTCTTAACCAAGTCTGAACTTCAATAATAGTTTCAGAACCTTTAAATGGCTTCCCACCCAGGTTGGTGTAATCATTGCACAAACGTGCAAATCCTGACTTTGGGTGAGTAGGTTCCGTATTAGCTTCAGCTGCTTGAGCATTCGTGACAAGGTCAAGAAGTTGCTGGGTAGTGATAAAAACTCCATCTTGGGGAGTAGCACTAGATTGACCGGCGCTGGGACGGCCTGGTCTAACCATTTCCTTTCCTTTAGAAAGAAAGAAAGAAGAAGAAAAAGGTTATTCACCAAATAAATATCAAGCAATCTTGATAGATAAAGCAAGGAATCATAAAGAAAATAGGATGAATCAGTACGAAGACTCGAATTAAATCCTAAGGCACGACTCCTAAGAAGGACTTAGGACGATGATCCTTGTTAAATTATTCTACATTGTTCCGAAGTTTGGCTCTGATACCAAGCTGTGACGCCCCACCTCTATACCCAAGCTAGCCAAGAACACTACGGTGTAATGCTGTCAACTAGCACGGAGAATAAGGCTGTTGAGGAGTGACCATCCGTGTAATTGCTTTGCGCGAGCACCAATATGTCAGATAGTATAACATGCATTTTATTTCAAGAGGAAATCCGACATACCGATACAAACACAAAGCTACTACACAGTGGCTATAATAATCTTCGGAAACAAATATAGAAATAAACATAACACAAATCAGTCGCAGATAATTCATATCACAAAGGCGGAAGAAGATATGAATATATAACTAACACATGAAAGTGTATATCAAAGTAGTGGTCAAAAAGATCCACAATAATACAAAAGAATAGCAACCCGTGCTATACAAAAGAATACAACTGTGAGACTATATCTCAAGTGTATACAACAAAAACTGCTAATCTAAATAGTTAGCCAAAAGTCAGAGAAATCAATCCCAAGTGAGAAGTCAAGATGAAGCACCTGTAACATCTCGGTCTGACCCGAGTATTATTTAATAAGAAAGTAATAAACGGATCAGTCTAGCTATAAATATCAGATAACATGATATAGAATAAGAGATATGGCATAAACATATAATATCCATAATGGCATACTACTATAAGTATGCAATTGAAACTCAACATGAGATTAATCAATATCACAAAAATCTTCACAAAGATCCAAAAAGGGTTTCATACCCAAAACTTGTATTCACAACAAGTCAATGACACACGAATTCACCAATGCACAAAAATTGACAAATCATATCAATGAAAATCACTAAAATTGGTGAAGCATAAATTCCAGAATTCAACACACGAAATCCAGAAATCACAAAAAAAGGGGGAGGCCTATCACACGAACGGGAGCATAAAAACTCACCAACATATGTATCACACGAATGAGATGCTATCTCATGGTAGCTAGCCATTAATTTTTGACACACGAATGGCCCGAAGACCATGGGGAGCTACCCCACAAAGAAATGAGATGAAACTCAATAGAATGAGTTACAGTCCTCCACGTGGACAAAGAGACATCGCACAATTGCTAGTCTAAATCACAAGAATAATCGTCATGATCATCAAGAAGTGTCAATTACAGTAAGCTAGTAAATATACGAGCTTAGCTTCATGTCCCATAACCACTAGCTTAACTTAAATATTTACGAACAAATTGTAGATCTCCATTAGAAAATTGTCACAAGAGTTTTAATCGAACAAGTCCAAGAATTAACCGACGAAGTAAACGCAAGCGTTTCATACCACTCCTTTTACTAAGCCGTTTAATTAGATTTCTCATACGAGTGAGGTAAAGATTTGTATATACTAATAGATTGGAAATCGGTTTGAGAAAATGAGCTTTGTAATAAAATAGTGTTGAAATCATTTGAAGAAAGAGTTTTGATATTTACTACTAGTATTGAAACCTTTGTATATTTTTAAAGTGACAAATCACAGAAATGATTGTAGAAACAACCAATCACCAAAATTCACATTCGAAGACGTGAATAAAATCCAAAGAAACCGATAAAGAATCCATCGAAATAGGTATTCAAAAATCCCTAAAAAGGAGTCATCAAAGTCATAATAAATGATAACAACAAATAGGATCATCATGAATCGATTTAAATTGGAAATTCAATCCCAAAAGGCAAAGTGGACTGAAACAGCAGGTTCAGTCGACTGAACAGAGTTTTCAGTCGACTGACCCTGTACCTGGAAATTTTCCAGGTTCAGGAAACATTCTGTTTCCAGGTTCAGTCGACTGAATCATGCCTGGAAACTTTCGGGTTCCAGGTTCAGTCGACTGAACAGACTTTTCAGTCGACTGAATCTTGCCTGGGCTGTTTTTCAGCCTATCCAAATGAAGAGCAAACTCTTCCAAAATGCAACCGGACGAACATTGGCTCTAAGGGTTTATGCCAATCGGCAACCCGACCCTATATGCTCCTAGATGCATCATCCAAAGCATGATCAAGCATCCATAAAAGGATTTTCGCACAAATTTGACTTAAAAACCCAAAAATTGGAATATTCACAAAACCAATTCAAATCCAAAGCAAATTCACATGAAGAGGTGTTAGGAATTCATACCTAACCCCCAAAGATAATTATAGTCATAGATGTGAGATAAAAATCTCACCTTTGAACCGAAAACAAATGAATGAGAAGCTTGAAGACAAGGGAAGATCAACCACACTTCAATCTCAACACAAGAAGCATGAATCTAAGCTTAAAAGAAGAACATTCCCAAAATTAGGTTTAGGAATTTCTGAAATTGATTAAGAGAATAAGTTGGAGAAGATGAAGAGAAGCTTACCAATGGGTTCTCTTGAATTTGGAGCTAGAAGTTGGATTTTCTAATGAAGACTAGGGTTTTGGAGTTTTAATTTCCCATCTCTCCCACCATTGTTTCTTTAGAACTGAAAAGAGGAGGAAGTGAGAGTGAATGGGGAGGAGTGGTTCAGATTTGAGTATAAGTTAAACATAGGGCTGAACCCAAACCCAAACCCAAAGTGAAAATGATCAAATTTTTGACTAGCTCCAAACATATCAATGTTTATACTCAAAAAGGTTGCAAACGACATTTTGAACTCAATGGGAGGGGTCTCGAGTCCCAATTCGACTGTTTGCAAAAAGTGACTTTTTGGACTAAAATACGACGAATGATAAAATATTTAAATAAAATATTTAAATATAAAAATCGATAAATATGCGGGTTGTTACAATCCATTTGTATCGAAACTTTGAAAACTTGGATAAGAGGAAGGGGCGGGAATGAGGAAGCGAGCCGGACTAAAGTTAGTTAGGCGAATGATCCAGTATATTAGACCGGTTGGCGAGCAAGTGTGCTAGTTTGAGAGCTTGATAATTGGGTAGTGATGAATCGGGACTTAGTTAGCTATTAACAGAATCTGGAACCGTCTTAAACATTCTTTTGAATTGGTGGCTTGTTTGGCCACTGGCTCTTTTGAAGAGGCTGCCTGGTCGCTACGCACCTCGATCACCATTTGGTAGGAACTCATTATGAATGGCTTACCTTCGTGGAACTCGTGCCTTTTCGTGGAACTTGTTACCTCCTTGTTCAACAAGGTCACCTTCCTTCGGGTTCACTTCTTTCTCCTTACCCGGAAGCGACTAAGAAGAGGAAGCAAAGGCCGAAGAAAGACCTTCCGCACGAGTGCTCTTCTTTGCTGTTTGCTGTAACTATAAACAGCCGATTTGCTTAATTCAGCAACTCTCTAAGTAGTTTGGGCACTAGGCAGTAATAACTTGTAAGGTTAGTACGGACCCGGTCACTAGAGTGGCGACCGTAAAATAGCATTCTTCATTAAGAAAACATGCCATACATCTGCCCTTTCTCGACGTATTTCTTTAGACAAAGACTCCGTTTTTTCCTCTTTCCGGATGGTAAATATTTCTCAGAACATGGGGTGTGAATCAAACCCATGTTTGAATTGAAACTAAGATACTGATGCAAGTTCTTCCCTTCTGAATCAGATAGATTAGGGACCGACCCAGTATATTAATAGACATCCATTCTACTCGTGTATGTTGTTCATTTTCTTGTTGTTAGCTTTTCCTTCCTCCGCCCAGGGGGCGATGTGGGAGCTTGTAATTACTGTAGCTCCCCAAAAGCTCATCTGACCCCAAGGTGGTACGTATCCTATAAAAGCTGTCACAATCATTAATAGGAATATGGCAACTCCGAGACACCAAACTAATTCCCTAGGATGCTATAACTCGCATGATGTAGACCACGAAAAATATGAATGTGAACCACAATGAGAAATTTACTTGCCCCATTAGCATGCATATAACGGAGCAACCAGTCCCCTTCAACATCTCTCATAACATGTTCTATGCTGTTGAAAGCTAGATCTACATGAGGTATGTTATGCATATAGCTAATAATAAATTGAGAAATACGTAGGTTGTACGTATATTATTTTATTCGCATAATGATTTGATATAGATTCGAGCATAGAATTTCGAGATATGTATTTCAAGATATATATATCGATCCGAGTTGGGATTTTCACTCGATTTTCAACAGGGAACCTGGATATGGATTTTGATTGGTTCTGAAATTCTCTATCATAAAATATGGCTATGCAAGGGGAATGACGATTTCTGATTAAGAAACCAGATCAGAGTCCGCACTAGAGAGTCGGATGGACGATATTAGCTTGGAAGTGAAATTGTGTGATCAAGTGAGCGATCGAATTTGATATTACGTACGGATGGTATATGTACATCGTACAAGCTTAAGTAAACCAAATTTTGAAAATTTTGAAAAGAAAGTAAATAAAATGATTTTGAATTTTGAGAATGGATATTATTGCTAAGTAGGATACATGTATTTAAAGTAAAAGAAAATTGGTATTTTTGATTTCAGAAGGTAAATTGAATTGCCCGACAAAAAAGTATGTATTTCAAGTTATCATATGAAATTTGATGATTTTTTGACCCAACCACTTGGCCTTTTGTTTTCTTTTGAAATTTAGGGCCATAGAGCAGTTTTGTAGTTGTTTCGATCTAGCCGCGCAAAAGAGACGTTGGTGAAATTTTTCGAAAATTTAAGGAGTTAGAAATTTTTTGGAGAAAATTTTGGTAGTTTAAAATTTGGTTTTAAATTATAAATTGGATGGTTAAGGGAATAATATTATTTGGAGCTTATGGATTAGTTTGGAAAGTTAGTAAGAGTGATATTTTTGACTTTAATAAAAATATTGTTTTGGGACATTGTTTGAAACTGTTTGGTTTTGGGGAAAACAACAAACGAGTATTGGACCATTCTTCTTACCCAGTAATTCAGGGGACGAAATTCTTTAAGGAGGAAGGAATGTGATGAACTGAAATTTTGATATTTGAAATTGAAATATTTAATTGATTTTAAATATTTAATAGTTAATTTTTAACTTGAATTTCAATACAACCAATTAGTGGACAATTTAATCATTGGATTAATAATTGGAAATTGGGTAAAATATGAAATCTTGAATTTTAGGCTTGTTAAAAATAATTTGAAGGCTTATAAATTTTATATTGAATATACTAAAGATAATAGAAGTGTTAAAATCGAATTTTAAAGGTGATTTGTTCAGTTTTAAAATATCTCATTTAAACTGACATTTAAAAATAGCCTTCCGGGACACAGTCTCGTAATTCGGCGAAACCAGCTCCATTGGATCCATAATAGCGTATTATTATCAGATTTCAACTTTCATAGTGTATGGAGTTTTCATGTTATCATACGGGATATAAACGCGCTGAAATTTATATCAAAATTCAATTTAATAATTGGGTCCAAAAATCTATCTTCTCCATACGATCGAATTAGGACTCGAAACCTTTTCCATTGCGTTCGAAATAGGGGTATAATATTATAAATGCCTAGTGGCACGTCTCGATAGGAGGTGGAGATTTTGATTTGCAAATTTCGACATGATTTTAATTTAAATAATACATATTCACTTATACCGGTCAATCTTCAACTGAATTCTATTCACATCACAACTTTTCCCCTTCTTATCAAAATCACTGTAGCTAGAAGACAGCACGCAAGGAATCTTTTTCCTTTTCAAAAGTCACGGCTCCCTCTTCCATCATGCAACAGGTTATAGCTTTAAAGAATGGAATCGATCCTCAAACATGAGAAGAATATTTTATATAACCGAACTCAGAAATAGATGGCCGAACAAGAAAAATTGTCACGTATCCCTCCTCCATTTCAAATCGAATTCACAAAATCCTTTTTCTCCTTCCTTCAGTTCCAGTTAAACCGCCCAAATAATAAGAGAAGCATCTCCACCGAATAGCATCGCATCTCGGTTCGAGCTCACATAGGAATGGGGAAGGAGTCCTGATGTGAAGGGACGGGGAAGGCGGGGTTGAATCGTTTTGGAGGTGCATGCAGTTGCACACGCGCATGCAAAGGAGGACAGGTGCAAAGGCAGTGGACGAGGGTTTGGGGTTCGATGGAGTGAGTTTCGATGGTCGCCGATAGGGGGTGGTGTTCGTTCGTGGTAGTCACGATTGGGAAGAGCGTATGGGTCATGCACGCGTGCGAGGGGAGATGACATCGTCCGAAGGATTAAGGGTTATAGTGGATGACCTAGTTGCGACATTCGATCTAAAGAGAGAGAGAGAGAGAGAGAGAGAGAGAGAGAGAGAGAGTGAAGGGGGGTGCTCTAGAGATGGGTTGCATTATGAGGCTTAGCGGCCGTGGCAGTGTAGAGGATTGTCTTTAGGTGAGTATTCTTAGGTGATTTAGATTTTGAAATTTTAATTCAATGATAGTCAGATATGGTAACCTAATTTTTAAAGCATTTTTGTGATAATCTGTTTTAAACTGAAAAACTGATATATATATATATATAAGATTTATGGGAAAAAATAGAGGTGTTTACTATGATAATTTTTATGTAAATAGAAAAGAAATATATATATATATATAGGGGTTTTAAAATGTGTAGAGTTTATATATAAATTAGATTTTTAAAGTGTATATAGGTTATTTGTATATGTAATTTCAAAGAACAAACAAAATAAATATACATATATACATTTTCACTAACCAGTTTAATTTTAAATAACATAACATGGTGATTAAATTATTATTTAATTAGCTTATTCAATTATTTAGCTACTAAAAATTACTTATCATAGGAAACTTAGTTTAAAATTAAATTATTAGTGTAAATTAAATTAATAAGTGGTAATTTATTTTTCATTTAGTTCAAATGTTAATAAAGCATATAATGTTTGTACAAGGTCCAAAATCGTGAAAGAAATAGCCAGTTTGGGTCAGATTGCAAAATAAAAATCAAAGGTGAATTAATCTCACTCAAATTGGATTACTAGTAAATTTAATTAGTTAAAATAAAATTATTGGAATGATTGCTTGAATTGATAGTTTATTATAAGTCTGGATATGATGTTATATATATGTATTTGTATATGTATATGTATGTATATATTGGAGTGATTCATACTCCCCCATTATGCAGCGGATGAGACCCTGTGAGCCTCGCATAATAGCTGATAACCCTATATACCGCGATATCCCCCTCGAAAGGGGATTGGTATTTTTATATTGTGCTAACATCTATGGATGCAGGTAAATAGGTTGAAGGGATCCAACTGGATTGCTCAAAAAAATATTGAAATTTGTAGTCAGTGATATGATCTATTTGATAATCTGTGATAAATGATATTGAAATTGAAGTTATTGAATGCTATGGGTTTGCTGAATATATTTTGGGTAATTGAAGATGTCAGAATATATAAAGATTGGATTTTTAAAAGAAAATAAAAGAAAGAATTTTAAGTAAACTTATTATAGTGAATTTTGTTAAATTAAAAGAACGAATTTGAGAAAAAGATAAAAAGCCTGATTTTAAAATCCTATTAAATAAATTTCGAGTATGGAAAAAATAGAGGTTTTAAATAAATGGAAAATAAAGGAGTTTTGAGGACTTAAGCGATATTTTTAAAGAATTAAAGGATTTATTTTTAAATACAAGAATTAAATGGTTCGAAGAAATAAAAAGAGAATTTTAAAATAAAATTGATACTTCAGATTTAAATAAGATTTTAAATCGTAATAAAGGAATGAATCTGGAATTAACGGGTTTTTGGAATAAATTTGGGTAAGTAAAGTAATTTATTTTAAAATGGGGTCAATTTTGAAAAACGATTTGGAAATCGATCAAGTTTTTGAAACTATGATTAAAAGAGAATGAGGCTATGGATTTATATACTAGGTTAATAAATAAAGTGAAATAAATATCAGCGAATATTTAGGGTTTTTAAATTCACGATGGCAATTTATAAGACGGCGGTAATTTGTTTTAATAATAAATAGGGTTTTTATATTTAAAAGTGTAGGAAAGAAAATTTACGGGATTTGGATGTAAAGTAAACTGGAAATAAATCAAGAAGGATTTATAAATGATCAGACCGATTTTATTGAAAGTAAATGTATTTTCCTGAAAAGCTAAGTGTATTTTCAAAGGAAGTTTTTTTTAAGTATAAACTAGAAGTTTTAAAGTTGTTTTTAAAAGAATTTTTTCAAAGAAATTTATTATTTAAATTGTTTTAAAATCTCTAAAATAAATATATATTAAGTTAATTACAGTAGTTAATTATTTTTGTTAAAGAAAAAGGTTAACTTGGTATTATGGTTGAAAGTAAATTATCTAATACTAATATTTTATAAAATGATCTTTATTTTAAAAGTAGATTTGGTTTAAGTTTTACTTAGAAAATTAGAGTAGAATTTCATAACTACTATTTTTGAATAAAGTGATTTAAGTAGTTTTAATTTAAATGTTTAAGTATATATTTTTGGATAAAGTGGTTTAATTTATTTAAAATCTAAATTTAATAAGACTTGGTGCTTTCCAGTGGGGATAAAATAATGGGTTAAATGATTGTTTAATTTGATAGTTAAATAACCGACTATCAATATTGGGCAATGCGCTGATCGTTTCGAAGAGACCGGGATCAGATTTAATTATCCGAAAACCACTTCGATCCAATTTGAATATAGCGAATAAAGACCGTGAAGTTGATGAAGACGGTGATTCGGTTTGTCCAGACCCAATGTAACTTGTATGGATGAATGCTATCCGACCATCGTCATTGGAGGACGATGAGTATTCCAAGTGAATGTGTTATAAAAAGGTAACGCATAGCCTCAGGCCTCATTAACCGAGAATGGCTAAAACAGGGGAGGTAGCAAGGCTAAGTGGGTAGCATCTAAGTAGGGTAAGGCCATCCCTATCTAGAGTCCCTTTTTGGACTATACAGTAAGAGGTAGCTCCAGTCATGTGTCGCAAGGGATCGGGAGTGGTCCTCAGTATGCTGATCTTGGCCAGGTACTGTGACGGGCGGCACCCTAGTATCCCTGCTATTGTATGGAATCCAATCTCCAATAAGCACCCGTAAGGTTTTGATTATGCCCAACTATGCTAGAATGTGAGATGCAAGCATTTCAGCTAGATTATATTTTACTTTCTATAGACACTATTATAATATCAGACGGTTTTGATAAAAATGTTATGGTTATCGTAAGATAAAAGCCCGACATGTTTATCTGTGTCGTGGTCTTACGAGATACCTTTGATTTCAAAGGATTTTGAAACTTTAAAATTCAATTGAGTGTGTTTTCTCACGCTGGTTTCCAGACTGACTTGGGTGTTATTTTATTATAATGCTCAGGTCAGACCGAGTATTATAGATACATGATAGGATGCTTTGGAGCTCAAGCGATCAACTGGATGACGGAGGCGTATATCATGTATCTGACTTATTTTCCGCTATGTACGGTATGCTGTATATTCAGCTGTGTGAGGACAAGTTATTATAACTGTCCAGTATTGTGTTATTGATTGTGTACTCTGATGATGTAATGTATAAAAACAGTAATGGTTCTTTATGTATAAAGATTAGTTATTATAGATTATATATTGTTCCACTATGATTGTGAGATCCTGATAATGACTTAGATTTTCTTCTTCTACCCTTTTTCTTCTTTAACCCTAATGGTTCGTATTTCCATCCACTTTGAGTTGAACTGATGGAGAATATTGTCGACTTAAAGGGTACGGGTTTGCAGCCTGTTACATTCACTATATCAACGTACCATGGATCGATAGAAATTGAAAGAAGTTGTTCACCGGCGAAGTTTTCATTGATTGGCTAAGAAGATGGTGCATTCAGAAGACGAGATAAGTGGTCGGCTATGACATTATCAGATCCCTTTTGTCAAATTCTTGAAGTAAAAGCATCCAACGAATCAAACGAGACTTAGCATTTTTTTTGCGAAGAGATATCAAAGCGCAGAGTAGTCCATGTACACAGTAATGTGTGACCCGATCAAGCAAGGTTGAAACTTTTCGAGTGCAAAAATGATAGCTAGAAGCTCTTTTTCGATAATTGTGTAGTTGAGTTGAGCATCGTTCAAAGTCATACTCGTGTAGTAAATGACATGAAGGATTCTGTTGATGAGTTGTCCTAAGATAGCACCAACCGCAAAGTTAGAAGCGTCACACATTATTTCGGAAGGAAGATCCCAATTGGGTGCGTAAATTACTGGTGCAGAAATGAGTTCCTTATTAAGATGTTCGAAAGAAGGGATACAATCAGAGTTGAAATCGAGAGGAACGTCCTTTTCGAGGAGAGTCATTAAAGGACGAGCAATTTTGCTAAAGTCTTTCACAAAGCGTCAGTAAAAGCCAGTGTTTCCTAGAAATGATTGAAGTGCTTAACGGATTTGGGAATGAGTAGGTTTGCAATGACATTGATTTTCGCTTTATCTACATCAATGCCTTTATTTAAGATGATATATCCAAAGACTATGCCTTGTTCGACCATAAAGTGTCATTTCCCCAATTCAAAGTCAAATGTTTTTCTTTGCATCGATTTAGAACCAATTCGAGATGATGTAAACATTGGAAAAAAGAATCACCAAAGATAGAGAAATCGTCCATAAAAACTTCTAGAAACACTCAATCATGTCAGAAAAGATGCCAACCATGCATCATTGGAAGGTAGCAGGAGCCTTACAAAGTACGAACGGCATACGTCGATAAGCAAAGGTACCGAATGAACACGTAAAAGTCGTTTTCTCTTGATCTTCGGGGGAAATTGGAATTTGGTTATAGCCGGAATAACTGTTAAGGAAGTTGTAAAATTCATGGCCAGCTAAATGTTCGAGCATTTGATCGATGAAATGATGAGAGAAGTGGTCCTTACATATTGCGGCATTTAGTTTTTGATAGTCAATGAAAACACGCCAATCCGTTTGAATACAAGTTGGAATAAGTTTGTTTGAATCGTTCTTGACAACGATTAGCCCACACTTTTCCGGTACAACGTGAATTGGGCTAACCCATGAACTATCAGAGATTGGGTAAATTATTCCGTTGTCGAGAAGTTTAAGAATTTCATCACACATTACATCTTTCATTTTGGCTTTAAGCCTTCATTACGTGTCACTAAATGGCCTTGCATCGTCGATTAAATGGATGCAATGTTGAACAAGAGCGGGACTAATTCCCTTAATATCGGAGATCAACCATCCCATCGCATTCTTGTTTTTGGACAGGATTGAAAGTAAAGAAGTTTCTTGATTGAGAGAGAGAGAGAGTTGTGGAAATTATGACAGGAAATGTTTCATTATCACCTAAGTATGCATACTTAAGGTGATCTGGAAGTGGTTTGGGGTACAACTTCAGGAGTTTCTCGATTAAAGAATTAGGTTGATATTCGGACTCAGCTAGAAGCGATTCAAAGGGAAGAGTGTATTCAATTTCGTTGGGAATTTCATGGAACAATTTTTTGCACTTGGCTTCGCATTCGTCGTTAAGGTCAAATGTCTTATTTTTGAAGTTTTGTGAATTGTACTAACTTCTAACGTTTGGTCGTGAGTTCATTTTGTTGGCTTTCAAGATTGAAAATGTTAAGATTTAAAGTCATGTTTCCAAAAGAGATTTTTATCGAACCGTTATGAGAATTGATTAAGGTATTTGAGGTGGCTAAGAATGGTCGGCTTAAAATCAATGGAATTTGAACTCGCGGGATTTGTCACGGGTTTTGTTCGAGAATGATAAAATCAACGGGGAATATGAATTGCCTTACTCGAATGAGCATGTCTTCGATTTCTCCCGCGGGATTCTTAATGGAACTATCTATGAATTGAAGCGTAACATTTGTGGGTTTGAGCTCACCTTAGCCTAATTGTTTGTACACGAAGTATGGAATCAAGTTGACACTCGCGCCTAAGTCTATTAAATATTTGTTAATCGTCCTGTCTCCAATTGTATATGAAATCATAAGGCATCTAGGATCTTTGTATTTTACGGTTATGGATTGGGACAAGACTTTACTCAAACTGGCGGCTAAGAAGAATTTTTTGGGCACTTGAGTGTGTTGCTTTTGGGTACATAAGTCCTTAAGAAATTTTGCATACATTGGGACTTGCTGTATACGATGTCATGAAGCAGAATGTTAACTTTGACTTGTTTAAAATTTTCCAACATCTTTTCCACTTAGTCCGAGTGTTTCTTTGGTCGAAGACGATGTGGAAATGGAACACGATACTCGGTAGGCGGGTCTACTCGAGCAGAAGAAGAATTTTGATTAGCGTTCGATTCAACTTTTGGCTCCACGTTCCGTTCAGATTCATTCATTGTTTTAGAAGTGTCGAGAGAGGTTTTCGGTAAATCGTTTGAATTAACGACTTGATTATCGATTTGTTTACTGGAATGTAGAGTTGTGATAACATTCAATTGGGTGACATTGCTATCTTAAACAACATGGTTTGATTTGAATTTGCGTTTTGATTTTTTGGTTTGGAGTGTGTTGGCTTGGAAATGTGCCTCGTTCGCGTTCACTTGCAGACGTGGCTAATTGACACATTTGCATTTCAAGTTTTGTACTTGATTGGTTTGTGTTTTGCATATATTGAGTCAATAAATTTTGCAAATTGCTATTTGAATGAAGGCTTTGAGTAGTTGCTTTAGTCAACGTTTCAAGATTTTTCTCAAGCAAAGTTAAACTTTTATCGTCTTGGGGAGGATGAGCATCATTTGGTTGAAAATTTGATTGTTGCAGTTGATTATGAGGCGGACCCACAAAGTTTGGTTGAAAATTGTTGGGCTGAAAGGGAGGATTCGAAGCATTATTCGAAAGTGATCGAAAATTAGGACGAAGCATATTCGTGTTCGGATTGTTTTGGTACCAAGCAAAATTTGGTTGATTTCTCCAACCAGGATTGTACGTTGGAGAAAACAAGTCATTTTTGGCTTTATTGAAAGCATTGATTTCTTCGAAAAAATTGGGACACTGATCGTCTATATGATTAGGATCGTTGCATTTATAACACATTGGTTGGGAAGATTGGTTCGTTCGATTCGATGAGGAAACTCTATTGAATTTTTTAATCATTGCATCGATCTTAGCTTCCAAAGCAAAAGAAGATCCTATCGTGTATGCACTCGATCGTGAGTAAATTGATTTTTCGTTTGAACGTTCCCATTGGGATGACTTTCGAGCGAGGTTTTCAAGAAATTGCCAAGCATCATCATGATGTTGGGCAAGAAAGTTGCCTTGGCACATTGATTCGAGCATGGTTCGTGAGCTGTTTTCGAGTCCATCGTATAAGATTTGGCAAATCATCCATTTTTCAAATTTATGGTGTGGATATTTTATCAAAAGCTCTTTGAATCTTTTAAAATATTTTTCGAATGGTTCTCCTTTGAATTGATGAAAATTTACAATTTCGTTTCAGATTTTACTCGTTTTTCCCAAGGGGTAGAATTTTCTTAAGAAAACTTTTACGAATTCTTCCCAAGTTTTAATCGAGTTCGACGGTAAGCTGTACAACCATCTTTCAGCGTAATCCGTAAGAGCAAATGAGATTAATCAAAGTTTGATCCATCGTCAGAAAGTTGTAGGAGTTTGATGGTGTCACAAACTTGTTTGAATTTAATCCAGAAAATGCAGGGGTCATCGTGCTCGAAATTGCCAATTTCAAAAGTGTGGCAATATGCTTCGAGTGAATTTCGAAGTGGTTACCTGTAGGGGTGGGTAACGTGATGCAAGATGGAAAAGAAACTCTATTGGGAAAGATTCTATCCAAAATAGTTCGAGGGGCGTTCTCATTCGCCAGTACGGGAGGATCGTTTGTTCGAGTTAAACGGTTAGCTGTTGAGTCGTGAGTCCAACGATTTGTTGTTGTGTCATGAGTCCAAGCACTTATGCACAAGTGAAATTCGAGAAGAGAAAGAAGTTAGAATTGAGTTTGGAAAATGAAACAAGATTTGGAAAACGAAGTGAAAATTTTGTTTTTGTTTTTTTAAGGAAGAAAAATATTTGCCAAGTGAAATTTATTTTCAAAAGAGAACTTTAATTTTTATTTTGTTTTTGGCTTTTCAATTTTTTTATATGTTCTTGTTTTTGTATTTTTTTTGAATTTTCAAACTTCCAAATATTTATAAAAAGAAAAAAATTTGTTTTTTTTGTTTTTATAAAACGGGAATATGATTTATTTATTTTTGAATTAATTTTTTTTTGAAAAGATATTATGTATTTTTTTGATTGAAAATTTTCAAGGGGAAAAAAGATTTTTTTTTTTGGAAACTAAGTGAAATTTATAATTTTTTTTGGGATTTTGGATTTTCTGTTTTTTTTTAAAAATGTGCATGAATTAATGCAACTAAATGAATGCAAAGGACTTAATTACAATTCTCTGTCCTTAGTAGCTCCTAACCCAAAATTGTATAATCATACTTTATCTTAAATCAACAAAAATATTTTTCAGCCAGGTAACCAGTCAGGGGTTATCGGTGCACCACGAATCACTATAGCAATGCAAACGAAGGTTTAAGTACCTTCAGAGGAACAACCACTATAATATTTACGAATCACCATAATTTTTATAACCGGTTACTACTCTGTCGTAGCTTAGACACCAAGAAATAAAATTGTTCAAAGAAAACAATTGTAAAGATACAATTAAGCCCTAAGTGAGCTCGTGACACCCTTAAGTCGAATGTCTAACCTTTATTATTAGTCAAATTTTACAATGAAATACGATATGTGGGCTAAATAAAGGATGATGAAACCCCTCTCCTAATGTGAATTGGGTTATTGCCCTTAGAAAAGAATAATAAGATATGATGAATGCAAAACAAATATTAAGCATGAATTTACAGTGCAACTACAATCGAAATTTGTTTACGTTTTTGAATTTTCATTTTTTTTTAAATGCAAATGCAAGCAATTAGCAATGCAATTGAAATAAAACTAGAAATGAAAGAACGATACCAAAGCATGCAGAATTATTAGCAATTTTATTTTTAAGCGGAGATTTTTTTAAAGCAAGCATAGCAATTCTTTTCCCTGTGATTTTCTGCTTTAGCAATATGAAAATAAAAAAAAGATATATACAATTTTTTTATATCAAAGAAGATACTAAACAAAGAAAAATCAAAACAAATGAAACCAAAGAAAACAAAAGAAATAAAAATTCGAGAAAACAAAATAACACAACCAAAACCTTGAATGTGTGTTTTATTTTATTTTTTATTTTTTTGCTCCTTTTTTTAAACTCAAACTAAACACACAACACAAGCTAAACAAAACTAGGCACATACTTAACACAAACTAAAAATAAAATTTAAACACACAACACACACACATATATACATAACCGGCCTAAGCCCAATAAGCTTACTTACCCACTATTGTTTTTTTCTTTGTTTTTTTTACAAATAAGTAGAGTAAATTCACGAAATCGGTTCACCTCATTCTTCAAAAAAATAAAATAAAAATAAAAATTTCAAATGCAATTCACGAAATAAAATTGCAAATCGAATTCCTCTTTGGTTCGAAGAGACTGAGGTAACGGTTTGATGTTTGAAGTTTGAAGAGGCAATTCGATTGTGGTGACTGAGGTTGAGGTAGCGGTTTGGAATTGGAATTGATAGCGGCGAGGCGATTGGGTTCTCAGGGCAGTGGAAATTGCAGTTGAAATGTCTAACAGTAGTTCGATGTCGTTGTAGAAGCAGGGATGATGGCTTTAGTTGCCTGGAAGTTTGGGTGAATTGCTGTTGGAAGAAGACAGTTCACGGCGACTCAGTGATAATGATAGTGATGTGGTTGAAGGTTGGTGTTTGATGGCGTTTGTTGACTAATGCTCGATGCTTGTGAATTGGGGAGTCGCGAGTTGGGGAGGCATTGATAGTGTAAGGGAAAACGGTAGTGGTGATTTCTATAGCAATGAGGTGTATGTGTTTCGGCAACAGTTCTGGTAGGTTGATGGGGTTTGTTCGTGAAGAAGTGGGAAGGGATAAAGGAAGGCAGTTTGAGGATTTGGAGTTGATGTTTGGAAGCGATGTCTTTTGGTGGAGATGTGGATATGTAGTGGATGCAACACAGTATAAGTTTGGTTGTGGTGATTGAGTTGTGATTGATAGGTTGCTATGAGTCACTGAGTTGTTCGATATTTGGAATGTTGAAGTTGAATTTTAATGAATGTCTGAAACTGGGTTGAAGGAGTTGCAAATTGGAAGGTCTTAGAGTGTTGAATAACTTGCAAGTGGGAGAAGGGTTGAAGGGGTGACTGCTATTAGTTTATAAGTAGCACTGTCAGTTTTGGTAAGGCTGTTAAAGGCAGTGATGTTGTAATTGGTCAGGGAAGCTTGTATGTCACTGGGTGGCGGCGGCAAGACAGCAATGTATATGTGATGAATGTTGCATCTATTTATTGAGAATGTGGCTTTGGCAAGGGCAGAATTGCAGATGTGATGAGGTAGGGGGTGTATGTCAGGATGTTCTTTGATGGTTAGTCGTGAACCAAAGAGGAAGTACGTATGTCTGTGATATGTTGTTGTGTTGTGAAGGGAATGTTGCACTATGAAGAGTTGTAAGTATGATGATAGATGCTAGGAGGATGGTGGTGCAGTTTGGTTATGAAATGGTGAGAGCTTTTATGTTGTAGTAGAGGAAAAGGGACTGTGGTTTGTAATGATTAACAAGTTGAAGTCGAATGATGCAAGGCAGTGGTGGTTGAGTGGCGGTTGTCAAAAGCTGCTGTGGTAGATTAGGAAATGGTAGACGAAGGAGATGGCGAAGCAACTAGGCCTGTCAAACGGGTTGGGTTGAGTCAAAATGGGTTGGATCGAGTTTGTCACAACCCATTTATGACCCAACCCATTTATGACCCAACCCACTTAATAAGCGTGTTACCCATTTAATCCATTTAAAGATTTAAATTTAATTTGACTAATAAAAAACAAATAAATATAAAATATTTCTACTTTTTATGTTTTGAGATTCGACAAAAATTTAAAATTTAAATTCTAATTTTCATCAAAATTCAAATATAGGGATGAGGTAGCATATTATTTTCTATATACAACTATCAGTCTCCTTGGAGAACTGCAATGTGCGTTCACACGATAAAGTATCCGAGTGTTGCATGCTGTCCGTAATTTAGGTGGAAGTTAATCGGTCGAAGTTTCGCTTATTTTCGAGTTAGAACAAAGGAGTTATTACAGTCCGAACAAAAAAATTAGCGGCCTCTGCACTATATGGAGTTCAAATATAGAGATGTGGTAGCCTGTTATTTTCTAAGTACAACTGTAGTTCTCCTTGGAGAACTATAGTGTACGTTCACATGATGAAGTATCAGAGTGTTCCATACTGTCCGTAATTTAGATGGGGGTTGATCGGTCGAAGTCTCGCTTGATTCCGAGTTAGAACAAAGGAGTTATTCCAGTCTGAACAAAAAAAAGCGGCTTCTGCACTAGGCGGAGTTCAATATGCAGATGTGGTAGCATGTTATTTTCTAAGTACAACTGTCAGTCCTCTTGGACAACCGCAGTGTGCGTTCACACGATGAAGAATCCGAGTGTTCCAAACTGTCTGTAACTTAGGTGGAAGTTAATCGGTCGAAGTCTCACTTAATTCCGAGTCAGAACGAAGGAGTTATTACAGTCCAAACAAAAAAATAGCGGCTTCTGAGTGTCATAGCAACCTAGTGCAGAAGCCGCTATTTTTTTTGTTCAGACTGTAAGAAATCATTCGTTCTGACTCGGAATTAAGCGAGACTTCGACCGATTAACTTTCACCTAAATTACGGACAGCATGAAACACTCGGATACTTCATCGTGTGAGCGCATACTGTAGTTCTCCATGGGGACTAACAGTTGTACTTAGAAAATAACAGGCTACCACATCTGCATATTCAACTCCGCCTAGTGCAGAAGCCACTATTTTTTTTGTTCAAACTGCAATAATTCCTTCATTCTAACTCGGAATCAGACGAGCCTTCGACCAATCAACTCCTACCTAAATTACGGACAATATGGAACTCTCAGATACTTCATCGTGTGAACGCACACTGTAGTTCTCCAAGGGGACTGACAGTTGTACTTAGAAAATAACAGGCTACCACATCCCTATATTTGAACTCCGCCTAGTGTAGAAGCCGCTATTTTTTTGTTTGGACTGTAATAACTCCTTCGTTCTAGCTCGTAATTAAGCGAGACTTCGACCGATTAATTTCCACCTAAATTACGGACAGCATGAAACACTCGGATTCTTCATCTTGTGAACGCACACTGTAGTTCTCCATGGGGACTGACAGTTGTACTTAGAAAATAACAGGCTACCACATCTGCATATTGAACTCCGCCTAGTGCAGAAGCCGCTTCTTTTTGTTCAGACTGCAATAACTCCTTTGTTCTAACTCGGAATCAAACGAGACTTCGACCGATCAACCTCCATCTAAATTACGGACAGTATGGAACACTCAGATACTTCACCGTGTGAATGTACACTGTAGTTTTTCAAGGAAACTGACAGTTGTACTTAGAAAATAACAGGCTACCACATCCCTATATTTGAACTCCACCTAGTGCAGAAGCCGCTTTTTTTTGTTCGGACTGTAATAACTCCTTCGTTCTAACTCGAAAAGAAGTGAAACTTCGACCGATTAACTTCCACCTAAATTACGGTCAGTATACAACACTCGGATACTTTATCGTGTGAACGCACACTGTAGTTCTCCAAGGAGACTGATAGTTGTATATAGAAAATAATATGCTACATCATCCCCATATTTGAATTTTGATGAAAATTAGAATTTAAATTTTAAATTTTTGTCGAATCTTAAAACATAAAAATTAGAATTATTTTATATTTATTTGTTTTTTATTAGTCAAACTCAATTTAAATCTTTAAATGGGTTAAATGGACAACCGCTTATTAAGTGGGTTGGGTCATAAATGGGTTGAAGAGAATGAGTCATAAATGGGTTGGGTCAAACTCGACCCAACCCGTTTTGACCCAACCCAACCCCTTTGACAGGCCTAGTGCAGTTTTGCCGAGTTGTGGTGTAAGTGAATAGAAATGAACTGAAGGACGTAGTTAGAATGGAATATGGAATTATGGAAATGATAGAATGTTGAAATAGGTTTGCATGAAACAGTGGATGTATGTGCAGTGAGAAGAACAGTGAGTAGAAGGGAGTAGTGGATAGTATAGGCACTGTATGTATATGCAGGGAAAAGAATGCAGTGAGAAAAAACGGTGGATGTATAATTTTTTTTAAAAATGTAAAGAAAAGAAGGAAATGAAGATTGTAAATGCAAAGAGAATCATAAACTGTCAATAAGTTGTAAACAGAAAGTGAAAATGAAATGCAATGTTTTTTTCTCTCTATTTTTATTATATAAAAAAATATGAAATGCAAATGCAAATTGTAAACAAGAGTCACAAATCAAAATAAAAGAAAAAATAAAAACACACAAATAGTTTTTTTTAATAGCATACACACACAAAATGAAAACATACAAAAATCAAACAAAAATAATCCGAAGAAGAGAAAATCAAAATCAAAGCAATTCCTCGGCAAAGGTGCCAAAAACTTGTTTAACAACGGAATTGCTATCGAATTAGAAAATCATTGAAAAATTTCAAACTAAATTTTAACTTCAAGCGCACAGTGCATAAAAGTTAGTATGTGGCGAGTACGGGTCGATCCGTAAGGAATTTTTAAGATTTTAAAATTTTCTAATCAATCAAATTAAACCAAGAATAGAAATTGTCTTGAAAACTAGAATGCTAAGCAAATGTTGAGATTAAAAAATATGTGATTAAAATTCAATTTAGAGGCAAATCCACTTTCTTATATTTTTTCACATAAATCAACATAAAATCAGGTGGCGATCTCTTTTTTTCTAAGTAGGATTAGTTATGTATTTATCATAAGCATGGCCTACTTGAGTTATTAATTAACACAAATCAAACCATCAAACTATAATACAAATCTAGTCCTACTTTTTCAATTCTCATGAAACAAGTCATAGAAAATGAAACCAAAATCTAGTTTAAGCATGATCTATTTACTATTAATTAGTAACATAGATCATCAAATTTTGATTAAAACTTCACTTCAATGCCATGATCATATTTTTAGATGAAGAGGCAATTTGTGACTAATTAGATAAGCATAGCCTATTTGTTATGAACAAAGTAGGCTATCAAATTCAACATAAAACACAAACAAACATAAACATCCATTTCTTCTGAAGCACAAAAGAGATCATACATAGAAAATTATGTTGAATCTATATGATAAAAGAAAGCTTCATAAACCCTAAATTCTAGGGATTTAGTCTCTCATTTGTGTTATTATTTCAACACATAGAGATTTTAACATTGAAAATAAAACAAAGTAGAGAATAAACAAAGAAAAAGAAGATTAACTACTAGAAGAAAATGAACTAAACTAGCGCATAAATGTAAATCTAAACTATGAACATGAAATAAAAGAGAGCATAAGAATAAAAATGAGCATAAAAGTAAATAAAAACAAGTAAAAAAAAGAAGAGAAAGAGACTAGGAAGCCATTTTTATTTCATAAAACATAGAGCTTACAACTTGCATTTTAATTTCCTAACTAATGTGAAAGAGTATAAGATATTTACATGTACATAAGATGGCTATTTATACATACATAAAAACCTAATTCAATTCTTAAGGTGCTTCTAAAAATGCCCTTTAGGAAGTGTAGCCACCAAGTAACCATTAGCCGCTAATTAATCCATCAGTAAAAGTGCATGAAGGTTATACCCCCACTTAGTTGTCCATTAGCTTCTAGTTATAGATTTTGGTAAGTGGGTAGGGTCTTCCATTATCATGAGCTTGAATTATTTCCTTTTCATTCCTTTGTATCCCCTTGTGCATGCATATATCTTCATAAAAGCCTCTTCCATATGCATCTAAATTCCTATAAAAATCATAAGAAATGTCCAAGTAAAAAATTTCAAATTGACACATGCACAAACTGACTATTTTGCCCCTAAATGAGGATGAATATATGATGATTTGAAAATAATTAAATTTTCATTTTAAACGTGTTAAAATGATCAAATATGATATTTATTTAAATAAAAATAGGTAAAATATGGATGTAAATATATGCACCTTTATATGCACATCAATGGCCTAACCAAGAAATTTTTTATCGAGAGAAAGACAGCTTATGTACCCTTTTAATATCAAAGTCCACATTGTTCTACTTTCGTACCTCAACCTGTTTTTCTTTTAACAATTAAAAATGTTACACAAAATAACATTTATTGTTGGTGCATAAACACAATAATATCAACATATATCTATCGCTTCAGCCATAGTATTATAATGCTAAATAGGAAACACTCTTCAACACACATGGACAATAAAAAGTCATATAATCTCTATTTCTAACAATGTCAATCAAATGTATCAAATAAACACAATTGTTAAACATAACAATACGGCGATCCATGAACTAGTCACACATCAAATAACATTAATACATTTCAGTGAATTCCAACAATCACACATGCTAACAAATGGTACGTACTAATTCTATAGGTACCAACATTGAATAAATACCATTAAACAATGTTTACCACCTTCAAACAATAATAACCTCCCCACATGGTAAATAAAAAAAGGTACATCGGAACAAAAAGTCAATACCCGTCTAAATAGAATTTCCTATAATGGTAACCATCAACTCACATGACAAATGAATAGAAACATAAGATAATACTTCATTCCCAATGCAGTAGAATCACTCGGTTATTATCTATTCAAAACTCATCATTTTAATTTGGATGAATGATATTATTTTGTTATTATTTTCTCCTCTAATATTAATTATATTTTAGTTCACATATCCAAAGGTCACTTTATAGTGGTTTACCTTAAATAATAATATTAATTCACTTTAAATATGTTAGAAATATTATATTACAATTTTGTTAAAATAATAGTAATTATTGTTCAATTCCCTTAAATCATAACATCTTTTTTCTCTCTAAAAGTAATAGGTATCCATAAGATTCCTTTTTAAATCACTTTACTCCTTTAAACCAAATAATAATAATAATATTCCAAATTAGCTATTTTAGAAACATAATATTCACTTTCAAAATGCTCCAACGATAGTATTATTTACCTTGAAATGTTTTTGAAATACCTCTTCATTTGTGCACCAAATATCTCTCATCAATATTTACTTTAATTACTAATAATGTCATTTCCCAACATACCTTGTAAAGAACTCACATATTTATAAAGAAAAAATAGCAATGCTGCTCATATTTTTTTTTGGAAAACTCAATATTACTATTTATCTCAAACAACCTCAAATTATTTCCAAGATATCTTACATTAACTTATTACTATGTTACTCAAAATTTATTACTTTCTACCAAAAATTAAATCATTGTTTTCTAAATCTAGCTTTAATTATAAATAATAATAACTTTCTCAAATTTGTTTTAAAATAATTTCTTATTATCTATTAATTTCCTTAGAAATTCATGAATAGTAACCTTACTAAAATTTATATATTAATTTCAATACAAATTGTTAATCACGATTGCTTAGAAATATCATCACAAATGTATAAGCAATCAGGTTTGCTCCATAATCATAATTTTTATTTACTCCTTCATTTTTTTACATTCAAACAATTATTATTTTCCCAAATCTAATAAATAATTGCCCTAAAATATTCATTATCCAACATTACTATGTTTAAATGAGGAAACAATCAAATCCTAATATATATCATATCAAACATCAAACATTCGAACAATAGTAAAAATGGTATAATCATATTTCAATAGGTGTATATATGTATCAAAAAGATATCTATTTAAGTGGTTAAGTGATTCAGTTTTGGTGCAAGAGGTCACAACTTCGAAAGTTGCGTAGTATGATTTGAACGTTTATTGACATGTTATATGTTGTCTTAGTGAAATGTTGTATATAAAGTACCATTAAAAAATATCTATTTAATAATTTAAAATATAAACACTTACAGCCTTTAAATATTACTAAGAAACTTCCATAAACTGTCTTGAAAATTGATAAACTATATACCATACTATTTGGAATCCTGCTACAAACCTAATGCCACAAACTATGCATGAAACGAAGGTTGTATATAAAAGATATGAATTTAATAATAAAATGAATTATTATTGATTTAATTTTGAAATTACTAAATTACCCTTCTCTCAAACCCACCTTTCGGCTTAAGCAAACTCAAAACCCACCCATTGAATCCACCTTTACTGGCTGTTGTCGCCACTTTTGGTCATCTAAGAGCCTCCAACCACTCCTATCCATCGAGCTCCTCAAGATGAGTTGATCCCCTGTAGTCCATCCTTCCAACTCTGTAACACCCAACCTTTGTACCTATACCCAAGGAGTAATACTAGGTAATACTATTTAATAATATTAAAATAAGGCTAGAATTGGCCCACAAATGTCAAAATTCCTATTGGTTAACACATTCACGTATTTCAAAATCTTAAACTACTCACCTATACGTACACTGTATCGGCACAAAGCAATAAACACATGTATTTCCAACATAAAACAATGCATAGTATAAAATCAAAAAAACAGATCATGGAGTCATCAATGAAATGATCATATACAGTATAAATGATATACAAGTTCAAGAGGGTCCACTAGATGAGTCAAGTACCCATTGTATCTCAAAATATAAAATGCATGTCCAACTCACACATTCTAATACCAAACATACATGCAAGGCAACATAAATAAATAATAATACAATAATCAACTAGCATCCATCTATACCCAACAATCACAAGTTGGTCACTTCGCCTAGAACTTGAAATTTCTCAAACTGACCCAAGTACGATATAAATAACATATGATTCATAAAATGTCTAGAATGCAGAAGTCAATATATATATATATAATATCAACTGGCATGGTACAAACTAGTTATCTCAAAGTGGCATATGAACATCTCAAATATAACATCATCACAAGCTATGCACATATCATCACCCATATCAAAGGAAAGTCAAACAACACTTCAAGTGGACAATGGGTGAAATAACTACATATCCATCTATCATCAATAAATAAGAATCGTCATTTACCATATGGCATGCACTTGGCTATGCCTGAAATTATCTCTTAGATAATCATATAGTAGACATGCCCAGACCCACTTTTACAATTCATAGAGATAAATAACAAATAAGCATATATGGAAAACAAATAAAAACATAGATATGGAATATTCTAGCCGTGTCATGAATAAATCTCAGCTGGTCGTCTAATAGATGAATCAGTATGGGGTCAGTCTCCTCAATGTGACCTGCTCAAAGATGTTTCATGGATTATCTCATAGGTAATCGTATAACACACATATACAAAACTACTACCTCATGGGAACTCATCCTTAGTAATAGCCACATTGGCATGCAATTGCATACTAGTTATTCTCATAAAGATGAACATATGTATGTCTATATCATCTCATCAATAACCAAACAAGAGACAAACAACTCCATAGGAACTAAAGAATGAAATTGATATTAAGCTTGATCAAGTTGTGTAATGATAAGTTGAATTATTAATAAGAATGAAAACGCTAATACGAGGCTTAGTGGAAATAGTATGTCTAAACATGAAGTCATATTCGATGATTAGCGGTGTATGGTCTTAGTGGCAACTATTAGTGCAAACATAACATTGTATTTAGGAATTTGGACGAAAGGCTTGTGTGGCTACCCAATGTCTAAACACAAGATTATATTTAGCAACGTTGGTGGAAGGCCTTAGCGACAAACCCATGTTTATTCACGACAATGTATGGGATCGATGGTATAAGGCTTCTATAGCAACCAATTTTTATTCTTGACAAATATATGAGAATATAGAGTATGGCTTATATAGCATCCTATTGTCAATTTGCGAACAATATACGAGAATGTTAGAGTAAGGCTTGTGTGGCATCCAATTGTCTATTCATGACAAGTATATGAGATTGATGGAGTGTAACAACCTTAAAATTAATGATTAATTAAACAGGTTAATTAAAGGGAAAAATAAAGGGTTAATAAAAAGGGTAAAGGATATGAATTAATAGAAGCGGATATAGGGCCCAAGCCTAACTTATTGTGGGACAATATATGTTGCCCTTTCCTATTAATTCATTCCATTATGTTTAAACTAAAATAAAAAAATAGAATGCAAATCGTTCATGGTGGAAACAAAAGAAAGAAAACAAAAGAAAAGGATGCAAAAAAGCAAGTTAAAAGAAACTAAAGAAGGCTAAAACAATAAATCCTAAAGATTTAGGTGACTAATGCTTAACCCTTCTAAACTGATCCCCTTATGCATATTAGTTCAGTTCAAATTATGTGTTTTATGTGTGAAGGGGTTCATACGGGTTTTCATGTAAAGACTAAAAGTTTAATGAGCGTTTTGGGGAGGAATGACTAAACATGGGATGGTTACAGGAGTCTTCCTAACTTTAGTGAATTCGAAACTGAGTGGAAATTTTACATAATGTTTAAAACATGATTTATAAAGCAGGGTTTTTAGTTTGAGGAACTTCCTAGGTTTATACTATTTTATATGAATTATCGAAGTTGTATAACTTGAAAATTAAAAGGTTGAATGGGTAAGTGTTGCATCGGGGATTCGAGATACTACAGGAGGAACATGGTAGAATAAAATCCTTAGAGAAGTTTTATTTTTATGGGGTTAGGAAAAATGGGGAGACAAGATCCAAATTAATTGCTGGAAAGAATAAATAACAGAAAGTGAAATAAGATCCAATGAGATAATAACACATGAACAGAGGACACCAGATTTGTCGGAACTATCTACATATGGGTAGAACGTTTTGCATGGGAACAGAGGGTTTTGCACTGTTGGAGAATTATTTATAATACTTATAAAAGGTAAGTCGATGGAACTCGAGTAGAGGCTAGGTCAAAACGGGGGGAGGGGAAAGGGGAAAAGAAAGGGATCCTACGTTAAATTGAAGAGATAGAGTCAGAAGGAATACTAATGTCGGGTGGGTACGGCCACTCGACTGCACACCCAGGGAAGGTAAGGAGAGGTATTCAACTTCGGGAATTGCAGGGTGGTTCTAATAAAGAAAATGGATGTATACCTTTGGAAGGTAGACATTCTCGTGCATGAGGCACATACTTCACTTTGGAAAGGTAAGACAAAATAATTAACTATGAAGGGCATGGTATAAGTGCTCAATGGAAGAATAAGTAGGGATGCACTTGGGAAAGGCGAAACCGTGCGGGGTGCAGTAGTAAATTCTAAAGAAGAACCAAATACAAATTGTGCGGGGAATAGTAGATATCTCCAAAGAAGAACCAAATATGAAACTGTGTTGGATGCAGTACTAATTTCCAAAAAAGAATAAAGTATGAAACCATGCGGGGCACTGTACAAAATACCTTAAAATATACTTCAAGGAATATAGGGACCTCCGTTGGGAGCGTAGTATTTTGTATTTAAATTTATAAGCAATCTAAACTGAGGCGAGGGGTCAGTGCATGGTATGTAGTAGCAAAGGAAATCTACTTAGAGAAGCATTAATTGAGGACACAAATAAGAAATAATCGCTTCAGAAGTGTTTTAATAGCGAGGGTGAAACCTAACCTGTGCAGCCTAGGATGGTCTCACTGTCTATTTTATAGAGGACAATATTCTCCACACCGGACTTTATTTCTGACCCATGTTTTTATGTATTTAAGGTGAGTTTATGTATTTAGGCAAGTTTGGAAGAGCGAGAGGCTCTCTAGCTAATATGGTTTTTGTTTCCACTATATAAAGGAGTGCGGGCTACATCTTCATATGTGGAACTGACTCATTTTTACATTATTTGCTTATTATACGTTGACCCCTACGTGGGCACGTTTTCATGGGAAATTATTGTTCGAAGGGATGTAAAGAATACTTAAAATAATTTATAATGTAATAAAATTACTCAGTTGCTCTATTTATTTGCTGTGTGTTCATGTTATACCAAAGTCAATTTAGTTGCTGGAAGATAATTTTGGTGATGACTGCAACATCATTGCCATTCATCTTTGGGTTTCTCGGAGGAATGTTATAGTTGGTATCAAAGCGTAGATTAGGGATACCTAAATAAAACAAAGCTAAAAAGGATAAAAGCAGTAATTAAAACGTAAATATATACATCGAGAAGGCATGTGCAAATATATAAATATATGTGTCATATTTGTATTTTTCTATATAGATATATAGTGAGATATATTCATCCTTCTATAGTGATTTCACTTTCTATCCTTTTCTTTTGATGAAAACTTTCTTTACAGAAAAGAAAGAAATATTTGAGAAGTAGACGAATCACAATATAAGGGGAGAGTGTAAGATGGGAGACTGAAGAAACATAGATGGATGGTGGAAGGGGGGAAAGAATCCCAAGAGTAATAGGGGAAGAGATTGCCCCATCAACAAATGAGGCATGCATAGAATTTAATGTCTTAATCGGGGAGTTTATGGCTCATATTACGGGGAAAGCTACGCCACAGGCAGTACAACCAAGGGTCGCAGTCATGAGGTAAGATTCCCCTAAGATGAACGAAGATTGCAAAACTCTAGGAGGAAAGGTGTTCATAAGGAAAGAGCCTGCAGTAGAAGTGAAGAATTGGTCGAGAAGTTGTGAGCGCATATTTAAAGACCTGGGATTGAATGATGCATGGACGAGGAGACTGGCATCAAGGTGGTTATAAGAAGATGCATTGGATTTGTGGGACTGTAATTTTAGAAACTTCATAGGAGGGAATCACTTGGTAACAATTTAAGGAGAGGTTTGAAGCTCAGTTCATATCAAAGTCTCAATGAAGTGTGTTTTTAAGGGAGTTCATTAACCTGAGGCAATATGACCTTATAATGGTGTGGTACGTCCAGAGCTTCAATGCATTGGCTAACTATGGTAGGGAGATTATCAACATTCCTTTGAAGAAAAATGAGAAGCTTATCAGAGGCTTGAAGCAAGGTCTTGATCATAATGTGATGGCTCATCTAGCATCTCCCTTTGAGTTAGTAGGTGATATGGCTGGAAGGTACGACGGGATGTATCAGGAGCACAGGAGGGTGGAGGTGAGACCTAAGGCAGAGCAGAAGAAGAAGTTTACCCCATATACGAAAAGCAAGAAAGGAGTGTAGAGGTAGATAGGGGTGCAGTTACTAACACGGAGGTTGTGTGCTTTAACTATGGTCAGAAAGAGCATTATGCTTCAAAATATCCTATGCCGTAGGAAACTAGGAAGGTAAAGTGCTTCAATGTGACAAATTAGGACATATGAAAAAGGTATGTCCAGAGCTTAAAGCATATGTATATGCTTTGGAGAGACTAAAGGAAGGACCCATTTATAGCTAAAGACTTGGTTGTTTGACTTGGGTTAAGGGTTACCCATTTAGTCACTTTAATGTAGCTAATCCGTTAAGATGTTATGCCACTCTCGGATTGAGATGTACATACTTAGATACTGAGTTAAGTGGATGCAAGTTTGCTTGTGATCCTTATGTATTCAACTTCATAGGAGTTAGAGTTATGTAAGGGATGGATTGGTTAGGGAAGCATAATTCAAGGGCGCATTGTGCCAAAGGATCATCATCCTGAGTCATTTGGACTAAAGAAGTAGAGCGTTTTTAGTTTTAGAAGAATCGGGAGAAGTGCATAGGAGTACTTTATATGTATTAGCTTCAGCAGAAGAGAAGTTGGGAACAGTATGGGTAGTGAAAGAGTTTACAGATGTGTTTAAACCGGTTTTGTGGTTTCCACTCCTAAGAGTAGTAGAATTCTGTATTAACTTACTACCAGGGACCGAATAGTTTAGTCGGCCTCCTAGTAGAATCCCATTGAGGGAGATAGAGGAGCTGAGGACGCAATTGACAGAGTTAGAAGGGAAGAGCTTCATAAGACCAAGTGGCTCAACATGGGGAGTACCGGTAGTGTTTGTTAAGAAGTCCGATGGGTATTTGGGACTATGTATAGACTATCTGAAGTCGAATGAGAGGACGATAATGAATAGATACCCTTTATCGAGGATTGATGATCTGCTTGATCAGTTGAGCGGAGCTAGAATATTTTCATAGTTGGACTTGGCCACGGGGTTCCATCAACTGAGGATTGCAGTGGAAAGCATTACTTTGACTCAGAACTTGGTATGGTCCATATAAGTGGTTGGTTATGCCATTTGGGCTTACCAATGCCCTTGCATTCTATGTTGATTTGATGAACATGATCTTCTAAGATAAGCTGGACAGATACATTGTTATGTTCATAGATGATATTTTAGTGTACTCTAAGGATGAGGGGGAGCATGCAGTTCACCTAAGACTTGTGCTGGAGACGTTTAAGACAGCATAAGTTAAATGAAAAATTTCTGAGTCTTACTTCTAGAGATGGGAAGTGAAATTCCTAGGCCATGTAATTTCAAAAGAAGGATTAGTTGTAGATCCAAAAAAGGTGGAAGCAGTAAACGGGTGGAAAATACTTGAGACCGTGACTGAGTTGCGAAGTTTTCTGGTATAAGCTAGTTATTACATGAGATTCATTAAGGATGTCTCCATTGATCAAGAAAGGAGAGCAGTTTCTTTAGGCGTAGAAGTGTATGAATGCATTCTGAAGTTAAAACACAAATCGATAAGCGCGCCTGTATTAGTTATCCCTGAAGGGAATGATGGTATGAAGGGATAGAGTTGGAAGGGCTACCGTGTTAAAATGAGGGGATAGAGTTAAAAGGCTGACTGACGTTGGATGGGGATTCTCACTCGAATGCACACCCAGCGAAGGTGTGGAGAGACATTCAACTTCCAAGGACTGCGGGGTGGTTCCAATAAAATAAATGGATGTACACCTTGGGAAGGTAGACATTTTCCTGCACGGGGCGCGGACTCCACCTTGGGAAGGTGAGACAAAATAATGAAGGGCGTGGTATAAGTGCTCAAAGGGAATAATAAGTGGGGATGGACCTAGGAAAGGTGAAACTGTGTGGGGCGCAGTAATAAATTCTAAGAAGAACCAAATATGAAACTATGTGAGGCATAGTACATACTCTGAAGAAAAACCAAATATGAAACTGTGTTTGGTGCAATACTAGTTTTCAAAGAAGAAAGAAGTATGAAACTATCATGGGAACTGTATAAAATACCTTAAAATATACTTTAAGGAATATGGGGACCTATGCTGGGAGCGCAGTATTTTATATTTAGATCTATAAGCAATCTAAACCGAGGCAGGGGCCATCGTAGGGTGCGTATTAGCAAAGCAAATATGCTTAGAGAAGCATTAACTGTGGACATAAATAAGAAATAATTACTTAGAAGTGTTTTAATAGCGAGGGAGAAACCTAATTTGTGCAGTCTACGTTGGTCTCAGTATGTGTTGTTTGGGGGACAGTATTATTCACATTAGACTTTATGTTTGATCCATGTTTTATAATTGTTTTCCCTATAAACTCATGGGTACTCATTCGGGTAGGGTAAGTTTGTGGATTTAGGCAAGTTTGGAATAAAAGGTCAATGTAAGAGGATTAAAGATGGACAGGAGGCTCTTTAGCTAATATGGGTTTTGTTTGCACTATACAAAGGAGTGCAGACCACATCTTCATATATGGAATCGACTCTTTTTTATTTTATTTGCTTATTATATGCTAACTGCGATGTGGGCACGTTTTCATGGGAAATTATTGTTTGAAGGGTTGTAAAGAGTACTTGATAAGAATTTGTAGTGTAAAAAATTACCGTGTATTCATATTATACTGAACACGCTTTAGTCACTAGGAAGATAATTCTGGCGATGACCGCAATGCCATCAACATTCATCTTCGGGTTTCGAGTTAGGGATTTTACAGTTGGTATCAGAGCATAGATTAAGGATACCTAAATAAAACATAGCTAATAAAAGATAAAAGTAGTAATTTAAAAGTAAATAAACATGCTGGAAAGGATGCGTTAATATATAAATATATATGTCGTATTTGTATATTTCTATATAGGTATATAGGGAGATATATCTATTTTTCTATTGTGATTTCACTTTCTATCTTTTTGTTCCGATGAAGACTTGCTTTACAAAAATGCAAGATAGATTTGTGAAGCAGATGAATCACAATAGAAGGGGCAAGTGCAAAAAGAGAGACTGAAGAAACACAAATAGATGGAGAAAGGGAGGAAAGAATCTTAAGAGTAGCAGGGGAAGAAGCTACGCTGCCAGCAAATGAAGCAGACATAGATATTAATGCCTTGTTCAGGTAGTTCATGGCCAATATGATAAGGGAAGCTATGCCAGTACATCCAAGGGTCGTAGTAGTGAGGGAGGATTTCCCTAGGATGAACGAAAATTACAAAAATCTAGAAGGAAAGGTGTTCACAGGGAAAGAGCCTATAGTAGAAGTGCTGAATTGGTTAAAAATTTACGAGCGCATATTTAGACCTAGGATTGAATGATGCACACAAAGGAGACTGACATCGAGGTAGTTATGGGAAGATGCACTAGATTGGTGGGAAACCGTAATTGTACAAATTCCAGAGGAGGGAATCTCTTGGGCGTAGTTCAAGAAGAGGTTTAAAGCTCAGTTCATATCAAAGTGATGTGCACGTAAATGTGCATATTTTTACCACCGTATTTATTCTTTTTAAATTAAATAAATGATCATATTGGGCATTTTAACTTGTTTAAACCAAAATTCATATTATTTGAAATTGTCACATATTCATCTTCATCAAGGGGCAAAATGGTCATTTTTATGCATATATTAATTTGAGAAAATTTAATTGGAAATTTTATATTATTTTGTAGGAAATTACACTCAATTACAAGTGGTTTCATGAAGGAATATGCACGTACAAAGAAGATACAAAAGAATGAAGATGAAAATAACTCAAAGTGAAGAACATGGAGGACCCCACCTACCCACTACCTTAATGTACAAATTAAAGGCTAATGCACATGCTAAAAGACATTTAAAGCTTCATGTACATTTAAGTGGGGGATTATTAAAGCTAATGATAACTTGGCCACCACACTTCCTCCAAGGGCATTTTGGGTACTCCCCAAAAATATGCATTAGGGTTTCTAACTTGTATAAATACCCTTTATGTTTCATGTACTCCACATCTCTTCTCTTAGTCTCTCTTAGGCCTCCTTCTCTTTAGTTTAGTTTAGATCAAAAATAAAATGAAAGCTCCTCTTTCTCTTTTCATGGCTACTTAGCCTTTTTTATTTTATGTAATCTTTTTTATTTTATGCAATTTAATACATGCTCTTTCCTTTTCATGTTCATTTACTTTCATGTTGTAGTGTAGATCTCTTTTCTTTTATGCAAGTTAATTAGCTTATCTTTTCATTTTGCTCTCTTTTTCCTCTTCATTTTTCTTTCGTGTTGTTAGCTACATTTGTTAATAAAATGACAAATATGAGTAGCTAAACCCCTTCAATTTAGGGGTAATGAAGCTCTCTAATTAATGTAGCTTCAATATTTTGTTAATTCATGCTCTCTTTTTGTGCTTAATGATGATGATAGAAGTGGTTTTATTTGTTGTTTTTGCCTTGAATTTGATAGTCTATATTGTTGACACCAAATAGGCTATGCTTAAACAATCACTAACACAAATGCCTCTTCATCAATATATGATTATGGCATAAGAAAGTGATTTGAAATTAAAATTTGATGGTCTATGTTTCTAATCTATAGTTAATAGGCCATACTTAAAATAGATTTCATTTTCATTTTCTTTGTCAAGTTTCATGAAAGTTAGTAAGTTTTTTAAGGGGTGTGTTATAGTTTGATGACTTATGTTGGCTAATTAATAGCTCAAATATGTCATACTTATGATAAACACATCAATTAAAACACTAATGACCATAAAAGAGAGATCATGATTTCATGTGTTGAACTACATGATCTAGAGAGTGGATTTATTCTCTAAATTGACATTTAACTCTCATATTTGCATTTCTTTTCTTTTTGTTAGTTAGTTCGTTTTCTCGTTTTCTAGCTTAAATACACTCTCGACTTTGGTATAATTTGATTGAGTTGGAAATTTAAATCATCAATTCCCTACGGATCGACCCGTATTTGCCACGTGCTACATTCGTACACCATGCGCTTGCGGTTATTTTTATTTCAAAATTCGTTCGACGGTTTTCTAAACCGATAGAATTTCCGTCGACGAACATAAAGTCTCAACAGGATGTTTTATTGAGGGAGTTCATTGATTTGAGGTAGGTTGACCTTGTAGTGGAGGGTTACATCCAAAGCTTCAATGCATTGGCTAAGTATGATAGGGAGATTATCAACACTCTTATGAAGAAAAATGAGAAGTTTATAAGAGGCTTGAAGCAAGGTCTTGATCATAAGGTAATGGCTCATTTAGCATTTGAGTATGTAGTTGACATGGCTAGAAAGTACGATGGGATGTACCAAGAGCACAGGAGGGTGGAGGTGAGACCCAAGGCTGAGTAGAAGAAGAAGTTTACCAATAAACGAAAGGCAAGAAAGGAGTGCAAAGGTAGATATGGGTGTTGTTTATAATGCGGAGGTTGTGTGCTTTAACTATGATTAGAAAGGATATTACTCTTCAAAGTGCCTTATGACGAGGGAAACTAGGAAGATAACATTCTTCAAACGTGACAAAGTAGGACATCTAAAGAAAATTGTCTAGAGCTTAGGGCACACGTATATGCTTTGGAGAGACCAAAAGATGGACTGTCTATTGAGGATAAGGGAAAAGGGAAAATCCTAGAAGGTTTGCCTTTGATATCTATTATTCCTATTAAGTACTATTTGATACTGGGGCTACACATTCATTTATAACTAAAGACTTGGTTGTTAGACTTTGATTAAAGGGATACCCATTTAGTCACCTCAATGTAGCTAATCCGATAAGAGGGTATGCCACTCTCTGATTGAGATGTACAGACATGGATATTGTGTTAGGTGGGTGCAAATTTTCTTGTGATCCTTGTGTATTCAACTTCATAGGATTCAGACTTATTTTATGGATGGATTAGTTGGGGAAGCATTGTGCTAGGGTGCATTGTGCCGAAAGGATCATCGACCTGAGTCATCAAGACCAAAGAAGTAGAACGTATGTAATTTTAGAACAATCAGAAGAACTTCACAGGATTGCTTATATGTGTTAGCTTTAAAGGAAAAGGAGCTAGAATGGTATAGTAGTGAAGGAGCTTAGGGTTGTGTTTGAATCGGTTTTGGAGTATCCACCCCCGAGAGCAATAGAATTCCGCATTAATTTACTATTAAAGTCTAAACTGTTTAGTCAACCCTCTAGTTTAATGGCACTGAGGGAGATGAAGGAGTTGAGGAAGCAATTGACAGGGTTAGAAGGGAACAGCTTAATAAACCAAGTAGACAACCGTAGAGAGTAGCAACTATGTTTGTTAAGAAGTCTGATGGATCTTTGAGACTATGCATAGACTATTAGAAGCTGAATGAGAGGACTTTAAGGAATATATGCTCTTTATTGAGGATTGATGATCTGTTTGATCAGTTGAGCGGAGCTAGAGTGTTTTCATAGTTGGACTTGGCCATAAGGTTCCATCAGCTGTGGATTACAGTGGAAAGCATTCCTTTGACTCGGAACTGGGCATGGTTCATCTAAATGGTTGGTTATGGTGCTTGGGATGACTAATGCGCCTGCATTCTTTGTAGATTTGATGAATATGATCTTCCGAGATAAGCTAGGCAGATATGCGTGTCACTTCTGGAGAAGGGAAGTGAAATTCCTAGGCCATGTGATTTGAGAAGAAGGATTAGCTGTAGATTCGGAAAAGGTCGAAGCAGTAAACGTGGAGGGAAAGACCTGAGACTGTGACTGAGGTACGAATTTTTTTGGGATTGGCTAGTTATTAGAGCAGATTAATTAAGGATTTCCCCTGCATAGTAGCACCTATGACTAAACTGACCAAGAAAGGAGAGTAGTTTGTTTGGGCACAGGAGCGTAAGAATACATTCCAAGAGTTAAAACACAGATTGACGGTGCGCCTGTATTGGTAGTCCATGAAGGGAATGATGATATGACTATGTATACCGATACGTCACCGTTAGGGATTAGGCATAGTACTAAAGTAGAAGGGTAGAGCGATTTCTTATGCATCTAGGCAGTTACAGTCCCATAAGGTTAGGTATTTAGGACATGATCTGGAGCTAGCAGCACTTGTCTTCACATTGAATTTGGAGACATTATCTCTTAGAGAAGAGGTTTGAGTTGTATACTAACCACAAGTCCTTAAGATATTTGTTCTTTTGTAAGGAGCTAAACTTGAGGCAGCAGAGATAGTTAGAGTTCCTACCATTCTATGATTTTGAGATAGAGTATACCCCAGTAGTAGTCAACCAGCTAGCTGATGCCTTAACTATGAAGATAGCAAATTTGTATTTTGGCTATTTTAAAAGAATGGGTTGTGTTAGAAAACGTAGTCTACATGTAATGTGCAGTATCGGTCTAGTGCAGCATCAAGCGGCGTAGAGATATGTTAGCAAGCTTAGAAGTTAGACATGCGCTGGTGGAAATGATATTTGAACTGCAAAAGAATGATAGGTTTTGTGCAAACATGGTAAGGAGTTTGGACTTAGGAGTCGAGTCGGTAGAACTGAAGGGGTTCGGTGTGGATAGAAGGGGTACTACAAAAGAATAGCAGGTTGTATGTTCAATGTATTGGGAAACTGCGAAAGGAAGTACTAAACGAGTGCCATTTTATAAAGTTTACCATACACCTAAAGGTACAAAGATATACCAAGATATGAAGAGGAGATTTTTCTAGGATGGAATGAAGAAAGATGTAGGAGAGTATGCGAGAAGATGTCGTACATGCTAGCAAGTGAAGGCGGAACATCAAAACTCGAATGGGCTTCTGCAGCCTTTAGATGTTAGAAATGAGATTCGGTGTCCATGGACTTTATCGATGGATTTCCAATAAAAGGGCGGGAAATGAAGGTATTGGGTTATAGTTTATAGACTAACTGTGCCCATTTCATTCCAGTAAAGGCTAAGAGAACTACATTGAAGTTAGCAGAAATATATGTTAAGATGATAGTGAGATTACACGGTGTGCCAAGAATTATTATTGTGACTGTGATTCGTTGTTCACTGGAGAATTTTGAAGAAGTCTGTAGAAGGTATTTTGAACAGAACTACGCATGAGTATCATGTACCATCCACAAACCGATGGGCATACTAAGAGGATCAACGAGATCTTAGAAGATTTGCTGAGAGCATGTGATTTAGACTTCGGTGGATCTTGGAAAGATTATCTAGATTCGATAGAGTTCTCATATAATAATAATTATCAAAGCAGTAATCGGATGGCTCCATTCGAGGCATTGTATGAAAGACCATACAAGTCGCCTACATGTTGGTTGGAAGCAGGAGATAAGTTTATGTTAGGATCAGATGTGGTAAAGGATGCTACTAAGAAAGTAGAGCTAATTCGAATTAGGAGGAGAGTAGTGCAGTTTAGGAAAAAGAGTTATGCCGACACAAGGAGAAAGGAACTAGAGTTAACAGTAGGTAATTAGGTGTTCGTGAATGTTTCTTTGATGAGAGGCGTGATGCATTTCAGGAAAGCTGGGAAGTTAGCATCCACATATGTAGGACCGTTTTCGATCATAGGCAGGATTGGGAAGGTGGCATATAAGGTGGATCTGCTTAGTGTTTTCATTAGGGATTCATAATGTATTTCTTGTATCATATATATGGAAATGCTTTAGGATCTAGGAGAACGGTTTCCCAGAGGGCGGTAGAGACCTGGTTATTAAACTAAACACGACTTATTAGCATGGATCAGTTTGGAAAGTGGATCGAGATGTGAATTGGCTTCGAAATGAAGCAGTGAAGCTCGTATGTGTTCTGGGGAGCGTAGATTGGGAGGACTGCACGTAGGAAACGAAGTATAAGGTTAGTAAGCCCTATCTAGAGTTGTTTGTCACTAGTTATCAAACATGCTACGTATTGGGTTGTACTGATGAAGATGATTTATATATATATATATATATATACGATGTTATGGTTGGTTTTTGTATTAATAGATAGTTTTAGTACGTTTTATATATGCATGGATCGATGGAGAATTCATGGGAATGCTTGAGGTAAGCATAAAAGAGAGGACCGGTCTCTAGTTGACCTAAACCGAACTTCAAGGCGAAATTCCTATAAGGAGGGGAGACTGTGACATCCCTAAAATTAACGATTGATTAAATATGTTAATTAAAAGGAAAAACGACGGGTTAATAAAAACGGGTAAAAGGATATGAATTAATAAAAGCGGGTATAGGGCCCAGGCCCAACTTATTGTAGGACAATATATGTTACTCGTTCTTATTCATTCATTCCATTATACTCAAAATAAAATAAAAAAGCTAGAAAAGAACTCTTTAATGATGAAAGAATAAGAAAGAAAACAGAGATAAAGGATACAAAAATGCAAGCTAGAAGAAACTAAAGAAGGCTAAAGCAATAAATCTTAAAGATTTAGGTGAGTAATAGTTAACCCTTGTAAACTGATTCCCTTATGCATATGGGTTTAGTTCTGATCTATATGTTTTATTTATGAAGGGATTCACATTGCTTTTCATGTAAAGATCTAAAAGCTTAATGAGTGCTTTTGGGAGGAATGAGTAGATATGGGATGTTTACAGGAGTCATCCCAACTTTAGTGAATTTGAAACTGGATGGAAATTTTATATAATGTTCAAAACATGATTTTTGAAGTGGGATTTTAATTTGAGGAATTTCCTAGGTTTATACTATTTTATACGAATTGTTGAAGTTATATAACTTGAAAATTAAAGGTTTAAACGGGTAAGGGCTGCGTCGGGGGTCTAGGATACTACGAGGTGGGGGACACAGTGGAATAAAATCCTTAGAATTTTTTTATATTAACGAGGGTTAGGAAAAAGGGGAGACAAGATCCAATAAAATTGCTGAAAAGAGCATAATAAATTACAGAAAGTAAAATAAGATCCAATGAGATAACGACACGTTAATAGACGACATCAAGGTCATCGGAACTATCAGGGTATGGGTACAACGTCGTGGGAATAAGGGGTTCTACATTGTTGGAGAATTATATACAGTACTTATAAAAGATAAGTTAATGGGACTCGAGGAGAGGCCAGGTCAAAATGGGGGGAAGGGATCACGCGTTAAATGAAGGGACAGAGTTAGAAGGGCTACTGACGTCAAGTGGGGACGCTTACATGAATGCACATTCAGGGAAGGTGAGTAGCCGGGTGAGATGAGATAAGGCAGCTAGGATACCTTTCCAAAGACATTCAACTTTCGGGGGTTGCATGGCAGTTCCAATAAAGCAAATGGATGTATACCTTATAAAGGGCGCAGGCTTCATCGTGGGAAGGTGAGTCAAAATAATTAACTACGAAGGATGCAGTATAAGTGCTCAAAGGCAAGAATTAGTTGAAAGATTAACCTGGGAAAGGTGGAATTGTGTTGGACGTAGTACTAAATTCTAAAGAAGAACCAAATACGAAACTATATGAAGCGCAGTCTAAACTCCAAAGGAGAACCAAATATGAAAATGCATAGGGCGCAGCACTAATTTCTAAAGAAGAATGAAGTATGAAACCATGCAAGGCGCTGTATAAAATACCTTAAAATATATTTTAAGGAACATGAAGACCTGCGCTAGGAGCGTAGTATTTTATATTTTGATTTGTAAGCAATCTAAACCAAGGCGAGAGGTTAGCTTAGGGTGCACAATAGGGAAGGAAATCTACTTAGGGAATCATTGATTAAAGACGTAAACAAGAAATAATTTCTATAGAAGTGTTTTAATTGTGAGGGGGAACCTAACCTATGCAGTCTAGGTTAGTCTCACCATGTGTTGTTTTGGGGATAGTATTATTCACACTAGACTTTATGTATGACCCTTGTTTTTATTTTTGATTTCCTCATAAACTCATGGGTACTCATTCGAGTAGCCTGAGTTTATGGATTTAGGTAGGTTTGGATTAAAAGCCATTGTACATGGAATGAAGATGGAGCAGAAGGCTCTCTAGCTAATAAGAGTTTTGTCTCCGCTGTCTAAAGGAGTGCGGGCCACATCTTCATATGTAGAACCGACTCTTTATTATGTTATTTGCTTATTATATGCTGACCACTGCGTGATAACATTTTCATGGGAAATTTTTGTGTGAAGGGTTGTAAAGAATACTTAAAAGAATTTGCCGTGTAATAAGATTACTTAGATGCTCTGTTTATTTACCGTGTATTCATATTATACTGAACTCACTTTAGTCATTGGTAAGATAATTCTAGTGATGACTGCATCGTCGTCGGCATTCATCTTCAGGTTTTGAGTGGGTGATGGAGTAAGGCTTATGTAGCTTCCAATTATCTAATCATGAAATATACAAGAAGATGGAGAAAGGCTTGTGTAGCATCCAGATGTTTGTTCACAACAATATACGAGGATGAGCATATAAGGGCTTTATGGAAACCTAATTATCTGTTCATGATAAAATTACGGTAAAAACACCTATATAAAACCCTTTAAGTGTCAAATATTGATATCAAACTGGTAAGTGTAAGGCCCGAATGGAAATTTAAAATAAATTGACTATAGAAACTAGTCGGATACCTATGTAAGAAATATCACACCTACGATGAATTGAAGATTTATGTTTCACTACGATGTGATACTATTATCAATTATATTCTAATTGAAGGTAATTGGAATTTTGGAGTGGAAATCATCATGTACTTTAGTGGCATGATCTCATTGTATGTTCGTTTGTTATTCGGAGTAAATTAGTACCCATACCAGACTTTATATCTGACCCGTGTTTTTATAATTTCCCATAAACTTATTGGCACTAATTCAAGTAGGCTGAGTTTATGGCTTAGACAAATCCCTTTAAAAGGGCGAATAAAGACTTTGAAAACAAAGAAGGAGGCTTATCAAGCAAATTAAATTTTTGAGATTCCACTGTGTAAAAGTAGAATTATAACAGGTTATGTGTCATGTCGGCATCATCATATATCGAGCATGACACTATATTTATTTCTTATTATATTTAACCTCACGGGAACAAGATGGGTAAATTATGATGTGATGAGTCATGTAAGACAATTTGATGTAATAAAAATTTATTTAGTTGGTGTATTTACTTAATATTGTGTAAAAATACTAAAGTCTCTTTTTCGCTTGAAAATGATTTCGATGATGATTGCGGAATTATCGGTATTTATTTTAGATTACAAAGTGTGGGACGTTACAACTTGGTATCAGAGCTTAGGTTAGAGGAACACTTAGATAAAACCGAGCTCGGTAGAAATTCTATAATAAAAATGAATATTTTGGGGAGGGTACACGCTATACAACATATTTGTATTTTGGTATAGGAATAAAAGAAGAATATATCAACCCCTTTATTATTGTTCTCACTCTCTTTACTTTCGTTTCTTACGAACCCTTTTTGGGCAGAAAGTAAGAATGGATCAATGTAACCGAAGTTTGACTTTAGGAAGTACAAGAGTGAATCCTAGTAGAGGAATTGTACATAAACTAACACCCAAGGAGTGGAGGAAGCCCAGAAGTTCATGTAGAAGTCGATAATGAAATGTCTACCCTAGTTGTAGGCAATTTGGATGTGAATGAGCTTTTTTGGCAAACTTAATGTGGCAACAAGTACCACCACTAGCCTAGAATGTACAAAGGGGCCCGATGTAGCCAAAAAAGGAGAATTTGCTAAGATGAATAAGGATTTCAAGAGTTGGGAGGAGAAATGTTTGACGAGAAAAAATAAGCATTTGAAGCTAGTGATTGGCTTTTGGTGAGTGAGAGGATTTGGGTGGACTCGAAATTAACTAATGGCCAGAAAGTGAAATTGGTGTCCAGGAAGCTCAAGGGATTGGCGAGTGTCTAGTGGGAAACTATGAAGACAGAGATCCCTAAGCAAGAAATTACATGATAGGTTCAAGGAGATGTTTAAGGAATAATACATCTATGGATTAGAGTGGTCAATAATGTTTCGAGAATTTGTGGAGCCGCAACATGGAAGTTTGATTGTATGAGAGTATATGCAGAGGTTCAATGCATTATCTAAGTATGGAGCTGATTTGAGTAGGACTCCAAGAAAGAAATGGTGAATTTATCGTGGTCAGAGACCGAGATTGGGTGACAAAATGATGGTACATCTAGCACTTCCATTCAATGAAGTAGTGGATATGGTGAGGAGGTATGATTTGATGTATGTTTAAAGGAAAAATGTGGAGCAAAAGGCTCAAGCTGATATTTAGAAAAGTATTCTCCTTATTAGAAAGGCAAGAAAGGCCAATATTAAAAAGCAAAAGCTTAGGGTGGAGAGGGGAAGTTATGGCAAAGAAAACTTGCTATATTTGGGGGCAAAAGGGGCACTATGCCAATGAGTGTCTGAAGCCAGTTGGATTGGCAATGGTCAAGTGCTTCGTCTATAGAAAATCTATCTATAAGAAGAAAGAAGGTTAAAGCAATCGAAGGTTTTCGCTTTGGAAAAGCCCTCATTTGGACTGACTATTAAGGACAAAGGGATGGATATACTTGGAGGTATGATTTCGAATTCTAGCATTCGGTTAGAGTTCTGTTTGATACTAGTGTTATGCATTCTTTCATTTCAAAATTGGTTGATAGTTTAGGACTAGACACTACCTATTTGCTTACATCCTTGCATGTGGTTTGTCTTATTGGAGGGTATGCCACTCTCAAATTAAGATGCACTAGCCTAGGATTTGACTCATATGGGATTTTATTATTTGTGACCTATGTTTGTTTGACTTCGTGAGGTACGGGGTAATTTTATGTATAGATTAGTTAGTATATAACGATGCCTAGATCTATTGTGCGGATGGTATTACCGCATTACGGAATCTAAGAGGTGTAGAAAGAATTACGATAACATTGGATGTATTGAAGGAGAAGTCATATTTGATGTTATGTGTGATGGGAGATGATGGTGAGATCAGTAGAGTGCAAGTGGCTAGGGAATCTACACATGTTTTTGAACCTATAATGGTATTAGCACCAAAGAGAACGATCGACTTCTAGATAGACTTAATGCCGAGCGTGTGGCCTATTAGCAGACCACCTAGCAGGATGCCGCCCAAGGAGATGGAAGAGTAAAAGAAGCAATCGATGGAACTTGAGGATAAATGTTTCACTAAAAAGAGTAGTTTGCTGTGGGGAGCATCTGTAGTATTCGTGAAGAAATCAGATGGGTCTTTATAAATGTATATAAGATGCCGAAATTTAAATGAAGTAACAACGAAGGATGGTTATCTGTTTCCTAGGATAGATGAATTAATTGATCATCTGAGCGGAGCTTGGGTATTCTCATAGCTAGATTTGACAACGGGATTCCACCAACCGAGGATAACAGAAGATAGTGTACCATTGATTGTGTTCGAACAAGACATGGTTCATATGAGTGGTTAGTGATGCCAATTAAACTGACTCTTTCATTACAAATTGAATAGATTTGTGCCAGTCTTCATTGATGATATTTTGGTATATTCTTAGAATGGGAGAAACCACGAAGTTCATCTTAGATTTTTATTAGAGAAGTTGAGTCAACACAAATTGAAGGCGAAGTTTTCAATTGCTATTTTTGGAACCAAGAAGTTAAGTTTCTTAGGCACGTTGTTTCAAAAAATGGATTAGCAATGGATGTATCAAAGATATAAACTATTAATGGTTGGAAGAGACTAGAGACGTTCATGAAGATGAGAAGTTTCTTGGGATTGGCAAGCTATTATCACCGATTCATTAAGGATTTCTTGTCTATAACAGCATCCTTAACTAATTTGACTAGGAAGAAGGAGAAATTCTTGTGGACCGATAAGTGTGAAGGGTCATTGTACGAGTTGAAGAAGTTACTAAAAAATGCTCCCCCGTTTATCGTACCTGAGAGGAATCGAGAGTTGGTAGTATGTATTGATGCTTGTGGTAGAGGTCTGGTAGCGGTTCTAATGCAAAAAAGGCGAGTGATAGTTTATGCATCCGGGTAGTTGAGACTGCATGAAGTTAGATATCTGACTCATGACTTGGAGTTGGCAGTGGTATTTTATGCATTGAAGATTTGGAGACATTGTCTTTTGGGAGAGATGTTCTAGTTTTATATGGACCATAAGTCCCTTAAGTATTTGTTCTCTTAGAAAGAGTTGAATATGAGGCAGTCGGGATGGCTAGAATTCTTGACAGCATATAACTTTAAGATAGAATATATGCTAGGAAAGGGGAACAAGGTTGCTGATGCTTTGAGTAGGAAGCAACAAAATGGAGTGTAAACCATGACCTTGGAATGGAAAACGCTTGAGAAGTTAACCTCTTATGAAGAACACTATTGGCAAAATACCGGATCGAGTAAAGATTCGGGCATGTTAAAAAGTTTGGAGGTATGTCCAATCCGCGTGGATAGAATTGTTGTAAGGTAAAAGGACGACCCATTAATAGCTGAAAGGATAGTGATTAATGATGGGAGTGGATATTAAGAATATAATAAGATTTGAGATAGACTCGAAGGGATGGATTTGGAAGAAAGCAAGATGGTGTGCTCCGACTGTAGGAAATCTTCATAAATAAGTCTTGGAAGAAAGCCATAGGTCTAAGTTTACTATTTATCCTAGAGGAACGAAGATGCATTATGACATGAAGAAACTATAACATCTCGGAAATTTAGTGAAAAATTTGATAAGAAAAATTAAATTTAAATAAAACAAGGGATAAAATGAAAATTTTCACAAACGTCTTAATTGGCTACAAAACTTGTACTTTTGCGTTCGTAAAGATTTTTTCGACAATTTTATTATATAACACTTTGAAATCGAAGTTAGTATGTTAAAGTTATGGACATTTGAAAATTTGAAAATAGAATAAATAAGTAAAAATATAAAACTTACCTAGATTAAATGTGGTCAGCAGTCGACCGCTAGGGTCCACCGATTGATTAGTAGCGATCAACCTGGCTATATAAATGCTCGACTGTTGGTGTGTAATTATCGTGATCTGGAGTGCCGTTTGGACAGAGATGATGGCATCGAATATTTTTCATTATCGCTAAGTTTTTGATATGCGACTGAGATGAGAACAAGGATTCTCCAGGCTGATCCATTGCTCCAAATTAATCTCTTACCCCTTTAATTTACCACTTAAGCTAACCCTAATTTCATTAGAAAACTTGTTGTGTACTAAAACTTTGCCAATATTTCTTCTCCCCACTTATAAAAATTCTTTCAAAAACCAAAGCAAAAGAGACTAGTAAATTGGATCAAGAGGAGGTGAACTAATGGGTGATGGTTCTCCAATGGAGTTTAGAGTTAGAGCTTGGATCCAAGGTGAGTCTTAATAAGCTGATTACTTGCACATAATTTTAACGTATTCTATCTGATCTAAGATGTCGTTAGTTAAACTTTAAATCCCGGTTTTAAATCTGCGATTTGAATTGGAGATTGAAAATAGTATAGATTGATTAATCTCATTTTTATTAACCCAAATTAAAAGCCTCTATTATTGAACTAAAAACCTAAAAATAAGTTAACCCTTAATTAAAGAAGTATAATTAATATGGCATAAATCTATGAAATTGAAATGCAAAATTTGCAAAGACTGGTTAGTGTAAATCGATGCGTAGAATTCACTGTATAAGTCAAAGTGATAAAATTAACAGATAATTAAAAATTGAATCAAAAAATCCTAAAATTTTTAAAAATTTACACTATGACCAGTCGACAGTTCACATTGAGTGGTCGACTGCAAGCGGTTGACCGATAGGGTATAGCGGTCGACTAGTTAAAGCATAAATGCGTAACCTAAACTTTGGCATGAGGCCTAGGTTAAAATATAAACTATTGATTGTACGTATATGCATATTTTATAAATATGTGTGGACAGTATGGATAGTAGGGAAGCTATTTCCCAATGAGATGATGCTAGGATGTTGCGGGGTTGGGTAAACATACTTTACCTAATGGGGATGATTCTATCGCATATGGCACTCATAGAAGGTTCTACGGTGGACGCACAACACTGACTGACGCTTGATGAAGTGTGTGGGCCCGATATAGTAGGACTCCTTGGTATTCATGATTCTGACACAGCATGATACTGTTTTATTGATGGATCCCAACGCATGCAATAAGAGATGTATACTATGATCGAGAGGTGGATATATATGTAGAATATGACACATCGACGAGTCAACATTGCGAGCTCCCCCTCGATGCGTGGTGGGGATTATGTGTAGTCGTAGTTATGGGAAATTTAGTCTCATATAGCTCTAGTAGCAGCATTTCTATATCAAATAGCTCTAGTAGCGGTGCTTTCATATTGAGTAGCTCTACTAATGATGTTTCCGTGATTAGTAGCTCTAGGAGCAGTGGTCGATCGTTAATTATTGAGGTGTGATCTATAGTTTAATCCTTGTAGTAGCCTGCACAAGTAGTAGTCTGTGTTGGATAAAATCCCTTATGTAATGGACCCTAGAAATGCACGGACACTTGTAGGACACCCTAAGTCACATAGAGTAGAAATAAAGTTAAATGTATATGATCACTATATACTAAACATGTACTCATCCACCAGACTTTTCTCCGACCCACCTTTTTCCTTTCTTTCCCCAGTAGTTGATTTGTCCCGATTTCGATAATGTGAAGAGGCGAGCTTATCACATGAGTTGCTTATCCTTTATTCACTCTCAGTGTAAATGTTTATCTTATTAGTACTTAGTATTTCTTTTATCAGACTTTGAGTGGTTTTTCTATGTACCCTGTATTTGACTACGTATTGCTTTTCTGAGACTGTGTTTTGGGATACTTTCGAAGATGAATATTTTCAGTGTTCCTATTTTGTCCCATTCCGCTATAAGTTTTGAAAGGGAAGTGTATCTTATATCATCATTTATTTTTTTAAGTCTCTATAATGTTATAAAACCCAATAGCTCGTACTTCTTGGCATCGATGCTATTTCGAAAGTCGCCCTAGACTTCAGATTGGTGTATCGAGGTGTGTGGATAGTCACAGACTCTTTTTTTCGAAAGAAATGCAGAGAGAAATAGGAGAATGTGTGAAGAGATGCTTCACTTATCAACAAGTGAAAGCTGGGCCTCAAAAGCCGAGTGGACACTTCAACCTTTGGAAGTTTTGACTTGGAAGTGTGAAAGGAAAGCATTTATGTGATAGTCGATAGTCTAGCAAAGAGTGCACACTTATTTCAGTGAGGTTAACAAGAATGAATGCTAATTTAGAAAAATTATACATGAAGAATATAGTGAGACTACATGGGATCATGATCAGTATTTTATGTGATATAGACATTTTTTCACCAGTGAGTTCTAGAGACGTTTGCAAAATGCATTAGGTATAGAATTGAGCTTGATTAACGCTTACCATCCCCAGACTGATGGCCAAACAGAGAGGTGAACTGTGTGCTTAAGGATTTGCTAAGGGCATATGTTTTGGATTTTGGAGGATCATGGGAAGATCAAATACATCTAACATAGCATGTATATCAAAACAGTTACTAGTCGAGTTTCAGGATGGCCACATTTAAGGCGCTTTATGGTAAACCGTGTAATTTGCCAGTATGTTTGTAGGAGATGGGAGATAGACTTGTGTTAGGATCCGATTTGGTAAGAGATGATACTAAGAAGGTGAATTGATTCATGTTAGGATAAAGGCAACATAATCAAGGCAAAAGAGTTATGCCGATAAAAGGAGAAGAGATCTTAAGTTCGCGATAGGCGGTTATGTGTTTATGAAAGATTCTCTAGTGTGAGGAGTTATGCACTTTAGAAAGGCAGAAAAATTAATACCTATATATATATAATATATATATGACCATTTCCAGTAATTGGGAGGACTGGAAAACTCACTTATTGATTCGGTTTACCAAGTAATTTAGTAGGTGTCCACATTGTTTATTATATACTACATTTGAGGAAGTATGTCCATGACCCGATTTCGGTGGTGGAACCAAAAGCAGCTAAAGATTTATCTCTAGAATCATATCCGACTAATGTTAGACGACCAAAGGGAATAGTAGGTCATAATACAAAATAGTTAGAGAACAAGGTTGTTAAACTTGTTTGTGTCCAGTGGAGTGATGATCTTGATGATTGTACCTAGAAGGTAGAGGATAGGTTTGGAAATATCTATCCAGATTTGTTTTGACGTGTATGATCATACCTATGTGTTCTAATGTATATTGTGACGACCGCCCATGACTCCCGCACCAAATCAAGGAAATAATGCGCTAAAAGGTGTGCCAGGCAGCCATGGACGATAGTCAGGGTAAAACAAAACAGAAGAATCTCTATCGCATAACTCACAGCGCATGGATAAAATACAATAGAGAAATATAATATAGTGAAGCTCCATAGAACAGAACATCATCATATAAGCATCACAGTAGTTTCATACAATCATCTACTCAAATCCATACATGAAAGCCTCACTACAAATCACTCAACCAAATACAGCAGCGGATACCCAGTACATATAGTAAGAAAACTAATATGCAAAGCCTCCTGCTCGTCTTCGTCATCTTTAGCGTAGAACTCCTAGCACAGCACCTGTCACCTGCTACCTAGTCTGCCCATCCCGACATGGATGAACAGCCCAAGGTAATAAGAGGAGACATAAAACCTTGAGTCAGACAAAGTCTTAGTGAGCAGTAAATCAACTATCAAGCATACCAAAAGAGCATAAAGGATAAAAGGAATAGGAACCAAACCATCCCACTCCACCTCTTTCTACAGTGATAGCCCCAGACATACACTAAGGAGAAGCAAGCATAACAACATAGACAATTAAGGTAAAGCGAATACCACTCGAGTCAAGGACGATGTTTTCCAAATACAAACCCCCAAGGCCTAAACCAAGATCAGATAAGCACCCAGAAAACACCGCTCTTGAAGCCGAATGATAATACAACCAAACATCCATGACTCTGGCTATCACTGTTATCCTTGCCTCGATTTCACCGTTAGTTGAATGACCATCTGTCAAGGGCTAATGGTAACCCCGGTTCTAACCATAACTCCGCACACTGCCTTGTGCCTAGGACTTATCTACTTTGCCCAGAGTACTCAACTACCTACCTGTAGTCTTTTGGGTGTCCCGACTACCTACCTGTAGTCGTTATGGGCGCCCCATGTACTCTTGCTTTTGAGCATGCTAGAACCTTCAACAACGACGAGATCCAAGCCTCCTAGCCATCCTTCTTGACGACTATCCTCATACAAGCTCAAGCTACCTCTTGAACAATCCATTATCAACCAACTTGAACTACTCTTCAAGTTATCAACATGCTTGGAATGATCCCTGCTTGGATTAAGCCAAGACTCACATCATACTTCGCTTCATCGCATCAAAGCAAAGTCTCAACTCAACAACATGGTTTGCCTCATCAAATCATGGCAAAGTCCCATCTCAACATCATCCAATCCATACATATGAGCTTCAACATCCGCTACATATGCCTTAAGCAGCTTTCACCATTCAAGAGCCTTCTTCCATAGCTTTTGAATCCTCTTTCATCATCTTGTTCCAAATCAACTACTAGCTAACTTGGAAACAATCAAATCAATCATACATTCAAATAATCAATCATTCAAACAAGATCTATTAAGCAATTTAAGCAATATCAACTATAATGGCAATTTCGTAAATAAACGAGCAAAAGTCCAACATATGTGAAATCATGGTTTTTAGCATAGATCTATCAATTATAAAACATGGGTTTTGTCTCTAATGCTTATTAAACAAACTTGCATAAGTAAACATCTTCAAAACCATGGATCTAGACTTAGATCTAAGAAAAATGCATGAAATCTCTAACTTTAACACCCAAACATGCCACCAATCCAATATACTCCTTTGGATCCGCGTGAGAGATAACTACCACTCACCAAATCACCAAAACAACCTAAAATCAATCAACTTCAGATCTGGACAGCAAGGACTTGAGCTTGATCCGGAGAAATTTCACTTGAAACGGTGAAATCTAGCTTCTTCGGATGAAAATCTTCAACTTTGGCTCTTGATCTTTGATCTTGATCTTCAATCTTCAATGGATGTTAGCACTTGATAGAAGTAGAGAAAGAAGTGAAGAAAATACCGAAGTCGAGTTCCAAAATGGCAGCACTTCGTCGCTTCGAAATCCGGTGCCAAAAAGTGAGCCAAACCCCTCTATTTATAGGCTGGAATCCCCCTTAACTCGGCCAACTTCTTAACTCGGAGCTCGCTATTAGGTCGTCCCCGACCTACCACTTGCCGACCTAACATTCTCACCGACCCAGTATTCTACCGACCTAACACATAAACCACTCCAAGACTCAACAGGTGTGACGAACTAACGATCTAGCCGGGATACCACATGGCCGACCTAGCTATCTAATACACCCCGCCGACTTATCAACTAACCAGATGCCGACCCAACCCAAGGCCGCATTGCCGACCTAACACTCTGCCCTTAACACCTAACCAACTTACGACTTAATACCATTGCCGACCCAAACACAGCGACCTACTGTCTAAGGCCCCAGCGACTCAACACTAAGTCGGCCCACCGACCTAACTCCACACAGGCTGACACAGGGTCGTTCTAACCCTATGAGTCGTTAACTCTTAGGTCGGCTGTCCACCTTAACTCGATCAATTCCTTAAACCGGTAATCACTAGGTCGGACCACCCAACAAGCCCTAACCCCTAAGTCGGCTACTACTTAAGTCGGCAACATCTATGAGTCGATCATCTCTTAAGCCAGCCACTACCTTAGGTCGGTCATACGACCTAAACTTCCTTAGGTCGGTTATGCGACCTAGACTCAACTCGGCAACTCTAGACTCAGTCACGAGTTAACTCCATAACTCGTTCCAACTTATGAGTCGGTCACGACTCAATACTCCAACACACGAGTTACTCTCCATATGACTCAGGCTAGAGACAACACAAACAACACTAACAACCTGTAAATTCTACGATTTATCGACACGTAAAAATACGGGTCGTTACATTCTCTCCCCCTTAGGAATTTCGCCCCCGAAATTCCAAGCAAACAACAGCAATCAAAATTATTCCGCATGCCTATCATCCATGGCAATCAACAATCCATGCAACCAATTCTAACCTAGCATGCAGAATTCTAAGACTTAGAACAAGCTACAAATTCATGAGATGTCACGACACTTTAGGGCCATACCTCGAAGAGTTCGGGATGAGCTGCCTTCATCCTCTCTTCCTCCTCCCACGTACAGTCGTTAACATCATCACTCCATTGTACCTTGAGCAACGTAATCGTCTTCCTCCTAAGCTGTTTCGTATCGGTTTCAACAATACGAAGCGGCTTACGAGGTCTCGAAACAACTGGATCAACCTCCAAGTCTTCACAGCTATCAGCAGAAACCACCGTAGTTGGGTCGTGCATATACTTCCGTAGATAAGATACATGAAAAACACTGTGCACACCCGCCATCTTTTCCGGTAACTCCAATCTATAAGCGAGCTTTCCAATACGCTCGATAATCGGGAATGGTCCAACAAATCTCGGAGTTAACTTTCCTTTCTTCCCGAATCTAATGACACTCTTCAGAGGAGAAATCTTCACAAAAACCATATCACCTACGTCGAATTCCAAATCCTTACGACGATTATCGGCATAACTTTTCTGACGATCTTGGGCTGCCTTCATTCGTTGCCGAATGATCTCTATACAATCTGAAGTCTGTCGAATCATCTCTGGCCCAAGTATCAGCTTTTCTCCAGTTTCCAACCAACATGTCGGAGAGTTACACGGTCTTCCATATAATGCCTCATATGGTGCCATACCGATACTCGACTGATAACTGTTATTATAAGCAAACTCCACCAAATGAAGGTGATCTTCCCATGATCCTCCGAAGTCCAAAACACATGCTCTAAGAAGATCTTCCAAAACTCGGTTGACTCTCTCAGTCTGACCATCTGTTTGAGGGTGATAAGCTGTACTCAAACACAACTCAGTTCCCAAAACTTCCTGGAAGCTCTTCCAAAATCTACTAGTGAACAATGGATCTCGATCGCTCACTATACTCTTCGGAACACCATGGAAACGAACTATCCACTTCACATATAATTCAGCCAACTTCGATGCAGTCCTAGTCGATCGAACAGGAATGAACCTTGCGCTCTTGGTCAAACGATCTACTATGACCCAAATCCCTTCATTTCCCGCTCTTGTCCTTGGTAGACCATCGATAAAGTCCATCGACACTTGCTCCCACTTCCATGTAGGAACCTCTAATGGCTGAAGCAATCCACTGGGCTTCTTCTGCTCAGCTTTCACCAACTGGCAATTCATACACTTGGAAATAAAATTTCCAACATCCTTCTTCATACCTTTCCAGTAGTAGGTTCTCTTCATATCCCGATACATCTTATTTCCACCTGGATGAATTGTCAACTTCGAGTGATGACTCTCCCTCAGAACTTCATCTCTCAATCCATCTACATCGGGAACAACTAGTCGCCCTTGCTTTCGAAGCCAACCCTCTCGATCGACTTCAAATCCTTTATCCTTTTCTGGATCCAATCCGGATTCCAAATCACGGATAATCTTGATAAGCTTATCATCTCTCCTTTGCCTCTCGCCAATTCTTTCCACAAGAGTAGGCCTTATCGATAAGTTTGCCAACATCTCAGGTTCCAATTCACATCTAGGCCTGAAATCAAATCCAGCCAAATACTCAAGACTCTTCCATTCCGAAAACATGGCTCCCAATCCTGCATGTCTTCGACTTAACGCATCAGCCACTGCGTTACCTTTCCCTGGAGTATAGGCTATACCAAAATCATACGATGCTAAGAACTCTAGCCACCTTTGCTGTCGAAGATTCAAATCCTTTTGGGAAAACAGATACTTCAACGACTTATGATCTGTAAACAGCTCGAATCTAACTCCCAATAGATAGTGTCTCCACATCTTCAAAGCAAACACAATCGCCGCTAACTCCAAATCATGAGTCGGATAATTCCTTTCATGCGGCTTTAGTTGTCGACTAGCATACGCAACAACTTTATGCTTCTGCATTAGCACCGCTCCTAGTCCAGTGCCACATGCATCGGTGTAAACCACCATCTCATCATTCCCACTTGGAATAGTCAAAACAGGAGCGCTCGTCAGTCGCTCTTTCAGGATTACGAAAGCTTGCTCACACTTATCATCCCATCTGAACACTTGGTTCTTCTTCGTCAATCCTGTCAACGGTGCAGCTATCTTGGAAAAGTCTTTGATAAACCGACGATAATATCCTGCTAATCCAAGAAAACTTCTCACATCAGATGCATTCTTAGGCCTAACCCAATCCTGGATCGCTGCCACCTTAGCGGGATCAACCGCTATTCCATTTCCAGAAATAACATGACCTAAGAACCTCACTTCATTCTTCCAGAAGTGACACTTCGAAAACTTAGCCTTCAGCTGATGTTTCCGTAAGATTCCTAAAACAATCCTCAAGTGCGTCTTGTGCTCTTCCTCAGTTCTGGAATAAACCAAAATATCATCCACGAACACAAGCACGAACTTATTCAACTGATCTCTGAACACTCTATTCATAAGATCCACAAAATATGCTGGCGCGTTAGTCAACCCAAACGGCATTACCAGCCACTCATAAACCCGGATGGTGTCCTGAAAGCAGTCTTCGGCACACTATCCTTCGCCACTCTCAACTGGTGAAATCCCGTTGCCAAATCCATCTGAGAAAACACCTTAGCCTCGTGAAGCTGATCAAACAAGTCATCTATTCTCGGCAATGGATACTTGTTCTTCCTAGTCACCTTATTCAGCTCACGATAATCAACACACAACCTCAACGATCCATCCGTTTTGGTTGCGAACACAACGGGCGCACCCCATTCGGACACACTTCTCCGAATGAATCCTTTCCGCAAAAGGTCATCAACTTGCACCTTCAGCTCTTGCTGCTCCCTCGGTGCCATCCGCCTAAGAGGCATCACAACAGGTCTGGCTCCCTCAACTAGATCGATACGAAACTCGATCTCCCTATGCGGCGGCAACCCTTTGACTTCCTCAAAGACATTCTCAAACTCATTCACAATAGGCACCGATGACAGTCCATCCCGTGGAACAATCAGCGAATACATGAAGCTCATGAAGACACCTTCTTCATGCTTACATCGTATCACAACCTTTCGCCCTTCCACATTCCCGACTGTCACCTCAAGCCTCTCACAATCAATCCTAGCCGCATACTTCCTAAGCCAGTCCATGCCCAAAATAATTCCGAACCCCACAAAGTTCAGAACAAAGCAATCACAAACAAACGAGCAATCATGACTCGACACAACTAGACCACGGCATAACATACACAAACATGACGAACCCCCTACCGGATTAGTCACAACCAATGGCCTATCAACAATATCCGGTTTCAAATCCAACCGGCCTACCAAATCATCACAAACAAAAGAATGCGACGCTCCAGTATCAAACAACACTCTAACCGGAACACCACAAATAGAAAGAGTACCTTGAACAACCACACTCTTCCCCTTCTCTTCAGCAGTAGGAGCTTTCGAAGACGATGGAACAGCCCCCAAAGCATAGGCTTGCACAACCTGCCTATCTTTCCTCGGTTCTGGACAATCCTTCTTGATATGTCCCAGCTTATCACAGTTGTAACACTTTCCCGGCACTTTGGGATTCTTACAATCTTTGTAAAGATGGCCCTTCTGCTGGCAGTTATAGCAAGTCACTTCACTCTTCGGCTTCTTCTGGCCATCCCTACCCCTCTGTTGCTGTTGTTTCCTCTTCTTATTGCCACTCTGCTGTGGTTTAGATCCTTCCCTGGTTACAGAAACGACAGAACTTTCCCTAGGAAACAAACTCTCATGCCTAAGAGCTTTTTCCACAAGCTTCTCAAATGGATCGTCCAGATGATCCACTAACTGCCTCCCAAGATAAGCATCCAGACCAGTCACAAACTTTTCATTCTTCTGGTAGGGAGAATCAATATACGATCTGGCATACTTAGACAAAGCTTCAAACTCAGAAATGTACTCAAGAACAGGCCTTCCCCCTTGCTTGAGCTCCACAAACCTCTTAAACAAGACAGATTTCTGGGAAGTAGAGATGAACTTAGCTTCAAATCTAACTTGGAATTGCTCCCAAGTAATCTCTTCTTCTGGAGTATCGATGGTGATAGAATTCCACCAATCAGCAGCTCTTCCCTGAAGCTGTCTCGATGCAAGCTTCCTCTTAGTTGCATCCTCAATCCCTAAGTCACCAAAGATTCTTTTGCAAGCATCAATCCATCTCTGCACCTCAATAGTCGACTCCGTCCCCAAGAAAACTTTCCCTCCAAGAGCAGTATAATCCTTACAGAGCTTGGCAAAATCTACTGGTCTTGGAGCTTGGACTTGAACTCCCACATCCACAGATGATCCTGAAGCTGGTATTCTCCTCATGATTGAAGTCATCATGGCCTCAAACATAGGAGCATAATCAACAGCTTCCCTAGCAGCACGGCTATCCCTCGCAGCTTGTCTCTCACTTCGACTCATCCTTAATATCTGTAAAAAGGAATGATTAGAACACCTTAAGAAACAACTGCATAAGGAGTTCAAACCCTTCTAAACTACTATATTATATATAGTAATCATCCATCAAATTACAATTACGTCTCTCTTACGTAGTTACATCAGCGAGCGTTGGCTAAAATCGATTAACCAAAGCTCTGATACCAAATGTGACGACCGCCCATGACTCCCGCACCAAATCAAGGAAATAATGCGCTAAAAGGTGTGCCAGGCAGCCATGGACGATAGTCAGGGTAAAACAAAACAGAAGAATCTCTATCGCATAACTCACAGCGCATGGATAAAATACAATAGAGAAATATAATATAGTGAAGCTCCATAGAACAGAACATCATCATATAAGCATCACAGTAGTTTCATACAATCATCTACTCAAATCCATACATGAAAGCCTCACTACAAATCACTCAACCAAATACAGCAGCGGATACCCAGTACATATAGTAAGAAAACTAATATGCAAAGCCTCCTGCTCGTCTTCGTCATCTTTAGCGTAGAACTCCTAGCACAGCACCTGTCACCTGCTACCTAGTCTGCCCATCCCGACATGGATGAACAGCCCAAGGTAATAAGAGGAGACATAAAACCTTGAGTCAGACAAAGTCTTAGTGAGCAGTAAATCAACTATCAAGCATACCAAAAGAGCATAAAGGATAAAAGGAATAGGAACCAAACCATCCCACTCCACCTCTTTCTACAGTGATAGCCCCAGACATACACTAAGGAGAAGCAAGCATAACAACATAGACAATTAAGGTAAAGCGAATACCACTCGAGTCAAGGACGATGTTTTCCAAATACAAACCCCCAAGGCCTAAACCAAGATCAGATAAGCACCCAGAAAACACCGCTCTTGAAGCCGAATGATAATACAACCAAACATCCATGACTCTGGCTATCACTGTTATCCTTGCCTCGATTTCACCGTTAGTTGAATGACCATCTGTCAAGGGCTAATGGTAACCCCGGTTCTAACCATAACTCCGCACACTGCCTTGTGCCTAGGACTTATCTACTTTGCCCAGAGTACTCAACTACCTACCTGTAGTCTTTTGGGTGTCCCGACTACCTACCTGTAGTCGTTATGGGCGCCCCATGTACTCTTGCTTTTGAGCATGCTAGAACCTTCAACAACGACGAGATCCAAGCCTCCTAGCCATCCTTCTTGACGACTATCCTCATACAAGCTCAAGCTACCTCTTGAACAATCCATTATCAACCAACTTGAACTACTCTTCAAGTTATCAACATGCTTGGAATGATCCCTGCTTGGATTAAGCCAAGACTCACATCATACTTCGCTTCATCGCATCAAAGCAAAGTCTCAACTCAACAACATGGTTTGCCTCATCAAATCATGGCAAAGTCCCATCTCAACATCATCCAATCCATACATATGAGCTTCAACATCCGCTACATATGCCTTAAGCAGCTTTCACCATTCAAGAGCCTTCTTCCATAGCTTTTGAATCCTCTTTCATCATCTTGTTCCAAATCAACTACTAGCTAACTTGGAAACAATCAAATCAATCATACATTCAAATAATCAATCATTCAAACAAGATCTATTAAGCAATTTAAGCAATATCAACTATAATGGCAATTTCGTAAATAAACGAGCAAAAGTCCAACATATGTGAAATCATGGTTTTTAGCATAGATCTATCAATTATAAAACATGGGTTTTGTCTCTAATGCTTATTAAACAAACTTGCATAAGTAAACATCTTCAAAACCATGGATCTAGACTTAGATCTAAGAAAAATGCATGAAATCTCTAACTTTAACACCCAAACATGCCACCAATCCAATATACTCCTTTGGATCCGCGTGAGAGATAACTACCACTCACCAAATCACCAAAACAACCTAAAATCAATCAACTTCAGATCTGGACAGCAAGGACTTGAGCTTGATCCGGAGAAATTTCACTTGAAACGGTGAAATCTAGCTTCTTCGGATGAAAATCTTCAACTTTGGCTCTTGATCTTTGATCTTGATCTTCAATCTTCAATGGATGTTAGCACTTGATAGAAGTAGAGAAAGAAGTGAAGAAAATACCGAAGTCGAGTTCCAAAATGGCAGCACTTCGTCGCTTCGAAATCCGGTGCCAAAAAGTGAGCCAAACCCCTCTATTTATAGGCTGGAATCCCCCTTAACTCGGCCAACTTCTTAACTCGGAGCTCGCTATTAGGTCGTCCCCGACCTACCACTTGCCGACCTAACATTCTCACCGACCCAGTATTCTACCGACCTAACACATAAACCACTCCAAGACTCAACAGGTGTGACGAACTAACGATCTAGCCGGGATACCACATGGCCGACCTAGCTATCTAATACACCCCGCCGACTTATCAACTAACCAGATGCCGACCCAACCCAAGGCCGCATTGCCGACCTAACACTCTGCCCTTAACACCTAACCAACTTACGACTTAATACCATTGCCGACCCAAACACAGCGACCTACTGTCTAAGGCCCCAGCGACTCAACACTAAGTCGGCCCACCGACCTAACTCCACACAGGCTGACACAGGGTCGTTCTAACCCTATGAGTCGTTAACTCTTAGGTCGGCTGTCCACCTTAACTCGATCAATTCCTTAAACCGGTAATCACTAGGTCGGACCACCCAACAAGCCCTAACCCCTAAGTCGGCTACTACTTAAGTCGGCAACATCTATGAGTCGATCATCTCTTAAGCCAGCCACTACCTTAGGTCGGTCATACGACCTAAACTTCCTTAGGTCGGTTATGCGACCTAGACTCAACTCGGCAACTCTAGACTCAGTCACGAGTTAACTCCATAACTCGTTCCAACTTATGAGTCGGTCACGACTCAATACTCCAACACACGAGTTACTCTCCATATGACTCAGGCTAGAGACAACACAAACAACACTAACAACCTGTAAATTCTACGATTTATCGACACGTAAAAATACGGGTCGTTACATATATACTAGTAGTGACACTACGATTATAAGGTATGATATTTGAAATTGTTGTTAGCGATACCAATACATTATATTTGACGACTGATGATTTACATTAATAGGGAACTAGTGTAATTATAGTGTCGTATGTACATTGATTGATGATGATTACTTTTATCTGACCTTGTCTGAATTTCAAGGATGAAATTCTTATAAGGAGCGGAGAATGTAACACCCCGTATCAAGAAGTACCATAATATAGGGGAACTAATTAAATAAACGATTAATCAAACTAAATTAAGGTATAAAATAAATAAAAGTTAATTGATAAAGAGTAAATGAATGTAGGATGTGGAGTTAAGGATTTAATAATAATAGGCTAGAATGGAGTTTTAGCCTAAGCTCCAATTACTAAACCCTCACACTATAACTCCTTATTCATTCTCTCATTTTTCCACAAACTAAATTAAAGAAAAAAAGAGTTTAGGCCAACCATAATTTAAGGGGAAAAAGTGGAAAATATATAGGAAAAGAGAGGGAGGACTCATTTCTTAGGAAAACCAACGCTTTAGTAGAGTTTAATCAAATCAAAAGTGAGTAATATTTTCTCTAAAACCTTTTAAACTCGTATAGGTTAGGATTATATGCATGTTTGACATTTTAGTGATAAGGAACAAATATATAAATGATACATAATATTTGTTCATGTTTGGGAATTTAAAGATGACGATTTTGAGGTGTTATGGACAAAATATGAACCAAATCTTCCTTAAATCATTTGAAATTTTATTTTATTTGTAAGGTGATAATATAGAGATGGATTTTTAATTCCATAATTTTTTGAAACTATATGGAATTTACATGAATTTTCTAAAATGAGAAAATGCCTAATTTCATAAATTAATTATTTATAATGTTAAAAATATTTATTTTGGATTAAGAGATTTATATGAGGCAAAATATAATACTTTTGATTTTTGGTGAATTTTAGGGAAGTTTTCCATGCATTTTTGAATGTATATGAATTAATTGGTAAAGGAAAATGGCTAGTTACATAAGGATAATTAACCAATTAATTAAAGAATGAATTAATAGATTATGAAGAAGAAAGACTATAAAGGCTTGTGTAAAAATTAATAATTCAACATATATATATATATATATATATATACAAGTTAGGTGAAAAGCAATTCTTTAAGATGGAACTAAAATAGTTATCATGATAATTATAGAAATACCATATCAACCAAAGATAGTCATTGATAACTTGCGATGGCTAAGGAAGCTCAACATGCGATAGCTAATGTGAACACTAACTTGCGATTGTCGTATGAAATAAACTAGGAACATCACTAAAACTACCAACATGCAATAGCTCTTATAGTCTTCAATTTGTAATAGCTAGAATATATGTCAATATGCGATAACTAAAAGAAACGCCAATATGTGATAGCTATGTCGGAGTCGACTTGCGAAAATTATATTGGTATCAACTCACGATAGCTTTGAACTATGTCAACATGCGATGGCCCTAGAGGACCCAATTTGCGATAGCTAGGGTAACGTCAATAGGTGATGGCCCTGGGAGACTCAACATTCGGTAGCTATGTAAAGTAGATATGGGATATAAAATAATGTCGCTTGAAAAATGCTAATTACGTAAATGAACTTTTTGTAGTGCTCTGGGCGCCATCTCCCATACCGATGGTTGAGAATTTCCATAGAAGTGAAATTGCCATAGTGGATAATAAGTTAATAAGGAATAACTTAATTAAAGAATGAAATTGATGCTAATCTTATTAATCTATGTGATGATAAATGAATCATTTGTAAGAATGAAAATGCTAATAGGAGGCCTTAGTGGCAATAATATCTCTGAAGTCAACATCTTATTTGATGATTACTGACGCAATGTCTTAAAAGAGGTCCAGACACAACATTCTATTTAGAAATTTGGAAGGAAGGCTTGTGTGGCCACCTAATGTCTAAACACGACATTATATTTGGTGACATTGGTAGAAGGCTTTAGTGGCAAACTCATTTCTGCTCATGGCAATGTATGAGATCGATGGTATAATGCTTGTGTAGCATCCAATTGTCCATTCTCGATAAATATATGAGAACAATGCAGTAACGCTTATTTAGCATCCAAATTTTTATTCACGATAAATATATGAGAATGATGTAGTGAGGTTGTGTATCACCCAATTGTCTATTCACGACAAATATACGAGAACAATGGAGTAAGGCTTATGTAGCATGCAATTATCTAATCATAACAAAAATATAAGAATGATGGTGTAAGGCTTGTGTAGCATTCAGATGCCTATTCACGACAAATATACGAGAACGATGGGGAAAGGCTTTTATCATGAAATTGTCTAATCATAACAAAAATAGAAGGATGATGGAGTAAGGCTTGTGTAGCATTCAAATGTCTATTCACGACGTTATACAAGGATAAGTGTTTTTGCAACTTAATTATCTATTCACGATAAAATTGAGGTACAATGCCTAACTAAAACCCTTAGGTGTCAAGTACCGGTATCAATCTGGTAAAAGTAAGGATAGAGTGACAATTTAAAATGAACCGACTATAGAAACTAGTCGAATATGTGTGTAATAAATCTCACATTTATGATGCTTTGATGATTTGTGTTTGGCTATGATGTGAAACTATTATGAAGTATACTTTGATTGATAATGAGTGGAATAGTGAAAGGAAAAATCATTCATGCTTTGACAGGGTAGTCTTACTATATGTTTGTTTGTTGTTTAGGGTAAAGCTTTACTCATGCTTAATTTTACATCAGACCTATATTTTTATTATCTCTCGTAAACTCGCAGGTACTTATTCAAGTTGGATGAGTTATGGCTTAGACAGGTATCTTTATAAGAACAAATAAAGACTCCAAATACAAAGCGGGAGGCTTATCTAGCAAATAAAAGTTATTTTGAAATTCTTCTATGTAAAACTAAGAATTATAACTAGTTATGTGTCATGTTGGTATCTTCTATGTAAAATAAAATTTGTAATGACACCGATTTTTATGTACTATATTCTCTAGCACTTTCGATAACTATACATATTTCATGGATATACATGTATCGATAGGCATCAGAGAATATGAACGAATAAAAAATGACTCTAGGTTAACAAATGTCGTACGAATAGCGGGATCGAATAATTTTCAAGATATGTCTTTCCAGCAGCCCATACGACTTAAAAACACCCAAAAATAGCTTCCCATGGCATTATCTCGGATTCTAACGAAATTATATCATTGGAATTTGAGAAATAAGACGAGTTGTGCCATCGAACAATCATCGTAATTCGGTATTCCTAGAAGTCGTACAACTACAGAACCTACATTACAATTATGAGAATAAAAGAAAATAGGGTATTTTCATATCCCTAACCTAGCCATACCCTATAAGTGTCAAGCATTTTTTGTAGCCGCTTACGACTTCCTCTATCTACATTATCTTCTTCTCTTCATGAAACACATCTTCCCATTTACTTTCTCTCCCTCTTTCATCAATAAATGGTCACTGTTTTAACCAAAATAAAATTTGGATCTATTTGTGTTTTCGAGATCAACTTAGCTATGGTCTCGTTCGATCGAACTCCACCTGTAGTGGCTAGAAAAAGCAAACACAACGAAGCAAGTGATTTTATAAGTGAAAAATATGGATTTGGAAGGCATGGTTGTACTCGTTTCAGAGATAGAATCAAAATGGCATTCGAATGGATGTTTTTTGTGCCAAGGTGAAGAACATTTTGTGAAAACATAGATCATCTGAGCCATAAGGGATCATGGTGGCGGCAGTAAGCTTGCAATGTTGGGAAAATGTATAGGTTCTTGCATTTTTGCCTCACGACAAAGATTAGATGCATGTGGTTGTAGTGGCATCAGGAGTTGGAGTAGCATAGCGAGTCTTGTATGGTGATGCACGACGATCTCTGATGAAGTGTGTTGGTACACTGGTGGCTTGTAGTTGTTCAGGTGGGTTTGCATCCATGGGTAGCAAGCAGGTGAAGGCATTACGAGTTGGTCGAAAATGGTGGTTGCAGTGATGCAGCGTCGTCAATGATGGCGTAGGTGTTGAAGCGTGGTGATGTGCATGGCAAAGCTAATTAGATGACGTGAGATATAGGTGAGGGGAAAGTTATATGGATGAGAAGGTAATTATGAAAGTAATTAATTAGTTGATTAAAGTTAGTTTGGTTAATTAATTAATTAATGTAGATGATATCTTACATCGTTTGTATATTTTGTGTATAACATCCGATTTGGATGCGATTTCTCGCTTTGAGCTTACATAAAGGAAACTCTCCCAATTGTGTAATCTTGACTTTGGGGTTGTAACGGAGGGTCGCACAGTATGGCTACTACTACTGGAAGCTTATTGGAAGACTTCGGGTTTTTCCTAGGAGATGTGCCAAGTTGCTTCGAGGCTTACTTAGGGATTTTGTAAGGGGACTACGAGACTTGATGGGGATGACTATATGATTCATGATGGACGTCTAAGGATGTTCATAGCTTCGACGTGTTAAAATGATGATGATTGATTATCAAGTGGAGTACTGGAATGGTATCCAATCGGGTGAGAATTCTGCTTTGGGTTTAGTAGACATATTACTTTAGGATCGAGATGATGAGATTTTGTGACTTTGAGGATTGTTCAGACAGTTTGAATGAAGACAACTTGATGTTGATTAATCGAGTACTACACAAGGAGTAGTAATGGCATATGAGATATTTATCGAGCGGGAAAGTGCTGAGTGATCACTTGCGATGTGGATAAGAGACGGTTCTACTATTAGTACATACGCTAGTGTTAATTTCTTATATAGGGTGGGGTGGTATGAGTGTACCCGTGTGTTGGATCCATGTATGGACATCAACGTGGTCCACATCACCAACATTTAAGTAGGCATGAGCTTGAGTATTGAGTACTTGGAATTCTAAGTGATCACTGACTATCTGAGTGAGTCATATGAGCTATCTAGGATCATACGAGAGTGTATTTGTTGCTTTGATTGCATTGAGTGCTATGATTGTTGTTTTTGCACTGATTGATTGTGTGACTGTAATGGATGTCTTCTAATATTGTTGTGATTGACATCTCGATACCTTATTTTTTACTTTGACTATTGGTACATCCTATGATGATAGTTTAGCATGTATTTGAGTTATATGCTAACTTATTGGATGTAGGGATGGGGCAAGTATGACTTTCTATATGAAGTGTTCTTTATACTATATCGACTTTTATAGTACCTTGAGATTATTTATCCCTCATACTAGACTATTATTTGATTCGAAGTTTTATGCTTTGCTAATTATTATCTCAAATACTCTAAATGAATAAACTAGATAGTAGGTCTGATATTAGCGCATGGAGCCGTTCAGAAGACTAGCTTGTGTCTAGCACTATTATATAGGCTACTATTTGATTTTTTATTTGCTTATTCTGCTATGCAACACTATGGATCTTTATAAATGCTACATTTTATTTAGAGATAGATATTTGAATTTAGTTGTCGGTTTATAAGCTCTATTATTTTTTGTGTAACTAAATTGAATCTGTGCTTTGATCTATGATAGTTCATATAGTTACATTTATGTCTCATCTATTTTATATTTTTTTTATTATTATACTTTATTCAATGCAATGTGGGATGTATGATAGATTCTGTAATTGTTTAAATTATTTTACCTATTGACTATCACTCTACATTGGTCATGTACCATTAAAGTGCACTGTACAGGTATATTGGATACCAGAGGTGTAGGGCAGTCGTCATATTTAGTATTAGAGCTTAGGTTGCATATTTAACCTAAGTTGATATGAGATCTATTAGAGATTAAGTATGAGTTATCAATTTAAAATGGATCAAGCAATATACGAGATTGCAAACTTATAATCTTTTGGTTTTTAAAAGTTTATAGTAGTATGTATAGTGTAAGCCAAATTACATACACGAGTACTACCTATATAGCTTTATTTTTTTGAGAGCCAATCATTCTTGTTACATATTATAAGTATGAGATAGTAAAAGAGAAATGATGCAAGGACCTCTGTGTTTAGACTAGAGGAAGGAGCAGGCTCGAGGGTGCTAACCATGATTGGCAGGCTATATTCAATGGGATGATAAGGAACATGCTGCAAAATTCCCAAAGGGTTGCTCCTGTTGTTACTATTGGTAGTTGTGCTCTAATACAGGCGCCCAACACCGACTTTACTAAACTAAATAAAGATTGATCTATCCTTGGTGGTAAGGCATTCCTTGGAATGGACTCGGCTTTAGAACTGCAAGAGTCGTTGGACACCTAAAAGCATATCCTCGAGGACTTATAGCTTGAAGGCGCCATGAAAAAGAAGTTGGCCTCTAGAAAACTTCGGGGATGAGCAATAAACTAGTGGAATGCTATTAAAATCGCTACTCTTGAGGATTATTTCAACTGTGAGCAGTCTAGAGCTTGCTATGTACTGAAGTATATACCAATTGCTTAGAAATCAGTGCAATTAAAAAAGTTTGTTGACTTGAGATAGGGACTGTAACGACTTGCAAATTTTATGATTTTAATATTAAATGTAATCAAGGAAGAATTTTAATATAAAAGTGAATTAGTTGTTTTTTATAACCGTTGCGAAGGTCTTTCCGAGCTAATCAATTTGATATATAATTTTGATACATCTGGAGTAAGGGTTTGCAAAATGGAGGCGTTATAGTGTTTAAACAACATATGTAACTGCTTTAGGTCACACTAAGCACAGAGTCCATAAACCAGCCTAACAACTATATAATTGAGGCTATGAAAACATGATCGTCATCTTTATCTTTAGTTTTATTTCCTAATCCCGTAAAGACCGTAACTATTTTCTAATGGTGATTAGTAAATTAATTAAATATGATTAAAAATCAGTCTGTTCAAACCCTATCGAATTGTATATTGTTACGAAGCTCTCGACAAATGGAGTTGACATGTGTTGTCCGCTTAAAAAAAGTGCTCTATTTGATCAGGAATCGCGATCAAAGTTTGAAATCGGCGAAACCTTAAGGCAAAATGAGGCGGTTTTGATTGTGGATAAATTGGAAAAAGTTGCTAGTCGTAATTAAAAGTCTCGTAATGCTGAATCCAAAGGTGGTCTCAATTTTGGGAACTGATATTAGAGATGGCAGAAATTTGTGAATTAGGTTTTGAAAACCCTAGATATGATGCGGTGGGTAATGGCGAGCTGGGTGGCCGGACTGGTTTTTTTGTGTAGGCGGCGTCCAGACAAGGCTAACATCGGCGGTCTCATGATGAATCATGAGGTTTGAGGTGGCAGCAATGGTTGGTAAAAGTTCTGTCAAAAGTGGATGATTGGGTTCCAGGCCATTCCAAGCTACTTGCATGTACATGGAGGAGAAAAGGTGAATTATTAAACTTGATTATTTTAATATTGAGATGCAGACAAATTAATATTGTAATAGTATTTCTTATTACTTGAATATCTCTTACATATGAACTTCGATTCATGTGGATTTCTTCTATTGGGCTCGTAGAGAAATTCTAAATGATACAGCATTAGTTTAGTTTAGTTTTGGCGGTTGTTGGAGAAAGTGCATAGGCATAGTTTATTTAATTTAACTTATTTTATTTAATTTAACTTATTTTATTTAATTTAACTTATTTTGTTTAATTTAACTAATTGAATATTAAATTATAAATAGGTATCTATTGGTTATTATAATATTTTGGATGAATTATGTCTTAATTGGATGATAATTATTGATTGTCGTATTTTGGTTGTTAAGTTATAATTAATGGTTGGTTTAAATTGGAAAGTAATTAATTGAAATAAAATGAATAATAACGAGAAAATTAAAAATAAATAAATGATAGATAATGTAATTTAAAGATTTTAGATAGTTTTTGTAAATAACAGTGGTTTGACGAATTTTACTAAAACTAAAGTAAGGAGTTAAATAAGGTTATTATTTATGAAATTTAGGGGAAATTCATAAATTTATATTTAATTGATATTTGAGAAGTTTATTATTCAGAATGAGGTTTGAAAAGTAATATAGTTTAAAAGTGATTTGGTTAATATTACTATTTTGATTTAAAATATGATGTTTCGGGGTGTTGGAAAAATGGAGTGCAATAAAGGAAAAAAAAGTGTATTATTGTTTTAAGATGCAATATATAAGCAAAATCTTTATAATAAATCATAATAAGACAATTTAATATTTAAGAGAATAATATATGCAAATGTATTTTGATGATTGTTGAATGTGTGATTAATTGTTGATTGGAATATCACATATGTTTGATGTTTGATGATGGTATCGTATTTTGATAAGTGTGCGATGTTTACCGTTATTACTATAGTTAATGGGTAGTTAATTATGGTTATCTGATGATGGGTATTGTGTTACTAATGTTGATTGAATTAGTAGACATTTGATGATTTATAATTATATTAATGATCACGTATATTTATGTGTTGTAATTTTTAAAATTGATGGATTGAGCTTGTCATTGAATATTATTGTAGTTTGATGGTTGTGCACTATTTTTGTTGTATTTTCTGATGATTTGTTGACATGGATGAGTATGAATATCGATTTCTACTTTTACTATTTGCATTGTGTTTGATGGTTGCAATGGTTGGATGGATACAATTGTTGCAATGTGAGCTCAAATAGAGTATCCTATATTGAAATCTCTTTCCTTAGAAATTCATTGACTCCACATTTTTGATAGTCGTCTTGATTGTGGCTAATCCCTTTCAACATTTATATCACTGGCCAAATTTAGTTCGCAGATCCTGACCCATTGTCAATCAATAAATCGGTAATGGTAACCACCTATGTCCAACATCGGTTTCTCTTTCAAGCAATTACCGCAATCGCTTTCTCTTCATCCATTCTCATCTTAGATGTTGCATCTCCTTACTAGGTTTGAACACCGCTATTCGACTTGCATATCTATAATTCGCGACAATAGTTGAATCGATAACCTAGAAATCCTTGTACTATCTGAGTCCTTCACAGTAGAAATCCTTCTCAGTTTCAGTTTTTCTATGCTTTCCGAATCTATGCAAAGTTGAATTGCCTATGCTTTCACATCTATGGTAAGCTTAAACCACATTACTGGTGAGATCTAGAATTTTATGTCATTTTGTTATTTACCTTATTTTGTTTACTCGAGATTTGGAATTCTTGGCCATTTACTCACTACCTGCTTGTCATTTGGTTCTGAAGATGCAGACACGATTAGTTTGAGAAACTCTTCCATGTTCGGCAAAGTATTTGAATGCATTTTTAGATGTAAATAGTTTAGCAGTAGGAAACCGAATGTAGAAAAATTATCCTAGACTTTTCCATTAGGAAGGGAATGTTGAAAACATTATCACAGCCCTTACCCATTGTTGGTTGGAGTTCCACTCTAGAAGAGACTTCCTCCGAACCATTATATGCGCGTGTAGTTGTGAAATTGCAGGTAGGAGCAGAAGAGAAAATGGAAAGGATCATGTAGGCTATATCGTGGGTAGCTGATTTGGTATATTAATTTGTACCATTATTATATTGTTCATAAGTTAATGATATTTGTATTATTGAAATGTAAAATTAATGTGATAATGTTGTAAAATAATTATATTATTGAGTTAATGTTCATTTATATTGGTTTTTGACTCCACCGTGAGATTTTTCCTTTTTATTCATTGTTTTAGAATTTTTAGTTTTTATCTACTCATGGTCCACTAAATTTAGTATATTAGTTGTTAATGTATTTTTATATCGTTTATAATTGATTTTAGATTTTTTAAAATAGTGGTTCATCATAGGGACATATGTCTATATTGGAATATGTGATCGAGTTCGACATGTTGTCAAAGTATGGACTAACTCATCGATACCCCTTTGAAAAAGAATGTGAAGTTTATTGTGGTCTTGGATGATTATCTCAGGGATGACTATTGGGCCATATTGATGAATCCTTCGAGAAGCTTGCTGAGGAAGCTTTGAGACACGAGAGTATCTATACTAAGTCCAAAGATTTTATTATTGCCAAAGAAGGGAAAAAGCAGTAAGTGAGGGAGGAAGGTAAGAGAAAGTGGAATAACAATAAGAAGAAGCATGTTTTGACCGCTTATACTTTGAATGCTACTCTAACTTTGTCGAATGCTCCAGCTACAAAAGAGAAGGAGAAAAGTGTTACTGTCTAAGGTATGATTTTTGTTTATGGTATACATATTTGCATTTTATATGATACTAGTGCATCACATTTTTTATATCTAGTGACCTAGTAGGCAGGTTGCAGTTGAGTCCCGACCTAGTAGATAAGCCTTTGGTTGTGTCGTACCCTTTGGGCGGTTTGACCAACTTAAGTATGGTCTACCGTAATATCGTTTTGTCGAGTCATGGTTACATGTTTTCTTACGATTCCTTTGTTTTTGGTTTCATGGTTTTTGGTATCATTTTAGGAAGGGACTGGCTTAAAATGAATGGAGTCATAGTGTATTGTGAGAGATTTATGGTAACGATTGGGGTAGATGATAAGCGTAAGCTAAACTTGAGCTGCATGCTTGATAATGTAGTAATCGTTAGCTTTTATATTCACTTGAGATCACTTGTGAGGAGTTTTTCACAGTACACGTAATAAGGGAATACATGGTCATATTTTAGGAGGTGACTGAATTACGTTTCGATTGTGAGATTGGGTTTCACTTCGACTTAGTGTATGACGCGAGGACAGTAGTTATGCTACTGAGACATATGGTGCCCAAAGAGCAATGTGAACTCAAGGTGCAAGTGAATGACTTATTGAGATGAGGGTTCATCTGTAGGAAATTATCTGAGTGTAGAGCGCCCGTTGTGTTTTCCACGAAGGCAGATGGCACACTGAGACTTTGTGTCAATTAGCATAGGCAAAATAAAGTGATGGAGAATAAGTACCACTCCCCGCATATTGATGACTTGTTTGATCGGTTCTATGGTGCTAGGGTGTTTACTTATTTGGACTTAGTGATGGGGTTTCATCAACTGAAAGTAGCGATAGAGAGTGTGCCGATTAATGCGTTCCTTACACACTCAGGATTATATGAGCGGTTGGTTATGCTGTTTGTGCTAACCAACGCACTAGCATACTTCATCGATATCATGAATTGTGTTTCCAAACATCGGTTTTATAAGTTTGTGCTTGTCTTCATTGATGATATTCTTGCCTTTTCCCTAACAAAAAGGAAACAAAACACACTTAAGGATCATGCTAGAGGTGTTAAGGAAGAGCCTACAAAAGACAAAGTTTTCGAAATGTCACTTCTAGAGAAGAGAAGTACAATTCTTAGGCCATGTTGTTTCTGAACAAGGAGTTGTTGCAAATCCTATGAAGGTTGCTGTAGTCTAGGTTCGGAATCAACCCAAGAATGATACGGATGTGAGAAATTTCTCTGGGTTAGTGGGACATTTTAGATGATTTATAAAAGACTTCTCAGTGGTAGAAGCGCCACTAATCAACTTGACGACGAAGAATCAAGCTTTTGTTTAGGACGCAAGGTGTGAGCATACATTTGTAAATCTGAAGGAACTATTGATGACTATAATGGTGTTAGCCATTCCAAATGGGAATGAATAGTTGACAGTATACACATACGCCTATGGTATTGGGCTAGGTGCAGAATTGATGCAGAGGGAAAATGTTGTCGTGTATGCTAGCCGATAACTGAAACCACAAGAGAAGAAGTATCTTACTCATGATTTGGAGTTGGCAACGATCATGCTTGTGTTGAAGATATAGGGGCACTATCACTTAGGAGAAAGGTTTAAGTTATTCACGGACTATAAATCGTTGAAGTACTTATTTTCCCTGAAGGATCTTTACCTTTGCAACTAACGATGGTCAAAGTTCCTAGCCTGCTATGACTTTGACATTTACTCTATGCCTGGTAAGGGAAATGCATACGTTGGTGCTCTAAGTAGAAGACATAAAAGCTTGGGAGTTATGTACCTAGAATAGCACAGTTAGAGTATTTTTCTAGTTATGACTTCAAACCTCGATGTGATCTAAAGCAAGAAATATTGGTTAGTTTGACTATCTGACCTACTTTGATTGAGCAAAGCTGTACTAGTTAGAGACATGATGCCAAACTAGAAAGATGATTGCTAAAGTTGAAAGTGGAGTAGATTCTAAAGAAATGAGGCAATTCGGGCTTGACTAAGATGGCTGTTTCCATAAATATAGGAGGTTTTGTACCTGATGTTGATAGGTTGAGGGATGAGGTGCTACGTTGGTGCCATCATTTAAGATTAACTACATATCTATAGGCAATAAAATGTACTTTGGTATGAGATAGACATTTTATTGGATAGGGATGAAGAAGGACATCAGGACATTCATCTCGAAGGGCATGAACTGTTAGTTGGAGAAGGCTGAATAGAAGAAGCCAAGTGGTTTGCTACGACCGGTTGAGATTGCAGAGTCGAAGTGGGAACAAATGTCGATGGACTTCATCGCTGGATTATCGAGGACCATAGTAGGGTATGATACCATCTTGGTCATAATTGATAGATTAACAAAAAGTCCTAATCCATACCCAAAAGTAAAATTGAACAATATCTAAATTTGTTAAATTTTATGTGAAGTGTATTGTATGATTCTATGGTGTGCTGAAGAGCATTGTAAGTGACCAAGATCCATTATTCACGGGTGAGTTTTGAAAGAGCGCACAAGAGGCATTGGCAACAAAGTGCATTTGAGTATAGCTTATCACCGATGTGGATGGGCAAAGGAAGAGAGTGAATTATATCTTGGAGTGTCCCTTGTGAGCTTACATACTCGGCTTTGGAGGATAGTGGGATGGTCATTTGCATCGTGTTACAACAATACATATCAGTCTGGCAGTAGTATGACACCATTCGAGGTAATAATGGCTAACTATATTATGCTCTATCTTTTTGGCGGAAGCGGGTAAGAAATTGGTATTGGGGCTGGATGTGATTTGAGAAACTTCGAAGAGGATTGAGATCATTCAACAATATAGTACTTACGAAGATCTCTTTGTTGAGGAATGCAGTTCGATTCACTACTAAGGGGAAGTTGGTATCGACAATTGTAGGCCCTTTTCAATACTCGAGTGCATTGGGAACCTAGCTTACAAAGTCTTACCTTGGAAGATGGTGAGTGCACAACGTGTTCGATGTTTCTCATTTTGGGAAGTTTGTGCACCACTCATGCATAATTATTACGCTGGATCAACTAGATGATATTAAGATTAAACCAAAGGCTTTAGGACTTTGTAAGCCAATTCATATAGTTGCTCATAATACGAAATAGCTTAGGAAGAAGATAATGAAGTTGGCCAAGGAACAATGGAGTGAAAGTGAATGCGACTGCACATAGGGCACAAAGGAGAGCATAAGGAGCACTTATCCAGAGCTCTTCATCTTGTAAGATTTCCCTTTTATCTTTAGTTTTCACTTATAATATCATACTAAGTAGTTTAGTACCTTGCATGCTAGGATAGTCGTAAGTTCTATTTACTTGCTTACATGGGCATGTTTAGTGATTGTTTATGCTTGATACGGTTGTTACGCATATGAGGAAACTTGGTTGATTGCGTTTAGTGAACTGCATGGGTGAAATTTTTATCGGGGGGAGTGTAAGGACCTTGATTTTGTATATTATATTCACTGGCATTTTCAGTAGTTGCACATTTCATGGATATATGTGCACCGGTAGGCACCATAGAATTTGGCAAATGGAAAATGTCCTTGGGTTAATAAAAATCGCACGAGTCGTGCAGTCTAAGAATTTTCAAGATTGGATATTCGACAGCCCGTACAATTTAAAAATGTCCGAGAATAGTGTCATAGGAAACAACTTATGATTTTGACAAAATTATACCGTCGGAATGAGAAAATTATCTGAGTTGGGTTGTTGAAGAATCATTGCACTTGGATGTTCCTAGAAGTTGTGCCAAATATGCATTTGAATTATGGGAATAGATGAAAATAGGGTATATTCAAATCCTTAACCTAGCCATACCCTATAAAAGCAAAGCCTTTACTATAGCCACATGCTACTTCCTACATCCATGTTATCTTCTCCTCTTCAAGAAACTAATCTTTTCTCTTCCTCTTTCATGCGAAAAAGGTCACTATTTTGGCCAAAACGAATTTTAGGTCTCTTTGTTTTTCCGAGAACTGCGTAATATGGTCTAGATTTGATCCAAATCCACCTATTATGGTTGGAAAATGATACTCAGGCGAAGTGAGTGCTTTTGGAGGTGAAACATTATGGACTTAGAGGGTATTGTTGTGTTTATAGCGTAGAGATGATCAAAATAGCACTAAAATGAATTTTTTTCATGCCAAGGCGAACAAATATTGGAGTTGAACGGAAAGATCATCAATGGAGAACCTTTTGGCAATCTAACTGTATAGGAAATGATTGAAGTTGGGTTCTTCATCTCGAGGCGGTGATTGCAAAAAGAAGTTCACTCGAGCTATATGGGATCGTGGTGGGGGCGATAATCTTGAAATTTTGGCAAATGTATGGGTTCCTGCAATTTTTCTTTACTATCAGGATTAGATAGGTGGTCGTAGTGGCGTTGGGAGATGAATAAGCACTAAGGGTCATCGATGGCAATGCACCACAGTCTTTGGCAAAGTATGAGGGTACAGTGAAGGCTTGAATGTTCTCAGATAAGTTTTCGTTCATAGGTAAGAAGCATGAGCAAGGGTTGCAGGTTTGTCAGAAATGGTGGTCGCGGTGGTTAGGTGCAATCTTTGGTTAAACTAAATAAACTAACCAAATCAGACTATTTTGGTTGGTTTGGTTTGGTTTGAAACTAGAACTAATTAGCATGTAAAAAAATTAGTTCTGCTATTGGTTTAACTAAAATAACCAAACTTTTATTATATTGTCAAAATTACTAATGTTATAACGATTCTTTTAGATTAGTTTACTGGTCTAGATAAATTTTATTTACCATATATATGCCAAAATTACTATTAAAAAGCATAAGAATACTTCAATCATATATTTATTTTTTATTTTAAAGTATAATAATATTACAAGCATAAAAATGTAAATCATTTTTAGTTTGGTGAAATCAGATAGTCAACCAAACTTAATTTGGTTGGTTTGGTTTGGTTTTCATTTTTATTTGGTTTTAGTTTGGTTTAACAATATTCATTATTGGACCAACCAAACGCTCACCTCTAGTGGTGGTGTAGCAATGTTAGTGCCGCATGCGAGGTTCAAGTGAAGTGTAGCAAAGTGCGATGACATGGTGAGTGGAGTTGCGTGGATGGAGTTGTAGGAGGGGAAAAATTGATGTGGAGGAGAATGTAATTATCAAAGTAATTAATTTGTTAATTAGGTTAATTAATTAATATAAATTGATATCTTATATTATCCAGTACTTATGCATACATGGTCAGATTTGGACGTGGTATCTTGCATTTTGCTCATATTGGGCTCCTTTATGACTTGGAATAGGATTGGATAGCTTTTATTAAGGTGAATGGTTTTGTCTCTCACCATACTATGATTGATAGTGTAGTATAAAAATGTGCTTTTAAAATGATTTTAAATATTTAAACGTGTTTTATGATAAATATGAATTTAATAATGATTTCAAAATAAATTATAAAGATTGAATAGAATTTTGACACCATTTTGGGTGTTACATCATATCGTTCGTCATTGTTACATAGAGATAGGTTTAGATGTTATAAATGTTTGATTTTTGGATTTTATTGGTTGATATTGGTTGGTGAGATGTGTGTATGATATTCGATGTTTGTAATATATTGTTCTATAGCTTGTTTGATTCGTTTGATTATTTGGACTAGTCAAGGTTCACTAAGGGAAAACCAAATGTTTGTGCTATCCCCGAATGGTTTTTCTTTGAGCATACCTAAAGGAAACTCTTTTGTTGTTATCTTGAGTTTGAGTTGTGATGAAGGGTAGCATGGCATGGCTACTACTTCGGGACACTTATTAGGAGACTTTGGGTTATACCATGGAGATATTCCCAATTACTTTGGGACTTACCTAGGGATTTTGTAAAGGGACTTTGGGATTTGGTGATCATGACGCTATGACTCATGATGGATGTCCAAATATGTTCCAAGCTTCGATGCATTAACTTGACAACAATATATTATCGAGTGGGTATAGAAATAAGTAGCTAGTCGAGGGGTGGGAATCCTACTTTGGGTTTGGTAGATGTATTACTTTGGGTCTGAGATGATGAGATTCTACGACTTTGAGGAGTTTCCATACATTGCAAAAGATTACGACTCATTTTGAGTAATCGAGCACTACACGAGGAGTAGTGATGGACTTTGAGTCAGTTATTGAGCGGAAAAGTGCTAAGTGATCACTTGTAAAGAAGATAAGAGGGTTCTGCTATCTATACATATCCTAGCGTTAATTGCCTATATAAGGTGGGGTAATCTGAGTGTACCTTAGGGTTTTCTGAGTTCACCCATGTGTTGGATCCATGTGTATACATCTGAGTTGTCCACATCCTTAACTATCTGATTGGGCATGAGCCTTAGTACTGAATACCTTTGATTCTGAGTGGTCGTTGACTATCCGAGTTAGTCGTATGAGATATCTAGGAGCTTCTGAGAGTGTGATGGTTACTTTGATTGCATTTAGTGTTATGATTGTTACATTTTCATTGATTGATGTGCAATTGTGATGGATGTCTTGTGATATTACTGTAATAGATACCTCGACAACCTATTCTATATTTTGAGCATTGATACACCCTAAGATGATAGTTTATCATGTATTTGAGTTATGTGCTAACTTATTGGATGCATGGACAGAACATGTATGACTTCTTATACCTAGTATTACTTATAATATATTGGAATTTATAGCATTTTGAGATTATTTATCCCTCATGCCAGACTGTTGTCTGACTCGAGATTTAGTGCTTTGCTTCTTATTATCTCGGGTAATCTTAAATGATTAGACTAGATAGCGGGTCTAATATTAGCGCATGGAGCTATTCAAAAGACGGACATGAGGTTAGTGTGGATACACATGTTATTATTTTATTTTATTTGCTTATTTCGCCATGCAACACTATGGAGGTTTATCAGTGCTACATTTTATTCGGAGACATTTATTCGAGTTTATTTGGTAGTTGTATAAACTTTATTGTTTGTATAGCTATATTGAACATGTGCACTGGTCAATGATGATCCATATATTTCATTTTTATCTTGTCTATTTTTATATCTGTTTGATTATCATAATTTTATTCAATGTATTGTGAGGTATACAATAGGTTCTATGGTTGTTGTTGTTACTTTACTCCATGACCATCGACGTACATTGGTTGGGTACCATTACAGTATACTATACATGTATATTGGATACCAAATGTGTACGGTGGTCATCATAATATTTATTAGAAAGCATTCCAAATTTTTCTGAATTTAAATAGGATTTTTAAATGAAATCTTTAAAGCCCAAAAATCAATTTCTATTGAATTTAATCCACTGATTCTTTTAATAATTAATATTTAAATACAATGAACTATTTTTTCCAAAAACATTTCATATTTAGGAAACATCTTCCTTCTACTTTCATAATCATATTTTTATTTTATCTTTCAAAAATATTATTTATTTTTAAAAGCACCAAACATGCAAACGCCTATAACATCATCGTCCCAGGCTATCTAACTGGTCGACCATCATGTTCACCAATGGTCGACTATTGGTGACACGGGGATGACTGCTCAAGTCAAAAACTAAAGCAATGAAGCTCTAGCTCTTTCCCATTTCTTCTTAGTTGATCACCGATGCCTGCCTAATGCAATGCATTCCACTTCTACTTCATTTCTATCATACAATACACCGACAATCAACACAAATTCATGCATATAATTGTGGGTTATTAATCAAAGAAATGGTTTATCGAACATCAAGCAATTTCCAAGCATAGTAAACATCACAAACAAAACATTCGCACATTCGACATTTTAAACATACATTTGTGAGTGATAACATTTACCTTAACAATAACAATCACAAGTCCTTCCATAGCACTCACACCTCCTTAAGAAATCAACCTTTTTCATTCATTGTAAATTTTTAGTGACACTCAAACTTGATCATGATCTTTCATTTACAGCTTCAAAGGGCGTATTTCCATATGGAGAAGCTTATAGTTAAATTGTAGGATTTTTGAGATTTTGTTTTATTTAATGAGAATTTTTGAAAATGGAGATTAGTGTGAAATTTTGTTACAAGACTTGATAAAAATGAAAAAGTGAGCAATGTAGATGTTTTTAAAGTAAGGAAAGAAGGGTCTAGAAATCTCAATAGAAATGGAGGGAAAGAATCGAGCTGAGTTCCATTTTGATTAGGATTTTAAGCTTATGGGCTTCTAAATAAATTTCCATTTTATTTCACTTTCCTTCTTTAGTAAAAAAATAATATCACTTACTCAAAATAAAACCTTATTCTTGCTTGTTAATTTGTCTCAAAGTAGTTCATATGTCGTAGCACAATGAGCATGGGATGTAATGATACTCATCTTGGCTGTATCAACAAACACCTTGTCCTTTTTGTATAGCATTAGTGTAGTTTTTCCTTTGAAATGACGCCATAGTTCTTCATTTTGAATGATGGCACAAACCTTCCTTTGAAATGATGGTGCAGTACTTCCTCTGAAATGATGGCATAGATCTTCCTTTCCAATTTCACCCAGGTATGGCTTATCTTGCAAAAGAAAGGAAAGGCTTCATGGCCCTATTGGTATATTTCTAATTGGACCGACCTATTAATATGGTGCGGTTTTCTTCGATGAATTTTCACTTTATATCTTAGTAGTGCTGATCATTGTGTAAAAATTTGCAAGTTGGGTAGTCCCGTAAACTTGCCATTATTAGGCATTGAATGTTGAATTATTGACTTACATAATTTCTTTCCTATATGGAGTACCCCGTTTAACTCCCCTACCGTTATAGGTCATTCGTTGATTTTGTTCATTTGAACATATGTTTGACATATACTGCAATGACCTGCATTTTTGGACGTTTTAAGCAGACACACGTGCCAGACTCAAACCAATCAAAAGAGCATATTGTTATGGGGTAAATTAGAAAAAAAGAAATAAAATAAATGTAGAATCTTGCAGCGGAATGACAAAATATAATAATCAAATAACAGTTTATGAAGCTGTTTTATAAATACATTTGACTATTCTCTTACAATACAAAATTAAAGTTACAAAAAGAGGAAGAAATAAATAATAAATGCAGCGGAACAACATGATGCAGTGGAATATAATCAATAATACTAGTACGAATCTTTATCTTCGTCCTCCAGCAATAAGGTCTTCAACACTAAAATGCTCGGGCTGACTCAAGCGAATAGAAATGACAAAACACTCGAGTCAGAACTAAAAGATCTTATGTAAGTTAAACCAATGGTAAGTATGAGTGTGATGGCGTCATAGATGTTTACGGGGTTTGACATCTACTATCCAGTGTCTAACGTGAGTGCAGTAACTTAAGAGATGTTCGAAATTACCATCTCCTAAGGATCCGTTAAACTATCTACTATGTAGTACAGTACGCAATTATAATAGTGTCTTGTATAAAGTAAAGTATCAAAATATTGTTAAGGTGTTATCCCTATCCCCGTTAACACATTTTTATATATTCCCATAGTCTATACAGTACTGTAATTCCTCCGTAAATTGGAGGGCTATCAGAGGGCACTCCATAGGTATGATACAAACCAAACTCGTAGAAGACGCTCTAGGGCATGTGAACATGACATTAGAGGCAATGCCATGGTAGATATACCAATTGCGGTTTCGGACGGGTGGTAATGCATAGCAGCCACTATCGCCCACCCTGTAACTAAAATACCCGAGATAAACAAAAACTTCTTCGAGCAAAACCCCAAATTTCTTCGAGTCCAACACTCGAATCACTCGAGTGAAACACGAGCAACAATCCCCCTTTTTAAAGTGGTTACAAATAATTTAAAATTTTAAAACTTTATTTTACCTTAAACTGAGATTCAAACTTCATTTGAATCCAAACTTATCTTTGATTTAAATACCTATTTTAAATATCTATTTCTCATTTTAAAACCCAGGTTTAAAGAGATTTTAAACCTTACAGGTTTTTAAAACCTGTTACTAACTTACCCAGGCCCCTACATTTTACTTCGAGTCAAATACGAACGCGCTTCGAGTAAAAACCCTCAACAACTCGCGTACCACTCGAGTAAACTCGAGAACCAAACCAAGCTTCACCCAGCTTCATAAAAAAAAGATATGCACTGTGCATATGCACAGACAAACCATCCCTCTCCGATCACCCACGACCATCTCCACTAGTCATCGATCATCCCCTGACCAAACCACGAACAGCAGAGTTCAACTGGAAACCCAAAATAATAAAAAAGACTTACATCCAAACTTGGAAACAAGAAATACAGGAACGCCTAAAACCTGTCAACGTGCCTCGAACACGTAGCTCCGACCACCGTAAACGTTGAAACTCCGGTCATGACCTTGTCCACGACTAAACTTTGATCCATCGAAACCCCGCTGCACTCGATCCATCCAAACAGCCGTGGTGTTCGACTCTTTATAAACAGCAAAAACTAGGGTTCTAAAAGAAAATCCCCTGCCGTAATTTCCCTGGTGAATTTTATCACCATCAACCATTTTTCCACCAATCTCCACTCATACTTCTTCCTCCAGAAAGAAACTCGATTCCCATATCCAAATAGATCACCCCAAAATCACAGATTCACATATCATATTCAACCCCGTACTATACCTTAAATACTTAACTAAAAATAGTTATTCTGGTTTTAAAAATCAAGTTTTTGTTTTAGCATTTGATTCATATGCCTAAAACTATGATTTATAAGAATTGGGTTTTAACTTATTTTAGTTTTCCACTGTTGTTCTATATTTTCCAGAACTAATACAAACTGTTTTTCTTTTAAACCAATTTTTAGACTCAAGTCTATGTTATAACAACATTTTATGTTCAAAACTTATGTCTTGTTACAGCTTGAATTAAGAACAAAAGAATTTTTTTATGTGAACTTAAGCCTGGAATCAAAACAGAGAAAGATACACAGAAATGAGTATCATATATCCATACCTTAACACAGAGATATATTTACAATATACTCACAAATAACTAAATTTCAGAGAGAACATATAGCAGAATAAATATACTTAAACATTTATAGATGTGACGTTACTCACTTGATTTTGAGAGGATGAACAGAGCACTCCTTAGTTCAGTTTTGAACTTTTAAAACTGGGAAAATACTTTGCTTTGATCTCCCTGCTAATCATCTTGCTTTTGATTGTTGAAGTTGTATGATATTGTTTGAGTTTGTAAAAGAAAGGAAAAGCTTACTTTTTTTTCTGGTTAGCTTAGTTGAACGCAAAAGTATTGCATATATATATATATATATATAAGAAGACAGGTTTATGTATAAGGGGTAGGTGTTATCTGGAACAAGCTTTACTTTAGGTCAGAGATATTTTTCTTATATGGAGGCTGAGATGATCTCCTTCTTTGCTTCGGCCAGATTCTTGTACAAACTGTAATGATTTTCAAACATTTCGAATTGACCAAGTTTTGTGCTGAGATGATGTTATTAATGCCTGGTTCCTTATCTTGTTTACAGGCTTGCTACAATTTGATTTTTTTTATATTTTATTTTATCCTATTTTTGTACATACTTTGTTCTTGCAGATTATTATTTTGCAGGCAACAAATATGACAAAGCCTGGTTTGTATCTTTTTACTTGTACTTGCATATATTCTTACAGGCAACATACAAATATTACTTTGCCTTGCTATGTTTTCATACTTTATCTTTGCCTGATTTGCTTTTACACTTCATGTACATAATGTTTTCTTTTGCACTTTGTTTATTTTTATGTTTATACATAGATATATCTGTTCTTGTTCAGCATACTACTCTACAAGTTACATATTTTGTCTGGCTTGCTTTTATACTTTAGGTACAAAATGTAAAGTTGTTTTAGTTATTAGTTATGAATTTTAACTTATGTATTAAGTTCTATGCTTATTTTTATTTCTCTTTTATTTTTAAACTTAAACTACCCAGCATTTAATTTTCTTATTATTTATCTTTGTACTTATGTTTTAACCATAAATTTGTTTTATACTTATGTTAATAAATTTTGGAAATAGCAATTCCTATCTATATTAAAGTCCATTTGTAAAAATATCACAAAATAACTCATTATTAAATAAAAAAATAATTTACAAAAGAAATTATCTCTTTATTAATCAATTGCTTATTTTATCAAGCTATATTTAAAAAGAACAAACAAACCTTTCTATTTAAATTTAAACTTAAGCAAGAATCATTCTAAACAATTTAACTTTTATCTTGAGTATTTTAAAGTCATATGATTACTTATCAATATTAAATTAAATCAAATTTCCAATTTACCAAAAATATTAGAATTAGAAATCATGCCTTTATTTTTATTAAACTGAAAACAAAGATTATCTATTTACAATATATAAAGATATATATTATAAATAGAAGGCAATTTGATTGGCTTTTAAAAGATAAAATCACACATTTAAATATTTATCAAAGGATATTCAAATTTATCATTAATATATTGTCAAATCAATTTAATTTTAACACAGATTATTAAATTGATATTGCCAAAAATTCCGGGATATCACATTCCTCCCCCCTTGAAAGAATTTCGTCCCCGAAATTTAAAACAAAGGTAATTTAATAATCCAATTAAAGATTTAATTCTAAAACACAAGCATAGAACAATCATATGCTATCAACCATAGCAATCAATTCATCCAATTAAACAAATCTAACTATCCAGACAAAATTCTGGATAGAATTTTCTCGAGTTTCCCAAGTATAAATACCGGGATACTCGCTCTATCGAATCCAAACAATCAATACTACTAAGCTACTGAGTTACTACTCATCTGGGTCTACAAAACAAGACAGGATATCAGACTACAGATAAGTCTGATTCAACAACCAAAACTCTCTGAACTGCCGACTCTACAATCAAAGATAGATCTTACACGTACTCCCTCAGAGATACGTGAAACACACTGAATTCCAGTTATCTAAACTGACCATTCAATCATCAAGACCAACCACTAATCCTAAGAAGAATAATAGAAAAAGATCCAAATGTCTCGGAGCTAGCTTCCCAACCTTATCCAATCTTATAGCTCCCATAGATCGAAGAAAATCCCAACAACAACAAAGTCTCTAACTACGAATTCCAAATTCTCCGTCTTTTATTCACAATACTCTTCTGACGATCCTGGGCTTCCTTCACCCTTCCTGATCAGCTCAACCCTTATGGATGCCCCCAAGAAACAAACTGAACCAAAAACAATCCAACAAAATGATCTTTCCAAGATCAACCAATCTCAGAACACAAACTCTATTCCAAATCAGAAAACAGATCTCACTTCTCTCATCTGGAAAAGATAAAAACAGATGCACTCCATATCGAGCCTCAGATCCTGAAAAATTTCCTGTAGAAACTCTCTAATCCAAATTACTGCAAAATTCCAGTTATTCCCACACTAAACAGCTGCCACCATGCTTCCACTGCGCAACTCGGACTGAGCAGATGAAAATGCTGATGATGATCTCGAGGACAAACTGGACAACATACTTAGAACTATGGTTCAACAGATCCTTAAAAGAAACTCAGAAGTTCCTCCAAAATCCGAGCTGCTTCACCAAACTCATTCACCAAAAATCATCTTACTACTGAGCTGAACCATCGGTACCACTTCTGGAATCCAGTCGATACCAACTCAACCTCTAGACACGGACAAAATTCACATCTTGAAAAATAAGATAACCCAAGGGAACACTCAAATAATCGCAAGCCACTTTTGCGATCAATCTAGCCCACGACCAAAGAAAAACTGTTCTCTCTTTACCAAACAGAACAGCCTACGCTTAATTAGCCAATCCATCGAAGAAATGGATCCACTCTGCTGCTTCTGAAATTTCTTCAAGAAAAACTGCCAAGACAGAAGATCTCCTTAATAGAACAAAGAACACTCCGAGCTGCACTGCTGACTCAGATGCCAAGACTTCCTATCCAAAGCTCTTCGAGAAACTCAGACCTCGAACCAAACAGAAACATTCTACTGAACTCAGCCACAACACCGAAGCAGACACGCTACCTTAACTTGTTTCAAAGAAACATCTTCGGAGACATCACACAACTACTACATCCTGAGGTAAGATATCCGGACTTGCTCATACCAAACTGATAGGTCCGAACTCTAGCTCATCCAAACTTACGCTTCAAAAATGAACTCCGAACCTTAACAGGTTTTCTTCAGAGATTGATGAAATCCTTACACTATCCAAAGTTCACTCGAAACGGTATTAGGTCTACGGTTTCGATAAATATACTTCCAACTTCAAACATTCAAACTCCACCCATTGGTAGTCGTGTTACACACACTACTACCCTATCTACCTTTATAACTTATATTGGAAAACCCGAACAGGTAACCCAACAAATAGGTAGAAATGAATATAAATATATTTATATATTAAAATTACAAATACGCTCTCTCAAGATAGAAATCACTCAAGATCCTATGTATTCACTCAACCTAGGGCTCTGATACCAACTGTGACGACCCGGGTTCCTGACCCCAGAAATCCGTTTCATCATTAAGAAAGAAAGGGATGAGAAAATAGAAAAGGTAGAGAAGAAAGAACAACAACATCAGAATCTCACAGCAGAATGGAACAAAATATAATAGATCACATAACTATTACATAATTTTACATATATCAGAGTTATACAGATAATACATCACATACTAGACAGTTATAAACACCTGTCTAGTTATACACCTTAATATACAATACAGATAAACAACTCAGAGATACCAACACAGCGGAACACTATATATATAGTCTACAACGCAGAAGCCTCCTGCTCCATTGCTCCTCCAGAATTCGTCCAAGCTAACCTGAATCTCTTCGCTACTCGTAAAAATTTGGGTACCCGAGAGTTTATGAAAAACAAAAATAAACTCCGGGTCAGACATGGGTCTGGTATGAGTAACACGTTAAAGTTGCTTAACTTTGAAAATATTTGAAAACAAAAGATATCACGTATCCACGAATAAATATGGTAAGTTTTTACCTTACGCTAACCAAATCATTTAATAGGAAATTCTATGATATTATAGTAGGTCTAGGGTTTTCAAGTAAATAGAAAATAGTCGAAATTGTTACATTCATTAAATTCCAGCTACTAGCCACAAAAGTGGGTAATACAATCAAAACCGTTGGCACTTATTGGATTGTGGATTCCATACAATGGCAGGGCTACTGGGGTACCGCCCGTCACAGTACGTGGCCTAGATCAACGTACCGAGGATCACTCCCGACCCCCTACAACACAAGGCCGGAACCATTCCTTACTGAACAGTCCCGAACAAGACAACCACGGCAGTTGGAGCTCACAACCGCCCACACAGCCGAATAAAAAGGGACATCTAGACGGGGGAAAATCTTGTCCTGCTTGGGCATGACCCACCTAACCTTGCTGCACCGCCCCTGTTTTAGCCATTCCCGGTTGATGAGGCTTGAGGCTGCGATTACCTTTAGAGAACACATTTCTTAGAATGCTCATCGCCCACCTGACGATGTTCTGAAAGCATTCAATCCATACAAGTTCGTTCCGGGATCGAACGAAACCGAAGGCATTATCTCGTTACACTCATTTTGGAATCACCCTCGGAGTTAACGACGATAACCCTTGCACTCTGAGTCATCACTTGAGAATTCACGACCTAACGTTTAATTTGGATCGATGTGGTTTTCGGACTTCCAAATATGGAAAACCCGATCCCGGTCTCATCGAAATCCAAAACGTGTTTTTTTAAGGCCAAGTTGTTTAAAGTTTAAAACAGTTCAGTTCAATTATCCATATACACACAGATAGATAATTCACAATATCATAATAAATAATAAACATTATCATCATAAACAGATAATCATTATTGTCACTACAAACAGATAATGCATATTATCATTATAACAGATAATCCATATTATCATCATACTTAAATCAAAGCATCCATATCACATAGCATCAATTTCTCATATCTGATATCTTAAACCATTCAAGGTAAACAATTTCATCCATCCATACATAAGCAATGATTAGTAATCACACCATATATAATTAATTTAAAATGAGTTAAATTTATTACTTGCATCTCTAATTAATTTAAAGTAAATTAAATTAATTACTATACCATTATAACTCTTGCTTATTGAATTGTTAATCAATTATCCATCGATTAATAAATCATTCACTAATTATTCGTTTCAATTAATCACACTTGATTAATTAATATTTAATTATATACAAATAATCATTGTTAAATTATTTTCACAAATTAATTATCTTATCCAAATATAGAAATTACATTACTTCTTAATTGCACTAATTAATTACTCTTTAATTTCTTATTATTGATTAATTAATCTAAATTGATCATCCCATCATTAATTATATCAATTAATGATTTCTAATTACATTTTAATCAATTCCCTGTTTAAAATTAATTACCTTAAGTGAATAATCTTCAATTAAACCACATTTATTAATCACCTCCGATTAATATCATTCAGTAATTAACTATCTTTAATTACTCCATCAAATAAATAAATTACTCCTTAATTAATTTTCTCTAATTAATCCCCTGATTAATTATACAAATTAATTATACTCAAATTACTTTCACTATTAATCATTCTTGGTAATTACATCCAGTAATTATCATTAATTACTTCTCTAAGTAATTATACTTATCTCATCATCATATGATCATTTAAATAAATTAAACTTAATTAACTAACTTGAACAATTCATATGAAATTGAATTAATTACAATGAGTAATTAATTCCTTAATTACTTCCATTTAGTAATTATGCTTAACAATCCACAATTTCTTATTTTAAATAATAATTTAATTAATCATTAAAATTAATCCCATTAATTGATTATTTCATTATCTTAGTTAATGACCTTGATTAACTAATTATAATTCTTTAATTACTTTTCCTAAAGTAATTAACTAAGATTTATTATCAATTACATTTTAATTAATATTAATCACTCATTAATTAATCCTTAATTAATTCATTAATTGATTACCAATCATTAATTAAAAATTAAACCTTATTTAATCAATGATTTCTTAATTACCAATTGATTTACCTTAAATTAATTAACTTATATCTCTTTTAAGTAAATTTAAACTCTTAATTTCTAAGTTAATTAATTCTAGTCATTAATTATTCATTTAGTTAACTTAATAATTACAAATCCTTAAGTCTTTAAAAACCTTTTTCTATTAAATGATCAATTTATTATTAATAAGGTATTTTAAACAATTTAATTTAAATTTACTTTTAAATTTCATTTTAAATTTAAGATTTAAAATGAAATCAAATTAATCTTATCAATTTCAAACTCCTTTTTATTTAACAACTTAAAGAATAGTTATCTTAAAATAGAAGATTAAAAGAATTTAAACACGATTCCATTTTGAATTCAAATCAAATTTAAAAATTGACTTTATCATTCAAATTCGTTTAAAACAATTTTAAATTTTAAAAACTTTATTTATTTAAAAACTGCGATTCAAACTACTTTTGAAACCAAACTTAACTTGATTTAAACTTTGTCTAAATACCTATTTTTTTCATTTTAAAAACCCAATTTTAAAAAAATTTATAAAACTTACAAGTTCTAAACCCTGTAACTAAAATACCCGAGATAAACAAAAACTTCTTCGAGCAAAACCCCAAATTTCTTCGAGTCCAACACTCGAATCACTCGAGTAAAACTCGAGCAACAATCCCCCTTTTTAAAGTGGTTATAGATAATTTAAAATTTTAAAACTTTATTTTACCTTAAACTGAGATTCAAACTTCATTTGAATCCAAACTTATCTTTGATTTAAATACCTATTTTAAATATCTATTTCTCATTTTAAACCCCAGGTTTAAAGATATTTTAAACCATACAGGTTTTTAAAACCTGTTACTAACTTACCCAGGCCCCTACATTTTACTTCGAGTCAAATACGAACGCGCTTCGAGTAAAAACCCTCAACAACTCGCGTACCACTCGAGTAAACTCGAGAACCAAACCAAGCTTCACCCAGCTTCATAAAAAAAAGATATGCACTATGCATATGCACAGACAAACCATCCCTCTCCGATCACCCACGACCATCTCCACTACTCATCGATCATCCCCTGACCAAACCACGAACATCAGAGTTCAACTGGAAACCCAAAATCAAAAAAAAAAGACTTACATCCAAACCTGGAAATAAGAAATACATGAACGCCTAAAACCTGTCAACGCGCCTCGACCACGTAGCTCCGACCACCGTAAACGCTGAAACTCCGGTCATGACCTTGTCCACGACTAAACTTTCATCCATCGAAACCCCGCTGCACTCGATCCATCCAAACAGCCGTGGTGTTCGATTCTTTATAGACAGCAAAAACTAGGGTTCTAAAAGAAAATCCCCTGCCGTAATTTCCCTGGTGAATTTTATCACCATCAACCATTTTTCCACCAATCTCCACTCATACTTCTTCCTCCAGAAAGAAACCCGATTCCCATATCCAAATAGATCACCCCAAAATCACAGATTCACATATCATATACAACCCCGAACTATACCTTAAATACTTGACTAAAAATAGTTATTCTGGTTTTAAAAATCAAGATTTTGTTTTAGCATTTGATTCATATGCCTGAAACTATGATTTATAAGAATTGGGTTTTAACTTATTTTAGTTTTCCACTGTTGTTCTATATTTTCCAGAAATAATACAAACTGTTTTTCTTTTAAACCAATTTTTAGACTCAAGTCTATGTTATAACAACATTTTATGTTCAAAACTTATGTCTTGTTAAAGCTTGAATTAAGAACAAAAGAATTTTTTTTGTGTGAACTTAAGCCTGGAATCAAAACAGAGAAAGATACACAGAAATGAGTATCATATATCCATACCTTAACACAGAGATATATTTACAAAATATACTCACAAATAACTAAATTTCAGAGAGAACATATAGCAGAATAAATATACTTAAACATTTATATATGTGATGTTACTCATTTGATTTTGAGAGGATGAACATAGCACTCCTTAGTTCAGTTTTGAACTTTTAAAACTGGGAAAATACTTTGCTTTGATCTCCCTGCTAATCATCGTGCTTTTGATTGTTGAAGTTGTATAATATTGTTTGAGTTTGTAAAAGAAAGGAAAAGCTTACTTTTTTTCTGGTTAGCTTAGTTGAACGCAAAAGTATAGCATATATATATATATATATATATATATATATATATATATATATAAGAAGACAGGTTTATGTATAAGGGGTAGGTGTTATCTGGAACAAGCTTTACTTTAGGTCAGAGATATTTTTCTTATATGGAGGCTGAGATGATCTCCTTCTTTGCTTTGGCCAGATTCTTGTACAAACTGAAATGATTTTCAAACATTTCGAATTGACCAAGTTTTGTGCTGAGATGATGTTATTTAATGCCTGGTTCCTTATCTTGTTTACAGGCTTGCTACAATTTGATTTTTTTAATTTTATTTTATCCTATTTTTATACATACTTTGTTCTTGCAGATTATTATTTTGCAGGCAACAAATATGACAAAGCCTGGTTTGTATCTTTTTACTTGTAGTTGCATATATTCTTACAGGCAACATACAAATATTACTTTGCCTTGCTATGTTTTCATTCTTTATCCTTGCCTGATTTGCTTTTACACTTCATGTACATAATTTTTTCTTTTGCACTTTGTTTATTTTTATGTTTGTACATAGATATATCTGTTCTTGTTCAGCATACTACTCTACAGGTTGCATATTTTGTCTGGCTTGCTTTTATACTTTAGGTATAAAGTGTAAAGTTGCTTTAGTTATTAGTTATGAATTTTAACTTATGTATTAAGTTCTATGCTTATTTTTATTTCTCTTTTATTTTTAAACTTAAACTACCCAGCATTTAATTTTCTTATTATTTATCTTTATACTTATGTTTTAACCATAAATTTGTTTTATACTTATGTTAATAAATTTTGGAAATAGCAATTCCTATCTATATTAAAGTCCATTTGTAAAAATATCACAAAATAACTCATTATTAAATAAAAATAATAATTTACAAAAGAAATTATCCCTTCATTAATCAATTGCTTATTTTATCAAGCTATATTTAAAAAGAACAAATAAACCTTTCTATTTAAATTTAAACTTAAGCAAGAATCATTCTAAACAATTTAACTTTTATCTTGAGTATTTTAAAGTCATATGATTACTTATCAATATTAAATTAAATCAAATTTCCAATTTACCAAAAATATTAGAATTAGAAATCATGCCTTTATTTTTATTAAACTTAAAACGAAGATTATCTATTTACAATATATACAGATATATATTATAAATAGAAGGCAATTTGATTGGCTTTTAAAAGATAAAATCACACATTTAAATATTTATCAAAGGATATTCAAATTTATCATTAATATATTGTCAAATCAATTTAATTTTAACACAGATTATTAAATTGATATTGCCAAAAATTCCGGGATATCACAGGAAGCAACCGTTGTCACCGATGGGAATTCGCATTTTTCTGAAATTAGCCTGCTACTACAGGAAGTTTTTTAAGGATTATTCCGAAATTTCTTCGCATCTGACTAAGTTGATAAGGAAAGTAGCTAATTCAAATGGACACCCCGGTGTGAAGAAGCTTCTCATGAGTGGAAGACAAGGCTAACCAATGTTTGCTATTCCGGATGGGAAGAACAAATTTGAGTTTATACAGATGCCTGTATAGTTGGGTTGGAAGCAGTATTGATGCAGAAAGGTAGAGTAATTGCGTGTGCGAGTCGACAATTAAAGCCTCATGGAAGGAACTACGCTATGCACGATCTTGAATTGTTAGCCGTTGTTTTTGCTTTGAAGATCTGGAGACATTATCTCTTGGGAGAGAAGTATGAGTTATTCTCGGACCACAAATCGTTGAAATATCTTTTCTCTCAAAGGGATCTTAATTTGAGGCAGCAGCGATTGGTCGAGTTTTTGGCATCATTTGATTTGGATATTCTGTATACGCGGGAAAGGCGAATGTTGTAGCTGATGCTCTTAGCAGGAATGCAGTGTTGTCTCTTTTGGGAGTTGTTCCATCTCTTTAAGACAGAATTATTAGTAAGCAAATGGAGGATAGATCTCTTGGGGAACTGATTCTTAGAACTAAGAATGGTCGGCATTCTGATTTCAAGGTGGACGATCAGGGTGTTTTGAGGATTAATGGTCGTTTGTGTGTGCCTAATATAGATGGATTGAGGCAAGAGGTCTTAGCTGAGTGTCATCGCTCTAGGCTGAATATTCACCCAGGAATCTAAGATGTATAAAGATATCGAGAAGAATTTTCTGGTGGCCGAGCATGAAGAGAGATGTAGCTGCTTTCGTTAATAGTTGAGCTAGCTGCCAGCAAGTTAAAGGAGATCAACAGAAGTCAGCCGGTTTGTTGCAGCCTTTGGAAATCCCAGAATGGAAATGGAAAATGATTTCGATGGATTTCATCGACGATTTGCTTGGAACCAAAAAGGAAACGATGGTATATGGTTTATTGTGGATCGGTTAACTAAGAGTGCTCATGGTGTACCGGTTAAGGCAACTCGTACTGCAGTTTCTATGGCAGAAATTTTCTTGAGGGAGATAGACAGAATGCATGATGTTCCTGTCAACATGGTAAGTGACGTGATACTATCTTAACCAGAAAATTCTGGAAGGTTCTGCAATCAGCTATGGGAACGAGTTTGAAACTAAGTACAGCCTATTATCCTCAGACCGACAGACGGAGAGACCGAACCGTATTCTAAAGGATATGCTGTGGGCTTATGTTTTGGATTTTGGTTTAATTTGGGTAGACCATCTTCATTTGGTAGAATTCTTCTATAATAACAATTACCAAGCAAGTATTAAGATGGCTCCTTATGAAGCTCTGTATGGAAGACCGTGTAGATTCTGATTCTGTTAGGTGGAGGCGGAAGATTTTCCTGTGCTTGGGCCAGATTTGATTCGTGAAGTTTCTGCTTAAGTTGAGCTTATCAAGGAAAAGGATGAGAGCTGTTCTGGACCGTCAGAAGAAGTATGCAGATAAGAGAAGGAGACAATTGGAACTTGAAATTAGTAATTTTGTTTTTGACAAGTTTCCCGATTAAAGGAACTGTTAGATTCGGAAAGACGGAAAGACGGAAAAACATGCCGGAATATATTGGACCATTTCAGGTATTGGAAAGGATTGGAGCTGTAGTTGACAGCGTTGAATTGCCAAAACGGATGTCTGGAATTCATAATGTATCCCATGTATCCCATCTAAGGAAGTTTGTTCATGATCCATCATTAGTTGTAGAACCTGTAGTCCAGGAAGATTTGGAAGGTCGAGTCGAATTTGACTGTGGTCAGGAAACTAGTTAGATTGCTGATCAAGACGAGAGGCAACTCAGGATTTAGGTAGTGTAGCCTATCAAATGTAGTGGAGTGAGGATACCAGGGATTGCACCTGGGAAACTCGGGATAGTTTTAGGAAAGCTTATCTAGATTTGTGTCCGGATAACTAATGTTGTTTGTTCGGATAGACTGTTTGATTGTTTGCAAATGTATGAATGATATGTATGTTTAAATGGTTGATACGACAACTTTTAAATTTCGGGGACGAAATTCTTTTAAGGGGGGAGGAATGTAACGACCCAGGATTTTGGCCCTGATTATTTTAATAAATATTTAATGTGATTAAACGAAAAGTAAACTGATCATTTTAAAATAAATATGATTTTGGAAATATTTCCATTTATTTATATAAATTGTATTTTAAAAAGGGGATTAATTTAGAAATTTAAAATAAATCTCAATAATGTTTACAATAAAATTATTATTATATAATTCAATTAAAATAAAATCTGTCTTATATGGTTGAATTACAATACTTTGTCTTATTAACATGTGATAAATAAATATATTGATATGGATAATAATGTTCAAAGTAAAATCAAAGTTTATCAACATAAAATATAAATATCAAATATAATTAAAACTTAAGAATATAATTTAAATATTTATAGTGAAAATATAAAATATAAAATATAAATGTGTAAGCATATGAATGTAAATTAAATATTAATAGTTAACATACAAATAGGATTAAAATAAATAAGCAAGCATACAACATAAACTGTAAATTTGAAAGCATAAAAAAAATTAAAATATAAAATATAAATATAAATAAATAAGTAAACAAAGAATAACAAGAACAAAGTATGAAATAAAATAAAGTCAAATGTAAAGTAAACCTGACAACCATGTATATTGTAGTTCAACTAGAAGTTAATGAAGTAAACATCTCTGAACAAAGTATAGAATAGAATGAAAAAAATAAGCATAAGGTATAAAAGTAATACCAGACATATGTATATAAACTATTCCAACTAGAAGAAATATAAAAAATGTTTACATACAAAATATCTGCACCTACAGGACCAAAGTCAATCTGAAAATATATTTTTCCAAATAAAAATAACAAGACAAATAGCTCCATATACAAGCCAAACTTTTACCTGCAAGTTGTACACTTTCATGCAAATATCTATCTTTATACAGCCGAACATAATTATGGTATGCAAACATATTATGAAGCAAAGCATTTAATTTGCTATCTTCTCAGCCAATAATTTTGTCAATTCAAATATTATAAAAATCTGTTCACAAAGGAAGGAGCTGACCAGATACTACCTTCCCCTATTCAACTGTTATCTTTTATATATATATATGTGTGTGTGTGTGTGTGTGTGTGTGTGTGTGTGTGTGTATTCATCTTGTATTTGATTCGTTCAGTAAACTATAGAAAGGAAAAAGAAAACTAGAGAAAACCAAAGCAAATTCAACTTGAATTCAAACTAAAAACAGTCTGGTTCAAGGCATTTCAAACATCAAAGTGCTTCTTTCTGTTCAAACGGAAATGAAAGGCGAGTAAACATTAATTTTTTTCAAGCTTAAGTTTAAATAAAAAACAGTATGATGGTTTATGTAATATATGGGGTTGTATATGTTGATATGAAACTGGGTTTATATAATAATGTTCTTCTCTGTTATGTGCTCTCTGTTGTTACAGTTTACTTACCTTTGTTTAAAACACAAGTTATTTTCATCAACAGTGATAATCTGTAATTACTTCAACTAAAACAAAATGTTTAAACTAAATTAAGATTTTTTTTAAAATCTAATTTAACTATGTTGTAAGAAATATATACTGTAACATGTTCTACAGGCAAATTAAACATTTCTTCGATGAATTTGAATGCCATAAATTGCTAATTCGAGTTTATACCTTGAATTAACACTAAGAGTTATGATTTTTAAAATTTGAATAAAGATTTTTAACTTCATTTTCGAAGAATAGTTCGAGGTTGAACAAAAATTGAATTTCTTTCAATTTCTAGTGTTTGAATTAGTAATAAATGTTGAAACTTGAATTGATGCTAATATTAACATCATGGATCATGAGAAAATTATCATAGAATTTTCCTAATGTATAAATTAAACAAACGAATACATTTTAGGGTTTATTTCACAGTTTTTATTCATGTCAGTGATGAATCGAATTCATCACCAATACGCGATCGAGTGACTCAAGTTTCTGGTTGTTGGTGGTTTATCGTGTTGTCGTCGTGTGGGCGGAATCTTGGGTGCCGTAGGTGGATGGAGCGGCGGTGGCGAGGCGATTTACCGAGAGTGTTTGTTACAGTTTTTCGTCCAAATGTCTAATTTTCGAATTCGAATTTATGTGGAGATTTTAGCTTTGATTTCGAGTTTGGGGGTGGATTGTGACTTGCCGATGAGGTTGGTGATCGCCGGAGGTAGGTTGTGCCGCCGTGCATGTGTACGGCATGGAAGTGGTTGGTGACTGTGTCGTAGTGGTCCTCCGTCTCGGGTCGTGCTTGAGTGGTTCTGGGATTAGCTTCGAGCTCTTTCGATCGAGTGCGTGTGTATATTTAGTGATGTTTTAATTTAATATATAACTTAACTTGCTGGAAAATAAAAGGAAAAGGGGAGAAGAAGAAGTAGTGGGAAGGACTCGGGTGATTTAGGTGGTTAACTCGAAATTATACTCGAGTTTTTAGCAGGAAGGCTCGGGTTATCCTTAATTGTAGTGAAGTATATTAAAGGTGAAGTTAAGTAACCTATTTTCTATAAGTTTTAATACTATAGTTTAATAAAGATTTAACTGTTGAGATAAGAATGTAATATAAGTTTTCATTTTTAGTTAATACCTTAATATTGTTTTAACACTTAATTATTATTAAGTAATTAATTTAAGTAAGTATAAATTTAATTAACATTTAAAGTTGGAAGTTAAAAATTAATTGAATTTCAAAATTCAAAGAAGAGCTTTAAAGTGTTAATTAAATTGAATGGTAATTAATTAATTATCTTAGAAAACAATTAAGAATAATTTCTTTTTAATTGTAATTAGTGATGGATTAATTGATGTTTAAGTAATAAATGAAATTGCAACTACCACTTAAGTTAATTAAAGAATAGTTATAGTCAATTAGTTAAGTAATTTAAACTACTTATTAATAAATGATTAATTAAGTAATTAGCAGTAAATAATAGGTAATTAAGTTTTATTTATTAATAATTAAGTTTTATTTATTAATAATTAAGTTTATTAATTAATGATTAAGAAATGGTTAATTAAAGTTAAATAAATTGATTAAGAAGTAATTAATTAAATGGTGTGGAATAAAATAAGTAATTAATTAAATAATTAAGATTTAATAGTTGATTTAGAAATGATTAATTAATTAAATAATGTGAAATGGAATAAGTAATTAATTGATAATTAATAATCAATTAAACAGGATTAAGAGATAAATTCTCAAGTAATTAATTTTAAATTGAATTAATTACAATGAGAATGTAAAGATGATTTCTTATGGATTGTTGTGTATGTAGAATATCCTATTGTGATATTTATTTGATGATATTCTGTGATGCTCTGTGATATGCTGTGATATATCTATAATAATTGTGTATGATTCATCTGTGATAAATGCTATGTTGATTCAGTTGTTGAATTTAATTTATTTAAACTGTTTAAGTTAATTAGACAACTTGGCCTTTAAAATGGCGTTTGGATTTCGATGAGACTGGGATTGGGTATCAATTTGATATTCCGAAAAACACATCGATCCAAATTAAATGATAGGTCATGAAATCTCAAGTGGATCTCGAGATGGTGTTTTCAGAATGCAAGGGTTATCGTCGTTGACTCTGAGGGTATTCCAAAATTAGTGTAACGAGATAATGCCATCGGTTTCGTTCGAACCCGGAACGAACTTGTATGGATTGAATGCTTTCAGCACATCGTCAGGCGGATGATGGGCATTCTAAGAGATATGTCATGTAAAGGTAATCGCAGCCTCAAGCCTCATCAATTAGGAATGGCTAAAACAGGGGAGGTGCAGCAAGGTTAGGTGGGTCATGCCCAAGCAGGACGAGATATACCCCTGTCTAGATGTCCCTTTATTTTTTGGCTCTGTGGGGCGGTTGATTGCAACAACTATCGGGGTTATCTTGTTCGGGACTGTTCAGTAAGGAATGGTTCCGGCCTTGTGTTGCAGGGGAGTTAGTGTGGCTCATCGGTACGGTGATCTAGGCCACGTACTGTGACGGGCGGTACCCCAGTAGCCTTGCCATTTTATGGAATCCAATCTCCAATAAGCGCCGTACGTTTTGATTGTGCCCAACTATGTTGGAATGTGAGATTTAAGCATTTCATCTATTTCTATATTTTACTTGAAAACCCTAGACACTATTATAATATCACTGGATTTCCTATAAAATGTTTTGGTTAGCGTAAGGTAAAAACTTACTCGTATTTATTTGTGGGGAGTCTTACGTGATACCTTTATTTTCAAATGATTTTCAAAGTTAAACAATTTAAACCGTTTACTCATACCAGACTCATGTCTGACCCGGAGTTTATATTTTGTTTTTCATAAACTTTTGGGTACTCAAATTTTCATGAGTAGCCAAGTGATAGGTTTTGGATTCTCGAGTTTCTGGAGGAGCTTGGAGCAGGAGTTCCAGACGTATATAGATATCTATCGAGTTCCGCTGTGTAGTTGATTTATGTTGTATCTCTGATGTATATAGTGGCAAATGTATGTATGACTGTCAAGTGTATTGATATTGTATAACTTTGATATATGTAAAACTATGTAATAGTTATGTGATATATTATATTTTGTTTCGTTCCGCTGTGTGACTCTGATATTGTTTTTCTTTCTTTTCTTTGATTTTCTATTTTTATCCCTTTCTTTCTTAATGATGATACGTCTTTCTGGGAGTTAGAAGGGCGGGTCGTCACAAGTACAAACTTATTTCATTCCAAAATTCCTTTGAAAACATTTCTTTCAATCATCTTAAAATATTACATCAGTAAATACATCCAAATAATATTAGTATTATGTTCCAAAATCATTCAAAAGAAATTTTAAAATCCCAAAACTTAAGTTCTAAAATTTTCAATTTATATTCATTTTATTTACAATCTCATTTTTCAACCAATATTTATAATTTTCACTACCTAACAAACAACATATTACATCCAACTATATCACCTATAAAATTTATTGTTTTATATACAAAATATATAATAGGTAAAATTATTTCATTTACCTATATTTCAAAAGGAATATTGTGTCTGTCTATCCTATTTAGCGTTTAAAAATCCCTATCGATGCCGTAACTTCCTATGCACCGATCAGAATTTATAAATACAAAACGGAACAAATTAACACAATACAAAAACCTTTTATAACACTAACAAATACTCTCTCCTATATATCAGCGACTCATTCTAGGGTACTACTACCCTATTTCTAAAGAGTCAGACCTCACAAAGCTAAGGTTATCGCTAAACCGAAGCTTTGATAACAACTAAAACGACCTACCCTTTTGGACATTTTAAGCAGATACATGTGCCAGACTCAATTCATTCAAAAGGGTAGATTGTTATGGGGGTAAATAAGAAGAAGAGAAAGAAATAAAACATATATGGAATCTTGCAGTGGAATGACAAAATATAATAATCAAATAACAGTTCATGAAGCTGTTTTATAAATACATTTGACTATTCTTGTAACGACCCATAAATTTTCGATGTTTAAAATTTGTTAATTTAATAATATTTTATGAGTTAATATTGAAAGAAATAAAAAAATTTGCAATTTAATAATGGAATAATAACTAAATTAAAATGAAACAATGTAAATACAAGTTAATTGGCAATAATTTTTAATGAAACTCCAATCCATCGTATTTAAACCTGCTATGCTTGGTTATAAAATTTAATATAAGTAACAAATGTGTGCACTTATTATAGTGGGATGCAAGAGGTCATAAAGTAATAGGTAATGGATGGAAATGGAATAATTGTATTTTTAATGAGAATTGTTGAAATAATTGGTTGTAACGAATAAACTTACAAATGTATAAAATGTATAATGGTGACAACTATTGTTCGTTACCAATGTATTTAATCAATAGCAATTAAATGTAATCAAACATTACCTTATGTAAGTTAAGATAATAACGTGTGAAATTGACCAAAATATATAGTGAATGGTAATTGGGTATAATCAATGTTAGTAAGAAATTACAACATTGGTTTGGAAATGATTTAAACTTATGAAAATGTGATTGACAGCTGATGGTATTAAATTATTATAAGTTACCGGTTTTGATGGAATTGAAAATTTAATTTTAATAAATGTAAATAAATGTTACATTTAGGTGAAATGTAATACCATGTTTAAGAGTTGTTAAATTGTATATATATTAAGGAAATTTTATTATTTGTTTTAAAACCTTAATTAATATGGGTAATAGATAAGATTTCACATTTGAAATATAGCCATTTAAACAAATCTAAGATGAATATAGGAATATTGGGTAATAAATTTATTGTAAGAAAAACCAATGCAAATATTGAATTAATCAGTGAAGCAATAATAATAAATAGTAGTTATTCAAAATTTGTAACTTGGGAATAATGTAGATTAATATACGTTAGTTATTTAGGGTAGTAACTAAAATTGGTGATCCATTTACAATTAATGATAATAGTGTTGATATAAGCTAATAAGTTTAAATGTCAATGCAATACCAATTAATGGATTGAATGTGATTACGAAATTGGAATTAGATAAATGCAGTAACTAATTCAGGGCAAATAAATTTACGGAACAAATATTAAGATCTTAACTGATGGTAATTAATAATTGGAAATCATGTAAATTCCATTTATAATATGACTATTGGTTGATTTAAAGTATAGAAAGCGAGATTTATTAATTTAATTGAAGTATAAAATTCAATAATTGAAGTTACTGCAAAATATATGAAATTAGACGTTTAAATATTACGTTATTGAAATTAAGATGAAATTTAAGGATAATAATGTAATAAACAATGATCCAAGGATAATTTCATTCGTTTGACAATAATGAATTGAGTAATTATTAATTTATATAATTATATGGAATTATTGGGAATTTTCTTATAAATCCTGAATTCAATAAATTAAGGTTAGTACGGAAATTTATAAATTTGTCAAATTTAAATTGACATATAGAATTGTTTAAAATTTGGGTAAATGATTAAGAAATTTAAAAGGGTAGAATTTGTCAATTTTAGGATTGAAATTAAAATTTGATTTAATTAATCAATTATTACTTATTTAATTAATGGAAAAATAGCCATTTTGGCCACCTCGGATGTCGACGAAACAAGTTTCATCCGATCCATAACAATGAATTATTGTAGGATTTCAACTTTCGTATCAATCGGACTTGTCGTTTGATCGTACGGACTCGAAACGCCTTGAAATCGATTAATTGAAATCTATTGTAATCAATTTGAAAATATTGTTTTTAGCATAACTTCTTCATACGATGGAATTTGGACGTGAAACTTTTTCCATCGCGTTTAAAATATTTTTAAACACCTATTTTGATATATGGGTTTACCAAATTTCATTCTGGGTCAGAACGGGCTTTTTGGGCCACTCTGTCGTTAACGCGTATATCCAACCTTATCCAGACCTACCTATATAAACCACGTTATAAACCCTAGCCTTCCTAATTCTCATTTGTATGTATGCAATTCAGCTATCTCTCCTCCTCAATGACAGACAACGAAATTTCAGATCCAATTCCAATTCATGACCAAAGTCAAAATCCAAACTCCTCAGAAAAATTCACGAAAAATATATGTTGAAGCTCTCGAAGAGCGTAATCTGCTGGTGTAATTCATTTTTCGTTTTGGTTCATCGTCTGATCAATAAAAATCAAAGAATTCTCGACCGTTAATGGTAGGGTTCATCGTTCAACGACAGATCTTCGACTTTAGCTCGATCGGGTTGTGTAGGAAGGAAGAGGGCGTTGAGACTTGGTCATCGGTACGGTTAATTTGGTATCGGGGGTTGAGATTTGCCGTTATTGGCGTTTGAAGGAGGTGGATGCGGTGGCGCTCGGGAGTGCCGCGTGGCCGCGCGCTCATCCTAGGGGGTCAGCCTCGGCCGTGGAGCACATCGGCGGCGTTGGATCTGGAGGGCCAGCGTGCGTGGAGGCGGCAAAATTCACGTGCAAGCCGTGGCGTTTTTGTGGTTTTACCGTGGTTTGACTGTAGCTGTTCGTGTGCGCAAAGAATTACGGGGACGTGATGTGGCAAATATAATCGAGGCAACTTTTTTGTTTTAAATTTAATTTTGTTTTCAAACAATTAAATCGCTATAACTCTTACATACGAACCCCGTTTCACATGCGATTTTTTTTGTTAGGATCGTATTGAAATTCCAGACTTGATGATGCTGGTTTGGAATAATTCTAAGATGGTCAAATTTTTGGATTTAAATTGAATTTAAATTCAATTTAAATTCGAAAGATGAGTGTTTTAACCCACTCACAATTTCTAAAATTTCTTATGTTTGTTAAAATGATATATGATGTGATTTAAAATTTATTTATGGTTGTTTGGCATATTTTTAATCATCATCTCAGTTAATTTCATTGATTTAAATTAAACTGCTATTTAATTTATTCATTGTATTTAAACTGCCAGTTAAATCATTAATTAATTACTCATTGCATATAAACTGCCGGTTAAACAGTTATTTAAATTATTATTGAATATAAATTGTTATTTAATACATGTTGTTTATTATCCGTTCTATATTGATGTTGTTGTTGGATTTGATGATGATTGTGATAAATGGTTGATGGTTGATATTGGATGAATGGATGCTGAAATTTATATGGTTATAAACTGTAAGTTATTATGCATTTTCATTTCATTCGGGATTGCGGTTTGAAATGATACATAACCGCATTTTTATTTTTAAATTGCGGATTGAAATGATAAATATCTGTATCACCTGACCATAGGATAGAAAATTTTATACAGACACCGTCGGTCTATATATATAAATATTTTGAAATGATTTCTATAGTTTGGATAAGATACAGTTAAATAAATATTAATTTTTGATATTATATAAATATTATTTTATGTATACATATATAGTTAAATTATTGAATTTAAGCTATGTATAAATTCGTTAAATAAAATAAATAGGTTGAATAATGGAGTTTGATTATTTTATATTATATGGTTAAGTACATGTTTAAGATATTGTATATATAAAGAGTATTAATGATTTAAATCAATTAAGATTTGAAGGTAAATTGGAAATTTATTTGGAATTGAGCTTATTTAAGAATTAAACTAACTTATTAACTTGAAATTTTAAAAGATATGATATTATAACTGAAATTTTTATTCAAGATGAATTAAATGAATATTTCTAGTATAATTAAGTTGAAGGAAATATTTAGTTATAGGTAATTTGAGTTTTATTTAAATGATTATGGATTTATTATGCAAATATTTCAAACTAAATAATAGGACATTGAATTGTTAAATAGAAATTTCCAACCTTAGTTTCTAATTGTTTAACACTCAAAGTTTGAAATATATTGAAACTGAAGTAGTTTATTGGAAACTGAAAGTGAATTTAAAATTTATGGATTTAGACTTAATTTAAAGAGAATAAAATTCTAAAGTCATGGAAATTATTTATTTTATAAATAAATGTTAAATTCAAACTATTTTATTTTATATACTGTTTGAATATCCAAACCATTTAAGTTTTGGAAGTTATGGTTTTAAAGCTATGGAGTTCAAAGTATTATGTTTTGAAGAGTTATAATTCAAATGTATGGTTTGAGATATTATAAATTTTAAGTAGTATGGTTTTGAAAAGGATATATTTGAAATAAAAATGATATCATATTGATTTGGGTTTTAAAATGGAAATGATATCGTATTTTAATGGTTTTGAAATAAAATATTTATTCTTGTTTTGAAGTATAATTATTTTAAATTGACCGCGGTGTTATAATAACGTTTGGTTGTTGAAGAGACCATGATCCGAAGTTGTCATACTCTCTGTCAACCCCGAAAAGCACTTTAACAACCGTGTACGTGGTGAAGATTCCAGAATGAAGTAGGATGGCGGCGGCGTTTCCTTTGAGGTGAATACGTGGACCCGACTCCCGTAAGTTGGCATAACGTGGCTAAAACAGGAGCGGTTCTCGGGCCAATGAGGTCATTCCTTTGGTCGAACGAATTCCTTCGATATTATACTCTGACATTTTGATTTGATTCGGTGGCCACTTTTGATTTTTTTGGGGTGTTGTTCGAGGTGGGCAGTAGTAGCTGCTACGCGTTACCACCAGCCGGGATGCGTAATTGGTATATCAACCCTGGCATTGCCTAGTTGTGATGTGTCACCTACCCTATCGCGCCTTGTATGAGTTTGGTTTTCTTCCGTAGCCCATGTAGTATCCTCTGGTGGCTTCCCAATCAGGAGGGACTATGATATTGGATGGACTAATGAAACTATTACGTGTTAAGGGCTATATGGGTAACCCCTTAATGCTAAGAAAAAAGTAAGTTTATTTTACAATTATACACTATTATAATAGCGAAATATACTACATAGTAAATAGTTTAACGGATCCTTAGGAGATGTGAATCCCGAGCATCTTTTAAGTTATTGCACTCATATTTATTTGTTGATTTAACTTACATAAGATCTTTTAGTTCTGACTCGAGTGTTTTTTCTTTTCAATTCGCTCGGGTCAGCCTGAATATTTCAGGATTCGAAGACTTTAGCTCTGGAGGACGAAGACGAAGATTTTATTTTCATTACCTATTATATTATTCCACTGCACTATTATATTCCGCTGCTTTATTGATATTCTATGGTATGTATAACTCTGATATATATTGTAAGTATAATTAAATATTTTGAAAAAACAGCTTCATGAACTGTATATTTGATTATTTTATCCTTCCGCTGTGAAATTCTGTTTGTTTATTTCTTTCTTGGTTTTTTCCCCATAACAATCCGGCCTTTCATATGGTTTGAATTGGCACGTGTGTCGATTTAAAGCATGCAAAAAGGCGGGATGTTACATCTGGTAATATCCGAAATCAATATCTCATAAAACCATATACATATATTTCTTTACAAAACATAGAAAAATCATATCAAAATATATTTTTTATATATAGTTAAATTCTTGGTTTTAAGCTATGTATAAAATTGTTTAAAGTATGAAGTAAGTTAAATAATAAAGTTGGTTTTATTAAAATATATTATGAATAAGTATTTACTTAAATTATATTCCAATATAGAGTTTATATTGATTTTTATAAATCACAGTTGAGAAGGCAGTATTTGAAATTGATTTGAGATTTTATTTAATAAAGATCTTATTGAAATTTAGATTTAAAAAGAATATGGTGTTATAACTAAATTCGGGTGTAAGAAGATTTAAGTGAATATATCTAGTCTAAATAAATTGAGGACTGTTAAATTATTGAATTTGGAAGTTTTATTTAAAGGATACTGGATTTATTAAGTAAGTATTTCAAAACTAAATAATAGTAAAGTGAATTTGGCATATATATATGAATTAAAAATTTAGTTTTGAAATGGTGGAATATTTAAAACTTTGAAATAGATGGAAATTTAAATGGTTTATCTGGGAATTCAAATCTGTATTTGGAATTGATTTGAGAAATTTTGGAAAAAGAAATAAGTTCTATACTCCCCTCTCCGTCGTTGGAAAATAATTTTGGTGATGGCGGCCGCTCATCGATATTCATTTTCGAGTTTCGAAGTGGGAAGGCCACTGTAGTAGTTTTTACTGCAGATTTATTTTTATAAACAACTATAAATTTTAAATTGTTTTAAAAATAATTGGATATATAAGCTGGAATTATATACATTTATCTATTATTTTAAAATGACTTGAAAATTTTAACCTGGTATTTAAATTCTTAAGTTTCTGTTAATTAATAGTTTCAATTATTGTAATGAAATGGAATGTGACTAATCAATAATTGAAACCTTTAAATATAATAAGAGATAAATGCTAAGTTATAAATAAAAATTTAAAGAAAGTTGAAATGGTAACTTATAGAACAAAGATGTAATTATTGAACACTTAATTAAATTAAAAGATGAGGTAAAACTTGTATAAGTTTCATTTACATTTACATTTTCTTTGACATATATATATAACTTACCACAGACGTAAAAGTTGAAAATGTTAATAAGAAAATGTAATAGATTTTGTACAAGTAATTAACTTGAGGTAATGAAAGTAATTAATGGAATTCTTTAATAAATAAGAATTGATGTTGTAGTGTTATAAACTTAAGTATAATTGAAATGCTACTAATTTAATATAATAGGAAGGTAAGTAATATAAATAAATGATTGTAAACTTTTGTAAATGAATTAACGTGCAAAGAAATTAAATTAAACATGAATAGCATGAATAAATGGATATTAATAAATGAAATTATGTAATAATTGATAAATGATGACATAAATGAATGAAATAAGATTTGTAAATAATAAAGGAATAATTAAAATAAACATTGAACCAATGAATAAAAATAAAAGAATAAACCAGTATATGGATAAAAAAGAAATCAAACCACAAATGTATGAATGGAATTAATAAGAATAAACTAAATCTGTTGTTTGAAATTGTTGATGTTTATTTTGGTTTATGATAGTTTAGGCAAGGATACTTTAAATCTGTTTGGAAGGTATGAATAATCTATGTAGTGTAAGACTGTTGAGTGAAGGGTACGCTTAGTAGTTTATTTTTCTTTCTGTACAATTTAAAGTTTTGAGCCGAACTACCATTTGTTTTGTTTTAATGAATGATTGAATTGTGTCGATTCTGTATGAAGGTTGTATGATGTTTGTTGCAATTGGTTGTTGAATTGATTGTTTGTTTGTGGTTGAACAACTTAAATATTTCATTCTATATAGTTACTAACTCTTATCAGATTATATAAGTGGAATACAGGTTATGGAAGCAAATTGCTACTACCTTTGATTCCATAGAATAAGCGTTAATTGCCCAACTAATAGGTAAGTTTTCAGATTACGTTTTATAGCGCAATTATATTGTTTTCCCGTGTTGGGATATATTTTTTTTTGGAAAATATGTGTTATATATTGTTATAATTGATATTATATTTTCTCCTGAGCCTCTCTGTACAAAGGAGACCCCGTCGAAATTTTCTGTAAATTTTGGACTTAGAAAATTTTTGAAAATTGTTTTCCAAATTTTATTAATTTGAGTATAAAAAGACTTAATAGTTATAAATAGATATATTTTAAATAAATTATTAAACTTTGTAAATTTATTTGTTTATAAAAATTAATACATTGAATACGATGTATTGACTACTCAATTTCTTCTTTTCCCTTCTTTTTCCTTTTCGGGGACGAAAAGTTTTGAGTGGGGGAGAGTGTAACGACCCATAAATTTTCGATGTTTAAAATTTGTTAATTTAATAATATTTTATGAGTTAATATTGAAAGAAATAAAAAAATTGCAATTTAATAATGGAATAATAACTAAATTAAAATGAAACAATGTTAATACAAGTTAATTGGCAATAATTTTTAATGAAACTCCAATCCATTGTATTTAAACATGCTATGCTTGGTTATAAAATTTCATATAAATAACAATGTGTGCACTGATTATAATGGGATGCAAAAGGTAATAAAATAATAGGTAATGGATGGAAATGGAATAATTGTATTTTTAATGAGAATTGTTGAAATAATTGGTTGTAAAGAATAAACTTACAAATGTATAAAATGTATAATGGTGACAACTATTGTTCGTTACCAATGTATTTAATCAATAGCAATTAAATGTAATCAAACATTACCTTATGTAAGTTAAGATAAGAACGTGTGAAATTGACCAAAATATATAGTGAATGGTAATTGGGTATAATCAATGTTAGTAAGAAATTACAACATTGGTTTTGAAATGATTTAAACTTATGAAAATGTGATTGACAGCTGATGGTATCAAATTATTATAAGTTACCGGTTTTGATGGAATTGAAAATTTAATTTTAATAAATGTAAATAAATGTTACATTTAGGTGAAATGTAATACCATGTTTAAGAGTTGTTAAATTGTATATATATTAAGGAAATTTTATTATTTGTTTTAAAACCTTAATTAATATGGGTAATAGACAAGATTTCACATTTGAAATATAGCCATTCAAACAAATCTAACATGAATATAGGAATATTGGGTAATAAATTTATTATAAGAAAAACTAATGCAAATATTGCATTAATCAGTGAAGCAATAATAATAAATAGTAATTAATTCAAACTTTGTAACTTGGGAATAATGTAGATTAATATACGTTAGTTATTTAGGGTAGTGACTAAAATTGGTGATCCATTTGCAATTAATGATAATAGTGTTGATATAAGCTAATAAGTTTAAATGTCAATGCAATACCAATTAATGGATTGAATGTGATTACGAAATTGGAATTAGATAAATGCAGTAACTAATTCAGGGCAAATAAATTTATGGAACAAATGTTAAGATCTTAACTGATGGTAACTAATAATTGGAAATAATGTAAATTCATTTATAATATGACTATTGGTTGATTTAAATTATAGAAAGCGAGATTTATTAATTTAATTGAAGTATAAAATTCAATAATTGAAGTTATTTCAAAATATATGAAATTAAACGTTTAACTATTACGTTATTGAAATTAAGATGAAATTTGAGGATAATAATGTAATAAACAATGATCCAAGGATAATTTCATCCATTTGACAATAATGAATTGAGTAATTATTAATTTATATAATTATATGGAATTATTGGGAATTTTTTTATAAATTCTAAATTCAATAAATTAAGGTTAGTACGGAAATTTATAAATTTGTCAAATTTAAATTGACATATAAAATTGTTTAAAATTTGGGTAAATGATTAAGAAATTTAAAAGGGTAAAATTTGACAATTTTAGGATTGAAATTAAAATTTGATTTAATTAATCAATTATTACTTTATTTAATTAATGGAAAAATAGCCATTTTGGCCACTTCGAATTTCGACGAAACAAGTTTCATCAGATCCGTAACGATGAATTATATTAGGATTTCAACCTTCGTATCGATCGAACTTGTCGTTTGATCGTACGGACTCGAAACGCCTTGAAATCGATTAATTGAAATCTATTGTAATCAATTTGAAAATATTGCTTTTAGCATAACTTCTTCATACGATGGAATTTGGACGTGAAACTTTTTCCATCGCGTTTAAAATATTTTTAAACACCTATTTTGATATATGGGTTTACCAAATTTCATTCTGGGTTGGAACGGGCTTTTTGGGCCACTCTGTCATTAACGCGTATATCCAACCTTATCCATCCATTCTAATTTATGACCTACCTATATAAACCCCATTATAAACCCTAGCCTCCCTAATTCTCATTTGTATGTATGCAATTCAGTTATCTTTCCTTCTCAATGACAGACAACAAAATTTCAGATCCAATTCCAATTCATGATCAAAGTCAAAATCCAATCTCCTTAGAAAAATTCACGAAAAATATATGTTGAAGATCTCGAAGAGCGTAATCTGCTGGTGTAATTCATTTTCGTTTTGGTTCATCGTCTGATCGGTAAAAACCAAAGAATTCTCGGCCGTTAATGGTAGGGTTCGTCGTTCAACGGCAGATCTTTGACTTTAGCTCGATCGGGTTGTGTAGGAAGGAAGAGGGCGTCGAGACTTGGTCATCGGTATGGTTAATTTGGTGTCAGGGGGTCGAGATTCGCTGTTATTTGTGTTTGAAGGAGGCGAAGGCAGTGGCGCTCGGAGTGCCGCGTGGCCATGCACTCAGCCTAGAGGGTCGGCCTGGGCCATAGAGCACATCGGCGGCGTTGGATCTGGGGGGCCATCGTGCATGGAGGCGGCAAAATTCACGTGTAAGCGGCGGCATGTTTAGGGTTTTACCATGGTTTGACTGTAGTTGTTCGCGTGCGCAAGGAATTATAGGGACGTGACGTGGCAAATATAATTGAGGCAAGTTTTTTGTTTTAAATTTAATTTTGTTTTCAAACAATTAAATCGCTATAACTCTTACATACGAACTACGTTTCACATGCGATTTTTTTTGTAAGGATCGTATTGAAATTCCGGACTTGATAACGCTGGTTTGGACGAATTCTGAGACGGTCAAATTTTTGGGTTTAAATTGAATTTAAATTCAATTTAAATTCGAAAGGTGAGTGTTTTAACCCACTCACAACTTCTAAAATTTCTTATGTTTGTTAAATTGATATATGATGTGATTTAAAATTTATTTATGGTTGTTTGGCATATTTTTAATCATCATCTCAGTTAATTTCCTTGATTTAGATTAAATTGCTATATAATTTATTCGTTGCATTTAAACTACCAGTTAAATCGTTAATCAATTATTCATTGCATATAAACTGCCGGGTAAACAGTTATTTAAATTATTATTGAATATAAATTGCTATTTAATACCTGTTGTTTATTATCCGTTCTATATTGATGCTATTGTTGGATTTGATGATGATTGTGATAAATGGTTGATGGTTGATATTGGATGAATGGATGCTGAAATTTATATGGTTATAAACTGCAAGTTATTATGCATTTTTATTTCATTCGGGATTGCGGTTTGAAATGATACATAACCGCATTTTGATTTTTAAATTGCGGATTGAAATGATAAATATCCGCATCACTGACCATAGGATAAAAAATTTTATACAGACACCGTCGGTCTATATATATAAATATTTTGAAATGGTTTCTATGGTTTGGATAAGATACGGTAAAATAAATATTAATTTTTGATATTATATAAATATTATTTTACATATACATATATAGTTAAATTATTGTATTTAAGCTATGTATAAATTCATGAAATAAAATAAATAAGTTAAATAATGGAATTTGATTATTTTATATTATATGGTTAAGTACATGTTTAAGATATTGTATATATATAGAGTTTTGATGATTTAAACCAATTAAGATTTGAAGGTAAATTGGAAATTTATTTGGAATTAAGCTTATTTAAGAATTAAACTCCATAAGTTGACGTAGAACTTATTAACTTGAAATTTTAAAAGGTATGATATATATAACTGAAATTTTTATTCAAGTTGAATTAAATGAATATTTCTAGTATAATTAAATTGAAGGAAATATTTAGTTATAGGTAATTTGAGTTTTATTTAAATGATTATGGATTTATTATGCAAATATTTCAAACTAAATAATAGGACATTGAATTGATAAATAGAAATTTCCAACCTTAGTTTCTAATTGTTTAACACTCAAAGTTTGAAATAGGTTGAAACTGAAGTGGTTTATTGAAAACTGAAAATGAATTTAAAATTTATGGATTTAGACTTAATTTAAAGAGAATAAAATTCTAAAGTCATGGAAATTATTTATTTTATAAAGTAATTTTAAATTCAAACCATTTAATTTTATATACTGTTTGAATATCCAAACCATTTAAGTTTTGAAAGTTATGGTTTTAAAGCTATGAATTTCGAAGTATTATGTTTTGAAGAGTTATAATTCAAATGTATGGTTTCGAGATATCATAAATTTTAAGTGGTATGGTTTTGAAAAAGGATATATTTGAAATAAAAATGATATCATATTGATTTGGGTTTTAAAATGGAAATGATATCGTATTTTAATGGCTTTGAAATGAAATATTTATTCTAGTTTTGAAGTATAATTATTTTAAATTGACCGTGGTGTTATAATAGCATTTGGTTGTTGAAGAGACCGGGATCGTAAGTTGTCATACTCTCTGCCAACCCCGAAAACCACTTTAACAACCGTGTACGCGGTGGAGATTTCAGAATGAAGTAGGATGGCGGCGGCGTTTCCTCTGAGGTAAGTACGTGGGCCCGACTCCCGTGAGTTGGTGTAAGGTGGCTAAAACAGGAGCGATTCTTGAGCCAATGAGGTCATTCCTCTGATCGGACGCACTCCTTTGATATTATACTCTGACATTTTGATTTGATTCGGTGGCCACTTTGGATTTTTGTTTTTGGGGGTGTTGTTCGAGGTGGGCGGTAGTAGCTCCTACGCGTTATCACCAGCCCGGATGCATAATTGGTATATCTACCCTGGCATTGCCTAGTTGTGTCGTGTCACCTACCCTATCGCGCCTTGTATGAGTTTGGTTTTCTCCCGTAGCCCGTGTGGTATCCTCTGGTGGCTTTCCGATCAGGAGGGACTATGATATTGGATGGACTACTGGGACTATTACGTGTTAAGGGTTATATGGGTAACCCCTTAATTCTAAGAAAAAGTAAGTTTATTTTACAATTGGACACTATTATAATAGCGAAATATACTACATAGTAAATAGTTTAACGGATCCTTATGAAATGTGAATCCCGAGCATCTCTTAAGTTACTGCACTCATATTTATTTGTTGATTTAACTTACATAAGATCTTTTAGTTCTGACTCGAGTGTTTTGTCTTTTCAATTCGCTCGAGTCAGCCTGAGTATTTCAGGATTCGAAGACTTTAGCTCTGGAGGACGAAGACGAAGATTTTATTTCTGTTACCTATTATATTATTCCACTGCACTATTGTATTCCGCTGCATTATTGATATTCTATGGTATGTATAACTCTGATATATATATTGTAAGCATAATTAAATATTTTGATAAAAAACAGCTTCTTGAACTGTATATTTAATTATTATATTTTATCCTTCCACTGTGAGATTCTATTTTTTTGTTTCTTTCTTGTTTTTTCCCATAACAATCCGCCCTTCCGGATGGTTTGAATTGGTACGTGTGTCGATTTAAAGCGTGCGAAAAGGCGGGATGTTACAATTCTTTTACAACACAAAATCAAAGTTACAGAAACTGGAAGAAATAAATAATAAATGCAGTGGAACAACATGATGCGATATAATATAATAAATAATACTAGTATGAATCTTCGTCTTTGTTAACCTGCCTTTTGGCAAGGTCATGGAGAGGTGGATTTAACTAAATCGAATTCTCGTTTATCGAGGCGGGAATATGATGGATTTGGTTCAAAAAAATGAAGTTCACTTGGATATATCATTCGGTCAAGAAGTGGAGAAGTTACACGGCTCGGTCTGGTAGTTCTTGGTTGCTCGGCATTGAGGTAAGAGCAGGGTTGTTTGGCATTGGTGGGATGGTTCGGCATTAGAGGCGGCTCGGTATGGTTTGGGTTGGCAAAGTGATGTGGTTCGGCATTGTACCTCACTCGGCATTGGAAGTCGCTCGCCAGTGGACGTTGTTCGGCATTTTACCTCACGCTGCATTGGAAGTATCTCGGCATTGGACGTCGTTCGGCATTGTACCTCGCATGAAATTCGAAGTCGCTCGGCATTGGACGTCGTTCGGCATTGTACGTCACCCGGCAATGGAAGTCGCTCGGCATTGGACGTCGTTTGGCATTGCACCTCGCTCGGCATTATACGTCGCTCCGCATCAGACGTCGCTCGACGTTGGGGTGCGGTCAGATTCACTTAGTGTTGTCGGTCGTCCTTGGTTGTTGTTCGACATGTGTAGGTCGGCATAGTAGGAGGTCAGTGATTTAAGGAAGGAGGTTCGACACTTGGTTGCTTTGAGTCGCAGGCAAGTTTACTCCGAGCCTTGGACAGAAATGCTTCGAGTCATGCCCGGGAGATGTGGATCGGTATTGGTTGGTCGGTAGATGCTGTTCGGTGAAGGTTGGAAGTCCATAAGTGGCTCGGTCATTGGTGGAGTGGTTCGGCATAGGTCGTTCGGCACGACAACGTGGGTTGGTTTTAATGAGGGATGTTGGCTCAGCTATCGTCTTGATGGGCCTGGATTACTCAGGAGGTCCAACTACTTGGATTTTCCTATAAATACAGCATGTGGGGATCCATTTTGGGGATCTTCTTTCTAATCTCTTACATTCTCTTTTCTAAGGCTAAGGCACTCATCCGTTGTTAAACTTTGGATTGTAATTGTAATCGATTATTATAGCAATAAAAAGGAAATTTCTGGAGTGGTCGTAGGCCAGAGTTAGCTGAACCACTATAAATCTGTTGCTCTTTATTGCTTTCATTTTAATTTTTATGTTCTTCATGTTTACACTCTCTACATACAATCTATCTGTGAGCTGTGATTGATACTTAGTGCTTTTATTTGGATTTAGGAGTTAGTGACCAATTTTTGGCGCTAACATTTTGGTGCTTTCACTGAGAAGGATAGCATTTTGGGATTTTAAAGCTTGGATTTTGGATTGAAAATCTTAGGAACTCGGATTTTAGAAAGCAATGGCTAGACCACCAACAAGGAAACAATCAGCGGAAAGAAGCAATCAGGAAGGAAGTCAAGCAGCCTCTTCTGGAGCTAGAGAGGACCATGCATCCGTCTACATAACTCGGGACGAGGTGTAGGTTATGATGAATTCTATGCAGGAGCAGATGATGAAACGGTAAGAGGAGATGATTTAGGCTCTTCTTAGGCAATTTGGGCAACCAGAAACTGCAGGTGCTCAAGTTCTTGGAACTGGACCAGAGGAACTCAACAGGCAGGTGGATTGAGTGATTCAGCAGGGGGCGGCTCCCAATAGACAAAAAACTAACAATCTGGACGGAACTAGACCCGGGGGCACACCACCAGGTAATGCTGGACTAGTTCATGGAGGGATACTGGATGACGCTACGTGGCCCGACGTCGATAGGAATACAGGAGTACGTGATGAGGAATATGTGCTAGAATTTCCTCGGGGACTTGGGGGCAGTTTGAAAACATGGATAGGGGACAACCCTTGGTTGGAAATGCTGGATTGGATGACAATATTAGGCGGACTATTCGTGGAGGACTGGAAAACAGGGACTCGGAGGAAGTTAACAAAAGTCTATTTACCCGAAACAACAGGACAGCCAGGAATCCGCCCGATTTCAAACTGCCCACTCAGGAAGTGTAAAACGGGAAGATGAATAGCACTGACCACTTGATGAGGTACACTAGGCATATGGAAGTGCTGGGGGCAACATAGGAGGTTATGTCTTGATGTTTCCCTCTGTACTTGACTGATATAGCTGCTATGTGGTTCAGACAGCTGGAGTATGGATCCATTGGAACATGGACGGAATTGGTGGACAAGTTCTTAAGTCAGTTTCGATTTCACATAGAAGGCCAAAGAAGGTCATGACGCTGAAGTCAGTTAAACGTGGGGCGAATTAATCGCTCATGTAACGACCCGAAATTTTCGAACCCGAAAATTCCAGATAGTTATGAAAAAGAAGAAAGAGATAAAAGAAGAAGAACAGAAACACCCAAACATCTCACATTCGCAGCGGATAAAATATAATAATTAATAATAACAGTTTACAAAAGAATACTATATCTGTCGATTACAATCTAATACATCAGAGTTTCACATATATACAGACACTGAAAATACACAAATATCATGCCTCGGGTACACAACAGTATTATACAGCGGAAATACTCTATACGCTCTTGCCATCCAGCTCGCCTCCTGAGCTCCAAAACGTACCTACCTGAAAATCTGCAATACTCGGTCTGCCCCGAGCATTACATCAAAGTAACACCCGGGTCAGGCTGGAAACCAGCGTGAGTAACTCATCCAACACGGAATACAAGCCTATAACTTATAAAAAACCCAGGTAACTCCGGTAAATTCATAAGGCCACAATTTATTTTAGACACCACTTATCTCACATATAAGTTTCTAAATACCAAGATTTAGATTTAAAATAGTCCAATTCCTTTAAAACCATTTCATTCCAGCCTATATATTTCATATATGAATTTATAAAAATTTGAAGTGGTTTCGGGTATTTCCCGATACCCGACCCCAGTCTCTTCAAACCCAATGTCATCCAAACCCAAGTTATTCAAATGAAGTACATAAGATTTCATATTAGAGATAACAACTCATTCGAAGTACCCAATAACTTTCAAACATCCATAAGCAAAGCTTAATCACATACAAATGAATTAAATTGATTTTTAATTTAATTTCAAACCACATTCACTTGGATTCCTTCATTCAATATTAATTAGCTCCAAATAAATTAATTATTCAACCCTTCGTTATTCATCTTAATTAATCATCCTGGATTAATTATCTTTCAATTGCATTCAAGCAATTATCTTTAATTAATCATCACGATATAAATTATTCTTAACCATAATCAATGAGTAATCTTTAATTACTTTATGAATTAATTAACTACATTTAATTACATTAATCTTTGATTGCTTATATCAATTATCTTCTCATAAGTCACTTATTATTCATTTAAATAAATCATCTTTAATTATGTCATTGATTATATAAATTAATGATTTTCTAATTATATTTTAATTTATCCTGATCTAAATTAATTACATTAATCCACAATATCAATCATTCTTGATTTATCTCAATCTGTAATTAACTATCCATTTATTTACTTCATTAAATAAATTAATTCACCTTAATTAATTATTTTAATTTATCTCTTAATTAATTTCCTAAAGTAATTACATTTTATTAGTCGCATTAAGTAATTACTTAATAAACCACCCAACGATCATTCTAAATTAATTTAAACTTAATGAATTAACTCAAATCATTAATTAAGTTTAATTAATCAATTATCCATTTAAATTATCCTACCTATCTAATGAATCACTGATTCATTAAATCCTTATTAATTTTAAATAAACCATTTCCTTATTTATGATTTAAGTTTCAAACAATTTTTAATCCAAATGCTTCGAGTCAATCAACAATTAACTCGAAAACCAACCAAAACAAAATCACCAAATCATCAGTGCACATCCAAACAATTCAATCAATCATCCAATTATCTAAATTTAACCGTTTAAATTTAAATAAAAGTCCAACAAAGTGATATTTACTCACCTTAGTTATCACTTGAATCAATAGAACTAATTTATCATCTATCTTTTCCCACTTAAGTAATTACCCTCAATTACTTAATCATCCGTTAAATTATTATGTTATTTATTCCTTGGTTTATTATTTGTATTAACCATTGAACCCTTAAATTACTTATGTAATTATCTTAAATTAATTTCATTTCATAATTCAACTTTAAATAAATTAATCATCTTGAATTACCTTAACTTACTTATCACATTAACAATTCAATCCTTAAAATTTATTACACAAATTTATCAACCTTTAATTAGTTATCTTAATAAATTGATTAATTACTCCTTAAATTGATTATATTAACTACTTAACCATCCTCAAATAATTAATCCTTGATTTAATTCGATTAACTAAATCACATCTGAAACATGTTGGAATTGACCTATTATAAAATTGTTTTAAACAACCCAATTTGAATATAGTTTTTTTTTCTGCATTAACATTAATGGAGTTAAATTAAATAGGGCAGAAAATCTCACCTTGACAATTCAATGTCACTGCCTATTCGAGAACCCTAGAACGAGAGCTCCTTCGATTGCCGACGAAAGCTCGCGAGCCACCCTACTTCCTGAGGACGACGGCAAACCCTTGATGTCTCAGCACGCGCGAGCGCCTGCTCCTCTCTTCGCGAAACCCGCCGCGACACTGCTCGATTCGAGAGCCACCGTCGCCTGCAATGAATCCCCTCCTTCGATTTGTTCGCTGACTGATGCCAGCAGCTCGCTCAGAACCCCGAGTCCACGCCACGAAACCCTAACACGACCCCCCCCCCTCGATCGATGCGATCGTGCTCGAGCTCGCGACCTGCGTCGCCACGTCCTTCGAGGCTTCGGCCATTAATTCGATTTTTTTGATGAGTTTGATTTTTCTTTTTTCTGTTGAAGACAAGTGAGGACGGGGGTAATTAAAGATAGAAGGAAGCATCTCGAGTACGCGTTGATTAAAATAATTAAATATAGCAAATATCTCGGGTTGCATAACGCAAAAATTCCGAACCCCAATTCAGACATGTTCGATAGACGATTATAAGGTTTTACCCACGTTTCGAACACAATGGAACGTGTCTCGGTGGCCAATTTGATCGCATGCGCGAGCTACAAAGAAAAACGATCAAATTTCAATTAAATCGATTAAAATAGTTCTAAGCGTTTTGAGCTGCCAGGGTCAAACGACAACTCCTATTGCTACGAAAATTGAAATCCGATAATATCTAACTATTATGGATCCAATAGAACTGGTTTCGTCGAATTCCGAGACTGTGCCTCGGAAGGCTATTTTTAAATTCCAATTTAAACGATATATTATTAAAATTGAACAAATTACCTTTAAATTAAATTTCAACCATTCTATTATCTTCAGTATCATCATTATAGATTTTTTAAGCCTTCAAATTATTTTAAACAGGCTTAGAATCACATATTCAATAATTTACCCAATTTCAATTATTAAATTCAATATTTAAACTATATAATTCAATGATTTAATTATCAAGTAAATACTAATATCTTGAATTTAAGTTAAAATTAACTTTTAATTATTTTAAGATCGATTAATTATTCAAATCCTAATTCGTTAAAATTTCTGGGTCGTCACTTTCCTCCCCCCTTAAAAGAATTTCGTCCCCGAAATTAATAGTTATGAAGAATGGTCCAATACCCGTTTATTTTTTCCAAAACTCACAATTAAACATCCTACCACCTATCTTTTATTAAAGGCCCACTATCACCTTAACCAACTTCCTATAGTTTCAAACAATACCCTTTTGCTCAATCATCTAAATTTCAATTTAAAACAAATTTTGAATTATCAAAATTTTCTCAAATTTTTTTCTAACTCTCAAAATTTTCGAAAATTTTTGCCAGCGTCTCCTTTGCGCGGCTAGCTCGGTACAACTACAAAAGGCCTCTACGGGCTCCCAAATTCCAAAAGAAAACAAAAGCCAAGTGGCTACATCAAAAACCCAATCCAATTCATACAGAAATTAAAATACATACCTTTTTGTCGGGCAATTCAAATTTATCTTTTGGAATCAAATCCCATTTTCTTTTTCCATTAACACATGCATATCTTGTTTAGCAACAATATTCAATCGAAACTTTACAAATCATTTTATACATTCTCTTGTATAGGTTTCCATATTTACTTCTATTCAAATTTGTTTTTCCTGTTTTAATATGGACTCAATTTATTTTCAATTTTGAATATTAAATTCTATCTTTCAAGTATAACTGATTCATATTAGACCATCTACTAATTTATTTTAAATTTCCAATTTGAAATTGTTTTGTCGTTAATAAAAATTTTCCCAAAAATTTTCTAACTCCCAAAATTTTCAAAAATTTTTGGCAGAGTCTCCTTTGTACGGAGGAGCTTTTGCAATTTGACAAGAGATATAAATATGTATACATCGACCCACACGGTCGGAAAAAGCAAAAAACAGTTCATATTTCCTATTTTTATTACGTAGGCGTACCTTATTTAGCATTTTAAGCATGTGGCTTATTTATTTTAGCAATTAGTGCAATCCAAATCCAGCCAAACGGCCTTCAGGTACCTGTACTTACTCAATTTAAATATGTAAGTGCCATATATAGAGAATTTCTTAACATTCTACTTACTTTCAATAGCTAAACATATACATTACTAACTATCAAGCACCAAACACTTCTTATAAACAATTTATATGCTTTAAAGCTAATTCATATGTTGTTTCATTTAAGTTTTAATGGTTCACAACCCAATTTCTGACATTCCATTGGTTTATAATCCAAACAAGCTCATATTCACTTCAAATGATTCAGAATCAAATTTATTTAATTTCTATCAACTCATAGTATTTTAATTACTTTTATTCACGCCAAACGACAATTATTATTATGCAATTTCGATAATATTCGCTTAATAAAGTATTTGTTTTAGATTATAACTATTTTAAATTAATTTCAACTAATTCTGCATTTAATTCCATTTCTTTTCTAAATTATTTACAAACCATTCATTGCATTTCATTTCCACAATTGTTCCATTCAAAAAAATTTATTAAACTTGGCACATCCAATACTTATAAATTAATAACCATTTCCCATATTAATTCAGTCCAAGTTTTTATTGAATAGGCTTTCTCCCTTATTCGAAGCCAAGCTTCCATAAATTTTAAACTTAAGTTAATTTACTTTAATTTATTCCAACTTCAAACTTAAGTAGTAGTTTACTTCTATTTGATTCTCATTTAATCAACTTCCATTAAATTCAGTCAGCCCATCCATTTTAACTTTAAATTTACTTACTTAATTCATTTTCGAATTTATTCCATTAATACAAAGCCAACCTCAAACTATTTCTACTCATCTGGGTTTTATTTGCAACTCGAACCATTTCTATTATTATTTAATTTCATTTCATATGACAACACTTCCATTATATCAAATTTACTTGCAAATTACGTTAAATATTATTCATATCACACTTAAATTTTGTTTATAATTCAAACCATCACTATCCCGATCCAACTCTAATTTATTTTTATTTTACAACATCTCCTTTTATTTAATTCATTACCAGTTCCAAATCGAATTCTATCTACAAATTCGAATTCATTTCCAAACTCTATTATAAATTCACAATCCAATTGTTTACCTAAGTTAAATTTTATTAACATACTCAATCCAACAATTATTCAACCAATTAGCTTATTTCCAACTTCTAAATCACTATTCGATTATACTTACAAAATCACATCATTAAAATTCCAATTTGGATTTTCCTTGATTTTCCAAAATTCCAATATCTTTATTTAAAATTTTTAAAAAAGATTTTTAAAGTCACATAATACTATTAAAATAACTCTTTATAAAAATACTTTTTATAACTCGATGTCTCAACCAGTCCATCCTTGTTCTCACAGAAATTCAGTCATACGTTGATCAGGCGTAGAACTGAAAATCTATAAGTACTTAGCAGACCCATTTTCAACATCCAGTGAAAATAATTTTGAAAATAATTTTATTGAAAATATTGAAAGCATTTTGAAATAGAGGAAATATCTTTGGTGAGAATGCTCTGGAAATCATCACCCCCATCCATGGTCGCAGTTAACCTGATGGTTACGTTGCCATCCCGACAAAATCCATAGATAACTGTAGGCCTCCGCACCCCTCGATTACACCATGGAACCCACGATAGATCGCAGCTACAATTGGGGTTACGTAGCTATCACAGCAAAAACCCATATAATTGTAGGCATCAGCGCCATCGAATTTCGCTGCCAAAAATGAAACTTCTCCACTCCACTTGACCATAGATCACAGTCTACCGATGTTGCGTTGCCTTCCCGACAAAATCAAGTGTAGACCGTTGGCACTCATCCTCCACACGATTTTCGCTATGGCCACCACAGCAGATCGCAGCGACATCGAGTTACACTGTCGTCACGGCATAATCCAAATGCCTCTGTAGGCATCAGCGCCCTCGACTTATGCTACCCAATAATCCTCAGGAACTAATTTTGTCCGGACTCCTCACAGGATCAACTTTAGAACCCCCCCTTAGGGCTCAAGGCAGCACCACCCGGTGGCACTCCTAAGAAGTTCATTTCAAGGGAGCGCCTTTTTCCCCAGAGCCATCATCAAAACATTTTATACTATACACATATAGTATCTTCAAATCATACACCTAGTATGATCTCATACAAAACTCATTTACACAAAATCGATTATCCCAAAATCGATAATTCTCAAATTAGGCTTTCCAAATTCCAATATTGATTTTACTCATAAATCAAAAGCCTTTCCAAATCCAAAGGTTCTCAAAACCTTTTCCAAAATCCTCATAAGATCCTTTATATATATATATATATATATGTGTGTATGTATGTATATATATATATGTATGTATGTATGTATGTATACACACAGATATATATAATGTTTAAAACTTTGGATCATTTCCAACTTGTATAAAACCCTTTATACTTCAAACACTTTCAAAAATATTTTCTTCTGGCTATAGATTTATCAAGGGGAGTTTTACTCATATAACAAAGATGCATAGCTTCATTTATTAAAAATCAAATATTCAAATTTGACTTCTCTTTCCAATATCAATTTCATTCAAATCCGTACGATGTACCCATATCATCAGTATGCTATATCAACCCGATCGCTCATTCGATCACACAATTTCACTTTCGAACTAGTATCGTCCACCCGACTTCCTAGTGCGGACACAGATCTGGTTTCTTGATCAGAAACAATCATTCTCCTTGCATAGCTATAACTATGATAGACAACATCCAGAACCAATCAACAATCCATATCCAGGTTCGCCGTCGAAAATTAAGTGAAAAATCCCAACTCGGATCGACAAACTACCTCGAAATTCTGTACTCGAATCTGGATCAAATCACTATGCGAATAGAATAATATACGTACATCCTACGTATTTATTTCCATTGATAATCAGCCAAATCAATTTCCTTTCTATTCACATTTCCTTAAATTCCCCTTCACTTACTTACAATTGCCTTAATCCCCATTTGGATTATCACTTCAATTCTTATCTCAGTTGGGTATTTGAATCAATAACAGTTTGAACTCCGACCAGTTTATATATAGAAAATAGCTTGAAAATTTTAAAAATAGATAATTAGTTGAAAAATAATTAATAGTTTGCAAAATAGCAATAAAATAGTTAACTAATTGTAAATAGTTAGAAAATAGTGGAATAGTTTCAGGAATTTCAAATGATTACAAAATAGTTGTAAAATAGAAATTAGTTTGTGAAATAGTTGAAAAATAGTAATTAGTTTAGAAACAGTTGAAAATTGGTTAAATAGCTCCAAAAATAATTGTAAAACAAATATAAAATAAGTTAGCTTTAAAAAGAAGAGTTGTATATATTTAATAGCTTATAAGAATATGTTTATATTAAAACAATTTACATTAAAAAAAGTCAAGAGTCAACTGTTCACTTCCCCAACAATCCAATGTAAATTTACGCTTTCATTTAAATTGATCCAATTCCAATTTGAATAACTCCAATTTCTATTGAAATTTATTTACCCAATTCAAGTTGAACCAACCTTGATTCCCTTTCCAATTTAAATCAAATTCCATATGACTTTAATCCTGTTCAACTTTAATTATAACTTCTAATTATTCCAATCAATTTGAATTATTATCAATTGACCCCAATTCAAATTCAAATCACTTCAATTTAATCCAATTAGATTTTCCCATTTGAATTCTTAAACTTCTGCATCTTCAATCACCAATTCAATTTAATTTCAGAATCCAATTCTCAAAATTCCATTTTACTATTATTTTTACTTTTGTATTTCAAGGTTCAAATAAGAGTACAATTTTATTCGTTTCAAAATTTAATCTATTACTCAATTTTATCTTCCAGTTTAAAGCCGGTTCTTAAACAAGTTTATTTTACAATTCAGTTATTCAAATTTATTTTATTTATACAATACCATTCTCAATTTAAAGATTTTTTTTAATTGACAATAGGATGATATCATCCAATTTATTTTAAAATGTTCATCTATTTTCAATTTTTAACTCTCAAACCCTTTTTGAGGCCACACAAATTCCCAATTCAAATCAACCATTAAACTTTCCAAGTTAAATTCCAATTTCATCTTGAAATTTTCAATTCTGGTTGCTTTTTCTACACTTATTTAACTTCCCAAAGTTAAATTCCAATTTACTTAATCCAATCAACCTTACTCAATTTGAATTTCCGCTTCAACTTCAAAATGCTTTCCCTCTTATAAGTTCACAACTTATATCACTCAGGGTTTAACATCACACTTCAGGGAAAATCAAAACTCAACCTCTTAGAATTTATTTAACTATTTTTATTGTCATGTATATCCATACATACATATATATATATATATATATATATATATATATATTCTTCTTGGCCCTCCCAGCCATGATTTAAAATTTTAAACCACCCTTGGTTTTGAACCCAAATCAAACTTCAAACAACCCATTGTTTGCAACAAGTCCCAGTTATCCCCAACAATACTTATTTATTATTTTCCATTACTATGAAAGAAAATTTTCAAATTCCGGGACCATATTTAGAATTTTATTTCAATCAATTAAATTTTAATTTAGTTGTATTTCTATTTCTACTTAATTTAATACCAATTCAAGACTTCAATTTCAGTTTGAATCCATTTCAAACTTATCTTTATTTAATTTTAATTTGGTTGTATTATATTACTTCTTAATTTAATTCTAATAATTTAACAACCAATCACCTTAATATTTATTAGAAGGAAATATTGCTTTATATATCAAAAATATATTTTTATATAAAGTCATTTAAAACCTTTATATAAGAAAATAACAAGTACGCTGTCATATATATATATATATATATATATATATATATATATATATATTCTCAACTCATTCTAGAGTACTACAGACTCTATTAAATGAGTAATCCCCACCAGAGCCAAGGTTCTCGCTTAACCTTTCAGCTCTGATACCAAATGTAACGACCCGAAATTTTCGAACCCGAAAATTCCAGATAGTTATGAAAAAGAAGAAAGAGATAGAAGAAGAAGAACAGAAACACCCAAACATCTCACATTCGCAGCGGATAAAATATAATAATTAATAATAACAGTTTACAAAAGAATAATATATCTGTCAATTACAATCTAATACATCAGAGTTTCACATATATACAAACACTGAAAATACACAAATATCATGCCTCAGGTACACAACAATATTATACAACGGAAATACTCTATACGCTCTTGCCATCCAGCTCGCCTCTTGAGCTCCAAAACGTAACTACCTGAAAATCTGTAATACTCGGTCTGTCCCGAGCATTACATCAAAGTAACACCCGGGTCAGGCTGGAAACCAGCGTGAGTAACTCATCCAACATGGAATACAAGCCTATAACTTATATAAAACCCGGGTAACTCAAGTAAATTCACAAGGCCATAATTTATTTTAGACATCACTTATCTCACATATAAGTTTCTAAATAGCAAGATTTAGATTTAAAATAGTCCAATTCCTTTAAAACCATTTCATTCCAGCCTATATATTTCATATATGAATTTATAAAAATTCGAAGTGGTTTCGGGTATTTCCCGATACCCGACGCCAGTCTCATCAAACCCAATGTCATCCAAACCCAAGTTATTCAAATGAAGTACATAACATTTCATATCAGAGATAACAACTCATTCAAAGTACCCAATAACTTTCAAACATCCATAAGCAAAGCTTAATCACATACAAATGAATTAAATTGATTTTTAATTGAATTTCAAACCACATTCACTTGGATTCCTTCATTCAATATTAATTAGCTCCAAATAAATTAATTATTCAACCCTTCGTTATTTATCTTAATTAATCATCCTGGATTAATTATCTTTCAATTGCATTCAAGCAATTATCTTTAATTAATTATCACGATATAAATTATTCTTAACCATAATCAATGAGTAATCTTTAATTACTTTATGAATTAATTAACTACATTCAATTACATTAATCTTTGATTGCTTATATCAATTATCTTCTCATAAGTCACATATTATTCATTTAAATAAATCATCTTTAATTATGTCATTGATTATATATATATATTTTAATTTATCCTAATCTAAATTAATTACATTAATCCACAATATCAATCATTCTTGATTTATCTCAACCTGTAATTAACTATCCATTTATTTACTTCATTAAATAAATTAATTCTCCTTAATTAATTATCTTAATTTATCTCTTAATTAATTTCCTAAAGTAATTACATTTTATTAGTCGCTTTAAGTAATTACTTAAACCACCCAATGATCATTCTAAATTAATTTAAACTTAATTAATTAACTCAAATCATTAATTAAGTTTAATTAATCAATTATCCATTTAAATTATCCTACCTATCTAATGAATCACTAATTCATTAAATCCTTATTAATTTTAAATAAACCATTTCCTTATTTATGATTTAAGTTTCAAACAATTTTAAATCCAAATGCTTCGAGTCAATCAACAACTAACTCGAAAACCAACCAAAACAAAATCACCAAATCATCAGTGCACATCCAAACAATTCAATCAATCATCCAATTATCTAAATTTAACCGTTTAAATTTAAATAAAAGTCCAACAAAGTGATATTTACTCACCTTAGTTATCACTTGAATCAATAGAATTAATTTATCTTCTATCTTTTCCCACTTAAGTAATTACCCTCAATTACTTAATCATTCGTTAAATTATTATATTATTTATTCCTTGGTTTATTATTTGTATTAACCATTGAACCCTTAAATTACTTATGTAATCATCTTAAATTAATTTCATTTCATAATTCAACTTTAAATAAATTAATCATCTTGAATTACCTTAACTTACTTATCACATTAACAATTCAATCCTTAAAATTTATTACACAAATTTATTAACCTTTAATTAGTTATCTTAATAAATTGATTAATTACTCCTTAAACTGATTAGATTAACTATTTAACCATCCTCAAATAATTAATCCTTGATTTAATTCCATTAACTAAATCACATCTGAAACATGTTGGAATTGACCTATTATAAAATTGTTTTAAACAACCCAATTTGAATATAGTTTTTCTTTTTTTTCTGCATTAACATTAATGCAGTTAAATTAAATAGGGCATAAAATCTCACCTTGACAATTCAATGCCACTGCCTGTTCGAGAACCCTAGAACGAGAGCTCCTTCGATCGCCGACGAAAGCTCGCGAGCCACCTTACTTCCTGACGACGACGGCAAACGCTTGATGTCTCAGCACGCGCGAGTGCCTGCTCCTCTCTTCGCGAATCCCGCCACGACACTGCTCGATTCGAGAGCCACCGCCGCCTGCAATGAATTCCCCCCTTCGATTCGTTCGCTGATTGATGCCAGCAGCTCGCTCAGAACTCCGAGTCCACGCCACGAAACCCTAACACGACCCCCCCTCGATCGATGCAATCATGCTCGAGCTCGCGACCTGCATCGCCACGTCCTTCGAGGCTTCGGCCATTAATTCGATTTTTTTTTATGAGTTTGATTTTTCTTTTTGCTATTGAAGACAAGTGAGGACGGGGGTAATTAAAGATAGAAGGAAGCGTCTCGAGTACGCGTTGATTAAAATAATTAAATATAGCAAATATCTCGGGTTGCATAACGCAAAAATTCCGAACCCTAATTCAGACATGTTCGACAGACGATTATCTGGTTTTACCCACGTTCCAAACACAATGGAATGTGTCTCGGTGGCCAATTTGATCGCATGCGCGAGCTACAAAGGAAAACGATCAAATTTCAATTAAATCGATTAAAATAGTTCTAAGCGTTTTGAGTTGCCAGGGTCAATCGACAACTCTGATTGCTACGAAAATTGAAATCCGATAATAACTAACTATTACGGATCCAATGGAACTAGTTTCGTCGAATTCCAAGACTGTGCCTCGGAAGGCTATTTTTAAATTCCAATTTAAACGATATATTATTAAAATTGAACAAATTACCTTTAAATTAAATTTCAACCATTCTATTATCTTCAGTATCATCATTATAGATTTTGTAAGCCTTCAAATTATTTTAAACAGGCTTAGAATCATAGATTCAATAATTTACCCAATTTCAATTATTAAATTCAATATTTAAACTATATAATTCAATGATTTAATTATCAAGTAAATATTGATATCTTGAATTTAAGTTAACATTAACTTTTAAATATTTTAAGATCGATTAATTATTCAAATTCTAATTCGTTAAAAATTTTGGGTCGTCACAGCTCAGGACATTCTTAACTCGGTTTAATGCAATTGTTGCTTCGGTGGATCCGCTGGATCCATCAATGGTTCTGATGGCTGCGGTATCAGGAGTTAGGGACAACTTGGATTTTAAAGTATCATTGATACAGGGCCCATCATTGGATCTCGAGGAATTCTTTCATGAAGCTGAGAGATTTCTTCGACAAGAGGATGCATGTTTAGATACGAGGTCAAAGGAAGTGCACATGGTTAAGGATGGAGGACTATCAGGCGAAAGCTCGGGTAAGGACAAGGAAAAAAGGAAAATGAAGCTCTGGGGAGAACCAAAGTTCTCCACTTACACAGGACTAAATGCAACATTTGAGCGGATATTCTTGGATACTCGAGATCGCCTTCCGTATCGAAGGCCCACGAGAAGGGAACCCTTGGAATGCGAAAGGGCGTCAGGAAGGCATTGTCTTTTTCATGGTCTAGGTGGACATGATACTAATTGCTATCGGCATTTGAAGGACATAATCGAGGAGCATGTAAGGAATGGTCGGTTGTGACAATATGTCGAAACTCGGAGTGCGGGGGTGGAACAAGAGCGGCCACCGTCTACCTTGAACGATAAGGGCATGAGGCCCAGGAATGGTGGCCGGTTGGTCATCAACTAATCTTGATGGTTTGGAATAAGTAACAAGCTCCGGACGAACGGCTAAATCACTTACTCATGTACGGGGTCGGAGATAACCCTTAGGCATGCTCTGAGATGATGGTTTACCGAGACGCCCTGGTTTGTGAAATCTGTTTTTTCCCTTTGACTTGGACATTTGCTTTTTCTGGTTTGGTTTTAGAGTTTGGTTTAAACTCCCTGTTTTACTCGTTTTCTGATTTGGACTCGAGTTTAGATGTTTGTTTTTTTTTGGATTTTTGATATGGATTTTTGGTTTTCTGATCGGATTTGGATTGGATCTTGATTAGATTTTCCTTTGGATTTTAGCTAAAAGGTCGTCGAGTATGGACTGTGCTCGGCAAGGGTCCGGAGAGACCAGGATACAGCCTAGGAGTTAGGCCCTATATTAACGGTTATTATTACAGGTCGTCGAGTATGGACTATGCTTGGAAAGGGTCTGGAGCAACCAGGATTCGGCCTAGGACTTAGGCCCTATATTAACAGTTATTATAACAAGTCATTGAGTATGGACTATGCTCGGCAAGGGTCCGAAGCAACCAGGATTCGGCTTAAGACTTAAGCCACGACATTATTCGGCGTTCAGGGACACTGAACCAGGAACATCATGGAATTACTTAACACAGGTTGTCAAATTTTGATTGCGTTTGGCAAGAACCCGAAGAGGTTAAAGATTTGGATGTTGGCTACGAACAACTAAGGATTTGGGCATGGACCTGAAACGGTCCCGGATTTAGACATTGACCCAGAGAGGTCATGGACATAGTTATTGGTTGTTGGATATGGATGGATTAGAACTTGGTTGTCGAATTCAGATGGATATGGATTTGGCTAAGGATTTGGTTGCTAGATTCAGAATTGGATATCAACTCAGAGTGGTCATAGATTCGGATAAGGATACGGCGATGACACTTGGATAAAATGGATTGGATTATGAATCGGAAAGTATGGATGTGGATAACATACATACTTCGGATATCGGACTTGAGGCTATTTAAAACATACCTTCCAATAGCAAGGCATGTTTTGGGGGGCAAATGTTAACCTGCCTTTTGGAAAGCTCATGGAGAGGCGAATTTGACTAAATCGACTTTTCGTTATCGAGGCGGGAATGTGATGGGTTCTGTTTAAAAGGATGAAGTTCACTTGGATATGTCATTCGGTCAAGAAGTGGAGAAGTTACGTGGCTCGGTTTGGTAGTTCTTGGTCGCTCGACATTAAGGTGAGAGCAGGGTGGCTCGGCATTGGTGGGATGGTTCGGCATTAGAGGAAGCTCGGTATGGTTTAGGTTGGCAAAGTGATGTAGGCCGGCATTATACCTCACTCGGCATTGGAAGTCGCTCGGCATTGGACATCGTTCGACATTGTACCTTGCTCGGCATTGGAAGTCGCTCGGCATTGGAAATCGCTCAGCATTGTACCTCGCTCGGCAGTAGAAGTCGCTCGGCACTGGATGTCTTTTGGCATTGTACCTCGCCCGACATTGAATTCGCTTGGCATTGGACGTCGTTCGACAATGTACCTCGCTCGGCATTAGACATCGCTCGACATCATACGTCGCTCGGCGTTGTGGTTCGCTCAGAGTCACTCGGCGTAGCCGTTCGGCCTTGGTAGCTGTTTGGCATGTGTAGCTCGGCATAGCAGGAGGTCGGTGTTTTAAGGAAGGAGGTTCGACACTTGGTTGATCCGAGTCGCAGGCAAGTTTACTCCGAGACTTAAACAAAACTGCTTCGAGTCGTGCTCGAGAGATGCGGATCGGTATTGGCGGGTCTGGATGTCGTTCGGTAAAGGTTGGAAGTCCATATGTGGCTCGGTCATTGGTGATGTGGCTCGGTCATTGGTGAAGTGGTTCGGCATAGGCCGGTCGGCACGGCAATGTGGGTCGGTTTTGATGAGGGATGTGGCTTGGCTGTGGTCTTGATGGCCCGGATTACCCAAGAGGCCCAACTACCTGGATTTGCCTATAAATATAGCATGTGGGGTTCCATTTTCGGGATTTTATTTCGGCTATCTTACCTTCTCTTCTCTAAGGCTAAGGCAGTTAGCCATTGTTAAACTTCGGATGGTAACTGTAACCGACTATTACAGCAATAAAATGGAAATTTCTAGAGTGGACTTCGGCCGGAATTAGCCAAACCACTATAAAATATGTTGTTCTTTATTGCTTTCATTTTAATTTTTACTATTCTTCTTATTTACAATCTCTACATACAATCTATATGTGAGCTGTGACTGGTACTTAGTGCTTTCATCTAGATTTGGGTGTTGGTGACCAATTTTTGGCGCTAATAGTCTTCATCCTCCAGCAATAAGGTCTTCAACCCTAAAATGCTCAAGCTGATCCGAGCGAACTGAAAAGATCAAACACTCAAGTCGAAACTAAAAGATCTGATGTAAGTTAAATCAACGGTAAATATAAATGTGATGGCGTCAGAGATGTTTACGGGGTTTGATATCTCCTATCCAGTGTCTAATTTGAGTGCAATAACTTAAGAGATGTTTGGGATTACCATCTCCTACGGATCCATTGAACCATCTACTATGTAGTACAATATGCGATTATAATAGTCTCTTCAATAAAGTAAAGTATCAAAATAGTGTTAAGGCATTAACTATATCCCCCTTAACACATTTTTATATATTCTCATAGTCCACGCAGTACCGTAATCCCTCCATAAACTAGAGGGCTATTAGAGGGCACTCCATAGATATGGTACAAACCAAACTCGTAGAAGGTGCTCCAGGGCATGTGAACACAGCACTCGAGGCAATGCCATGGTAGATATACCAATTGCAGATCTGGACTGGTGTTAACTCATTACAGCCACAATCACCCACCTCGGACACACTCCCAAATCAAATCAAGGGCATCCACTAAATCAATCACAAAGTAATGGAATGGTATCGAAGAAATGTGTCATATAGGAGGAATGAACTCACTTGGCCTGCCATCACTCTTGTTTTAGTCACATCTTAGTTGACTCACGGGAGTCAGGGTCACGTTATACCTCATACAGAAATCGTTCGCCAAACCATTCTACTTCATTTCTAGAATCTCCACCACGTACACAGATCTTAAAGTGGTTTTTGGTATTGGCAGAGAGTATAACAATATCCACTTCCTGTCTCTTTAACAACCAAATGCTTATTTCACACCGGATGGTTCTTTTACATTTCAAAACTCAATTCACGATTTATATCAAAATATCATATTCGACTTCAAATCATATCTCTTTCGAAATTATATTCACGTTCAAACTATTTTCACCTTCAAAATCATATTCACTTCCAAATCATATCACTTTCGAAAATCATTATTTTCTCTCAAAGTCATATTCATTCTTGAATTTATCGATAAATAGGTTAATAAAGTCCTTGTTCCAAAATCATCCTATAACTCAAATATATCATTTTCAAAAGGTATCAATTCCTAATTCCTTCTTAGGTCGTATCATCATTAAGGATTTAAATATAAATACTTCAACTTTACACACTTTGAAATTTTAAGAAATAGTTTAGGTAATTATAAATAGTTTATATAGTTTAAAATAGTTTAAAATTGTATAAATAGATTTAAAATGGTTTAAATAGTAAAGATAGTTTGAATAGATTTAAATTTAATTTACTTAGTTTTAAAATGATTTAAATAGATTAAATATAGATTTATATAGATTTAAATTATATTAAGTAGATCTTTGAATAGATTAAATAAATTTAAAATAGATTAAATAGATTTAAATTATATTAAATAGATTTAATTAGTTTAAAATAAGCGAAATAGATTAAATTGTATTAAATAGGTTATAATAGATTTAAAATATTTTAAATTGATAAAATAGTTTAAATTAGTTTAAAATAGATTTTAAAGTTATATCCAAACAATTCCAATAACTCAATTTCGATAAATTCATTTCTATTCGGCGTTTCAACCTTGAAATTCCAATTTATATCCTCTGAACAATTTATTAAATCAATTCCCTTTTCTGGATTAACACTTGGATTGTCGAAAATAATTCAGTTTGTATAAATCAATTTCTATATCAAAATACTAGTTAACTGAACTCAAAATTTTTAATGATTCAAAAATCATTTAATTTAACCAATCCGTTGTCCGTATATAATTCTCTACCCCAGGGTTAAGTGATATAGATATTTAACATTTCAACCCGCAATTTAAAATTTTACGGTTATATATCATTTCAAACTGCAATTCCGAATTAATACTAAAATCCATAAAATCGCTCGAGTCTATCATTTCAACCCATAATGATTTTTGCCTAATCTATATATATCATTCCGGTATGTATAATTTCAACCCATAGGAAACTTGCAGAGTGGCAACAATGTACAAATCGAACATAACATCCAATCATCCAATATCAACAACCAAAACATCCATCATAATCATCGTCCAATTCAACCAAATAAATTTCAACAAATAACAAGTTATCATTACAGGTAATTAACTGGCGATTTAAATTCAATAATAAATTAAATGAAAATTTAATTCAAAATAAATTCAAATTAACCGGAATGACGATTTAAATATATCAAACAGCCATAAATAATTTCTAATCACATCATAAATTAACTTAACTAACATAAGAAATTTTTAGAAATTGTGAGTGGGTTAAAACACTCACCTTTGATTTCCAATCGATTTGAAATCCAAAACAAGGCCTAAATTTGAACAGTCTTAGAATTCTTTCAAATTAGCAAATAAATGTCCGGAATTTTGATACGATCGCAGCGGAGAAAACCGCGCTTGAATCCGAGCTCGTATGCAAAAGTTATTGAGATTAGAGCGATTAGATTGAAATTTTAAAAAAAAAGATTACCATCACTGTAACGACCCCGGATTTTTATATAAATTTAAAATGATAATTAAAATCTATTTTTGAAGAAAACGGTGAAATTAATCGATTTAGTGATGTGAGTTTCCCCGAGTTCAAATATATTCTATATAAATCATTTAAATTTTTAATTATTGTATATATATGTATATATGTGAATGTATATATATATATATGTATATTTGGGTATATATGAGTCAATTTGAAATTATAAAATCTTGTGTGTATATATATATATATATTTTTTGATTTGGATTTAAATCTTAGATGAATGGTTTAATAAATATTTGAGTTATAAAATAAATTAAGAAAAAATATATATATATATATAGTAACTCATAAATAAATATTAAAGTAAGATAACAATAAATATTTAAACTAGAAATAGAAAAATATTATGAGATAAATTTTAATAAAAATAGGAAGTAGAACATTTGCTAAATTCTAACAACATAATAAAATAGAAATTTATTTATATTTCAAAACAAGAAGATTTAAAGAAAATAAAATACATTTAAATATGAAAACAAGCAAGTACAAATATAAGCATGGAATGAAACAAGTAAACAAATAAATAAATAAACAAGTACTTAATAATAAATACTAGTATCTCTAGCATAAAAGGGAAGGTATCAGGCAATTAATGCAACATGCTTCATGCATTTAATGCAAGCATACCAAGCCATGCCTATTATACAAAGATATCACACTGTATAAGTTTATCACCCTGTAACTTGCTTCCATATATCAGCCCCATATGCAAAAAGAAAAGAAAAATGAATGAAGTAAACAAAACTAAAACAAAACATAACAATACAAATCAACTCAGCAATGCAAAGATTCAAGATTTAGTTTTAAGGTGAAACAAGGCAACCTGGAACTCCAAGCAAATAAGGCTCAACTCAGTTTAAACATTAATTAATGAAAACCAGAGAAGATCTCAGTAAGCAAAAATACAAGCTCCAGTTTGAAAGCTCGTCCTCTGCCTTCATCCCACAGGTGAGCAACTTTAAGTTTTAAAACCAGTTCTTGAATTCAATGCTGTGAATCTGTGAGTAACTCCTTTTCTAAAATGCCTAAGTATATTCATTTAGGGTTGCATGCTAGTTTGACTGAATGAAGTTTAAATTGGGTGTATATCTGTGATAATGCATGTAACTCATTTTTCTTTTAAGCAAGACTACAAATCATTTTCAAAGAAAAATAAATAAATAAGCAAAGGCATTACAGTTTTCATTTTCAAAACTGTTACAATCAAATAACTGCTCTGTTTCTAAAAGGTGAGTAACAACATATATAAGTTCAATCAAGTTGCTTGATTTTATCTGGATTGAGTTTGTGATGTGAATATATATATAAGTGCCTGTTTCTATATGTATGTGTACTGTAGGAATGAGATGTGTTTGGTCTCTGTTTCTCTGATGCTTAATTCTAGGCTCAAAAGTAAATCAAAAATTACTTGCTCTTAATCCAAGTTTTGTTAAGATCGAAATGTTGAACAAAATATGTTAGTTACATCATAGTTTTAGGTTTAAAAATTTGTTGGGTTAAACTAAATTGTTTTGCCTTTGGAAAAATATAAAATAACAGTGAAACTTAAACAAAGTTAAAAATCAATTATCATGTTTGATGGATTCAGGTTTAAGAATCAAAAACTGAAATCAAAATTTGATTTTTAAAACAAAAATCATTATTTTTAATTAAGGGATTGGAGAGTATTCTTGGTTTAACCAGGAAACAGAAAATTGGGTGTCTATGTTGATCTCGAGTGTCTGGGATGTTGAGAATTCTTCTGGTGATGGTATTAGGACCGGTGACTAGGGGAAAAATGGTAGGTGGATGGTCTGAGCTCGGTGGCGGCAGTGGTGGTTCTTTTTAGGTTCTAACCCTAGTTTGGCAAGGCTGAAGGAATGAGATCACCCCGTGGTCTCTGGTGCATCGAGTTCAACGAGGGCTCGGGAATTTGAAGCTTTGACATGGTCAAAGTGATTGACGGAGCCGCTGTTTTTCTGATGGACGGAGGAGCGAAGGGGAGGCGATGCCAGGTTTGAGGATTTGGTTGCGCATGGAGTTCCAGGTTTGCGTTTTTTTTGTGTTGCAGTGTCGAGCTTGATGCTCGATTGTGGATTGACGCTTCGATCGTCGATCTGATGATGGAGATGGGTTCGCGTATCGAACGTCGATGAGGGAACGTGGTCGATGATGGTCGGAGGTGCAGCGAGCCTCCGTGCACGTGCACGGTGGCGTGGGTGTGTCAGGGGAGGCGTGGGTATGTTTAAACTCTTGTATCTGAATTTAACTTAGAAAAAAAATAAGAAGAAGAAGGAACGGGTAGTAGAAGAAAGGTAAGGGGAACAGGCCTACTTGATGATGCGGTCTTGGCCTCGGCCCATTTAGGGGTTAAGCTCATAATTCTTTCAGCTATTTGATTAACAAAGTTTAGTGTAAAAAAAAAGAAAAAAAAATGTTAGTTAGTTTAAGTTAAGATTTGATTTTAAATTTATTAAGAAAGGTTTTACAAATTAATTAATTTAAATTGAAAGATGATTAAGAATGTATATTTATTTAAAAGTATAATTAACTAAGTATTTGAGGTTAAATGAATTCGAAATTAAAGATAGATATTATCAATTTTGTGTTTAACCAAATTGAACTTACGAATTTTCAATTAACTACTTGAAGTTAATAAATAAATTAATAGTGGTTGATTAATTGATTAATTGAGGATTAATGATTTATTAATTGGTAATTAATGATTTGTTAAGTAATTAGTGATAAAGAAATGGGTAATTAAGTTTCATTAATTAATAATTAAGATTATTACTTTATAATCAAGAAATAACCAATTAAGTAATTAAGCAGTAATTAATAAAAAAAATTAATAAGTTAATTAATTTATGATTAAAGAATAGTTAATTACGGTTTTAAAGATTTATTAAGTTAATTAATTTGTAAATTAAGAATTATTAATTGGATATTAATTAATAATTAAAGTTGATTTAAATCAAGGGATTAAGCAATAAATTGATTTAAGGATAATGTGCTAAATTAATTTAAGTAATTAATTTGAGAACAATTAATTTATCAAGAGCAAATTAATAAATAAAAGTGATCAAGGATAATTATCAATTAAGAAGTAATTAATGATTAATTAAAGGATAGTTTATTAAATTTTTTAAAATTAATTGATTATTAATTTACCATAACTAGCAAATTTATTCACGAAAATTTATCTAATCAACTTAATCAGATAATTGAATTAATCCTACCAATGGATGCTTAGATTATATTGGATGTTAAACTGTTTGATATCCCTGTTATATGATGCCTTATGATTATCCTGATTTGTGTGTGATCTGTGATAAAATTTATTATCTGTGATATATATATCTGCTAATCTGTGTATGAAAGATAAGTGTTATAGTTTATATCGCTTATCGAATATATTGCCGTATTTGATCTGTGATGATTGAATGGTTGTGCACTATTGTGTTAAACCCCTGGACCACACTTATACACACACAATTATGGATTTCATGAGGAAATCGATTAAGTCGCAGATTTTTGAAATAGTTTAAAATTTGAATTTTTAAATTCAAATGTTTTGGAATTGGAATTGGAATAGAAGTGAAAAGCTTTTGAAATGGAATTTCAAAGATGGAAATTTATTTTGAATAACTGTATTAAGTGTTGGAATTTAAATACTTTAATTTAAATTTGAATTCAATATTCAAATTGAATTCTGTAATTTGAAACTAGGGATTAATGATATTATACTAGTCATTATGAGTTAAACCATTTTAAAAGTATAATTTTGAGAATTTGGATTTAACCAAAGAACTTTAACTCGTATAGATAAACCAAATTTTCAAAAGGAAAACTGTTTGTTTTAAAAAGAATAAAAAGCTTTCAGATAAGAAATGAAATTCCAGTTAATTAGGGGAATTTTAAGATTGAATAGAGAAATGATTTTCCTAAGTTATGAATGAATTCTTTTTGAAAGCTATGAATTAAATCTGTTTATTTTTAACAGATTTAAATTGATGATTTGTTTAAATCAAATTGAAATGAAATTGTTTTGAAGGCTATAAGTTAAATCTTTGATTTAAAGATTTAACGAGTTAATCAAATTGAAATGAAATTGTTTCGAAGGCTATAGGTTAAATCTTTGATTTAAAGATTTAACGAGTTAATCAAATTGAAATGAAAATTGATTTGGAAAATCTGTGAATGAATCTTTTATTTAAAAGATTAAAATGTGAAAATTGTTTAAAACCGTTAAAGGTTGTGAAAATTAATCTTTTTGTTTAAAGATTGAAAATGGTAATTTGTTAAGCCATTTGAAGAAAAGTTTCGGGTAAAAAGTTGTGACTTAATTGAAATTCCATATCCATATGTTTTGAAAATATTTTCGCTCACTATTCGGTTTAGCCGGGAAAGGACCTTTGTGTCGTATAACCCATTCCGAATATGCGATACGTCGTTATGGATAGCATTTGAAGACCGGGTATTTGCGAAAGCGATAGGATGACCTATCGATTGTTTCTGCACCGAGTCGCGCCGGTATAGAAACTGCCTAAGTGATGGGAAATCCGATCGGGATTGTGAATATCCGGGTTGCAAGGACTTCTTTGTAAGTGCCTTCGGTTCTGTTCGAACCCAGAACAGACTTGTATGGATTGTATGTCTGACATTACAAATTGAGATATAAAGCCGATTTCTTTCAAATATATTTCTGTTGGTGGCGGAGAATTTATTCTCTTAGCTTAACACCCTTCTCTGAGACGTACGAGCCCAGAGGTTATATAGTTGAAGGTTATCAGCGATATATTCCCAATTTGGTAATGTGACATACTGAGTGTTGCTGTGAAATGATCATTGTGTTGATTATTTGTGATAGGATCATTTATTTGATCGTCTATCTGGGTGATCATTTCTATGATCATTTGTTGACCCAAAGCATGGCTTTTGTATAAAGTATGTTTTTGTGGACGTGACTTCGTCGAGCCTCACACCCCGGAAATGGTCAAAACAGGAAAGATGCGGCAAGGTTATGAGGGGTAGCTCCCTTTAGGGTATGTGCATTTCCTTCTGGATAGAGGTGGTATCATGGTATGGAGCCCAGATATTTAACCTATGTGGTTACTGCGAATTTATTACTTTGTGGTTGTTGGTTATCGGGATCCCGTGAGAAAGGTCGTTTACGATCGGGGAATGGCGTGCTCGTGTCAGTAGTTACCCAGTTAGGGGTAACCCAGCCTTGTGTTGGTAGAGTTCCGGTTTGGTTCTCAGGGACGTCCATCCAGAGGCGTTCTCATGTGGCAATGGGAAGTTCCTTGGCCTGACCATTTGTTGGAAATCCAAAGAAACAATACGAGACTTGTACAGTATTAGTTGTAGAACCTGCCATCTAATATGGTAGCTATAGTAAGCATAATATAATGGTACCTATGCTGGCTAAGATTTATATTCTACTTTCAAAATGAATTTTTCCTACACTATGCACTTATAATAATATCAAATGTTTCTTTTTAATGCGTATCAAGCATCTTTGACTAACATAAGAAGAAATCTCCTCCAAGTCTGCGTTTGCATTGTGTGTGTGGCGGGAGGTCTTATGGTAGTCTCATTTTTAAAAAGCATTACGAATTGTCTTTGAAAATCTTTTGTTGAATGTTTTAAAAGATAAACTGTTTTTGTTGCTCACACCAGTCCCACGACTGATCCGGGGTTTATTGTTTCTTTCCTAAACTCTGGATGCTCATTATTTTCTACACGAGCAGTCTAGAGTTGGGTTTTTCAGATAGTCAGATTAGTAGGTTATCTGGAGTTGGTTCAGTCTTTGGATCGCACCAGTCTTGTTGAGCTTGGTGCATCGTTATTGGTGGTTCGAGCTATTGCTGGATTGATTCTTGGAAATGGATTTGCAGTTTTTGGAGTTCTTCGTTGAAGACTATCTTAGAGTTATTTTGTTCCGCTGCTGGATGTTATCTATTTTCTTTTCCGCTGCTATTTTATTGTATCATATCTCTGATGTATATTGATATCTATTGGATCATCTGTTGTATCAGATATTGTATCAAAGCTGTATATCAATGTATTATTCTTTTATTCCGCTGTGTTGTTTACTTAATGATTGTTATAAGCTCCGGCGAATCGGATTTGAACGGTCGAATCTATGGCATTCGAATACGATATGAAGTATGGATGTCGATTTTCGAGCGGGCAAAATTCGAGTCGTTACAATCACACGCCATGTCACCTCCACATTAAACCTTAATTCATATTCGAGCACACACGCTGCTTAGACCGCCATGATCTCAACGATGACTAATGAATCGCTGCTTCTACGCAATCATCCATGACCATCAGGCATGACCATCGAGACCACAAGCTCCGGCCGCCCAATATGGCCGCGCGACACCCCCCTTTCAACGCCCTAGGCGTACGCGCCGCCGCCTATACAAGGCTATCTCGAAAAATCTGTGCCCCCTTCGACCAAAGAGACTGTGACGACGCATAGTGTACGCCGATCTCCTCCCGCTGCTACTCCCTGATCGAAGCCTCGTCGCAAATCCACCGTCAAAACCTATAACCACATATGAATGACAGGGGATAAATGCCCAATTTCCATGATCCAAATCAAAAAACAAATCACACATTTGACTTGCGCTCGTCGAGAGCTTCAAATCGATATATAATTCGATATTTTTGAGGAGTTTAAATTTTTGATTTGATTTTGATTTGCAATTGAATTTGGAATTGGAAGTCGGATTGTCTGTCATTGGAAAGAGGAGATGAGAAAGAAATGTATGTACAGATAATAGAAAATAAAGGGCTTCTAGGATTTATAACGGGCTATAAATAGGTAGATCAAAAATATAACGGATGGACCAGATTGATTTGAAAGTAGAACGATAAATGACCCGAAAAGCCCGTTCTGACTCCAGAACGAAAATGGGTCAACCTATATATCAAAATAGATGTTTTCGATAATTTTAAACTCAATGGAACATATTTCAAGTCATAATTCCATCGTATGAAGAAGTTAGCTTAAAATCAGCTTATTTCAAATTGATTTCAAGTAAATTGATTTCTAGGCGTTTCGAGCCCGTACGATCAAACGACAAGTCCGATCATTATATAACTTGAAATCCTACAATAATTCACCGTTAAGAATCCGACGAAACTGGTTTCGTCAAAATCCGAGACAGTGGCCAAAATGGCTATTTTCATGTTAATTAAATAAATTAATATTAAACTAATTAAATCACTTTTTAATTTCAGATAAATTAACTAACATTTTTATCATTTTTGATTTCATAGACATTTACAATAACTTAAAACAAATTTACATATCAAATTCTGACTGTAATTAAATCCAATTAATTAAATTTAAATTTCTATAAATTGTTTTAATTCAATTCAGACCTTTTATTCTAACAATTATTACTATACAGACATATTTTACATTGTTTATATCTTGTTACATTAACATGCTACAACTACCATCTTTATTTATATTAACTACTATATTTCAATTATATTGAATTTTTGTAAATTTTATACATTAATTATAATTTAAAATCCAATTAATTTATTTATCTTGGTTTCATTCTTTTTATTAAATCATTACTTCCTTAAGAATATAATTAACATTTCTATACACTTTATTACATTTACAATTTGTAATCATAGTCTTATCTCACATCAATGTAACATTTAATTTCATTTAATTATAATTGATTTCCATTTTAATTTAACAGACTAAATAAATAGGTAACAAATAATAGTTTGCCACCATTAACTTTTAATCACATTAATAAGTTATTATTTACAGCCAAATGTTATAATTACTTACCTAACACTGATTTCATTCAATTACCATTTATTATATATTATTCCATTAATTAATTAATATTTACATTTGTTTTCCTATATTCACTTCATAACCAAGTATAACCTTATAATCATTTCAATTGATTAGTATTCCATTCAGACTGTTAATAATTAACCTAAATTAACATTTTTACATTTCATTTTAGTTATTATTTCATTACTATATCATAAATTTTTATTTCTTCCAATATTAAATCACAAAAATCTTATTATATTAACTATTTTAATTTGAAAATTACGGGTCATTACATATTATAAAAGCAAAACATGGGAGTAACAATATACAATAGAAAAAAAACAAAAATTCTCTTTTATTTCATGATTTGCTATAAGAGTTAAGTTATATAATCAAAATACATAATTTTTCCTAGGGCACACTCTCAACTTTATCAATATCCTACTTGTTCTTGGGCCCCACTAGAGTAACTCATAACAATAATTTTGATCAATTTTCCAATACAAACTAAGAAAGAGGCTTAATTATTGGATCTGTAATATTATTATTTTGTATCTACTTTTTCAACATTAATAAACTATTTTTTGACCTGGCAATTACGGGGAGCATATCTCAACCACTTATTGAGCTATTGGTTCCTGTTACAATCCAGAATGCATATTGGTATCATTAATATATTACTGGATTCTTAGTAGTGGGAACCATTTTCGACTTTCTTATAAATTTGCGCATATGTACATCTTTCACTAAGGTTATGTACTTAGCATTTATACTTGAATTCGCTACAACCACTCTTTTTTATCATTTCCAATCTAAAGCCATGTTATCAAAGTCAAAAATGAATTAAAATTTGACATGTTGTTTTCTATGCCAATCATGAAGTTCAAGTCTATATACTCCATCATAAGGATTTTTTCTTTCCATAAACTTCTATAGTATCTTATACTCTAAATTGTATTTCAACAATTGAACCTGGATTTGATATTCTCTTACTAACTAAGTGTATAAGCAAATTTTGGTCTTGTACATACAGTAACACATATGATTGTTCCTATTACTGATAAATAAAGAATCCATCTCATATGTTCCATGTTCAACTTTCCAAGTACGATATCTATATACATTGACAGGGACACTCCCAACATCTTCTTATACCGAGTATAAGAATAGCTTTTTTAAACCCTTTTACTGAGAATCAAATAACGAAGCTTTAACTTATTTTAACATGGGTACATCATTACTGATTCACAAGAATGTTGTTTGCATATGGTATTAGAAATATCTTGGTACCTTATTTTTTTTACCAGACTCATGCTTGTTATGCATTTTACTGAAACTAAACCATTTGACTACTCTATCAAAATATCTTCCTAACTCGTAGTTGTTTGTTAAAGATCAGATAGCGCTCTTAAAAAGTTTACAAGCTTTATTGCCACTCTTACAGACTTTGAAACATTTTGTTTTTGGTGTGCAAAGTGTCTCCTCTAAAATCATTATTTAGACGTTCTTTTTCGGTGACAATATGCCAAACTCATAAACCTATTGTACGATAAATTTTGAGTAGAATTTGAATGACTTAAGCATGTTAACTGGCTAATTAATTAATTAACTTCCACATCTCAAATCAACGAGATCAATTCCCATCAAACTTGCTTTATATATTTCCAGATGCATTGATCTTTTACATGAAGACTAACTTGTGGCTAATGGATCATATCCTTTTGGGTTCCATTACTTCCTGGGTAAATATTATAAATAAATTAATAATAAACTCTATAATAAAAAATATATATCAAACTTGCTTTATATATCTGTATATCTTAATTTTTTTAAAGGTTGAAAGCAAAAATTATATATATGTGTATGCATGTCTGTTATAAAGTGTGTTCTTGGTATATTATTTAATCCACATTATAATGTATAGATATACGAAAAGGTTGTTTTCATACTTTGGGCTGAAAATATGAAAGTAAGAAGAATAAATATGAAGTAAATTGAAATATGTTGATCTAGCTGGTTATTAACACATTGTCCTACGAGCTATTTCCTTCACAGATACCTCATTTCTCCTCCTACCTTGGCTTGCAAAGATGAGCTATAGGATATAATTTATTATAGTGGATGCAAGGGCTTAAGGTTAGAAAATATCTCAAGAACTAGAAAATAGGTGGGTGGTTATAGCCACCAATAGGCAGGAATATTTATCATATATTTTCACCTTTTCTTCACTTATTTGAATCTTATCCAATAAAATTAAAGTAAAATATTCTACCACACTTTATCATTATATATTTAGTTGTAATATATATATATATGTGTGTGTGTGTGTGTGTGTGTGTACGTATGTACTTATGTACATATGTATTCGGCTAAAAATAATTCATTTAAGCACTTATGGTTTAACTTAATTAATATGTAACTATTATATGTTATTTAATTAATTTTAATATTTTAAATAAATAATTAAATTCCATTGAAAATTATATCACATTTATAATAGTTTCCTTCATTTTAGTTTGTAACATTTATATACCAATCGACTTAATTAAACTCAGTAATATGGTGATTAAGTATTATTTTGTGACTCTCCGGTGTGAACCGGCTATTAGTAATATCTAAAATTTTCAAATATTAAACCCTGTATGTACCATGCTAAAGTACAGTAGTGGACATGAGTTAAGTTGCTTACAAATCACTTAGGTGAAATCCAATTTCTAACATTTATTAATCTACACCCTAAGTAATGATATTCTATGCATGTTATTTTCATCAACATTATATCACTGAGATATTAGAGTTTGGTCGCTTACCAAAAAATCCAAAAATATATGAAGTAAATTGCTTACTTCCACTTTAACGCCTTCGGTTCAATTTGATATCATTTATCTATTAAGCGGTTTGCTCAGACCAAGGATTTTGACTTTAATTTGACTACTATTTGCAGTGATACTAACCTTTTACAACAAAGGATATGCATTCTCCGTGGGTAATGTTTCACTTCAAGTAGTTCAATATATACCCAATTATGGACGTAAGATGTACATTCTGTCATGTGATTGACCATAATCATAGTATAATCTAGATACTTAAGGAAACGGTACCTTCGAGTCTATAGACTATTGCATATCATTATATGAGATTTTCTATTTTGATTTAGCTTTATCAACCTATAGATAACTCTCATTGAGTCATTTTGTAATTTTTCTAAATGATCACAATTAGGTATCCCTTTGGTGTCTCTAACAGTCATGAGTAATTCACCATCCATGGTTTGGAGAGCATTACATACACTACTGTCAATATATGCACTGATATCCTTTTCTCCAACATCTTGACTAGGAACATTTTAAGGATAAATATTTTAAAAATTCATTTCAATAATCATGTTCACAAAAACATTTGAAACAACAATCGAATCAATATGTTTCCTAAGGTTTTCCAGTTATATATGTTTAATGTATTCAGATCATTACTTACATTGCAATATTACAATACATAAATAGAAAACAAAACAAAACGCATAATTTATTTTAAATAAGATTCTCATATAAGAGTCAAATTGTATAACAAATTACATAATCCCCCCAAGGAACACCTTCAACCCTATCAGGGGCAACTTTGTGTTTGATAGGAGACCATATGTGTAGTGTTAAGTGAATGGTGTGGGTAGGGGGTACACCCTTAGATATAAGCTGATTGTGTAAATTAGTGGGTAATATGTTAGCGAGAAGATAAGACAGTACATATGTACATAATGTTGTAACTTGTAAGCTAGCATAATATTGTCACGTGTTGTGCGTAAATAAATGAGCCTATGGTTAACATGGATATGTGAAACATGGTTAGCTATGTAATCTAAAGATAATGTATTCTTCCTAAGATAAATGAATGCAGTACGGTTTGTGTTATAACCTAATGTTATGGTATTCTACCAAAAGAAGGTACCACGTGTTTGACGTTGAAGCTATGTTTGGGTAATATTCGAGAATTATTCACACCAACAATATATTTGACCATAATATTTTTTTCTTGAGATTCTCTTGTTTAGGAGTAGACCATGGAGGACATTCTTAGATAGATGCGGGATGGATCTCTATAGACAAGATAAGTGCAGTGCAGTTTTAAATGTTTTATTTTTGTATCTTGGCCTAAGCCATGTTCATGTAATGAATTCTAAAGATTTGGGTTCTTGCTAGGTGATCAGCATATAAGCCTAGACTAAATTATTGATTTTGAAATGGTTCCCATAAATAGGCATTGTGAATTATTATATGTTTATTTGAAATGCATTGTAAACGTGCGTGTAACAACTCGCCATCCACAATCTTCTGATTCTACATCCCAGTTGATACTCAAATCCCAAAGACCATAAACTGCAGATTGTTAGTTGAAATATCATATAAACAACATAAAGAGCTATCTACTTTTAATTCTTTCAAACTCGCAGAGGGAAATAAAATATAATATAACATAACTTTCTAAATCAACTGGACAATAAACTAAAGTGTTATCACATCAGTTTAAAATAACTCTTTCATGGTATGCAGCTTAACATAGTCATGGGATATTGTAAAAAGTTACAAGATACTGAAATAGTGTATAAATAGATAAAGCAATGTAATTAGCATGGCTCCATCGGATCTCTGTGGTCATCCGCTTACCTCAAACACTCTCTAGGCCCTTGTCAACATCTCGTAGATAAATATAAAAGAGAAATAAAGAGTGGTCAAACATAATCCTTGCGGATGACAAAATATCTTTAAATATACGATAACAATATGCCAATAAAATGTTTTTATAGAGTACTCCTACACTTATCATCTTTAGGGTTGTTCATGATTGTTATTATAGTCTATCATTCATAGAATTTCAACGGTCATTCCTATAACTATAACATATAACCAAATCAATAACAAAGCAATGATGACAAAGGCCACAAACATCCCACTACCAGTCATGTGAGGCGACGACAAAGGCCGACAACACTTTTAGACCAATATACTTTACTACCATTTAACGTAGGTTACTAACTTTATTTTTCTTACCATATGCTCTGAAAGCAGGAACAATCATATGTCGTACATTGACCCTACTACATCTAACCTGCTTAAACAAAGATTTAGGTATAATTACTATAATGAATTAGATAGATATCTCTATCTCCCTTAGCCTATACACATTCATCTGCTAATTTTCAACATACTAGTATCGATACACATTCATATGCTAATTTTCAACATATTATTATCAATACACATTCATGATTACCATCAAATTAGTATTTACTATACATACATATACATATCATTCAATGTCTTAATGTTGTTACTCGATCGAGGTAAAACAACCTTAACCTTTTATATTGGCCCTGCCTAGTTCGAGGTTTAACTTGCGCAAACTACAGACATAGAGACATTTGTTCAAATATTTCAGACATGGATTGTGGAATTATGGGTCCTAAGACTAATTAAACACTAGATGGGAGGCAAATAGTGTTTTCTAACTTATTTAAATCTTTTTAAATTTCTTTCAAGTTAAATATTAAATCATGGATTAACAACACATGATTATACTATCAAACAGTCACAGATGTAATCAAAAATAAAAATAAAAGCAGTAAAGCAAAGTAAAGAGTTAGAGAGAGGTCTCTTGGGATTTTATACTGGTTCGGATTTCACCTACATGCCATCCCATATAATTGCTTGTACATATTTCTTTTCAAATGCCAACCTTTAACTAAGAAAAAGGCAAACTGAAATATAATATTGATTTCGAGGTTACGAGACACACCTCCTAAATTCCGAGCTCAAGGTAGACTCAATTGATTTGACAAGACTACAAACACATCTACTAGATTTTTGGGCTACTAAGCAGACCCACTTGATTTGTATGGGCTACACACACATCCATTACAAATAAAGTAGATAGTTTTTTTAAAGACAATTTCTTGAGCTTTAGATACAATGGATCCTATATCCTCTTAGACAGCACTTTGATTTTTGAATAGAGAGAGGGAGATGTTTTCAAAATAGTAAGAAAGTAGTACTGAATCTATGTAGCGAAGTATGAATTGATTCTAAGTGATTTTGAAGAGAATAGATTATATATTCAATGGATTTTTTAAGAGAGTAAGAGGTGGGAAGAAAATAAGTAAATCAAACTTTAAAATTCGTTTGAACTCCCTTTTATATAGTAATCAATAGATGTATCCGTTCGTAAAGATTTATGACGGATAGACATTTCCATTCAAAATTTGAAAAACCACTTAGTGGCATGTATCTCGACATACCATCTCTATATACGTTGACATATGCATGTACATTTTGAAAACTTGTTTTTTTAAATGTTTGAAAATCCTATACTTTGCAAAATAATTTGATACTTTGTAAAATAGTTTAAACATAGTTTATAAAAAAATTGAACTTTGAAAAACTTTATTAGATATTTTGAAATATAGTTTGAAAAAATATAAAAGACAAAAAATAGGAGACAGAGATCAAAGATTACTATCAGGGACTTTAACAATATAAGTTATGACTCTATACATTAAATTATAAACTTGAGATCTTCATATTTTGGTAATTGTACTCGTGAGTCTTCATGTCTATCTTCTTGAGTCTTTATACTGTGCAGTCTTCGATGCAACACCTGTATAATATTCTGCACTGTATACTATATAACATGGTAAAACATCGATATCTACATTTTATATGATTGTATATAGTTTTTTATGGTTGTTGTTATCAAAATCAATAACTGAGGTATTAACAAGCTCCTCTTTTTTTATAGTGGCAACCATTAAACAATCTTGCATATAAATATGATATAATTCCCCATGATTTAGATAACTCCCACTAAATATATGCATGGTATTTTTTATTTTTCTCGCCCTTTATCATCAACAAAAATGGACAAAAAATGAAAACTCCCCTAAAATCAAATACTTCGAAACTATAGAATCAAAATCAATAAATAAGCACTTAAAGTAATCAAAGCATATTAAGCATGATGTAATATGATATTAATTATGATAACTATATGATGATTATGATATAAACGAGGACGATTAAAACTAGATTAAAATTAGTTATATGATAAATTATGGTATAATGATAAATAAGATAACACATACTATGTTTATTAATTCAAATTCAAATCATACTATAAGTTCAAACATCCAAATAAATGAAAAACAAACAAATCCAAATATCAATCCAAATACACACACCAAACCAAATCAAATCCTAAGTGTACTTATCTAAATACATATTTATAATTTAAAACAAACCAAATAACTAGACATTCCTTGAAACCTCAACCCAACCGTCGGATCCAAATATGCTTTGATGGCATCCCAATCTTCCTTATCTTTGTTGATAGAGCATTCTCGGTTGTTTGTTTGATCATCTTTGATTAAGAAAGAAATCAACCATCAAAGGGCATCATAATGCTTTTATTTCTCTTTGATTATCTGCATTTGACTTAATTCTAAATGCCTTTGATTTCTTGAGATAAGGATAAGAATATCCTTGAAAGACTGAAGTGTTTGTTCAAGGTTTTCACATAATTTTTAGTGTGGAGAAGGCTTTTTTTTCTAGAAAATGTTTGATAATGAAAAGAGAATAGAGAATAAAATAATGAATGAGTTTTTCTGAAAGATATAGGCTTATATAGGAGTGAAAAGTTTTTTGGAAAGATTGAATAGGTGGTAGTTATTTTATTTGTAAATTTTAAAATTTTGCCAAACGGTTAACATATGCCGACATATACAATGTATGTATGTCGACATACATACCTAAAAATGCAAACTGATACTAAATATGGGTTACGGAATTATGGATCATAAGGCTAATTAAACATTAAAGGCTGGTGAATAGTGTTTTCTAAGTTGTTTATATATTTTTAAATTTATTTCAAGTTAAATATTAAATCATTGATTAACAACAGAGAATTATATTATCAAACAGTTATAATTGCAATCAAAAAGAAAAGTAAAGTAAAGTAAAGTGTAAGAGAGATAACACTAGGGATTTTATACTAGTTTGGATTTCTTCTACATCCAGTTCTATACGATTACTTGTATAGATTTCTTTTCAAATTCCAATTTTTAATCGGGCAGTAGGCAAACCCAAAAACAATCTCGATTTTGAGGCTACAAGACACACCCTCCTGAATTTACGAGCTTAGGGTAGACTCGTTTGATTTGACCGGGATATAAGCACACCCACTAAATTTCCGGGATACTAAGCACACCTATATAATTTGAATTGGCAATGAGCACACCCAAAGCAAATACAAATAGAGTTTATAGGTTTTCCAAAGATAATTTCTTGAACTTTGGATACATTGGATCATATATCCTCTTAGACAGCACTTTGATCTTTGAATTGAGAGAGAGAAAGAGAGATGTTTCCAAAATAGTAAGAAAGTAGTATTGGATCAATACAATGAAGTATGCATCGATTCTAAGTGATTATGAAGAGAATAGAGTATATTTTCAATGGATTTTTTAAAAGATTAAGAGGAGGGAAGAAAATAAGTAATCTAAACATAAAATTAGTTTGAACTCCCCTTTATATAGTAACTCAACAATCTGCTTATATATCGATATATTCATGTACATTTTGAAAACTTGTTTCTTTTAAAAAAAATTGAAAATTTTATACTTTGTAAATAATTTGATACATTGTCAAATAGATTGAACATAGTTTATAAACATTTTTAACTTTGAAAAACTTTTATAAAATATTTTGAAATATATTATGAATTTTTTTTTTGTTTTTAAAAAAATATAAAAGATATAAAATAGGAGATAGAGATCAAAGATTGCTATCAGGGACTTTAACAGTACAAGTTATGACTCTATACACTAAATTACCATCTTGAGATCTTCATATCTTGGTTTTTGTACTCATCAGTCTTCATGTCTATCTTCTAGAGTCCTTATATATACAGTCTTTAATTCAACACATGTATAATATTCTGCATTATATGCTATATAACTTGGCAAAACATTATTATTTATATTTTATATGATTGTATATGGTTGTTCTTATCAAAATCAATAATTGGTGTATTAACAGACATGCTAAAGAAAAGCATTATCGGCTCTTCAGACTCCTGACCCCTTGATGCATGTGTCTGAATTAATATTTCAAATGTTCAAACCCTATTTTTAGACGTTTAAAAAGTGGTCTAAAAATGAATGTAAACTACTCAATATTTGAAAAATGATTGTATTTTGACGATAACAGCATAATAATGCTACTATTGATTTTATCAAGTATCCAGGACATTCAAGAAGCAAATACATGTGCGCAGTCCAATATGATAATGCACATATGCACAAGTACAAGATATGAAGGATGCAAAAAAATTATATTTCAAAATGCACTTCACATCCTTTCGTTCTCGAAGATACCCGGTCTTCACCACCGTCTTCAAATGCACTCAAATTCATCGTATCATTATTCGAAATGGCTTTTATGACACAAAGTCCTCTCCCGGCTAATCCGAATAATGAGCGTTTATTTAAAACACGTGGATACACAAGTCATAAAGATTCATCATTTAGATTCGATGTGGGTTTCGGATAACCAATTGGAATCCGACTCTCTGTCGCATCGAAATTCAAATGCCGTTTAAAAGCCAACAATTTTCACATTCACACAGACATACATCACAGGTATCACAGTTCAATTCACAACAATTCACATCACAAAATATCACAATCACATGTCAGGGGTATCAATCAATTTAAAGTATTTAATAATAATCAATCATCTATAAGTAAGATGAAATAACAGTGTGATTATAATTAATCACATGATTATTTTCATTAATTATCTTTAATTAGTGATTAATTATCCTTAATTATAAATTAATTAAATCCTTAATTGTTAATTAATTAATCTTAATTACTAATTTATTAACCTTGATTATTATTTAATTAACCTTTAATTATTAATTAATAATTAATGCTTAATTATTAATTAATTAATCTTAATTACTTTTAATAATTAATTATTCATTCATTAGTTACATTAGTTAATTTATCCTTAATTATAAATTAATTAACCTTGAATTAATAATTAATTAACCTTTATTTAATTATTCTTTAATTATTAAGTAATTATAAATCATTTATCTTAATTATCATTTAATTATTATTATGCTCTTTATTTAATAAACTTTATAATTAATTTACATTAACACATAAATTAACTTAAGGTATTCAAGTTACTTAATAATTTAAAAACATTTAATCTTCTTAATCAACTCCTTAATTAATCATTTTAAGTTAATTTAAAAGTAAAGGTTATATATAATTCAAAACATTTTAAAATTAATTAAATTAAATTATAAAAAACTTCACTAATCCAAACTTAAACAAAACCCTGATTATTTAAAAGAAATAAGTTAAGAACATTAGTTAAATTTAAAACTTGATTAGTTTTAAAATTTTAAAACTTGATATTTCGTCAAAAACTCTAGACCTGAGTCTCACCCGAGTCACACCCGTATACAACCCCGAGCAATATCCCATACCCACGTCTTCGAGTCCAACGCTATACGACTTCGAGTTCAACCCTGAGGCAAAGCCTTCTTCCCAAACTATAACGAACGCAGACACTTAAACTATCTCATGTACGTGTACACGAACCTCGATCGCTTTCAACCATCACTGGGACCTTCAACAAGTGGCCGGTGATCCCCTCAAGCCCCACGACCATCCAGAAACCCAAATCATCGACGAACTCAAGGTTTTACCATCCGACCTAAGCTGGAATAAAACTTCGATCACCAAAACTCATTCGCTTCGCCGCCTCAGGCCACTAGAGGTCACGCAACTCCGTCTGAAGCTTCGTTTACCCCCTAGCTTCGATCGCCACCTGTGCGATCGATTCCAATGCGACGATGAGACGACAGCAATACGAAATTCGACCGTAACTAAAATATGGGGATAAACCATAAAACATTGCCGACCGACTACCACGGTGGTAAATAATTCCACCCACCATTTTTGCCGACGCCACTGGCCTCCTCGCCAACTTCACCAGCGATCTCGGAGTTCAAGAACTCTCCGATCACCAGAATATTGTCAAAACCCATTTTACGTTCAACTTACAAATTCTCATAATTTCTTAACTTAAAAATCATGATTTTGTTTTTAAAAATCATGGTTTATACAGACGAACAGGATCATGCAATCAAAATTCAAGTTTTAATCAATTAATTTTTGAATAAAATTTGATTTGGCTGTGTTTTTATATTACCCAGTAAACCCTTTTATTTTAAATACTTAAAAATATTTTTAGAATTGAGATCTTGCCAATTCTAACATGTTTTATTTAGACATCAAAGTCTATAGATGATCAAAGGATGAGATTTTGATTTCTTTGACTGGTTTGAAGCCTGTAATGCTTAGAACAGAGACATATGTCTATTCTCAGGCATGCACAGTCACGTTTATATACATATATATACATAGACTTGTACACATGCAAATAATTTTCAACTTCACTTCTGGCATGATTACAAATAACAGGTAAAAATCCAAATTTCAGAAAGGTTTACTCACCTGGATGTTTAAAACAGAAAGCTTTTTAAACCTGGAAGTAAATTTTGTTCCTGAATTTTGAAAATCTGAGTTATACTTTTGATCTGGGCTTGATTTTGTTGAGTTAGATTGCTTGATTGCTGAGTTGAAATTTGTTTTACAGGCTTGAGCTTTGAATTTTCATAATCACTTGATGGCTTGAGATGATTTCCAGGCTTTAGACTTTAAATTGTAAAAGGTGTTTAATTTCTAGGTTTTGCTTATTTGCTTTAATGATTTTCTGGTTTGAGTTTTACAGATTTTTGATTTCTTGCTTTTGCTGGTTTGAGGTTTGATCAGATTAAAGAAAATGAGCAAGAAGGAGATATTGTGTTTATATAATCTTGTTTCTCATTTTATTTAATTTTCTCAAAATAAAAAATAAAATGACACTTGTTAAATTTAATGGCAAGATCGTTACACATGTTAAATTACTTGTTTCATGGATTATACTTGTTAATACTATGTGTTAAAAATTTAACACTCGTATTTTACATGAGAAAAATATTTACATATTATTTTACATTGTATTTTCTGTTTTATAAATACCTTTTCTTATTTATTATTATATACAATTATAAAAAATATGTTTTAAAACTAATTATACATTAAATAAATCACATATGTAACGACCCTAAATTTCCGACCCGGTTTAAAATTTTAAAATCCATCGTTTTAATATAAAAAATTTGAATTTATAAACGATCTCAATTAACGTCCAAACTTTATTTATGACATACGTCTAGTTAGATATGAATATAGAAAAAGTTTCGTCGCAAAATATTACAGTAAATTTCGTTCGCGTTTTACTGTATATCAGTTCATAAAAAGCTGCGTAAAATTTATCTTTCAAATCCAAATATTTTTTCACATTTATTTTGCAAAAATTATTCTGATCAAGATTATGTAATTCGTTTCGTCAAAAAATGTCATCGCCTGTTCCGTTTAAATTGTTTTGCAAAACGAACAATTTAAGCGGCGTAAATTCGAATTTTTATAAAACCATCATATTGCAATAATCTATGTACCGTTGGAAGCGCATCGTCGCACTGATCAAAACGGTATATTTATTCATGCAAATCGGAGTCCGACGGGAATCATCGCATTAATTAAATCGTTCCGAGCGGACCGGTTAAACAATTTTAGCCCAGATTCTTTGGTCCGTATCCATTAGAAATTTGAAAATAAAATCTCAGCCGATGCAATTAATGGGGTAGTTGGAGGCTAGGGGTTGGCATTGGAAAGAGTGGTGACGTCTCGGTATTCCATAATGAAATTGATGGTTACGAAATTGTGAAACTTAAAAGAAGCAAACAAACAGTCCTTTTCAATTTTCACTGTTCCACAGCACAAAATTTCAAAAACCCGAACCCTACTCAGCCACGTCCCTAAAACCCGAACCCCACTCTCCACCGTCCACCCAGTTCCGACCGTGTGCATGCAAAGTGGGTGCATGCATGTGTTTAGTGAGGGCATGCATGTGCTTCTACAGTGGGTTCGTAACCCATGCGTGCGTGTATGGTGCCGCGTGCGTGCATGAATTTTAAATGTGCTCAGGTGGAGGTCACGGCTGAAAAGAAAAAAAAACATGCATGTTATAGCATGCTGGGAGTTAGTGATGAGCAGTGCATGCGTGTTTGGTCGTGTGCGTGTGTGTGCCGTGTGAGTGGCGTGAGTGAGTAGTGTTGAAATCATGCAGAAAAAAAATAAACTGTGCATGATGTTGAGTTGTGAGGTGGCGTGCATGTGTGTGCCGTTGTGAGTTGTTAAAATGCATTTTCTATGAGTCTCGTGCATGCGTGTGAAATAAAAAGGAATAAAAAAAGGAAATGAAATTGAACGGTATCGATTTGTTGAGTAAATAGTAACCGTTTTCCTTTTTCTCTATTGTTGCAGCAACCGACTGAGTTTCTTTTGCAGCAGCATCGATCTCTCAACTTTCTCTTCTTACTCTATTACCGGTAAGCGCATTTATATAAATTTATAAATTATATATGAACGTTCATTGAATTAATATCGTCTCTCTTTTTTCGATATTTGCAGTGTCCGTTGTTCGTGTCGTACCGACTTCATTCGTGCTTCTTTTTCTTCGCCGTCAATTTCCTTATCCACGAAAGGTGAATTAATTTTCACCATTATATTCTTATGCAAGTTCGGATTGATGAATGATTGCTATGTGATGTTGAATTGGATGTTAATTGTTAATGCTAAAGTGATAATTGAAATTGATATAGGATAGTTAACAACTTAAAAGGGATTATATATGTCGAATTTTGATTTGTTAAACTTGACCCCTTTATATGTTGAATATTGATTAGTTAAACTTGACCCTTTTAATTGTAAATTAATTGACATGTAGAATATGATAAATTACACTTTGAACCTTTGAACGTATATTGGATTAATTGTTGTAGTATTAAAATTGAAATTTAAATTGAATGACAAGTGAAAAACCATAATGTTATAATCTTTAATCTACATGAAATGATAGTGTAGATTCTAGAAATAATTATATTAATTTGCATAAATAACAAATGTAAATTAAAACGATTATTTCGGGATTATTTAAATAAAAAATTTAAATTGTTATGTATGGATGCTATTGCTTGTTTATTTACTTTGACACCATCCCAGTTATCACACTGCAAGTTTCCTTTGTATGCTTTGATTTTTGAATTGAAATGGAATCGGGTTGAAATGATAGATACCCAAATAACTTTGACTTAGGATAGAAAATTAAATTAAACCCGATTTGCCAATTTTTTAATTTAAAATAAAATAAAGTTTTATTTGACTAACAACAAGGTTTTGAATAAAAATTGGAATTTAAATTCGAATGAATGTAAATGTGAATATTTGAATTGGAAACAAATATTAACGTCGTAATTGACAAAAGAACATTGTTTAAAATTTAATTTTTTAATAATTAAATTTAGAATTATTTGATAATTAATTTTGGAGTTATTAATAATTAAGTTTGAAATTAGTAATAATTAATTTGGAACTATTAATAATCAAGTCTTGAAATTTATTAATAATTATGTTTGGAATTATTAATAACGAAGTTTGGAATAATTAATAGTTAAGTTTTTAAATGTATTAATAATTAAGTTTGGATTTATTAATGAATGAGTTTGAAATGTTAATAATTTAGAAATTGAAACTATTGGTAAATTGATGAGATTGAATTATTTAATAATTAAATTGAATTGAATTTTCTTAAGTGAAATTGAACGTCTTGGATAAGTGAAACTAAGCTTCTTATTTATTAAGTTTGAAATTGTAACAAAGGTAATAAATGAATGAAATTGAATTTCTTTAACAAGAAATAAAATGCGTTTATTGAAACAAATGAAAGACTTGAAATTAAAAGAATTGGATTTGACAAAATTAATTTAAATTAAATTTGTAGCTTTGACATAATGAAGTTAAACTTAAGTGATTAATTTAATGAATTAGAAATTTAATGAAAATTGTTTAAATGATAAATTAATTTAATGAATATCGAATAAAATCGATAAATGGGTTTAAATCGATTTGAACGTTAAATTAAGTTTAAATGATTATGGAATGGAACTTATATACAAATTTAAGTGTATACTTGAACTATTCAAATCAAAATTTGAAATCTAACTATAGAATTCTGAAATGGAATTGAAAGTTATGACATGTAAATTTTGGAAATTGTTTGGGAAAGACGGTAGCGAAGGATTGACCGTCTATACTGATGCCTGCCGGGATGGATTAGGAGCAGTCTTAATGCAGAAAGGAAAGGTTATTGCCTATGCGGGTCGTCAGTTAAAGACCCATGAAGCAAATTATGCAACTCACAATTTAGAGCTTCTTGCGGTTGTATTTGCTCTTAAGCTATGGAGGCACTATCTACTAGGAACCAAATTTGAGTTATTCACTGACCACAAGTCATTGAGATATATTTTCTCGCAAAAGGATTTGAATCAGAGACAAGTCCAATGGCTCGAATTCTTAGCTGCATATGACCTTGATATAAATTACACTCCGGGGAAAGCAAACACCGTGGCCGATGTTTTGAGCAGAAACCAAGCTATGGCATGTTGTAATATTGTTGAAAGAATGTTATTCCAGCTTTCCGTCTCCCCAACTCTTATGGATCGTATTATAGCCAAGCAATACGAAGACACTTTGCTTTATCGCATCAAAGAAATAGTTCTCGGAAGAGTTGGAAATGTTGACGATAAATTGGGTGCGTATGATGACAGTAATGGAGTCTTGAGAATTGATAATAGGATTTGTGTTCCCAATGTTGATGGTCTAAGACAGGAAGTGTTGAGAGAAAACCATCAATCTTCGCTTCCATTTCATATTGGTGGAGTGGGATGAAACGCAATATTTCTACCTATGTTAGCAGATGCACAACTTGCCAACAAGTTAAAGCTTACCACAGAAAGACAGCTGGTTTGCTTCAACCACTAGAGATTCCAGGTTGGAAGTGGGAGCAGATTTCTATGGACTTTATTGATGGGCTGCCAAGGACCAGAAAGGGTAACGAAAGCATTTGGGTGATTATCGATAGACTGACGAAGTCTGCTCACTTTATTCCAGTCAAGTCCACTCGTACAGCTTCGAGTTTGGCAGGGATATATATGAGAGAAGTTGTTAAACTTCATGGTGTACCATCAAGTATCGTATGCGATCGAGATCCTATTTTCACCAGTAAATTCTGGAAAGCATTTCAGGATACTTTGGGCACCAAACTGAATCTGAGTACAGCTTACCACCCTCAGACAGATAGCCAAACTGAGAGGGTGGATCAGATTTTGGAAGACCTTCTCCGAGCTTGTATTATAGACTTTGGTGGATCCTGGGAAGACCATCTTCACTTGGTTGAATTCACTTATAATAATAGTTACCAGGTAAAGAATTTGAATTTCAAATTTGAATAAGTATATCTGAATTTGAATTAATCATTCTTTATAAATCAGGCAAGCATTGGTATGGCACCGTTCGAAGCCTTATATGGACGGCCGTGCAAATCGCCGGCTTGTTGATCGAATCGGGTGATCGATTAGTGTTTGGTCTAGAAATAATTTTGGAAGCTTCTGAAAAAGTCGAAGAAATCAGGAAGAAGATAAAGACGGCACAGGATAGACAGAAGAGCTACGCTGACAAAAGGAGAAGAGATCTTGAATTTAGCGTAGGAGACAAAGTATTTCTGAAAGTGTCGCCTGTAAAGAATATTGTTCGATTTGGAAGGAAAGGGAAGCTAGCTCCCAGATTTGTTGGTCCGTTTGAGATTACGGAAAGAGTTGGAACATTGGCATATAGAGTTGCATTACCAAAGAAGTTCGCCGGAGTGCACGATGTGTTTCACGTCTCACATCTTCGCAAAGTTGTGCACGATCCATCTATGACCATTCCCACTGCTCAGTTGGAAGAGTTAGTTATTGAGCCTGACTTGACTATTTAGCGAAAGCCACTTCGGATAGTCGATCGTGAGACAAAGCAACTCAGAAGGAAGTCGGTAAATCTCGTCAAAGTACAGTGGAGTGCAATGAGCGAGATTACACATGGGAAACTGAGGATAGTATTCGGGATTCAAACCCCGAATTACTATAGTATAATTCTAATTTCTCAAAATCTATCTTGACTTTTCTACTTATTTCATTCCTACTTCACTCGTCTCGTTCCTTTTCGAGGACGAAAAGCTTTGAGTGGGGGGAGATTGTAACGACCCTAAATTTCCGACCCAGTTTAAAATTTTAAAATCCATCGTTTTAATATAACAATTTTGAATTTATAAACGATCTCAATTAACGTCCAAACTTTATTTATGACATACGTCTAGTTAGATATGAATATAGGAAAGTTTCGTCGCAAAATATTACAATAAATTTCGTTCGTGTTTTACTGTATATCAGTTCATAAAAAGCTGCGTAAAATTTATTTTTTAAATCCAAATATTTTTACACAGTTATGTTGTAAAAATTATTCTGATCAAGATTATGTAATTCGTTTCGTCAAAAAATGTCATCGCCTGTTCCATTTAAATTGTTTTGCAAAACGAACAATTTAAGCAGTGTAAATTCGAATTTTTATAAAACCATTGTATCGCAATAATCTGTGTACCGTTGGAAGCGCATCGTCGCACTGATCAAAATGGTATATTTATTCGTGCAAATCGGAGTCCGACGGGAATCGTCGCATTAATCAAATCATTCCGAGCGGACCGGTTAAACAATTTTAGCCCAGATTCTTTGGTCCGCATCCACTAGAAATTTTGAAAATAAAATCTCAACTGATGTAATAAATGGGGTAGTTGGAGGCTAGGGGTTGGCATTGGAAAGAGTGGTGACGTCTCGGTATTCCATAATGAAATTGATGGTTACGCAATTGTGAAACTTAAAAGAAGCAAACAGTCCTTTTCAATTTTCACTGTTCCACTGCACAAAATTTCAAAAGCTCCAGGTAATACACCTTCTCCATCTTTCTCCTCTTCTTCTTTTATTCTTCATTCATATTTTTCTCTGGAAACTTGCAAAAAAAATAAAATGAAATAAGCAAAGCACGCACGCTCCACTCGAAGTCACGTCCCAGAAACCATCTACGCACATCACTCCATCATACCAAAGCTCCAATTACTACCATTGTCGTGCCTTCTCCGATTCCCCTCTCTTGCCTCCGCCTCTCCACTACATATACACTCCTCCGAAGCTTCCACCTGAACCGCCGCAGCGACTCGTCAACATACAACACCAAATGAACCTCGGCTCGATTGCATCTCGCCATCCCTGCCGCCTCACCTCTCCACTTTACCCGAGCTTCCACCTGGAACCGCCAAAAACCCCTCACCATCCATGGCCGAAGGCCATACCTCTTTCCCTGACCTCACCGCATCCCTTCCTCCCTTCAGCCTCAGCCACGTCTCCAAAACCCGAATCCCACTCTCCACCGTCCACCCAGTTCCGACCGTGTGCATGTAGAGTGGGTGCGTGCATGTGTTTAGTGAGGGCATGCATGCGCTTCTACAGTGGGTTCGTAACCCATGCATGCGTGTATGGTGCCGCGTTCGTGCATGAATTGTTCACGTGCTCAGGGGGAGGTCACGACTGAAAAGGAAAAAAATAACGTGCATGTTATAGCATGTTGGGAGTTAGTGATGAGCAGTGCATGCGTGTTTGGTCATGTGCATGTGTGTGTCGTGTGAGTGGCGTGAGTGAGTAGTGTTGATATCATGTAGAAAAAAAATAAACTGTGTATGGTGTTGAGTTGTGAGGTGGCGTGCGTGTGTGTGCCGTTGTGAATTGTTGAAATGCATTTTCTATGAGTCTCGTGCATGCGTGTGAAAAAAAAAAGTAAAAAAAGAAAAAGAAAAAAAGGAAATGAAATTGAACGGTATCGATTTGTTGAGTAAATAGTAACCATTTTCCTTTTTCTCTGTTGTTGCAACAACCGAATGAGTTTCTTTTGCAGCAGTATCGATCTCTCAACTTTCTCTTCTTACTCCGTTACAGGTAACCACATTTATATAAATTTTTAAATTATATATGAACGTTCATTGAATTAATATCGTCTCTCTTTTTTCGATATTTGCAGTGTCCGTTGTTCGTGTCGTACCGACTTCATTCGTGCTTCTTTTGCTTCGCCGTCAATTTCCTTATCCACGAAAGGTGAATTAATTTTCACGACTATATTCTTATGCAAGTTTGGATTGATGAATGATTGCTATGTGATGTTGAATTGGATGTTAATTGTTATTGCTAAAGTGATAATTAAAATTGATATATGATAGTTAACAACTTAAAAGGAATTACATATGTCGAATTTTGATTAGTTAAACTTGACCCCTTTATATGTTGAATATTGATTAGTTAAACTTGACCCTTTTAATTGTAAATTAATTGACATGTAGAATATGATAAATTACACTTTGAACCTTTGAACGTATATTGGATTAATTGTTGTAGTATTAAAATTGAAATTTAAATTGAATGACAAGTGAAAAACCGTAATGTTATAATCTTTAATCTACATGAAATGATAGTGTAGATTCTAGAAATAATTATATTAATTTGCATAAATAACAAATGTAAATTAACACGATTATTTCAGGATTATTTAAATAAATTGTTGAATTGTTATGTATGGATGCTATTGCTTGTTTATTTACTTTGACACCATCCCAATTATCACACTGCAAGTTCCCTTTGTATGCTTTGATTTTTGAATTGAAATGGAATCGGGTTGAAATGATAGATAGCCAAATAACTTTGACTTAGGATAGAAAATTAAATTAAACCTGATTGCTCAATGTTTTGATTTAAAATAAAATAAAGTTTTATTTGACTAACAACAAGGTTTTGAATAAAAATTGGAATTTAAATTCGAATGAATGTAAATGTGAATATTTGAATTTGAAACAAATATTAACGTCGTAATTGACAAAAGAACATTGTTTAAAATTTAATTTTTTAATAATTAAATTTAGAATTATTTGATAATTAATTTTAGAGTTATTATGTTTGAAATTAGTAATAATTAATTTAGAACTATTAATAATCAAGTCTTAAAATTTATTAATAATTAAGTTTGGAATGATTAATAACGAAGTTTGGAATAATTAATAATTAAGTTTTTAAATGTACTGATAATTAAGTTTGGATTTATTAATGAATGAGTTTGAAATGATTAATAATTTAGAAATTGAAACTATTGATAAATTGATGAGATTGAATTATTTAATAATTAAATTGAATTGAATTTTCTTAAGTGAAATTGAACGTCTTGAATAAGTGAAACTAAGCTTCTTATTTATTAAGTTTGAAATTGTAACGAAGGTAATAAATGAATGAAATTGAATTTCTTTAACAAGAAATAAAATGCGTTTATTAAAACAAATGAAAGACTTGAAATTAAAAGAATTGCATTTGCCAAAATTAATTTAAATTAAATTTGTAAGCTTTGACATAATGAAGTTAAACTTAAGTGATTAATTTAATGAATTAGAAATTTAATGAAAATTGTTTAAATGATAAATTAATTTAATGAATATCGAATGAAATCAAAATGTTAAATTAAGTTTAAATGATTATGGAATGGAACTTATATACAAATTTAAGTGTATACTTGAACTATTCAAATCAAAATTTGAAATCTAATTATAGAATTCTGAAATGGAATTGAAAGTTATGAAACATAAATTTTGGAAATTGTTTTGGAAAGACAAATAAAATGTTGAATTACGAATTCTAATTGAAATTGAATTTGAACTGGTTTTGAAATATATTAAACGACCAATCGGTAAAATAATTACGATGGTTATTAAAGGAACTGGAATCGGTTAGGGACATACTCACTGTCTAAACCGAAAACCACTTTAATAACTATACGCGGAGTGTGATCCAGAATGAAGTGGTTGGAATGACGAACGCGATGACTGAAGAAAGAGAACGATAATGGATAGCCTACACACTTGTGTCAAATTGGAAATGACTAAAACAGGAGCCGTGCCGGGCCAAATGGGGTTAGCTGGCTCGAGTGAACACACTTCTTCGTAAACTACTCATTACTTTGTTATTGATTGGTGCGCACCCTTGAATTTGGAGTATTGTTTCGAGGTGTTGCGATCGTTGCGGCGATGCGTTCTCACCAGTCCGGATCAGGCAAACGGTAGTTGCACTACCTTGAGTATTGCCTCATGTGCCTTGTCATACTTGTATTCCCATATACGCAACCACTACAAATTTGTATTGTACCTATGGAGTACTCCCTAATATCCCACTAGTTTACGGTGGAGTTTACAGTGCTGTATAGTCTATAATGCTATATAAAATGTGTTAAGGGGACAATGGTAACGCCTTAACACTATTTTGATATTTTACTTTACTGTTAGACATTATCTATGTATCGTGCACTACTATGTATAAATAGTTTGACGGATCCTTAAAGATGTTATTCCATTCATCTTTGAGTTATTGTTATTTTGAATTTGAATCATATTATCTGTATAAAAATATATGTCCTGATTCGAGTGTTTGTTTATGCTTATGCTCGGATCAGACTGAGGATTGCTGTTACTGTTCTACTTGGAGCTGAAGACCGAAGACTATCACTATCTTATCTTATCAGTATTGTTCTTTCTATTTGGAATATTGGACTTCTATGTTGTTCTATTTCTTTTATTTGAGACATTGTTGTATTTATGGGTAGCTTCATGAACTACTCTTATGATTATGTTGTATTTTCCGCTGCACTATTCTGTGATGATATATTTCTGTGATTCTACAATGATTCTCATTTATATATATATATATATATATATATATATATATATATATATATATATATATAATCCATTAATGATTCGTGTTTTGTATTATTTAAGTTGACATGTATTGAATATCGTCAACTTAAATGGTGCAAATATACGGGTTGTTACAACATATATATTATTCTAAATTCAAATTATTTTACTAAGATATTTATTTAAATTTTAAATTTAAATTTAAATTCAAATATATCTATATATATTTTTTTAATTCAAATAATTTTAAACATTTATTATTTTGAATTTTTAAACTCAAATGCAAATTACAATCTTATTCATATACACAATCAATACTTATCTAATTTGTTTTCAAAATTTTCAAATAAATTTTAATTCAATTCCAATTTTTTTTATTAATTACTAATTTTAAATTAAATAAAAATTGGGATGTTACAAATTCCTCTCCCCCTTAGGAAACTTTCATCCTCGAAATTTGAAAGAGAGAGACAAACAAAGAATATAAGAACATAGAAAAGATAGAGAAATGGCTTCCCAGATTAAGTTAAGGTATCCACTCTGCAATTGAGATAGGACTTTTGCATGCTATCCTCTATTTATAAAGTACAGTCATTTGGATCACCACTCCATTGCACTTTCACTAATTTCACAACTTTATTTCTCAATTGCTTTTCATCTCGATCAATTATCTTTAACGGTTCTCTTTTAACAGCCAGATTTGGTGTGTTCTCTAAATCCTGCTGAGCGGCCTCTTCAATAATACAGTCTGGATCGTGCACATATTTTCGAAGATGTGAAACATGAAACACGTTGTGTATGCTAGATAATCGATTGGGTAGCTGCACTCGATTAGCCAAAGGGCCGATCCTCTCAGTATAGGAAAAGGACCAATATATCGTGGTGCCAGCTTACCGGTTTTTTCAAACCTCAACACTCCATGCATTGGAGAAACCTTTAGGAAAACAGCATCTCCAACCTGGAATTCTAAATCTCTTCTCCTGAGACTAGCATAACTTTTCTGACGACTTTGAGCCGTTTTCAATTTCATTCGAATAAAATCAACCTTTTCAGTAGCTTCCTTAATCATATCTAGCCCAAGAACGAGTGTGGCACCTGACTCAATCCAACATGCAGGTGATTGACACGGATGACCATATAAAGCTTCGAAAGGAGCCATTTTAATACTGGCCTGATAGCTATTATTATATGAAAATTCAACCAGATGCAAATGGTCCTCCTATGAACCGCTAAAGTCAAGTATATAGGCACGCAAAAGGTCTTCTAAAATTTGAATTATCCTTTCCGTTTGTCCATCAGAATGCAAGTGGTAAAGAGTACCGAAGTTCAGTTTGGTTCCTAATGCGGCTTGAAATGCCTCCCAAAATCGGCTAGTGAAGACCGGGTCACGATCGCTCACTATACTACTCGGTATACCATGGAGACGAACAATTTTTTTCACATACGACTTTGCCAAAATTTCCTCGTTCGGTTAGATTTTACTAAGATAACATGGGCAGTCTTGGTCAGACGATCCACTATAACCCAAATTGCTTCATTACCTTCTGAGTTCGTGGCAAACCGTCTATGAAATACATAGACACTTGATCCCACTTCCATTTTGGTACTTCCAACGGCTGAAGTAAACCCGCCATCTTCTTTTGATCACTTTTGATTTGTTGACAAGTAGAACAACGGCTAACATAAATAGATATATCCCGTTTCATTGTTTTCCACCAGAAAGTCCTTTGGTATCTCGATACATCTTATTAACTCCTGGATGGATACTAAGTTTGGAGTTGTGACACTCATCCAAAACTTCCCGTTTTAGATCCGGGATGTCTGGGACACACATCCTGCGTTTCAATCTTATAATCTTACTATTATCGACTTTAAAACTGGTATCTTCACCATGATGTATTCTCTCATAAATTTGATGAAGAAACTAATCTTCTTTCTGCTTATTAGCGATCTTTTCAAGAAGAATAAGAGTGACAACAAGATGAGCAAGAATAACATATCTTCTACTCAAAGCATCGGCTACCACATTGGCTTTTCTAGGCGTACATAGAATATCCAGGTCATATGACGCTAGAAATTCCAACCAACATTGTTGCCTTAGATTTAAATCCTTTTGGGTAAAGAGATATTTCAAAGATTTATGGTCGGTGAACAATTCAAATTTTTCACCTAGAAGAAGGAGGGTTTATTAAGTATATATTAAGTTAAGTTAAACTTTTAAATTTTCTTTAGAAAAGATGAAAGAGATTTTTACCAAGAATATAATGACGTCAGATTTTTAAAGTGAAAATGACTGCTAGAAGTTCAAGATCGTGGGTTGGGCAGTTCTTCTCATGTGGTCACAATTGTCTACTTGCGTAGGCAATCACTCTACCATTTTGCATTAGCACAGCACCCGCACCATCACCACATGCGTCTATATAAACAGATAAGCCTTGATTCCTGTCAATAATAATGAGAACGGGAGCAGAAGTCAATCTCCTCTTCAACTCGTGGAATGCTTCTTCGTATTTCGATGTCCAATCGAACTTAGCATTCTTCATAGTTAGCTTAGTCAACGAACTGGCTATCTTAGAGAAATCCTGGACAAATTTCCTGTAGTACCCGGCTAATCCCAGTAAACTTTTGACTTCCTTTGGAGTAATGGGTTGCTTCCAGTCTAGAATAGCAAAACCTTGCCCGAGTCTACCAAAATTCCTTCTTCAGTGACAATCTGACCCAAAAATATTACTTCCTTGATCCAAAAACGACACTTACAAAATTTGATGAATAGAATCTTCTTCCTCAATATTTCCAAAAAAATTCTCAAGTGCTTATTGTGTTCCTCCTTGGTTTTGGAATTGATCAGAATATCGTCAATAAACACAAGAACAAATTTATTCAGTACCTCTCGAAATACACGGGTCATTAAGTCTACGAAGTATGCGGGAGCTTTGGTTAGTCCGAAAGACATGACTAACCATTCGTAGAACGTGTCAGGACCCTTAAAAGCAGTTAAGTGAATACAGTCTTCAGCAACTCATAGTTGATGGTATCCTTGGGCTAGATCCATCTTCGAAACGAATCGAGCGCCATGTAGTTGATCGAATAGATCGTCGATTCTAGGTAAAGGAAATTTATTTTTTAGGGTTAATTTGTTGAGATCGCGGTAGTCCACACACAATCTCAAAGATAAGTCAGACTTGGCCACAAACACCACAGATGAAGCCCAATTGGAAACACTAGGGAGTATTAATCCTTTCTCTAGCAAATCTTGGGTTTGCTTGACTAGTTCTATTCTTTCTCTTGGCGTTATTCTGTGGCTTGCATGAACAACAGGACGAGCATTTGGAACCAATTCGATTCTAAATTCAATTTCTCTGTTTGGAGGTAAAGATTTAACCTCTTCGAATACGTCTAGAAATTCCCAAACAATAGGTATAGACTCCAGACTAGGTTAGGGATACCCCAAGGTATACATTAGCTTATTTCTTTTTGGAATCGAATCCTCATAATAAATTTCAATGAAATTCCCAAAATTGGTTCTGATCGAAATCATTCGATTGTTACAATCTAATTTAGCTTCGTATTTTGTTAGCCAGTCCATTCCGAGTAAGATTTCAAATTCATTAAAATCGAGGACAAAGAGACTGATAGGAAATTGATGACGAGAATACAAGATAGGAATTTCTCTACATCGTAGACAAAGGTTCGCAGGGCCACCGACTGGACTTTTCACACAAAGGGGCTCGTCGACAAATTTGGGTTCAAGTTTTAATTCATTTACGGTTTGTTGGGAGATGAAGCTATGTGTAGCTCCCGTATCGAATAAAACTCTAACAACTCTATCATAAATGAGAAGGTTCCCTTCTAAAACTCATTTTCCTTTATCCGCCTTTGAAGTTGAGGGGTTATCCTTTATCGCATACACCTTCGCTACTTGAGCTTGCTTCATTTTCGGGCAATCTTTAACTTTATGTCCTGGTTATGACAGTAATAGCATTGCCTAGATCTTGTTTTTATAGATTAATCCGTCTTTCCTTGTTTCTTTAGCTTCTTACAACTGTTCGAATAGTGGCCTTTCTCCGGACAATTGAAACAAGTAATATCCATCGCTTGGTTCTCCTGATTATTCCTATTCTCTTTGCCTTGCCCCGGTTTATTTCCTCCGAACTTCCTTTTCTTTCAATTCAGATTGCTTGCACTTCCTTTTCCCTCCAGAACTTCCTGCTTATCCTAAGTAGCATATCTGTAACCCATATCTATTAAATAAGAATAAGATTCCTTTACGTGGGCAGTCATCCTCTCATGGAACTTCTTATTCATTCCACGAATAAATCTTTCATTCTTCTTCAAGGGGGGTTCACCAACTCCGGACCAAACCGAGATAACTCGTTGAACTTATTCAAGTACTCTTCAAATGATAAACTTTCTTGCCTCAAGTCCGTAATCTCCTGGTACATTTTGGAGATACCAGCAGATGACATATAACGTTTCTCAAACACCTCTTTGAATCGACCCCAAGTGAACTCATCTTCCCATTCATCCATTATTACAGTCTCCCACCAGCCTAGAGCTTCCGCTTGGAGTTTCCAAGAAGCTATCAATCGCATTTGATCGTCCTCCAACTTCAGTCCTCTAAAAATTGTTTCGCACGATCGAATCCAGGCTTGTGCTTCGATAATAGACTCCTTGCCAGTGAATGGCTTTCCACCATGTCTAGAAAAACTTCGATATAGATCAGACAGATTCGGCTGAGATTGAGTGGGAATAGCTGCTTCCGTTGTTGCAGAGACGTGAACAGTTGTAGTGGTATTTCCTCGACCCCTACCTCGTCCTCTTCTAGTTCTTATTCTCACTATTTGTAAATAGTAAGAAAATTTGATTTAGACCATGCGGACGAGATATCTTAGGGATATATTCATTCTAGGGTATTTCTAACCCTATCTCTAATGAGTCACCTAATGTTTTATACTCCGAAGCTAAAGTTTTTACTCAACCTTTAGCTTTGATACCACTTGTCAAGACCCAAAATCCAGCGTCTGAAAATCAACATCAAATGCCTCACTTGTATTCGAATGCAGGAGACTCAAATGTCGGGCTCCAGTTCGGTGGAGCTTATAACAACATTAGATGAATATAAAACAGTGGAAACAAAATAAATTTCATTCATCACAACACAGATACAACATTTATACAATATCCATTACAATAACGATCACCAACATTAGAGCGGAGTGTATATGGTACACAACAAAACAATAGCACCACAGTGGAGAAACAATAGAGTCTTCAAAAAGTTTCCAACATACTTTGACTTCGATAAGGTCTTCCAAAACTCCAAACACTTTTAGATCGAAAAGGCTTTAAAAGATCTCCAAACCAAAAGCTTCCAAAATACGACAGATGCCAAAAGACTTCTAAATCCAAGCTAACTCCAAAGCACGGATAACCTGCTTCTAAGTTGCCATGTGGAAAATTATGGGCACCCACAGTTTAGGAAGGGAACAATAAACTCCGGGTCAGTCATGAGACTGGTATGAGTAAACAAAAATAGTTGTTTGAATAATTTTTTTTAAAGGAAATCCATTCATGCTTTTGGAAAATGAAACTACCATAAGGCCTCGCCACACATACAAAATGCAATCGCACAATTAGAGGAGATTTCTCCTTATGATAGTCAAACATACTTGATACGAGAAAATTCTTTTGATATTATTATTAGTGCATAGTGTGAAAACATTTCGAAAGTATAATTTTAATCTTCGCCAACATATGTACCATTATATTATGCCTGCTATAGCTACAACCTGAGGTGGCAGGTTATACAACTGCAATCGTAAAGGCTCGTATTGTTTTGTTTGGATTTCCAAAAATGGTCATGTTAAGGAACTTCCTACACCGAATGGGTATGCCTCTGGAGGGATGCCCCGAGAACCTAACCGGATCTCTGCCAACATAAGGCTGGGTTACCTCTGCAACTAGGTAACTACTACACGAGTATGCCATCCCTCGGTCATAACCGACCTTTATCGAGGGCCCTCAACACTAATAACCACAAAGCAAATTATCTGGGCTCCATACCAGAATACCACTTATTATCCAGAAGGAAATGCGCATACCCTAAAGGGGGCGACCCTCATAACCATGCCGCATTTATTCCTATTTCGACCATTTCCGGGGTGTGAGGTTTGATGAGGTCATGTCCCACAAAGCTATGCTTTACAAAAAAGCCATGCTTCGATCAACAAATGATCAGCAGCACTTAGCATGCCACACTACCAAGTTAGGAGTATATCACTAATAACCATCAACTACATAACCTATGAGCTCGTACGTCTCAGAGAAGGGTGTTAAGCTAAGAGAATAAATTCTCGGCCACCAACAGAAATGTATTTGATAGAGATCAGCTTTATATCTCAAAGTGTAATGTCAGACATACAGCCGTACAAGTCCATCTTGGGTCTGAATGGAACCGAAGGCACTTTGTCCAATAAAGGAAGTAGCCCTTGCAATCCGAGTATCCACAATCCCAGCCGGACTCCCCATCACATATGGAGATCTCTATACCAAAGAAACTCGGTGTAGAGATAATCGATTGGTAATTCTTTCGTTCTCGAAGATACCCGGTCTTCACCACCATCTTCAAATGCACTCAAATTCATCGTATCGTTATTCGGAATGGGTTTTATGACACAAAGTCCTCTCCCGGCTAATCCGAATAATGAGCATTTATTTAAAACACGTGGATACACAAGTCACAGAGATTCATCATTTAGATTCGATGTGGGTTTCGGATAACCAATTGAAATCTGACTCCCTGTCACATCGAAATTCAATTGTCATTTAAAGGCCAACAATTTTCACATTCACACTGACATACATCATAGGTATCATAGTTTTATTCACAACATTCACATCACAAAGTATCACAATCACATATCAGGGATATCAATTAGTTTAAAGTATTCAATAATAATCAATCATCTACAAGTAAGATGAATTAACAGTGTGATTATAATTTATCACATAATTATTTTCATTAATTATCTTTAATTAATGATTAATTATCCTTAATTATGAATTAATTAAATCCTTAATTAATTAATCAATCTTAATTACTAATTAATTAACCTTAATTATTATTTAATTAACCTTTAATTATTAATTAATAAATTAAGTAATTATTGTTAATTAATGCTTAATTATTAATTAATTAATCTTAAATACTTTCATTAATTAATTATTCTTTAATTAATTACATTAATTAATTTATCCTTAGCTATAAATTAATTAACCTTGAATTAATAATTAATTAACCTTTAATTAATTATTCCTTAATTACTAAGTAATTATAAATAATTTATCTTAATTAATCATTTAATTATTATTAAGATTTTTATTTAATAAACTTTATAATTGATTTACATTAACACATAAATTAACTTAAGGTATTAAAGTTAGTTAATAATTTAAAAACATTTAATCTTCTTAATCAACTCCTTAATCAATCGTTTTAATTTAATTTAAAAATAAAGGTTATATATAATTCAAAACATTTTAAACTAAATTAAATTAAATTATAAAAAACTTCACAAATCAAAACTTAAACAAAACCTTGATTATTTAGAAGAAATAAGTTAAGAAAATTAGTCAAGTTTAAAACTTGATTGGTTTTAAAATTTTAAAACTTGTATTTCATCAAAAAATCCAAACCCGAGTCTCACCCAAATCACAACCGTATACAACCCCAAGCAAAATCCCACACCCACGTCTTCGAGTCCAACGCTATACGACTTCGAGTTCAACCCTGAGGCAAAGCCTTCTTCCCAAACCTAGACACTTAAACTATCTCGTGCACATCCACAAGAACCCCGATCATTTCCGACCATTACCGTGACCTTCAGCAAGTGGCCGGCAATCCCCTCAAGCCTCACGACCACCCAGAAACCCAAATCGTCGACGAACTCAAGGCTTTACCATCCAACCCAAACTGGAATAAAACTTCGATCACCAAAAACTCATTCGCCATGCCGCCTCAGGCCACCAGAAGTCACAGAACTCCGTCTGAAGCTTCGCCTACTTCCCTTGCTTCGATCGCCACCGGTGCGATCGACTCCGATGCGTGACAGCAACACGAAATCCGACCATGACTAAATATGGGCTAAAACCCTAAAACGTTGCCGACCGGCCACTACGGTGGTGTATAATTCACCCATCATTTTTGCCGACACCACTGGCCTCCTCGCCAACTTCACCAGCGATCCCGAAGTCCAAGAACTCGTCGATCACCAGAATTTTATCAAAACCCATTTTACGTTCGACTTACAAATTCTCATAATTTCTTAACTTAAAAATCATGAATTTTTTAAAAAAAATCATGGTTTATATAGACGAATAGGATTATGCAATCAAAACTCAAGTTTTAATCAATTAATTTTTGAACAAAATTTGATTTGGCTGTGTTTTTATATTATCCAGTAAACCCTTTCATTTTAAATACTTAAAAATATTTTTAGAATAAAGATCTTTCCAATCTTAACATGTTTCATTTAGACATTAAAGTCTATAGATGATCAGAGGATGAGATTTTGATTTTTTTGACAGGTTTGACGCCTTTAATGCTTAGAACAGAGACATATGTCTGTTCTCAGACATGCACAGTTACATTCATATACATATATACATAGACTTGTACACATGCAAATAATTTTCAACTTCACTTCAGGCACGATTACAAATAACAGGTAAATAACCAAATTCCACAAAGGTTTACTCACATGGATGTTGAAAACAGAAAGCTTTTTAAACCTGGAAGTAAATTTTGTTCCTCAATTTTGAAAATCTGAGTTGTACTTTTGATCTGGGCTTGATTTTGTTGAGTTAGATTGCTTGATTGCTGAGTTGAAATTTGTTTTACAGGCTTGAGCTTTGAATTTTCTTAATCACTTGATGGCTTGAGATGATTTCCATTCTTTAGACTTTAAATTGTAAAAGGCGTTTAATTTCTAGATTTTTCTTATTTGCTTTGATGATTTTCTGGTTTGAGTTTTACATATTTTTGATTTCTTGCTTTTGTTGGTTTGAGGTTTGATCAGATTAAAGAAAATGAGCAAGAAGGAGATATTGTGTTTATATAATCTTCTTTCTCATTTTTATTTAATTTTCTCAAAAATAAAAACTAAAATGACACTTGTTAAATTAAATGACAAGATCATTACACTTGTTAAATTATTTGTTTCATGGACTACACTTGTTAATACTATATGTTAATAATTTAACACTTGTATTTTGCATGAGAATAATATTTATATATTATTCTAAATTGTATTATCTAATTTATAAATACATTTTCCTATTTATTATTATATACAATTTTAAAAGAAAATGTTTTAAAACTAATTATACATCAAATAAATCACATATATATTATTTTAAATTCAAATTATTTTACTAAGATATTTATTTAAATTTTAAATTTTAAATTCAAATTCAAATTCAAATCTATCCATATATATTTTTAAATTCAAATAATTTTAAAACATTTATTATTTTGAATTTTTAAACTCAAATGCAAATTATAATCTTATTCATATACACAAATCAATACTTATCTAATTTGTTTTGAAAATTTTCAAATAAATTTTAATTCAATGCCAACATTTTATATTAATCACTAATTCCCAATTAAATAAAAATAGGGATGTTACATAACTTCTCTAATCAGTATTTAGGCATCCTAAATTTTGGTTTATCTGATCTCTTGGATGCAATTCTACTCATTTAGGAGTCAGCTCAATTTTATATTCACCACTAGGTCGACCTAGCCGGTTACTCTGTCCGTTTTCCTCAAAATACACATATTAGTCCATTATTTAGTGAATACATTTATAGAAGGAGCGTACAAAAATAATACCAACATCTTTGGTTTGATATCTTTGAAATCATTTCCTCTTAGAAATTTGGTTATTCCCTTTAACCCATTATTTATCAAGACAGGCTTCTTCAAAACTCCAACTTAAAAGCTCTTTTATAATGCCATTGGTTTACCTTTAAAAATTGAGATTGGGTTCTTTGTTTTGAAAACTAAGGCTTTCGAAACCTTAAGCCATTACTTTCGAAACCATTGGAAAACCTACTTTAAAAGCATTTAAATCTTATTTTCAAAACACTAGGCATCTGCCTTTCGAAACACTTTAAAACCTCTTTTACAAAACCTTTCAAATGTACAAAAGCATTACTATATAATTATAGAAGCATAACTTCAAAACCATTTGAAAGTAACCCTTTCGAAACCATTGAAAGTACTTTCTTTAAAACCATTGGGTTTAATTTTTAGACATATCTTTTTGGGTCTAGGTTAATACAAGCGAAAGTAACCCTTTCGAAACCATAAAAAAAGAGTTTAGCAAAAAAACAAATGGCTTCTGCCCCATCCTTTCAAAAGACTAATGCATTAGTCTGGAAGTTAAAATAATATGAAGGATAGCATCAAAACCCCTTTCGACACCATTGCCTTCGAAAACTTTAGTATAGTTGGCCACTAGGGCCCTTTCGAAAGCATTAGGAAGCGACGTTGTATTTTATAAAACAAAGGCTACCTTTCGAACTCGTTGATAACTTCAGTCCCCACGAAAGGTATAAAGAGGGCAGAGTGGTTTCAATCGGGTTCTATCTACCCCTTCGAAAATTTTATTTTAAAAACAAGGCAACTCATTCGAAAGCTACCTATTCGAAACAAAAAGGTAGCAACCTCATCGAAAGTTATGTTAACCACTTTCGAAAGCATTCATTTGAAGACAAGGCAAGCGCCATTTCTTTGTAAAACGAAGGTTTTGACCCTTTCGAAAGCATGGTTTCAACTCCATACCTACCGCATTTCTCCAATTCACTACGTACCAAAGCTTAATACCTTGTGTATTGGTTTTGACTTGGTCAAGGGCGGAAGTATAGGGTCGAAAGGGTAGCTGCTGGAAGTGGCAAAACCAAAAACTTATACAAAATCTGTTTTGTTGCCTTTTTAGGTAAATACTTTCAAATTAACTTACCTATTTGTAGAAATATGATTGGTTGCCAAAAAATTTATTAAAATCTTTTATAAAACACTGCCGAAATTGTTCGAAAATTAATTAAAGGTAATTAACAAAATAGCCCTTCCCTTTAGCAAAACAATTAAGACATTTAAGTCTTTCTTCTTAAATAGTTTATTTCACATAGTAAATTACTTAGGAAAAATCCCCATATATTATAGAAATCCACTTTTAATATGTTATCTAAGATAAATAAATTTTGGACTCAAATTCTTTATATAATAGCTGAACTAAATATTTAAACCCAATAATATAAATCTTCCTTTGAAAATTCATAATAAATTATCCAAAGCTTAAATAATTACCAAAATTTAAACAGATCTCCAAAATAATTTTTTGCATAACATTTTTAATCCTCATAGCATTCAATAAATGATTTTAACCTTAAAATCATATAAAACCATTAACAAACAAACTTGTTCGAAGACAGTATATCATGTAATCCATGCATATCCTCATCAAAATCATCATAAAGGTTTTAGTCCTAAAACCCAAAAACATTTGTTCTTTGAAAACTAAAATGAGATGGTTTAGATTATTATTCACCTTGATTTGGATAAGGACTTGAGATTTGAACTTGATTAATTCTTCTTGCTTGATTCTTTAGCTTTTACTTGAATTTCTCTTCCCCTAAGTAATGGTCTGCTAGTGCTCTTTTTCTCATATGTTTTATGATGTTGAACATATGAAATAAAAATAGGAGTAAGGGTTTAGGGGTTAAGGATATGGTGGATGGCTATTCCCAATAATGCCCTTAGCCTTATTCTCTTATTAAAATTATTTACATAAACACATTCTTTTAGTATATATTTAATTAAGCACACCTTCTAATTAACTTTCAAATCTCAGTCCCCTTATCTCTCTAATCTTTACATTATTTTATTTAATTTATCTAATTAAATCTTTTTAATGATGTTATTAAAAACTAGGGGTGTTACAATAAACCCCAAATATCAACATCAATATGATGATTCTTACTTTGATCATATCTACCAATTTTGCTCTAAAATTGTTCTTTAAATACCGTTTTCTAAAATTCAACTATTAGGCTACTTGTTTTTAATCACATTCTTTGTAGTCGATCTAATATTTACCCTAGTCTCTACATATCTATGAAAATATCATGTATGAGGATGGTAGAAGTTGTATATAGTATGAGAAGTCAATATATTAAGACATAAAATATTATCAAAAAAGTTAGTATTCTACTTTGCTGTAAAGGTCCGAGAAGTTGGCAAAGTTGATGTCCTATCGTAGAATCCTCAAGAAGTTTGTGTTGAAGTCCTATTTGACTGTTCAGGTAGAGTTTATAGGATACTTATTCCTCCAGTGAACCGAGGGTTGTCAGTGGAAATTTCAAAGGGGAGCTTTGTGACTTGATGTAGGATGGGAGGTCCGAACTAGTATAAAATAGACTATATGATCCACTTTACTTTTTCACCGCAACATTGTTACATTCTCTGGCTAAATTGGCTAAACTTGATCCTAATACCCCGATTTTCCATTTGGGTGTTCGCGATTGAATTTCAGATGTCTGGACCTTTATTTCAAACATACGAAATGCTATTAAATTCGGGTTTTCATCCTTTTCTAGTGTTTTCCACTTTACAGCTTGTCCATTTTCATATAGAATATATTATAATTTATAAATACATCATTATAAGGCAATGCAACATTTACATCATAATTTTATTTTAATTATTTTGTTAATGGCCTACTTACTTTTTCTTTATTGCAATTTTTCCTTAAATTTATTGTCGATGTAGTTAGCCTCTTGTCACACCATTCAATACAGGTATCAATATGTTAACTTTCTATAGTTTAATAATTCTAATAACAAATTTACATCATTGAAGTTATGCGCTATCCATCAAAACTATTTTGGTTCACATTTTCTTGTGGTTCACATACATATATGCATATTTTCTTATTCATCTTCCTCTTATTTCATTAAAAAAAGGTCATATTTCAACATTAACGGCAAATCATCATCACTAACCCAAATCTTAATATCGATGTTTCTAATTACAAATATATTTATATAGAATTCATTTCAATTATGGCTAATCTAACATAGGCTATAAAGATGAAAAAGAAGCATATATGGTATGTAAAGCAAATCAAACAAGCTTCCACTCACAAATTAACCAAGATAGCCCTTGGTTTAGGTTGGAATCCACTCCTCTCTCGATGTCTAGAAAATTGCCCTAATCTCTAAACTCTATGAATTGCTTTATTTCTGGTACATTTTGCTGCTTCTTTCATCTCAACCGCTTTAGACCCAAATTTATTGAATTTGGTTGAGATTTGATAAAGGAATTTTAAATCTAGGGTTCTTGACTTAGGGTTATGTCCTTTAAGAAGAGAAAGGAGATGATCAAGAAAGTATCTATTGTACTTTCTCATCCGGATGAGCTGGTTATTTTATTCCATCTCTATATTAACGGGCCATAGTCCCTACTTAGCCTAATTCTAAACCCATTTACAATTTTAATCATATCTTTTAGTCCATGTACTGATTTAAATGTTTTTACAATGAAACTTGATCATAATAATATGCTTTATGAAGCGGTACAAGTTTCGCCTCTTAATTTAGTCACTTATAAAAATTTCGATTTTTCCTTTTTAGTAAAATTACCGTTTCACCATCCACTAAATACTTATTTAATTACTAAAATTTACGAGGTGTTGCATTCTCCCCCTCCTCCCTATAAGTTTTTCATCCTCGAATTCTCGGAGGAGGAACAATATGACTCAACTTCGGCATTTTAATGTGTACTACATAAGCATACACACAATATACATCCATACGAATTCTTGAAAAAATGTTGGGAAGTTACCATATCCCCTTTAGAATGTTATAGTACCTATATAGTATACTGTTAATGCTATATAATGTATTAAAAATCATGTTATTTAGTAATATTTTCTTTTGACCAGAGTTATGTTTGATCATCTCTATATTATTTTCTATGTACCTGTTGATTTGGTTGACCTGAGGGCCTTTAGAGATATTTCCAGCCAGAGATCATGTGAGGATTATGGAATAGATATTGATAGCATTATTTTTCATTATTATTATTATATATGCAAATTATTGTATCTTGGGTCGTGTCAGATTTATTCATCTATTTGAGACTTATGTTTGGGATTTATGTATCGCTAAACTCCATGCGTTTAAAGCTTTAGAGCTTTGGTATATTCTTTATCATCGATGTTATGTTGTTACATTATCATATCTCATATATTTTATTCACTAAGTCTTACACATGTATATGTTGATATATTATATTTTAGCCTTCTTTTTGAGATATGATATTTAAATTTCTGATAGATATGTTCCATCAAGTTAATTTGAACTAATATGAAACTGGAATGGAGGGTGGAATTATAACAAAGGAGTAGTATGGAAAACAAGTAAAGGAAATATTATTTTAGTCTTTCCGTTGTTTATACTTTAAAATTTAAGCTTCTTTAACAAATATAGGCATCAATATAATAAACCTTCTTTTATTCTTATTAGGAGATGAAATTGAACATTTTATAACTCATTTGGTTAAAACATTGAGTCGTTGTACATTAGATTATTTGTTTGGTTCCAAATGTCATTATACTCTTTATTACTTGAAAACTTATATTCTCAAAAACTTCTTGTCTTCTAGAAATGGTTTCTCATGATATAAGACCATATAAAATGATATATATATATATATATATATATATATATATATATATGTATATGTGTGTGTGTATTGAAAAGTGGTGCTATTATTATGAAAACTAATCATATACTTCAGTAATGTGCCTCATAAAAATCTTACAACCCCCTAATTTAGAAGTGTGCCTTGTAAAGGAAAAGAACACATGTTACATCCATATATTCACATACGTCATCCCAGAAACATGAAAATACAATAGAATGCAGACATATACAGCTAGAGTACATGAAAATACACCTAAAAAATAGAATATGTCAGCTTTATAACCAAATGCGGGTCACACTTCTCAACCCAAGACCCGCACTAATTATGGATAATAGATCACTTTCAACTCACTTTCCCTGCAAACAAAAACTAAAGCCTGTCTCCAGCTAATGATAGCACCACCATCTTGAATCATCCTTATAGTTCATCACCCCATCTTAATTAGATCTACTCTCCTTCATTCCAAAGTATATAGATTTTGCTCTAAATGTATCGAAGTACTACCATTTCGTTAAGTAAAATAAGATACCTCCTTTTGCAACAATTTTAATTTTATGGATTTTATCCATGGTTTTCTGAATATTCATCAATTTCTTTTATTCCATATCATATAGGTTGTCACAGTTAGAGCAGCACAAGCTATATCGCCGACTTGGTCCCGTACGCAAAAATGATGTTATATCTCCTCTACAGCTTCAACGATACTAAAAGTCGAACCTGGAGCTTTAGGTAATAGTTTCAAGTTTATTATACAAATAGTCCAAAGGTATATGCTGTATGTACCTTTGAAAAATAAGTGGTCGCAAGTTTCAATCATCTCATTACATAATGCACGTGTAGAAATTCTGCATAATTCCCCAATATGATAATCTGTCTAGTGTGTATAACATGTTCGAATATGATTTATAAGAACAGAAGCTCGTTTTCCTTAAATTTTTATTGTGTCATATAACTTTTGTCCAATTTTGTGTAGGGTAGTATTCTCCGATTTTATTCCGTGCTAGATGAAATGAGAAATTTTGTCCATCTACCCATTGATAATAGTCGGTATTACTATTAGAATGTAACCTTATTTATGCAATATCCCTCATAATCTCTCCAGCTGTTGGATGTAGTATGGTTTGATAACACCATGTTGAACTATGGAAGACGCTTTTTCAGTAGAAGTACCTATTATATGAAATCTGTTGTGCCAATGAATATCAATCGGGGGCTTACAATTTATCCAAGAATGTTCACAAATAAATATTTTCTCAATTTATCGATTCTTTATTAAATGTTTGTTTTCTAATAGATCTCAGCCTCCATGTACTAGAAGCATTACCATCAATATGCATTATCCAAAATCTATTGTTCCTATAGTATTTTGAATGCATCCATTTTCCCATAAATTATTGTTGGTAAGGAAATTCCACATCAGCTTAACAATTGATGCCTTATAAAGTCATACAAGTTTTTTAAGCCTTTCCATTTTAGGTCTACATATAATACTCCAAGCTACTTTTTCCTTTTTTTCATCTCAAGAAAAATTAGAGCATAATTTATTAATTTTATCAATAGTTTGCTTTAGTTGTTCATAAATAGACAACTAGTACAAGATCATTGGAATTATGACACTACAAATCAATTCTGTCCTTTCTACAATAGATAATTCCATCCATTTAAGCCTTCACCGTATTCTTTCTAGCAACTTGTTATAGTTATAATAATGAAGATAATTATTAGAAATATGCACCCCTAAGTATGTAATGGGTAGGTCACCCTCTTCAATTTGTAGTATCTCTTTAATGATCTGTCTATTTAACGAACAATTACTGAAATATAACACAACTGTCAATGCATTCATACTCAAACTAGTAGATAATTTTAAAGTAGAATAGGCCTGATTTAGCTTTACTACATTTTCGATGGTGGATTTCCCAAAATAATAAAGTCGTCGGTGCATAAAAGATGTGTAATTATAGGTTGTATATCTGAAACGGGCTGATATTCCTTTTTGATGCATGCTTTATCCATTAAACATGTAAAAATAACTCCACTGCTATGGTGAATAGATAAGGAGATGGTGGATCTCCTTGTCTAATCCCTCTATTGCTTGTAATACAGCCCTTAGGAGCACCTAGTAATAAAATTGAAAAGGTTGGTATAATAATGCATTCATATACCACATTGATAAAATGATTAAGGAATCCCATAATAACCATAGAGTGAGAAATAAATTCACTAATTCATTTGTTGTACGCTTTCTGTAGACAAAATTTGTGCACCTTTTTTTCTTAAAACCTCGTAACAGTTCTTGAGCAATTATATATTCTCTCCAATATTCCTACATGAGATAAAGGCTAATTGATTTGGTGTTATCAAATATGGTAGGAAATTTTTAATTATGTTACACGGTACTTTAATGAGTACCTAATTGTACATATTACATGAGGATATTAGTCTATAGTCCCCTATGTTACTTGATTTATCATTTTTAGGCACCAATAATATATATGAAAGTATGATTCAGTCCGTATGATAAAGTAGCAGTATTAAATATATCTGTAACTGCATTTAGTAGATCATATTTAATACTATCCAATTAATTTTCGTAAATTTAGAATTAATATCATATGGACTCAGACTTTTATCTACATATACTGAAAACATTGCTTCTCTGACTTCTTCTAATAAAATAGGCTGCATAAGAACCTGTTTTTGCATGCAACACAAAATATTATTATTTTATATGGGGAAGCTAGTTTAACAAAGGTGATACCACTATTACAAAGTTATTACAGGTATGAAGGAGAGAAATGCCTCGGTAGCTTTAACTAACCCGAGCTCCACGCAGAGAGCTAACATGTTGAACAAAGCTACACAAGCAGTCATAAACACCATATAATCACCACGAAGGGTGTATGAACATACAACATAACTTCAAGGCACCATTACAACATCACAGACATTGTAGCATGCCCAGAACAAACTATGACTTGAAACTTCGACATACAAAAATCTCTAAACCAAATTCTTATGACTAAGCATCCCAAAAGTAGAGACAAAACATACTAAAAGCTAAGACAAATGGAAAGAAAACATTCAGCAAATATGCTTACAACCAGACACAAGCATAGCGAATGACAAGTACGAAATATGCAGATATACAAACATGCCCATCTGAAGCCACCTAACATCAGAAACCAAAAATTCTATAAAGAGAGAAAGGACCAGAGAAAAGGATCATCCTTGACCTCAAATTTGAGGCTCAACAATCATTACCAATGCACCACTTATGTTGCATAGCAATCACCAAGGACACAAAGAGAAATGATGAAACCACGAGAAGGAAAACCCGACCTAAACCCAAAACTCCTTAGATCCAGCAGCTGGGAAGAGGCATGCTAATAGTACAAACCAACCAAGTAAAGAGGCGACGTCACAACAGAGTTATGAAGAAGCACATATGCTACTTCCCAAGCGACAAAGAGGGAGACCAACAACATAGATCCACGACTTATGAAACAACCAAGCATAAGAAACTATTTTCCTTCATCATTGACAAATGATTTACATTGTTGTAGCGAAATTTTTTGCTTCATATCACCATTGAATAAGTCGTATAGTAATCCATAGCTTCATTTTCTATTTCTCCTAGTATATATACACATTCAACCACATTATTAATAAGTTCTTGAATACTGTTAGAATATCCCCTCTGTGACATTTTTTTTGTGAAAAAACATGGAGTTAGTGGCCCCTTTTGTAGCCATAACACCTTTGCCTTCTTCAGCGTCTTTGAGGCAATGTTTCTAAGGTTACATATATTATTAGGAGATGATTTTGAATTGAAATGTCGCCCAGAAATAAAAATGCACGTACTAATTCTATGAATAAAGCAAATATAAACGAACTGAAAAATAAGGAAACAAATGATATGAATTAATTTTGTCAAAATTGAAATTCGTACTTGTAATTAGACCATTGTTAACTAAAATGTTTAGCTACATATAGGGGGTTAGGAATGAGTTTGAGTTGAGTCTATGAGTGTGTTTCTTATGGAGTGAAAAGGGCATAAGAAATGAGTATTTGAAAGGAGCACAAAAGAGGTTGGTTTGATGAAAGGAGATGCGTTTTGGTACCCAAAGAGGCGTAGAAAGGAGAATGATTGTTTGTATCTATTTTGTATATTTATCTACTTCATGTATTTTTTAAATAAATGTTATTAATTTCTGTTAAATTGTAAATTAATTCATAAATTGCAAAAATAAAATAATGAATGTATTGAAAATAGAAATCAACCTAACGTTATTGATATTATTTTATATCATATTTTTCAATTTTACTTACTAAAGATTTGAAAGTGAGTAATATCTTTTTATAAAATGTTTGCCATTACACAGATTTACTACTAGGAGGCATTGAGAGGGCAGGGGGCGAAGAGTGTCAAACTCCTTAGTGGGCCACCCCTGCGGAAGATGGTCATTTGTGGATGATGATGAAAGGTAAGGTTGTGTGTGTTTAGATGCAACATCAACTAGTAGAGTGCGATGCAACACTGTAACAACCCGTAAAAATTAATAAGAAATTAACTAATAAGAAAAAAATTAATCAATAAATTAATAATAAGTCCAAAAATGAAAATTTTCTAAATTTTAGAATTTTCCCATGAAAGTTATGTCATTGCATTCATGGTGATTTTCTGATCAATTTTCATCTATAATGTTTTAAAAATGGAGCTAAAACGAAAAAGTTATGAACGTTTGAAGTTTTCGGAATCAAAATAATTTAAATGGAATTCAAATTCAAATAAATAATTAAGTACTAAATTTGAGTTTAAAATATAATAGTAAATAGACATGGAGTTTAAGTAAACGTTAAAAGAAAAGTTAACATTGAATATAATCAAGGTATCAAATAAATTAATCAATGGTAGAAATCAAATATTCCCAAATAAACGTACCAGTCGACTGCCTTCCCTAAGCTAGTCGACCATTTGGGGAAGAGCGGTCGATGTTGGTGGCCGCTAGGGTTTTGTGCATTTGAACGGTCCAGATTTTCTTATTTTTAACGACTTAAATTCAACGGTCCCAGTGCTTTCTAACCACTGTAAATAAGAGCCTAACTCCTCATTTTTATTCAGAAATTATTTTGGAAACCAAGCAAAGCTCTGTCAGTCTCTCTCTTTTCAAAGATTTAGAAAATTCTCTAGGGTTTTAGGTTAGAAATTTTAGGTTTTTATTATTCAATTTCTTATTTAATTCTCCTTCAATCCCTAAATTTCCAAATCTAATCCATATACAATTCCCTTGTTGTATATTTCTAGACGGAGAGAACTGTAACATATTGATTCGGGAGTACAAAATCCAAAAAGGAAGAGTTAAGGACTTTTGTGAGTGGAAACTTTGTCTTTCTTATTTTAGTAATTGTATAATATAACTTGAATTTAATATATGCCTTTGGAGAATTTTGTTTATGAAAACATCACAATGAAACCTCAAATTTTCATAAAGCAAAATATCAATTTTTAAGTTAGCAATTATCCTATATTAAAATAATGGAATCGTGTAAATATTGCAATATTAATGCTGTACATTTTATTCCACTTCTTATATTTTTCTTTGGATATGATTACAAATTTTGGAAAGAATAAAATAGGAAATCGTATGTAAGGTATGGATTCTTTTATTTGTAGTCTACGCTACCTATTTCCGTAGTTTAAGAAGAAATTCCTTTTTTTTTAATTTTGTACAAAGAAGTAGAATGGAGCGTTAAAATATTTGAATTATAAGTTTCTATTAATGTTGATTCCGCTATTTTAGTGTAAAATAAGTTTGGTATGTATTCTATTTTATACAAGTCTATTGACTGAATTATAGATATTGGATATATGATATATTTATTGACATGGAGTTGGACTTGTACATGTACAAATTTGAAGTTTTGACATTTAAACGTTAGTTTAGGGCGCAATCTTCGCACGACAAGAAATATTTTAGACGCATATGTGTGTGTGTGTATATATATATATATATAAAATATTAGCGTAAATAATGTATTAATTACGTAGCTAATAGGATATTTAATTATCATTAAATCTCTTAGAAAAGAAGTTAACTGTAAATGTGAAATAAGAGTTTTCTTATAATGCATTGGTATGAAATACGGTGAGATCAATAATAAGTTAAAAGAGTGTTGTAAATTATGACAAGTTATAGGGATGCGGGGTCAGTCAAAAGCACACGGAAATCTACTCAGTTAATCTGGCTACCAACTGTGTAACTTTGGGCTGATGTGAGACATCATCTATAATAAATAATAACAGAGAATGCAAGATTAGTCCCAAATTCTGTATGGTAAACTTGCTCAGCTAATCTGACTACCAGTACCTACGAATGGTCGAACTAATGTAAGACGACACAGTTGGGTTACGGGTCATAATATGGAGGACCTGATTTGGGGGTTGAAGGTATTACGTGGCTAGTTGAGAGCTCACCCCTTCTTTATGTAGGTAGTGTTAAATGGTCAGGGTTAGCGGTTAGGTATGTTAGAGAACAACTCGGGGAAGGTTTGCTTCAATGTTGATGTTTTAAGCGACCTAAAGAGATTTCGTGCAATGTCAACTAGATAGTACCACAGAGGAGTTCGTCGTGGGACATGCATTAAATGATAAGGACCTGCGTTGAGTGAGATATTAAATGGTCAAGGTCTTAATTCTCAATAAAAGGGTATTAAGTGGCTTGAGTGCTATCTCTTACATTATTAGGACATTATTAACGATAGATACGGGTTATTAGATTGAAAGAGTAATGGTTATGGAATTGGACTGGAAAAGCCTTTGGGCTTATAGTTGGAAAACTTACAATATAGTTAGAATACATAAACCATATTCTTATTTAAATTATATTACCCAAGCACGATTATAGAAAAGCTTGAGATTTTTATTTAGCAGACATTGTTGTTTTGACTTCCTCCTCATTACAACACAAGCTTGAGATAACGATGCAAATTTTCGAAGATGGCGGCATAGACGCAGACTTGTGGCAGTTATTTAGCTATCTATGTTATTCTATATTCTAATGTATCCATTGAGACATGATGTATTTTGAGATATTGTACGCTGTTATATGATATTATTTGTTTTTTACATTTGAATTTATAAATAAATGGATACTATTCTAATATTATATTTTATCCTTCCGTTGTGAGATTCTGAATGTGTATAGATAGTTCTATGTATATATTTTTTAAATGACACTTTATATATAACATGTCACTGGGACAACATATTACATGTAATAAACGTTCGAATCACGCTACGTAAGTTTTGAACTTGTGATCTCTCGCAGCATAGTCGAACCATCTAACCATTTGGACAATGATGCTTGTCCTCTATGTATTGTTCTTCGAACCAATTTTACCAACCGACAATCAGTTTTGAAATGAGTCTAAGGTTCGATGGGCATTTTCTGGATTGAAATTAGGTTTGTTTCAAGACGAGTTGCTATAGACACCCCATTGAAAGTCGATATAGTTATAATTGTTTTTATTTTAGGTAAAATATCATATTAATATTAATATTGTTATATTTTTTGGAAAAATATATTTATTAGTTTTATTGTCATTTTGCCAACAATAAATAAACTACAAATTATAAATATTTGTAGTTTTCAAAAGTTTTATTTTATATTATTTCACTTTATTCATGGTTTCTTTTCAAAATTTTATTATCTATTATTTCATCTCTTATCATATCATTTGGTAAATAAGCTATTGGAGTACGGCATAGACGTCACAAGGCTCGCTTTTCTTATGTTTTGTTGAAATGAGAAAAAAAAAGTCAACTGTTTTGTTTGACCCGTCAAAGATGGACACGGAGAGTGAGATGTTAACTTACCCTATGAATCTTTACTAGTTGAAAATTTAATCTAAAAGTAAAAGTAAAATTTGTATGTAAGCTTATTATTCACTCGATTCTTCAAACTAAATATAAAATAAATTTTGGTGTTGGAGAAATTCGAACCTAGGAAGAAAAATTACGTTGATTACAAAAATTACAATGGTATCATAGTTATTATTTATTAATAAAATAGTCTCAAGCTGCTACTTATGTAAATTAGACAGGTTAAACGACAAAATGTTCATCCGTTAAGCGTGGAGACGAATGAAATTTCACTCTTTTACTCAAAACGACATAATTCTGAGCAAAATAATAAAGAGCGAAAGGACCATTAACGACAGTACCGAAGTCAGAACATGGAATATGCCTGATTTTATTCCTCAAGGAAAAACAAAATAATTTATTCAGTATCCAACAACTACAGTTGATTTGTACTCAGGTGTATGCAACAAAGGGATTAGGAAGTACAGGTAAGGTTTAATAATAATAATATACCAAGTATACAATGAAGTTAGTTAGCTACAGCTACTACTAAATACTAATGCTACTATTTTATTATGATTTTGGGGTATATTTTCTGTACTTGTTTAAAATAAATTATCGCTTCGTGCCGTCAAACGAAGATAGGATTGGATAGCTCATCTCTAAATTATCATAATACAGGGATGAATATTGCACTTTAAATATACTACGGAGGAACTGGAAATAAACACTCTTGTACTGAACACCAAATCATTTTGCTAGCCTCGTCGCAATACCATTATTATTACTCGCATATCGCTATCAAAAAGAGTCGTCAGATGCTCAGAAGTAGCATGCAAAATGTCAGTACGAAGGGGCCCGAACGTCGTTATCTCGGCCTCTGCTAAGCATTTTACTGTCATTTATCCAACAACCCTACCAGCTCTCCTCTCTACATACATCAAACAACACAAATATTATAAATTATGCAGTTGACTCTACACAGCTTATCTTCCTCTCCACGTTTATTTATCTCAATTATTCCAACTGCCACTGTTAAACGATCCGCAAACGAGGACAAACAGTGACGACTGTTTACGAATATGTCAATATATTACATTTAATTTACAGGGAAATATTTAACGTTTGTATTTAGTGCCTAGTGCTGATTTATCATTCGTGCTGTCTAATTTACACACGCATCTAAATCTTCAATCAATACATTGTTCATAGATGCTAACATATAACACCTTTTATTTTCAAATCCCCCACATATATAACTTAACATTTGATATCACTTCTATAACCTTGTACATTTTTTTCTGCTACACTTATAAAGAACCACCTCCTGTAAAACTTACGATTCACATATAAGCAACCAGATTTTCCGATGGTACTACAATTAATGACATTTCGTTAAGGATAAAATAAATAAACAGCAATAAATATCACAAAACTAATCTATTACAATTAACTAGTTCTCACAGCGGAATGATACAAAATATGATGTCAACATATACATGTAAATTACTAAATGCATATCATATAAAGGGACGAAAGATCCAACGTCAAAATGCAAATAGAAAGTGATACATTGAAACTCATGGGAATACACGTCCCAAAATTATACATAAGAGTACATGTAAAACACCAAAAATTAGATGTATATAATGATAGTACTAATATAGTTAGACTTTATGAATCGTCTCGAGCTAGTAGAAAACCATCTCTACGTCAACCTATTCAAAGAATATAAAACAAATAAACAACAAAGATATGGTTGTTTATAAAGTCTGATGAAAATAAATATCACTATTCTATATGATTACCGATATACTAATATATTGTAAATAATACCAAGTTGTACTACTCGAGTTAATGAAACATACCTCAATCTGCATATTCATTTGCATCTAACAAATTAGTTCATTCATGTAGGAACTCGGTCCATGTCGCAATGGGTGAGATAAGAAGATTTTTTTTTTATAAATAATTCTCTATTTGGATCGTAGTGAACCTATAAAATCTTATGGGTTTCACTATATCCAATCTAGTTGTTAAAACCAAATCATATTTCATTTAAAATGTTTTATATTTAATTAATTAATCTCGTTATTTAATTTTATTCAATGGTTATTTTAAATATATCGTATATAGTCATATATTATCATGATGACGTATAGGTATGCGCATGTGTAATCAATTTGTCATTTTTTTTCTATTAATTTGGCAGGAGAAAAAGTCATATTCTTATTTTATAGAGTAAAAACTAAGAGGTCATAAATATGAGATTAGTATAATTAATTAGGAGTTTTATTTTATCTTCTTTGGGTATATGAAAGGGAAATGGACATGTAAGGTTTACATCCAAGTGAACGTATGTGTGACATGATCGTACACTCATAAATAAACATATTGTCGAGAAAAAAAGTGGCACAACACCCCAGTCGAATAGAAGAGAGTATATCTAAGTAGTAGTAATAGAAAAACCAATAAAGATACACTGACTTTTATAGTGGTTTGACAAATTCTATGGCCTACGTCCACTTTGATGGTATTATAGATTGTTTGCTCATAAGTACAAAGACTTTATAATTCGTTTTTTAAATCTAGAGAAGTAAGAATAAGCGTTAAGGTGACAAGATCCGAGTAGAGACAGAAGATGAAGAAGACAATGGCCAAAAATCCCTCCAATATTTGCTCTAGGCTCGGTACTTATAGAAGAACCACCCACTAGAGTCGCCAGATCGCTGAAGACCAGGTAAAAATCTAGATCCATGAGAATATAGAGGAAGATGGAGTCTTCCTGCAGTACAAAACCAATCGGTACGAACATGAATCATGTTGGCACCAAGAGTTTTTGCTTTGTGCAAACCATCGGTTTTTCGTTCACTTCATCTTGCATCTTCAAGTCTTCGAGCTTCGAGCACTTTTTGGCATATGAGAACCTCTTGGTACCAAAAGCCTTGGCTTTGTTTACTACTTGTCCATTTCTACCTAGCTTTAAAGTTGTTCACCTACTCCTTCAGATATGGACCCTGAAGTAACCACTTTATAGTCCTATTACTTGACCACAATGCACTTGCCTAAAATAGCTCAAGGCAAACCATTCAGCATCGTGTCCTTTCTTAACCACTCGGTACCGATGTCTTTTCTTTGTCGCATTAGATCTTCAACTTTTGGTGTTTCCTTCCAAGGCCATCTTAAGCTTGCCCTCATGTCCTTGAACCATTTTTTCTTTATCCTGACGTCCAGATTCACTTGAAGGTTGCCTAGTTTAAACGTTGGATAACACTTGTCCCTCGAAGTAAGCTTCTTTTGAAAACAAAGCGTGCTTTGGATCAAGACAAGTGATATACAGTCGTTTGCATGAGTCTATTGGTTATCAGGAATCCTATGAAGAGTCATCTTTATTCTAAAGGCATTCATTCAGTCACTTTATATAGTTGGTGAACCTCTTTCTACACTAGGGTCTAGTTCTACATCACTCTGAAGTTTGTTCCATGCCTTAGCCAAGTGAGACTTCCTTCTCTTCCTTTCCTTTCTTTTTTTCTCTTTTTTACATTTCATGCCGGTATCGAGAGGTACCTGCCAGTAGCGACATGAATTTCAACTTCACTTCAGCACTATATAGTTGTGGAAGAGTTTTTACCCTCACTTTTTACTTCGCCCTGATTACTTCACTCACCATCGAGGAATTTACCTTTGCAACATCAAGCCCTTAACCGTCGACGTCTACCTTGATTACAAGACCACCATCGTCGCTTTATCTTAACAACTGCCGTCGCTTTTGGTGATATCTGACATATCCCTAAAGAATTCGACCCCGACCTCCTTGGGGTTTTGATCTCCAGATCTAAAGCAAGGTGGGTTTTTGAAGAGCGGTGCCGCTGTAGTTGGAATTGGTGAGGCTTTTGTCGTCATTGCCTCATCCTTGCCGTCGTTGACTGTGGATAAGATGGGAGATTAACATTTTGGTTCGTGGCCAATCACTTCCTACGCTATTGCAAATTCCAAGCTCAGGACACCCTAGGAAAATCTTGGTTTGAACGCAAAGTCAACTCTAAGAAAGCCCCGGGTTCACCTTGGCTAGCACTTTACTTGGAGTTGGCTTAGGGTCATGGCCGATCCATTCTCTGGGTATTCCTATGGTTAACCTTAATTATGCAATGGCATTGAATCTTATCACTTGCAAAGAATTGCAAAGGGATTGGTCGAGTCTTGATCGAGCATGAAACAAAGAATAAGCTTCGATGGGATGGTTCGATAGAACGGCCACACCGAATGCGCTTCATCATCTGAATAGTCTTACTGTCCAATATTCCAAGTTATTGCACAATCTTGTGTAGCTGCAGAAAAGGCCATGTGTTGCTTTGGACATGTTTCATTGTCCTTCACTCTGTAATAATAAGTAATATCCAACATACAGTTCTTGAAAGTGCAAAAGATTTATAATATGGCTAACTATTGTAAATGTAACGACTCAGAATTTCACTACTTTGATTTATGAATATTTAATTGATTTTAAATACTTTAATAGTTGATTTTATAATGGAAGTAAAACTCTTTTAAATAATGAATAATAATGGTGAAATAGTTTTTCAAATTTGTTTACAAAAATATTCAGTTCGAAAAAAGATCGAAAAGTTATCAAAACCGTTGTGAACTCTTTAGCATAAGTGTACACATTTGTAAATAAGTTAGTATATGTATATATGTGTGTATTAATGTATGTATATATGTACTCATACCTAAATATATAAAATTTAAAATAAAAATGTAAACATTACATCGCTTGAAACATTAAGAACAAAGATTAGTTAAACATGTTTAATCACGTTTGAATGGAAATGAGAAGTGGTATCAATGGTGTGGGCATAAAAGGAGGGTAGGTAAGGTGGAAAGAGGGTAGTGGAGAGTGAAGGAGAAGGGCATTTAGGTAATTTACTTTTTCTCTTGCTAATAAATAGCCCTTCACTTCTTTAAAATTTTCCTCCTCTTTATTTTATCGCATCTTACCCATCTCTTATCCTAGTGGAGAAATTTTTTTTTGAAACCACAAAAAATTATAGTGGCTACAACTTTATTTTGTACTACTACTTCAAATTTAGAACTTAACAATGTCAAAATATTATATCTTTGTAGAGTGTTTTCGGACCCATATTTTCAAGTCCGAAAATACTACTTCTTCTTTTGACCATATCTCCCTAAAAAAGTCCAAATTGAGTAATTTTTTTTAGATGGTAGAGATGAGAATTTTAAAGAAATTTCACTTTGACAACTTCTCCAAATTTCGAGAGTAACGTAGCCAAAAATTTAAGAGAAGATGACTAAATTTTGGGTCCAGTTTTGAGAATTCAACGTTATCCCAAGTCCCTCCACCTCTCCAAAACAAGTCCTCACGTCATCTATACATGTCATGGCTGAGCTATACTCTACCATAGTCGAGCCTATTTCCATATTTTAAGTCTAAAGGTCAAGTTTTGCATAGTTCTGAAGTTATTTCAAGTTTTCAAAAGGGTTTTGCCAATTTTCGATGAGTAAGCTTCTAACCTTTGGAAAGATGTTGCCTTTGCATATATGATGGTTATGTGTTATTTATATATGACTTAATGTTTGGATTATGATATGGTTTGAACGTATATGCATGTTGTAGCTTGTGTTTTAGCATTTGACTTGAATCGATGGATTAAAGTGATGTATTTGGATTTAAAGTTGTGATCTTTGTGATGCATGGTGATGATATGATTTAGTATTCATAATTTGGATACGTGATTAAATAGTTTGGAAGTTAGAACTTGATATGTTGAAAGGGACTTGAGATCCATTTTTAAAATCAAATCGTTCACTAGTTTTGATTTAGTAAATGTTTTATTTTGTTTTGTTTTAGTTTCTAACTTCAGTTAAAGTTTTAAAACTCTTTTAAATTATGTTTTAAAAGTAAGAAAAAGTGAAAATTTAAAGTTTGGATGGTAACTTAGAAAATTAATTCTAAGTTATTACATCCATAGCAAAACTCGCTATGGATGCAGTTCGGCGAATTCAACGATTTTCAACTTTTAAAAGTGTTTCTTTTAAATGTTTTAGAAAACTATTTTCAAATTGAATTAGTAAATAAATAAGTTTATTTAATTAAGTATGCTTGGATAATTAACTACTTTGTTAATTAAGAATAATTATTTATTAATTAATTAGTAATTAAGTTAAGTAGTTAGTAATTAATTAGTATTAATTAAGTTTATTATTAATTAATTAATAAAGTTTTGATTAATAATTAATAAGGCCAAGAGATAATTAGGTATTAATTTTTATATTAATCAATTTTAATTATTTTAATTAATTCTTATTTTAATTAAAGATTAATTATTTAATTGAGATTAATTATTTAACTAGTTATTAATTAATTATGACTTGACGGTAATTAATTAAGGTTTAATTATGATTTAATTTTTATTTATTAAGGTTTAATTACATTTTAATTTATAGTTACGCTTTAATTTATAATTTAAATTAAGATTTAATTATTAAAAGTTATTTTAAACATTAATGGTTAATTAAGTCGGTTTTCTTTTATAAGTGAATTGATTTTAAATCAAGGGATCTCTTGTCCGTGACATTTACAATGAAATGAATGTGAATGAGTTATACTAAGTTGAATTGAATTGTGTGTACATCTATTTAGCAGAATAAAACAACATTCTGCTAAATTGTGAATTGTTTGATTATGTGGACATTCATTAACATAAGAAATCCTCATGTGTTATTTTAGTAACTTGGGCATTTACTTATATAATTGATTGCTATTGGTTGATTTCCTTATACATATCTGCTTTTTATGTAAATACCCGTGTTATAAATTGAAAAGTAAACTCAGTTAAATGAGAACCATTGAGGTCACTAAGCTTCTTTCCGATTTTTAAGGTCAATCATACTCTTAATAATGGTTTCAAGTTAAGTAATGATTTTAGTAAAGGTGTTTTATGTTATCCCGCTTTTTGGCAAAGCCGTGATACCAAAAGATCGATCGAAAATAAAAGACAGTTCGTCACAGATTTCAAGTCAATCCAAGTTCATATGCTCAAGTTATGATGGGCGTAAGTTGAAGGGAAATGCTCCGGTTTCGTATCGACCATCAAGCTCCAGTTCGCATCGATCGATTTTGTATCGATCATGGGTCCAGCGGTTTCGTATCCATCGAAGAGCACCGGTTCGTATCGATGAACTTGCCTGTGTTCGAATCTATCGAGTTCGTATCGATGGACTTCGTACCCATCATAAAGCCGCGCTTCGTATCGGTCAACACTTCCTTATTCGAATCCATTGGCATCTCCCTATTTCGTATCCATCGGCAGATAGAGCATTTCGCATCCATCAACTGAGCCAACGGTCACTACTTCGTATCCATCATGGAAACCTCTCTTCGAACCCATCAAGGTGCCTTGCTTCGTATCCATCCAGATACCCTGCTTCGTATCCATTGTGGAAGCCATTCTTCGAATCCATCTGCGCGGAGCAATTCGTATCCATCGAGTCAACAAGCTAGGTGACGTGTCATCCCTCGATACGAACGAGCCGAGATATATGGAGTCGATGCGGTCAACTTGGAGCAAAGACCGGATCGAGGCGAAGATTGCGCTCCACGTCATCACGAAAGCGCATGACAACATTGATTCGAAGCAATCAATTTGAACAGCTAGATTCGAACCAATCAGCCACTGAGAAAACCCATTTCGTATCGACGATAACTCATGATCCACTGATCCAAATGCCATGAAATTTTTACAAGAGCCTGTGTACATGCTGAGGAATGTCTCCATCAAATTTCAACTCGATTGGACGTCATCTTGATCGATACGAAATGACTTCGCATCGATCGCCGATCGAGTCGAAACTTCCTGAGGTTGGTCGCGTGTGCCCACTCACATGTCAGAACGAGTCTCTTAAAATTTGAGCGAAATATCAGCCTCCTACGCCTATAAATAGAGCCCCAGAGCCTACAGAGAAAGGATCTTTTGACTCTCAAGCACCCAGACTCTGCCGGATTGAGATCTCCATCACCCTACACCATATTCTTGTTGTCAATTTCGAAATTTCAGTTGTAACTTGCTGTTGATTGCTGTAACAACTTGTAATCATTGAAAGAGAATCAATAAAACTGCAAAAAAACTTCATAGTGGACGTAGGCAACACGCCGAACCACTCTAAATTGCTTGTCTACGCATTTACTTTACTTTTATTTGGAGTTTTTGTTAGATAATCCTCATTTTCAATTTATATTCTTCATTATTATCTCTTCAAAGACTCCCGAAGAGTGCTGTGACCAATTTTGGTGCAAACACTTTGGTGCTTTCACTGAGAAAACCCAGATTTTCTCCTGCTCTTTGGATCTGTCATCGATACCGGATTGCATAAATCTAAGAGAGAGATCCAAATCACAAATCCAAGTTCCTTCCCTTCTATTCAGATTTGCATAAAGTCTAGGAAAGGGATTCAACCTTCAACATGGTTAGCACAAGGACCACCTCTAATGCTATCAATCAAGAGGAACGGGATAGACAGAATCCTACGCCACTACCTCCCTCTAACCAAGACATTACCGGACACTCAGAACCATCAGGTCCGGTTACCCGACAAGAGTTTCAGCTGCTTCAAGAGCTGACCCAGAGTTGGCAAAACTAATAGAACAGCTACGCGTTAATGCTGAGCTGACCAGCCAGCTGAATCACCAGAAGCGAAGGAGATCTAGGAGAGACCATGCTTCTCACTCCTCCAGTGAAAGTTCTTCCTCTTCCGATTATCATCATCGATCTCCACGACCCGGACTAGATGGGAGTCACATACAAACTGCTGGAAATCAACCGGCAATGACCGTTGCACAACTGAGAGTTTTCCCATCGACTAGTTTCCATACCAGACCCTCCTCCTGAGGAGGTGCTGTTCCTCACTATACCACAGAATACCACGCCACGAAAGTTGCGGTTGAACCAGGAGTCGATGCCCAAGATCATTCGAACTTGGACTGTCATCATCATGGACGTACTCCTGAACCATACGTCCCAGAGGACTATGAGCAAAGAAGGCAAGATTTGGGCCGTCGACAGCATCCGGTCCAACCCCATAATGTGGGATTCAATCACATTCCGGCGCAAGCTGCACAGAACATACAAATGCCGGATATTCCGACCATGATACGTCAGATGATCCGTGAGAGCCAAGGTGTCATGAACGATGACTAGGGAATCTCCAGAAGTCACACTCCTTTCAAGGACGATATTCTTACTGCTGAACCCCCACGGCAATTCAGGATTCCGACCCTACCCATGTACGAGGGAAACTCCGACCCCAACCAACATATTCTGAAATATGAATGGTCGATGAGCGCTGCCAGAGCTGACGATGCGGTGAAGTGTCGTAGTTTCCCTATTTCTTTGGGGGGCATCGCTACCATGTGGTTCACTCGACTGCCACCTCGATCCATCTCTTCATTCGACCAGTTGGCCACAAAATTTGTTGAGCAATTCCGCATGCACATCGCAAGACCCAAAGACGTCAACATTCTGTCTAGTGCCACCCAATCTCCTGGAGAGACGCTCAGACACTACTTAGAGTGATTCCACACTACATGTGCGGAAATCAGCAATCCGAACGATAACTCCATCCTTATGGCGTTGACTAAGGGGATTGACCCCGACTCTGAGTTTGGCAACTGGATGGCTGGAAAACCACCTACATCATTGGACCGCTTCCACGCCAAGGCGGCTCAATTCCTGAGAAGGGAAGATGCAAAACAGCCTAGGAAGCAGAATGATGCAGGGCCAAGCACGGAAGGGATCCAAAGCAATGCGCAATCAAACAGTCCGGTGGGAACTCCGAAAAAGTTCAGTTAAACGTTCAAAACAAACAAACTCGGCAAAGAGAGAGCGTGAGTCAAACTAGAAAACGAGATCAAAATCGTGGCCCACAGCGCAAGAATCCTATGTTTGACAGTTACACTCCTCTGAATACATCACTGGAGAACTTGTATTTATAAACCTGTAATGCAATTCAATACAAAAAACCTGCACCAAAACCGTCGTCAGAAAGACAAATCCAGACGGGAAAATTTTGCAGGTTCCATGAAAGCTATGGGCACAATACAAAGGAGTGTCGTCACTTACAAGATCTCGTAGAAAATTGATTAGAGAAAGAAAGCTGGAACAGTTTGTGCGAGCACCACAGCCTGAAGAAGCGGGCCCATCAAATCAAAATAATGAACCCGATAGACCGAGACAGGAGGACTCTACCTGTCCCCATGGGAGATTAGTGATAAACGCCATCAGTGGTGGACCCACTTTGTCAGGAGCCTGGAACGACGAGGATCTTCGTTACTGTTATACAAGACAGGCTTTATTCGGTCTATGAATACTTTGCAATTTCCTTTACATTCTGAAATTTGAATTTGTAATAAGGCACTGACTTTGCCGTGTTTTTCCGTTCCAGCAATAAATTACTATCTCTTCAAGCTAGAGCTGTGATTCACCGAATGCGACATTCAACAATCACGACGCACGAAGAGCTAAGTTCCATCGAACAATGGAATTTATTCAAATAGCGAGTGACTGTGATATGACCGGCCACTCACTAAGTGAAACCTCAGCTCGAGGGCAAGCCATCACATCAAAGGCTGAACTGGACCGACATATGGCAATCCTACAACTAACTCCAAATTCCCAGAGCGTGAATTGGAGTATAAACATCAAATCCATCGTTCCCAGAGTGTGAACGGACTCCAAGTTCCCAGAGCGTGAATTGGAGTATAAACATCAAATCCATTGTTCCTAGAGTGTCAACGGACTGCAAGTTCCCAGAGCGTGAATTGGAGTATAAACATCAAATCCATCGTTCCCAGAGTGTGAAATGGACTCCACTTTCCCAGAGTGCGAATTGGAGTATAAACATCAAATCCATCGTTCCCAGAGTGTGAAAGAATTCCTAAAAATCCCAAATAGATATGACTGACCATCTATCGGCTGACTCCACTTTCCCAGAGTGCGAATTAGAGTATAAACATCAAATCCATCGTTCCCAGAGTGTGAACGAATTCCTAAAAAGTCCAAACAGGTGTGACTGACCATCTGTCGGCTAACTCCAAGTTCCCAGAGCGTGAACTAGAGTATAAACGTCAATTCCAGGTTCTCGGAGTGTGAACTGAAACATCAATGCCAACTCTAAATCCCCAGAGCGCGAATTGGAGTATAAACATCAATTCCAGGTTCCCGGAGCACGAACCGAAACATCAATGCTAACTCCAAGTTCCCAGAGCGTGAATTGGAGTGCGAACATCAATTCCAGGTTCCCGGAGTGCGAACCGAAATATACATGCTGGCTCCAAATTCCCAGAGTGTGAATTAGAGTACAAATACTAAGTTAAAGTTCCTGGAGTGCGAACTGTATTACAAACATCGATAACTCTCAAATTCCAAGTTTGCGAACCAGATTATCGATCACAAATTATCCTATGTCCCCGGAGTGTGGACGTGTGCTCAAGATTTGCAATAGGTGCGATCGACCACCGAAATACAAATGCTGTTCCCCGGACCTGGGGGCAAAAAGCTTAAGTGTTAATCACTAACCAAAGCAATACAATGTCCAAAATTCAACTCATTCATCAATCACGACATGTGATCAAGATTTTCAGACTTGGCAAATAAAACGAACTCTACTTGACGGTAAAAACACCATAAGTACACTGGACTGAAAGCCAAATACTGCAAATACTTAAGCATAGAAAAAAAGAGTTGAAGAAAATAAACTAAATTTTATTTCAACTAACTGTATGTAAAGATTCATGTACAAGTTATTCCAAAAATTCCTACTAGCAGGGGGCCGAGCCTGCATCTATACATGGCCTATGAAAGAAAAATAAATGCAACTTCCTAACTGCCAAAAATGCGCCAGAATGGGATTATCTACGTTTTCTTCTTTGGCTTTTTCTTTGACGCAGAACTACTAGCACCGCTAACAGCCTTTCGCTTCAAGCTCTTACCCTTCGGCGGATCATCCTCTGATGAAGGCATGATATCGACATCTTCCTCCAAACTTGAACTTAAAGGAATATTCTCTTCGGCAGGAGTCGGAGGAGTCGGATCCACCACCGAGGGAGGAATGGGCATGCTGGTACCGACAAGCGTGTCCCCAGAAGATACCACTATAAGAGGAGTAGGGCCAACCACCGCCGTAACACTCCCGGAACTGCCACCGTGTGCTGCCGCTTCCATCTCTGCATTGATTTGAGCAAGTATCTCAGCCTCACGAGCAGCACGAGATTCACGATAGGCAGTGGTGGACTGTGATGAAACAATGGAAGCAGGTGGGAACGCGCCAAGAACAAATGGCATGTCAGCAAAAGGGTCATTGTGTTGGCTCAAGAGCTCATTCATCATCTGTTCATCGAAAGTAATTGGACCCTCCTATGTCATCTCCATCGGCGCGACCGTAGTCATGATAAGAGCCTCAGTAGTGATGACCTCCTGCACTTGATGCGATTCTTGGCTTGCAGGAGGCACTGTCGGTGTAACTTTGCTCACTGGACAAGAAAGAAAAGAAGTTGTTAGAACACGCTTCAATACAAATACTTCAGTTCAGACACACAGTAGATTTGTGCAGATTACCTTCCTCTACTTGACTCGTAGCTAACTGAACAGCTTCAGAAGAATGCTCCCTTATGGGAGATAAGCGTGGCTGCTCAGGGTCATAACCTGGGACCAACTGCGGCTCAATCGCTGGCGTTGGCTCGGATCCGGATGAAGTAATCATCTCAGAACTTGTAGCTGGGTGTGCGACGCCAGACCCCTCACCAATTTCCAAGTGTTGGGTACCCAGTCTCTCTCTAGCATGAGAGATCATGAAATCGTGAAGAACCTTCTTCTCATCATCAGTCAATATACGGTTATACGGTTCTCCAACTCGAACTCATCAAAAGCTTCGCCCGGCTGTGCTACTTTCTCTTCTCCAACAAATAAATTCCAGGCGTTGAATAAGTGTGTCGGATAATCGTCAAGCCACGTCAAATTTCTGTGCCTCAGCACTTTAGCATTATAAGTAATGAGAAGCTCTTCTATTTCTGTCTCTAGCTTGATCTCTGCTTGACCAACTTTCTCATCAACTTCGGCTTCCATCTCGCGGACCTTTTCCAAGGCCGCATCTCTCTCCCTCTGAAACTCCACCGCCTGATCACACGATCCCTGTGCGAAAACGTTAGTGGTGTCCCTCTCCTTCATAATTTCCGAAACTTTGGCCTTGAGCTCGTTTAGCTCTTTCAAGGCCGCATCCCGCTTGGCAGTTACGATGGTGTTTCGGCAGCCCATGTCCTCCACCGTATCATAATGCTCACGCTTCATCCTATCCATTGTTGTCTGAGCTTCATCAGCTTTTCTAAGAGCTTCAATCTTCGATTTTCGAGAAGACTCGGCCTCACTGCCGAGCGCCTGAATAATTCGGTCCTTTTAACCAAGTTCCTTTTCCAACTTCTCAATCGTGGCCGCTCGGTGAAAGGCCACATTTGACGCTTTCTTTGCGGTTTTTGACCATTCCTGACACTGGAAAAATATATCTGAGAGATAATCGTGCATCATAGGTGCAACTGACGCCAGTATCCTTTTCAGATGCGGGGGGAAGACAAACCCGTCAAAGCAAATTTCAGGAAAATCTTTCTTCAACTGAGCAAGCCTAACTGCTCCTTCCCCTGAAGGCTCCGTCAATGTCTGCTCTATTGTCGACGGGGGGCGGGGGGGGGGGGGGGGGGGGGGAGGGGGGCGATCTCCGTTCTATGATGAGTGTCAGACCTCGATGATTGGGAAGATGAATTGTGCCGTGAAGTTTCTGGAGTCCTTGAAACATGAACCGGAGGCGGTGCGGGAGCTCTAGGAGGTGGCATGCGAGATCGAGACCGATGCCTATAATCTTTGTCTCTATCAGAGCGCTCATGACTCGAGTGTCCATGGTCATAGTCTCTATCTTCTTCCCTCCTATATGATTCATAATATGAAGAAGACTTGCGTTTATTACGAAGACTGCCAAGCATCGAACCTCTACCAGACATGGTATCTGCGAAGCAAAAAACATAAAATGAAGTTAGTAATCTCTCACAGTGAACGTATTACACTCAGAAATCGTGTAGTGCCGTGAAGTGTGAATGTAGGTGAAACCCCCCGACCAACCAGACGTGTCAACCACACTAGTGGGCAGAGACTCGCTTCAAACTAAGGCTTCTGAAAGTTCGTCCAATCCGGCATCATGCTGCAAGGACACATCGTCCGGAATTGGAAGATCGGCGAGCCCTTCATAAAGATTCTCAGTTCTAGGGGGAGACATCTCCGAAATTCTAATTCCGGAGGCGGGTCGGGCCGTGAAAACCGATTTCCATCTTCCCTTTTTAGGTGGCTTAACAATGGCTGCCTTGCCTTTTCTTTGCTCTTCGGTATCCTGGGCTACATCCGCAGATTCGCCCAATGGTTCTTTGTCGGTGTGAGTTCTCTCAGAGTCAGTCTCCTCAATTATGACAACTTTAGGCTTTCTTCGTTTAACTCGTTCTTTCGAGGCAATCCTTAAGACACCGTCAAGCATTATACTTTGTTTCCGCTCGATCAACCCAAGAATCCTAAGATTCCTTTCTGTCAATAGCAACTCAATGTTCCTCTCTTCACTTGGGATTTCTGGAAAAACCCGAACTATCTCCTTGAAACATTCACCTTCGGGTCACTGGATTATGGCTGAAAAGAAAAAGAGATGTGAGTTCGACTTCATCTACATCGGTTTTATCAACTACCCGAAATGATAGCAATACTCACGTCTAAATAGTCATCGCCTAGCAAACCCTGGGGGGCATCTAACATAAAACCACTCCGTCTTAAAGTAGCTCAATCTAGTCCAAGCCCCTGTGACTACTTGGCAATTTCTTACCTCCTCCGGGAATGTGAAAGATGGACTATCAGTCCGCTCTTGAAATTAAACAAGTATCTGATCTCAATCGGGAGTGGCGGTCGATAGAGATACTCCATAAATGCAATGAACAAGCTATTGAGTGACGCATATCCGTTCGGATGTAGCTGAGATGGGGCGATCCCCAAAAACGACAATACTTCTCTTATGTACTGGTTAAATGGAGGGAGTGTCCCAGCTGCGCATGCGTGGCGATTGAATGCGGTATATCCCTTCGGTGGATTGTGCGGTCTATCATTTGGCCCCGGCAATAATACGTCATCCATCGAAAAACCATGCCTTAAGCATATTCTTCCTAGCATGTCTTCCGAAATGTTGGACGGAACAGAGTCTGATGGGTTACTAATGAAGGATGCGTCAGGTAACTCGTCCGGAACTGGACCGATAACTTCAACCTCAATCTCCAGTACTTCAAGCATGGGAGGGACTGAACTCTGAGTCTCTTGTGGCTGCGAACTTGAAGTTTCCATAACTAGCTAACTCACGAGAAATCATCGTTAGATGCTAAAGAGCCTGTGCATCCCCCAGTGTAAAGTGCATGAATGTGTTGTGCAGTGCTGTGCATTACTGGAAAAGATTTTGCAGAACTAAAGAAAACTGCAAGCAACAAAGATAATCAGAAGTCCAGTAGGAGTGACCGTCACCGCTGACCGTCACAACCGTATCATCCAGATGTTGGTAATCGATTCGAGTTAAAGTTCGTTATCACGGCGTTAAGTTATAGTTCCATCGAGAGCTTCGAAAGCATAGTCAAGTATGTAGTTTAATAGTTAAACCCAGATATGCAAGGATGAAACTTGTCGGAATCATGCTATCTATTGCTAAAAATTTCATATCCATCAAAAGAAGGGTTCGAATCGATCACAGGAAGCTCGTTCGAATCCATCGAGATATCACTTCGAATCGATACAAGGGGGCACGTTTTGAATCGATGGTCAAGGGCCGATTTTATATCGATCAAGGTGTGATGACTTCGAATCGATCCTTGGTTGCCTGGTTCGTACCATCAGGAAGGCCTCAACTTAACATCGATCACGTTCGAGTCGATACTTTTCGTATCGATCATAGAGATGTAGTTCGTATCGATCTAAAATTAAGAACTTCAAATCGACCATCAACCTACTTTTTTGTATCGATACGATCCATCACCATAGCTATCGGTACGAACTGCATGATCTCCATTAAACCATCCCAGGGATCGATGCAAAATCCAAAGAAAAATATTGCTGCCTTCATCAATTCGAACACGAGTCCCCAGATCGATCCGATTTTATCCTCCTCACTCTTTCTTCTCCAAACCAGGTCTGGCTTCATCAATTACCCGAATGGATAATCAATGGAGGAAGAGTAGAACTGGAATAGTTTCGTTACTTGGTTTCATGCTTAATTACCTAATTTAAAGTTGGAACCTAAAGATTTGAAGGGCTGAGTTTGACCGAGTCGAAAACACAGTGCAGTTCTCTCTCAAGTCCCTTGATCGATGCGAAAAGCAAAAGGCAGCAGTAAAATGTGAAAAGTACAAAAGTGAAAATGGCTAAGTCCTAGCTATTTGTATGAAGCCTAGAAGGAACGGGGTCGATTCGCCTCCATGTCCACTTAACCGGTCGCAACCGGTCAAACCGCCAATCGAATCGAACGCCCTGTTCGAATCCATCAGACCAAGAATTTCTATCGATTCGAAATGGACAGTAAATCCATCGATACGAAGCACGCAGCCACTACACCAGAATCCTCATTTCGCAACGGCTTTAAGCCGTTGCAAAATAATTTCGCAACGGCTTTGAGCCGTTGCGAAATGGGCAGTGGTAAAAATTTTGCAACGGCTCAAATCCGTTGCGAAATATATTTTTTGCAACGGCTAAGGGCCATTGCAAAATATACTTTAGCAACGGCTTGTAGCCGTTCCGGATTTTATTTTGCAACGGCTTAAAGCCGTTGCTAAATGTAGATGTATAACTGATGTTTTAAATATTAGCAACGGCTTTAATCCGTTGCTAATTAATATTTTATTTTAAAAATATTCGAAATTTTGAACAGCACTAGCGACAGTCATTTCATTATCATAATTAATACAAAAATTTGCAAATTTAACAGTATCACAAAAGAAAGATTATTAAACCAAATATTTTTCATAGATTAAACACAGAAACCAAACATAACAAATGTTTGAATTATAATATTCAACATCAACACATACCACTATATAGTTCAACAAGTATAAATAACATACATAGTACAACAACGACATCATTACATAATACTACATGCATAGTACAATACATACGATACATAACGTTTTCCTCCAATCGTCTAATGCTCCCGCCAGCATAAGTTTTAAGCCTGCACAAAACAAGAAATTGATGTTTGTTTATAAAGAGGTCACTGGTGCATATGTTTCATGCAACCATAAGTTGGGGTATAAGACTGATGGAGGTAAAAGCGATGACAAAACATTATTGTTGTTGCAATGGTGACCTGTGGGCTGCAAAATAAGACAGACATCCAACATCTTGGTTAAGAGCATGGCTATGTGCAAGTAATTATGCAGTGCAATATAGTGCCTATGAGAGTTTAATAGCAGTGTCTATATTCCGCAACACATGCACAGGAAAAGAAATTATTATACTTCACGTCTATTTTAAGTTATAACAAACACAAGTGATCGTATAGCTAAAAACTAAATATGTCAATAAAGGATGAGAAAGAGGAAGACAACGATGGTACTACTGCATAGTTATATCAAATCCACCTACCATTATCTTCTTAAGCCACCATTGTATCATTCGCTATAAAATCTTCCAAATTCATTTCTCCGAGCATTCTATTCATACTTCTTCCTTGGATGTTTTCTCTTGCTGTATAACTTTCCATACTTTATGAACTACCTTCTTACTGAATTCCAAATTCATTCTGATGTTTCCTTGTTGGTTGAGATCGTATCTCATTATTGAAGTATCCATATCTAGTACCACGTTTCTTAAAAGATCATCATGGTTCATGATACGTAATGGTTCTCAACTTCATTTAGTGTGAGGCTGTACACTGACTATTGCTTGCTCACGCTTTTCTGCTATTTCCCATCGTTCGAATCCCCATTCACAAGTATTGAATAAAACTTATTAGGTGAGGGTTTCTTCAGGATTTAGAATTTCAAACCTGAATACCACAGGAAAATGAAACTGATTTCTTTGCAATAGAAGCAAATCATAAAACACAACAAATAAACAGTGGTTTATTTGGACTTGGAAGCTCGATACCCTCAAAACAAACTTGATCTTTGAGCTAAAAGAAATGGACTGCAGTCAAAACCATACTGAATCCTCACCAAACCATAGTACTACTATTGATTCCTTCATTCAATTTATTTTTGTTGCCATCTCGTCACAACTATCACCGTGCTGGCCACTTTTGCGTTGTCTAACTGCTAATAATTGTTTGATGCTCTCTTTAATAACATATAATTTTGCGCTTTCACTTCTTTAATCTGTGCAAAATAGGCATATGTTACACATAAGTATAGTTTTTACTGCTTTTATTTGGTTGAACTTCAGTCTGATCACTTAATTCTCTACTTCTCCATTCGTCCAATCTAATCTCCATAATGATGGTTTAACTCAGAGTTATGAAACGCTAATTTATTTTTCAATGTTTTAAATACCAGGCATTTAAATTGAAATGCAGTTTTTTTAGCATGAATGGTGCATTATTTAAAGTTTCAGCAGATGACAACTTGTGGTGTTGATTTTTGATCCCTTTTTTGGAATTAATATAGATAGTTTTTGTTACTATATCGTACGAATAATTTTTAGGAATGCAAGTTTGATATATAGAGATTTCTATATTGTTATTTTTAGCGTTACAATTGTAAATTGGTTTCGAAATATAATCAAGCCAAAGTTAATGTGAATGAAAATTTATATTTTTTCCTGTTTACAGATCGCATTGCCTTATATCAATCCATTGGTCGGTGTTGTTTAGCTGTATATTAAATGAAAGGATAATGAGTTAATTGATGGGTATCGATATGTGGTTAAAAGTCCCTTTCTTGCCCACTAATAACTTTATTCGCGACTAAGCAATGTTGTTTGATTCGATACCAAGTCTTCTTTGTCATGTGTGCATTATCTTTTAAACGTATTATTTGAAGTATGTTGAAGCATCTAAACTTTTCATAGTGGAGTGTTAGGCTTTAATCACTTTTAATCATAAAAGATAATCCCATTTTATATCTATGCTATAATTGAAAAGTAGATTTTACTTTACACGAATTATTATAAGATGATTTCTTTTTGATTTGCAAGGGAAAAGCTTAGATATTCAAAGGTATGAACTCCCCAACTAAACGATTAGACATAATACATAGTTTAAGAGGTCAAAACACTTCATTTATAGCATTTTTGGAAAACAAGTTGAATAAAGGAAACATAGAATCCGTGGCAAAGAAAATCAACATGAATAGGCAGAACTCATTTGAAGATAGTAGTGAACAAAAAAGTAGAATTCTTATACTCTAGGATCCTTCCTAATGGTCGAATATCACTCTTCATTCTGATGGACAATAAATCACTTGCTTACTTCATAACGTAAGTGGATATAGTATGTTAATCACAGTTGTATATACTCATAATATCCCATAAAGAAGAACTGAATTATGGAATTATATCAAAGTGCAGATTCCTAAATTTAATCTTCCTTGGATGGTGTTAGGTGATTTTAATGCAATTCTAATAAGACATGAAAGAATAAACGATGGTGTCTATGCTAACTCTATAGACGATGATTTCATGAATTGCATTCCTTCAATTAAGCTACAGAAATCAAACACTAAGTTAATTATTTCACTTGGAGAGGAGGTATTAATTTCTCAATTCACAGCAAAAAAAAAGAAAGTTTTTCAATTCTATTTCGCAATTTAAACATCATATATCTAGGGTGCACTTTGCAAATCATTCACTTAGTGACACCCCAATTATGATCAAACTAGCTACTACTTCTATAAGGATTAAAAAATGCATTTTAAATCAGAATAAATAACACGGATGTAATGTGAACGAAAAAAATGTTACCTCACGGATCAAGCTTTTCTAAATCAGAAAGGTACATAGAGAAAGCATCTTCAACCTGAAACAAATGTTAAAAACCTGAAGCAAAGAATAGATTAGAGAATTATCCGATTTTGTAGAATTTTCAGTTTTGATATTAACCTGCAACCAAATGGTAGCAGAGGATTTGGTAGAAGAAAGGTGAGCCATATACTTATATTTACACAATAATAAATAAAACTAACAGTCAGATATAAGGATAAATAAAATATGTACATTAGCAAAAATGATATACAAGTACATAATTAAAGTTTATATGAAATGATATATCCATAATAAATAACATAAAATACGATACCTTTATATATATATATATATAATTGGAAAACTATGTGAATATATAAAAACAATAAATAAAAATGTGTTTGCATATTTAACATGGTAACTAAAATAAATAAATGTGATTTTTTTACTCAAACTCAATAACTATTTAAATACTCAATTTAAAAAAGGCGTTGAAGTCATTAAGAAACATCCACAGAAATACTTAAACAAGTCCATGATTGAAAGACTAAATATCTATAGATTGCTAATATAAAATAATGATTAAATACATGATAATATTAAAGATTAATAAAGTGTAAATGGAAGAAGATTTCGAATTATAAGAAGGATGTTAAATGTGATTGAAAATGACTAAGTAATTCTTGGATAACTATAAAGGGAATATCACTTAAGTTTTCAGAAAATTCACTTCATCATCGAGCAAGTAAAATTTATCACCTAACACTTAAAACACATTTATAACTAATGTAAACATGAAAAATGAGCAAGATGAAGACATCAAAGATTGGCCACTTGTTATGCAAAATATAAATGCCAAATAGAGACAACAGATTCGAACAACTAACACTAAACCATCAATAATAGAAATGACTTTCCCTGTAACCCAAAACCACAACAAAAAAAAGAGATCTAATAATTTATCAACTACAATTGTGAAACATTTAATAACATCAAAACTTATAACTGACATAAAAGAATTGATCAAGACAGCTTAAACTACCAATCACTATGAAAATTAAAGCACATCATTTACCTGAACTTTAACAAAAAACATACACTTAACTATATCCAAAACAACTGAAAGAAAAAAAATTAATAAAGCACGTCCTTTATGATATCAATGAATAGAACAGACTCACAAAACATAAAAGCTTTTACCAATTGATCCTATACTTCATATTAAGCAAGCAGGAAACCAAGTCAACAAGCAATATATCATAATTATTGCAAACATCAGGTACATACGTAAGAAAAAGCTGAAGACCTGCAAAACCCAATCTGTTACAATACAAAAATTAGAATAGCAACAAAAAATAGAGTTATACTTATATCATATTAAAAAACAAATAACTGCCTTTTGTTTTCTTAATATGATAAAGTTAGTACCAACATGACTATTGAAAATAGTACAAGAAAACAAGAAAACAACTTTTAGCCCAAAATAAAGTAGTTGCAGCCCTTATCAATCAAATGATATACACAAAATTGAAAATTTTCATATTTGTTGCCATGTAGCATTAAACGTAGTTTGAATTCTCAACCATTCTACTGAAGCAATGATAAAGGTGTTCTTCCTTTTATAATTTCTTTAAACCTGGACAAAGGATGTGTTTGTTTATGATAAATAACAATCTCTAATCGCGAACATTATGGGTATTTTTAAAGAAACATGGCTAGAAGGATAACTTTTCATCTTCGTCTACATGAGTGAAAGATGTAGTTTTTTCTAAATAAAAGTACAGCAGTGAAATTTCCTAGAAGATAAGGATAGTTCGCTAATAAATTATGACAAAATCTAACAGAAAAGGCTATCATGTAAGATTTGACTTTACAATATAGTACTAGATTTGTGGTCTCTACCACCGTAGAAAATTATTAACACTCTATTATGTAAGATTCAACTTCACAATATAGGAACATCAATTTTAGGAATGGTCTTAGGCCCACAAAACAACCAAGTGCACTTGAAGTAAGTAGCTAGGAAGCTAGACTTATGGACAACTACATCAGGTATGGCATTAGAAAAATGTAACTAAAATTTGTTTAAATTAGCAGTAGCCCGGCGTAATGCAAATATATGGTGCCACTGTTTAGAAAACCACTGGCATAATTCTAGAGCCGACCAGAATGTGAACTGATAATGCTATTGAAACTAAAATATTTGTACACAAACCAAAGATATGAAAGCAACACATTTTAAAAGTTTAAAAGTGAAAGCAGATACATAGGTTGTTTCAAATTACACAAAAGTACCTGACTGGTTCTAAAAAATAATGACTGATTTGCTATTAAGTATTTTGTTTTTACCACGCAAGTATTTTAGAATATGAAATGCTCGGAGAAATCAATATAAACATTACAGATTATGCCAAAATTGTTAAACTGCGAATAATATAAATCTTTAAGTGCTCTCCTAGAAATTAGGATCAATCATATTTTGAAAAATTAGCTTGTTCTTGAATACCTTATTACTTTGATATCAAATTAAATTCGTTCTTTCCTCTCTGTGCCTGCTTTCAACAAAATGGTTTGTAGGCATCTCCTCAAAACTGCATTAAGCGAATTGTTATTAAGACTATGATCTTAAAACGTACCTTTAGGCTAAGCAGAATTGTCTAATATCACATACCCCATCTGAAGAAATATATTATCAATTTTTTCTCGCACATGCAAAAGAAATTATATAGATGGAGATGACGGAAGAATTATATATATATATATATATATATATATATATATATATATATATGAGAGAGAGAAAGAGATAACAGGACTACAAAGGCAATGAGAATCATAAACTAAATTCAAATAGCAGTGTAAAAATGTAGCACAGTACTGTGCAGGTTGTACAAATTTAACAATCCAAACTTGGTCACTGAAATTGCATAATCGTGTCTCGTTATTAACCAACCAAATCAGGTTCGCCATATGTCATGCTGAAAAATGATATTGGTTGTCATGATATACAAAATTTCTTTGTCATTGTCTTAAATCTTATGCTACCTTTGGAAAAACTCTTAGTTGTGAACTTAACAGAACTTAATGCGAAAATCAGTGATATAATCACCCAGGAACTTCATACATAAATGCCACATATTATCAAATGAAGCCCTGAAAACTAAGCATGTCTTGAAATTGGATATGCATATCATTCACAATAGAGAATGTTTGTCCGCTTGACAAATGAAGCTAATATAAATTTCACTAGATGGTACAACATCGTAGATTATTACATGCCTACTATATTAGGTTGAGTGCACTGAAGAATAAGTAAAATTCTGTAGGTGCACGTCAACGATGATTGTGACAGTTTGTCGATAAATTAGTAAGTTCCACTTACATTTTTATTGCAATGAATGATAGTGACATATAATGCTAAAAAGTGAATGCACTGGTCAAGTTGTACCTTAAGCAATGGATGCAGGTAGCCCATGCTAATTGGCTGTTGTACATCTAGGTTATACTTTATGAACTCCGCATCTTTCCAATCTCCCCTAAGATCACAGACGAAAATAGAAAATTTATGAATGATTATATCTACCAGATAACAAAACTTGTGAGCTTTTAAAAGTTATGATTTTAATAATATCATGAATACCAGAATATATAACATGTAGTACAGAAATTTGTGCAAGAAGAGCATATAGGAGACAATTAAAGTGTGAGAGGTGTAATATAATCCTTATATTTATAAAGCAACATTCTAGACCTCTAGGTTACACAGAAGAACGTATTTTAGCAAAATTTAACATTTTAAATTAACAAAATTGCTCAATTTAGAGAACTTATTTTGCTTGCATATTCTTCTCTTTCATAAAACGAAGGTAAAGAAATCATGGGAATACCACCTTGCATGATCCAAATGAACTACCATGTTTTCAAACCCAAAAAGAACCATGAGGAAACGACTCAACTAAATTCAGTCAGGGATGTATATCAAGTATTCTACTTTATCAGCAAAAGGTTTAAATTTTAGCAAGAAATAAAACATTGACCATACATAATAATATGGTCAATTCAGTCAAGGGCATCAGTGTTTGGCAAACTAATAATTTTAGAAGCTAAATAATATTTAATTACACATGGGTAACAATAGGAACAACAATTTGGGTCTTGTTGCATACTTATTTTACAAGGGTAGTTTATTAGGTTTCTACTGTCCATGAAAATAAATTTGCTAGACAAATAATAATAGAGAACCATGATGTGTTTTAAGTTTTAACAAAGCATAGATATTTAATATATCTTGATCACAAGGTCTGACCTTTATGGACACCAATTGTTTTCCGATCTCTAGCCATTTGTTTTTAATTGCTTGAGATGAACCAATTCTAAAAATCCGACTGCCTACTTTTTTTCAAGTAGAAACAGAACATGGCAATTGTAAGGGAACAAAAAAACACACACCTGAAAAAAACACAGATCTGGTAACAAATCGAGGACCCATGGTTTTTTCGTTCCCTCAATTCTCATTCCCTCTTTTAGTTAATACAAAAAAAGTGATACAGCAGGGTCTAAATTCTATTGCCAAATTCATTCTTATCATACTCTTAAACGCAAAAAATATAAATAACAAATTGTTATTTATAGAAAAGTGATAACAATTTGTTTCTTATTTACTATTCCTTTTCTGCCTTATCTATTCAAAATCCAAAAGCCCTTAAAATTCAAGCATCCACATTTTACACGAGAAATATTAGAAAGGCCGAATGCCGACATGTTTAGCAAAGTGTCCAAAAATTGGTTCACATCCATCATTAAGTTTACGATTGCCAATGTATACTTTCAAATGTTTATAGTGTCGAATTCATATTTGTGTTCGAAATAATTTTCTAAATACTAAATATCTATATCCACGGATACCAAATAGGTATTGGATTGATATAACTTACTGTTTCAATGTCAAATTCTTAAGAATAACACTTACAACCGATATATTTGATAATAAATATTGTTGTAACAAAAGAATTACCTTCAACAAATAAGAAAGAACCTTCCTCCTCTCGATTTCTGGCTGTTACAGGCTTGGACCTCCTGAGTACGTGACTAAATCCTTCCTCCTCTTGATTTCTCGGACCTCCTGAGGACGCGCCGTATAATATCGACAAATGAAAGGGAAGAGCGGCGATTAGGTCAACCGCGGAGGGAAATGGGGAGAGGAGGCGATTAGGGCAAACTGAAAGTAAATGAAAGGGGCGTATTTCTGTTTTGGGAAAGGGGGTACGTACGTAGTCCAAGGAATAAAAATAAATCAACAAAACTTCACAACGGCCATTGGCCGTTTGTACTGATTTTACAACGGCTCCAAACCGTTGCTAATTAGCAAGGGCTAAAGACCGTTGCGACTCTTCCGCACTGGGGTGTTACAAAACTGCCAATATGGTGTAGTGAGCAAGGATGGCTGAAGATTGTGAAGTCCATTGGCTCGAAGCCCTCGTTCGCATCAACAAGTTCACGACTCCATCCACTGCATATCGATACGAACAGCAATTTCGTATCGATCAAAACTCATCGATAAGAACAAATATTTCGTATCCATCAAAATTCAATGGTACAAACAAACATTTCGTATCCATTAAGGCTCATCGATACGAACGGTCATTTCGTATCCATCATTTCGACTCGCATCGATATGGAAAACTACTTTTCAACCTTTTACATCGATTCAGGAGAGGATCGATACAAGAGAATAGTCAAAAAAACAACCATCAAGCGTTGTTTCAACTCGAATTTCAAATTGGTTCAGGAGAATCGATACGAAATCCGATAACAAACTAACTGACAACGACTCGTGAACAAACAACATTAACGAGAGTCAGATTAACATATGTGCATATATGTCAAACTAATATTTGATTTTCAACATTCACAGGGATCGAATACTCATCTCATTACGATTACGGCGACAAACAACCAATCACTATTATACAGCAATCAGTTATATCAACGCAAGGTTACAGCAATACAGAATACAAATTTCAACGAAAGAGAGCAATGATTGTTCAGAGAGAAATTGCAGCTTTTCAAAGCATGTCATGTTTCCACAAGACGTACTTTGGAGGGAAAATGTTATCCCACTTTTTGGCAAAGCCGTGATACCAAAAGATCGATCGAAAACAAAAGACGGTTCATCTCAGAGATTGGTTATGCTTTGATTTACTATGGATATCGCTGAATTTTGTCCGAGCCCGGATCAGGCTACAATTGATAGGACATGACAAGCAAAGCCGTAGAAGTTAGCATCTCAAATTTCAAGTCAATCCAAGTTCGTATTCTCAAGTTATGATGGATGTAAGTTGAAGGGAAAAGCTCCGGTTTCGTATTGACCGTCAAGCTCCAGTTCGTATCGATCGATTTCGAATCGATCATGGGTCCAGCGGTTTCGTATCCATCAAAGAGAACCAGTTCGTATCGATGAACTTAGCTGTGTTCGAATCCATCGAGTTCGTATCGATGGACTTCGTACCCATCATAAAGCCGCGCTTCGTATCGGTCAGCACTTCCTTATTCGAATCCATTGGCATCTCCCTATTTCGTATCCATCGGCAGATAGAGCATTTCGCATCCATCAACTGAAGCAACGGTCACTACTTCGTATCCATCATGGAAACCTCTCTTCGAACCCATCAAGGTGCCTTGCTTCGTATCCATCCAGATACCCTGCTTCGTATCCATTGTGGAAGCCATTCTTCGAATCCATCTGCGCGGAGCAATTCGTATCCATCGAGTCAACAAGCTAGGTGACGTGTCATCCCTCGATACGAACGAGCCGAGATATATGGAGTCGATGCGGTCAACTCGGAGCGAAGACCGGATCGAGGCGAAGATTGCGCTCCACGTCATCACGTAAGCGCGTGACAACATCGATTCGAAGCAATCGATTCGAACAGCTTGATTCGAACCAATCAGCCACCAAGAAACCCCATTTCATATCGATGGTAACTCATGATCCACTGATCCAAATGCCATGAAATTTTCACAAGAGCTTGCATACATGTTGAGGAATGTCTCTACTAAATTTCAGCTCGATTGGACGTCATCTTGATTGATACGAAATGACTTTGCATCGATCGCCGCTCGAGTCGAAACTTCCTAAGGTTGGTCGCGTGGGCCCACTCACGTGCCAGAATGAGTCTCCCGAAGTTTGAGCGAAATATCAGCCTCCTACGCATATAAATAGAGCCCTAAAGCCTACAGAGAAAGGATCTTTTGACTCTCAAGCGCCCAGACTCTGCCGGGTTGAGATCTCCATCATCCAACACCATATTCTTGCTGTCAATTTCGAATTTCCAGTTGTAACTTGCTGTTGATTGCTGTAACAACTTGTAGTCATTGAAAGAGAATCAATAAAACTACAAAAAACTTCATAGTGGACGTAGGCAACACGACGAACCACTCTAAATTGCTTGTCTACGCATTTACTTTACTGTTATTTGGAGTTTTTGTTAGATAATCCTCATTTTCAATTTATATTCTTCATTATTATCTCTTCAAAGACTCCCAAAGAGTGTTGTGACCAATTTTGGTGCAAACATTTTAAATAATCGTTTTGTTTACAAAAGGAGCCTAATCGATTAAATGTATTAAAGAAGTTTTGTTTTAAATAACAATAATTTATAAAAGAGTTTTAATAAATGATTTGGATATTTATAAAAGAAGTTTGATAAAGGGTTTCAAATATTTATAAGGAAATTCTATAAAAGGATTTTGGAGACTTATAAAGAGTTATATAAATGGTTTTTGTTATTTATAAAAGAGTTTTGTAAATTAACTTGGTGGTTTATAAAGAGTTTTGTAAGTGGATTTGGAAATTAAGTAAAAGAGATTTCATAAACAAAAGAGATTTGTTAAAAGGATTTATTGAAGGAAATTTATAAAAGAATTTAAGATTTGATTTCCTTTAACTGGCCTTCTTAATTCTGGTGGTATGGTTGTTCATTTCACAATTAACACTGAAGGAATATCGTTTGAGGTTATCTTTATCTCTAATTTATAACATTTTGTTTTTATCCTTTAATATGATTTTGAAGTAAGAAATCTTTCACAAATGTTTTGTGAATATACTTACGTTAGCGAGATAAGTATCTCAATGTTTTGATAAACGTTTTGGAAAGAGATTCAAAATAAATGAAAGATTTATTTTGAGGCTTAGTGATTTCTATAGATAATTAAATCCTTGAATTTGCTGTTGTATGTTTATTTTATAGTTAAATAACCGATTATCAAATCTTGACCTGTTTTGACTCAAGAAGTATGAATGTATATTCGAGTTCCTCGGTAAGGACTCAAATACGTGTTGTATACTCCAAAAGAACCAAGAATGAGTCAAACGAAAATTATCGGTATTGGTTTGAAGAGACTGGGATCAGATTTTCTATTCGAAAACCACTCTGAACCAACATATGCGTTCGAATGGAAGACATCTTAAAGATAATTGAAGACAATGCTCCTTGAAGAACCTTTGGTTTCGTTCAGACCCAAAACAAACTTGTGTAGATAAATGCTTGCATTGCATTTCTACCTAATGGGCAATGTTAGCATTCCAACACCGCCCCCTAGGTAGAAATGCAATGCTAGCATTCCAAGATGGATTGCTAAATGTTAAGAATGTAGCCTCTCAAGCCTCACATCCTGGTAATGGCTAAAATAGGGTAGATGTAGAAGGGCCATGTGAGTCGCAGCCATTAGGGTGTGATCATCCCAAGATCTAGTGTCGATATCCCTATGTATGCTCCGGGGCCATTTTTGGTTGTTAATCGCAACCAAGGGGTGTTATATTCGATATTACCCAATTCAGAGGTAGGCTAGTCCTGTGTTGGCAGGGGTCTAAATTTTTTTGATTTTTTTTGATTCCAATGTACATTTTATCTAGAGGTGTACATATTTTTTGAAGGTAGTCCCTTACCTTGCCATTTGTTGGAAATCCATTCTCCAATCGGAGGCTACGATTTTTGATTATATATCTATTATTGCTGTCATGTACACACATCAAAGCAACTTGGTTATTAAATACATTAAACCCTAGACAATATTATAATATAACTGTATTTTTATAATAAAGGTGTTTTGGTTATCGTAAGGTAACCCGTCCATATTTATGTGCGGCGGGGTCTTAAGAGATACCCTTGATTTTAAAAGAGTTTTAAATGTAATAATTCTATTGCTTTGAGTTTACTCACACCAAACCTATGTCTAGACCGAAGTTTTATTTTCTTTCTCTAATACTCTTAGGTGCTCAAATTTATTTGGGCAGCCAAGTAGTTCAGGTTTCCAGGATGCATTATTGGAGGAGCTTAGAGTAGTAGGCTTCATCGATAGCTAGTTACTACTTTGTTTCACTATACTATATGTATATTGTATCGGTTAGGTAGGGACATGCCGATATAACTGTCCTAGGGTAGAATCCATATTAGTATGACCCTGATGTATCTTTTTGGATATGACTTTATAAAGTGTTATCTTATTAATATATGTTGTTCCATTGCGTTGTGAGATTTTGTGATTGTTTTGGTTTCTTCTTATCTTATATCTTCTTTCTTTCCCTAACAATCTTTCTTTTCGGCACTTGGTTGCTCGACATATGAATACCATAGATGTATTAGTGTCGACTTCTAAGGTTCGGAAAGGAGGGTCATTACATTTTGTACTAGAGTGCAAGGTTATATGAGAACCTTGGCTTTGGTGGGGTAACTCATTAAGAGATAAGGTAATGGAATGCCTTATTGTGAGTTTGAGTGTATGTTATTGAGCGCATATTTTTTAGTGATATACCAATCTTTTTTATTGTATTGTTTGATCTGTTGAGTGGCTTATGAGTTCTGGTCGACATGCTTGAATAACGTTGTCGATAAAGATTCCTAAACACTTGAACAAAATGAACCGACATAGTATTATTTTGAAATTGGGTAAATGAAATAATTTTACCCAGAATATATAAAACAAAAAATGGTTTTGAAAATTAGTATGGTCTAGTATAGTTATTTGATATGTAGGTTGCTAAGTGATAATAATATTTTATTATTATCATTTAGAATTTGTTTAGTTATGCTCATCCAGTTTGAGAATTGACTATTATTAGTGTATATAGGTAGCTTCCCTTTTTAAGATATGTGTTGGGCAGACATAAATTGGAAAAACATTGAAACGAACACCTTGTGAATTAAATTTCACAATTTGAATATAAGGTGTTCGATGTTAATGTTGGGGTAAAAATTAGCTTAATGAAAGTTGTTTATTAAAAAAGGAGTTATAATATTTTGAAATAAATATTTGAAAAATGGTTTTATAAAGGTTGATCTTATAATGAATTTTCAAGATGTGTCTTTTGATTAAAAAGATTTTAAGTAAGTAACCTAAGGGTTAAATCCTGGGGCTTTTGAAAAGGATTTTCAAGGTTCTGAAAAGTAATAATAGTATTATTTGAAAAAAAAATTGGTTTAAGAATTAAAATTTTGGGAGTAATGTGTTCGGATGGTAAGCACTTCTCTTGAGTATTACCCTTCTTGGTAAGAGAATATATGGTACTGTTTGGTAGTACTAATTCCTTATTATCATTTTAGAGTTACTCATGCTATATGTATATATTTTCTATGATTAAAATATAGAGTTCCATTTCAAAAAGTTTTTGAAATAACACCTGGGTATTTGAACCTTAAGTTTTCTTAGGGAAATAAATTCAAAATGGAATAGTTGATTCAGATAGAGTTATATATTCTTGGGATATAATGGAGTATTATATAAGATGAACCTAAATCAATTTATGAAATGTTTTCATAAATATATTTAGTGGAAATAGGATTGGTATTAGTGAGAACTAATTGAATAAGTGCGTAGGATGGACGTGGATTATTTCTCCTTCTCATAAAATTTGATCTAAGACACGAGCATATGGCTTTGAGGTGTTCCACACCATTCCAAATAAGGATCTTTTACTCAATTTTAGATGGTAAGCACTTGGATTTTTGGTATAGGGCCAATGTTTTCTATCATAGTACATGGCTATGTAAGGAAAACAAAGGTTCCTAATCAAGGGGCCTGATCGGTGTCCACAATAGAAAATCGGTTGAGTGATACTAGCTTAGAAGTAAAGTTATGTATTTGAGTAGAGGTCGGATTAGATTTTGTATATGAATGATCTATGTACATCATACAAACTGATGTACAGTTTGAGTGTTTTATAGGATAGGTTGAGGTGTAATATCGAGGACAATTTTTTTTTTAAGGGGAAGAGTGTAATTACACAGAATTTCACTGCTTTGATTTTCAAATATTCAGTTAATTTTAAATATTAAAATTATTGATTTTATAATGGAAATAAATCTCTTTTAAGTAATAAATAATAATGGTAAAATATTTTCCAAATTTTTTTAAAAATATTTAGTTCAAAGAAAGATAAAAAATGTGACCGGAATTCATTTTCTGAATTTTTGACTTTTCGTCGACTAAAAGTTATCGGAAATATCGTAAACTCTTTGGCATAAGTATACACATTTCTTAATAAGTTGATATATTTATATATGTATGTATTGGGGTGTGTGTGTGTGTGTGTAACGAACCACTTTTTCGTATAGTCTAAGCTGACAATATGACCGCACATGTCAACTCAAATTGCACAAAAAGGCGGATTGTTAAGGGTGAAGAAGAATAGATAGAAGAAATAGACGCAACAATTCAGAATCTCATAATCGTAGCGGAACAATAAATAATATATTGAAACAAAAATTTTATACAAAGAAACTGTAACTATTAATATATATAAAAATATTAGAGTACAATCAGCAATCAATCTAGACAGTTATAATAACTTGTCCTTACACAGTGGAAATATAAATCAAGTATGGAAATGTGTCTTTATCATCCAGCTTATCTCCATAGCTCCTTAACATCCTAACCTGAATCTATAATACCTAGTCTGATCCGAGCATTATAATAAAATAATACCCGAGTTAGTCCCGAAAACCAGTGTGAGAAAACACACTCAATTTGAATTATTAACTTTTATCAAAATCCTTTAAAAAACAAAGGTATCTCGTAAGACCACGTCACATATAAACACGACGGGTTTTCACCTTACGATAACCAAAACATATTATATCAAAATCATCTAATATTATAATAGTGTCTACAGAAAGTAAATTAGAAAATAGCTAAAATGCTTGCATATCACATTCCAGCATAGTTGGGCACAATATAAAATCGTACGATGCTTATTGGAGAATGGTTTCCATACAATGACTCGGCTACTCAACAACGCCTGTCATAGTACACCTCTAGAAAAATGTACCGAGGACCTCGCCGGTATCCCTTGCCGCACAAGACCGACCTAACCCCAATATGGATAGTACCGACTATGTTATCACCCTGGATATTCCTACCCTTAAAATCGAGTGCTCACTTTCCATGCACAACTATATCCATAATTTATAATATATCTAAGGGTATCTAAAAAGGTGATAACACATCTCCCCTGTTTTAGTCATTTTCGGTTGATGAGCCTTGAGGCTTACATTTACCTTTCAAGAACAATTCCACCTAGAATGCTCGTCATTCTACAATGATGATGTTTTGATAGCATTCGTCCATACAAGTTGTCCTGGGTCTGGACAAACCAAGTCACCATCTTCATTGTCTTCACAATATCCATTCGTAACGTTCAAACCGGATCGAAGTAGTTTTCGGATAATTAAATCTAATCCCAGCCTCTTCGAAACAATCAGTAGATTTGGCCAAATTTGATAGTCAGTTATTTAGTTACCAAATAACATCCATAAGCAGTCACTAGGACCTATATAAATTCTCCAAAATATTTATTTTCAAAATATCTTTGTAAGATTTATATATTCGTATCTCTTTCAGTATTTCAATATTTGAAAACAAATTCAACACTTATCCATAACAAGATATTTCAATCCGCATCTCGCTTCTATACTTACTGAAATATTTCCAACAATGATTTATCATCCATTACTTAGAAAAATATCTCGATATAAATCCTTTGTCGCTAATATTTCCGGAAAAACCTTTCATTTCCACACTTAGGAAAATATTTTAAGTCCATTTTTTACGAAATCATTTCAAATATCAATACTTAGGAATATTCTTGTCTTATCCCCCACATTTTCCAGAATTTACGTTAAATTCTTTTACATCTTAGAAAATAGATTATATTCGCTTATAATCTTATCTATTCACTTACAACTTCTAAAAGTCGTATCTGTTCCCACATCTCAAGAGAGTTTGTAAATAATTAAAATCATTTTCAAAACTCTATATATGTATAATAAGTATTTTTAAAGAATGATAATTTATTTTTAAAACACGTTTAAGTAAATATTTAAAATTTTAAAATACTTTAATAAACATTGATAATTTATTCCCTATTTCATTTTCAAATAAGTAATTGATTTACGATGCTTAATATAAATATGTGAATTCATTTCAATAAATAGTAAATATTTGAATAATCTACTTCCTGAAATATTTCACTACTAACACATTAAATATTCATAATTGGATAAATAAATTTTCCTTTTTAAAAAAAACAACTTAACGTCTTAAAATTTGATTTTTTTTAAAATTCTCAATAACCAATTGAATTTATAAGTTCCGCTCGATTCCCAACACATCGCTTTCATTCCGATCTCCTTAACCATTTACACTTTTCAAAAAAATAGCATCCACTATTTTTCCCGAAAACTATTTTCATATCTTGATATAAATTCACACTGTGAAATCTATACTCCTAATTTATCAATGATATCTTTCCCTTATTTATAAGCATTGTTTATATATTTACAAACTCCCTTGGTTTTACTTATTTATAAAAATTAATCTTATTCATAAAATTCCATTTCATAAATCCATTTTCTTATAAATTTCATTTATTTTGCAGATCTATCTAAAATATTGATTCCAACTCCTTTCTATATTTTCAGGATATCTTTTAAAAATCCATCACTTAAAAAAATCCTCTATATAAATTATTTTTAAAATCTCTATTTAAATTATACTTTTCCAAATAGTTAAGTACAATCCAAAAATCAATTTATCGTTTATCCAAATCAATTTATTTTAAAATAATCCAACTTCGATATTCATATTTTTATATTCAAAATCTTCTTTTAATTCCTTCAAATTCAAAAATAAAATTTATGGTAGTTAAATAACCAAAATTAAGGCTGGTGCTACTATAGCATCCAATAATTCAAATCACAACAGTAACCTATATCAGCTTAGTCTAACATATCATATATTACTATATATGGAAACAATCAATATAAATTTGAGGAATCCAGTTGAATCCGTCCAACCTGTTTCACTGCATCCACCGTTGTTAATACAACATAAAAATACCAATCTCGCTTCGAGGCGGGATATCGCAGTATATATGGTCATCCACTATTATGCGGGGAGCATAAGGTCTCATCCACCCCAATAGGCGGTAAATATACCCAACTACTAATATATAAACTAATATATATATATATATATATATATATATATATAATAACATCTAACTGATATTAATAACTATTAATTTATCCAATCAACCAATAATTAAGTTTAACATTTCAAAATGAATAGCAGTAATCCAAAATGAGTGAGATTTACTAACCGTGTTTTTAATTTGCAATCCTTCCCAAATTTATAATTTTCTGCTTAGATTCCGTTCGATATCGACCTCGTACGATAAATTATTAGTTTTCAACATTCAAGTAAATAAAATTAGCTTAAAAAGTTTAAATTAAAAAAAAACAAATCCCTTATTGTTCTTTCCAGTGTGCAACTTCGAAATGCACGGCCGTGCCTCGACCTCAAACCCTCGCGTGCTTCACGTCCACAGGACCAACATTCGCGGCTTCACGTCGCTTTCAATCGTTCGTCACTGCTGCTAGACATCTGTGGCCACTGACGCACTTCAACAGGGAATAGCCCAAGCCAAGAGCTTTCGAAAGTCATCCCCTCGACCCCCATCGTTGCCTGCCAGCCATGATTCCACCCAAAAACCCAACGCCGTTTATCTCAAATTCTAGCCACCAACTCCATCGACCATGAATAGCCCTCGACCGCTGGTCCATCGATTAGGAATCTCCAGTCACCCCTATTCGAATATGATTTACCATACAAAAATCATCACCTGCTCATTTTCTCTGCCTTCCCCCTTCAGTCGCGATGAGAAAAACACGACCGGAGTTCACCAAATCCCGCCCGCCAATCCTCCTTCACCCACCGATTTCAAAATCATTCCTCAATTGAACAACTTCATCCCCATCCCTCAAAAACGAATCCCAAATCTAAAGATGAATCTCGCCTTCCTCCAACGTCGTCGCGCCCATGTCGATCAAAGGGCATCGCGATGAAGTCACGTATGTGTGTGTGTGTATTTGTGTATGTGTGTATGTATGCGCATATATATATATGTATATATATCTATGTGTGTATGTATGTATATATATACATCTATGTGTTCAGAATACCTTCCTCGGATTAGCTCGCGGGTGGAGCCAGAGCAGCTTCAGGGACATGCTCGTGAGCTGGAGACAATTGCAATTGATCAGGATTATAAGCCGACACAGATAAAGGATCAACTGCAGGAGTAGATTCGGGCTGGGTTAGCATAGGAATTTCAGAACTCGTATCATGATGCTCAATGCCAGAACCCTCTCCAGCCTCCAGATGCTGAGCGATGAGTATCTTTTTTTTCTTTCAAATATGACAGCGGCATCGTCAGGAACTCTTCTCTTTTCCTCAGTCAGCACCCGCTTCTCCAATTCGAATTCATCAATGGATTCAGTATGATGCTCTGCTTTTTCATCTTCAACCAAGAGGCACCAAGCATTATACAAATGCGATGGGTAATCTTCGAGCCAGCTCAGATTTTGATGCTTCAGAACATTGACATTATATGTAATGAGGAGATCTTCAGTGTCGCCCTCCAGCCTAGCCTTTACCACTTGGGTCTCAATCTCAATCCTAGCCTCGGCTTCCTACACCTTTAGTACAGCCGCATCCCGCTCACTTCTAAGTTCCACAGCTTAATCACATGCTTCTTAGGCAGCCTTATTGGCGTCGTCCTTTTCTTTGACGACCTCAACATACTTCGCCTTAAGCTCATTGAGCTCCTTTAGTGCATTATCCCTCTCGACTGTGATGGTGGAATTTCTGTGGCCCATATCATCGACCAAAGTTAGGTGCTCTTGTCTTATGTGCTCCGTCTTCTTGTTTGCCTCATCGACTATTTGCAAGGCCTCTGTTTCTAAGTTCCTCAGAGTGTCATTCTCCACAATGAGCACTTGCACTATACGGTCCTTCTGAGCAAGATCGGTTCCCAATTTCTCAATTGTCTATGCATGCTTGAAAGCCACCGCCGATGCTTTCTGTGTGGGCTTCATCCATTCCCAATACTAGCCATAAACATCATATATAGTCGCGCATCATCTGTTCGGCCTCATTGGGAATTCGCTTTAAGTGTGGAGGAAATATGAACCCATCGAAGCTGACATTCGGGAAATACTTTTTCAACTTAGCGGTTCTAATCGCCCCTTCCCCGGTGGGTTATGTAACAGCTTGTCCATTGGTGATAGGGCCTTAGTTTCAATCCTTCGATGTTGTTTATCGGGTCTTGAAGTTTGAGAAGGTGGTATTTGGCGCGAAGATTCTGAGCGTTGTTTGCCAGAACCGTTTGAGAAGGTGGTATTTGACGCGAAGATTCTGAGGGTTGTTTGCCAGACCAGAAGGTTATGTTGGACCTCTAGGTAGCAGAGAGTGCGACCGGGAATAGCGCCTATACTGCCACTCCCTCTCCCTCTCACTATCCCTTTCCCTCTCGTAGCGCTCCCTTTCTTGGCTGGAGTAGACATGATCGCGTTCTCTATCGTCCTCACATCTGCAAGACTCATACTATGAACTAGATGAATGGCATGCAGAACGGAGGTTGCCAAGCATAGAACCTAGCCTCGACAATGTATTTGTAAAATGAAAAGGGAAACTAAGTTGGTAATCTCCAGAGATGAATAGCTTGTGACTAGAAATTGTGTGGTGCCGTGGAATGTTTGTATGCATGTGCACACCCCTCAACCAACCGGTTGTAATCGCCATACCCGGAGGAGTTGGCTCTCCTATGTCTAAGGCGCATTGATGCCCCTCTAATCCGGTATCTTGGTGTAAAGGCAAGTCATCTGGAATGGGGATGTCCGCAGTCCTGCAAAGGGGCCCTCCATTTGCGAAGGAGGAATCTCTTGACTAGTAACAGGCGGAGAGACTATGACGGTTTTGCGCCTTCCAGATTTTCGAGCAGAAGACTTGTCTCTTCTCTTCCGCTCTAAAGATTGAGGACTTTGCGAAGGCCCAACCGCGGGCTCATCTCCAACAGACATATTCTCATCACTTCCTTATTCAGTAATTACTATCCAGGGAGCTCTCCTTCGAGCTTGCCTCACCAAGGGCGTCCTAAGAACTCCTGCGAGTCCAGTGCTTTGATCTTTGTCAATTAGCCCAATGGCACCAAATTCTCGTCCATAAGAACTTCATTGATCTCTTTATATTCGGTGGGCACCTCTTGAAGAACTCTTACTATCTCCTTAAACTGAGCACCTTCATGTCGAGGAATTGAAGCTATAAAAGAATGAAAATGTTAGAATCGACATCAAATATTGTTATCCATTCAATCAATAAAAAGGTTAGAGCACTTACGTTTGACTAGCCACTATCTGGCAAACCCAGTGGGCACCGAACAAAGAACCATTCGATCTTAAAGCAACTCAGCTTTCTCCAAGCTCTGACCACGACTGGACAGTTCCTAACCGCTTCTTGGAAAGTAAAGGAAGGGTTGTCTCGGTGACTTTTTATATTGAATAAGTATCTGATCTCTCCTACCATCGAAGGATAGAAGAGGTGCTCTATGAAGATGACAAACAAACTATTGAGCAAGGCATATCCATTCGGGTGCAGCTGAGATGGAGCGATCCTCAAGAAAAGTAAAACCTCTCGGATGAACTGGTTGAAAGGAGGAAGTGTCTCGGTTACAGACATAAATCTCTTGTAGGCTGTGTACCCTTCCGAGGGGTTATGGGCTCTATCTTTTGGCCCGGGCAGTAAGATATCATCCAGCGACAGCCCATGCCTTAGGAAAATCCTGCCTAACATATCTTTGAAATATTAGAGTGGACAGAGTCTTGTGGTGTGCGATAAAGACTACTCCTAGTAGCTCGTCTGGAGCAAGGCTAATAACGTCGGCTGCGATAGTCGATGTTTCGATTACGGGGAGAGGCAGACTTGAACATCCTGCGACAGTGAACTTCCAGGTTCCATAGCTATTGAGCTCCGTAAAAATCATCATTAGACAACAATAAACTTGTGTTCCTCCTAGTGTGAAGTGCGTGAATGCGTTGTGCAGCGCAATGCTACATAATACTTAAGAAATTCTATGGAATTTATGAGTTGTTCAAATAACAAGACTTCGAGATTCAACCGGAATGGCCATCATCACTGACCGTCCTAACCCAACCGTGCCATCTAGATTTCAAAGAACGGTCCATGCTAAAGTTCATTAAAATTTTCAAGTTACAGTTCCATCGACGAGCTTCGAAGGACAGCCAAATATGCAGTGAAACGGTTAAGTCCAATTATGCAAGACAGAAGCTCGTCGGAGTCAAATGTTTGAGTGTACAAAGATTTTAAATCCATCAAAGTTCAAACCTGGATCGTCCCGCAAAAGCCTTAATTTCATATCAATCGAAATTCATTAACTTCGTATCGATCGTGTTATATTGGACTTCGTGTCGATCAAGAATTGTTAGCTTCATAATGAACCCCAACCAGGAACTTTATATCGATCACCTACTATGAATTTCGTACCGATCACTGGTTCCTTGATTTCGTATCGATCGCTTTGAATCGATATGAATTTTCACCACACCATATCGATACAAAACTCACCTTTTCACCAATCGATTCCTAATCGATACGAATCCCTCACTGGGTCGATACGAAGTCAAATCTTCCCCATCCCTTCATCGATACAAAATTGAGGTTGAATGTCTCAACGTCCTTTCATAATTCCTTCATATCCCTCCACGCTCTTTCTTCTCCAAACAGCAAACTCCATTTTAGGCCACAACATCACCAGAATCGGCTAGGGTTATGAATGGATTGGCATTAGATCTCAAATCTCATCATTTGAGTGTGGATTTATGGGTTGATTGCCTATTTTAAGCTAACAGTTCAAAGGATTAATGGATTGAATGGCTCGAGAACGAGAGCAAGTTCTTTTTCTCTTTTTCTCTGATCGGTACGAAGGCACTGTGAAGAAATGAAAGCAAGTGAATTTTTTCTAAGTCCTAAAAGTATTTATATGGATACGAAAGCAAGGAAAGAAAATGATTTTCCTCCCAGTTATGTTAATGGGTAAAAAGCAGCATCCCATGCCATCGATATGAATCATACTTCATATCCACTCACCACCGAACTAAAGCGCTAACTGGTCGTAGCCATCGACTCAAATCGGTTAAGAGAAAGCTTATCATATCCATCAAGCCATCGATATGAGATAATTTTAAAGGCCAACTAATTCGTATCAATCACCTTCGATATGAAGACGATTTTCCAACATCTCAAATCGATCCAGGAGAGGACTGATACAAAAAGATGCTCTAAAACAACCATCAAGCGTCATTAAAACTTGAATTTCACATCGATCTAGGAGAGGATCGATACGAAACTCGATTTAAAAAAAATCGACAACGACTCATGGACGTGCAAATGTTAACGAGAGTCAGGTTAACATATGTGCATGTATGACGGACTAACATTCAATTTTAAAAATTCATTGGAATTGATGCTCACTTGGTGGCAATTACAAGAGTGAACAACAAATTGCTAACACTCAACACTCAGTTATAACAATGCACTACATAATCACTGGAAGTCAACAGTTTCAGCATTTATATTACTGAAAATCGATCAAAGGTTACATCTTTTGAGGAAAAAGTTACGACTACTCAATGAATTGGGCAGAACTTTTCAGACCAAAGAGTGCAGCTTTTCAAAGCACGTCATGTTCACACAAGACATACTTTGGGAGGGGCAAATGTTATCCGACCATTTGGCAAGTCTGTGATATCAAGAAATTAACTAGAAACCGAAGACAGTTCGTTTCGTAGATTAGTTATACACAGGTTCACTATGGATATTGGTAAATTTTTCCCAAGTCTAGATAGAACTACAATTGATATGACACAACAAGCAATGCTGCAGAAGCCAACATTTCAAATTTCAAGTCAATTAGAGTTCGTATGCTCAATTTATGGATCGATCAAGCTCCATGAGGAGCACGTTTAGTTCGTATCCATCTATTCTGCATCGATCCATAACTTATCCATCATCTTGCAACCATCCTATTCATATTCATCAGCCCACAAGCATTAGTTCGTATCCATCCATCAAGGTCCTTCAGTTCGTATCCATCATACATAAGCGGCATGTTTCATATCGGTCACTCACTTGATAGATATAAAGGAAAGAGCCAAAGATCGGTACGAAGAGAGTACACAAGCATGGATACGAAGGGCAATCTCCACGGCTGATATGAAGAAACTAACAGCCATCATCGATAAGAAGTGGCTTCCATCCATCGGTACGAAGTGGCCTACGGGCATCGATACAAACAGAGCCTCACATAATCGATACGAAGAAGGCATAGTCGAGTGAAGGAAGCGGTCGCTCAACATGGAATGTGGATCTCCTCTAAATCATCGCTCTATGTCATCGCTTCGATACGTAGAGGATCGATGCGCATATCAATCGATTCGAAGGTATCGATAAGAATGGTTCAACCAATTAAAAAAGCAATCTTGGATCGATCATACTCAAAATCTACAAGTCTAAATGCTACCGAATTTTCACAAGAGCTTGTGTACTACCTTAAGAATGTCTTTTATCAATCTCAGGCCAAATGGAGGTTTTTTGATCGATACGAAATGTACAGGTATCGATCAGGTTTCAATCCAATCTACCTCAAATCGGTCACGTGGGCCCTCCCATGTGTGAGAAGTAGTATCTCGATATCTAAGTCAGATTTCTCCAGCCTACGCCTATAAATAGCACTATAATGCCTCCAGAAAAGGAAATTTTGGCTTCTCCAAACTGATACTCTGTCGAACTCACTATTATACTTCAGTTGTACTGTTGTAGTCTCCTGTAATAATAAGTCAAATTCAGTAAACATCAATCATTTCATAGTGGACCTAGGCAATGCGTCGAACCACTCTAAATTTGTGTGTTTCTGTATTTTTTCTTATTTGTTAATTTGTGTGTTTGTTAATCTACATCATTTTACATTTACTATATTTATTTTATCTCTTTAAACACATCCAAAGAGTGTTGTGCCCAATTTTGTACAAACAAGTCTATTATCTTTGTCTTGCTTAAAAATGCTAGTAATTACTTCCACTAATCAGACTTATAGTCTGACCTACTCCTCTATTTACCATTTTCTCCTCCTTAGGCCAGTAGAGTGAAGGATAGTAGATTTAGATTTCTTGGAGAACCATTTACAGAGCTTTTCCGTTCTTCTTGTATTTTTCATCTTTTCAGCTTCATATGACTTTTGTTGTACTGGTACTTCGTGAGCGGGATGATTATTTTTATATACTCGAATGATGTGACTAAGATGGTATTTTTCACAAGACTTATGTATTCGGTTTTTAAGACATATTATGTATTTGGTATTATGACTTATTTAGGGAGAAATGAAGTTTAATTTTAAATGTTTCCGTTATTTTATTTATTTTGTCCTGTGAATCTTAGCTTTTGTAAAGTTTTTAGCTATACCTATAACGCACCATATCCTTTAGTTTGTCCTTTTAGGTATACTAAGGGGTATGGGGTGTTTCATTTGGTATCGTAGCCAGGTTACACAATTCCTAAAAAACAAAATATTTTTCCTAAAGGTAACCTGTTTTTGAAAAGTAGCATATCTTCAAACTAGAAGTATTTTTCAAAAAGAAACTCTTATCATAAAAATAGTTTTTCAAATATAAACGAGTTTTTATAAAGATCCCCTCAAAGTCTAGTTCAACCTTTTTACGATTCTTTCGAGCCTAAGTTTCTTTTTCTTTGCATAGTATGGCTAACTAGTTCCGTAGAGCTACGGTGCCAGAGGTGCAAGGGCAAGCCCCCAATACAGCACCAGTAGGTGGAGATCACTTTAATCCACCTATAGCAGTCGAATTTTCTAAGCTATGCAAAGACTTCGTTACTCTAGGAGGCAAGATGTTTTCTGGCATAATGGATTTCGAGGAGACATGAGCTAGGCAGCTGAAGGGAGATCTTAAAAAGGTTCCTAAGTCAAAAAGCTCTAAGAAGCCATAGTGGAAGAACAAGAAGGAAAAGGACAAGAGGAAAGAAGGAGGACGTCAGTAGCGGATCAAGAAAAGCGGGAAATGTCATAACTATGGACTGGTTGATCATCACGTAAAAGACTGCAAGAAGGAGTTACAAATGAAGATAAGGTGTTACAGTTGTGGACATCCCAGTCACCTTAGTAGATTTTGTCCTTAGAAGATGCGGCATGGAGCAGGCACACTTACAGCGTAAGTACAGGCTTTTGTATGCAGCACCTTGAAGTAGTGGACCAAATGGTGGTAGGAAAATCTCTGTAGAACGATTGATTTCTATTTCGTATTTTTCTATTTGGACTCCTTTTAACTTTGGAGCATCCATTCTTTTCATTCTTAGCTTCTTGATTGATTGTTTACACTTAGATATCTCCTTAGTAGTAGACCCTATAGTTGTCTCAAACCCTATAGGAGGATCAACACATTTATCCATGGTTTGTACGGGTTTGAAATTTTTTGTAGTAGGTGTAGAGTTTGACTGTGACACATATGTACTGGGATTTTCGGGGTATGGGATGATTTTGGGATGGATTTGGTATCCATTTATGGAGCGATATTGGATTGCGAGAGGAGAGTCATTAGGCTAGAGACATGATACAGTAGGACTTTCGAGATTTCTTGCGGCCCACAGGAGTTTGTTGTGATGAGCATCCTTCAATCCCTTGATTCATCACTAGAGAGCTAGATTCAGTTCCAATCACCAGAGATTTCCCAAACATTGTTGAGAAGGTTGGGGACTACCCCTAAGAGAGAGATTGACTTTAGGATCTACAGGAATGAAAATGCTAGCCAGTGGCATTTCCCGTGAGACACATAAAAGGAAGGAGTTAAGTAAGCAGATTAGTGAGCTATTAAAGAAAGGCTTCATCAGATGGAGCATATCTGAGTGGGGAGCGCCAATCTTCTTTGCTACAAATACGTATGGTTCCCTTCAACTTTGCGTAGACTGTAGAAAGTCAAATAAGCTCACTAAGAAGAATCGTTATCCACTTCCTATGATAGATGACCTTTTCGATCAGTTGGTTGGCTCTTCAGTATTGTTTCAGCTTGATTTAGCCACCGGATTTCATCAGCTTAGGTTCACTGACGATAGCATTGATAAGACGATATTTAGGACACCCGATGGATTCGTTGAGTGGTTGGTTATGCCATTTGGGCTAACCAATGCCCCAAACGTATTTTGTAGATTTGATGAGCGGTGTTTTTCGAGATGTCCTAAATAAGTTCGTAGTAGTATTTGTGGATGACATTTTGGTGTTTTTCAAGAGTATGGAGAAGCATGTTATTCATCTAGAGGAGGTTCTTCGTACACTTCACGTTTATCAGTTGAAGACAAAATTCTTAAAGTGTCACTTTTGGTGTAAGGATGTGCGTTTCTTAGGGCATAGAGAAGGTTAACACATGGAAAGGATTTGAGAAATGGTTTTGTACATTTAGGTTCAGATTATGGAAATCCAAAGAGTTGTAGGCAAAGATTGGAGATGTACAATATGTTCTGTGAAAAGGAGAAAGCCTATGTGTAGATAATTGCAAAAATTATAATTGTTTCAGATAAGTAGATTTAACGGTAGAGCCTTAGAATAAATATAAGCATACAAGAGGAAGAGGGATAAAAGATTTTAGTAAGGAAATGAGATTTTCAAGTTTTAGGAAGGATACTCCTAGGGTAGTAAGAAGAAAAATCCACCTTATGTCTAGCCCAATAAGATGAAATTGTTAGAATTGAAAAATATAATTATCAACATTTTTGAGAAAGTAAATATTGGGTTTCTGAAAAAAAATGGTATGGAGTTTAATTTGGTTTTTATATGGTGTAGATTTTGTTAAGTGTAATTTTTTTTTGAAGAATTATAGAGCATATATAGCCCGCTAGTTTCTTTTTAGGTAAACAAAGATTTTAAAATAAAAACCTAGAGTGTATAAGTATCGAAAACATAGGTTACAACATTTATTGTTGTAATAGATGTTTTCGTGAGAAATAAAAGGAGCATAGGTTATAACACTATTGTTATAATAGGTGACTCCCAAAGGAAATGTGTTTACATAGTATATGAGATTTACTAGTAATTATTTTTGAATCCATACACTAGTATTTTTGGGTTGTAGTAACAGTGTTTTATGTAACATCTGTTTTGACCCAAGTAAAAATGTGTTTTGAAGATAATTTCTAAGTATAGAAATAAAGTGGTTTGTAAGTACACTTATTATTTAAACAAGTATGAGGAAATGTTTTCTAGTTATGTATATATTAAAATAGTTTTTTTGAAAAGAGAAGTTAAACTAAATATTAAGAAATTAATAAATTTCATAGTAAATGTCCATCGTATGAGAATAAAGGTTAAACACACTTTATTTTTTGGAATGAAATGAATAATGATATAATTTTCTATGAAACCAAATCACAAATAGAGATGTTTTGTGCAAGTTATAAGGAATACATGAAAGAGATGTTCAAGGTATGGGAAGCACCATATTTTGTATAGCCTATTTTGAAAAATATAAAATAAGTTCCATGTAATTTCATATAAACATGAAGTCCTCCTTTAAAGATTTCATAGAAGGTTTTAGCGTTAATAGTTTCTTATAAAAGAAAGTAGTTCCTTAACCATTCCCAAGACATCGCTTTCATTACGATCTCCTTAACCATTGCACTTTTCAAAAAAATAGTATCCATTATTTTTCCCGAAAACTATTTTCATATTTTGATATAAATTCAAAAAGTGAAATCTGTGCTCCTAATTTATCACTGTTATCTTTCCTTTATTTATAAACATCGTTTACAAATTTACGAACTCCCCTGGTCATACTTGTTTATAAAATTCCATTTCATTAATCCATTTTCTTATAAATTTCATTTATTTTACAGATCTATCTAAAATATCGATTCCAACTCCTTTCCATATTTTCAGGATATCTTTTAAAAACCTATCATTTAGAAAATCCTCTATATAAATTATTTTTAAAATCTCTATTTAAATTATACTTTTCCAAATAGTTAAGTACAATCCAAAAATCAATTTATCATTTTATCCAAATCAATTTCTTTTAAAATAATCCAAATTCGATATTCATATTTTATATTCAAAATCTTCTTTTAATTCCTTGAAATTCAAAAATAAAATTTATGGTAGTCAAATAACCAAAATTCAGGCGGATGCTACTATAGCGTCCAATAATTCAAATCACAACAATAACCTATATCGGATTACTGTAACATATCGTATATTACTATATATGGAAACAATCAATATAAATTTGAGGAATCTAGTTGGATCCTTCCAACCAGTTTCCCTGCATCCACTGATGTCAGTACAATATAAAAATACCAATCCTGCTTCGAGGCGGGATATCGCAGTATATATGGTCATCCGCTATTATGCGGAGCGCATAAGGCCTCATCCGCCCCATTAGGCGAGAAGTATATCGAACTACTAATACATATATTAATATATATATATATATATATATATATATAACATCCAACTGATAATAATAATTATAAATTTATCCAATCAACCAATAATTAATTTTAACATTTTAAAATTAATAGCAGTAATCCAAAATGAATGAGTTTGCTCACCTTGATTTTTAATTTACAATCCGTCCCAAATTTATTTTTTTCTGCTCAAATTCCGTTCGATTACGACCTCGTACGAATAAATTATGGGTTTTTAACATTCAAGTAAATAAAATTAGCTTAATTTTTTTTTAAATTAAAAAAAAAACAAATCCCTTACTGTTCTTTCCAGTGTGCAACTTCGAAATGCACAGCTGTCCCTCGACCTTCAACCCTCGCCTGCTTTACATCCACGTGACCAACAATCGCAACATTGCCTCACTTTCAGCCGTTCGTCCATTGCTAGACATCTTTGGCCACTGGCGCACTTCAACAGGGAATAACCCAGGCCAAGAGGTTCTAAAGCCATCCTTTTGACCCCCACAGTTGCCTGCTAGCCACGATTCGACCCTAAAACGCTACATTGTTGATCATGAATTCTAGCCACCAACTCCATCGATCATGAATAGCCCTTGACCTCTGCTCCATCGACTATGAATCTCTAGTCACCCCTATTCGAACACAATTGTGATTGACCACACGAAAATCATTACCTACTCATTTGCTCAGCCGCCCCCCTTCAGTCGCGGTGAGCAAAATATGACCAGGATTTACCAAATTTCGGCCGCCAATCCTCCTTCACCCACCGATTTCAAAATCATCCCATAATCGAACAACTTCATACCCATCCCTCAAAATGGAATCCCAAATATAAAGATGTCTTACCTTCCTTCAATGCTGCCCGCCAATTTCGATCAGAGGGCATCGCGACGAAGTCGCGTTTATATATTTCTTTTCTTCGAACGATTTGATTTTGTTCCCTTTTTCATCTTTTTTTCATGTTCGTTCAAACTGAATAGAGAAAGAGGGAGAATGTGATTTAAACAATAAATAAATAGCTTTGCACAGGGGTTAGGGTGGTTCATGTTAAATAATAGGGTGGCTATGAACAGAGAAAGTTTGGGTATGATTTGAAGTTTTTATATATTTATATTCAAAAAATATCTCGTTTACGTATCTCGAAATCCTGAACCCTTATCCAGCGTGCCGCCTGGCATTTCTAATGTTATACCGCTTTTCCGAACCCAATGAAATAAGTCTTGAGCCCCAACTCGATCATATGGAGAAAAAAGCTTTTTAAATCGACTATTTAATTTAATTTCGTTAAATTTTTTCCAGACGTTTCTATTCCATACGACCAAACATTAACTCCAAACATTAAAAAAATTGAAATTCGCTAATAATTCACTATTGTGGTTCTAATGGAACTAGTTTCATCGAATTCCAAGACTGTGCCCCAGATTGCTATTTTAAATGTCGATTAGATCGATGATTTCGAAAATTCCAAAATCGCTTGAAATTTTAGTTTTAAAATCTTAGTAACAAAATTATAATTCAAAATCCAATATTTGAACCATTTAGATATCCAAAATCAACGATGAAAAATTCAGGTCGTTACAATGTATATATATTCATACCTAAGTATATAATGTTTAAAATAAAAATATAAATGTCACATCATTTGAAACATTAGGTACAAAGAGTACTTATACATGTTTGCATGGAAATGAGAATAGGGAACAAGGGTCTTGGCATAAGTACATGAGGTGGAGGAGGCTAGGTGAGGTGACAACAGGGTAGTAGGGGGTAATGGATAAGGGCATTTAGGTAATTTACTTTTTCTCTTGCTTATAAATAGCCCTTCACTTCTTCAAAATTTTCCTCCTATTTATTTTTTTCATATCTTTCGCATTTCTTTTGGAGAGATTATTTTTCTCGAACCGTATCAAATTCCAGTGGCTACAACTTTCATTTATACCACTTCTTCAAATTTTGAGCTTAGCCACGTCAAAATAACATTTCTTTGTAGAGTGCTTTCGGACCCATATTTTCATGTCCGAAAATACTTCTTATTATTTTGGCTAGATATCCCTAAAAAATCCAAATTATGTAATTCTTTTTTTAAATTATATAGAAGAGAATTTTCAAGGTCTTTTTCTTTAACAACTTCTCCAAATTCTGAGAGCAATGTAGCCAAAAATCCAAGAGAATAAGACTAAATTTTGGGTCCAGTTTTGAACATTATCCGAAGTCTCTCCACCTCTCCAAAAAAATTCCTCGCCTCACATATACATGTCATGGCTGAGCCATACTCTGTGATGGTCGAGCTATTGCCAAGTTTTGAGTCCAAAGATTATTTTTTGCATAGTTCTGAAGTTATTTCAAGTTTTCAAAAGGGTTTTGCAATTTTTCAGTGAGTAAACTTATAACTTTTGTTAAGATGTTGCTTTTGTAAAATACAATAGCCTATGTTTTTGTTCGATGATAATAAACACACGCACACACAAATATATATATATATATATATATATTCGTTTAAGTGTATTTGTTATTGTGCTATTTTATTTTTTCCACATAATTAAATAAATATTTGTTGAATAAAAGAAATAACACAGAATTCAAATATTTTATTCAAACAAGTATTTATTACAAATTTGAATAGTATAAATTTAAGCTCTCACTATACATTTTCAATTACAACACAATTTTCCCTTTACATTTTTACATACATATTACACCTCACTACATAATTCACTCAACATTCGTACTTGATTTTCAACTTTGTTCCAGCACATATCTAGCATCTAAACTATCTGCAAAACAAACTCTGACGCAGTAAAATTGAAAAAGAAATATTTTGCAGTGCATAATGAAGTGTGTGTTTGAAAATATTGTTTTCCTAAGTTATTTGAGTTGTTCGTCATCATTTTCTTTTAATTCATCTTACACGAACAACTTGTGACATGCACGGTGTACCACTGTACACGCCATAAGGTCGTGCACACTGATATATACTTGCTTGTTAAAATTGCAGGGAGATATGAGCACAAAGTCAAGCCCAAGCCTAGGCTTGATTCAACTCATGTGTAAATGCAAATAACAACAAAACAGCCTCAAATACACACATAATAACACAGCAATGCAAAGCAAGCAGGTCAAAAGGAACCAGACCAGATTTCAATTTGAACATCTGCAACCATACAATCAGACCAGACCAGTCAAAGCAACAACATGCAACATGAAACCAGACTAGAGTTCAAAGTGCACCAGATCAAACATCATATTAAACCAGACAAGTTAGAGGACAAAGAATATAAGTGACCACCAACGTTGCAAGGGTAATAAGACAATAATAATGCACATGTACACATTGGAGCATGCAGCTCAATCAAACGCCCACATGAAAACAAGATAAATATGGAACCAAACATGCTCACAAGTCCAAATGAGTTAACATGAATGCAAAGCTTCAAACAAGCTCGTATATACATGAATGCAAAGAAACAACTGGTTCAGAGATATGGACATGTACAAACAGGCACACAAAATCAGTGCACACACAAAAACCAACAACTCAATGGATGCAGCAAAGTGAAGCACAAGGATATGTCTCAAACCAAAGACAAGCATCGCAATAAGTCCGACACCAACTTAAAGCCAAATCAATAGAGTGCACCGGTTTCGAACAGCAGCAAGTGCAGAAACAAGTAAAGATATAAGCACATGAATGAGTAATGAACATCATACTTGTAGGTGTTAGGAACTGAGTTGATGATGTTTTGATGACAACAACCTTACATAGTTATTATACTTTACTTTATAAAATATATACTAACATTTCTATATATATATATATATGTATATAGGAAGTATATGCAGGTATCATCGAAGACTGATCAGTATAAAGACTCAAGCATCAAGATGAAGATTAGAGATTCAAGATTCAAGACTCTAGAGAATCAAGATTTCAAGATCTCAAGATAAGTGTCTAGTATTTTGTTAAAACTTCATAATAGCACTCTCATCTTTCTTCCAATTTTCTTTTGGGATGGAACCCAATTTCTATCGAAACCAGTGGCTTACAAACCCACGACAAGTAGCTTACAAACCTACGACAAGTGGCTTACAAACCCACGAAAATCAAAATCATTTAAACTACTTTGTACAAGTTCTCTAGTCCTATGGAGGAGCTCTGTAGGAAGGTTCTTGCAACTTCAGTTTGAATAGATTTTTCAAAATGTTTTTAAACCTGTTTTCAAAATGTTTTAGCTTTCAAAATCATATTTTCAAAAATATTTTCAAACTTTGTTTTAGCCTTGAAATATTCCTCTATTCTGATTTTAAAAAACTTTTTTTTTTTAAAACATCAAAACTTATTGTGATTTTAAATATTACTTATATAATTGACGGTCTATATCAATTATATATATATATATATTTAAAATAATGTTTTATATTCATTCTCTATCTCAAAATATTGTTTAAACACTTTACTTTGCTTCAAAGAAGTTTCAACTTGTTTTAAATTCAATTGTCTTTACAAAACAACATCTCTATAATTTTAAACTAAGGGGTGTCGACATAAGGGGATACCCCATGTCGACATGGTGACAGTTGGATTCAAAATTCAATTTTCAAAAGAAGTGTCCATTCGTTCGAAAACCTTTCGCCAATGGTTATGACTGTTGTGCATCTATATAAAGGCTTCCAAAACGAATTTTTTTAACAACTACTTTCTTATTTTCTTCACTCTTTCTTCTCCACCATTCCATATCCATAAAACTTCATATTTTCAAGATCGTGCCATCATTCTGCCAAATTCTCAATAGGAAATCATTTAGATACTCTCTCTATTTGATTCTCCATCATTCTACTAAAGATCAAAGTGCTATTCAGAGTTATAGGATTAATTTGTATTCAAAAAGTTCATAGAGTCTATCCATTCAAAAGGATTGTTATTAAGAAGTATTAGGGTGATCTTGCGTCCCGTAAATCAAGAGAGTTTACCCCAGACTCGGAGATAGGAGGGTTCCTCAAGGCCTTAGAAATTGAGGGTTGTAATTTGGATATTGGCTTATAAAAATCTGTACAAGGATATTGCCTTGGTGCAGGACTAGATGTCGGAGGATTCCGAACCAGTATAAAATCCGGTGTGTTCTTTCCTTTTACTTGCTTTACTTTACTATTTGCATTTGTTATATGTTCTATGATCATCCTGTGTTAGAATTCTGTTTAGATTTGTGTTGAAAGTTTTAATTTAGTCATATAGTTCATATACTCTTTAAAACACTATTCACCCCCCCTCTAGTGTTATTTCTGCCTTAAGATCCTTAATCCGCATCCCTAACAATTGGTATCAGAGCATTGGTTTTCATTATTTTCATAATCTGAAATTTTGAAAAGTTTTAATGGCACAACACACTAATAATGTCGCTCCTGTCACCACTACTTCTGTCAACACAAGCACTAACACTAGTTCATTTGTAGAAGGTCAGTCTACTGTCAGACCACCACTTTTTAATGGCAGTAATTATGCATATTGGGCATGTAGGATGAAAATTTATTTACAATCCATAAGTTTAGATACTTGGAATATGACACAAATTGAATATGTTGAACCAACTACTAATTTTTCCCAGTGGACTACTGAGCAAAAGACGGTTGCACAAAACAATTCTAAGGCTATGAATATACTATTTTGTTCACTAGATAGGAATGGGTTTAATAGAGTCTCTGTTTGTAAGTCTGCATTTGAAATCTGGAAAACTTTGCAAGTAACTCATGAAGGAACAAGCAAAGTTAAACAAACTAAAATTTCCATATTAACTAACCAGTTTCAATTGTTTAAAATGCATGAAAATTAGTCCATTTCCGACATGTATTGTCGATTTCAAGATATTGTACATTCGTTGATTGCTTTAGGAAAGGGTTTCTCAGAAGAAGATCAAGTCAGAAAGATACTCAATTCACTCACTCCAGAATGAGATCAAAAGACACTTACTATTGAAGAGGAAAATGATGTTAGTCAAATGAAGAACAAAGAGTTAATCGGTAATCTAATGTCTTATGAAGTTCGACTACAAGGGAGAAAAGAATCTAAGGCAACGGAAAAGAAATCAATCGCATTCAAAGCAACAACTGGAGATTCAGAACAAGATAGTGATGAAGAAATTGCTTTCATGACCAGAAATTTCAGAAAGTTTCTGAAGTATAGAAAGATGAATAACTTTAAAAGAAATGATCAAAGGAATTCCAGAAATACTTCGGAGAACAACAACAATCACAACAACAACAACAACAACAACAATGGTGATAGATGCTACAACTGCAACAAAACAGGGCACTACAAGATAGATTGTCCATATCCAGACAAACAGACATTCCAACCAAATAACGAGCAACTAACGAAAAGAAAGAAGGCATATGCAGCAACTCTTGACGATTCAGATTCATCCAGTGATGACGAGAAGAAACCTGATAATTAAAATCTGTGCTTCACTACTATTCTCGAATCGGAAGACGATCGGAGTTTGGATCTAAAAATAGGTACACATTTATTTTGATTTTATTGGATACTTGCTTGTTTTGATTTTGTTTGCAATTTCTTGAATTTTTAAATTCAAAATCACCTTTTGAAATTTGAATTTTTAAATTCAAAATAATATTATTTTAATAATATTTTAAATATTAAAATATTTCAATATTATTATATTTAATATTATTACTGGAATTATATATAGATATAGAATATAGATTAGTTTTCTTAAGATTTTAGGAATTTCTTAGATTTTAGAAAAAGACACCTCTTTTCAAATTCAACAGTCACATGTCGATATGCCAGGATACCCCATGTCGACATGTCTCTCAGAAATTTGATTTCAAAATTTGAATTCAAACTTTTGAATTTCCCTCCACCTTTTCACTTACTTCAAAATTCTGAAAAGATACCTCTTAACCAGAGAACATGACTTTAGAGAATCTATTTAATATACTTCTCTTATCATCTCTTTTCACTTTATTCTCATAATTCAAACTTTCTTCATTATCTTCTACTCCTCTTAAACACTCATCAATGGCTTCCTCAAGTACCCCATCAACTATGAGGCTGACCAAATCCATCAAAAATGATCGTTTTAATGACCCGGAGGCTATCAAAGCTTACATAAGTTATGTAAACTATGGTAAAGTCAACACGGGAAAATTTTCTATTTTTGATGATTTTCCTTCTTATGAAATCGATCAACTTTTGGAAGAAAACTCCATTCTTAGCTTGATTGATAACAAGCAAAATGATTTCGTTTGTTATCCAAACCTTGTCAAAATGTTTTATGCAAACCTAAACCGTGAATTTTATAATGGAAATGAAGATCAAATTTGGAGTAGTGTTAAAGGAACACTTATTGTTCTGGATTCCGATATTTTGGATACTACTTTGGGTTGCAAATCTACAGGTATGAATCTCTCGCAATTTCAAATCAATGAAACCGATCGAGAGACTTTTCAACACATTTTTGAAAGCGATGACCACATGGATTTTAAGAATCGTTTTTTCCGCCCAAAAGCAAGAATTTTCAACCTTCTTATTCAACACACCATTATTCCAAGGTCGGGAAACTACAATAATCCCACCTCAAAAGTGTGTAAAGCTCTTTGTGCTATATTTGAAAAATATGATATTAATTGGGCACAAACTATTTTGGATGAGTTAAGACCCAAAAATATTACTATGGGAGAAAACACTCTTTATCATGGAATTTATCCTACTCAGATTTTCAATTATTTTGGTGTGGATGTTAAAAAGAAAGAGTTTGTAAGTAGGAAAGTGTTCAATCATGGGAACATTTCCCTTATGAAAATCCCACTTATGTTTCAACCGTATGAAACACTTGTCGAAAAGGAAGAGAGACTTGCTCATGAAGAGATGAAAGAAGAGGGAGAAGAAGAGGAAGAAGAAGGGGAAGGAATGGAAATTGAAGAAGAAGAGGAAGATGAAGAAACCTCTTTGGAAAGTATAGAGTATCCACATACACCCGCCAATCCGTCCAACAAAACCATACTCAAGAACCAAAAGATACTTGCTCAAAACCAAAAGGTTCTTAAAAAATCTATTAGCAAGAAAATGGATAAAATCTCTACCAAGATCGACAAGTTCTTTGGGAAGATAGGTAGGAAACTTGGCTTTTCCTCATCATCATCTTCATCAAACTAATCCAAGCCATTATCTCTCTAGCTATTGTTTATCCATCTTTGTATTTTCTATTTTTTTTGGTTAATATTATGAAATGTTAACTACTATATGTAATGCTATCTTATTCTCTTTTTTCCGGCTTTATATATCTATGATAGTTATTTATTTTAAGTTTATATAGGTCACTAGTATAAACATAAACTTAGAAATCAAAAATAACTCAACTTGGTCATTCTGTCTAGACCATGTCGACATTCCCCATCCCCCCATGTCGACATATAACAGCCAGAAAGTAGTTACAATTTCTAACTTCAAATTCTTGTAACTATCAAGTGACAATTCATTTTGAACGGCCAATAACTCCTATAAATACCTATTTCTTCCAGAAAAACTTCTCTACCTCCATTTCTATTCATCTCCTCTCATACTTCAACTTATTTTTTAAATTATGGCTTCTCCAATTAAGAATTAAATGAAAATCTAGAAGAAACTCTTACTTCTTTTAAGAATATTCTCTCTTTTATACTTAGAAATCAAAGGCACTTAGAATTAAGCAAAATGCAGATGATCAAAGAGCAAGAGAGACACTTCGACGCACTTCGTTGGATGATCTCAAGCCTTAGCAAAGACGAACCCAAGCAAATCCACCGGTCACTCCCGACAAAGATAATTGGGATGTTATCAAAAATGATCCTATCTTTGGAGAAGATGGATGGGTGGAAGTCCCAAGGAATGTCTGATCATTATGTATGTTTGTTTGTTTGTTTGATTTGATTTGATTTAGATTTGATTAGGATTTGATATAATTGTTTACTTAAGTTTGATTTGGATTTGGTTTGTATACAACTTCATATACTATACATGATTGGTTTGCTATGTATGATATTGATTTGATTGTCAAGTTACACTTATATATATACTCACACACTTGATCACTTACACGTTCACCTTACACTTTTATTCTATATATACTTGATTATCTTAGAACAGGCAAATCTTTTATTCCTTTTTGCTGATGTCAAAGGGGGAGAAAGTTATAAAAATATATGTGCTTGGTGTAAGGGGGAGTCATGGAGTAAGGGGGAGTTGTAGTTTTAAGAAGAAATCACGGAGTAAGGGGGAGTCATGGTATGGTAAGAATATTTTATAAATAAAGGTTGTCATCATCAAAAGGGGGGAGATCGTTAGGAACTGAGCTGATGATGTTTTGATGACAACAACCTTATATAGTTATTATACTTTACTTTATAAAATATATACTAACATTTCCATATATATATATATATATATATATAGGAAGTATATGCCGGTATCATCGAAGACTGATCAGTATAAAGACTCAAGCATCAAGATGAAGATTAGAGATTCAAGATTCAAGACTCTAGAGAATCAAGATTTCAAGATCTCAAGATAAGTGTCTAGTATTTTGTTAAAACTTCATAATAGCACTCTCATCTTTCTTCCAATTTTCTTTTGGGATGGAACCCATTTTCTACCGAAACCAGTGGCTTACAAACCCACGACAAGTAGCTTACAAACCTACAACAAGTGGCTTACAAACCCACGAAAATCAAAATCATTTAGACTACTTTGTACAAGTTCTCGAGTCCTATGGAGGAGCTCTGTAGGAAGGTTCTTGCAACTTCAGTTTGAATAGATTTTTCAAAATGTTTTTAAATCTGTTTTCAAAATGTTTTAGCTTTCAAAATCATGTTTTCAAAAATATTTTCAAACTTTGTTTTAGCCTTGAAATATTCCTCTATTCTGATTTTAAAAAACTTTTTTTTTTAAAACATCAAAACTTATTCTGATTTTAAATATTACTTATATAATTGACGGTCTATACCAATTATATATATATATATTTAAAATAATGTTTTATATTCATTCTCTATCTCAAAATATTGTTTAAACACTTTACTTTGCTTCAGAGAAGTTTCAAATTGTTTTAAATTCAATTGCCTTTACAAAACAACATCTCTATAATTTTAAACTAAGGGATGTCGACATAAGGGGATACCCCATGTCGACATGGTGACAGTTGGATTCAAAATTCAATTTTCAAAAGAAGTGTCCATTCGTTCGAAAACCTTTCGCCAATGGTTATGACTATTGTGCATCTATATAAAGGCTTCCAAAACGAATTTTTTTAACAACTACTTTCTTATTTTCTTCACTCTTTCTTCTCCACCATTCCATATCCATAAAACGTCATATTTTCAAGATCGTGCCATCATTCTGCCAAATTCTCAATAGGAAATCATTTAGATACTCTCTCTATTTGATTCTCCATCATTCTACTAAAGATCAAAGTGCTATTCAGAGTTATAGGATTAATTTGTATTCAAAAAGTCCATAGAGTCTATGCATTCAGAGGGATTGTTATTAAGAAGTATTAGATTGATCTTGTGTCCCGTAAATCAAGAGAGTTTACCCCAGACTCGGAGATAGGAGGGTTCCTCATGGCCTTAGAAATTGAGGGTTGTAATTTGGATATTGGATTATAAAAATATGTACAAGGATATTGCCTTGGTGTAGGACTGGATGTAGGAGGATTCCGAACCAGTATAAAATCCGGTGTGTTCTTTCCTTTTACTTGCTTTACTTTATTATTTGCATTTGTTATATGTTCTGTGATCATTCTGTGTTAGAATTATGTTTAGATTTGTGTTGAAAGTTTTAGTTTAGTCATATAGTTCATATTTTTTTTAAAACACTATTCACTCTCCCTTTAGTATTATTTCTGCCTTAAGATCCTTAATCCGCATCCCTAACAGTAGGCGCCAAACTAAAGGAAGCAAAATAAGCAACACAATGGTCGAGCTACAGAAACATCAAGCAAGATATAAGAAGAGCATAGTTCAACATCATCTGACAACCAGCAAACAGCAAAGCACAAAGAGGAAACTTAGAGATACAAACACGAATAAAACAGTTCAACAAGTTAACATACACACAAGCATCCAGGTAGCAGATGTTCCAGGTAAAGGAAACAAGCATTAGCAATACCAAAGACAAAGTCCACAAGTCAAGGCCGAGATATAAATCAACATAGGTCAAACATATTTGAAGATACTTCAAAGAAAATGATATATTCGTATGTATATCAACCGATGCCAAAGTCATAGCAGCAAAGAACGGAGAAAATTCAAATTCATGGAGTAAAGTGTATACAATGAACAAGTCAGAATTCACTACTATCATTAAATAGAAAATATTATGGACGAGCAAAGAAATGGATAAAATCAAACCAAAATATACGAATGATAAAATAGGGTTTCGATCCCTATAAATCGAACCCATATCATCATCGATAAATTATCGAGTTCGAGCTAATCAATAGAAAATAAAGTAAGAAATCACATACCGATTCTATTCCATTCGAACTCGATCTTGAAGCAAATGCAAGAAAATCGAAGAGCACTGAACGAAGAAGCAGCAAAGTGAACCGAGGAACGAAAGGAAATCGAGTTGAACTCCAAGCGGTGGCTTTAAGCAAATCAAAACCCTAATTTTTAAAGGGCAACAAAAGGAACAAGGCGGCTTTGATTAACAGGAGGCAAACAAAAGGAAAGATCGATTATCTTTGTTTAAAATTGGTTCGCACTGTTATATTTTTATATTGAGCCGTGTAATATTGTATTAGGGTTTTAATTAATTGCCTTGTTTTTATTTGAGTCAAACTCTAGTTTAAGTTATTTTCGAACTACGGTTTTGTAGTTTGAGAATTCGCAACTCAGTGGCTGAGTTGTGGTAGGGTTTTGAGCTAAGAGTTAGGTTAATCAAGTTAGCAGGTGTCGCATGTTAATGTTTGTTTGTAAGCGTTTGATTACTTAATTTCTAGTACAAACCTTAGGGGCAGCACGTAGGCAGGTTTTTGCTGAAGTTGGGTAAATCTGTTTGTGATCTATACTGCACTACTTTTTGTTTTTGTTTTTATTTCCACGTTAATTATTAGTAGACCCTATTCACCCCCCTTCAAGGGTGAAAAAGATCCTACAGTCTTTGCATATATAATGGTTATGTGTTATTTATATATGATGTTAATGTTTGTATGTATATGTATGTGGTAGCTTGTGTTTTAAGATTTGTGTTTAATCGATGGATTAAAGTGATGTGTTTGGATTTAAAGTTGTGATCTTCGTGATGCATGGTGATGATATGTTTAGTATTCATAATTTAGATACATGATTAAATGGTTTGGAAGCTAGAACTTAAGTTGTTGAAACAGACTTGAGATCCATTTTGAAAATCAAATCGTTTACTAGTTTTGATTTAGTAAATGCTTTGTATTATTTTATTTTAGTTTCTAACTTTAGTTAAAGTTTTTAAAACTCTTTAAATTTATGTTTTAGAAGTAAGAAAAAGTGAAAATTTAAAGTTGTGGATGGTAAGAGAGAAAAGTAATTCTAAATTAATTACATCTATAGCGAAAGTCGCTATGGATGCAGTTCATGGAATTCAACGATTTTCAAGTTTAAAGTGTTTCTTTTAAGTATTTTGGAGAACCATTTTCACCCCGAATTAGGAAGTATATAAGTTAATTATTACTTAATTAAGTATGTTTTGATAATTAATTAATTTATTAATTAAGAATAATTATTATTATTGCGACGACCTGGAATTTTGAACAATATCAATTTAATAATCTTTGATAATAATTAAATTGATTTGATCATTTTACATTATAAATTGACAAGTCAAAATTCTTTTAAAGGCTGATAGTAATAATTTGATAATACCTATCTACAATTTTCTTAACAATATAAAATAAGCAAGTTTAATTCTTTTGAAAAATTAATAATATTTTGATTTGGAAATATTTATTTTAGCAATTAAAATTGGTAAGAATTATTTTTCAAAAGATAATTAAAATATTTTCTATACATATATTGGCATATCTTGTAAATAGGAAGTTTTTAAGTAATAAAGTCTATTTATTCAAATTGTAATATATATAATATATATTATGGTTTGTATTTGTGTTTAAAAAAATATTGATTTGAATTTAACAAGAGTTTTCAAACTTTAATATATAATTTGTAATTTGAAATGTTAATTTAATTTAATGCTTTTGAAATGATATTTGAGATTTAAATTACTATAACAAAGTTAATTTCTTATTTAATATAGATATATATATATATATTTTAAGCTTTTGTTTTAAATAAATTTAAATTTAAAGGTTCATTTGTTGTAATATTTCTTTCATTTTAATTTTATCATAAGATAAAATTGTTTTAAAATTTTTATATAAGGAGTTAAATTTAATTTCTCAAATTTATAAACACATGCTATATAGAATTGAATCAAAATATAAGTTATTGTCAATAAATGTTCACATGAATTTGCTTTTGTATTTATTAAAATCTAAAATTTGTTTATTAAAAAGATAAATACTTAATATTACATAATTACTTATATATATATAACTTAAATAAATTATAAATAGGAAAGTAACATTTATAAAACATTAATTAAACATTAAAACAACACTTGTAAACATTATAATACATGTTAAAAACACTTGTAAGCATATAAGCTTAGGTGTAAGGAAATTAAACCATCCAAGGGACAAATGTCAAATTCTTTTAATAATTAAATTTAAAATTAAATTGCAAAGGAAAAGAGGAGTTTTATTTTCAGCAAATTCTTTCTTCATTCTCAACAAAATTACAATACAAAAAAACAAATGATCAAAGGAAGTAAAATCTGGAAAAAATAAAACCTGGATTTCAATCTAAAACAAGAGGATGAAAAGCAAATCCAAACAGAGGCAAATGCAAGTTCATCTTCAAGTACAAGCAGACAAGATAATTAATCAACATGCAAAATTAGATTCAACAGCAACAACAGATTTGTTTTCAACATGCAAGAAAAATTGGAAGAGATGATGGAAATTATAGAACCTGGAAAGCAAATCAATTTTCTGTCCACTTCTCTCTGTTCTTTGAGGTGAGTAAAAGGAATTTTAAAAACAGTTTTTGATTCTAAATTTTCTCTTGATCTTGTGTTGAAATCTTGTTGATGTGTCTGGGTTCTTCAATTTAATTGACGCATGTTGGTGAATGATGATTTTGAGATGCCTGTAAACATAAAGTTTGTTCTGTGTACTATAACAAGTTTTCAATTTCATAGTAAAATCAATAATTCAAAGTTGAATTTGAATTTGCTTATATTTTGAGAATGAAAGTTGTTAAATATCACGTAATCTTTCTCCTAAAAATAATTATAGGTTTTTATAATGGATATTTAGCTCAAATTTTAAAACTTACAGTAAAAATGAAATTTGGGTTAAAATTTTATAATTTCAATTTTTAATTTTGATTTCATAATTGTATTACAAATAGGAAATTAAGATTTTTAAGGCTTGTACCATGATTTTTAGATTAATAATTAGAGTGAATTCGTGGTTGGTCTGTTTTGGGGTTTTTGGCCGATTTACGGTGAACGGCGACGAACTGGGCAACTCGGTTGAGCACGACGGTGAAGGAGAGGACGGGGATTATGGGAAAAATGAATTGGGAATTTATTATTGACCGAGATGGCCGGAATTGTTCAAGTTAGGTTGAGGACAAAGCTAGGGTTGCCGTGGAAGGTCGGTTTCGGGTGATGGTGGTTTTGAACAGTTTTGGGTTGAGGGTGGAATTTGCGTTCTCGATTGAAGTTTGTTTTTCTAGATTGCGAGTATGGTTTCCGAGGTCGAGCGCAACTTAGTGGAGGCCGGAGTGGGGTTCGTCGTTGACCAGCGACATCGTGCACGTTAACGTGCACGGTTGTGTATCAGAGGAGTTTGGGTTTTGGGGAGAAGAAAGGTTGGGCTCGAGATTTACTTCGAGAATTTGCCGAGTTTTCTCGAAGCAGGTATAAGAGTGGGAAAACTCGGGGTTGACGCGAGATTTTGTAGGGGTTTACTCGAGTTTGATGAGCAAATTTTGTTTGCTGCAGAAGTTTTAAAATGTAAAAGAAACGTTTAAAGATTTTGAAACAAAAGAAATTTGACTTTATAAATAATTAAAGTTTTAAACAAAAATAAAACAAGTTTTTTTTCCTTATAAACTAATTTGATTTCAAGTTAAGTTTTTAACAAGTTTTTATATTTTGAAATATAAAAGTTTCAAAAATATAAATATGTGAAATTTAATAATAGGTTTGTATTAAATTTTAATTAATAACTTGGAAAGTTCAAAAGTTTTATTTGAATGATTAAAATTATAATAAAGATTTAACTTATGTAAATTAGAATTTTGATTTATTTAAAGATAAATAATTGTGAAAATAATTGAGATAATTCAATTATTATTAATAATCAAGTGTTATTGGTTAATATAAATGATTTAATTAAAATGATGTTTTCTTAATTAAGAATTTTTATAATATAAGAAGTTAAGAATCATTTAATTTAATTTAAGTGATTAAGTTAAGTAATTAATTAAGTAATCAGTTAGTGATTAAGTTAAAGATAATCACTTTGGAGTTAATTAAGTATAATTACCTGGTGAAGTAATTAAGTGATTGATTATTGGAGGCAATTAAGTAAAAGATAATTACTTTATAAAAGTAATTTAGTGGATGTGATTATGGATTAATCACTTGAGTTATTAATTAAAGAATTAATTAATAAAATTAATTAAAGTTTTAAATTATTTGATTAATGAAGGATTAAGAGTAATTAATTAAGTGATTAATTACTTGTTAAAGTAATTAATTAAAGGAAAATTTAATTAATGAAGTAATCATTAATTAATGGAAATAATTAATTAATTTTTAATTAATAATTAAAGGATAATTAATTTATAATTAAGTTTTAATTACTAAATGTAATTAAAAATAATTAATCAAATGTGATTAATTAAAGGTAAGTAATTAAATATGATTAATTATAAATGATTAATCAAGTGTGATTGATTAAAAAATAATTAATCAGGTATGATTAATTTAAAGGATAATTAAGGAATAATTATCAAGGTAATAAATAATAATTAATCAGGTGTGATTAATTTAAAAGAGTAATTAAGAGATAATTACCTGGATAATTAAGAAGTAATTAATCAAGATGATTAATTAATATTGTAATTAAGGATTAATTACTTAAAGTAATTAAGAGATAATTAAGGGAGATTAATTAAGGTGAAAAATTAACTGATGTTTTTTAATTAATTTGTAATTAATTAATGAATAAGTAAGTTGGATTGATGATAATCCAAGTGTTTAAGTAAGAATTAATTTAATTAAGGATTAATTAAATTAATTAAGTTGAATCAAACCTTGTTATGGATGATGAATGATTGGTTGATAAGTATCATTGGATGAGTTAATGATATTGGATGATATTGAATGTCACAGGTTGATATGTGATGATATGAGTGTGATATATCTGAGATGTGATATATATGCTGCTTTGTGATATATATGGATGAATGTGATAATAGTGACTTATCTATCTGTGTAATGTGAATCATCCATTTATGTTAAGTGATATTTCTGAATATCTATTGTTTAAAACCCTTAAGTACAACTTGGACATTAAAATGGCGTTTGGTTTCGGTGAGACTGGGATCGGGTTTTCATATTTGGATATCCGAAAACCACACCGATCCAAAATAAACGTTAGGTCGTGAATCCAAGTGGAGTGCAAGTGAAGACTCGAGGTGTAAGAACTATATGTCAGTATAACTCTGTGGGTGATTCCGTAATGAGTTTGACGGAATAGTACTTATAGGCTCGAGATGGTGATTCAGAGTGCAAGGGCTATGGTCGTTGACTCTGAGGGTGATTCCAAAATGAGTGCAACGAGATAATGCATTCGGTTCCGTTCGAACCCGGAACGGACTTGTGTGAATTGAATGCTTTCAGAACATCCTCAGGTGGACGATGAGCATTCTAAGATAAATGTGTCCTACAAAGGTAATCGCAGCCTCAAGCCTCATCAACCGGGAATGGCTAAAACAGGGGAGGTGCAGCAAGGCTTCGTGGGTAGCTCCCACTGGAGAGCGAGATTTACCCATGTCTAGAAGTCCCTTTATATTCGGCTGTGTGGGGCGGTTGATTGCAACAATTGCCGGGGTGGTCTTGTTCGGGACTGTTCAGTAAGGAATGGTCCCGGCCTTGTGTTGCAGGGGAGTTAGGGTGGCTCCTCAGCACGCTGATCTAGGCCACGTACTGTGACGGACGGTACCCCAGTAGCCCTGCCATTGTTGGTAACACATTCTTCCTACGAGACCCTACGGTTTTGTTTGTATTACCCGCTTTTGTAGCTAGTAGCTGGAATTTAATAAATGTAGTAATTTCGGCTATTCCTCACCTCTTTCTGAAGCAGATTTCTACTTCTCTACATCCTTTGCATGGTGTGACGACCCAAAATTCTATTCCCTTTGTGCCGACAATAAACCACACATGTCAGACCCAAATTGCACAGAATTGTGGATTATCTAGGGTAATAAAGAAAAATAGATAGAACAGAATCTCACATGAATGAGATAATATATAATATTGAACAAATATCTTTACAGAGAAAAACTTTTAAATACTATCAGAGTCTAACAAAATTCAGCTTGGACGGTTATAAACATCTGTCCTTACAATAACTGACAAACATCTAACTAAAATAAACTAAGCATAGCGAATAATAGATACGTCCTTACTTAAATGAATATCTCCAGCTCTCCTCTGGAAACTTCAACTGTCTTCGACTAACCTAAAACTACTCGAATCTGACCCGAGTTATGAAAATACCTAAATTAGGCTTGATAAACCAGCGTGAGAAAAACTCAATAATAAATGACAATGTCATATATCAGCCTCTGAATAAAATCCTTTCAAAATAAAGAGTATCTCATAAGACCACGCCCATACATAAATACGGACGAGTTTTTACCTTATGATAACTATAACACTTTTATATCAAAACATTTGATATTATTTCTAATGATATTCTTTGAAAGCATCTACCAGTAAACTTATTAATCTTATCTGAAATGGTTACCCATATAGAATTTCGAGGCTATTCATTACGCCAATACAAACACAACGGTAGATTCTTATTGGAGAATGGATTTCCATGCAAATGACCAGGTAAAGGATCTACCTTCCGAATGGGTACACCTCTAAATGGATGTCCCATGGCACAAAACATCTGCCCTCTACCAAAACAAGACCGACCTACCTCTGTAACTAGATAGTACTGAATATGTCATCCCTTGGTCGTTACCGACCTTTATCCGAGCGCTCGATTTCCATACACCACAGTAATTTACGTCCCAAACGTCATAGTGGGAAGAAATATATTTAGAAGGGGATGATCAGACCCAAATTGAGAATGACTCACTTAGCCTTGCCGCATCTAATCCTGTTTCAGTCATTTTTGGTTTGATGAGGCTTGAGCCAATGATTACCTTTTCACATAGCACATATCATATCTTTGAATGCCAAATTGCCATTTCTATTGACTACTAATTGCCTTCCACAAAAATACAACTCTTGAGCTTTACATCTCAAGGAGGGTGTTACGCTAATAGAAGTTGCCTTCTCCTACACCACCGATGTATGTTTGTAAAAACCAATGTACGTAATCTTTTAGAAATGCAATGTAAGACAAACGTCCATACAAGTTGTCCATGAGCAGGACAAACCGAAGGTACTCTCCTACTACCCCTAGTAGCGAGTAGTCCTAGCAATCCGGAAAATCTCCATAACGAGGACACCACTGCTATAAATAACTCTATATTAGGAGCTACCCAGAGCACGGTCAACAAGCAGTCCTCACGCTAGAAGATCCACGGTCTTCAATAATCATCATCTTCAACATGTCTTCACATTCGAATGTATACATTGGTTCGAAGTGGTTTTCGAATAGGATTCATCCAAATCCGACCCCGATTCCTTCAAAATCCAATTATTGACAAAAAGATAATATGAGTATACAAGATTTATTAAGTCTCTTTTCACTTTAATTCAATTCGGATGATTTCAAAATCTCTTTCTTTTGGCTTAGAATAATTCTATGTAATTCATTCTTTTGCTTTGGATAATATCTCAAATTTCCTTACTTAACTCTCGATCCAAATTCCTTAACTTTTAGGCGGGTCAAAAACAATGTTATTTGAGACATCGTTTACGATAAACCCTAAAATCAGTCTTAGCAAACATTTTTGAGTAAATAGGATCGTGGAAATCATTCATTTTAAAGATTGCTTAAATTTTGAATAATACTGATCTTGTTTTATTTAAAAAACTTAATACAATCTTTTTCGAGTATCCAGGCTTTCCTTTCGATCCGTTCCACCCCTCGCCTAAGAAAGGAAAATATAGGCCAGGTAAGTTTAGGGCACTAGTTTCTCTATCCCTAAGATTAGTTAAACACCTTTTTTTATCTTCCCAGATCTCACAAGCTGGACAAATGTACTAGTCGTTTCCGCATACTCACTTATCAACTTTATTTTGAAACTAGTTATAAAGATTCCAAATTATCTTTTAAATGCTTAATTTTCCTTTTAAAAACATTCACAATTTATTATAGGAAAAATCGTTCGTTTAAACTCACATTCAAAAAGTTATACAATTCGCAGCATAAAAGTGCTATGGAAAGTGCTATATCAACTTAATTGATCTAAACCACGTTTTAATATTTGAAAATTCATATTTTCCACTTCATATCTCTTTTAAACTATTTAAATGGATTATCAAGTTTATTCCATATTTTTCCATAAGTAAAATGTTTATTTAAACAGATTTCCTGTTATGGCCACTTAACTGCATTAGCGCGATTTTTCTAGAAAATTGATTTGCACTTAATTCAGAATTTATTCAACGAAAATTGATTTTTTTATTCATTTAGAAGGTATGGATATAATAGTCCGGAATTTTCTTATCTCGAAGAATTCCGAGCTATTCTCTACACATTCATTTGAATTTTTCGGCGCGAAATTGCGAACTACCGTTGCGCGACGCACCTAGATTTAACTTATTTTTCAATACTTGAAATAATCTATTCAAATTGAATTTTATCACTTATAAAACCTTACAAATCATTTTAAATCAATATTTTCATTTTTTAAAGTATTCAAAATGTATTTTCACTATTACAATATTATAATATTATTTTATTTCTATTATTTTATTATTAAATTTTAAATTTCATTTTCAATTCAAATTCAATCCTAACTTCAAATTAAGCTCATTTTAAACTTAGGTTTGAAATTTAATTTCAATTTAAACTCAAATTCAACTTTAATTTCAAATTCCATTTCTAAAATTGTTTTCAATTTCACTATTCGTCTAAATTTCAATTTCAATTTAACTATTCTTTTTTAAATCTTATTTTTCCAAAGTATATCATATCACCAAAATATGGTCCTATTAAATAAAGGGATCACTTAATCAAAATGAAAATAACCAATGTCCATATTTATCACTAATATAACATCCATTCAAAAAATCACATAACATATGAATTCAAATCCATTATTCACTTATTGATACCATAATGGGATATATTACCATAATTCAATTATCCAACCAAGCTATCAATCATCCATATTAACAATCAATTTGGTCCAAAAATTCATATGTCATAAGGGTATAAATGTGATTGTTTTAACATAACCAAACATTCATAGCAACATTTTAAAAGGTGTATACTTGCATGTAATAAGATGATTATTATAACAAAATCAAATATGATTTTTTAAAAGCGGTGAGAATTTTCTCACCTTTAACCAAAATCGTTTCACTTCCTACCAACATTCTTATCCAAACCAACACTTCACTAAACATTTCTAAACCTCATCATAACCATGCTTCCAAGTGCTCGACATCTCCACCTCTACCTTCTTTGCTCACGGTCATGACCCTCCTCCACCGCCTTGCTCTTGGCCTAAGCCCTTGAACATCTTCATCCTCACGGCCTAAGGCCATTTTTTAAGAAGAGAAGAAGAAGAAGAGAAGAAGTGAATTAAGAAGAGGTTAGAGAGTAACAAGTGGATTAGTGCTTAGCACTCCACCATTTTTAACCCTCCTACATCTCTTGAAGAGAGAAGCCATTAAAATAGCTTTAAAGGAAGAAGAAAATGATTTGTATGAAAAATGAGAAGAACGGATGTGTATTTATAGGAAAAGTAAGGATTGATAAATCACAAAACTAACCATTTACAAAATTACCAAAATATCCTTACTTTTTCAACATGTACCATCACCTTATCGCATCATCACTTTATGTCTTAATCACTTAATTATTTATGTAAAGAAAAGTAAAGATTTGGTTGGATTTGATGTGACATATTTTGTCCTTTTGTGTTTACTTTTGCTAATTGTTTCTAAACTTTTTTAGTAAAAGTAAATTTGATTAGTGAACTAAATAATACTTATACTATTTGAATATATGTTTATATATAAGAAAATAAAGGTGCAATGATGTTGCAACAACTTTTAATCGACAAAATGTTGATTTTTGATAAAATGTTTTGCGGTCATATTTTAACGTTTTAATTAAACTATTCATTTATGTAAACCAAATTTAAAATGAACTTTTTTCTTCTTTTAAATAAATTAAGACATGTCTCTTTATATCTTAAAATTATATTTAGTTAATATCAAAATCTCTAATTTTACAGTGTATGTAAAACTGACAAAATGCGAAAAAATTTGGTTATTTTTGTAAAACGATTATTAACATATTTTTAAATATATTAATATACTTTTATTATCTTTATTAGATGTTTTAAATAATATTTAACTTGTCAAATAATTTTTTTTAAACCTATTTATTTAAGCCTTTATTTATTTTTAACAAAACTTAACTTTTGCTGATTTGTTCTAAAAACCAAATTTATACTTTTTAATTTATTAACTATAAGAATAGATAATTATTTGTTATATATGACATATTTATTTAAGTTTTAAATCTTTTTTGATTTTAAAACGAACGAAATATCTCATTTTTGAAGTACGGAAATTACGGTCGTTACATTCTCCCCTACTTAAAACATTTCATTCTCGAAATGAAAATTAGATAAAGGAATCTATCTCATACTCATATCCCTAAATATTTTGACTTATTTATACTGATGATAGAAAAGAAGAAGGTCGATATGATAACAACACTAAAAAAATGATGCCAAACATACATACAGAGATTTCCTACACTAACTTGAGTACTTATCACGTAATTAAGGTTATATGTACATACATCAAGTCATACTTCTATCGTAATCATCCTAGTGCATACTGCACACTAAAGATACAATATACAACCACCAAACTGATACTATATCAACAATGAATACATCCACACAACTCAACCCCTGACCTATGTACTATACCCGAGGTGTGTGTGTATATATATATATATATATATACATACCAAAACATCAGTCCAACCCTTATACCTTAGTGTCTACTATTTAAGATAGCTATCCAACTATTATGTAGATATTTGATTTGATTTATTATTCAAATCCACAACTTTTCTTTCGAACTAGTATCGATCCTCCGATTTTCTAGTGCGGAATTTGATCAGACTTCTTGATCACAAACCCTTGCTTTCCTTGCATAGCTTTCAACTATGATAGAAAACTTGAGCATATAACCATAAACTCTCATTAATGTTTTCCGTCAAGAATCGAGTGATAAATCCTTTTTCGGATAGGTGTAAACACCTTAAAGTTATGTACTCAAATCTTAGATCAAAATTTATGTGCCGAAATGGTCTACGTTTAACTTATGTACTTATTCACATTCATTTTTACCAAATTTCAAAATTTCTATTAATCCAAGTTTATTTCACGACCATTGCTTTTTTACTAAATCCATTATTACTTAAGCATACAAATATGACATAAACTTGTATAATATACCTTTACTTCCTAAGAGTATATATACGTATCACCAAACTTCAAACCATCATTACTTCAGTTAGGGGTTTAACAGACGTGGAATTCTACTATTATCTCAAATTAATAATTATAAAAACTTAATCCTTGGTTTTATTTACATAAGGTCTTGATTTAGATAACATTATTTGTCTTATACATATATTAATAAGACAACTTTGCTAAGTGTACACCTTTTTTCTTTTAATTCTATGATTATCTACTTAACTTATTTACCTATCCATTTCTATATCAAATTTCTTAACCTTAAATTCATTAAATACCTTATAGTCAAATTGTGAAACTTAATTCACATGGTATTCGTTACTTAAACATTTTCATTCAATAATTACCCTACTAGCCAATTTATTCAACACTATCCATTTCTAATCTTACTTCATTTTGAATTACAAATGTTACCCTATATGTATCACTAATTCAAAGTTTTATATTGGGATAATATTTATTATATCTCTTATTCCTAAATTTCACTTTGATTTTAACCTAATCAAAGAGTGTAAATTCAAATTATCTTGTCTCCTTTATAAGTTATAGAACTTACCCTTTCATATTATATTTACCCAAAATCTCAATTTAGGCTTATCTTTTTCTATCTTGCTGATAAGAATTTTTCTAAGTATGCATTTCTTTTTACTTTCTCTAATTACAACTTCAAGCTTCAATAATATCATCAAATATCTTATAGTCAAATTGTGAATTTTACTTCACAAGATATTTGTACTTAGCTTTTAAATCCATCCATTATGGTAATCACTTAATCATTATTACTTCTTAATACTAAATATCTAAGGGTATATGATTAAAGTTCTAAATTCTAGCTTCTACTTATTAATTCTGTATGGAATATCTAATAGTCAAATCGTGCAATTCTAATCACATGATATTCATATTTTAGTTTTACAAAGCAAAATTACAATCAATCCTTAATTTCTAACCAATAATAATAATATCCACTTTGTATATTCGAAATATAAACCTAAGGTAAAATCATTTCATTTGCCAACCTTTTAAAACAAAACCATTTTTATAAAATTAACAAATACGTGCTCATATATATAACACTCTCATAACTCACTTTAGGGTGTTACTAACCCTGTCTATAATGAGTTACTCATCTTAGGATATTACTAATCCTATCTCTGATGAGACTTACCCCTATCAGGCTTCGATGTTCACTCAACCAAAAGGTGTGGTACCAAATGTGACGACCCAAAATTCTGTGCCCTTTGTGCTGACAATAAACAACACATGTCAGACCCAAATTACATGAAATTGTTGATTATCAAGGGTAAGAAAAGAAAAATAGATAGAACAGAATCTCACACGAATGGAATAATATATATTATTAACAAATATCTTTATAGAGGAAAACTTTTAAATACATATATCAGAGTCTAACCTAAATTCAGCTTGGACAGTTATAAACATCTGTCATTACAATTGCTGACAAACATCAAACTAAAACAACTAAGCACAGCGTATAATAGAATACGTCCATACTTAGATGAATATCTCCAGCTCTCCTCTGGAAACTTCTACCTTCTTCGACTAACCTGAAACTACTCGGATCCGACCCGAGTAAATACCTGGATCAGGCTTGATAAACCGACGTGAGAAAAACTCAATAATAAATGACAGTGTCTGAGTGCTCGATTTGCATCCCTCGATTATGTAACTAGATAGAACCGAATATGTCATCCCCCGTTCGTTATCGACCTTTATCTGAGTGCTCGATTTGCATACACCATATTAATTTACATCCCGAACGTCATAGCGGGAAGAAATATATCTAGAAGGGGATGATCATACCCTAATTGGGAATGACCCACTTAGCCTTGCCGCATCTAATCCTATTTCGGTCATTTCCGGTTTGATGATTCTTAAGGCAACGATTACCTTTTCACATTGCACATATCACATCTTTGAATGCCACATTGCCATTTCTGTTGATTACTAATTGCCTTCCATAAAAATACAACCCTTGAGTTCATACGTCTCAAGGAGGGTGCTAAGCTAAGAGAAGTTGCCTTCTTCGCCACCACTGATGGACGTTTGTAAAAACCAATGTACGTAATCTTTTAGAAATGCAATGTCAGTCAAATATCCATATAAGTTGTCCAGGAACAGGACAAATCGAAGGCACTCTCCTACTACCACCAGTAGCGAGTAGTCCTTGCAATCCGAAAAACCTCCACAATGAGGAGACCATTGTTATAAATAACTGTATATGGGGAGCTACTTAGAGCATGTTCAACAAGCAGCCCTCACACTATGAAGATCCACGATCTTCAATAATCATCATCTTCAACATGTCTTTACATTCGAACGTATACAATGGTTCAAAGTGGTTTTCGAATAGGATTCACCCAAATTCGACCCTGGTTCCTTCGAAATCCAATTATCGATAAAAAGTTAATATGGATATACAAGATTTATTAGGTCTATTTTCACCTTAATTCTTTTCGAATGATTTCTAAATCTATTTCTTTTGGCTTAGAACACTTCTGCGTAATTCATTCTTTTGCTTTGTATAATATCTTAAATTTTCTTACTTAACTCTCAATCCAAATTCCTTAACTTTTAGACGGGTAAAAAACAATTTTATTTGAGACATCGTTTAGGTTAAACCCTAAAATCAATCTTAGTAAACATTTTTGAGTAAACAGGATCATAGAAATCATTCATTTTGAAGATTGCTTAAATTTTAGATAATATCGATCTTCTTTTATTTCAGAAACTTAATACAATCTTTTTCGAGCATCCAGGCTTTCTTTTCGATCTGTTCCACCCCTCGCCTAAGAAAAGAAAACATAGGCCACGTAAGTTCATTGCACTGGTTACTCCATCCCCAACCCTAGTCAAACATCTTATTTTATCTTCCTAGATCTCACAGGCGGGACAAATGTACTATTCGTTTCCGCATACTCAGTTATCATATTTATTTTGGAACTAATTATAAAGATTCCAAATTATCTTTTAAATGCTTAGTTTTTATTTTAGAAACATTCATAATTTATTCCAGGAAAAATCGTTACGTTTAAACTTACGTCCAAAAAGTTGTACAATTCGCAGCATAAAAGTGTTGCAAAAAGTGCTATATAAGCTTAATTGATTTAAACCACCTTTTAATATTTGAAAATCCATATTTTCCACTTAAATCTCTTTTAAACTATTCAAATGGATTTATCAAACTTATTCCATATTTTTTCATAAGTAAAACGTTTATTTAAACTGATTTCCTTTTATGGTCACTTAACTACACTAACGCGATTTTTCTAGAAAATTGATTTGGACTTAATCAAAAATATATTCAACAAAATTTTGATTTATTTCTTTGTTAAGAAGATATGGATATAATAGTCCGGAATTTTCTTGTCTCGAAGAATTCCGAGCTATATTTCACTCTATACATTCATTTGAACTTTTCGGCGCGACATTGCGAACTACCGTTGCGCGACGCATCTAGTTTTAATTTATTTTTCATTACTTGAAATATTCTATTCAAATTGGATTTTATCACTTATAAAACCATTATAAATCATTTTAAGTCAATATTTTCACTTTTTAAAGTATTCAAAATGTATTTTCACCATTACCATATTATAATATTATTTTATTCCTGTTATTTTAATATTAAATTTTAAATTCCATTTTCAATTCAAATTCAGTTCTAACTTCAAATTAAACTCATTTAAAACTTAGACTTCAAATCTAATTTCAATTTAGACTCAAATTCAACGTTAACTTCAAATTCAATTTCCAAAACCGTTTTCAATTTCAGTTTCGTTATTCATCTAAATTTCAATTTCAATTTAACTATTCTTTTTTAAATCCGTTTCACTTCAAATTTCAATTTCTCTTTGTTCGTATAATTTCAATTCTAATTGAAAATAGACTTATTTTTCCAAAGTATATCATATTACCAAAATACGGTCCTATTAAATAAAAGGATCACTTAATCAAGATGAACATAACCAATGTTCATATTTGTCACTACATAACATCCATTCAACAAATCACATAGCATATGATTTCAAATCCAACATTCACTTATTGATACCATAACTGGGTATATTATCATAATTCAATTATCTAACCAAACTATCCATCATCCATATTAACAATCAATTTGGTATAAACATTCATATGTCAAAAGGGTATAAATGTGATTGTTTTAACATAACCAAACATCCATAGCAACATTTTAAAGGGTGTATACTTGAATGTAATAAGATGATTATTATAACAAAATCAAATATGATCTTTTAAAAGCGTTGAGAATTTTCTCACCATTAACCAAAATCGTTTCACTTCCTACCAACATTCTTATCCAAACCAACACTTCACTAAACATTTCTAAACCCTTATCATAACCATGCTTCCAAGTGCTCGACCATCTCCACCTCGACTTGCTTTGCTCACGGCCATGACCCTCGTCCACCACCTTGCTCTCGGCCTACGCCCTTAAACACCTTCATCCTCACGGCCTAAGGTCATTTTTTTAAGAAGAGAAGAAGAAGAAGTGAATTAAGAGGAGGTTCGAGATTAACATATGGATTAGTGCTTAGCACTCCACTATTTTAACGCTCCTACATCTCTTGAAGAGAGAAGCCATTAAAATAGCTTTAAAGGAAGAAGAAAATGATTTATGTGAAACTGAGAAGAATGGATGGATATTTATAGAAAAAGTAAGGAGTGGTAAATTACAAAACTAACCCTTTACAATTTTACCAAAACATCCTTATTTTATCTTACTTTTTCAACACTTACCATCACCTTATCACATTATCACTTTATGTCTTAGTCACTTAATTATTTAAGTAAAGAAAAGTAAAGATTTGGTTGGATTTGATGTGACATGTTTTGTCCTTTTGTGTTTACTTTTGCTAATTGTTTCTAAACTTGTTTAGTAAATGTAAACTTGATTAGTGAATTAAATAATACTAATACTATTTAAATATATGTTCATATATAAGAAAATAAAGGTGCAACGACGTTGCAACAACTTTTAGTCGACAAAACGTCAATTTTCGATAAAATGTTTTACATCCACATTTTGACTTTTAAATTAAACTATTCATTTATGTAAACCAAATTTAAAATGAATTTTTTCCTTATTTTAAATAAATGAAAACATGTCTCTTTATATCTTAAAATCATATTTAATTAATATCAAAATTTCTAATTTTACAATGTATTTAAAACTGACAAAATGCAACAAATTTGGTTATTTTTGAAAAAAGATTATTAACATATTTTTAAATATATTAATATACTTTTATTATCTTTATTAGATGTTTTAAATAAGATTTAACTAATAAAATAAATATCTAAACCTATTTATTTAAGCCTTTATTTACTTTTAACAAAACATAACTTTTGTTGATTTGTTCTAAAATCCAAATTTATTCTTTTTAACTTATTAACTATAAGAATAGATAATTATTTATTATATATAACATATTTTTTTAAGTTTTAAATCTTTTTTAATTTTAAAGCAAACGAAATATCTCATTTTCGAAGTAGCGAAATTACAGGTCGTTACACATGGCAAGGTAGATATCTCCGATCATATAAGTATTTCTTTGGTCTTATATTCCTTGAATGCTTGTTGGCATCATTACTCCTAACCTCAGCGCCCTGATTTCTTTTCTTTTGATTGTTTGTATTACCTACATTTAAAACAACATTATCTGTGCTTTCACCTTTTTTTTTACAGCAACATTACTTTAAACTACTTCTCTCGGCTGTCCACCACCAGCTATCCCGAAAACCAGGTCTGCCTCTTCCAATCGTATGAACTGGTTAGCCTTTCAGTGGAACTTCTCCATGGTACTCGGTTGCTTCATCCATAGTTATTTTCCAAAACCCGTATCTGGGTGCATCCCTTTGATTAAAGTCATTAACACCAAATCCTCCTTTAGATTATTCACCTTTGTGACGTAGTATTAAACCTATTCAAAAAAGCCTCTCAAATACTCTTTAGGTCAATGAGAAATGACCGATAAGTACATCACATCCTTGGGCCAAGCAACATGGAACCTGAACTACTCCAAAAACTCCTTATCCAATTCATTAAAAGTTAGAATGGACTTCGACGAGAGAAAAATGAACCACATCTATGCAACTCCAACCAAAAAGATAGGGATACACTTGCACCAAATAACATCTGTCACGCTAGCAACATCCATGTGCCATTCATACTCGACTAGATGGCGGTAGTGATTAGCAGTCCCATTTCACGATGACTTCGAGATCATAGTAAACTTCTTGGGATATTCTTCTCATAAAATATTCCCTGTAAATAGAGTTTTTTTAGGTGCAGAACACCACTCTTCATTCTTCCTCCATCGGTTTTCCTCCAACTAGCCTAGTGATTAAAAAATGACTATCAAGAGCAGCCTAGATTGCTTGACTCCACGAGAGTTATCGATTCGCTCGATGACATCCAGACTCCCTTGTAACAGCTCATAAAATTAGAAGTAATTAATAAATTATTATTAAGGCACAAAAAAAGAATTTGAGCAAATGTCAGATTTGGCCACATTCTTACACGATTGCATTGTTGGAGATTTGCTGAGCTTTCAAGTTTTGTGATCAGAGTTCAAATGAAGAATTTATCAGCATTTGAAGTTTTTGGAATGAAATAATTAAAATCTAAAGAATAAGAAGTAAATAATAATAAATACAGGACCCCATTGGTTGATTCCCACCTTAGGCCAGTCGACCACTAGTAGTCAGCCGCCTATATAGCAGTGGTCGACCGGTCCTAAAGTGGTGGGTAGGGTGGAACCTTGGCCAAAAGACCCGAATTTAATTATCTTAGTCTAACAGATACAATTAATTCGAGCGCCTACAAATACACGCCTAACCCCTCACTTCTCTTCTCGTATTTTCTAATCAAAGTAGTGAAGCTCTATCATTTTTCCTTCTCCACTATTTTTGGAAATTATCAAATATTTTATATTTATATAAATCATGGACGGGCAGAAAATAAAAGAGAAGAAGAGAATCAATGTTGCAAAAGAAAAAAAAGGTAAATTTAAGAATTATAAATCCATATTTCCTTAACCCCAAATCTCTTCTCAAATCTGTAATTATAATAGTATGTATATACCTTGTTATACGTATTCTTTGGATTGGAAAGGAAAAGAAGTCAAGTTAAAGGGATAAATTTAGATTTGGGGGATTTGGAAAGATTGAAAGGTGAGTGAGAAATTATTTGATTTACATAACATGAAATTTATGTCGTTGAATTATATTTAACTGTTATGCCTATATATGATCTGATGAGTTGTAGGTTTAAAACGAATGTATAGGAATATCACATACATATTAAGTAAGACTGGTAATTGGAATAGGAATGTTATTTACAACCTAATCTATAAATTTGGAAATCAATCTCTAAGTTTGTTAAAGTTGAATGTTGATAAAGTTGTAAAATTTATTTCAGATCTATAGTTGGGTTGTAAAACGTGAATATTAGTTTAGATCACCCTAATCGAACTTGAATTGTGAATTTAAATGTTTTAATTTATTTGAAGCAAAGTACAATATAGTTGTATCTATTTTAGTATAATTTCCATAATTTATCTAATTCCACAAATGTATGAAAAGTGTGTCCTTTGAAATAATAAAGAATATGCCAAATGAAAGAGATGTGTAAAGTACTTATGTTTTTCCCATAATTTGCACTGTCTATGTCATATCCCCCACCAAGAGGTCCAAAACTAGCGGCTACAGATGCTGCAGTCATCCATAGTTATTAATCCTCGACGACCAAATACGATAATGTTAGTTACATTGATAAACACATGGATATGGAAAAATTAAATTACAATCAACAAAAAAGATTCTCATTCGTTTCAAAGCATTTCAATTTTGTTACATAATCACATAATCGTTAACCACGTTTAGAGAAAATATAATTATAACAACATACGCTAAGATTGACTTATGAAGATGCCCCCTTGGATGATCAGAGTATATAACTAGGCAATTAAACATGTTTGCCTTTACAAAAAAACACAACGGAATCTAAAATAGAAAAGTACTCTAAATAGCTATCATGCCTCTTGCACGTCTATGGAAGCTTATTCGTGTAAAGAGGTACCTGAAAACCCCAACTCTCAAACTACTCAAAGTTAATTGTGCACCCGAGAGTTTAAGGGGAAAACATAAACTTTGAGTCAGACATAAAGCTTGGCATGAAAAATAATCTAACATCCCAAACCATTTAGATATCGAGTGATACCACGCCGCTTAGCGGAAATGGTTTTCCCCTTACTAGTATCTTATCTAAAACTTTATAAAGACCATATACTATGCTCCTGCATCCACAATGGTTAAAACATAGCAATTCAAAATATTACGATGATATGGAAACAATAAACCAATTATGGATTTTCCATCCCCATTCATTTTTGACTATCTGTCTCTTTTATAGTTTCTAGGGTTACTATTAACCTATTAGTTTTCATGGGCCGACTAATAACCTATTTAAACTTGAGGACTCCCAGCCCGGTCTCATAGTTCACAGGGGATCACTAAGAACGTACTAGCCCCTGCCAATAACTTCATTGTTTTATGGGTTCTCCCTGAACCTATTGGTATCTCCAATAACTTCCTTCTTATCCTAGTTTTCAAGGGTTGACTAGGAACCTATTGGCATCCATCAATAACTTCGTCTGGATATAGTTTACATGGTTTCACTTCAAACCTATTAGCCTATGCAATACTCTTTCTAATCATAGTTTTCATGGGTTTACTATGAACCTATTAGTCTATGCCAATAACTTATTCTAAGCATAGTTTTCATGGGTTAATCATGTGCTAGTCTATCTGATAACTTCTTTAACTAGTATTTAGGCATCCTATATTCTAGTCTACCTGACCTCGTGGATGCATACTCATTCAGGAGTTAACTTATATCCAATACTGGGTCAAACAAGCTGGTTATTCTGCTCCTTTTCCCAAATTACAGTTATGGGTCCATATTAAAGTGAATATTCAAACTAGAAGAAGAAAACATATTAATGTAGTAGCCACAAACATCTACGGTTTAATATCCTTGAAATCATTATCATATAAAACATGATTAATTCCTTTAACCAATTATTTTATCAAGGAAAACTTCTTCAAAAACGCCAATTTAAAAGCATTTAAAAGCTCTTTTAAAATGCCATGGTTTTTACCTATAAAAATTGAGATTGGGCTCTTTTTTTTGAAAGTTAAGGCTTTTGAACCTTTGATCTTTACTTTCAAAACCATTGGAAAACTTCCTTTAGAAAGCATTCAAATCTTCCGTTCAAAACACTAGGCACTTGCCTTTTGAAACACTTTAAAACCTTTTGAATGTATTAAAGTAATTCCATTCAATTATAGAAGCATATCTTTAAAACCATTTGAAAGTGCCCTTTTCGAAATCATTGGGTTTAATTTAAAACATATCTTGTTTGTTCTTGGTAAATACAAGTGAAAGTACCTCTTCCATTAAGAAAAACGATTAAATCATTTAAATCCTTTTGAAATATTCTAATTTTCATAGTAAATTATTTAGGAAAAATCCATAGAAATTGCAAAAATTCACTTTCAATATGTTATCTAACATATAAAAATTTAATACCCAAATTCTTCATAAAATAACTGAAATTAATTTCTAAACCCAGTTGATCATTTTTTCCTTTAAAAATTCATAATAAATTTTCTGTAGCTTGAAAATTATAAAAATTGACACCCATCTCCTAAATAATGCTTTACATAATATATAAACTCCTCATGGCATTCGAAATTCAATATAATCGGTTTTACCCCTAAAACCATATAAACAATTATCAAATAATTTTTGTTTGAATCAAATATGTTATAAAATCCAATCATATCATCATCAAAATAATCATAATGGTTTAACCTTAAACTCAAAAATCAAATGATTAAAAAAAATAGAGTTGGTTTAGATTATTATTCACCGTGATTAGGATAAGGACATTGAGATTTGATTGAGATTAATTCCCCTTGCTTAAATCCTTGGCTTTATTTGATTTCTTCCTCTTTGTTCGGAAGTAATAGTCGGCTTCTCTTTTTTTTTTGCATTTTATGTTTTGGGAAAAATGAACATGAATGGGTAGGAAACGCGAATATAAGGTAATGGGATTATGATGTGCAATTACCCTAAATACCCTTAATTACTCTTCTAACTAACATACAAAGTCATTATAAGCCCATTTATATAATTAATTAAGCTCGACCTCTATTTTGAATTTTCAAATCTCAATCCCCTTATCACTCTAGGATATGCATTATTCTATTTAATTTATCTAATTAAATCTCCTGAATAATGTTATTTAAAAATTAGGGGTGTTACAAGCTTCCCTCCTTAAAGAATTTCATCCTCAAAATTCAGTATGGACTAAACACTAGATATAGCAATCATTTGTAACAATTCCTAACAACCATACTAGCCTACCTGACTAGCAACTATTTATATAAAGCTAATATAGACATACCCTCAAAGCAGATCAAAAAAATTATCTCTAATCCTGTCTTTTGTCTCCCAAGTACAGTCCTTCTCGTTGTCGCTCCACTGAACTTTCACAACTTGACTGTCTTGTTCCTCAATCTTTTTTCATCTCTTGCTGCAACCCGAATTGATTGTCTTATAAAAGTCAAATTTGGCTCTACTATCAAATCTTCCAGCCCTATCGGAGGAATAGTAGTCTATGAATCATGCACGTACTTGCAAAGATGAGACACATGAAACATTATAGACATCTACCATACTGCTCAGTAAGTCTACTATGTATGCGAGCCTTCCGATTCTCTCTATAACTTGGAACGGACCAACATATCTCGAGTGCCAGTTTCCTCGACTTTCCAAATCGTACCACATCCTTCATCGGTGATACTTTAATGAAAACCTCATCTCCAACTGAGAATTCTAGGTCTTTATGCTTCTTATCTACGTAACTCTTCTACTAGATTGAGCTTTCTTCATCCTTTCTCAGATTAACTCAATCTTCTCTGTCGCCTCTCTAACTAGATCTGGACATAAGACTAATCTGTCTCCAGTCTCCAACCAACATGCTGGTGATTTGCATGGCCTTCCATAAAAGCTTCAAAAGGCGCCATTCCTATACTAGTATGATAACTATTATCATTGGAAGACTCTACTAAATGTAGGTGATCTTCCCAATATCCACCAAAGTCTAATACACAAGCTCTAAATAAATCCTTGAGTACCTTATTGACTCTCTCTGTCGGCCCGTCCATCTGAAGGTGATACGCAATACCCATCTTGAGCTTAGTACCTAACACCTCCTGTAGACTCTTTCAGAATTCACTAGTAAACAAAGCAACCCTATCACTGACTGCACTACTAGGAATTCCATGTAGTCTAACTATGTTCTTCATGAACAACTTAGCTAAAACTGGTGTCGTCTTGGTTGACTTAACTGGAATAAAATGGGCACTCTTGTTCAACCTGCCCACTATGACCCATATACTTTCATTTTCCCTATTTGACCATGCCTACCAGTCTATAAAATCCATGGATATCGAATCCCATTTCCAAACTGGAATCTCCAAAGGCTAAAGCAACCCACTCGTCTTATGATGTTTGACCTTAACCTGTTGACAATTTACACACTTCCTAACCCACAAGCCAACATCCCTCTTCATACCTTCCCAATAGAAGCTCCTCTTCATATCCTGATACATCTTGTTCCCTCTAGGATGAATCGTAAACTTGGACTGATGACATTCTCCAAGAACTTCTCTCCTTAAGTTCTCAACATTCGGAACACACAACCGTCCCTTCTTTCTCAACCACCCTCTCTAGTCAAGACTAAAATCCTTTAGATCATCGATCTCGATTCCAAACTCAAGCCTTCGAATATTCTTGGCAAATACTGGGTTCTTTTTCTACACAGAAGCAATCCTTTCGATCAACACTGGTCGAACTTCTAAACAAGACAACATGGCGGTACTTTGACTAGAACTGGCAGTTGATCTTAACTACACACTATAAGTAGTCAAAGCTTCTAAATCCTTTCATTCTACCAACATAGCTAATACTAAATTCTGATGTCTCCTGCTAAGAGCATCCATTACCTTATTTCCTTTCCCTGAAGTGTACTCTATACCAAAATCATAAGCACCTAAAAACTCCAGCCACCTCTACTGTCTCATATTTAGCTCCTTCTGAGAGAATAAATACCTTAAGGACCTATGATCCATGTATAGTTCAAATGTTTCCCCTAAGATATAATGTCTCCAAATTTTCGATGCGAACATCACTGCAGCCTACTCCAAATCATGAGTAGGATATCTCACTTCATGCGGTCTAAGATGTCGTGAAGCGTAGGCAATAACTTTACCCTTCTACATCAACACAGCTCCTATCCATTCCACATGCATGAGTATACACCACCAATCCTTGGTTTCCGTTTGGAAATACTAACACAAGTGCGTTAGTCAACAAAAGCTTTAACTTAAGGAATGCTTCCGCACATTTGTCGGACCAGACAAACCTCACTTGCTTCCTAGTTAACTAGTCAAAGGTGTTGCTATGCGTGAGAAATCCTTAATGAACCTCCGACAATAGCCAGCAAGTCCAAGAAAACTTCTTATCTCAGTCACTATCTTTGGTCTCTTCTAATTATTAACAGCTTCAATCATTTCTGGATCGACTGACAAGCCCTTCTATGAAACTACATGACAAAGAAACTTAACCTCTTTCTTTCAAAAGTAACATTTAGAAAAATTTCTTTTAACTGATGCTGCCTCAGTATCTCAAGCACTACTCTAAGATGATCTTCATGCTCCCTTTCATCCTTAGAGTACACTGAAATGTCATCTATAAATACCAACACAAACCTCTCCAAGTACTCTTGGAAATATTGGTTCATCAGGTTCACAAAGAAAGCAGGTGCATTCATTAGTCTGAATGGCATTACTAACCACTCGTACGAATCATTCTAGTCAGAAATGCTATCATAGGAATACTATCTTCCGCCACTCTTAATTGATGGAAACTGTCGCCAAATACAACCTGGAAAACATTCTGGCTCCACACAACTGATCAAACAGATCATCTATTCTAGGCAAAGGATACTTATTCTTAATCATCCTCTCGTTCAACTTATGAGAGTCGATACACATCCTCAACGACCCATCCGGTTTCTTCACGAACACCGCGGTGCTCCGCAAGGAGACCTGCTTGGTCTAATAAAATTCCTTCCATCCAGATTCACAAGCCGCATCTTCGATTCCTTCATCTCGGTCAGTGTCATCCTGCTAGGTGGTCTACTTACAAGTTCAGCTCCTGGCACAAGATCTATCTGACACTCAATAGCTCGTTTCGGTGGTAGTCCCATAACTAGCTTAAAGACATCTGCGAACTCTCTTGCTATACGGACCCGACTTAACTCTTCACCTACTTTCATAGCACTTAAGAAAGCACAAACACTCTGGTCAGAATCCTCCACTGAGAATATTATTTGATTATGACTATCAAGGTGTCTTAGTGATATCTTCCTATCCTAGCAAAATATCCTAGCCTCGTACTTACCCAACCAATCCATACCCAAAATGACTCTGAAATCTACGAAATCGAAAACATATAGACTACTCGCAAACTTATGACCTAATAAGTCAAGTTCTAACTGGTACATATTATCCCTAGAGTTGCATACTCTCCTATTGGATTCGCATCCCTTAAGGAAGTAACAAGGTATGTAGGTTCTAAACATAACCTATCAACTAAATTCTAAGATATAAATGAATGTGATGCATTGATATCAAATAATACCCTAATTGGTATACTCTTAGTCAAAAGCGTACCTTTCATCACAATTTTTCCTTTTTCAGCTGCAGTTGGCATAGTAGATGATGGTCCAACAGCAAAAACCTTTCCCTTGTCCACCCTGATTGGATATCGAAATTAGTTCTTATAATGTCCAACCTGGTCATAGTTGAAATACTTCAAATTCTTCTTTTCTGTAGCCTTCTTCCCCTTAGATGACCGATATGCATGACATTTCTTGTCACATTTGAAATAAACTAAATCATCCTTTGCCTTCTTGGCAGCTTCTCCCTTCTAGGTTCCTTTCTTCTTAAAGAACTTTCTCTTCTTTCCTTGAGAACCCTAGGTTTCAACTGGCTTTTCCCTCACACAAATAGCAAGCATCCCCTCATGTCGTATTTCCATCTCCACAACTACATTACAAGGATCATGGAGATGTGTCAAGGACGCTTTAGTAATCTCGGGCCTCAATCCCAAATGAACCTCTCGTTCCTCCTGATAACAGTGTCTATATTAGCATACCCATATCGGGAGAACTCATCAAACTTAGTAGTATACTCGATTACCGACATCTCTCCCTGCACCAAATCCGTAAACTTTCTCATCAACGCTGACTTAGCAACTTAAGATAAAAGCCTTTATTCAAATATCCTTCTAAAATCTGCCCAAGTCAACTCCTCCTCTAGAACCTCGACAATGAAAATATTTCACCAATGAAGTACTGCCCCTTGCAACTGCCTAGAGGCCAGCCATCTCTTCTTCTTATTATCCAAACCCAAATCAATGAAGATCCTTTCACAATGCAACAGACAATTCTTAACTTTTATAGCATCCTCCGTTCCCAAAAACGGCTTCACCAAGGCTAGTGTAGGCTAGTGTAGTCTCGGCAAAACTTAGCATATTTATTCCCAATCGGAGCCACATGATTAGCTCTTCCAACATTCCTAGCAACTCCAGCAGGTGGTCTAGCTTGCATCGGATTGATGAAGAACAGACACATCACCCCCATATCCACTGGTGGATTTCCAGTGCCAACATTGGCATCTGCATCTTGGTTAGCAATAGTCTGTCAACTGGGTTCCTCCTGGTGGGTTGAACATTTCCATTGGTTATGGTGCTTCCCACACCAAGATTTCCCCTTCGATTTCCTGCCTCTATATCTTCTTTCTCGTAAATCTACATACGAGCCTTAGTAAGATAGAGAAGAATGGTCTACAAGTGAGAGGAATATGTACTTATATATATATCTATATATCAAATACAAGTACGTTACTATAGCGTTAACCCAAACCCCGATCTTATTTTCTGGTTCGTTTGATTATGTTTTGAAAAATCTTTTAGGTTCAAATTTATTTTAAGTTTTCTTAAATATATGCTCTGATACCAACTTGTAACATCCCCTACTTAGAGGCCCAAAACTAATGGCTACGGATGCTACAATCATCCATAGTTATTAATCATCGGTGACCAAATATGGTAATGTTAATTACATTGATATAACATAAGCACATGGATATGGAAAAAATATAAAATCAAAAAAAAACTTTCTCATTTCAAAGCATTTCAAATTCATTACATAATCCCATAATCGTTAACCACGTTTAGAGAAATTATATACAACATACGCCAAGAGCGACATATGAAGATTCCCATTTGGGTGATCATAGTCATAACTAGATAATTAAACATCTTTGCCTTTAGAACAAAAAACAGTAGAATCTAAAATAGAAAAGAAATCTAAATAGCTATCATACCTCATGCATGTCTTCGAAAGCTTATTCGTCTAAAGCGGTACCTAAAAACTTAACTCTCAAACTACTCAAAGTTTATTGAGCACCCGAGAGTTTAAGGGGAAACATATACTACGAGTCAGACATAAAGCCTGGTATGAATAATAATCTACCATCTCAAACCATTAAGATATCTCGTGAGACCACGTCGCTTAACAGAATAGGTTTTCCCCTCACTAGTATCTTATCCAAAACTTTATAAAAACCATATATTGTGCTCTTGCTACCATAATGGTTAAAACATAGTAATTAAAAATATTATGATGATATGCAAATAGGTAAATGAATTCTGGATTTTCCATCGCCATTAATTTTTGACCATCTGTCTCTTTTATAGTTTCTAGGTTTACTACTAACCTATTAGTTTTCATGCGCTAACTGATAACCTATTTAAAACTTTGGACTCACTGTCCGGTCTCATAGTTTTCATGGGATAATGAAAAACCTACTTGCCCCTGCTAATAACTTTGTTGTTTTATGGGTTCTCCCTGAACCTATTGGTATCTCCAATAACTTCCCTGTTATCCTAGTTTTCATGGGTTGATTGGGAACCTATTGACATCTGTCAATAACTTAATCCAAATATAGTTTTCATTGGTTCACTATAAACCTATTGGCCTCTGCAAATACTCTTTCTAATCATAGTTTTCATGGGTTTACTATGAACCTGTTGGCCTCTACCAATAACTTATTCTAAGCATGGTTTTTATGGGTTTACTATGAACCTATCTCCTTAACAAATTCTTTAACTAGTATTTAGGCATCTTATATTCTGGTCAACTTAACCTCATGGATGTAATTCTACTCTTTCAGCAGATAACTCAATTTATATTCACTAGTGGGTCAACCTAGCTGGTTATCTTGCCCCTTTCCCTAAATTATAGTTATGGGTCTATATTAAAGTGAATATGTAAAATAGAAGAAGCAAACATATTAACATAATAGTCACCAACATATGTGGTTTAATATCCTTGAAATCATTTTCATATAAAACATGGTTAACTCCTTTAACCTATTATTTTATGAAGGAAAACTTCTTCAAAAACTCCACTTTAAAAGCTTTTAAATGCTCTTCTATAATGCCATGGGTCCTACCTTTAAAAATTGAGATTGGCTTCTTTATTTTGAAAACTAAGGCTTTCGAAACCTTTAATCTTTACTTTCGAAACCATTGGAAAACTTCCTTTCAATAGCATTCAAATCTTCTTTTCAAAACACTAGACACCTACCTTTAGAAACACTTAAAACCTTTCTTTCGAATCTATTAAAGTAATACCATTCAATTATAGAAGCATATCTTCAAAAACATTTGAAAGTACCTGTTTCAAAACAATTGGGTTTAATTTAAAACATATCTTATTGTGTCTAGGTGAATAAAAGAGAAAGCACCCCTTTCGAAACCATTAAAAAGAGTTTAGGAAAAAAACAGATGGCTTCGGCACCATCCTTTCAAATGGTCAAAACATTAAAGTAAAACATTTAAAGGATAGCTTCGAAACCCCTTTTGAAGCCATTGCCTACGAAACCCTTGAATCCTTTCAAAGGCTTTAGAAAGTGGCTCGGTACAGGTTTAAAACAAATGCTACCTTTCAAATAGGTTGATGATTCAATCCATTCAAAAGGCATGGGGACGGTAGAAGGGTTTCGACTTGGTCGAAACTACCTTTTCGAAAGCATTGATTTTAAAACTAAGTTACTCATTTGGAAGCTACAATTTAAATAAGAAGCGGAAACCCCTTTAAAAAGCAATTTAGAAGACCCTTTCAAAGGCCTTTTTTCGACTCCTTTGAAAGCTTTTAGTAAAAACAGGCAAGCATATTTCTTTAGAAAGTAAAACAAAGGTTTTGACTCCATCGAAGGAAGGGTTCTGACACCATGCCTTCCGCCTTTCTCCAATCCACTATGTACTAATGTGTTGATACCTTGTGTATTGATTTCAGCTTAGTTGGTTTTGACCTGGTAGGTTTCGACTTGGTTAAAGGCGGAAGCATAGGGTCGAAAGGTGCTTCTGAAAGAGGCAGAACCTACATTTCTGAGTAACGATAGATTTAATGCCATATAAAGAAAATACTTTATAACTACCCTGCCTATTTGTAAACATTTAGTTGGTTGCCATAACTTTTCAAATTCTTTACCAAATGAATGCTGCATAATTTCAGATCTAAACAAGGATTAATTTAACAAATAAGCCCTTCCATTAAGCAAAACAATTAAATCATCCTTTTAAAATAATTTAATTTTCATAGTAAATCACTTAGGGAAAATCCCCATAAATTATAGAAATTCACTTTCAATATGTTATCCAACATATAAAAAAACTTCAGACCCAAATTCTTTACAAAATAACCGAAATTAATTTCTAAACCTAATTATTCATATTTTCCTTAGAAAATTCATAATAAAATTTCCATAACTTGGAAAATTATAAAATTGAAACCTATCTTCTAAATAATGTTTTCCATAACATATAAATTCCTTATGGCATTAGAAATTTAATAAAATCAGTTTTACCCTTAAAATCGTATAAACAATTATCAGTTTTTTTTAAATCAAATATTTTATAAAATCTAAGCATATCATCATCAAAATCATCATAATTGATTTAATCTTAAACTCGAAAATCAAATGATCATAAAAACAAAATAGAGATGGTTTAGCTTATTATTCACCTTGATTAGGGTAAGGACTTTGAGATTTGATTGAGATTAATTCCCCTTGCTTAAATCCTTAGCTTTAATTTGATTTTCTCCTCTTTTCTTTTAAGTAATGGTTGTTTTCTCTTCTTTTTTTGCATTTTATGTTTTGGGAAAATTGAATGTGAATGGATAGGAAACAAGAATACAAGGTAACGAGATTATGATGCGCAATTACCTTAAATACCCTTGCGTTCATTACTCTCATAATTAACATACAAAGCCATTTTTAAGCCCTTTTATATAATTAATTAAGCTCGGCCTCTATTTTGAATTTTTAAATCTCAATCCCTTGTCACTCTAAGATTTGCATTATTCTATTTAATTTACCTAATTAAATCTCCTGAATAATGTTATTTAAAAAATAGGGGTGTTACGGTCTATTTAATAAAATAAAACAGTTAATTCATTGTAATTTCAATGAACCAATACTCTCACTTTTCGTTAATTTATGCAAAGTTATAATGTATTCCTTTTCAAAAAGACAGCTCAGTTAAACTAAAACATGGAATGCAATTTTTAAGTTTAGTAATTAATATATATATATATATATATATATATATATATATATATATTCATGTATAACTGAGCTTATAGATTAAAAATAAAAATATATTTACATGGTGTACCATACGTTAATATTCACATTATTTAAAATTAGGATGTCTAGTTATAAATAACATAACAAATTATAGGATTAGAAGGTGTAGATGAAAAAGGGATAGTAACTCCAAAATTAACAGGTCAATACTTGTACTGTTAATAAGGAGTCATAGGAATTAAATGGGGACAAGATGTGTTTGATGAGACTGGTTGAAGGATTTAATATGGCATTTATAAGAAAATGAAATAGCATAATAGGATTAGAATGAATAAATAAATGTGATAAGAGATCGTCCAAATACAATAATACTGACCATTTATAATGGATAATTGATATTTATGGAACATAGTAAATAAGCATATAGGATAGGAATTATATGCTAGAAAGCAGTATAATTTTCATCGTGAGAAATTATGAAGCCTCAATTATATGCTTAGAATGAGCATTAATTAATGGGCCTAACCCAACGTTTAAGCTTACGATGGTCAGTTTGGTTTAGTGGGTTGGGATGCAAGGTTAATAGAGCTACAGAGCAGAAGTTTCCCTTCACATAGAGGCTACCAATAGTTGTGTATACTTACTGTTGATGTGGTACATCTTATACCATAGTACCCGTGGGCAAGGAATATGCGGTTGCATAGAGGCAGGGGTAATATACCAAGGGTTCATCTTAGGTTTGATGTATTAAGTGGCCAAGTACTTTTAAGGAAATAGGATCTTCTTCATTTGAAATAAAATGTATTAATTAACCGGAATGGGCATTTTCATAGACTTACATCAAGATAGTCCAAACGGGATTTTGACTGTGGGAGGTCCATGGGCTATGTCAGTATTATTGTTGAAGCAGTATTTAGTCGTAGGTTTGGCATATAGGGTAAGACCACCAGCGGTCCTGAGCAGTTAGTAGAAAAGTCTCGGATTATGCCTTGATGGATTTCTCTTCCTACTACTTGTAGAATCCTAAAGACACACACACCTATAAGTTTAATTAGTTGGTTATTTGTAGAAGGTAGGCTAGTTAACCCTTAGGTGAGCTTTTGAGATGTATTAGTAATATGGTAATTAAAATTTAAAGCCATATTTAGTTGTCATCAGTCTTTATAGCTAAAACCGATCGATTAACGATTATGCTACGGAGGGCACGCTTTAGGGTTGAGGTATTAAATGAACGTTGGGTCTACCTCCTTACTATTTAACAAGCATTAATTGGCTAGGGTTTTTGGGTAGTACAACGTTTAGATATGTGTGTGTGTGTGTATAAAAATTTATGTACGGAGTTATATCTTGGAGGAGGTTAGGCATAAATTATGCACATATAGGATTGAACAGATCAGCCATGAATAATAGACATAATACTTAAATAGGAATCATTCGGCATAAAATCAGTGTTATGGATAAAATATGTAAGTTTTTCAATCACTAGAATGTTATTCCGACCCCCTCCTTATTACAACCCACATGCTAGTGATAGAATTATTGGGGCATGCTACTAGTGCAAGACGAGATCATCAGATGGTAAGGTCTTCTCTTTCATGCTTGATGCTGGCAGGACAATCAGATACTAAAGGAATAATATTGATTCCAAGATAGTAGCCTTGGTGAGCGTATATGTTCTATTATATTTATTTCGCTACGAGTTTATGTAGATAGCTCACTGATATACTTATGTTTACTATAGGTTACCAAAACCAATGATCCATGCCCTAATGGACTTAGGATTTGGAATTAGTCGAAACTCGAGCCCATTAAGATTTAGTTTGCTACATTTGGTATCAAAGCCGGGTTATTCGATCATTGGATTTAGGATATATTGAGAGAAATTATTTGTATTTTTACTTATAATTATATATATTATACACCAAACTCTATGAATTTCGACTATAGAAGTAGTTGCAACCATATTTTGAAAAGATGGATGAGGCAACAATGAGTTGGAACAACGAACACCCTCCCCGATAACCACATAGGGTGTTAGCTATACCATAAGGCATTGACCAAGAAGATCATGAGCATGGCATATAGAAGGACCCTAGAAGCTGGATGATACTTGACTCCATGTTTGGGCCTTGGCTTATGACAGTAGATTTTGATAGATTACTAGTTGAAGACGTATATTTCATTCAGATGGTTGAGAGATAAGAACCTATATGTTGCAAGCCTCTCGAAGCAAGTTGTAAATTAGGATTGAACAAGTTCCTACAAGAAGGTGTGCATTAATCATCACAAGATGACATCCAAATTATTGATGAAGATGCGTAAAAAATGAGTAGAAAAGAAGGGAAATCCAAAAAAAAGGACGGAAAAATGTCCATTTCTGAGTCCAAAACCATGTGAAAAGATTTGACGAAAATATTTTGACAGTTTCTTGAAATGTTTAGATTTATTTCTCAAAAGATTTATTGGGAAGTTGTTTTTTTGAAAAGCAAGGAAATTCTGAAATTCTTAATTTAAAATTGCCGAGTCCAAAAGTTTTGATTTATAGGTTTTTGATAAAGTGTTTTTCAATTTTGAAATGAATGGAAAATAGAGCACAGATTAGGCAAGGTTATTTTTCTTAGTTTTGTAAATTTAGAAGTTCCTTTTTAAAATTGTTACTGGAGAGTGGATAAATGTAAATTGTACTTGATTGAAATGGTGTAAAGAGAGTAGAAGGCCCGATAGTGAATATAGAAGGAATATTCCCATATAAGGAAAATACAGAGAAAAGCAACTGAAGTGTGTGTGTGTGTGTGTGTGTGTGCGTATCTTTTCATGTTATTGAAGAAAAGCTAAACGATTGAAGCAGTAGGAAGACGCATTACAATGAGTAAACTTGGAAAACAATAAAAGAGGAAAAGAGCTAAGTAAGGAGAAGGCACTTGATGGTAATTTATATAAGGGAAATTTTAATAGTAGTAGTATTAGGAAATTTGAATATAAATAGCATTAGTAATTTATATTAAAATAGGATTAGTATTCTAGTTAGAAATAACATAGAAAAAAAACAATAGGGATAGGGTAGGAGAAATGTATAATTTCCATAAATTTATGCAATAATTGTGCATATCTTTTAGAAGTCCCCCTTACGTCCTATTTGAATCACTGCTAAGGTTGAAAGCATAACTAGCATGAGTAGTGGGAAAATAATAGGATGAAGTTATCCTTGTCTACTTCAGTTTTCATATTAAAATTATATAAGTTGTTTTAGAAATCAAAGTGGTTTAGTATGACAATTGGGTTTTTGGATACAAAAATGAAAAATATTTAGAGTTAAAAATACTACTTTTGAAGAAGTAAATCTTTTTTGTAGAAAGTCTTTGAAAAGAAACCATTTTCATGGCTCCTTTTTGAAAACCAAGCAACTTTGAATTTTATAAAAAAGTTTCTAAGTTTATATTTTCAAAGATAAAGGTTCTGGGTTGGGTAGTTCATAATTTTAAACTTTTAGTTTTATAAAGAGTGGTAAAAGCAAACCAATTTTTGATATGGGTTAGATATGGATGATTGTCTAGGTAAGACGAGGTAAAGATTTAGGCTATGAATAAAATAGCTATGGATGATCATAAGGGCAGCAACAAGAAATCCACATTGAATATAAGGAATATTGGTATGAATCTAGGAATATTTTATTAGAGATGCATGAAAGTCACGAGAAGAACCCTCAAAAGAATGGGAAATAGTATCAAATATAATTTTGCGAGCCCTAGGGTATACTTGCATGAAAGATCAAGGATAAGGAAAGTAAGTACCAAAGTTTTAGGACACTATCAAGAAATTTTGATAGAGAAAAGATAATAACATGATTGGAGAGGAGAATAATAAGATGGAAAACACATATATAGGATGTTGGTTGACTCAAGATTATACAACACAAAATAGGTGATAGGAAAGTTATTCCACCAAGCCAATTTTCCGACGAGTTATCCTAGATGTGTATAACTTATATTTCTTATTTATATAATCTGGGAATGCAAAAATTTTCCATAATCGGGTGTAATATTTGAAATTTATGGACCTTAATTATTAAAAGCCAAGAAGATGAACTAAGGTATGTGGGTTATAGTAGAATGGCGGAAATATCCATCTTAATTGAGTGAGAAATGTTAGGGCCATAACATCATTAACACCGGTTGATCATGGAGGGTAGCTTCCAGCAATTGTTTTTCTAAGGTTTTTTGAGGTGTAATCACTAGTTTCCTCCATTTGGATATTGGAAAAGCGTATGACATGATATGAGATATGTTCCTATTTTATCACTGCATGATTTTCTTGATAAGTTTTGACTGTTATATATATTGGGAAACAATGTAAATAAGAACTCTTAAAGACACTTAACAAGCGACAAAATGTAGTTACAGTTGGAAGTTTATGAAATAGGTTAGGAGATTAAATTGGCAACTAGAATGCTTCAGTCCCAAAAACATTAGAATTTTGGGAGAAATAAATTTAAGCAAGCGAAGGATAGGGAAGGGTTGTTGTGAAATCACGGGTCACTATTTTTATGTCTTAAAATCTAAAATTTATAAATAAGATCGCGTGTCATTATTTTGATTTAGAGGAGAGGTTCCGTAAGTTTAAGATTAACTACATAATTCTAGGGTCAATCATATGCATTAATTTATTTTCTAAATTGGATGCTTTTGAAATTTTTTGTTTAAATACATTTGAGAAGTTGGATTCAAAAGCCATTTAGGAAATTTTCTTCAAGTTCTTTTGAAATAAAGATGTTTAAATGCTTTTGGGAATTTGATTTTCCAAGCTATTTTTCAAGTTTAATTGGAAGGGGAAAAAGATTTTTGATGAAAAATGAAAATTTTCAATTTTTTAGTGCCACATGCTTAGCGTAGAGTGGGTCGACGTGTTAGTGCATATGAATTTTACCATCCAACATGGGTGATAGTATACAAAAATCTAGGAATAACAAGAAAAAAAGTTGTTTTAGCCTTAAAATTTTTATTTTCATACCGTGTTGATAGTGAAGCATTTAGGATAATTGCATTTAAAAATTAAAAAAAAAATCCTTATGTAAATTGTACTTGGAAAAGATGGAAAAGATTTGGGGGGAAAAGAGAAGGTTTCATGGGACAACAAATAGGTATCAAAAAAGAATGTTGGAAATGTAAAATTTTCCATCTAAATTAATTTTTCGGCATATGAATATAAATTTCGAAAAACTAGATTTAGAAAACTCTAGATATTAGAAATTGTATATTAGGTTTCGGATGACAGGTATTTGTAACACCCCACAATTTTTACGATAATTAATTAAGAATAAATTAATCAATAAATAATAAAATTAAAAAATAGAATTTTTGCAAATATCATAATTTGACTACAAAACATACACCACTGGTTTTCTAGCTATTTTCTAATCAATTTTCATATATAAAGTTTAACGATCGGGGTTCAAATGAAAAGTTATTAACATTTGAATATTTCGGATCGTAAATAAATATATATGTAAATATGTAAATAAATTTATTTAACTAATGATAGTTAACATTAACGGTCGCTTCAGGTTTAAGTATAACTAATGTTAGTCGAATCGGTTAAATGCGTATAAAATAACGTGATTAGGAAAACAAATCAATGCATGTTGTAAAAATACAACTGGTCGACCATTACTTTGACCTATAGACAGCTAGCGGTCAAATGGTGGAGGACTAGTGGTTGATTGCTTGTAGTTTGTTGGCTATGAACTGAACCTAGGCCAATGTCCCGGATTTAAAAGAAAAGAATCCAATGGTTGGCATTGATTCGAACATCTATAAATTTGGGCCTACCCCCTTACTTTTCTTTGCATATTTATTGAAGTACGACGAAGCTCTGTCATTTCCTTTTCTCCACAATCCTTAAATACAAATAAATTGATAATTTATACACGTATATACAAGTGGAGAATAGTAATGGATAATTGAGGAGAAGAATATGGTCGAATCAAATCGTCAAAGCTGAGGTAAATTATAAATCCAGTTCAAATCTAAATTAAATCTAAATCTCTTCTCAAATCTCAATTTCTAATTGATATGTGTATGTTTGCGGGGTGTGTGTGTGTGTGTGTGTGTATATATATATATATATATATATATTCAAATAAAGAGTATAAAGGGAGTCAAACTCGAGCAACATGGATTAGATCTAGAGATTTGGAAAGCTAAAAACGTGAGTGACATTTTTATATAATATTGGATCTATATCATTATAAGTCTTTTCCTGTATACCTAAATGTAAATTTGGAGTTGTAGGCCTAATTACATACATGCAATGAATTTATAAACCTGCCTACATATTCTACGTCCAGTCCAAGGCTTCTTCTGGAATTAAACTAGCAACCCTCACTTAATCCGAAGGAATAGGTTTATAAAAGTACCCGACTGTAGTGTTCTCTTTAAATAGCATTGATTAGTCAATTAAGAACAATCTTCATATTATTTTCTCCTTTATGATATATAGTGTAATGTGCTTGAGAATAGTGGAAGATAGAGTGATCAATGATCAGAGAATGTAAGCAGTTTGAGTGCAGTTTAAAAATAGAGAATAGATAAGAATTCAAGAATATTAAAATCAGTTTCGGTGAATTGCTTGTTGAATTCTAAAATCTATTTATAGAGTTTAAAAGGTTGCAACCATAGATGAAAAATTATATTGAAAAGAAACAGACACAACCGTTGATTTTGAAGACGTTACTCTTCGATGAAGAGAAGCGTCTATTCATGGAAAATAGCAATTAGAAACATTCAGCCGGCTGAATTTATTAATTTAGCCATTTGAAATGGAACAAATCAAAGATAGCAAGAAAATAGGCTAATTTAATCCAGATTCAGCGGGCTGAATTTTTTCATTCAGCCCGCTGAATATTGTGAAACAATAAAATTGTTTTAGTATTCAACAGGCGGAATGAATGCACTCAGCCAGCTGTTTTCAGCCTGTTGTGCGTACTTGTGCATGTATGTCTATGATTTTATATAAATATCATTTCAGGAGAGATTTTAACAAATTACTAAATGATATACGGACTCTAGACTAGAAACTAACAACTTTAAATACTCTGAATATGAATCTGCAATAAATCTCCTGCAATAAATCTCCTGCATAAATGATTAACACACACAATATATTTTATATAGCTTGTCATTAATCAAAAAAATGTTAAATTAAGTTCGAACATTCTCCCCCTTTTGATGATGACAACTATATAAGTAGAAATAAGGAATTTAGAGAAGTACTTACATTAACATTGTTACTCCCCCTGTCAATATGCACAAATATTTAACTAACTTTCTCCCCCTTTGTCATCGATAAAAAGAAAGAGATGCAAAGAATCAAATAAAGATTACATTAAATAACTCATACTTGAGATGTTATCACTGAAAATAACAATATTCATACAATCATTTACATAAATAACTAGCTAGAGCATCATAGAAGTTTGAATAAAATAGTAGAAACAATAATAATTAAAATTAGCTAGAGAGAGAAGGCTGATCATCATTGGAATCTGAACTTGAAGTTGACCATTGAAAATGAGATAGATTGTGAACTTAGGGGGATGAAGATCCGGAGCAAGAAATTTTATCCCATATTTTATTTAGAAAACCTTTTATGGAGTTGAATTTATTTTCCGTTTTCTTTTCAAGAGCCTTAATATCTCGATGGAGTTTGGATTGATTTCGAGAGAGAGTGATGATAGCTTGTCTGGAGGGAGTGTTAGGGCCAACCTCTTAAATTGAATCATCGTCCTCTTCTTCTTTTTGTTCATGTTGGTGTGAAGAGGAGGCAACATTAGTATCACGAGGTTTTGTAACACCTTGTTGAATATTTTGAGACCATTGTTGAAAAACGATGATTTTTTATGGAGGAGGCTGTTGAGGAAGACCCATCAATCCTAAGGATTTTGCACCTAACTCACTAATGCTTGAAAACTCGAAATCAGGCATTGGAATGCCAAGGTTGAGAAGGATATGCATAATATAAGCACCGTAATGAATGGCCTTATATTTTCCTTGGATTGTGATGTCTTGAAACTCATCTAAAATGATTTTATCCTAATTTACTTGTTGGTTGGAATAGACAGAATAGAGGACTTGAAAATCTCTTTTATAGACTTTTTCATAACTTTCCGTTCGAGGTTGTAGAGAGCGAATGAATGCACGGCGAATAAGGCGTGCTTGAGGCCTTAAGTTGCTAGTTTTAAAGCACTCAAATTTTGTAAGTTGATCGGACAAGAAACGATGTGAAACTTCATCTCCATGATCCATATCAACTTCAGTATCATCAATCTCAACACCTTGATAGGGACAATTTAAAATATTGCCTAATCTTTGCAAAAGGAAGAAAAATTTAATGCCACAAACCATTGACCAAACACAACCTTGACCATTTTGTGGATTATGGTGATCTAAATTCAGATTGGCAAGAAAGAGTTTGATCAAAAGATGATTAATTTTGATATTATTTGGAGCATACCCTATTAGATTATCAAATTTGAATTGCTCTGCCAATTCTCTAATTCTATAAGCTACAAAATTCGAAAATTTCATTAAAGCACCTTCAAAGATATTGGAGTTTTTCATAGAATTGAATCTGGAGATTGCAACATCATTCCAAATCCATTGTCGAATCTGAATTTCGAATGGACCGGAAGTGGATTCTCTTGTGCGTTTGGTTCTTGGAACCATTAGAGAGTAAAATTGAGGATAGAAGTTGTAGAGGTTGGAAAAATATGGCTAGGGTCCTGAATGAATGGGTAAGAAATGAAAAAAGATGAATATATAGTAGGTAAAAAGTAAGGGCAAAAGTGTAAGAAAAGAATGTAGGACCAAGGAAAAAATGTCTCGGAAGGAATTCAGCCGGTTGAATTATTTGGATTAGCCGCCTGAATTGCTATGAATCTCAACCCGCAAAAAATGGTTCAATTTTGAATTAATTCAAACGGCTATTTGCATTGATTCAGCCATCTGAATCTGAGGCTAAAAGTCTTCTTCCACAGTATTCAGCCGTTCGTTTCATTATAAATAACCGGCTGAATTATTACAGAAACTTATGTCTTCCTTTAATATGAAAAAAACATATATAAACAATGTGAATAACTTTTGAACAATTAGAAATTAAAAATTATATATTAACAACAAATTAAATAGATTTGGAAGAGGAGCTTGGAGTGTGAGATTCATCTGGTTCTATCGTTGTGTTCTCTTGAAATGGTTAAAGTGTTGACCATCTATTGCCGCGTTTCCAAGAATTCGAAGATATTAGTAGACGCTGCGGTGATGGTTCCTAAGGATTGTGACGAATTGGAGAACGAACAGGAGACGGTTGATGAACTGTGTTTTTGGAGGAAGGACCATAAAATTTTAAAGCGACTTGTTCCAAAAAGCTCAAACGCTTAGCACTAACTCTTTGTTCATAACAAAATTCGCGTTGTAATTCCATTGTTTCCCTTTGGTAGTGATGAATATCATCTATTTTCTCTTTGTTAGATGGTGAACCAAAAAATAAAAACCATCTCGTTCTTTTACTATGTGGAGTATGACTAGTGTGTGTAGAAGGAGGAACAAATGGAACTGGTTCGTAAATCGGTGTTGGAGTTGGTAAATTCACCGATCCCAAACTAGGAGAAGTATAAATAGAGCAGAAGATTCAGAATCATGCTGGGAAGATATTTTGAATTTTTTTTGTTAAAAGCTAATGTCAAAGGAAAGAAGATTTAGAAAAGGTATATATGTGTGAAGGCATATATAAATAGGATGTAGATTTGTGGTAAGGTTTATAAGAGCCAGAGAAAAATTTGGTTGGAGGAAAAACAAATGTAAGGTAAATAGAAAAAATGAAAACCATATAAAGTTAAAAAAGAAAGGAGTAGTAAAGTGGTAGAATACTAGACTTCCAAGAAGAGATCCCGAGTTCGAGTAATGGAAAAAAAGAAAAAAAAATTATAAATCCTTCATTGAAATAATTCCTAACTTTCTTCTTAATTTTATAAATATATTTTCATTTAAAGGTTTTGTAAATATATCTGCCAATTGATTTTCAGAGGATACAAATTCTAGTATGACTAAATCCTTTTCAATATTATCACGAAGAAAATGATGACGTATGTCAATATGTTTAGTTCGTGAGTGATCTACAGGATTTTTGGATAAGTTAATAACACTAGTATTATCGCAAAAAATTGTAGATTTAGATAAATTGACACCAAAATATTGAAGTGTTTGCTGTAGATAAATGACTTGAGCACAAGCTAAAGTAGCAGAACTATATTATGCCACACAAGTTAAAAGTGAAACACAATTCTGTATCTTACTAAACCAAGAGACTAAGGACCGTCCAATGAAATTATAATTCCCACTAGTATTTTTCTGATCTGTCTGACATCCTCCAAAATCAGTATCACTAAATGAAACTAACTCAAAAGGACATTCTTCGGATAGAAAAGTCCAATATTCTTTGGTATTGCTTAGATAACGTAATATGCATTTTACTGCTCGCATATGTGATTCTTTAGGATTTGCTTGGAATAGATCACATAAACAAACACTCATCATTATGTCAGGTCTACTAGCAGTTAGATAAAGTAATGATCCAATTATACTTCGATATAATTTTTGATCAACACTTTTGTCATCTTCACCTCTATCGAGATGAACTGTTGTGCTCATTGGAGTTGGTTTAGCAGACGTGTTTTCCTTATTACATCGTTTAAGTAGATTATTACAATATTTTTCTTGATTAATAAAAATTCCATTTTCTAGTTCTTTAATTTGTAATCCAAGGAAATAAGATATTTCTCCCATATGTGACATTTCTAATTCTTTGGTCATAATTTTTGAAAATTTCTGACATAATTTTTCATTTGTAGAACCAAAAATAATATCTACATAAATTTGAATAATTAAAATAACATTTTTAGTTCTTTGAATAAAAAGAGTTTGATCAACCTTTCCAATTTCAAAACAAGAATCTATTAGATAATACTTAAGACGTTCATACCAAGCACGAGGTGCTTGTATTAGACCGTATAAGGCTTTCCTAAGTTTATAGACATTATCTGGAAATTTTTCATGTGTAAATAATGGAGGTTTTTCGACAAAAACATTTTCTTTTATATGCCCATTTAAGAAGGCACTTAACATCCATTTGAAAGAGTTTAAAATTATGAAAACATGCAAAGGACAGTAAGATACGTATTGCTTCAAGTCGTGCAACTGGAGCAAATGTTTCTTCGTAGTCAATTCCTTCTTCTTGATTATATCCTTATACAACTAGTCTAGCTTTATTTTTAGTTATATTACCTTGTTCATCTGCTTTATTTTTAAAGACCCATTTAGTACCAATAACTATTTGATCACTTGGTCTAATTAGTTCCCAAACTTCGTTTCATTCAAATTGGTTTAACTCTTCTTGCATAACTATAATGCAATAGTCATCAGTAGATGCTTCTTTTACGTTTTTAGGTTTGATTTTAGAAAGAAAAGCTACATGACCCATTTGACTCAGTTGATTTCTAGTTCTAACATTGAATGAATTTCTCCTATGACATTTTCTACTAGATGATCTCGTAAAATCGCAGGAGGAGATCTTAATTCATTTTCATTATAATCAATGTTTTCATTTTGTTCAATATTATTAGAAATGTCTTCATCTTTTACAAAATTATTTTGAGTAACCATATTTGTGATTGTCTTAGAAGTATCCTCAAAAAAAAATTTAAAAATGAAATTTTCTTCAAATGAAACGTGAAGTGTTTCTTCTATTATTTTTGTTCTTATACTAAAAATTCGATAAGCTTTGCTTCGATCTGAGTAGCCTATGAAGATTCCTTCATCGGATTTTGGATTGAATTTTCCAAGCTGATCTTTTATATTTAAGATAAACATTTTGAACCTAAAGTTTTAAAATATCAAATGTTTGGTTTTCTATGATGAAACAGTTCATGTGGAGTGTGTTTTATTAAAGGTCGGATAGAAACACGATTTAGAACTTAGCAAGCAATAGCAATAGCTTCTGCCCGGACATGTTTTGGTAATGAATTTCCATTCAACAAAGTTCTTGCATATTCTTTTAACGTTCTTTTTTTCCTTTCTACAACACCATTTTGTTGTGGTGTCCTAGGAAAAGAAAAATTATGATAAATTCCCATTTTATTACAAAAATGTTCAAATGCTTCATTTTCAAATTCACCTCCATGATCACTTCTAAAATTTTAATTTTTGAGATTTTGAATTCTTTTTGCAAAATTTTTGAAATTTTCAAAAGTATCACTTTTATTTTTTAAGAAAGTAGTCCATGTAAATCTTGAAAAATCATCTACTATAACAAATACATATTTACTATAATTTATAGATTGAATTTGAGTTGGACCAAAAAGATCTAAATGTAATTGTTCTAATGGTTGTATAGTAGAAATATTTTTCTTTGATTTAAAAGATGATTTTGATAATTTTCCTAATTGACGAACATCACAAATATTGTTTATTTTAAAGTTCATTTTTGGTAAACCTTTTACTAAATCATTTTTAGATAATTTATTTATAGTTTTGAATTTAATATGACAAATTCTTTTGTGCCATAGCCTAGGATCACTTTCTTTGGCTATTAAACACATATTTGTATTATAATTTATATTCATATTTAAAACATAAAAAGTTTTATCTCTAAAGCCATCAAAAATAAGATTCTTATTTTGATCAAAAATAGTACACTTATTTTCAGAAAAAGAAATATTGAATCCTTTATCACACAATTGGCTAATACTTATTAAGTTGTGTTTCAAATTTTTTAACTAATAAAACATCCATAATAAGAGGTAAATTAGATATACCGTTATTTCTCACATCGCCTTTACCAATGACATGTCCTTTGGAATTATCTCTAAATGTGACAGAACCTCCATCTGAGTAGTTAATGTTTGTTAGCATCTCTTTGTTTTCTATCTGTTTTGAGCAACCACTGTCTAGTATCCATTTTCCTCTCTTTTTGGATGGTACCTGCAAAATATAGAATTAAAATTGGTAACCACCATTTTATTATGGTTCCTAAGAGTTAGGACTTAGGAAGCGAAACCCTAGAGGGTTCAGAATTCCTTTCGAAAACAAAATCTTTGTTTTTATGAACAATTTTTATAAAAGACTTTATGTACTTGTTTTTATTGAAGAATTATTAGTTTTAGGAACCCAAATTTTAATTGAAGTAGTAAAATTGGAATTTTTAGAACTAGCTTTTTCAACTTTATTTTTATATGAAGAATTCTTTTTCTTTGGAATAATATTAGAAGATTGTTTATATCCTAGTCCTCTTTTATTTGAAACAATTTGAGAATTTTCTATAATTTTGAAAATATTTTCTCTACCTTTATTAAAATTAGAAACATTTTTAGCAATGTCTTCTAACTTTGTTTTAAAGTTAGAGTTATCTAACTCTAAAATCTTGATATTTGATTTAAGGTCATCATTTACAATTAATAAAGCATCATTCTTTTTTTTTGAGTTGCTACCTCTTGACTTAGTGGAGAAAGTTGAGATGACATATTAGAACATGATTCGTGAGCAACTTGGAGTTCTTCTTCTAAAATTTTCTTTTCATCTCTTAAGCATTTCTACTTTAATTTCAGTTCTATTCGATTTTTTAAGAGCTTCTTTGTACTTTCTATTTTTGCCTGTAAAGTTGTTAAGTAATTTTGAATTGATTTCCAAAAGGTCATTAAAAGTTAGATCACTTACCTCATCTTTTTTAGCCATAAAGCAAATGTTGGCTTGTTTCAAACCACTGTCCGAGTCACTTTCTGATGATGAAGACGATTCTGTATCGTCCCATGTGACAGAGAAAGCATTCTTTTTGAATCTGTCTTTCTTATATTTATACTTGTCTTTCTTTTTCTCAAGACATTCTTTCTTGATGTGATCTTTCTTGTGACATTCATAACATTCTATAGCAGACGTTGATGGTTTGTTTATGTTGTTATTATTGCTAGAGTTGTTCTTGTCATATCTAAATTTGTTGCTCTTTATAAATTGCAGTTTTTTTTGGAAATTTTTAGCAACAAACACCAATGCTATATTTTTCTTATCTTGAGCTTGTACTCGTTTTTCCTGGAGATTAACTTCATAAGGCATTAGATTTCGAATCAACTCTTCTGGTTTTATGGTCAAAATGTCGTTAGCTTCTTCAATTGCTAAGACTTTTTGTTCCCACTCATCCGTTAGTGAGTTAAGGATTTTTGAAACAATATCAAAATATATGTTAAGTTTCTCCTAATGTTATCAATGAATGATATATATCTTAAAATTTAGAGAACATTTCATTTATAGTCTCATCTTGCTTCATTTAAAAATTCTAGAACCGACTTTTAGGCATATAAATTTTACTTTGTTTTTAGTACCTTCATGTGTAACTTTAAGTGTACGCCAAATTTCATGAGCATTTTTACACATGCTTATTCTATTAAACTCATTTTTGTCTAATGCACAGTACAACATATTCATAGCTTTAGTATTTACAGTAGCATCTAATTTTTCTGTGTTAGACCATGTTGAATATTCAGTAGCAGGAATAATATATTCGGATTGCATTATGTTCCAGGTTTTATAACTACTTGCTTGTATATAGATTCCCATCCTAGTAGCCCAATAGTTATAGTTCATTCCATTAAATAGAGGACGTGCAGTAGATTGTCCTTCAAGGAAGGTAGAGTTAACAACCGTGCTGGTGTTATTTCCATATTAAAACAATATCAGTTAACTATGTTACAGTTATATGATAGCCTTGCTCTGATACCAATTGAAAGTCACTGCGTCATAGGATCGCGTAATGTGGATAAACTACTTATGTGAAATATAAACTAAGTAAGTAAATAATTAAAGTAGTAAAGAAAATGACACCAGAGATTTTTATACTGGTTTGAACTCTCGTTCTACGTCCAGTCCCAGACTCCTTCTGGAATTAAACTAGCAATCCTCACTTAACCCGTAGGAATAGGTTTACACCGCCTGAGCAACGAACAAGACTTCTACCGCCTAAGCAACCGAATATGACCTTTACCGCCTGAGCAACCGAATAAGACTTCTTTACAAATAACAAAAGTATCCGACTGTTGTGTGCTCTTTGAATAGCGCTGAAAAGTTAACTAAGCATAGTCTTCCTATAATCTTCTCCTTTATGATATGTAGTGTAATGTGCATGTGAATAGTTGAAGACAGAGTGATCAGTGATCAAAGAATGTAAGCAGTTTTAGTGTAGTTTGAAAATAGAGAATAGATGAGGATTCAAGAATATTAAAATCAGTTTTGATGAATTGTTTATTGAACTCTGAAATCTATTTATAAAGTTTAAAAGGTTGCAACCATAAATGAAAAATTATATTGAAAAGAAGCAGGTGCAACCATTGATTTTTAAGACGTTACTCTTCGATGAAGAGAAGCGTCTATTCATGAAAAATAGCAGTTAGAAACATTCAACTGACTGAATTTATTTATTCAGCCGTCTGAAATGAAAAAAATCGAAGACAACAAGAAAATAGGGTAATTTTAGCCAGATTCAGTCAGTTGAATTTTTTCATTCAGTTGGCTGAATATTGTGAAATAATAAAATTGTTTCAGTATTCAGCCGGCTGAATGAAAAAATTCAGCCGGCTGTTTTCAGCCTGCTGTGCATACTTGTGCTTATGTGTCTACGATTTCATATAAGTATCAATTTAGGAGAAATTTTAACAAATTACTAAATGATATACAGACTCTAGACTAGAAACTAACACCTTTAAATACTCTGAATATGAATCTGCAACAGATCTCCCACACAAAATATTTTGTATAGCTTTTCATTAATCAAAACAATGTTAAATTGAGTTCCAACATTTCATAAAAAGTGTGAACCGAAAAGGTCTGGTTTAAAAGCATTCTGCAAGTGAATAAAAAGCAAGCAAATCTATGCTTAATCAAAGATCACAAATCATATGGTATTGGACTAAAGCACCAAACCAAAATATAAATCTCGAACAATTCAGTGCATTCAAATACAAGGCAAAAATAAAGAAGAAAACTACAAGATTTATTCAAGGCATCAACTACTCGGGTACAATTTTATTTATTATTACATGCAAAAGTTACATATTTCAAGAAAGATTAATTGGTACAAGAATTCAATCAAGAGTTTCTAAGCAATGTCACTTCAATTATTAAGAATCAAGGTCTTGCACCTTTATCTTCCAATCTTCGACAGTCTAAAAGGGTCAATATATAACAAACATCTAAAAAATATTAATCATCTTTTCCTTTTTTCGAATACTGTTTATGTCACCAATCGAGTTAATTTGAAACTTTAATGCACGATCAAGCGTCTTTTTGGCTCCTTTGAGGGTTTGAACTATGTCCTGTAACTCTTTGACCTTTGCTCAAGGGCGTGCTTCTTACGTCCCAATTTTTCAACTTGACTTTTGGTAATTATTGAGATGTTCTAAAACTTTTTCATACCATTTTCCTTTAAGAAATTGGGTACCCTCTTATTTTGTACACTCGACACCACCTGCAACTCTCTCCATCATTCATACCAGGAGGTCGGTTCTCCAAGGAAGAGAATTTCTTCTTACTAGCCGAGGACTTTGATCTAAGACTTTGTAAGAGTAGGAGGAGGAAGGCCAGATTTTCCTCCACTTGCAATGAGCTCTAAAGATTAGCACGACATTTGACTCCTTTTTAAATCAACTTAAAGATCTTCAATTTTTGATGCAATCAACCAATTTCTGCATCAACCTCAGTCCTTTGATCCAGAAATCCAGATTGACCAATTCAAAGCTATGTTCTCTTTTAGCTCTTTAATTTATTTATCCTTCTTTTTGATTTTTTCTTCCAAACTTTAAGACATTTCCTTCATACTGCTCAGTGTTGATCTCGACTGATAATATTTATCATGCCAATTCTGCACCCTCGGATTGTCGGGATATGTTATAGCCGAAGCTCCTTGGGAAAAGCGATTCTTAATATCTAAGGGTATCTTGGTTTTGGTATTCTTTAGTCGAGAAAGAAGATACAGGTCACTGAGTTAAAGCATCGATTAACTCTCCTATTAAAAATAAATGATAGGAAAAAAAATTAATATACGAGAAAATGCATTCTTTATTAGCAACAAGAAGGTTTACAAGCATAACCAAATTCAAATTCCATTAACAAGTACAAGATTTATATATATATATATATATATTTAAATATATATTTGTAAAGTTTAAAGACAGCGGTTTGAGCCTTTTTGAGTGAACCCATGGACATAGAAAGAGTAGAGTGAAAAGTAACAGTAAACCCTGGATGGGTATTATCTAGTGGGAATTGATGGTAGTTCCATTTCCTAACCAGAAGACTAGCTTCCCCACATAACAATTTAGCATAATTAGTTCGTATTTCTTTAAGAAATTATCTTTTACGTTGCCCAAGAAATCAAAATTAAAGTGTAGAAACCATGTGTAAACTTCCTGGAGATCCCTATGGAAGCAATATTTTGCTAGTCGAGAGGTTTTGAAAATTGACGATCTCTCTTCAATTTAATTAGATAAATTTACTTAAGAGTTCCTTAGAAATAGGACTACCCGATGATTTCTCAATCTGTATAAGAAAATAAACAAAGATGTAAAGAAATGAAAATAATGTAATTCATATCACTATCCAAATGAGATATTACAATAACAAGATTACTTGGGTTTGTATAATATTGACCTTTTATAAAACTCGAAAATGAATCTCTCTTTATTAAACTTAGCTTTCTTAAAGGGAAGACCGTAAGCGGAAGGAGGAATGGTTGCAACCCTGAATAAATTTCAGCATTCCCTAGGATAGGGATTGCTCTCATGCTCATTTAAATATCTATTTTGGAGTCGTCTCATTAAACCTCCACTCTTTTCCCCTATGAAAGAAAAGTCAACAAAAAGACTCCAAGAATAAATTTTGTAAAGATATAATACTAAATCATCCCTATCATCAATGAGCATCCATAAGAGAGTAGTTATCTCTGCATTTTCTTTTATAACTCTCTCCCGGTGAAGGTCAGACTTCTTTAACAACAAGGTTGCCCTCTTTTCTTCGAAATTCCTCAGTCGTGTGGAATAAGAAAAGGATGCTTATTTTTCTTGGATAAACAAATGTAATCTTCAACTGCCTTGTTAATCTCTCTATTTAATTGATGCCCCTTCTTCTCACTCTTCTCATATAAAATCGCAAAGCAATACTTGTTTCTCTTCCATAACTAAAATAGTAAATTTATTAACTAAAGCTAACAAACTATAATAAGATTTTGGAGATAATAAACTATATACCTGTACCACAAGGGCTTATGAAGCAGGAACACAAGATTTCTCCTTGTTCAATTCTTTGCTAGATAAATGGACATCTTTTGTTGGGATGTCTTCGTGACAAACATTATGAGGTCCTGGAAGATTGGGAAAACCAGTATCATGAGCAGACGGGACTAAACCTGATCTCTTAATCCGTTTTCTCTATCTCTTGGTTCTTTCGGACCCTTACCACCACCATCATCATCTTCCTCTTCATCAAAATATTCATCTTGTAATACCCTTAATTTTAATTAACATTATTCAGAAGATTTAATTATATAAATTAAATAGAATAATAAGATTTGTAGTGTGATAAGGAATTGAGATTTGATAATCAACCTAGTCGAGCCACAAGTAACTAACTAATTGGTTAATAAGATTGTTTTATGACTTAAGAATAATAGATATATAAGAAGGTAGTCTAGGAATTGAAAACCCTTCATACCTTAAGCCCTCCCTCACCCTATCATTCTCACTTTCACAAAACATAAGCAATCAAAAGAAAATAAGAAGTTCGACAATTGCTAAGGGGGAAATCACGAAAAATCTAACGGAGATTCAAGAGCAAAGTTAAGGAAACTAAAGCACTCATCAAATCTCAACTCTATTATCAAAATCAAGATGAATAATAATCAAATCCATTTCATTTTTGTTACATTTTGATTGTCAAACTTTTGTTCAAATTTGAGATTGAATAGATTGATGATTGGATGATATGCCATGCTTGATGTTGCCATGATTTTGAATAATGAGGAATTAAATGGATTTTATGAAACCAAATGATAGGATTCAGAGCAAAACCTTAATTAATGATCTCCAAATGATATGAATTTTTGTTAGGTGGTATAAAATGATGCTTGGAGATGGGTTTTTAATTCCACAATTTTCTAAGCCAAAATAAATATTTTATAAATTTCCTAAGGGGAAAATTGAATTATTTTAGAATTTAAATTTACTTAAAATAATTAAAAATGGAGTTTGACCCTAAAATGTTAATATGATAAAGAAAAGGATATTCTTGAATTTCTATGAATTTTTTGGATTTTTTAAGTAATTATGATTTATTATGAAATTATTATTCTATATAAGCATTTAAAAGGATAATTAATTAAGGTTATTAATTAGTATCTCTATGTTTTGGAACTTATAAATGATATGTGGCAATATTTTCTAAAAAGAAATTGAAAAAGGTTTTGTCTATCTAATAGAAACTGGACAAAAGGTCAAGATTTGGTAAAAAGTAGTTTCTTTTATTAGAAACAATTCAGTTTTCTTTATAATTACGTTAATGCCATGCCGCCTATATCCTCATCGAGCTAAAGGAATAATGCCTACATGAATATTGGCGTCAACGAAGTGGGAAGCATATGATAACTACTTACGTAGTTATGGAGTGATTCCAACCGTTTCGAAGTGGACAACGACGACAATCCTATGAATAACAGCTTTGACTTCCCGTAATTCAACTAAGATTTTAAAGGCTTTAGTGTCAACATCGACAATGTCACGTGTTTCAACCTTTGTTTTAAGCGATGCCGCATGTCTTCACTTTAACTATATTAGCAAGGCGGTGATGTCGCTTCCTATGACTTCGACCTTATAAAGTTAATAAGCAGCGTAGTAGCCGAAGTGGGTCAAATTTAAAGGGTTTGTTATGACGTCAAGGGTCTTGGGGTCGATGTGCATCAAGGTTGGTGGCCTTGTATTTTAGATTCGATGCCTTATGTCCATGATGTCACATTTTATATTTTAAGGTCAAAGAGGCTTGTTTTTATGTCAAATAATTTTTTTTAGAAGGGGCGAAGAGGCCAATGTTTTAGAGGGTCGATGATCCTATATCTTCGGCAGTTGGCCATATAATTTATAAAGATTTTAAGTTTTTAGTCTTCGACCCTGATGGAGGTCGACAATTTTTTTAATGGCACTTGTTTTTAGAAATGTAAACTTATCCTTGCTTATTTTGACGATATGCCCTATAAGGATAAGGGACGAATTCCTCATACCCTCATCGTAAACATCCGTTGTAATATGAAATGGCATGAGACTTTGGTAATATAAAGAGCTATATATTTCCTTGGGTTAAATATGAAATTAAGGGAAATAATCATACATCATTATATAATGGTGTTAAAGAATTCAATGATGAATAAGCCCAAGTTTTGAGCTAAAATTTCCAAAGGAATATTACTCAAGATTAAGTAATTATGAGACATAAAAGATTATTTATTGAACATAATTGAATAATGGATGTTATATGTTCTTATGTTTATTTGTTCAATTATTATGCATGTTGTTATTATCATACTCACATCATTTATGACCCATGACAAATTTTGGAGTGTTAAGGGGTAGAATAACCAGCTAGGTTGACATAATATTGAGTATAAACAAAATTAATTCCCAGATGAGTAGAATTGCATTCAAGAGATTAGGTAGATCAGAAGTACATGATGCCTAGACCTGATTCAAAAATTATTTATTTAGACAGGTTATTGGAATGGTCTAATTGGTTTATGCTCATCCTATAAAAACTATGTCATGAGAAATGTTATTGGAAGTGCCCAACAGGTTCCTACCGATACCATGAAAACTATCTTTGGATGATGTTATTTATTGAAATAAATGGGTTCATAGTGATCCCATGAAAACTATGATTTGATAGATGTTATTGGAGAATCTAACAAGTTCATAGTAAGCCTATGAAAACTATGTTTGGAAGGTTATTCGTAGATACTAATAGGTTCTCAATGATCCCATGAAAACTATTAAGTTGGACAGGTTGTCCCTAAGGATCGAGACATGTTATTAGCTGACCCATAAAAACTAATAGATTCATAGTGACCCTATAAAAACTATAAATTTGGATAGATAGTCAAGATAAATTAGGATGGATAATCCAAGTTTTATTGCATTCTTGCATATCATCATATATTGTTATGTTTTAACCATTATGGATGCAGGAGCATAATGTATGGTTAATGTATTTTGGTTAAGAACTAGTGAGGGGAAAACCCATTCCACTTAGCAGCGTGGTCTCACCAGATATCTATTTGATTTGAGATTGTAGGTTATTATTCACACTAGGCTTTTTGTCTGGCTCGAAGTTTATGTCTTTCCTCTTAAACTCTCAGATGTTCATTTGATTGATCAAGAGTAAGTGTTTTCAAGTTTCCATTAGGAGAATAAGCTCCGGAGAGGTGCATGAGACATTCTAACTAATTAGGAGTTCTTATCCGGTCCACCGTGTATTTGATTTTGTTTGAAAGTATGTAAGGGCAAAGTTGTAATATTGCCTAGTATTTAATTTGGTCAACCAAGGGGCATCTTCATACCTTGCTGTTAGAGTATTTTGTAATAATTATAATTTCGCCGAATGTAGGTTTGCGAATAGGACTATGTAATGAATGTGAAATATCATTTGAGAAATGAGATGTGAAAATTTGTTATTAAACTGTGTTGAATTTTTTTCATATTTATGTGATTCTGATTATTGATATGATTAACATAGCAAAATTTTATCACTGGGAACTAATAACTATGGATGACTGCAGCATCTGTAGCAGTTACTTTTAGACTTTAGAATTGGGGATGTTACACAACTCCACCAAGTGGGGGGCCACAAAAAGATAATAGCTCCTTTGGGTTGACTGTTTCTTCTTAGGAAATTCTTCCTATAGCGATCCTTGAACTCTTCCCAGCATAAGATTAAACTTCCTTCTGAATTTGTTATCTAATTCTGAGAGGGAAGAAAAGTCCAAATCAGGGCATTTTCCAATGTAGTCATTATTATTACAACCTTAATTTCGATGACGACCATTATACAAGATTGTGGAGTCAATATACATAGGTATATATATCATTTATATGCAGGTAGACTTTTGCATCCAAGATTTGAAGACCAACACAAGGATGATTATACTAGTACATTCTGTTAAGTTTGTAAATAGATGATATGTACAATCTCCTTGAGTAATATTTACAAACACTTGCTCATACACATTACTTATGGAACGAAGATAACAGAGTGTACATGTGTCAGATGTCTAGCATCTACTACCAAATGTCTGGCAACATGTTCTGGATTATAAGTTATGTAATCAACCAAACGTCTGGCTTATAATCTCATATGTTTGGTAAAACGTTCTGTTTCGAAATTCTTAACTAACCAGACATCTGGCACAAATTGCCAGACGTCTGAGTTAGGCAACGTCCATTTTCTCCCAAAAGACATTTTCTTCAAAACAAAGAGTTGCATCCCCTTATTTTGATCATGACTGTTTCTTCTCAAGCATTGTGACTCTTAGACTGAAATGGAATGAAACAGAGGTCACTACTCTTCAAACAAAACTCTGCACCATCCATAAATAAAACTAGCAATTACAAGTTAGAACTTAACTTGTATTTTTGAACTTTCTTTATTTTATAATATCTCTGTGATTTACAAAAGCATTCAAAGATACACTATCATCTCTTCCCTAAATCAAAGTATAAACTACATATTACTCAAAGAGATTATAGGAAGAAGTTGTACTTATAGTCCAAATCAGTGTTGCATAGAACACACATTTGTCAAAGAACTATTCTTGTAAAAGCCTGTTCCTTCGGGCGAAGCGAGGGCAGTTGGTTAGTGAAATTCCAAAGAGGAGCTTCGGGACTGGACGTAGGACGGGAGGTCCGAACCGATATAAAATTCCTAGTGTGATTAATTTATTTTTAGCTGCATTATTATTCTGTGCAATTCATACCATCATACATCCACCTGTCACATATTAGATACATATATGATCCACATAGACTTTCAATTGGTATCGGAGCTAGGTTTGATCAAAGTACAGTAACACATTTTTGAATCACTTTAATATGGTATGTATTTTTCAAGAAGGCCAATCCACAGCAGGACCCCCACTTTTTAATGGTTCTAATTATGCATATTGGTCAACACGAATGAGAATTTTTATCGAAGCTAACAGATTAGAAATTTGATCAACCACTCAAAATAAATATGAACCACCTGACACTGATATGAACACATGGAATGATGCATAAAAAACCGCAGCTTCTAATAATGCCAAGGCTATGAATGTTTTATTTTTTTCATTAGATAAAAATGAATTTTCATGTGTCATGTTACGTAACACTGCATATGATATTTGGCGTACTTTACAGTTACACACGAAGGCACAAACAAAGTTAAGCAAACTAAAATTTCAATTTAAAAAAAAAACAATTTTCATCATTTAAAATGAAACAAAATGAATCTATAGTGGATATGTACTCTGGATTCCAAACTATTCAACATGATTTGATGGCACTAGGAGTTAAATTCACAAATTTTGATCTAGTATCTAGAATACTCAATTCTTTAATTCCAGAGTGGGAAAGAAAAGTATTAGCTATCAAAGAAGCTAATGACCTCTCAACACTCTTAGTTGAAGAATTTATAGGAAATTTAATGTCCTATGAAGCTAATCTACGGGTAAGAAAAGAACAAAATTCGAAGAAGAAAAACATAGCATTTCCAACAACAAATGAAGACTCCGACTTAGACAAAGAAGAAATCGTATTATCGCCAAAAATTACAACAAATTCAAGAAGTTAGGAAAATGACAAGATTTCAGAAAGGAGAAAAATCAAGCTCAACAAACCAAATGTCAATCAAATGCTATGGATGTGATTAATTTGGGCATATAAAGAAAGATTGTCCCAAGCTCTATAATGATAAAAAGAAAAACAAATTCAAAAAATTCAAAAAGAAGAAAGCTTTCAAAGTAACATGGGATGACTCAGATTCTTCATCATCATCGGATAGTGATAGCGATAGTGACGGAGAACAAGCTAATAAATATTTTATGGCACAAACTGATGAGGTATGTCTCGAACGTGGCTATGATGAATTGTTAGAGCTTAGCATGGAATTATATGATAAATTTAGACAAATTAAAAATTGAATAAAGAGCACATAGCTAATCTAAATCGATTAGAACTTGAAATAGGAATGTTAAAAGATGAAAAAATTATTTTAGAGGAGGAACTGGAGTTATCTCAAGAAAAAAGTAAAAATAGTTTAGTTGAATATGATACTATATCTATTGATTTTGGAAAAGTTAAACTAGAAAAGGAGAACTTGTTAAAAGAAAATATCAACTTGAAAAGTAATGTAGAAACGTTGAAATTGAAAATTTTGAATTAAAAGAAAAATTAGATAAAATTACAAATAATGTTTCAAAATTTAATAAAGGAAAAAAGATTTTGGAAAATCTTATCAAAACTTCAAAACCTTCAGGTAATAGAAATGGAATAGGATTTAAAAATATTCCTAAACAAAAATGGAATAATATTAAGAAGTATAGTTTTATTTATCAAAAGACCAAAAGATCACCTAAGTCTCATATGAACACCAAAAACATAAAAAATTGGATTCCTAAGACAAATAATAATTGGATTAGACAAAAATACATTAATAATTTTCTAGATAATGTAGTCTATAATAAAAATTATGTGCATAAAGGTACCAAACCGTCTTGGGTATCGCTACCTACTCCTCCTAACATTTAGGACCCTAACAAAGTATATGCGTACCAATTAAATCATTTTTATCTTATAGGAACCCAAATTAAAAAATAAGGAGAAATTGATACTTAATAGTGGCTGCTCCAAGCGTATGACCGGAAATGCAAAAATTCTATCAAATATATCATATATCGATGATGGAACGGTAACTTTTGGAGATAACTCAAAAGGATACGTCATTGGCATCGGAGAAGTCATCAACTCTGGTATTTCTAACTCTTCAATTATTACAAATGTTTTGTTGGTAGAAATTTTAAAACACAACTTACTTAGCAATAGCCAATTATGCGATAAAGGTTTTCAAATTAACTTCGAAAAAGATAAATGTAATATTTTCCACAATAACAAACAACTTATCTTTGAAGTTTTTAGAAACAAATATTTTTTGTCTTAAATATGAATATAAATCGAAATTCAAACTTATGCTTAACCGCCAAACATGACGATCCATGGCTGTGGCATAAACGATTCTATCATATTAATTTTAAATATATTAATAAATTAGCAAAATATGAGCTAGTTAGAGGTTTACCTAAAATAAATTACAAAGTATAAAATTTATGTGATGCTTGTCAAATCGGTAAACTAAAGAAAATCTCTTTTAAATCAAAAAATAATATTGCTACAAAACAACCGTTAGAATTATTACATTTAGATTTATTTGGTCCAACTCAAGTACGCTCTACAAATCACAACAAATATGTTTTCGTAATAGTTGATGATTTTTCAAGATATACATGGACTTTATTTTTAAAACATAAAAGTGACACTTTTGGTATGTTTAAAATTTAAAAGAATTAAAACTCAAATGGATTTGGAAATTAAGAATATTCGAAGTGATCACGGTGGAGAATTCAAAAATGATATATGTACTCATTTTTGTAATTGTTAACACCAAAATTGGCCACTAACACCCTTGAGAAAGATTGTGTAGAGAGATTAATGAAGATGGTAAATCAAAACAGAAGACAATATGTAAATTTAAATGCAAAGAGCAAGAACACCCAATTTACAGTGGTTCGGCTTAACTTCCTGCATCCACTTTGAAGTTGATTTCTATTTCTTTTCTTGATAGTTCATTACAGATACAATCCGTCTCCAATTACTTGAATACAATTGCAAAGTAAAATATTAAGTCTTGAGTGAGTGCTGAATGCGGCAGAGTTTCCCCAGTGTTCTCGAAAAAACTGATCCCTTTCACCGTGCCCCTGCCTCTCTATTTATAGACGAAGGTGGGTTGGACTTCCCTGGTGGGCCTGGTAGCTGAATACCTCGGCCCAAATGAAGTAAGCTCTGCGTGCCGAACCAGAGAGGCCGAACGGTAAAATGCCAAGTCAAGGCATTTTTGCCGAACAATGTTCCCATGCCGAACGGTCCAGGAGTGCCGAATGTCTATGGATTCCGAACGTACCTCGCATGACGAACGTCCTTGATATGCCGAATGTCCTTGGTATGCTGAACGTTCATAGATGCCGAACGTTCCTTGTATGCCGAACGTCCTTTAGATGCCGAACGATATACAATACCAAACGTTTATCGATGCCGAACACTTCAGATACCGAGCACTCTTTCATGCCGAGTGTTCCTTTATGCCGAACATTCTTCTGATGCCGAACGTTTCTAGATGTCGAGCGCTCCTGGATGCCGAGCGGTCTTGGATGCCCAGCGCTCCCTAATGTCGAATGACCCTGACTTCCGAACACTCCCCAATGCTGAGTACTCTCGAATGCTATTCGAACCATTTGCACCGAGCATTCAGGATGCCGAACAGTATGTAAATGCCGAACGATCCATAAATTGCCGAACAGTGTGCTAATGCCGAGTACTTAGTTTCCTGGTCAAATCTCTAAAAAACACTTGCCCTCCCAAAGTGTATCACGTGACCGAATGTGATGCCCTTTGAATTACGTGTCCTCTATGCTCCGCTTCGAGCCCTGGTTTACTTTCTTCAGAGGCGTTTCTTGCGAACACCAGGTAAGGTGGTGTGTGCCGAACGTAATGCGAATGCCGAACAACCTAGCTGAAGACGAGCACTCGGGATGCCGAACAAACCAAGATAGCCGATGCCGAACGATATCGCCTTGACCGGTTCTACTGGTCATAGTCTCTTCGACTTCCCTTCTTCTCTATAAAACCTGGCATTCTCCTTCTTCTTCTCTTTTTCACTTCCATCTCTGCTATTTTATACTCGCGAACCACGCATATTAACAGATTCTAAAGACTTAACAATCCTTCCCAAGTCTCGATCTACTAACTAGGTATTGACTCCTCTATCTAAATCCTTTCCCTGACTAAAAAGTTTCAACAAGAGGCTTAAGTTCGTAAATTAGAACCGTAGCCGATAGGGGTTGCGTGTATGAAAGAATCGAGCTTCGATTAGGATATTTTTTAGGGCTAAACGATGTGGAGGAAAGGAGAGGTGGCCAGAGATGAGCACACGAGGTAGTTGTTGGGAGGTTTATTAAGGTTCGGCATAGTTCTCTTGTGCCAAACGAGTTTGGAGGGAAAAAATAGAAGAGGTGTAGGAATTGGCTATAATGCCGAATGGTATGGTTCGGCATGACTCGCCGAACGATTTGGTTGTTCGGTATAGATGGAGGAAGAAAAGAGAAATGAAGCCGTTGTTAAGGACAGAGTGCCGAGCGTTGGGGTTCGGTGTTACTTTGGTTCGGCATGATTCACCGCATACCGAGCAGTGGGATGGAAGGATAGGAAGGTTGTACAATTTAATAGGATGCCGAACGTTATATCGGCCGAGCAGAACTTAGACCGGACGATACATTGACCGAACGACACCTAGGCCAAACAACGTTTTTGGCCGAACGATGCCTAGGCCGAACAATGTTTCGACCGAGCGATATGAACGCCGATCCATATTTAGGCCGAACAATACTTAGTTCGACCAATCATGAATGCCGAACAATACTTTAGCCGAACAGTATTTAGGCCGAACACTTATTCCCCTGCCTAATCATACAACAAAACAAGGACAAGGGCCCCAACATGCTAGAATATCGAACTAATCCGGACTGATCACTTCCTAGTTTCAATAACCACAAGTCTAAACTTAAATTGACCAGAACAGATAAAAGCTTTTAATACGTAGTGCCAACGTCCGAGTCCAAAACTAAAAACATTGCTAGGCTGGCTTTCGGAGACGGTCAGCGATGACGGTCTTCGAGAATGACAATCCAAAGTTCAACTTGATACCATCAACTATGTGTCCTATAATTTCTCAGCGATTATATTTGAATGATTGCACTAGTCCACACACCGCACTGGGAGGGGGGAATTTATGTTGTTAAGTCAAACGTCGATTATTTTTCGAGTATAGTTCAAACGGGTGCTCTGCTAAATCCAATATTTATCGGAGATGTCTAGGAAATCTAGTTCCTCCACGATCTCAGATAGACCTGGGCCGTCTTCAAAACAAGAAGCCACATATATTTCAAATCCGTCAACCTCCCTTGCCCATAACTTAGCTCCCGATGCTCTAGAGGCAGCAATTCTCTTGGATAACCCTGTTGATTCACAGGCTTCGAAGGTCAAAGAAGTTGCCTTCCGGCGAATATGCTCTATCCATGGAATCCTTTCGACGACGTGCTGATTCCGTCGGAGCATGATCGTCCATACTTACCCCAAGTTGGATACATAGCTTGTAATAAATTCATGTGCTAGGTTGGCAGTGTGCCTCCATTCAACTTATTTCTTTGGGATGTGCTGCAATACATTTACATTGCCCCGTCACAACTGCACCCGAACGACCACGCGTTCATCTACGGTACCAACATCCTCTTCATGACCGTCCTCTCTAGGCCTCCAACTCCGGGCGACATCAGATATATTTACATGGTTAAGAAGTGGAGAGATAGCCCCTCCTTTGTGTTCCTTGAGCCGTACCACAAATGCCATATATTAACCGAGGCGTGGAGCAATTTGCCCTGTACAAATAGGATGGTTCTATGTGTGTTGCCCTCCTGGTTTCGCGAGGAGATGGGTTGAGGAAAGTAAGTCTTTTCTCTGGATCGATATTCGTGCTTGGCCGGAGCCGTGCCTTTTCTATCTTTTGTTTCGCCATTTCAGGTATCAACCCACGTCCTGATGGTTGAGGGTATCCTAAGGCTGTTGAGGCTATTCGAGCCCTTCCTGCTGAAGAACGGGACATCCAGACTCTCATTTCGAATGATACACTTTCAAGGTTTGGGCTTTTGGCAGACGGTCGTCAGATAAGCCTTCCTCAAGGCGTCGCCGTACCCAGGCCTACCTCTGGGAAAGGAAAGAAATTAGCCGAGTCATCAGTACGTTATACACCTGACGCACCAGAAGAGGGGGAACTTAAAGGGGATGAAACACCCGAAGCACAAGATGAGAACTTGGGTCCCACTCAGGATCCGACAGTCAAAGTGCACGGCATCAAAACCTCATCTTCCCCTTCGAAGAGGAAAAAATGATTGACGTATAAGATTAGGAAGGAGAAGGTTGGCGGAACTTCAAAAGCTATGCTCATTCTAATGGAGAAAGAGGCCTCTTCACAGCATGTAGAAAGTTCTTTAAAGGGCCTATCGAACCTCTCCATTCCCGAAGACCTGCTCAATTATGACTTCGACGACCCGGAAGCATTTCAACTTCACTCACCCATCAGAGGCGATGCGGGCGCTCTAGCCCAAAGACAGGGAGAAAAAACTCCCATTAGTAAAGCAACTGGTCCGTCGGGGGGAAACACTCGGACATGCGCAAACACATGCACTTCAATTTGCACTTAGATTTTCGTCGTCACGTTACTCTTTGCTAATTCGCTGTCATTTAAATTCTGTGCAGGTAACATGGGGCGCTCACATGGATTCGATCGCCTTCGTGGTTCGTCTATCTTTAATCAACCTGGACGGGACTCGGGTTCCAGAAGATGTCGGGACAGAGATGGTGACGGCGATAGAGATTATCATTCACGAGACTCATCATCTCGGAAGAAAACTTACTATCAGCCAAAATACCACCAAGGTACCTCTTCTCACCCAGAGAAAAGCAAAGATAAGCGCGGTCATAAGGGGTCGCAATCTGATATCCCCCGGGACCAACACTCTGATTCCTCTTCCACTCGACAATCCCAGGATCCTCACAGGAGAGTTGAACTCAAAGCCATCCCCTCCTGCTCCTGCAACAGATCCAACATTATCGGAGAGGCTGGCCGAGCTTAAAGATAAATTTCCAAAAATATGCTTTGATGGCCTGAAATTCCTCCTGGCGATTCATCCTATTCACGGACATGTCAAGCAGAGCGCCATCGCCTGTACCAACCACGTCTATGTTCAACACGACGTGTTTGTTCATTGGCTGAAAAACTTTCTGAAATCTTCATGGAGCGCCAACACGAGATCGACCGCCTGAAGCTTGAGGCTATCCACGACAAAGATATCATTAAAGCTCAGGACGAAGAGATTGCGACTTATAGATCTCAGCTTGAGGCCGCCCGACAGAGCACTCAAGACACTGCCGAAGCCATGACTCGTCTGGAATCGACACATAAAAAAGAGATGGACAAGGCAGTACAACATTACGGGGCCCTAGTACTAGAGAAGGACTCAGTCCAAAAAGAGAGGGACGCATTTAGCCTTCGAGTCAAGGAACTTGAGGAGCAGCTCCATAGAGAGAAAGAAGAGAAAACGGATGCCCAAGAAGAATCACAACGATACTGTGATGAGATCGTTGCTACTCGACTCTTAAAAGAAAATCTTGAGGACGAGCTTTCCAAAGTCAAGGCAATAAAGAGTGAAGCCCGTGAAGAGGGCAAGAAGATAGCGTCTGTGGACATCGACTCCCATCTTGAGGCGGCTAAAGAAGAAGGTAGGGAAGATGTCAAAAGCATGTTTGACCCGCTAATGCCTGAATTCAATGCCCGCATTCTCATGTACCGAGACTTGACTTTTGTGGGTGAAGGCTATCTTGAATCTTTAGCCGAGGCAAGGGAGGCCTTGATAGAAATCAAAAAAGCCGAGCACGGTACCGAAGAGATTGATGAAGGGGCCTTGATAAAAGAATTCCTCAAGGGAAATGAGCCTTCGGACTTGTTAGTAGCTAAAGCTATTTATTGCAAAGGCTCCCCCTCAAAGAATGGGAAAGAAGTTATTACCGGTCCATCCGGGGTTGTGCCTCCAGCTCAAGTGCCTACTCGATCGACCGATCGGCCGATACTCGATCCATTTGAGCAACATGTCGGTTATAATCCAGAGGACCCCGGTCTTGGTGTCCATATTCTGTCTCCCATTCCGAAGGGTGAGACCTCTTGGCGGCTGAGAGCCTGCCGAAACCTGGTAGATAACCCTTCACTCTAAGATTTCAATAGTCGTCGTTCTTTATGAAGGACTATTGTATTCTAATGCTTGTTTTTCATGATTTTGCCAGGCCGTTCTGATCCTGGGCCCACTTCAAGGAGCAATGTCACTGAGGAGGTGGAGGGAAAGATAAGTGAAGCCACTCATGCAGGAGAGGCTCCCGGGCCAGATGCTTAGGAGATTGGAGCGCTGGATGAGGACAAGTCTGAGACTTCTTCTCCCATCGATGGGAGTTGCAAAGTAGAAATTACAGGCGCCTCCGAACACACATCTGAGCTGAGTATGAAGGAGCGACTTGAGGAGGAGAAGAGAGAGACAGCCAAGGTCAAGGTTGAGCCTCGAGTTGTGGACCTGGACGACCCTTTGAATAAGCCGTCGAAGGTCATCCTTCCTGGCGGGTCCAAGCCCATGAATGTTCCCCGTACATTTTCAGTTGCCACCCCTCCATCAAAGAAGAGTACTAAGGGTAAACGCACATGAGAGGAGCCGTCCGAGAAGACAATGGAGGTGAAGAAGTCGAAGAAGCACAAGAAGTGATTATTACTCTCGTTCAATGAGTGCTAGTTTAAGTTATGTAATTTTTTTATCTACTTCCGCAGTCTTTGTAAATAGATTGTCGACTCCGAACTTTGGAGGGCTTGTAGTAGAAACTTTTTCTGAATAAAGCTTAATTCCTTTTTCTGTCTTTCAAAAGGCTCTTGTCATTCAGTTTTTGTATGATTGTGATTTAAATCCAAGCTGTTGTGAATAACATGGACTTCTCGGTTCACCTTCATATAGCTCAGAGATTCTTTGAGAGTTGTTCATTTTTCCTTCCGTGCTTCAAGCACTTAGAATATTTTTTAGTCTGTACATCGGGGACTCGATAAATTCAAGTCAATAGTGTCCTAGCTCATCCTCGTGGAACTCAGGGATTTGAATTACTTATGTTCGAATCCGCAATCTGGGGACTTAGAGTATTCCAGTCCGCACTCAGGGGACTTGGAGATTTGAATCGTTTGTTCTCGTGTCTGCACTTCGGGGACATAAAGTGCTCCAGCCTGCACTCTGGGACTTGGAGATTTGAGTCGCTTATACTCGAGTCCGCACTCTGGGGACTTAGAGTACTCCAGTCCGCACTCTGAGGACTTGGAGGTTTGAGTCGTTTAAACTCGAGTCCGCACTCTGGGGACTTAGAGTACTCCAGTCCGCCCTCCGGGGACTTGGAGATTTCGAGTCGTTAATACTTGACTCCGCACTCTGGGGACTTAGAGTACTCCATTCCGCACTCCAGGGACTTGGAGATTTTGAGTCGTTTATACTCGAGTCCGCACTCTGGGGACTTAGAGTACTCCAGTCCGCACTCCGGGGACTTGGAGATTTTGAGTCATTTATACTCGAGTCCGCACTCTGGGAACTTAGAGTACTCCAGTCCGCACTACGGGGACTTGGATAATTTGAGTCGTTTATACTCGAGCCCATGCTCTGGGGACTTAGAGTACTCCAGTCCGCACTCCAGGGACTTGGAGGTTTGACTCCTTTACACCCAAGTCCGCAATCTGGGGACTTAGAGTACTCCAGTGCGCACTCCGGGGACTTGGAGGTTTGAATCATTTACACTCGAGTCCACACTCTGGGGACTTAGAGTACTCCAGTGCGCACTCTGGGGACTTGGAGATTTTGAGTCGTTTATACTCGAGCCCACGCTCTGGGGACTTAGAGTACTCCAGTCCGCACTCCGGGGACTTGGAGATTTTGAGTGTTTGCAGGTGTCCACACGTCATCCAGAATAATTTAATTTCATTTGCCTGTCACAGGATCATCATACGCAGAAATTAGTAATTCATGCAAAAGATGACTTTAAGCCTTTATTAACGAAAGCAAGCTAAATTGACTTACTACATGCCAAGAACTGGAAATAAAAGTGTACTGGAAATAAATGCAACTAATACATGAAAGAAATAGACTAAGGAAAATAATGCCGCAAGTGCTCGCTGTTCCATGCTCGGGGGAGTGTCGCACCATCGACGGTCGCTAGCTTGAAAGTTCCTTCTCCAAGCTTCCTTTCGATGACGTATGGACCATCCCATGCGGGATTGATATGAGACGGGACCGTAAAAAATTGTTTCAAAACGAGGTCTTCCACATCAAAAATTCTCTGTCGGACCTTTTCGTTATAATATTTAGTGACCCTATGTCTGCATGCAGCCGCTCTCAAATTGGCTTCTTCGCGTTTTTCGTCAATGAAGTCCAACGATTCCAATAAAAGATTCTGGTTCGAATCGAGGTCGCAATAAGTCACCCGATGTGATGGAACCTCAAGTCCCACGGGTATGACGGTTACCGTGCCATATGCCAATGCGAATGGAGTGTGGCCAATCGCGGTCTTGTGGGTGGTCCTGTAGGCCCAAAGTGCCGTTGGAAGTTCATCCACCCACTTTCCTCTAGCCTTTTCCAGACACTTTTTCAATATGGACTTGATTATCTTGTTTACGACTTCCACTTGTCCGTTGGCTTTCGGTTGAGCAACCGCTGCAAACTTCTTCTCAATGCCATATTTCTGACAAAATTCTTTGAACTCCTTGCTTTTGAATTGAGTTCCATTGTCTGTAATTATGGTCCGGTGGAAGGCCAAAACGGCATATGATATTTCGTACGACGAAATTAATAACCTTCTTGGTGGTTATTGTGGCCAGAGGCTCTGCTTCTGCCTATTTGGTAAAGTAGTCGACCGCTACTAATGCATATTTCACTCCACCTTTGGCTATGGGTAAAGAACCAACTAGGTCGATCCCCCACATTGCGATTGGCTAGGAACTAACATTTGCGTGAGTTCCGTCGGCAGAGCTCTCAGGATTTTTGCATATATCTGGCATTTAGCACATCCTCTTACATAGTCTGCAGCATCCCGATTCACTATTGGCCAATAGTATTCAAAACGGAGGATTTTCTTTCCTAATGTCTGCCCCCCCGTATGGTCACTGCACTCTCCCCCATGGACTTCCTTTAGTACTCGTTTTATCTTATCGTGGGCCGCGCACCGGAGTAAGAGGGTCGAGAATCCCCTTCGATACAACACCCCATCCTATATTATATATCGTGAAGCCTTACGAAGGACTTGTTGTCTTTCGCTTCTTTCTTCGGGTAAGATCTCGAATAGCAAGTACTGCTTGATTGGGGTCATCCATGATTCTTTCTCGATTTCGGTTTCGTACGCGAAATCTATCTCCATCATATCTATACTCGGAGCATGGAGGGTCTCAAAAGGAAATAATGCCATTTGTTGTGCATCGCCAGTGCTTGCGAATTTCGCCAATGAATCAGCTGCTCTGTTTTGCTCGCATGGGACATGTGAAATATCGTAATACTCGAGATTCGCTAGCAGCCCCTGAACTCAGACCAACTATGGGGCAAGTCTCTGCCCTCTTGTTTGGTAGTCTCCTCGCACTTGGTACACCACCAACAGCGAGTCACTAAGGATTTCAATCAATTTTACTCTCAGTTCTTTGATAAGTCTTAAGCCAGCAATCAACGCTTCATATTCGGCTTCGTTATTCGTTGCTGTGAATTCGAGCTTCAGAGCGTAGCAAACTGATCGGTTTTCAGAGTTACAAGAACTATGCCAACCCCTGAACAACGGTTGTTAGATGCCCCATCGGTGTACATCTTCCATCGAACGTGAGGTATGACATTGTGGTCGTTTGATTCGTCTGACATAGTAAATTCAGCAATGAAGTCAGCTAGTGCTTGTCCTTATATGGCCCTTCATGGCAGGTAGGTAATATCGAATTGACTTAACTCAATATTCCATTTTAACATCCTTCCGGATGTTTCCGGTCGTTGGAGTACCTACCGCAATGGTTGATAAGTATAAACACTGATTGAGTGTGCCTGAAAATACGGACGAAGCTTGCGTGATGCAATCACCAAGCAATAGGATAGTTTTTCAATCTTTGGATAATTTCTTTCTGCCCCCGTCAAGCATTTACTGACATAATATACTGGCTTTTAAACTCGGTCCTCCTCGTGAATCAGAGCCGTACTGATAGCCTGCTGGGATACTGCCAAGTATACATATAGCATTTCATGGTCGATTGGTTTCGATAGCACCGGGGGGCTCTCCAAATGCTTTACCAGAGCTCGAAATGCTCCCTCACAGTCGGATGTCCACTCGAAATTTCTTTTTCCCTTCTTAATCACGTCAAAGAAGGAATGCATTTATCCGTGGCTCTGTAAATGAATTGGCTCAGTGTTGCTACCTTTCCGTTCAAGCTTTGTACTTGCTTTATAGTTCTGGGCACTTGTATGTCTCGAATAGCTTGAATCTTCTCCGGGTTAGCTTCAATTCCTCGTGCATTCACAATAAAACCCAAGAACTTTCCGACGCCACACCAAAAGAGCACTTTAAGGGGTTGTTCTTCATACCATAATGTCTGAGTATATCAAACATTTCTGCTAAGTCTCGAGTATGGTCGTTTGACCGCCATGACTTCACAAACATGTCATCCACATAGACTTCCATCGTCTTATCGATCTGGTCTTTAAACATTCGATTCACCAGACGTTGATAAGTTGCTCCCGCGTTTTTCAATCCAAAGGGCATTACTACATAGCAATATAGCCACATATTCGTGACAAAACTGGTGTGCTCTTGGTCTGGAATATGCATCAGGATCTGATTGTATCCTAAATACGCATCCACAAATGACAACAATTCATGTCCGACGGTAGAGTCGACGAGCAGGTCGATTCTAGGTAAAGGGAAACTATCCTTCGGGCATGCTTTATTCAGATCAGAGAATCAACACATGTTCTCCACTTCCCATTTGCTTTCTTCACTAGCACTGGGTTAGATACCCATTCAGGATAGAGGGCGTCCCGCACGAACCCATTGGCTTTAAGTTTGTCCACATCCTCTTTGAGAGCCGCAGACCTCTCCAGGTCCGTACTCTCCTTTTCTGTTTTATGGGAACGTACTTTGGGTCTATGTTCAACATATGACTCGCAATTATTGGAGAAATCCCGCACATGTCAGGGTGTGTCCAAGCGAAAACATCAAGATTCGCTCGGAGGAAGTCAGTGAGGTTCTCGGCCACCACGGTGTCGAGTTGTGATCCAATTTTAAGAATTCGTGAACGGGTCATCCCAGTTGACTGGGATGTCAATTGTTAGTTGAGACGGTGCTGCATTTGTTTCCCTGGTTCCCCCATCATTATCTCTCGGATCTATGTCTCTATAGATTCGAGAATGTTGTCCGAGCCAGGACTCGGGCGCTACTTGTCAATCATCATAATTTTGGATGCGGACGGAGCTATCCGCAACCTTTCCTTTCTCTCTACGTCGAGCTTCTCTCAGCTCAGCCACATAGCATGCGCGACTGGTCACCTGATCGCCGTGTACCACTCTAACACCTCTGTATGTTGGAAATTTTAACGTCAGACACCAAGGGGCCTACGCTGCCCTAAACTCTGCCAGGGCTGGACGTCCTAGAAATACCTTATACGGAGAGTCAACATTCAACACTATGAACGGTAGGATTCACACCCTCCTACGCTCGCCTTGCCCCAGTTCAACTGGTAACTCCACATATCCCACTGCATCCGTTGCTACGCTAAAGCCATGGATTCTGGCTTTAGATGGTTTCAAATCCTTAGTCTCTAGCTTCATTTGGTCGTATGCCTTCTTGAAGATGATGTTAACGGAACTTCCACAATCAATCAGAATTCTCTTCACGAACGCCGGCCTGATTGTCGTAGATATGACCATCGGATCGATGGTAGGAGCCTCCACCTTATCCGCATCTCTGCTCCTGAATACAATATCATCATCCATCGTGCGCTGCTACTTTGCAGGAGTCCCAACCTCCACATTCGAACAACACTCATACTCCGCATGTCTTAAAGAGTTAGCATATCGCTCTATCTCCTGCCAATTCTTATCCGCAGGATGAGGTCCGCCAGTAATTGTGTTGATAAACAATCTACCCACAGTTCGAGTAGGTTGTTCTAGTTGGCGTGGAGCTAGCCTGCGTTCGGGGTCCGATGCCTCTTGTCTTCCGTCTTTTGGGTCTTTGACAAACTCCTGCAGCTTCTTCTGTCTAATCAACTTTTCTATAGCGTCATGGAGGTGTCTGCACTCCTTTGTGTTGTGCCCATAAGACTCAATGAAAGCGACAATAATTCCCAGTCCACTTCTGTTCCTCCGTTGATTCCTTTGGGCGTGGTTTTCTATATTGAAAAGTATTGCAAGTTAACAAATAGGTGTTCTCAAGAGATGCGTTGAGCGGGGTGTATTCATTGTAGGTCGGAATCCTTGACTTCCATTTCTCCATTTCTCTTTTCCTTCCGTGATTTCCACCTCCGAATCTTTTAGACTGCCCAGGCTTGTTTTGGGCGTTGACTTGAGCTTTTCTCGAATTATCGCCGGTTTGCTTCATGGCGATGTTACTTTTCACAGTCTCCTAAGAAGGCCCGGGTGCCTTGTCTCGTCTTTTCCATCGAGATTCTTCCCTTCTTATGAACTGATGAGCTTTCGAATAAAAACGTTCCAGCGTGGCTGGGATCTTTCTCGCCAACCAATCTCCAAATTCAGAATCTGGATCCACTCCATGCATTACCGCCATCAAAATTAAGTGGTCGTTAGGACTACTCACTTCAGTAGCAGCAACATGAAACCTCTGCAAGTATGCTTTCAATGACTCTCCCGGAGCTTGGATTACACTTGACAAGGACATCACATCCTTTGGACGAGTGGTGTGTATCCTTAATTGTTCTATGAATTTCATCGCCTATTCGTCAAAGCTGGATATAGATCATGGGGGAAGTTGAGTAAACCACATGGTGGCAATTCCGGAAAGAGTGATTGGGAAGCACCTACACTTGTTGCATCATTAGCTCTTGCAGAATCCATCATCCATCCGTACCTCATCACATGCTGCCTGGGATCAGTCTTCCCTTCGTAGGCTGGGATAGTCGGCATATTGAACTTCTTGGGGTACTCAGCCTATAGGATACCATCTGTAAAGGGAGTATGGCTTCTGGACACTCCCCAATTTTCATTGGTCAAACCTTGGTTCTCTCTCATCAGCTGCCTGACCATGGCTGTTAAGTCCTGAGTTTGTATGGAGGATAGAAGGTTGGGTTCCGTTCCACGTGACCGTGCGGGTTGATGTCCCGCCTGATTTGGATCTTGGAGATTCGGGCGTCCGGTCTCCTTACGGGCTTGATCCCTAGTCGATCAATCTGTGACACCTGCCTGTGCACCTTCATCCTTACGGCGCCTATTGCTTGGAGGTTCATCAGCTGAGGTTGAACTATCAGATTCAGAATAAGGGGCAGGGTTACCTCCAGCGTTCTGATGCTGCCACTGAGTAAGCTGAGTCATGAGGTTAGTGTTGGCTTGAATCTGCTCAGCAAGTTGCCTTCTACTTTCCTTGAGTTCTCTTATCAAGTCGTTGAACTCTATTCGGGAAACAATTTTCACTTGGTTTTGGGTGGAGGGCCCTGCACTTGGAGTTGCTTGCTGATTTCTAGGTCCAACTTGTTGCACGCTAGCAGGCTCGAGGACATCTGTGTTGTGAGAGGCCGATCTAGTTCGTGGTCTTCCCATGGTAGAGTTGTTGGTTGTAACTCTGAATAGAATCAACAAATGCCTGGTGAATGATCTTGGAACTCCTCTGGGGGATTTATGCAATCCAGTAGCTATAAAGCAGATCCTAACAACCTGAGAATTCGATTCTCAACGAAAGCACCAAAATGTTAGCTCCAAAATTGGCCACTAACACTCTTGAAAAAGATTGTGTAGAGAGATTAATGAAGATAGTAAATCAAAACAGAAGACAATATGTAAATTTAAATGCAAAGAGCAAGAACACCAAATTTATAATGGTTCGGCGTAACTGCCTACGTCCACTTTGAAGTTGATTTCTATTTCTTTCCTTGATAGTTCATTATAGGTACAATCCATCTCCAATTACTTGAATACAATTGCAAAGTGAAAGATTAAGTCTTGAGTGAGTGCTGGATGCAGCAGAGTATCCCCAGTGTTCTCGAAAAAACCGATCCCTTTCACTGTGCCCATGCCTCTCTATTTATAGACGAAGGTGGGTTGGACTTCCCTTGCGGGCCTAGTAGCTGAATACCTCGGCCCAAATGGAGTAAGCTCTGCGTGACAAACCAGAGAGACCGAACGGTAAAATGACGAGTCAAGGCATTTGTGCTAAACAATGTCCCCATGCCGAACAGTCCAGGAATGCCGAATGTCTATGGATTCCGAACATACCTCGTATGCCGAACGTCCTTGGTATGCCGAACGTTCATGGATGTCGAACATTCCTTGTATGCCGTACGTCCTTTAGATGCCGAACGATATACAATACCAAACGTTTCTCGATGCCGAACGCTTCTAGATGCCGAGCGCTCTTTCATGCCGATAGTTCTTCTGATGCCGAACGTTTGTAGATGCCGAACGCTCCTGGATGCCAATCGGTCTTGGATGCCGAGCGCTCGCAAATGCCGAATGAACCTGACTGCCGAAGACTTCCAATGCCGAGTACTCTCGAATGCTATTCGAACCACTTGCGCCGAGCGTTCAGGATGCCGAACGGTATGTAAATGCCGAACGATCCATAAATTACCGAACAGTGTGCTAATGCCGAGTACCTAGTTGCCTGGTCAAATCTCCAGGAAACAGTAATAAAAGGCTATAAGTCATAATTTATCTTTTCCCCACACACCACAACAAAATGATGTAGTAGAAAGAAAAAATCATACGTTACAAGAATGTGCACGAACGCTATTAAATAGTAGTGATTTACCAAAACATTTTTGGGCTGAAGCTATTGTTATGGCTTCTTATGTTTTAAATCGAGTAACCACACAACCTATGACTAGACATACTTGTTTTAAATTTATTGGAAGAAAACCTAAAGTATCATACTTTAAAACTTTTGGATCAAAATGTTTTATACTAAATACAAAAGATAATTTAGGAAAATTCGACCCAAAGGTCGATGAAGGAATCTTTGTTGGGTATTCGTATCGTAGCAAAGCATGCAGAATTTTTAATAAACGTACTAGCACAATTGAAGAAAGTTTACATGTTCCATTTGATGAAAATTATCATAACAATCATACTAATGACGATGAAGAAATTATTCCTATGACAAATACAACAAACTCATCTAATAATGAGACAAACGCATAAAATAATACTCTAGTGTCACCCCCTAGAATTCTAAAAGATCATCCAAAAGGTAATATCATTATGAATCTTAATTCCAGAGTAACTAGAAATCAACTTAACCAAATCCGTCATATCGCATTTGTTTCAAATTTTGAACCAAAGAATTATAAAGAAGCTTTAAACGATGATTTTTGGGTAATAGCCATGCAAGAAGAATTAAATCAGTTTGAACGTAATAATGTTTGTAAATTAGTACCAAGACTAGAAAATCAATTAGTTATTGAAACAAAATGGGTATTTAAAAGCAAAGCAGATGAAAACGGAAATATAGTTAGGAATAAAGCACGCTTAGTCGCTCAGGGTTATAATCAAGAAGAAGGTATCGACTATGACGAAACTTTTGCTCCAATAGCAAGAATCGAAGCCATTCGTATATTACTTGCTTTTGCAAGTCACCACAATTTTAAATTATTTCAAATGGATGTCAAAAGTGCTTTTTTAAAATGGTTTTGTTAAAGAAAATGTATATGTTGAACAACGTCTATTATTTGTGCATGAAAAATATCCCTATCATGTTTTTTAAGTTGCACAAAGCCCTATATGGTTTAAAGCAATCCCTCTATGCCTGGTACGAACGTCTTAAGAATCACTTAATTGCACCTAGTTTTCAAATAGGTAAAATAGATACGACTTTATTTATTAAACGAGAAAATAATGACATCCTAGTTGTGAAAATTTATGTAGACGGTATTATTTTCGAATCAACTAACGAAAACCTTTGTACTCATTTTTCAAATATTATGACAAGTGAATTTGAAATGTTTCATATGGGTGATTAAATTTCTTTCTAGGTTTACAAAAAAAACAACTTGAAAACGGTACTTTATCCATCAAGAAAATTATTGTAACGATTTATTACGTCGTTTTGGAATGGATAAAACTTCAAGCAAACCAACACCAATGATTACTAGTGTTCACTTAGAAAAGGAATATAATGGAAAAGATTTTGTTGAAAAGTTATATCTTGGTATGATTAGCTCCTTACTATATTTAACGTCTAGTCAACCCGACATTATGATGACCATATGTCTTTGCGCTCGATTTCAAGCAAAACCAAAAGAGTCTCATTAAAGAGCTGTTAAACACATCTTATGATATTTATCTAGTACTAGCGATTACGGTTTGTTTTCCCTAAGGGATCATCGTTTGAACTTGTTTCATATAGCAACGTAGATTTCGATGGATGTAAAACAGATCGTAAGAGCACTAGCGGATCGTGTCATTTTATCGCACAATCATTGGTTTCATGGTTTAGCAAAATGCAAACTGTGTCCCTTTATCCACTTGCGAAGTTGAAAATATCTCAGAGGCCCTAGCATGTGCACAAGTGATATACATGCAACAAACGCTTAAGGATTTCAGAAAAGTTATCGATAAATCACCAATATATTACGATAATGCAAGTGCAATAAATTTATCAAAAAACCCTGTAAATCAATCACGTACTGAACACATAGATATACGACATCACTTTTTACACAACAATGTGGAAAAGGAATTATTACATTAGAATACGTAAATACTGAGAATAAAATAGCAGATATATTCACAAAACCACTCAATGAACAAACATTTTTAAACTTCGACGTGATTTAGCAATATGTTCTCTTAAAGATCTTATCGACTAATAATTTTTTTATTCATTATATTTTTAGTTAAATTTTATTTAACAATGTCCAACAATTTCTTAGAATCTTTTGCTGTCAGATAATAACTCTAAGAAACATGAGTAAAAATTTTAGAATTTATTTTCTACCTCTGGAAATTTATGGTTCATACACTTTCTCTAAAAACCACAAGAAATTTAACAAACCAAAAAAATGGAATGATTAAAATGGCAAATTTATACTGTTATATATACATATAATTTTTCAAACAAAATCACAGTACAAACCTCTTTTACAATATATTAATCAATATCAAAAGCTTTAAAACATGTCAACTGATCACAACTCCACTTACTCTACCATCGATTTTTCATCTCCCTCATCTGGTAGTACGTACACATCTCCCGCCAAAACTACTCCAACATTATCTCCATCTCTCCACATTGTGCCCTCACCATCATATCATACTAGCTACTCTCCAAAAGGAAAGAAAGCCAAACATGGTATTAATCTTCATACATCTTCTCTCTCGTACAAAGCCGACGAAATCCATCATTATCAAAAAGAAATAATGAATGTACAAAAAGAAATGTATTACGAACAAAAACGCCATGGAGCTCATTTAAATTTTCTGGAGAAGTGTATCCTTGCCATATGTGGACATTCTCCTACCAAGGCTTGTGTTCATGTACGATATCCTCATATAACCGAAACTCCTCGGCATGCTTGTCACATAACTTCACGTAGACTGTGGGGAGAAGGAACATCTAAAGAACAATTTAGTCCAATACCTCTTTGGTCTCCAGTATGAGGATCAAAAGAAAATACAAGGCAAAACCAAATTCATAGGAGAAGAAATAAAACTCTGCTCTTCTACAAATTATATTTCATATAATTTTTATGTTTTAAGTTGTAATAAGATTAAAATAATAACCCGTATCTTGTTCTTATATAAAAATTATATATATAATAATAGTTTATCAATATTCTGCTAAAAACGAGCTTATATTACATCCCAAACGTCTACCATCTTATCTAGAGTCTGGAACAACATTTGGAAAACTATGCCACTCAGATCAGACGTTTGAATAATAAACCAGATGTCTGGTTCTTTTTTCTGAAAAAACAAACTAACTCAGATCAGACGTCTGATATGACTACCAGACATCTGTTTATCTTTTCTAGAAAAACAAATAAACTCAGCTCAGACATCTGATATGACTACCAGACGTCTGGTATATATCTCTGCCTCAACTTTACCCAAACGACCATACGTCTCTTTGCAATTTCAAACGTTTGGCCGTACTACGCAGCAACTTTTTACCTCTATCTATAAATCATCTTTTTCAGTCTTTACCAAATTTTTTACCAAAACATTACAGCTCAAGAATCCTAAGCCCCAAAATCAGCCTCCTCTTTTTTTTCCAAACTCCTTAAATCCATGGCACCCATGTCAAAAAAAACTTTTCCCAAACGAAAAAAAAAGATTCGAGCTCCCAATCTTCTCAACAATTTGTAACTAAAGAAATTATTGAAGATTGGATGGTGGAACGAGATGGCAAGCAGAAACTTCAAGAATTAGAGAAGAAGAAAATTCACTGTGGTCCATTCTACCCGTTAAGGCGATTCTTTAACTATGAAATTGATTATTTGGTGAGTAATGCTGAAATTCACCATCTACTTGATTATGACTCTAACTCGGGAAAAACTGATCAATTAGCTATCTTTTTCTTCTTCATCAATTTATGCTCACTTCATATCTGGAACCCCTCTGATCCCGAAAATTGGGATCGATCAAGTGTTTATGGGGAAATTATTAAGTTCAATGTCGAAATACTTGGACAAATTTTGCAATGTTCATATACATGGATGAGGTTACAAGAAATACTCGATATGAGATACCAACCAAGAGATGTCATCACACACCTCATTTGGGAAGACGATATGCCGAAATTATCACCAACTTATTTTCATCCTCAAGCTAGACTACTTAATAGAATGCTTGTCAATACTATACTCCCTAGATTAGGTAGTCATGAGAAAGTATATGACCATGACCATAAAGCCTTATATGCAATTTTTTGTCATACAAAAGTAAATTGGTCTCAATATATCTTTGACCGAATTTAAAGCTTCTAGACACCGGTTCGTCAAACAATAGTTTATGCTCCTTACATAATGTGAATTCTCCAATCATACAATATAACATCCTTCCTATCGCAATATGAAGAACTTCCTATAAAGGAGAGTGGAATTCGTTTCCTATCTCTGATGCACCTTCCCGAAACCCCACCATGTATTACACTATTTTTGAATTTCAACAACGACAACACCAATAACATCAACCCCAACCCCAACATACTACTCCTACACAAACTGCCTCTGCATCAAGACCCTCTGAACCAATAAAATATCACTCTAATTACGAAATACAAGAGGCTCATCTTGTAACATGACAAGGAGAAAGTATCAGAGATGTAGCTCTCTATAATCAATGCATTTTATCTCAAAATCAAAAAATATTAGATAAGAAATTTTCTCGCGTTGAAAGATCTTTTTCCACATGGATGACCAAAGTCAAAAAGACCTTAGAAAAGGTCGTGTAAACCCTAGGAAAAGTGTTACGGAAAGTTCGCGGACGATCATCTTCACGATCGTCATCATCTCCGTCTCCTACACCCCCTCCCAAAATCAATCCACAACTAGAACGGAAGAAGAGCCTCCACAAAGCCATGCTCCTGGAAAAGCTCTAATCGTTGTGGATACTGAAGAAAGTGAAGATTTCTCTTGGCCTCTACAACAAACCCAAGATCAGGAACACTTTTCTTCTTTCCAAGGTCTCTCAATTCAAGAAAATGAAGAATACCATACGCAATGGCAAAATGATGACTATGATGACAATGTGACTAATCTTTGGGGTTACTTTTCCGCTCAATAAATTAGCTATTAATTTTCATTCTTGTTTGTATAATGTATGGTATTTTGTTTCTGCTTATTGACATTACGAGTTCATCTTGTTTCATAAAGTCTTTTTTGATTATGACAAAGGGGGAGAGAATATATTACAAAAGAAAGGGGGTGCCTCTGAATTTAATTGTATAGTTGTCATCATCAAAAAGGAAGAGAATGTTACAACCTTAATTTAGATGAAAAAAACTATACAAGCTTGTGGAGTCAATATACATAGGTGTGTATATATATATCATTTATATTATAACGACCCTGGCTCGACCTTCGAAAATCGGCACCGAATATGACACTCGTATTCAAATGTCGTAGATCCAAATGTCGAATCTGTTTCGCCGGAGCTTATAACACATTAAGTACAACACATCGGAAGAAATGAATAATACATTTGATATACAACATTGATATAATATCTGATACAACTGAATGATGCAATGAATATCAATATACATCAGAGATATGGTACAAGACAATAGCAGCGGAAAGAAAAGATAACACCAGCAGCGGAACAATATCTCCAATATGGTCTTCAAGAGAGAACTCCAGCATCGGTAATCTCCATCTCCAAGGCACCAATCCAGAAATAGCTCGAACTCCCAATCAAGATGAAGTGAAGAAACTCGCTACAAATGCGACTACCAAATCCTAAGGCTGAAAGCTATCGAATCTACACCTACTATTCAATTATCTGAAAAACCCAACTCTAGACTGCCCGTGTGGGAAAATTGTGGGTACCCAGAGTTTAGGAAAGGAACAATAAACTCCAGGTCAGTCGTGGGACTGGTATGAGCAAACAAAACAGTTTATCTTTTAAAACAAACAATAAAAGAATTTGAAATTTGAAATCCACAATGCTTTTTAGAAAATGAAACTACCATGAGGCCTCCCGGCACACACACAATGCAATCGCAGACTTGGGGGAGATTTCCCCTTATGATAGTCAAGTATGCGTAATACGAGAAAAATTCTTTGATATTATTACTAGTGCATAGTGTCAAAACATTTCGAAAATATAATAGTAATCTTAGCAAGCATAGGTACCATGATCCTATGCCTACTATAGCTGCCATGTTAAATGGCAGGTTCTACGACTAAAACCGTACAAGGCGCATATTGGACGATTGGATTTCCAACAAATGGTCAGGCTAAGGAACTTCCTATGCCACATGGGTACGCCTCTGGGTACTACACGAGCATGCCATCCCTCGGTCCTTTGGGACCTTTATCCGAGGCGCCTCTCAACCACAAACCAATCGTAAAGTAATAGATTTGCAGTGACTGCATGAGTTAAGTATCTAGGCTCTATACCATGATACCACCCTTTAGTAGAAGGGAATGACACACCCTAAAGGGAGCGACCCTCATAACCTTGCCGCATCTTTCCTGTTTCGACCATTTCCGGGGTTTGAGGTCCTGATGCAGTCTCGTCCACAAAGCTACGCTTTATATAAAAGCCATGCTTTGATCAACAAATGATACGCACCAGCACTCAGCATGCCACACTACCAAATTGGGAGTATATCACTGATAACTATCAACTACATAACCTCTGAGCTCGTATGTCTCAGAGAAAGGTGTTAAGCTAAGAGAATAAATTCTCCGCCACCAATCAGAAATGTATTTGATAGAGATCAGTTTTATATCTCAAAGTGTAATGTCAGACATACAACCATACAAGTCTGTTACGGGTTCGAATAGAACCGAAGGCACTTCCGAAGAAGCCCTTGCAATCCGCGTATCCACAATCCCGATCGGGACTTCCCATCACTTAGGGAATCTCTATACCGTAGCTACTCGGTGTAGAGACAATCGATAGGTTATCCTATCGTTCTCGTAAATACTCGGTCTTCAACACCGGTCTTCAAATGCAATCCATAACGTTATATCATTATTCAGAATGGGTTATATGGCACGAGGTCCTCTCCGGGCTAAACCGAATAATGAGCGCAATGTTTAAAAACATATGGATATGGGATTTTAGTTAAGTCACAACTTTTAAAAACAAAAAACCTTTCTTCAAATGGTTTAAACAAATTACCATTTCAAATCTTTAAACCAAAAGATTTATTTCACAAAGTTCACCTAGTTTCACAAAAATTCATTCATAGATTTCTAAACTATTTCCATTCCAATTAGGATTAACTCATCCAATCTTTAAATTAAAGATTTAACTTATAGCTTTCAAAACACGTTTCCAAAGATTTATTCGTAATTTGGGAAACCCTTTTCATTTTAGTCTTGAAATCCTTTTAACACAAATTGGAAGTTCATTTCTTATGTGAAAGCTTTTATTATTTGAAAACAAATAGTTTTTGTTTGGGAAAAATCTGAATATATTTGCACGAGTTAAAGCCCTTGAATTAAATTCAAATTCCCAAATCAATACCTTTAAAATAGTTTAACCCATATATAACTTGTATAATATCTTTAATCCCAAATTTCCAAACATAGAATTCAATTTCAAATATTTTAATTAAATTTAAATGAAATTTATTTAAACTTCAAGACTTAATCAAGTTATTCAAAAATAAATTTTATCTTTGAAATTCCTTTTCAAAAACTTTTTACTTTAAACCTAATCCATTTCCAAAACCATTTGGATTCAAAAATTCAATTTTTAAATTATTTTAAAAAAAATTATGACTTAACAGATTTCCACATGCAATCCATATTTGTGTGTGTATAAGTGTGGTCCAGGGGTTTTACACAATAAAAGTGCAACATCATAAATCAGTACATATTCAAATACAGCAATATATATTATAAGCGGTATAAACTGTAACGCTTACCTTTCATTCACATATCACAGATATATATATATCACTGATAATAAATTACATTAAACACAGCTCAAATCAAAACAGGGCATCACAATTAGGGATATCAAACAATTCAATCATCCAATAGAATCCAAACATTCATAAGTAAGATCGGTTAATTGTTTGATTAATTCAAATCAGATTAATTACTTACGAATTACTAATCCTGGTTAATTAACATTAATAAAATACAAACCATTTTTATTAATACTCTTTAATCATTTATTAATTAACCATTAATAATAAGTTAAATAACCTTTAATTGTAATTAATCAACCTTTAATTATTAAATAATTAACTTTTAATTATTAAATAATTAACTTTTAATTATTTAATTTATCATTTAATTAATTATCTTTAATCAATTACAATAATTAATTAATTAATCCTTTAATCACTTTCATAAATAATAACTTTTAATTAATTAATTATTTTCAAATTACTTACCTTTATTAATTAATCACATTAATTGATTATTCTTTAAATTAATTAATCTTTAAACACTTGGTTTATCAATCTTCAATCATAAATTACTCATCCTTAATTAATTACATAAATTAATCAATTCTTAATTATAAATTAAATAACCTTAAATTGATAATTTATTAATCTTTGATTAACTATTCTTTAATTTCATGATTAATCAATTTAAATCATTAATTAATTACTTGTTTAAGTTTTATTTAAAATAATTTTTTTCGAAAATATAAGTTTAAAAACATTCTTAACTGACATGATTTGAAACATTTTATTTTTAAACCTTCAATTACAAATTCCAACTTAACAACAACCATCCAATTGAAAAGAATAAATTTAGAAATCTTTTTAACTTAGATTTTTAAAAAATTTTAAAATTGGAATTGCTATCACCCCAGAGCTACTTCAAGTGATACCTGAGATTCTTCAATACTTGCTTCGAGTTTTTCCCAATTCTACCCGTATATTTTTTTCTGTTCAAACTAGAAAAAGAAAATATTGTTTAAGTACTTAAGTGTTTACCCAGTATGCTCACAAAATCCCCCTGAGTCATACTCGAGTCATCGCCCTGCTTACTCGAAGATTGCTTCGAGCCAAAAACCTTCCTTCCTAACCCATGCCTACTGACACATCCTATCAAATGTGCACGTGCACAGTCGGAACGGCCCCCTCTGGTCGAAGCTCCGGCCATCAACAAACCAGCCACAACCCCAACATCTCATCAGACAACCTAGAATTACCAAATGACATCGAGTTCAAAATCGAGCAACTGATTTGAAATTGGAACAAAAACAATCATCATGAAACCGCCACGCTCCTCCTCCTCTGACCATCAGAGGACACGTACTTCTGGCCATAGCTGCGCAAAATATTCCACCTTCGATCGCCACTAGAGCGAACATTTCCAGTCCATCGACGGTGACGCATTAATACATTTTCCAACCACGACCATTCATGGGTATTAAACCCTAATTCAATCTCGTCAACCCACCACATCAAATTATAAAATCGACGAGCATTTTTCCTTGAATCCCCTATTCGTAATCTACCTTCGACATGAAACTCGATCCACGAATCATCAACGATCACCAGAATTGAAGAAATTAACAATATCGTTCAACTTTAAAATTCTCGACATTCCCTAACTTAAAATTTATAATCTTAACATTAAAATTCATTGCTTTCTAGCACGAATCAGGATATGTAGTTAGAACTTGAAACTGAGATACTTGAATTTTTTGATTTATGATAGTTTTATTATAAATAAACATTTTCACGGTATTACTTAATATATTTTTTTCTGAAATTATTTTTAAAAGTGAAACCATGATGTTATAAACAACTTCTCTTTAGAAATTGAAGCTTAATTTTGTTTAGACAGATAGATATGATTTTTCTTCAATATGTGGTTCTTTACTCTGTTGATATAACAGAATTTATATCTGTACAGATACACCATCATATATACATATACATACATATATATATATATATATACTTATATCTATTACCAGACATGCAAGCATATTTGCAACATATTTCACATCACAACTTCAGATATTTGCCACACACAATCAAACATAAACAAACTTGAGGATAGTTTGCTCACCTGATGATGAAGTTGAACAGAGAACCAGCAAGTTTGAAATTTGAAACTAAAATTTGTTTAATGACTTTGATTGTTAAATATGTTGAGTTGTTTCCAGCTTTTGCCTTTGATTTTATCTGAAACTTTGCTTTAAATTTGAAACTTCCAGATTTTGAATTTTCCTGGCTTAGAGATTTTAGTTTGCTTTTGATCTGCCTCTTCGATGATTTGGTTTTGCTCTGGTATAAATTTTGGTTTCAGGTTTGATCTTTGTTTCAAAACTGAAAAAACTGCTTTGAATTGCTTCAAATCAGGTTGAAGATAATGTTGCAGACCTTGATTTACATTTGCCTTGATCTTTATTTTTAATTTCCAGGTTGATTTCCCAAATTCTCTGATCTTTGTTTTTACATTGATCTGATCCTCTTTACATTTTCTTTGTTGTGAGGATGTGATTTCTTTTGTATTATCTGTTTCCAGGGTTTAGAGAGAAGATGTTTTATCTGAATATATCCTGGTTATACTCTTCTCCTTATTTTTTTTTTCTTTTTTTTATTGTTGCCTTTGATCTTGAGGTTTGTGATTCTCAATCTTTGTTTTACTGTTCTTTCAGATTTGGTGAGAAGCTAACTAATTGCATATGGGGAGCTGAAAAGTTTTTTGTAATTTTTTAAATCTTATTATTTTATTCAATTAATTATATTGGATGCCATTTGTAAAAATAATCATGAGGCCTCAATATATGTTAATTTCTTTACTCCATCTCTTCGATGTATGTTTATCATTTGTAATTTTACAAGACAAAGAATTTTTAATAAATTTTTATATCATATTCACTTTTTAAATAAACATACCCCTTATTCATTAGCATATACACATATACAATGTTAAAAGAAGAATTGCTTTAACCAATGTTTATATTATATAAATTTCAGCTTAATGATTTTAAAAGCCAAATTTATTTTTTCTTCTAAAACATTTATTTTAAATTTAGATTCAAATTTTAATTCACTTGAATTATAACCATTTATGTCCATTTATATACTCATATCCATACTTATGCAATTTAAATTCAAATTCAATGTTTTCATTCGAAAATACTCATATATGCCTTTTATATATAAAATTTGAATTCAAATGATTTTTTTAGAACATTTATTATTTCAAGATTTTAAACTCAAAAGAATTTGGACTTTCATTCACATATAATTTATTACTCATTTTATTTGTTTTGAAACTTTTCAATTTATTTTCAAATTAAATTCCAAAAGTTTAAATATGTTACCAATTTAAATTGATAAATTTTGGGATGTTACTTTTTATTTATAAGATATTAAATATAGAATTTCAAAGCCCCAATTAAGTTTTAAAATAAATGTCCAATAAAACAAATATCCTATTTAATCTTGGAATTAATTTAATTTACAATTTAAATTCACAAATTTATATCAATTACAAATTTTAATTTTACTTAAAACGGAATCGTTATAGATTCAACCCCTTAAAAAAAATTTCATCCTTGAAATTTGCCAGGGTGACAAGAAAGAATAGATGATAGATGAAGAATGATTGATCAGATCTGATCGAAATATTTATTCTGCATTCGGTTTACCAAATCAGAATATCAACAATATGAGAACAAACTCATATAATTATTTCACAAGATACTCGGGTCCACCGATCTACAAATATGAAAGGGCATTGATTAGTTCGAGGGGATAACTAATTGTTCGTAGAATATATCGAGACCCGGGCCAAAGATAAATGGATTTAATCTTCCATATTTCTCAAACACTAGATATGGATTCCAAATTCAGGTCGGAATACTCAACGACCCTCTTCGGACTTCAGTCTACACAAGAAATTACAATAGAATTTCAAATTTGGTTTTAACCGACATCGTTTTATTTATACAATTCAAATTTAGCTTCATATTCTATTAACCAATTTAACTCAATTTAAAATTCCCAATTTATTAAAAATTTCCAATTTCAAATTCATTAAAGTTTAAAATGAAAAGCTGATAAGAAACGAATGAAGATACGAAGTAAGGATTTTCTACAACGATTCGTAGGGCCACCATCACACCGAAGCTTCTTCTGTAGATGCTACGAAGCAATCAAAAGAATTTGGAATCAAATCAAAGGAGATTGAGAAGAAAGTCGTTTCCACGATCGTAGGGTACTGACCATTTGCAGTGGTACTCCCCTGTCCCCTATCTCATCCTCTTCTCGCACTCATACTCACTATCAGTGGATAGAAAGAAAATTTATTGAGGCATTCGAACGGATATCTTAGGGATATACTCATTTTGGGGTATACTTCACCCTTTCTCTAGTGAGCTACCTAATGTGTTATACTCCTGAGCTAAAGTTTCAACCTTCAGCTCTGATACCAAATATAACGAACCTGACTCGACCTTCGAAAATTGGCACCGAATATGACACTCGTATTCAAATGCCGCAGATCCAAACGTCGAATCTGGTTCGTCGGAGCTTATAACACATTTAGTACAACACAGCGGAAGAAATGAATAATACATTTGATATACAACATTGATATAATATCTGACGTAACTGAATGGTACAATGAATATCAATATACATCAGAGATATGGTACAAGACAATAGCAGCAGAAAGAAAAGATAACACCAGCAGCGGAACAATATCTCCAATATGGTCTTCAACAAAGAACTCTAGTATCGGTAATCTCCATCTCCAAGGCACCAATCCAGAAATAGCTCAAACTCCCAATCAAGATGAAGTGAAGCAACTCGCTCCTAATGCGATTGTCAAATCCTAAGGCTGAAAGCTATCGAATCTACACCTATTATTCGATTATCTGAAAAACCTAACTCTAGACTGCCCGTGTGGAAAAATTGTGGGCACCCAGAGTTTAGGAAAGGAACAATAAACTCAAGGTCAGTCGTGGGACTGGTATGAGCAAACAAAACAGTTTATCTTTTAAAACAAACAACAAAAGATTTTAAAATTTGAAATCCGCAATGCTTTTTAGAAAATGAAAGTACCATAAGGCCTCCCGGCGCGCACACACACAATGCAAACGCACACTTGGGGGAGATTTCCCCTTATGATAGTCAAGTACGCTTAATACGAGAAAAATTCTTTGATATTATTACTAGCGCATAGTGTGAAAACATTTCGAAAATATAATATTAATCTTAGCCAGCATAGGTACCATGATACTATGCCTACTATAGCTGCCATGTTAAATTGCAGGTTCTACAACTCAAACCGTACAAGGCGCGTATTGGATGATTGGATTTCCAACAAATGGTCAGGCTAAGGAACTTCCTATGCCACATGGGTACGCCTCTGGAGGGACGTCCCGAGAGCTTAACCAGCTCTTAGCCAACACAAGGCTGGGTTACCTCTGTAACTAGGTAACTACTACATGAGCATGCCATCCCCTGGTCCTTTGGGACCTTTATCTGAGGCGCCTCTCAACCACAAAGCAATCACAAAGTAATAGATTTGCAGTGACCACATGTGTTAAGTATCTGGGCTCCGTACCATGATACCACCCTTTTCCAGAAGGGAATGACACATCCTAAAGGGAGCGACCCTCATAACCTTGCTGTATCTTTCCTGTTTCGACCATTTTTGGGGAGTGAAGTCCTAATGCAGTCTCATCCACAAAGCTACGCTTTATACAAAAGTCATGCTTTGATCAACAAGTGATACACACCAGCACTCAGCATGCCACACTACCAAATTGGGAGTATATCACTGATAACTATCAACTACATAACCTTTGAGCTCGTATGTCTCAGAGAAGGGTGTTAAGCTAAGAGAATAAATTCTCCACCACCAAGCAGAAATGTATTTGATAGAGATCAGTTTTATATCTCAAAGTGTAATGTCAGACATACAACCATACAAGTCTGTTCCGGGTTCGAACAGAACCGAAGGCACTTCCGAAAAAGCCCTTGCAATCCGGGTATCCACAATCCCGATTGGACTTTCCATCACTTAATGAATCTATATACCGTAGCTACTCGGTGCAGAGACAATCGATAGGTTATCCTATCGTTCTTGTAAATATGTGGTCTTCAACACCGGTCTTCAAATGCAATCCATAACGTCATATCATTATTCAGAATGGGTTATATGGCACAAGATCCTCTACGGGCTAAACCGAATAATGAGCGCAATGTTTAAAAACATATGGATATGGGATTTCAGTTAAGTCACAACTTTTAAAAAACCAAAACCATTCATCAAATGGTTTAAACAAATTACCAATTCAAATCTTTAAACAAAAAGATCTATTTCACAAAGTTCACCCAGTTTCACAAAGATTCATTCATAGATTTCTAAACTATTTCCATTCCAATTTGGATTAACTCATCCAATATTTAAATTAAAGATTTAACTTATAGCTTTCAAAACACGTTTTCAAAGATTTATTCATAATTTGGGAAACCCTTTTCATTTTAGTCTTGAAATCCTTTTAAAACAAATTGGAAGTTCATTTCTTATGTGAAAGCTTTTATTATTTGAAAACAAATAGTTTCGTTTGGGAAAAATCCGATTATATTTGCACGAGTTAAAGCCCTTGAATTAGATTCAAATTCCCAAATCGATACCTTTAAAATAGTTTATCCCATATATAACTTGTATAATATCTTAAATCCCATGTTTCCAAACATAGAATTCAATTTCAAATCTTTTAATTAAATTTAAATCAAATTATTTAAACTTCAAGACTTAATCGAGTTATTCAAAAATAAATTTTATCTTTGAAATTTCATTTCAATTTTTTTTTACTTTAAACCCAATCCATTTCCAAGACCATTTGGATTCAAAAATTCAATTTTTTTAAAATTATTTTAAAAATAAGCTGTGACTTAACCGATTTCCACGTGCAATCCATAATTGTGTGTGTATAAGTGTGGTCCAGGGGTTTTACACAATAAAAGTGCAACATTATCAATCAGTACATATTCAAATACAGCAATATATATGATAAGCGGTATAAACTATAACACTAACCTTTCATTCACATATCGCAGATAATAAATTACATTAAACACAGCTCAAATCAAAACAGAGCATCAAAATCAGGGATATCAAGCAATTCAATCATCCAATAGAATCCAAACATTCATAAGTAAGATCGGTTAATTGTCTGATTAATTTAAATCAGATTAATTACTTATGAATTACTAATCCTAGTTAATTAACATTAATAAATTACAAACCATTTTGATTAATTATTCTAATCATTTTTTAATTAACCATTAATAATAAAATAATTAACGTTTAATTGTAATTAGTCAACCTTTAATTATTAAATAATTAACTTTTAATTATTTAATTTATCATTTAATTAATTATCTTTAATCAATTACAATAATCAATTAATTAATCCTTTAATCACTTTCATAAATAAATTAACTTTTAATTAATTAATTATTTTCAAATTAATTACCTTTATTAATTAATCACATCAATTGATTATTCTTTAAATTAGTTAATCTCCAAACACTTGATTTATCAATCTTCAATCATAAATTATGCATCCTTAATTAATTACATAAATTAATCAATTCTTAATTATAAATTAAATAAACTTAAATTAATAATTTATTAATCTTTAATTAATTATTCTTTAATTTCTTGATTAATCAATTTAAATCAATAATTAATTACTTGGTTAAGTTTTATTTAAAATAAATTTTTTTCGAAAATATAAGTTTAAAAACATTCTTAATTTACATGATTTGAAACATTTTATTTTTGAACCTTCAATTACAAATTCCAACATAACAACAATTATCCAATTGAAAAGAATAAATTTAGAAATCTTTTTAACTTAGATTTTTAAAATTTAAAAATTGGAAATGCTATCACCCCAGAGCTACTTCGAGTATTACCCAAGATTCTTCAATACTTGCTTCGAATTTTTCCCAATTCTACCCGTGTATTTTTTTTCTGTTCAAACTTAAAAAAGAAAAATTTGTTTAAGTACTTAAGTGTTTACCCAGTATGCTCACAAAATCCCCCTGAGTCATACTCGAGTCATCGCCCTGCTTACTCGAAGATTGCTTCGAGCCCAAAAAACCTTCCATCCCAACCCATGCCTGCTGACACATCCCATCAAATGTGCACGTGCACCGTCAGAACGACCCCCTCTGGTCGAAGCTCCGGCCATCAACAAACCAGCCACAACCCCAGCATCTCACCAGACAACCCAGAATCACCAAACGACATCGAGTTCAAAGTCGAGCAACTGATTTGAAACTGGAACAAAAACAATCATCACGAAACCGCCACGCTCCTCCTCCTCTGACCATCAGAGGGCATGTACTTCTGGCCATAGCTGCGCAAAACATTGAACCTTCGATCGCCACTGGAGCGAACATTTCCGGTCCATCGACGGTGACGCATTAATACATTTTCCAACCACGACCATTCATGGGTATTAAACCCTTATTCAATCTCGTCAACCCACCACATCAAATTATAAAATCGACGAGCATTTTTCCTTGAATCCCCTATTCGCAATCTATCTCCGGCATGAAACTCGATCCACGAATCATCAACGATCGCCAGAATTTGACGAAATTAACAATTTCATTCAACTTTAGAATTCACGACATTCCCTAACTTAAAATTTATAATCTTAACATTAAAATTCATTGCTTTCTAACACGAATCAGGATATGTAATTAGAACTTGAAACTAAGATACTTGAATTTTCTGATTTATGATAGTTTTACTGTAAATAAACATTTTCACAGTATTACTTAATATATATTTTTGTGAAATTATTTTTTAAAGTGAAACCATGATGTTATAAACAACTTCTCTTCAGAAATTGAAGCTTAATTTTGTTTAGACAGATAGATATGATTTTTATTCAATATGTGGTTCTTTACTCTGTTGATATAACAGAACTTATATCTGTACAGATACACCATCATACACACACACATACACGCACACATATCTATTACCAGACATATAAGCATATTTGCAACATATTTCACATCACAACTTCAGATATTTGCCACACACAATCAAACATAAACAAACATGAGGATAGTTTGCTCACCTGATGATGAAGTTGAACAGAGAACTAACAAGCTTGAAATTTGAAACTAAAATTTGTTTGATGATTTTGATTGTTAAATATGTTGAGTTGTTTCCAGCTTTTGCCTTTGATTTTATCTGAAACTTTTCTTTAGATTTGAATCTTCCAGATTTGAATTTTCCTGGCTTTGAGGTTTTAGTTTGCTTTTGATCTGCCTCTTTGATGATTTGCATTTACTCTGGCCTAAATTTTGGTTTCAGGTTTGATCTTTGTTTCAAAACTAAAAACTTCTTTGAATTGCTCCAAATCAGGTTGAAGATAATGTTGCATACCTTGATTTACATTTTCTTTGATCTTCATTTTTAATTTTCAGGTTGATTTCCCAGATTCTCGGATCTTTGTTTTGATATTGATCTGATCTTCTTTACATTTTCTTTGTTGTGAGGATGTGATTTCTTTTGTATTATCTGTTTCCAGGGTTTAGAGAGAAGATGTTTTATCTGAATATATCCTGGTTATACTCTTCTCCTTATTTTTTTTTCTTTTTTTTATTGTTGCCTTTGATCTTGAGGTTTGTGATTCTCAATCTTTGTTTTACTGTTCTTTCAGATTTGGTGAGAAGCTAACTAATTGCATATGGGGAGCTGAAAAGTTTTTTGTAATTTTTTAAATCTTATTATTTTATTCAATTAATTATATTGGATGCCATTTGTAAAAATAATCATGAGGCCTCAATATATGTTAATTTCTTTACTCCATCTCTTCGATGTATGTTTATCATTTGTAATTTTACAAGACAAAGATTTTTTAATAAATTTTTATATCATATTCACTTTATAAATAAACATACCCCTTATTCATTAGCATATACACACATACAATGTTAAAAGAAGAATTGCTTTAACCAATATTTATATTATATGAATTTCACCTTAATGATTTTAAAAGTCAACTATATTTTTTTCTAAAACATTTATTTTAAATTTAGATTCAAATTTCATTTCACTTGAATTATAACCATTTATGTCCATTTATATACTCATATCCATACTTATGCAATTTAAATTCAAATTCTATGTTTTCATTCAAAACTACTCATATATGCCTTATATATATATAATTTGAATTCAAATGATTTTTTTAAAACATTTATTATTTCAAGATTTTAAACTCAAAAGAATTTCGAGTTTTATTCGTATATAATTTATTACTCATTTTATTTGTTTTGAAACATTTCAATTTATTTTCAAATTAAATTCCAAAAGTTTAAATGTGTTACTAATTAAAATTGATAAATTTTAGGATGTTACTTTTTATTTATAAGATATTAAATATAGAATTTCAAAGCCTCAATTAAATTTTAAAATAAATGTCCAAAAAAACAAATATCCTATTTAATCTTGGAAAAAATTAATTTAATTTGCAATTTAATTTAATTTACAATTTAATTTCACAAATTTATATCAATTACAAATTTTAATTTTACTTAAAATTGGGATCGTTACATATATGCAGGTAGACTTTTGCATCCAAGATTTAAAGACCGACACAAGGATGATTATACTAGTACATTCTGTTAAGTTGTAAATAGATGATATGTACAATCCTTGAGTAATATTTACAAACACTTGCTCATACACATTACTTATGGAACAAAGATAACAGAGTGTACGTATGTTAGACGCCTGGCATCTACTACCAGACGTTTGACAACATGTTCTGGATTATAAGTTCTGTAATCAACCAGATGTCTGGCTTATAATCACAAACGTCTGGTAAAACATTATGTTTTAAAATTCTTAACTAACCAGATGTCTAGCACAAATGGCCAGACGTTTGAGCTAGGCAACGACCATTTTCTTCCAAAAGACATCGTCTTCAAAAAAAGAGTTGCATCCCCTTATTTTGATCATGATTGTTTCTTCTCAAGCATTGTGACTCTTAGAGTGAAATATAATGAATCAGAAGTCACTACTCTTCAAACAAAACTCTACACCATCTATAAATAAAACTTGGAATTGAAAGTTAGAACTTAACTTGCATTTCTGAACTTTCTTTATTTTCTTATATCTCTGTGATTTACAAAAGCATTCAAAGATACACAATCATCTCTTCCTTAAATCAAAGTTTAAACTATGTATTACTCAAGGAGATTATAGGAAGAAGTTGTACTTCTAGTCAAAATCAGTGTTGCATAGAACACACATTTGTCAAAGTACTATTCTTGTAAAAGCTTGTTCCTCCGGGCGAAGCAAGGGCAATTGGTTGGTGAAATTCCAAAGAGGATCTTCGGGACTGGACGAAGGACGGGAGGTCCGAACCAGTATAAAATTCCTAGTGTGATTACTTTTAATTTTTACATGCATTATTATTCTGTGCAATTCATACTATCATACATGCACTTGTCATATATTATATGCATATACGATCCATATAGACTTTCAATTATATGTTAAAAAAAGCATCTTCATAGCATCTCTCTATGACCTTAGTAAGTCCCTGACCCAGGAAAAAAGGAAAATTTCTTCTTAGCATCTTTTATAGTGTTGTTAGCATGAACTAGAATAATATTTTTTGCTTCTAGCTGGCTTTCTAAAGACTTTAGTTTATCGGTCTTTTTGGCTTTCTCTTTATTGGCTTGCTCAAGCTCTATCTTCACCTTCTCCTCAAGTGACAATTTGGTTTTCTTCTCCTCATCATTGGAGGAGGCAAGTTTTCCCTTCTTGAGAACAGCGTCATCTCTTTCAGCTACGACATTAATCATTTGATGCTAAAGCCCGACTTTAGCCCTTAATAAGGAAACTTGATCCTTGAGCTCCTCAATTTGACCAATAGGTCTCTAGGAGGCCTTTTGAAGAAAGAACATATGCCTGGCTACCTGAAACATGTGGTTGATATAAGTTAAGATGTACCAAATTAGAGTCTATATTAGCCAAAAAATTACTAAAAGACACATACAAATAAATGCTGCTGATAAAGAACATAAAGATGATCCATTGAAAAAGTTGATGGGTCCTGTGGCATGAGGGAAGTGAAAGTGGTAGATTGAACAGCTGAATAGATAATACCATTAAAGCCCATAGGGATGGTCTGAGCCTGGGCCTTCGAAGGAAGAGATTCAGTGGGAAAGGAAGTCAGACCTAACTAATCAAACAAATGTTGGAAACTAGAAGTAAAGGCGGAAAGCGAGATGTCTAGTAAAGAATTCGAAGTATAAACTTCCTCTGTATGTTCTTTTGTACCCTGATCCAAAGAACTTAAATTAATCATATCAGGATCATGAGTAGCCAAAGTAGCATCCACATTCGACACTTCGATAGTAATTATGGAAGTCTAGACTTCCCCAAGTTTAGCCTTTATACCCGGAGGAGGGATTAAAGCATCAAATGGAATGCCAGAGGTTGCTATCCTAGCATCGATAGCTTTGGCAATAAAACCCACAACTGGGACAGATTTAGTTGATTCGGCCAAAGAAGATACGTGAGCTTTGGCCTTCTCATGTGTAGAAGCTACGAAAATGGTAGAAGAACCTAAATTGAATAGAAGTTAATAACCCTTCGATGTAAGAAAATTCATCTGAATTATAATAAAAAATCAGTCAAAGAATCGTGCTGAATAAGGAAAGAGTTGGAAAAGACATTTTGGTTGCGAATCACTAGGAATTGTTTCCCATGTGCATCCTTCTTTACCATGGGAGGTTCCCTAAGCACTTTGTGGCACTCCGGAATCAGGGAGTGGCTTTTAAGGTTGGTGTCAGTCAAAATTTTATCCGTCTCTTAAAGTCTGCGACGCTGTGTTTAATTCCTCAACCATTTTAGCTCTAGAAGAATCTGTCCCATGCGTACTAGATATAAAAGAGAATAACAATTGAAGGGGGATAACAGAAGGTAGTATAAATGATAAAGGAAAAGTGACGAAGCTTACTGAGTAGAGAAAGACCCTCCAATTTTGGTGGTTTGTCATTTAACATAAAAAAATGATTTTCTCGGTCTTTAGATTTGTTTATCAAGTTGCTAGTCAAACTTTTAGGAGGAGGAAGGTGATAACAGTACCCTCTGGTTGGTTTGCCTCTTTGACAGGAGTTACTAACGAGCGAACTGTATCTACATCAAGAGGCGGATGGTGAACTTCCTTGGCTAAAATTTCAAGTCAGCTTTAATAAGTGTAGGAATTAGGCAGCAATTATATTGGAGCATTGCCAAAATGGTCCATGTGTTGAATGAAGAAGTCGGAAAAAGGGAGATAACCATAATGCCAAATGTAAATTGGAGTAAAGGCAAAGAAACCTTCTAGAGGATTGTTTATCCTTCTGGATGGGCTGCTAATCTGGCCTCAAAATTAGTAATGTTGAATTAGCAATGGATGGTGTTGACTTTGCCTTGAGAGGTAATAAGAGATGGAACGAGCCTGTAGTCTCCTTTCTTGAAAGAAGGAGAAGGTTTGGTACCCTTACAAGATTTTTTTGCCATCTATTTAACTGTCAAATGATATTGCCAAAAGTCAGTAGAGTGTTACATATTTTATAAAAAGAATTAAAATGTTAAGAATTAGTGGGCTCTCAAGATATAGATGCAATGGTGAGTAATTAAACACCTAACTAGTGAATAATAATAAAAAAACTAATTATTTAGTTTACATCAAAACCATGAATAATTATAGAACTGGTGATAATTTAATAATTTACCAAAAAAGTCCATTTTTACTTATTGAACCTATAGTTGGATATCAGGTTTCATAAATATTCATAACCAATTAAAGATTCACTAATAACTGTTGAATATATGACAGGATGTCGAATCCATAACTAGTCATTTTGGTTCGATCAAGGTACCGTGCATATAACATCTTACTAAAATTATACTAGAATGTCGAATTGAAAACCCGATGTTGAATTCATAAATAATAAAGTGAGTTCAGAATTATTTGGAAATGCTTTGGTCAATTATCAAGTTTGTAGAATGTTGAATGCATAAACAGTTCACAAATATAACTACTTTCTGAATCTATAGTATGGTGTCGAATATAAACAAGATATAGAGTTTGTAACATATATACAACTCTCTGATTAGTTATCGAATTTATAAAAGAATAGCAGCTTGTCATGAAGTTATTAGGTTTGTAATTAAAACAAAAAAATTTGAAATAGTTGCCAGATTCATAAATTATTATCAAATTTCTAGATATCTGCTGAACTTCTAACTGATTGTCAGTTTTGTAACCGGTTAGTGAAGCGTTTCAAGTTCGGTATCCTAACCGTCTCCTCTGCTCTACCGGGAGCCTAACCCCTTCTTCTATCTTATCTACTGCCTTGCTCCTTGGCTCCGAACTGCTCAGCTGCTCGCTGTAATAGCTTTCTTCTTGGGTGGCTCACACCTCGACCCTAGGTAGGGTGGTGCGGCTGAGCCAGAGTAGGCTTAGCAGTCAGCCTATGTTTTCGAGCGCATGTGTAAAGGCATGATTAGTTCCACGAATCTCACTACACTTACCATAGTGAATTCCTTCTTGTTGTACCGAAATGGAGGTCCAATTTAAACGACTAAGTAAAAATAAAAATAAAAAATATATACACCAAATTTCAAATTAGATGTCGAATGTCAAAAGGACTAAAGAATTCAAGAACCAGAGTTTAATCAGTAATAGGTTACCAAATTTTAAAGAAGATATCAAGCGGTGAATTTCTTGTCAAATTCCTAGTTAAGTGTCGAGACCTAAAAAAGCATTGATCATATCGTTAGAAAACCCAGAAAGTTATCGAATTCTCATTACTTCAATCAATTAATGAAGAAGTATTCCATAATTTACATCGAACTCAATCGTTAAACTTCACAGAACCATAACGAGTATAATGGTTCGATTTCCAATCCAATCCTCAAAAATACATAAAAATAACTGATCGACTAAAGCTCCAATTTTAAACATTAAAAACTCCCTTTGTTGCCTTTTTGTTTAATTTAAGTAAAATAGAGATTAAACCTTGAGATCGAGCTCGAATGATAAAGAGATCAAATTTTTTGTTATTGAAGTAAGGAAATTAAAATTGGTTTTCTTAAGTTTAAAATGTAGGTAACAAGTTAGAGAGGAAGGAGGACAGAGGTATCTAAAGGGAGAAAAGGCAGCAACGTGAAGTGTTGATTTCGGTTTGAATGGATGAACGATATAAGATAGAATACCAATAGGTGGTAATGTGGATATCAAGGTAGTATCTTAAAAATTTACATTATACTAGAGTATAATACTCTTCTATACAAAAAGGGTTAAATGCTACCACAAATGAAGACATCGAATGCCTAGAGGGACATGTCGAGTCCAAATACAATAGGAGATGTCGAACAATGAAGAAGGAAAAGCAATTGACTATTCAATAAAGGATAGAAAACCTCCACAACCAAGGGTGTCGGGTGCTTAAGCAAAAAAGGCATGTCGAACTTCAACCACACATGATGACATTATAGAATGGAAAGAAAAGGAGGTATATGTAGCCATAACATGTACCGAATATTTAACTATAAAAGGAAGGTGCCGAACTATAAGCCTCAACAACTATAAAGGTTGTCGAGTATGAAAAGTGGAGGAGATATCGTGTTCTGACAACTTCTCAAGATGTCGAACGTATATCAACCCAAAGTGGTATCGAATATAAATAGATATTGTTTCTCTATAATGCAAGGGCTATCAAACTTGAAGACAACTAGGTGAAGCACCGAACCACTATAGCCTCAAGTATTATGGAATAAGAGGATGTCGCATCTAGTCAAAGAATTGAGGTATCGGGCTTCTTAATGATGTCGAACCAATACATATATGGGGCCAATGAATATGAAATAAAGGAGAGATGCTAAACTATGAGGTCTTGAGTAATATCTAATAACAGAAGAAGGACGTCGGGCCTTCAATAATGACTATTATAAAGCTTAATAATGTGACAAGTAATATTGAATTTCATCAAGAATGGCAAATTCAAAAGAAGTAATACTCCTCAACACTAATAAAGGGTTTTGAGCCTCTACATGTAGCAAAGGATACCGATGATGAAGGTGTTGGATATCAGCGATTCAAGCAAGAAAACATGCCACATTTTGAATGGACATGTGGCAAACATGCTGCCAGCTGTTACCACTATAAATATGGACCTCATTGCAACATACTGAGGATGAATCTTTCTCATCTCATATCTTATATTTTATAATTTGTTGACCCAAAACCGAATTGGGGATTTGTAAAGCCTATTGTAAATTGGCGACTTTTGCATATAAGGAGCTGAATAACAAAATTTGCATAGCATATTACAAGTATTTGACTATGATGAGACTTATAACTTACATATGTCTTTGTGTGCATGTATTTTTGACATGTATAAGGTTTCTCTTTTTAAGAACCAAAATCGTGAAAATACTTACTTCAGTTTAGACTCACATACTTATTGTGGGTTAACATAAAGCCGTCAAGTCTCCTATTAATCAGGACTTATTTTCCTAGCATATTTTGGGTCAACAAAGAAATTTGTTAACAACATTCATGATGATTTTCTGAGCAACTTTCATATTTAAAGTTTTGTGACCATAGTTTAAACAAAGAAGTTATCAGTGTTTGAAGTTTTCGAGACGATAAATAAAAACAGAAAAATAAGAAACATATATTAGTAAATGAAGGACCACACCAGTGGTCCCCATCCTTAGGTTGGTCTACTTATAGCGATCTATCACCTATATGGAAGTGGTCGATCGGTCCTAAAGTGGCAGCTAAGGTTGAATCTTGGCCGAATGACCCAGATCTAATCATTTTAATCTAACAGATATAATTTGTTCAAGCACCTATAAATACAGGCCCAACCCCTTACTTCTCTTCTCATATTCTCTAATTAATGTAGTGAAGCTTTTCCATTTTCCAATCTCTACTATATCGAGAAATTATAAAATATTTTATATTTGTACAAATCAAAGAAGGGCGAAAAATAAAAGATAAGTAAAGGAGAGGCGGGTCAACATTGCAAAAGAAAAAGGAAAATTCCATAATTATAAACCTATATTCCCCTTAACCCCAAATCTCTTCTCAAATCTTTAATTCTAATAGTATATATATACTTTGTTATAATATTCTTTTGGATTGGATAGGAAAAAGAGTCAAGTTAAAGGGAATGAATCCGGATTTGGGAATATGGAAAGTTTGAAAGGTGAGTTGCAAATTATATGATTTACTTGTAACATTGAATCATTGAATTACATTTAACTATTATTCTCATTTAAGATCTAATGAGTTGTAGGCTTAAAACAAACTTATAAGAATATTGCGTACATATTCTATAAGATATGTAATTAGAATATGAATGTTATTTATACCTAATCTAGAAATTTGGAAATCAGTCTCCAAATTTTTTAAATTTGAATGTTGATAAAGTTGTAAACTTTATTTCAAATTTACATTGGGTTGTAAAATGTCAATATTAGTTAGATCATCCTAATTTGGCTTGGAATGTGAATTTCATTATTTTAATCTATTGGAAGTGGGGTATAATATAGTTATATTTATTTCTATGTAACTTCCATAAATTATCTAATTCCACAAATGTATAAAAAGTGTATCATTTGGAATAATAAGGAATATACCATAAATGAATAAGATGTGTAAAGTACAGATGTTCTTCCTCGTAGTTTGCACTGTCTATTTCAATAAAAGAAAATAGATAATTCTTTGTAATTTCAAACGAAGCAAATGTCTCACTTTTGACTAACATTGAAGCCAAAAATGGCACAATACCCAAAAACCTATTGAAATAAATGAGATCTACTCGTAATATAATGAAAATAATAAGAATACCAAGATTTTTATAATGGTTCAGCAATCTATGGCCTATGTCCACAATCTTTATATATTATTAATTTGAGAGAGAGTTTGCGAGGATTAGAGAGATTTAAAAGTCACAAGTATAAGTGATTGACAAGTTCCTAAAGGCTTGTAGAGTCAACAATGTCCGCCTTTATGACTATAGAGAGGAGAGGTAGGAGATGAAGAAAATAAAAGAGCCAAAAGTCCTATTTCAGTAGCCATAGGGTCTATATTATAAGGGTATTCGCTAGTAGACTTGGAGGCCCACGATGTAGAAGATGTAGATCCAAGTCCAAGGGTGCAGGAAAACTAAAGTCGGCCTAAACTTCAATAGAAAGCTCTCAGTACCGAGAGAAACCTCTCGATATCGATAAGTTTTTCTGGGGAATAAGTGTCCCTTCTTCTTCTATTTTGCTTCATATCTCCTATTTGTTGCATTCCAAACACTTTTCCTTGAAGGCTGAGTTGTTTTTAACAATTTCCTTATTACCAATTATCTTTTTTTTTGGATTTTATTTCTTTCTTCTCTAGAATCATTAGAGTTGCTCATCCAGTCGTTAGGAAAAGCAATCTACAGTAATCATTTGAGGTAAAGCTTCAGGCACAAGAGGTTTCAGAGGTCTATGGTGGAAACAAAAGCATTTGGTACCAAGAGGTTCCTCTCGATATCGAGCTGTCCAATTTCCCCCATTGTCTCTAAAACTAGTTGGGTATAGTTCTACGGTTCATCTAAGTACATTTTTGAGTTCATGAATCATTTCATCTCTGTCTTAATGTTCTTTTATTGAAATTTTCTCGGTTAAAAAGCCGGTTAACGCTTGCTTCCTAGGGTAAGATTCTATTGAAAACAAATAATGCTCTAGATCGAGACAGGTACTGACTTGCTATCTCCCGATTCTAGTTAGTCGTTTAGAAATTGCTTCGAAGCATCGCATTTGTCGTGTACTTATACCTTCATCTTCTTTTCATTGATAAGATTGCATTCTCCATGCTAAGGACAAGATCTACGCTCTGAAGACCATATCATGCCTTGGTGAATTTTTCTTTTTTCCTTTACTATTTGTTTTGTTAATTTTTTGCACAAAAATCGTCCGATACTGAAAACTTTCACTTCCATCGAGCGCTTATAAATACAGCACTTAGAAAACTTTTCCTTACACATTTCAGTTGTGCTTTCTCCTTGCTCTTGAATCCTTTTCCATCGAATGCTTCGATCTTCTCGTGACCGAGTGTGTTGCCATCATTGATCCCAAGGCTTCCACATGTCGTCGTTCATCCCCGTTTACCTCTATGACCTAAGCCAACCACCGCCAAGTACTAGAGACCGCATCCATTTTTAAGTTACCCAGTCCACGAACTGGCCATCACTTCTCTTCTAAGCATTTGCGGCCATATCCATTCCAACATCTTGCCGCCAACTCCAATCATCGCTAACTCAAAGCTTTCGTCGTCGATTCCTATTACTTCTTAACCCGAAGCCAAATCTTGAATTTACCAAAGGTAGGCCATTGCTCTAAGTTGAGATGGTGATCGTTCGAGGATGAAAACTTAAAGGGTGTTGATTGGAGTTGGTGAAAGTCTTGGGCTAGTTGTTGATTTGGGTTCAACTTAGAACGACGCTCAGTGTCCAACTACTTCAAACGTCCATTTGGTTGCATTTCAGAGTTCGAGTTCCAATAGGACGGTTCTTGTTCAAGAGTGGTCATATTGGTCGGTCTTCAAAATCCGAACGATTCTGTAGCTTAGCATCTGCATCTTTTTCTGCATAGCATTCTTCACTGTTGCACTTCCCATGTTCTTGTAAAAGAATGGATCTCGCGTTGCCTCGGACAATAGTTCCACTGCACAGAGTGACTAATTTTCTAGCATAAGTGGATTATCTACACAGGATTGTCCATTTATGGTGTATGGGACACAAGACTTACATTGCATAGATTAACTTTTGCTTGCCCCGGTCAACGTTCAAAATCTGATTGGTCAACACACGTTGACATTCCTGTAGATTTTTGATTTTGGTCATATGGGTTTAATATTTGAAATAAAAGCATACTACACCATTTTGAATGCTAAGTTTCTTGTTAAACATGATGCATCGTTCACCATGCCTTCAGACCAATCCCGTGGCATCTACTCCTCCCAAAGCTAGGTCCTCCACATCTCCAGCTTCACCGTCCGCTCTTTTCAGGCCTGACCATTCAATTGCTGCTGATTTACAAGGCACGGTTGTAACAGTATATCCATTACAAAATCAAACTCCTCCCTTAAACGAATATATGGTCCTTTGGGTTTTGATGATCTACCCGAACAAATGCCTACTATCCTGATTGTGAGAACTCTCCGGAATGTATGCCGCCAGCATGAAATCCTTAATGGTGATGTACTTATTCAATTAAAAGCTCAATAAGCACACATTCCTCCATTGGAGTATACAACCTGCAATAGATACATGTGTTTAGGCGGTGTCGTGCCATCCTTTAACCCGTTCCTTCAAATGGTCCTCCAAGTACTTGGGTTGGCTCCGTTTCAAGTCCATCAGAATATGTATGCTCTCTTGAGCTCCTATATATGCTCTTCGTGAATAGGTTTTTAAGGGCCTCCATATTTTAACGAGCTAACATATTTTCTACGCATAAAGCAAAGGGAAATGAGCTTCCAACATTGCACGACCACTCATCTCCTGACAAACGAGAATCTCCAATGGTGTGGTCTATTGCTCCCTGATAGGTTAGCTGTTTCCAAATCAACTCCATCGAGCAGCTCGAGAGCGCCTGCCCGATCTTCCATCGCTACTCCCAATTTTGGCTAGAATCTTCAAAGGGAAATTGAAGGTCCATTGGGCACGGTGCACACCGAATTTCCCATTGCAAAAGAGACCGAGGAGCCATTGCAGGTGATGCCCCTATAGAAGGGGACGTAGAAGCCTGAATGTAGACAATCCTCAAGGAGAGTGGGGATGCAGAAAGAATAGGATAGAAGGAACAAATGGTTGAAGAGGAAGGCAAAGAGGAGTAAGAAAGCATCGACGATAGCGTTAGTGGTTACAATGCCAGCATAGAATAAGGTGAATTGTTTGGCGAAACCCCCCATAAGCGCCCTAAACTTCCTACCTCATGCTGTCTAGAGCATATTCTCGTTGAAACGTTCGAGGAAGACGGAGAAAAAATAACACTGCCTTCAGGTGAAGTAACTCCTCCAACTCGTCCCCTAGGAGATGTTTTCGTTGGCTTGAGTGATTAGAACATCTTTATTGGTGATCTCCTTTTTGAGGGCTCTCAAGGTTTCCGCTTCTCACCTGGATGAATTCTGGATAAAGGTGGCAAGACATGGCTTTACTTCCATATGAACACAAACACATATCTCTACATTCAATTGCATTTTGAAACTCCAATACTTATATAGTTCTTCTTCTTATTTCGGGTTATATGGCTAGAGACAGATATTGTAATCTCTACCATAGTACGAATGAGCTTAGTGGATGAACTCTCGATCAATATCCGCCCTATCCCATGCATCGTAAGTCTGACGAAGTAAGGTTTAGAAGAAAATAACAAGAAGCAGAGGAGGACTATAGAGCTAAGAGAGAGGGTAAGAAATGGCATGCCGAAGAGAATCCATCCTCCTATCAGCACAAGTGACATAAAGATTCAGAAGATCGTCACGGTTCCTCCTTTGGCACTCCTGTGCCCCATATCGAATCTCAGTTTCCTCCCCATCAACAAGCTCCCATTTCAAAGTCCTTAAATACTAATGCCCTTTCACACTCTAAGGGAATCACTACTCCCTCGTCTTCTCTACCGACCACCCTGCCCCTTCTACATGCTAATTTTCTTAGGACATCAAAGACATTTAAAAGGAAGAGGTAGACTGGTATCTCCAGAGGATATAAAAGTATGTTGACCATGGAAAAAAATGGAAAAATCTCTGCTTCGCTCTCTCTACTGTTACCAAAATCAGTTATACAAATATCAGATCCTTCGACTCTAAGAAGAAAACGTACAAAAAAATCATCACAGCATTAAATGTGGAATGGGAGAAAATGGAGGCAGGTAGAGACTCCACTCTCAAATTAAAATCCGATGGCGAGAGTTTGATGGTCGAGATCAGAAAGCCCCATGGCGATGCTTTGATCATGTTGCAGAGCACACTGAAGTCTACCTACGAGTAGAGCGCCGCCCTAAAAACAATCACTGCGAAGGACCTAACCATCACTATAAGGAACAAGATCATTTGGGCCGAGGACCAGACTATTGAAGAACAGGTGAGATCTAAAGGCTTCACAAGGCGAAAGAGAAGCTTGCTGACAATCTTTAACCAGTTAAGGTAGAGAATCTAGATAGCGAGGTTACGTGCGAGGATGTTGCGCAAGAACCGAAGAAACTATAAGAGGCATAGGCCAAGAAATTAGAAGGGTTGAATAATACCCCCAAGCACTTCTACGCAATCATGTTAAATACAAGAACCTAAATCAGTTGGAGAGCACATACGATGAAACCCTTGCAGATGCTTAAAAGGAGGTGCTACACAGCTCTCACGTAGCCAGCGAAGGCCTCACTAAGGAGGAACTCATGGCGAAGTACTTGATGCGGATGATATAGTTAAAATCAAGGAGGGAAAAGCCATTCTAGATGTGAAGACGCTGATGCTACTATTGGGGCTTCTATTAGTCCGAGCACATTAGGTCCAGCGAAATTTTTACTCCCAAAATCCAAAGAGCATGCGATTGATATTTCGAAGGCCAAAAAGGCCATCTTCGAGGCCACTTAGACAATTCTAGCAACTACAGTGGCTACTTCCATCATGGCATATGTCCCTTTATTGGTTAACCTGTCGATTTAGTACTCCCTTGAAAAGGGAAAGTTTTCTAAGTCTCTCCTAGTCACAAAAGTCCAGGCAAAGGTGTACCACTCATTTCTACTGTTTCTGAGAAGCATGTCACTAGAATCTACCTCTAATCTTTACCACTCTATTTTCCAACTTGTAGATCAACCACATCTCTCACCTCTTCATCCATCTACTTATAGATCGGGAACCACGTCTATCTTTATCTGACCTCCATGTCTGCGGGACACGTTTTTTCAATCCTACCCTCTGGCTCCGAACTTGGTCCTGATTCAAATAGATTGCAAGGCTGGAGGATGTTTCTTAGTCCTTAGAGAAAGATATTTCCATAACTAGCACCGCAGGCCCGACCAATCCTATCACAATGGAGGAGCAGCCGAAGATCGCTTTTTTAAGGTTAGAATTTAGGAGGAGTCTGGAATAGAGAATTCCATTAGCTCCATACCCATAAGCCCCTCTACAAAACTTCCAACGATTAAGGCCAATAAATTTCCAGATAAAATTCACCAATATTTCTATTAGGACGATCAATGAGCCTTATAATACTACTAGTGGCGAGACTTTCTAGCCGAGGGTCACACCCCTAAAGGAAGGGTAATTAAGGAGGAACGGAAGCACAAGGTGCGTCCCGATAGTTCTGGACGTAAGGGCGGAAAGAAAGGGAAGTACATGTAGTCGATTCCCAAAGCTTGTAGACTGGTGACTCTTTTTGCTGTACTCTTTGTACTTTCTCTTTTTTGTTGCAAACAGGTCGTCTTTGTGTAGGTACGGACTTTGCTATCCTTCTAAAGAAAAGCCTAATTTATCGAACATTATTCTGTCTTGCAATATTATTTTCGATGTACTTTTCATGCTTTTATGTTTCATACCTTCCTGTCAACTGTCTATGAATATAATATAACTGCTTATCTTGTAATTTATATATATTTTTTATGTCTCCTTCTGTTTAATGCATTTATTTATCATAACTTTGTGCATATAAATAAATTTTTTGTAATTGCTATGGTTATATTCCATTATTTAGCCCTATTTATCATCACCAAAGTGTTCTGTTGGGTGAAGTAGGACCAACTCCATGGTTATTCTTGTTTTGGATAGGTTGACTTTCCTTCGACTGATTATCAGTATAAACAGTCCATGTTCCATATTTCTCCCTTTCGCCAGGGAGTATTAACTATAATGTTCACTTCCTGTTTATATATTTTCGTCGTGAACCAAATACTATTCACAACGCTCACTCTTCCAAATGCCAGAATCTGACCATTAGTAGGTGACAATGCTACGGGGCAAACTATTCGATTTCCCTTAGTCTGATTGCACTTTCTCAATCTTGGTTCTAGACCAAAATATTCCAATAGTACCAATCTTGGATTTCTAACGACTATCCTCGCTTATCTAAGACAAAGCTTGTCTTGCTTGGCTGCTACTGCTATCGTGGAAGTCTAGCTCATACACTAGGCCATGCTTCTGATAACCGGCGGTTTAATTGCTTTATTTTGAGCATTCCTCGTAGTTGGATATCTTTGGGCAACAACTAGTATTTGTATGCTAGGATTAAGTTATCCGGTCGACCCTTGTGTAGTTATCCCTGTTTGAAGCCGCCAATCTCCGAACAACGGCAAATTCCTGAAAATTGGGGATGAATCATCTGATTGACCTAGACGTAGTTTTCTTTTTCTTGACATAAGCAACACTAAATTCCTAAAGGTCGATGTTGAGTTATCCAATCGACCCCCAAGTTGTTGTACCTTCTCAACATTTCCTATTTTTGGGCAACGTCAAATTCGTATAGGTTAGGGTTTACCTTCATGACGTTGCCAATCTCTGGGTAACACCAGATTCCTAAAGGTTATGGTTTCAACTTCCTGACGTTGCCAATATTCAGACAAAGCTAGATTCCCAAAGGTTAAATTTTATCTTCCCCATGTTTGCAATCTTCGGGCAACACCATATTCATGAAGATTGAGGTTTTACCTTCTTGACATTGCCAATCTCTGGGAAACGCCATCCTAAAGGTTAGAGTTTTACTTTCCCAATGTTGCCAATCTATGGGCAATGCCAAATTCCTAGAAATTAGGGGAGTTTATACCTATCTATCATGTAACTCATGCAGCATAGAGTTCATGCTTGCGCATACACGATTCAATTGATTCACGAAGCTAATTATATATATCAATGAAAACGTTGCAAGTTCTATCTTATTACATTGCCCCCAAAGTCCCTAAGTGGCTTATTTGAAAAAATAAAATAAGTGAAATTAATCATAATAGTGACAGATCGAATCGTTGTTCCATGCTCCTAGAATTGGAATTCCAAACCGTTTCTGATTGCGTATGGGCCTTCCCAATTTGAATCGAATGCTCCCATATCCGAGAGAACTCGTTTCGGAACGAGATCCCTTACCTCAAAAGTACAATTTCGGACCCCAGTGTTAAAATGTTGCGCTACTCTTCTCTGGTGAGCTGCTAGCCTTAGCTCCACTTCTTTCCTTTTCTTATCAACCAAATTGAGGGACGCAAGAAAGTGTTCCTTGTTTACCTTTGGATCGAAGTGCCTTTTATAAGGAGAAGGGATTCCAGTTCAATTGGGATCTTAGCTTCTAATCCAAAGGAAAAGCATACCAGTTGGTGATTTGTGGGTTGACTTATAAGCCCATGATGCTAGCGAAAGCTCGTCAACCAAATTGCCTTTGGCTTTAGTTAATTGCTTCTTCAAGGTGGACTTGATGATTTTGTTCACCACCTCTACCTATCTGTTTGTCTACAATTGTGCCACCGTTGAGAAGCTCTTCTCGATTCCATACTATTTACAAAGCTGCTACTAGACCCATTCCACGGTCCAAGGTAAGCGGATCCATTCTATCCGTCCAAGGTACCCATCATAATACCCATGAGTGCACTCACAGTACCCCTACTTTGAGTATAACAGGAAACATTCTGAGTATTAACGATCTGTTCGCACGATTTTCCAAGCCTTTCTTACTTGATCTCATTTCCATTCATTTTTGCTAGACTATTCCACATCTTGTCCGTCCGTGATAAATAATTCAATATTTTATCCATGGATCACCATCAAAGAAACCACTCATGCATGTCATCATGAATCCTTTCAACATCGAGCCACCATCATCGGGACGCTTCCAGACGTCCCCATCAGTTATAGAACAAACTCTTCGAAGTTTCAAAGCTATCATATTGGATCCCTAGACCTAGCTTCAACATTCATCGTGGTATTGTCTCACCATTGAGCCCTAAGTAAAAGAACAATACTTCAGCATGACTCATAGACCATACACTTCGCCTCTATGAAGTTCCACCGAGAGGTCTCCCCCGAGTGGTTTCCCATCCAGGGGACTTCGCTGAGAGGTTTCCCACCGAGAGGTTTCCTATCGAATGGTTTCTTATCAAGAGGTTTTCCCTCGAGAGGTTGCCACCGAGAGGTTTTCCACCGAGTGATTTCCCATCGAGAGGTTTCCTACTGAGAGGTTTTCCACCGAGAGGTTTGCAATGAGAGGTTTTCCATTGACAAAAACCCTAGGTATGGACACCTTTTTCATGCTCCAAACTTGATGTGGCTTGAACTGTGAGCTTTGCCCATGTTCCAGAGTCCCACCTCTAATTTTCATCTAATTTGGAGTTGTTTGCCATTGATTTTCCCAAATCAACCACCTTTTTTCTAACTACACCAAAATACTAACAAACCATATCAAATCATTCACCCAACCATACATGTTATTAGATATCATCCAAAATAATAATTTAACTTAGAAATCATTTTTAAAATGCTAACTTTGATCATATTGACGTGTATAATGTAGTGAGATCAAGTAATCACTCACCAAATACCCTAAATAACCCTTTTAGATCCAAACCCGAATTGAATAGCAAGCAACCCGAATTCAATGTGCCAAAATGATGGGTTGATGTTCCTTTACGCTACTTACCTATCTAATGATCAATTTAAGAAAGTTTGAGTATAAAAGGTGAACGTTTTAGGTGAAATGATAAATAATGAAGGTTTAGGAATGTTTTTGTAAAATGAAAATGTGATACACTTCAGCCCCTACAATCCTCTTAGCTCTAAAATTTGAAATGGGATAGCGGGCTTGGGTTTAGGCCTGTTTAATTATCCCAATATCTGTCTATAAGCCCTTAAAACTTAAAACAACAATATCTCTCAAACGGTAAGTCCATTTTCTTATTATGACCACTCTGCGGAAAGAGAAACCATCACCCTGAAGCAATGAAAGTGGTTTCAAACCCTAAATCGACTCCTATCGAAAGTTATAGAACTTATAAGATTTTTAGGGTAAAAAGGTCAAGTAGAAATTTGATAAAAATAAAAATGTGGAAAATGTCCCTGAGAGCCATTTCCCAAAGCTATAGCCATACAGCCTCATATAAATTAAATAATAATATTTCACAATCCTTCGATATGTATAATACGGTTCGTTACACTCTCCCTCCATTGGGAATTTCACCCCCCATTGGGAATTTCACCCCCAACATCGCCAAATAAGTCAATGAATAGTCAACCAAAGTTACCTTACATGCTTAACAACCACGTGCAATCCTTAAACATTTCAAGTGAGCAATAATGCAATCAATAATATAAGTACAACGTACCCTAGCATGCGAGATACTAGACCACCCTATATGATATCAAAGGTGAAAGCATGCTTGATAAACAATATACCTTACCATGCAAAGAGCTTCAGATGTCGCCCTCATGCTCTCCACAGTATCTCAAATGCAGCCGCCTTCATTTTCGTTTTATTGAACCTTCATTAACTCGACCCCCTTCCTCCTAAGCTATTTGGTATTGCGCCCAACAACATGAACTAGCTTTACGAGGCCTCGAAACCTTGTAGTTCAATGTCGATATCATTAAACTGATCTAGTACGGTAGTCACGCTTAGGTTGTGCACAAACTTACCGAGGTGAGATATATGGAAGACATTGTGCACACCTGCCATCTTCTATGGTAAATCAACCTTATATGCTAGGTTCCTAATCCTCTCTACTATCAAAAAAGGACCTAGGAATCCCAGTGCCAACTTCGCCTTACTGCTAAATAGAATAATTTTTTTAAAAGGAGAAATCATCACAAACACCATATCATCAACAAAGAACTCCAAATCTCTATGTCTCCTACCGGCGTAACTCTTTTACCTATCGTAGGCAGCCTTCATCCTCTAGCGAATAATATCAATCTTCTCTAGGGTCTCTTCAATCATCTCTGGCCCAAGTATTAGTTTCTCCCTCGCTTCTCACCGACATGTAGGAGCATTACACAATCAGCCATATAATGCGTTGTACGGTACCATACCAATACTGGACTGATAACCATTGTTGAACGCGAGTTGTACTAAATGCAGGTAATCATCCCATAAGCCCCCAAAGTCAAGAATGCATGATCGTAAGAGTTCCTCTAATACATGATTCACTTCCTCGGTCTACCCGTTAGTTTGCGGGTGAGAAGCTGTACTGAGATGTCGTTCTATCCTCAATTCCACTTGTAAAATGTTCCAAAATCTACGAGTGAGCAGAGGGTCTCGGTCACTCACAATGCTCCTTGGCACACCATGGAATCACAATATCCATTTCACATAAAACTCGGCCAATTTGGATAATTTTTTGCTAGACTTAACGGGTATGAATCGAGCTTCTTTGTTAATCTATCGACTATGGCCCAAACGTTATCGTACCCTCCACTGGTCCTCAGCAATCCATCGACGAAATCCATTGATACTTATTCTCACTTCCAGACAGGAACCTCAAGCGATTGAATCAGCCCACTCGGTTTCTTCTTGTAAGATCCCATACATAGAGGCCTAAAACTAAGCACTACAGATGCTGCATTTATCTATAGTATTAGCTTCTGAGGACTAAATACGACTATGTTAATGGTATCGATAATATCAAAAGCTCTTGAGTATGAAACAGAACACAGATGCCAAAAACATGTTTTTTATTTCATTATATTTCAAAACCAAATGATTCACATTCACAACACATAATCCCAAATTCGTTCCGAGGCACAGATAAAATATACTTACTACAAATACGCCAAGAGCGGTATATGAATATACCCCCTTGGAGGATCAAAGTCATAACGTCATAATAGACTTAATACAAAACACATACATTAAAACATAAAACAAGAACCGAGCTCCTAAATAGCTATCTGTTTGCCTCCTGCAAGGCTCCAATAGCCTTATTCGTCATCCTACTGAAACGGGAAAAGACCTTAACCCCTCAGCCTACTCAAATTAATTTTGAGCGCCCGAGAGTTTAAGGGGAAAACATAAACTTCGAGTCAGACATAAAGCCTGGTATGAATAATATGATACATCTCAGAATATATATATATATATATATATATATGTTAAGTGAGACCACACCGCTTAGCGGAATGGGTTTCTATGAAAAAGAAAGATGACGTCTTTGCATGAGTCACCGGTGCAGCTATCTACAAAAAAATCCTTTATAAAGCTTCTATAATATCCAGCTAATCAAATAAAACTCTTTATCTCGGTCATCGTCTTGGGTTTCTTCCAATTATTCACAGCCTCAATCTAAGTCGGATCAACAGGCAACCCGTTCTCTAAGACTACATGACCAAGTAACTTCACTTCCTTCTTTCAAAAATCACATTTCGAAAACTTAGCCTTCAATTGATGCTCCCTTAATGTCTCGAGCATAATTCTAAGATAAACTTCATGCTCCTTCTCATCCTTAGAGTATATCAAAATATCATCTATAAAGACTAACACAAATCTATCCAAGTGCTTTTAGAAATTTTGGTTTATCAGATCCACAAAGAATGTTAGCGCATAAGTTAGTCTGAATGACATAACTGACCAGTCTTTCGATCCATACCTCGTTCTAAATGCCGTTAAAGGAATAATATCCTCGTCCACTCTAAGCCGATGAATCCCATCGCCAAATCCAACTGGAAAAATACCTTGGCTCCACTTAACTGATCAAACAAATCATCAATTCTTGGCAATGGATATCAATTCTTTATTGTCTTCTCATTCAACTTACGGTAATCGATACAAAGCCTTAACGATCCATCCGGCTTCTTAGCAAACACCACAACAGCTTCCCATGGCGAACTACTCGGTCGAATAAAATTCTTTCTATCCAAATCCACCAACTATACCTTCAACTCTTTCAACCTCGTAGGTGTCATCCTGCTTGGTGGCATACTCATCGATTTTGCTCCACGCACCAAATCAATCCGAAACTCAATGGCTCATTTTGGTAGTAATCCAATTACCGGCTCAAACACATCAGCAAATTCTCTAACTACAAGGACTCAATGCAACTCATCCTCCAACTCCATTATACCTAATAAAGAATTCACTTCATAATTAGGGTTCTCTATGGTATAAACTATCTGATCGTTCCAATCTGGGTGATTAAGTGATATTATTCTATCATTGCAAAATATCCTAGCATCATAATTACTTAACCAATCCATCCCAAGGATAATCCCAAATCCCATAAAGTCAAACATATGCAAACAACAATCAAATGTATGACCTAGCAAATCAAATTCTAAATGGTCACACCTCATCCCAAGTGTTGCATACCCTCCTATAGAATTTGCAACACTTATAGAAGTAACTAAGTATGAGGGCTCTACGTTAAGATTATCTACCAAACATCGAGAAATAAAAGAATGAGATGATCTAGTATCAAATAGAACGCTAACAGACATGCCGTGAATCTACAGCAAGCCTCCCAGAATAGCCTTCCCTTTCTCCTGCACAACTGGCCTTGAAGTTGCGGGCTCCAATGCATAAACTTGCCCCTTTCCTTCTCTAGTAGGCTCCGGGCATTTGTTCATGTAATGGCTTATCTGATCACAATTAAAACATCTGACATTATCCTTTCCAATAACTTCTTTTCCTTTTCCTTTTTCGGTTTGACACTCATGAGCATAGTGTCCCTTCTGATCACAATTGAAACATACCATTTCAGCTTTTCCCTTCCTCTGTCCTCCTCCCTTTTGAGCATTCTTCTTTTGAAAAAACTTTCATTTCTGGCTTTGTCCCACCTAGGCCTCCTTTATCTTCTTCCTTAAGCAAGCTAACATCTCTTCCTATTTCAATGCCATTTCCACCACTACATCACTTGAATCCCTTAAGTGTGTCAAGGTAGCGCTTTTCAACTCTGGCCTCAAGCCTCTTATAAGCTTCTCATTCCTCCTAATTACTATATCTACCAAAGCATACCCGTACCATGCCAACTCTTCAATCTTCTAGAATGGACATCTCCCTTTGTTCTATTTCCGCAAACTTCCTTACCTATGCCGATTGCGCCATCATCGACATAAACTTTTCTTGAAACCTCCTCCTAAACTCCTCCTAAATTATGGTTCCTTCATCAACACCAGCTATGACAATATTCCACCATAATAAGGAAGCTCCCTGAAGCAGTCTTGAAACCAGTCTCTTCTTTTGCTCGTTATTCAATTCTATGTCAGCAAAAATTCTCTCGCGGTGCAGTAGCCAATTTTCAATCCCAATCGCATCTTCAGTTCTAATGAATGGCTTCCCTTCATGCCTGGATAATCTCTACTCAAGTTAGCATATAGGTTAACCATCAGAGCTTTCGGAACTCCACCTCCTACAGCATTACCTCTAACAACCGCAGCTGCAATTCTAGCTTGCATCATGTTTACAAAGAACTGATACCTTACCAATGTCTATCTGGGGAACTCCAACACTAACTTTTCAGCTTGAGCCAGACCTACTCCTCTTCTAGCATTTGGTCGGGAATTTCCATTAGTGGTGGTGCTCTCTTCTCCAAGGTAAATTATGCTTCTTCTTCCTTCCATATCTGTATTCAAACATCGTGAGATACAGATGAATAACCTAACTAAGATAGGAGTCTAGAGATATAGCGTATACTTATATACATAGCAAATACAAGTACATTACTATAGCGTTATCCCATACCCCGATATTAACTCTAGTTATTAAGGATTATGTTTTCAAAACCAGTTTTAGTTAAAGAATTTCATAAACCATACTCTATTATCAAGCATTAACATCCCCTACCTAGAGGCCTAAAACTAAGCGCTACAGATGCTGCTGTCATCTATAATATTAGCTTCTGCGACTAAATACGGCTATGTCAATGATATCAATAATATTAGAATCACTTGAGTATGAAACAAAAAATAGATTTCAAAAACAACTTTTTATTTCATTACATTTCAAAACCAAATATTTCACATTCACAACACATAATCCCAAATTCGTTCCTAGGCACAGATAAAATATATTATAAAAATACACCAAGAGCGGTATATATAGAAACACCCTTGGATGACCAGAGTCATAGAGTCATAATAGACTTAATAAAAAACACCGCAGAAATACATCAAAACAGACAACAAGAACTGCAACTCCTAAATAGCTATCTGTTTGCCTCCTGCAAGCAAAAAGTGAGACCACGATGCTTCGCGGAACGGGTTTCCCCTCACTAACATCCTTTTAAAACACATCTTTTAAAATCCTTTACTTGCAATCAAAACTGATTAAATACTGTAAAGCATCATTACGTAAACATACATAAACATCCGGTAATAATGAACTAACTGTTCAAACACATAAGTTTTGTTAGGAAACTTTTAACCTTTTGCTGACTCGGGCCTACTAGACAAAATAATCAAAATTACTCTAACACCTGGTAGATATTATCCTTTTGGATTGTCTATCCTTAACTATCTATTAAATACTTCACTTCTGGACGGTCTGTTCCTAACTAAATCATTTCCCAGGTCTTCCTAATCCTAATGGTTTTTCGGGCTCACCAATTACTTATCTGTATACAAACATATATTTCTTTTGGTGTGTAATCATAATTTTAGTCAACCTATGACCAAGCCCTACACAGTAGAATTTTGGACAATAATTAGCTGGGGTTAATAGCTAATGTATAGGGCGCAAACGTATACCAATCCCATCGGGTATTCTAAAATCTGAGTCATTTTCACTTAGGGGTCCCCTCCTATAATTTTCCTTGAAATCATTTTCAAAATGATTTAAAACCTTAAATCAAACTTATACAAGGAAATTACATATTCTTTATGCTTTACTCAAAATCATATTGACACGTTATATATATATATATATATATATATATATATATATATATATATATATATCTCTTCTTTACTCAAACTTTAGTTGATGAAATTTAACCATCTAAAAGTACCTCTTTCTAAATCTTCGAAAGTACCTCTTTCGAAAACCAAGTGAAAACCTTTTAATTACCTAGGCCAATAGGCCAAAGCCTTACCTTTCGAAACCAATCATCAAACCGTTCGGAACTACTCATCAAACCTTTCAAAAACATTGAGAAGTAAACCTTTCGAAAGCAATAGAGCTTTGGACATCCTCCTTTAAAATCATTCTAATACATTGCCTTAGAAAAACCTTGGAAAACCTTCCATCTCAACCTTTCAAAACCATTGAATTAAAAGCTTTCGAAATCATTGAATTCATACCTTTCGAAACTAATGAACTAAACCTTTTGAAACCATTCAACTTAAACCTTTCGAAATCATTCATCTTAAACCTTTTAAAATGATTCAACTTAAACCTTTCAAAATCATTCAAAGAAAACCTTTCAAAGACTTACTGGGTTCAATTTAAAACAAGTGGAAATCTACTTTTAAAACCTTTTGACTCCATTGGAAGCATCCTTTCGACTTTGTTGAAAGCTCTGCTTCAAAAGCTTTAAACATACCATTTAAAACATTTGGCCTCTGCCTTTAAAAAAACTTCTTCGAAAGCTTTAGGTTATACTTAATTTATAAAACAAGGGTAAATCCCCTAAATCGATGCTTTCTTTCGAAATCATGGAGAAGTGGCTTGTTTTAAAACAAGTAAACCTTTCGTCTTTATCGAAAGGTCAAATCAAAACAAAACAAAAGCGGCAGTAACCTTTTGACTGTGTCAAAAGGATTCAAAACAAAATAGTGATAAAATAGCAGTACCCTTTTGACTTTGTCGGAAGGTCCAAAACAAAATAAATAAGTGGAAGTAACCTTTCAACTTTGTCGAAAGGTTTAAAATCTTTATTTTAGTTCTTTTCGAAAGCAACGTAGGTAAAAGCATTTGGTTTAAAAACAAACATACCCCAACCTCTTTGGCAACCAACCTTTCGACTTAGAACCCTTCGACTTTGTCTAATTCATTACGTACCAAGATACTTGATACCATATGCATTGAGCTTTGATCTTGTCGAAAGCTAGAACCTTTGATTTTGTCGAGAGGTCTGGGTCGGAAGGTCTAACGCCAAAATTGGCTGAAACATGCTAAAAATAGTGGCAGCGCATTTTTAAAAAATATTTGTTAACCAATGAGAATTTGAAAAACAAAGGCAGGTTAGTTGAAAAGTTATCCTTTTTAAGTTAAAAACAAGAATTAAATAATAATTTCATTTTATAAAATGCCCCTTCTCCTTAATTAAATATATAAAACATTTAAGTGTCATACATTAAACAATTTTATATGTTTATCAAGACACTTAGGAAAAATATGGAAAATTATAGAAATTCAATTTTAATATGTTGCCAACATATAAAAATTTCAAACCCAAAAAATCTTTATTTTAGCCGTAATTAATTTATAACCTAATAAATCATTTTCTTCACTAGAAAATTAATATAAAATCCATACTAACTCAGAAAATTATGAAAATTGAAACCCAATATTATTCCTGATCTATATTTAAATATTCAAGGCATTTGGATGTCATCTAATAGGTTTACATATCAAACATATCATAAAACTAGTATGAATATGCATAATTCACCAACAAACATATATATGACTTTAACCATCAAAACATAGCATATACTTGAAAAAACATTTCAGATCTAGTCTTAAAATCGAAATCCAAACGAAAATTGGATGTAGTATGTTTATTATCTTCCTTACCTTGAATCCTAGCTTTATCTCTTTTGAGAATAAAAATGGCGGCCGGCCTTGGTATAATTTTGGTTTGGTGAAAATGAAATGAACCTGAGTTTCTTTTGCTAAGGTTTAGGGTATAACCCTTTTCTATTTCCCATGTTGCCCTTACTCATTTCCAAACGCCTTTGCTTAGGTTATCTCATTTTAATTTATTTTTATTATGGAACGCCTACCCTTAGCTTAATCCAATCCCAACCCATTAATCTTCACATTATTTTATTTTATTTAACTAATTAAATATCCTAAACAATGTTATGAAAATGTGGGGTGTTACACTTCTGCCCTGCCTTAACCAACTGGTATTTCATGCACTTTAAAATGAATGCCCTGACATCCTTCTTCACCCCTTCAGAAATAATATGTTTGCTTCGTATCATGGTACATCTTATTACCGCCAGGATGTATAGTCAATCTAGAGTGATGGCACTTTCTCAGTACCCCATCCCTCAATTCATCTACATCTAGAACAAAAAATCTCCCATCCTTACGGAACTAACCATCGTGGCCATGTCCATACTACCTCATCTCATCAGACTCCATTCTCTACCCTATCTTCTTTATGGTCTCTACTAGTCTGACATCACACTTCTAACTAGTACTGATCCTCTCGATCAAAGTAGGTGATGGTAAAACTAGCCTGCTTCTCTATCTCCAAATTGCAATGAGTTCTGAAGTCATAACCAGCAATATACTCCGACTACTCCTACTAAAGGAACAACTCACCCAGATTGGTATGTCTTCTATTTAAAGCGTCAGCGACCATTTCCTTTACCAGGCATATAGGAAATACCAATATCGTAGGAGGCCAAGAACTCTATCCATCATTGTTGAAGGTCCTTCTAAGAGAAAGGTACTTTTAGTACTTATGGTCCGATAATAGCTTGAACCATTTTCCAAATAGATAATGCATTCAAGTCTTCAAAGCAAATAGAATCATCACTAATTTGAAATCATGGGTCGGGTAATTCCTCTCATGCGGCTTTTGCTGTCAACTAGAATAAGCGACAACTTTACGTTCTTGCCCCAATACCGCACCCAATTCGGTACCACAAGCATCTATGTATAACTTCATCCCCTCATTCCTATTCATAATGGCCAACACTAGTGCACTCATCAACCCTCATTCAGACTCACCAACACCTGCTCACTCCTCGCATCCCAAATAAAAGTTTTTTTTATCAATGGTCAGTGGTGCTTCTACCTTGGAGAAGTCCTTGATAAAGCATTTATAATATCCTACAAGCCCAAGGAAGCTTTTCACATCAGTAGCATTCTTTGGTTCGTTCCAATCTTGAATCACAACCACCATTGCAGGATCAACTGCTATACCCTGCATAGAGACGACATGGCCTAAGAACCTTACTTCTCTCCTCCAGAAGTGAAACTTCGAGAGCTTCACTCTCAGCCTATGCTTCCTCAACACTTCTAGCATAATCCTTAAGTGTGTCATGTGTTCCTCATCCGTCCTAGAATAGATCTGAAAATCATCCATGAATACAAGCACAAAATTATTTAGCTTATCCCTAAAGACACAGTTCATGAGATCAACAAAGTATGCTACATAATTGATTATCCCAAATGACATAACCAGACTCATAAAACCAGATGGCATCCAAAATGCAGTGATCGATGCACTTTCCTTTGCTACTCTTAATTGGTGAAACACCGTCGCAAGATCCAATTGAGAGAACACCTTCCCACCGTGGAGCTGATCGAATAAGTCATCCATATGTGGGACTGGATGCTTGTTCTTCCTTGTTACCTTATTCAACTTGCAGTAGTCTACAAAAAATTATAAAGAGCCATCCTCCTTGGTGGCAAATACTTTAGGTGCATCCCACTCAAATATACTCCTATGGTTGAACCTTTGTCTCAACAGGTCATTCATTTGCACCTCCGACACCTGCTCTTTAAGTGGCATATGCTTCAAAGGCATAACTATCGGTCTGGCTTCTTTCACTAGGTCTATGCGTAACTCAATCTCTTAGTGTGGTGGTAATCCGATCACCTTCTTAAATATATCCTAATACTCTCCAACGATAGAAACAGATGATAACTCATCATGCATGACCTTTAGCTAATATGTAAAGCTAATCAAATCATCTGGTAGGTAGCCAATCACTACCTTCTGCCCTTCTTCAGTCCCAATCGTCACTAACAACTTCTGACAATCCACCACTACTGCATACTTCCTTAGCAAATCCATTCCAAAAATAATCCCAAATCCAACGAATCCCAAAGTAAAGCAATCATAAATAAAAGGGCATTCATCACTGGATAAGACCATACCATGACAAACCTTAGTAAGACTAGTCGGGCTTCCAACAGGTTTCGTCATTACCAAAGGTCAGTCAACCATCTCAGGTTTTAATCCTAATCTATCTACTAGTTCAATAGATATAAAAGAATATAACGCCCCAGTATTGAACAAAACATGTATAGGAATGTTATAATTACCTTGAATAACGACGCTCTTCCCCTTCTCCTTTGTCTAGGGAGCACTTGACGAAGTTAGGACGACACCCAATGCATATGCCTTTGCTATCTACTTTTGTTTTGAAGGTTCTGGTAAATTCCTTTGCATATGTTCGAACTTGCCACAGTTGTAGCTCTTCTTCCCGTCGGCCTTATAGTCTTTGATCAGATGGCCTTTCTCTCCAGATCCATAGTAACTTTACCTTATTCTGATCACCCTTATTCTAGAATTGTTGCCTCCTCTTACCATCACATTTCTTCTTACCTTTACCTCCCGATTGCGGTTTTGGCTCTTCATTTACTACAACAGATTTATCCTTAGGATATAGGTTTCCAATTGAAGATCTCTGTCCATAAAATTCTCGAATGACCCATCGATATAGCCAACAAACTTCTCTCCCAGATAATCATCCAAGTCCATTAAGAACTCCTCATTCTTTTAAGCGGAGTATCCATAAACGAAAATCCATACTTCGACAAAATGTCAAACTCAGCCAGATACTCCATAACAGACATCTCTCCTTGCTATAGGATAGCAATTCTTTGGGAAAGTATCGACTTCTAAGTACTCGGTATATACATCTCCTTAAATCTAGCCTTGACCTAGTCACAAGAAATCTGAGCCTCGGGAGTAGTAATCTTAACAGCATCCCACCATCCTATAGCCCTTCCTTGAAGCTGTTTAGAAGCCAACTTCCTCTTTATTGCATCCTCTAATTCTATATCCTTAAAAATGCGCTTGTGGATACCAATCAATCATGCACATCAACAGCTAATTCCGTTTCAAGAAACAATTTGCCTCCTAAGGTAGAATAATTCTCTAGCTTAGCGAAATCAATTCTCAATGCTTACGAAGGAGCACCACCACCAACAGCTACATTAGGAGTAGCAGCTTAGAAATCCTACATAATATTCGCCATCATGGCGTTAAACATCGCTTGAAAGTTCAGGTTAGAAGCCCTCGAACCTTCTCCTTCTTCGACTCCAGAGGTGGAGTTCCTCATAGTATTTCTAATATGTCGACTCGTTCTTGATCAGTAATAAGAACGATCAATCTATCATAAAGATTATCGTGTCTGTGGTACTTGTGTGTGCCTACGACATATACTATAATATACTGCTATATAGCTTTAATATCAAAATATATAATAAGTGCGCTCTTCTCGATCTAGTCTTGAGTGATAGCTCCATCCCTATCTCTACTGGATCACAGTATCAACTTAGGTCAACTACACAACCTAAGCTATTTTACCAGATGTGACAATCGCTCAACACCACCGGCACCCAATATACATAAGATAGTGCGTTAATGTCATAGTCGACAAATGTAGGACATTGCCAATGGTTAAATGAAAAGAAAACCAATCACAAAATCTGTCATATATCTCACAGTGTATAGAATAAAATATAATATTCATTACAAATATAAAATAGTAGAGACGGTAATAATTAAGTGATCCAAAATTAGAGCATAGATCCATAGAGTTGTACAACATAGCAGTAGACTTTATACAAAACATAAATAAACCTAAACAAACTATCTTGAATATAAGAAAATAATATATGAGTCTCCACAGGGTTGCACAGCAGAATAAGCACATGTAAATCTATATATAATACGAGATAGTTCTACCTACTTGTCCTATGCACATCCACCGCAATCAGCAAGACCTGCTATCCAGTCTACTCATTTAAGTATACCTAAGAAAATTATAAGCAAAACATAAAATCTCGAGTAAGACAATAGTCTTATGTGAGCGATAAATGAATCTCAAAATACTATATATTTCGATATAGTAAGAAACATGGTATTAGAATCATCCTGACCTGTTCCTTTAACTAAAGAGTTGGTACATATATCATAATATGCTATTCTACTACCATAAAGCATACCAATAACCTATTATACTAATGAACGTCTAAGCATCAATCTCTAGGACTACCTACATCATGCGACATTCTTAGAGTGATAGGTGACTAGTGAAGCAACCATAACAACCATAACATTCATTAAACAATACTAAATGCCACTTGGTATACTTTGGATATATGATAACTCGTATGACCTTTCCACTGCCAGGGACTAATGGATAAATCGCAGTCTCCAGTATACTTGAAACTCTCCTCGAATCTGTTACTAGACCTATTCCATCGTCTAGGGTAAATAGATCCATTCCACCAATTCGAGGTACCAATAAAAGTACATATGAGTGCACTTACAATACCAATGCATTGAGTATAACAGGAAACATTCTGAATATCAACGAACCCTTTGCATAATTTTTCCAGCCCTTTATACTTCATCTCAATTCCATTCATCTTTGCCGGGCCATTCCACATCCCATCTTTTCACGATAGAACCATTTAACATTATATCTATGGGTCACCCTCAAAGAACTCCGACATATGGATCGTCATGACTCCTATCAACAACGAGCAACCATCATTGGAACATTTCATAACGTCCCCATCAATAATAGAACCAACTCTTCAAAGTTCTGAAGCCATCTTATTAGAGCCCTAGACCTAGCTTCAACCTTTATCGTGTTATCTCATCGCTACTGATCCCCAAGCAAACAAGCAAACAAATACCTCCAACATTACCCATAGACCATACACTTCACCTCCAGGATGTTCCACTAAGAGGTTTCATGCCAAAAGGTTTCTCATCGAGAGGTTTTCCACCAAAAGGTTTCAAACCAAGAGGTTTCCAGCCAAGAGGTTTTGAGCCGAGAGGTTTCTCATCGAGAGATTTTCCACCGGGAGGCATCCCGTCGGGAGGTTTCTGCCGAGAAGTTTCTCATTGAGAGGTTTCCCATCGAGAAGTTTTCCATTGAGAGGTTTCCCATCGAGCGGTCTCCCGTCAAGAGGTTTTCCTTCAAGAAGTTTCCCGTTTGGAGGTTTTCTATCGGGTGGTTTCCTACCAAGAGGTTTTCCACCGACCAAAACCTCTCAGTAACCACACCTTTTTCTTGCTTAAAACTTGGTGCAACTTGAATTGTGAGCTTTGCCTATTTTCTAGCGTTCCTCCTCCAAATTGCAACTAATTCGGAGTTGTTTTGCCTTTATTTTGAATAAGTCGACCACTTCTTTTCATAACTACACTACAATGCTAATACACTGTATCAAACCAATTCATCTAAGCATACATTTCCACAAATATCATCCAAAACAATTATTTAACATAGAAATAAGATTAAAAATGTTAACTTTAATCGTATTAACATGTACAAGATATTGAGATCAAATCACTCACCGAATACCCCAGATTACCGCTTTTAGGTCCAAATCTGAATTAGATAGCAAGCAACTCGAACCCCAAGGTACCAAAATGATGAGTTGAAGATCCTTTATGCTAGTTACCCCTCAATGACTAATTTAAACTAGTTTAAGTAGAAAAGGCGAAGGTTTTAAGGGAAAAAATGAATAATGGAGGTTTGGGAAATGTTTTTGTGAAGTGAAAAAGTAATTAACTTCAGCCCCTACAGTCCCCTAAGCTCGAAAATCCGAAATAGGCTTGGATTTAAGCGCGTTTAATTATCCCAATATCTGCCCGAAATCCCTTAAAACTTAAACAACAACATCTATCAAATAGTAAGTCAATTTTCCTATTGTAATCACTCTAAAGAAAGAGAAACCATCATCCTGAAGCAATGGATGTTATTTTAGACCCTAAATTGACTTCTATTGAAAGTTATAGGACTTATAAGGTTTTTAGGATCAAAATTGTCACATAGAAATTTGATAAAAATTATAAATGTGGAAAATGTCCCTAATAATCATTATCCAAAGTTATAATGTCATATAACCTCACATGAATAAAATAAAAATATTTTACTATTCTCCGATATTTAAAATACAGGTCCTACACGAATTGAGTTCCATTGTCCATGATGATTTTCTGAAGTAATCCGAACCAGTAAATAATATTTTTTGTCATGAAGTTAGTTACCATTTTCATTATAATCGTGACAAGCGATTCCGCTTTAGTCCACTTCATGAAGTATTCCACTGTGAATATTGCATATTTAGCTCCTCCCTTCGCAATTAATAGCTCTTCGATTAGATCAATTCCCCAGGCCACTAATGGGAATGGGTTAATCATTTGCATGATCTCTAAAGATAGGGCTCATGTGACTTTTCTAAAACTCTATCAACGGTCGCATAATTTGGAGTATTGTCAATAAGAAATATCCATAGTAAATTGCCTTTTAAGCCAAAGTTTTCCGATCGGTGTGATCACTACACCTTCCCACATGGATTTCCATAGGGATTTTCCTACCCTCATCCTTGGATATATACCGAAGTTGGGAGGTTGAGAATCCTCTTCTTTACAACACTTCTTCTTGCTTTATGAATCGAGGAGCTTTTTTGAGAAGTTTCTTTCATTCGTTTCGATCTCTTGAAAGGGTCCTTTAGTAGGTATTCTTTGATTGGAGTTATCCATGACTCCTCTTCATCCACGGTCTCAAAAATCCACTCAACATCCATTTGATCGATGCTTGGAGCCATCGAAACCTCCATCAAAACCAGGCCCATCATTTGTGCTTCTCCAAAACTAGATAATTTGGCCAATAAATCAGCTTTTTTGTTCTCTTTCCTAGGGATATTTATGATAGTGTGGTGTATTATGCCATCTAATAGTTCAAGTGACTTTGTCGGTTGAGGGGAAATTCTCATACCCTTTACTTGATATTCCTTTCTAATTTGACAAACCACTAGCCGAGAATCACTGAATACATCAAGTGTCCTTATCCCTAGTTCCTTTACTACCCTTAATCCCACTATTAGCACTTCGTACTCAGTGTGGGAAACTCCAGCCTTAGCACATAACAAATGGGTCGTCCTTTTGGGGTTTCGAGCACTACTCCTATGCCTAAACTGTGCTTCTTTGAAGCGTCATCTACAAATAACTTCCAATAGGAGACCGCATGGACATCGTCCTCTTCTTCGCCGTCATGCATGGTAAACTCAATGATGAAATCCATTAGCGCCAAACCATTTATCGCTCTCCTTGGATGGTAAGTACTGTCATATTAGCTCAACTCTATGTTCTACTTCAATAGTTACCCTAAAGTTTTGGGTTGGTACAACATTTGCTTCAATGGCCGATCCGTCGGCACTTTGATCATATGAGCTTAGAAATCAGTCCCAGCTTTCTCAATGCAATGGCAAGCAGTATGTTAGTTTTTCAAACTTTGGGTAATTACTATCGATGCCTATGAACCACTTACTAATGTATTAGATCGACCTTTGAATCCTCGCCTCTCCATTTACTAGTGTTGCATTTAGTGCATGACCAGACACTACCAAATAGATGAATAGTCCTCCCCGTCAAGTGGTTTAGACAAGACTAGTGGTGTCTCCATTTGTCTCAACAACTGCTCAAAAGCATCCTAATTGTCCTAACTCCACTCAAAGATTTTCTTGCCCTTCTTCGGAGCATCAAAGAAAAGCATGCATTTTTCCATTGCCTTTGAGAAGAACCGACAAGGCAGCGATCTTCCTAATCAAGCTTTGTAGTTGTTTCTTCATAGTCTGAGCAGTTACATTTCTCAAGGTGCTAATCTGCTCTAGGTTTGCCTCGATGCCCTATGACTTGACAATATATCCCAGAAACTTTCGCAATGCTACCCCGAAAGAACATTTTAATGGATTCGACTTCATTCCATATTTTCGTAGAACCTTAAACATTTCCAAAAGATCATCCAAATGGTTTCGTGATACTCACAAATTCACAAGCATGTCGTCCATGTATGCCTCAGTCATGCTCTGATTTGTTTCATGAGAATAGAAGTCACCAATCTTTGTATGTGACCCCTGGATTCTTCTAACAGAAAGGCATTGCTCGGTAGAATTACAGCCTCAAATTAGTTATAAATCTAGTATTCTCCTGATTCGACATATGCATTGGAATTTGGTTATAACCTAAATAAGCATCATGAATGAGAGTAACTCATGACCTATAGTTCCATCACTAGTCGGTCAACCTTGGGTAGAGGAAAGCTATACTTCGAGCATGCCTTATTAAGATCGAAAGAGTCGACAAACATACGCCATTTTCTATTTTATTTTTTGACCAATACATGGTTGGATACCCATTTAGGGTATAAACATCGTGAATAAAGCCATTTGCCATCAGCTTATCCACTTCTTCTTTTAATGCAGAGGATCGCTTCGAACCTAGATTGCGCCTTTTCTAGTTGACCGGTTTAAACTTCGAATCGATATTCTGTACATGACGTGCTATCTTCGATGATATCTCGTGCATATTTGAATGCATCCAAGCAAACATGCCTAGATTCCCTTAGAGGAAATTAATCGATTCCATCTTTAACTTAACGCCGAGCTGAAATCCAATCTTTAGAACCCATGTAAGGTCGTCTACATCGATTGGAACATTCACCATCAGCTTCGTCGACTTTGTTCGCCCGTCTAATGACTTCTTTCTGGGACCATAGTCTTATCAAACCTGCTATAGTTCTCGAGCATGGATTTGGGCTTTAATTGTTATGCTTGCGAAACTTGAATGTAGTAACTTCCCTCCACATTCTTGCCTTTCTCCCTTTGCTTTGCTTCTCTCAGCTCCACGACATAGCATTCCCTTCCTACGCTTTGTTCTCCTCTTTCCGATCTGACCCCATTCTCTATGAGGAACTTTATTATTAAACATCAAGGAGAATACACTATTCTAACGTCAAAAATGGTCAATGGGCCTAAGAAAGCGTTGTATGTCAAGTATTTATCTATAATAACGAATTTCTTAATTTGGACTATCCTACGATCTCCTTCACCCCGCTCCACTGGTAGATTGGTCGTCTCAATAGGTTGTTTTGCTTTGCCTTTAAAACCTTGGATTTTGATTTTACAAGCTATAACCTCCTTTATGTTAATCTTCATTTGATCGAGTGTCCTTCTGAATAGTTTGTTCATGGAACTTCCACTATCCACCAAGTCACAACATACCATTATCGGTCCAATACCTTCCATTATCACCATGGGGTAGAAATTTGGTGCTTCAACTCTATTAGCATCCATATTTTGGAACATAACATCATCCATTATCAGTTTCTATTGTTTGGTCAGAGCTCCGTCTTTTACAACGAAGCAGTCTTCCTATGGAACATGTTTTAGTGAGCTCACGTACTACTTTAATTACCTCCAGCTTTTCTCTATTGGATGGGGTCCTCCAACTATGGTACTGATAACCAGTCTTTCATCATTTCGCCTAGGCCCTTCTTCGCTTGGTCTAGATCGATTCCCTTGGGCAAGCGACCCCTAGGGCCTTGCAACTTGACCACCTTCTGGTGGTTGTTCAACATACTGTTGGAACTTGTTTTTCCTTATTAGTTCTTAAATAAGGTTCCTCAAATGGTGCCGCTCATTTGTGTTGTGGCTATGAATTTCATTAAAACGACAGAACTTTCTAGAGCGCCTTTCCTACTCGGTTGTCTCTTTCCAGGACTGCTTTTTATTTTATTTGGTCCCTTGAATAGAAGGTACATGTTTTCTTGAATATTATTTAGGGGCGTATAGTTTTCTAGTTTCATGTTCCTCAGATGTTTGTTATTTTTGTTACGCTTACCACCAGGGCCCTAATTCCTTTTCTTGTGGTTACCAGAATTTCCAACATTTATTATAACGTTGCCAGAGTCGTCTCCATCCTGTTTCATAGCCACGTTGCTCTGGGTAACTTCGTTCGACTATCCATCATTAGTTTTTCCTAAAGCTAGATTTACCTCTTCCAATCGTAGAATTATTGGAACTCTTCAATAGCCGTAGGTTGCTTCATTTTAGCCATCTACCAAAATCCTTGTTTGGGTAGTATGCCCCCGAATAATGCCATGAGTACCAAATCCTCTTTTGGATTACTTACTTCTGTAACAGCAACATTACACTGATTTGAGAACCCTTTCAATGATTCCTTATGTCCTTAAGATAGACTCAACAAGGACATCGCATCCTTAGATCATCCAACATGGAGTTAGAATGGCTCCAAGAACTTTCTGGCTAACTGTTCAAAAGTTGATAAAGATCTCGTTATGAGCCTAGTGAACCAAATCGATGCAATATCTTCCAAGAAAATAGAAAAACATCTACGAAAAAACAATCCATCACCTTGGAACCATCAATGTGCCATTCATACATGAGTAAATGTTGTCTAGGATCGGTAGAGCCATTACAATGACATTGTCAACATCATGAAATTTATAGGATACTCCACTCTTAATATGTTTTTAGTAAATGGAGTCTGCTTGGCGCGAAACCCCAATCTTTGTTCTTTCTACTGTAATTTCCTCAACCAACTATTTGACCATATCTGCAATGTATTCCTCGCTGACATGGTATTCCGAAGGTCAACTATTGATGGATGTGCCAAGTGTTTGACTCTGCAAATGGTGACGGTTCGCAAGCTAACGCCTAGGTCCTCCACCCTCTTAGAGAACCACTCCTTCGGACTTCCGTTGATGCCTAATTGGTTTTATTGATGCTTTTTGGACTCCAACACCATTAACTCTAGCATTCGAATCGTAGTCATCATCATCCAGCTGCAAGTCATCTTTTGAATTAGAAAAATTCAAAGCTTCAGCCCCTTATCCCTCTAATTGTCTTCAAAACCTCTCAGTATCGAGGCGATTCCTCTTAGTACCGAGTTGTTTCCTTTTAGATGGAACATTCTGATTTCTGCCAGCGAGCTCTTTTGTTACCCATATCAACCTTCTCCTTCTTTTTACGGTTTCCATCTCACCAATTCTGACCAGAAACAGATGAGTTTTCTTCTTCAGCTTTGGCAGGTGAAACTTCAGTTCCATTCCTTCTGGTTCTACGTCGTTGCCAAACGAATGGTGCCATGCTAACATCCATCTTCTTTATCAAGGCCTTTGGACTATCAGCCAAATTCCGGTTCAACTCCTGCATTATTTCGTCAGTCTCACCCCTTGTGATGACTTCATGTTGACCAGATGGGCCTGGTACTGCCTACCGATTTCCTATTTCGATACACTGGGCATTCCCTTCATTTCCACCAACCTCCATTCCAGATGATCATCCTCTTTTAGGTGCCACTTACAATGATCACCAAGTTTTCAAATTCTTTAAAGAAAATCTTCTAGATCTTACTACCTTATTCCTCTAAACCCAAAATAACAAGCTAGATCTAATCATAAGAATCAAGTTCTCAGTGTAATTACTAAAACGTTGATGCCAAAATTGGTACAACATCCAATACCCATTGAAATAAATGAGATCTAGCAGGAAATATAATGAAACAGTAAGAATACTAAGTGTTTATAGTGTTTCATTAATCTCTGGCCTACGTCCAGTATTATATTTGGTTATTATTGATTTGAGAGAGAGTTTGAGAGGATTAGGGAGATTTAGAAGTCACAAGTACAAGTGATTGACAACTTCCTAAAGCCAAGAATAGTCAACAATGTCTGTCTTGATGACTATGGAGAGAAGTGGTAGGAAATGAAGATAATACAAAAGCCAAAAGCCCTATTTCAATAGCTGTTGGTTCTGTATTTATAAGGGAATTCGTCGCTAGACTTGAAGGCCTACAAAGTAGAAGATCCACATCCAAGTCAAGGGTCCAGGAGAGCTGAAGTCGGCCTAATCTTCAACAAACAGCTCTAAGTGAAGGCATATAGGATCATTTTAAGTAATGCAACTTATATACACACACGCACACACACGCACACACACGTTTGAGTGTATAAAACTAACTATATTAAGCAGAGAATAATAATTAAATACAAACAAGGAAATAATAAAAGTGTGTACACCAGATATTTTATACTGGTTCAGACCATTTATCGTACAACTAGTCCAGAAGCTCCCCTTTGGTATTTCCTTTAACCAACTAACCCTCGCTTTGCCTGGAGTAATAGGATAATACAAAAGAATGTCTTTGATAATTTTGTATTCCAAATAACATAGATTTTGGCTGATAGTACAAATCTTTCTATGAGCTCCTTTGATTATATGAGTGTGAATGCTTTGAGTGGTAGGAAGTTTTTTAATCGAAATTATAGTTTGGCTATGATAGATTGAGAGTATGTAAGCAATGCATGCACAAGAGAGTAATAAGAAATCAAGAGAGAATAGATTTAATTCATTTAATTTGTCAATCTCATTCATTGTAGTATTCATAGATTTAAAGAGATGCAGATGAGTTGTTACTGTTAGATAAGGTCCATTCATTTTAATGGCTACAGCCTTTTGATGAAATGTTGATTCTATTCATTTAATAGAAGTGTCTATTTAGATTTTTGGAGTTGTTCAAATGATAGGCGTTTGTAGGAAAACCTCAGACGTCTGTAGCTTTAGGAAATAATTTTCCAAGTATTGTCACAGACGTCTGTGGATGGTAAATTTAGTTTTCAATGTATTTTAGTGTATATGAAGTCGTGTTTATATGTATACTCAAGGAGACCGTACAATGTTTTATCTAAGACTCTTAACATACTAGAATAACCTTACTTAATCATAGCATGGACTATAGGTCATTGTTTGTCTTCGAGTCCCAATATCTTTGAGCATGATGATCACTCATACTATATAACCATAATCTTGATAATATGCATAATATACATGATCGTATAGTTGTTGTCATTGAAACCATAGAATAGAGGTTTTAACATCTTCCTCATTTTTTAAGATGACAACTATACAATCAAACATAAGAGATATTATAGTCATTCATAATCAAAAATAGAAAAGGTGAATTTTATCTCCTCTTTTGTATATGCATATATTTCTCCCCCTATGTTATTATCAAAACAAAAGAAAAGATAGTACATATACATTAAATATATATAGTGATAAATATGTCATAGATACGTGAATGTAATAATTGAAGGTAAATACGTACAAGTAAGGACAATCAAAATTATGTTTTAAAAGGTAAATAATAAAATGCATTAAGAAGTGAAGCATAAACACAAGTGACAAATAGAACAGATAAAAATAGCAGAAAGAAATAGGCTATTTGTACTGATTTGAGGAATAGGAAAATCCGTTGTAATTCTCATAGTACACCCAAAATGATGAAGGATCTTGGTTGTATGCTCCTGGTCAGTTAGTTTGATCGTAATATTCTTTATTTTCCTAAATAGAAAGTCCTTGGAAAGCGTGTAAGGTTGATGTTGAAATTGATGAGGTCGGATAAGTTCATATCGTTACAATCTTTTTCCTTCACTTAAGGTTGATCTTGCGCAGTAGTCTTCCCTTTGTTGTGAGAAGTTCCTTTATGAGAAGTTTGAGCATGGTAAATTAGTGTTTGAGTTCGAGGAGGGGGTGTAGGTTAACGAGAAGATGACAATCGAGAGGATGATCTGCCACGTACCTTTCTCATTGCTTTTCTTAAGGTGGAGACGATCTTTTCTAAAGTCTTTTCCATTTTAATCAATGTTGAGAAGGAACATTCCAAGCAAGTCATTTTACTATTTAAAGCCCGTTGGTTGGCCGTCATTAACCTTTGATTTTTAAGTGTTAAATAACGGATTGGTTCATTTTGCATTAGTTCAATACGAGCTTCTTAATCTTTGACTTGGAATAGTACTCGGTAGCATGAATTGAGGAGGTAGGTTGCTGTGAAGGATGAGGTGAATAAGTATGTTGAGGAGCAGGAGTGGGTTGATTACCATGATGTGCTTGTTGTTGCTGTTGTTATGACCATTTTTCCAACGAGATAGTTGGAGGTGATTGTTGGGGAAGGTGCGTTAAAGATAAAAATCTTACTTTACTCTCTTTAACAGGGATTTCTGCAAAATGAGAGATATAAGAGGGTACCCAAGAGCATGTAATAGACACATAATATATGGAGTATATATAATCGTGTATCGGTGATGAGACCGAAAGCTTTTTATTTCATCATGAATGAAATTATCCCAATTTATTTGTATCCACCAAAAACAGCATAAATGGCTTTGTGGTCGTTGTCGTAGATTTGTTCATGACTTCCTAGGCATGGAATTATCATATTGCCAATTATACGGCTTAACAACCTAGCATTTGGACGCAGGTAAATAGATTTCCATTGTGGCATTCTATCTTCCCAAATTTGATGCGTTATTTCATCTCGTGGTAAATTCCTGTGGTCGGGACCTTCTTTTAAATTAATTCCGAACGAACAACAATTAAGTGTAAGACCAATAGTGTTTACGTTAATCTTTAAAAAACGTCTGTAAACATTCGCCCATAACCAACCATCATCATTGTCAGGAATTGAAATATCTCTACTACACAAATTGGCATAAAAAAGAAAGATTTCCAATTAATCAATTTGTACCACATTTCCATCGAAATTGATTAAATCCCAACAGTTGGAGGCCACGGTAAGTTCTTGAACGCCATATTCGCCAAATTTACATAATCTGTAGTATGGATCGGAATGAAGCTTCTTTTGTTTGAGCTCGTCAAATATCCTGTCAGCAATCGCGCTATTTCGAAGTCACTCATTGACTAAGAGGTTTTGAGAAGAAGAGGATTGAACTTTCTTGGATCGTTTGTTAACTGGAGTTTTGCCTTGTGAGCCATTAGTGAGCAATTTGAGATTTTAGGAATTAGGGCTTGAGTGTAGTTTGAGATTAGGCTGGTGAAAAGTTGAAAAGGGTTATATATGGTTGCTGTTAAAGTAGAATTGAAGCAGCGATGGACTTTTGTGGTATTACCATAGATGTCTGTTGTTGTAGAAAAACATTTAGCGAAAACATATAACAGACGTTTGTGGTTCAGAAAATTGTTTTCTTGAAATCTCTGAGAGAAGTTTTTGATATTGTTACAGACGTCTGTGGTCTATTTTCTAAGAAATTATGCATTAAAATGAAAATATCAATCTTTATTTATTGAAATTTCAAGAGAAATGTTTGTCATTATTTTAGTTGTATTTAGAGAGGTCATATATATCCCATGAATTCGGTTCAACCATTGTGTCGTCAATTAACGGCTTTAGTAGAGACCAGCTTCGACGAGCTGGAGTGTCAATCCTGTCTTGTTGTGATGGTCCTGGCTTGCGTAAATTTCTTTGAGTAATGTTATACACTTTTATAGGAGTTTCTTATAAGCGAGGAGATCTTTTATGTATGCAATTTTTTGTTGGTGAATGACCACAAATTGTTAGAATACATTTTTTGAGAAAATTTAGATGAGATCCTAGACGTCGTTGCTCATAATAAATTTCACGTTGAACTCCCGTCATTTCTTATTGATAGTGATACATTTCATCAACTTTTTCGGTGAGAGATGTTGACTGTAGATCAATTGACTATTTAGCTTTCTTTTCCTTAGGAGAAAAAAGCCAGTGTGATACTTAGGTGATGCAACAATGTTCAGAGAGGTTAAGCGAATTGATGGAGGTGTGGATTTAGCTGGTGAAACAAAGGTGCTATTTAATGAGGGTGATTTATAGTTTTCGGTGGAATAAGTGGAGTCGTGATTAGAAGACATTTTGAGTTGAAGATGGTAATTGGTAAAAGAAAATATGTATGTAGTTCGTATGAAAAATTGGTTTATATGAAAGTTGGTTTACTATATATAGCATTTTAGGTTTTAGAAAAAAAAAATTAACTAGGGAATTTTAACAAGCTTAGTTACTTTTATGAGGATTAAATTATTTTGTGCTTAAATATTCAAATTTCATCGTGTATAATTTTTATAAGTTAAATAATTTTTAATTTAATTTACCAATTCATTTAAGAGCATATTCCTAGATCTCGTCTTAATTTAATAAAAGTTAGTTCGTTTTGTGGTTTGGTAAAAATATTAGCAATTTGTTTTTTGGTATTTACAAAATTCTAGTGATATAATTCCTTTTTCCACATCATCTTAGAAAATAGTGACGAATATCAATATGTTTTTTTTGAGAATGGTTACTCGGATTTATTGCTAAATTTATGGCATTAGTACACTATATATAAAAGAATTTGTTATATTTTACCGAAATCTAGAAGAGGTTGTTGCATATAGATTACTGTGCACATACTAAAGCCGTTGAGACGTATTCAGGTTCACACGTCGTGAGTGAAACACAGTTTTGTTGTTTACTAAACCACGAAACTAAAGATTGGCCAATAAAATGACATGTGCCACTTGTGATTTTTCTATTTATTTTACAATCCTTGAAATCAGCATCACTATATGACACGTGCTCGAACGAGCTTCCTTTTGGGTAGAAAAGTCCATACTCTTTAGTATTTATAAAATATCTTAAGACTCGTTTTACCGCCCTATGATGTGATTCCTTTGGCTTTCCTTGAAACTGAGCACATAAGCATACACTCGTCAAAATATCCATTCTACTTTCCGTTAAGTATAGCAGAGATCCTACGATACTTCGGTATAATTTATGGTCAAAATCTTTTCCATTTTCATCTTTATCTAAATGTAGATAGTTCTCATCGGAGTTAGTTTACTTGAAATAATATCCATTCCAAAACGTTTTAATAAACCTTGACTGTATTATTCATGATCTATAAAAATTCAATTTTCTAGTTATCTTATTTGCAAACCCAAGAAATAGTTTAATTCACCCAGATGTGACATTTCAAATTCATTTTTCGTAATGTCAGAAAATTTGTTGCATAATTTTTCATTAGTTGAACCAAAAATAATGTCATCAACATATATTCGTACAACTAATATGTCATTTTTTTGCTCGTTTTATAAATAAAGTAAAATCTATTTACCAATTTGAAAACCGAAATTTTGTAAATGAGTTTTTAATCTTTCGTACTAAGAACGAGGTGCTTTTTTTAATTCATATAGAGCCTTTTTAAGTTTAAATACACGATCAAGATATTTTTCATGAATAATAGTGGAGGTTGTTCAACATAAACCTTTTCTTTTATAAAGCCATTTAGAAAAAGCACTTTTTATGCCGATTTGAAAAGGATTAAAATTATGATGACATGCGACAGTAATTAATGTTTGTATTGTTTCTATACGTGCTACGAAAGCAAATGTCTCTTCAAAGTCAATTCCTTCTTCTTGATTATATTATTGAGCTACTAATCTTGTTTTACTTTGAATAATATTTCCATTTTCATCCACATTATTTTTAAAAATCCATTTAGTTCCTATTATAGATTGATTGGTTGGTTTCGGTACAAGTTCCCACACATCATTTATTTCAAATTGATTAAGTTCTTCTTGCATTGCAATAATCCAAAAATCATCTTTTGATGCTTCTTTATAATTTTTTAGTTCAAAATTTGATATAAATGCAACATTTCTCATTTAATTTAACTGTTTTCTGGTTGATACAATTGTATTTAAATCATGGATAATATTATTAATAGGATGGTCTCTTAATATCCTAGGTGGTGACATTATTTCATTATCATTATTGTTATTGACATTATTATTATTATTTTCATGTATAGGTGTAATAGTTTTATTTACAACTTCTTCATAATCGTCATTTTTATTATTTGTATAGTTTTCATGAAATGATACATGCAAACTTTCTTCTATAATGTTTTTTCGTTTATTAAAAATTCTATACGCTTTACTTCAATCTAAATATCCAACAAATATCCCCTCATCGGCTTTAGAATCGAATTTTCTAGATAATCTTTTGTGTTTAAGGTAAAACATTTTGATCCAAATACTTGAAAATATGACATTAGTTTTTGAAACAAATTTCAAAACATGTATTTTTAGTCATTAGTTTAAGTGTTACACGATTCAATACATGACATGCGGTAGTAACCGCTTAAGCCCAAAAACTTTTCGGCAGGTTACTGCTATTTAATAAGGTTCGTGCATATTCTTGTAAATTTTGATTTTTCCTTTCTATAACACCATTTTGTTGTCATGGAAATGAGAAATTATGACTAATTCCCTATTCGTTGCAAAAAATTATAAATAGTCCATTTCCAAATGCAAAAATTTGTAAATAGTTCGTTTTCAAATTCGCTTCCACGATTACTTTATACACTTTAATTTTTAATTTCATCAAATTTATGATTCGTTTAGATAAAAATTTGAACATTTCAAAATTTTCACTTTTATGTTTTAAAAATAATTTCCAAGTATATCTTCAAAAATCATCAACAATTACAAAAACATGTTTGTTATGATTTATAAAGCGTACTTGAGTCGGTTTGAATAAATCTAGATGAAGTAGTTTGAGAGATTTGTTTGTGGAGATTTCCTTTTTAGATTTAAAAGAACTTGTCTTTAGTTACCAAGTTGATAGGCATTACACAAGATTTTAACTTTGTAGTTGATCTTAGGTAATCCTTTAACTAATTCATTTTTAGCAAGTTTGTTAATATTTTTATAATTTATGTAACAAAAATGTTTATGCCGTAACCATAGATCATCCTGATTTTTTTGCTAATCATAAATTCTTGTTTTTTTTATATTCATGTTTAGAACATATATGTTATGATTCCTAAATCCTTTAAAAATTAGATTTTTATCTTGGTCAAAGATATTGCATTGTTTTCTCGAAATCAATTTTAAATCCTTTATCACATAATTAACTTATACGTAATATGTTATGTTTCAAATTCAATACTAATAAAACATTATTAATGAGAGGAGAAATAGAAATAACAATATTAATGAATTCTCCAATGCTGATGACAAATCCTTTTGAATTGTCTTTGAATGTCATCGAGTCGCCAACGATATATGTAATATTGGGTAACATATGAGCATTTCCAGTCATATGCTTAGAGCAACCACTATCAAGTATCCATTTATCTTTACTTTTATTTTAATTTTGGGTACCTGCAAAATAAGAAAAATTTAATTGGTACCCATATTCTTTGTTTAGGATCATTCGTGTTAGTGGAAGAAGGTAGCCATACCCACGAGGATTTGGTTCCTTTATAAATTTAATTATTGTTATGCACAACTTTCTTCAAATATTCATCAATATATTTTTGTCTAATTGGCTTATTATTTGTTTTAGGAATCCATATTTTGACCGTATTTGTGTATGAATTTTTAATCTTGGTTTCTAACTTTGGCTTTTTGAATTTTGGTGTAAAATGTGCTATGCTTTTTTGAGTTGGTTTGCTTTTAAAACCCAATCCATTTCTGTTTCCAGATGGTATATGTATTTTAATCAAACTCTCTAAATTTGTTACGATTTGTTGAACTTTGTCATATTATTTGTTATTTTATCCAACTTACTTTTAAGATCACAAATTTCAATATTTCTACATTCTAAATTTGTTTGTAATTCTAATTTTTCTTTTTCAAGGTTAACTTTTTCTAAATCTTTTAAGAAATTGTTATTTTGAGATAATAACGTTGCACATTTTTTTTAAATAATTTCTAGTTCTTCTTCTAAGATAGCTTTTTCATCTTTTAATAATCCAGTTTCTAATTCTGCTCTAGTTAACTTTCCTACATATTCCTTATTTAATTTTTTAGTTTCTCTATACTTATCATCTAATTCAATGCTAATTTCTATTATTCATCATAAGTAAGTTCAGGTCGTACCTCATCAGTGTTAGCTATAAAACACACATTTGCTTGCTTCGAGTCGCTTTTACGATCACTGTTAGATGAAGAAAATGAATCTGAATCATACCATGTTACTTGAAAAATCTTTTCCATTTCTTAAATTTTACAAATTTTATTTTCTTTTGTCTTTATTGAGCTGTGGAAAATCCTTCTTTATGTGGCTAAATTTTTCATACTCATAACATTCAATTGATGTTTGAGTTAAGGAGTCTGGTTTGCCACCATTTTGAAATCCGATCATCTTCTTGAACTTCTTAAATTTATTGTAGATTTTGGTAATAAAAACAATCTCATCTTTGTCTAAGTCCGAATCTTCGTTATTTGCTTGGAATGTCATATTTTTCTTTTCATGATTTTGATCCTTTCTAGCCTACAAGTTAGCTTCATACAACATCAGATTTCCTGTTAGCTCTTTGACTTTAAGTGTAGAAAGACCAGTAGCTTGTTCAATGGCTGAAACTTTCCTTTCCCATTTATTTGTTAAAGAGTTTTAAATTCGAGTTACTAAATCAAAACATATGAATTTGACTCAATGTGCCACGAGATCGTGGTGAACGGTTTGAAATCTAGCATACATATCAATAATTGATTCACTCTTTTTGAAAGATAAAAATTGGTTTTGTAAAATCAAAATTTTAGTTTGCTTGACTTTAGTTATTCCTTCGTGTGTGACTTGTAAAGTGTGCCCTATATCATATGCAGTGGTATGAAGCATGACACGTGAAAACTCATTTTGTCAAGTGAGAAAAAAAATACATTCATAATTTTGGCATTGTTAGATGCATTGCTTTTATGCATCAGACCAAGTGCTAATGTCGGTGTCAGGTGCCTCGTATTTGTTTTGAGGTGCTATCCATATTTCTATCCCATTTTCTTCTATAATAATTCTCATACGGGTTGACCAATAAGCATAATTAGAACCATTAAATAGTGGAAGATGAGCAGTTGATTAACCTTCTTGAAATATGCTTTCCATATTAATGATTTTTCAACTATGTTTTACTATAACTTGAAACGACCTTGCTTTGATACCAAATGAAATTCTATAGGATCTTTTTAAGTAACGCAACTTATATATACACACACACGTGTGAGAGTGTATGTAACCAACTATATTAAGCAGAGAATAATAATTAAATATAAATAAGGTAAATAATAAAAGCGAGCACGCTAGATATTTCATACTGGTTCAGACATCCCGTCCTACGTTTAGTCTCGAAGCTTCCCTTCAGTATTTCCTTTAGCCTACTAACCTTTGCTTCATCCGGAGAAATAGGCTAATACAAAAGTATATCTCTAACAATCTTGTGTTCCAAATAACATGATTTTCACTGATAGTACAAATCTTCCAATGATCTCCTTTGAGTATGTGAATGTGAATGATTTGAGTTGTAGGAAGTGGTTTAACCAAAATTATATTTTGGTCATGATAGATTGAGAGGATGGAAGCAATGTATGCACCAGAGAGTAATAATAAATCAAGAGAGAATAGATTCAATTAATTATATTCAATTATTTTGTCAACCTCAATCATTATAGTATTTATAGATCAAATGAGATGCAGATAAGGAGTTGTTACCGTTAGATAAGGTCTATTCATTATAATGTCTACAACCTTTCGGTGAAGTGTTGGTATCTATTCATTTAATAAAGGTGTCTATTTAGATTTTTGCAGTTGTTCAAATGTCATACGTCTTTGTGAAAGCCTCAGACATCTGTGGCTTCAGGAAATAATTTCCTGAGTATTGTTACAGACGTCTGTGGTTTTTGCTCAGAAGTATGTGGATGGTAAATTCATTTTTCAATGCATTTTATTGTATAAGAAATTGTGTGTGTATGTATACTCAAGGAGATTGTACAATATTTTATCTATAACTCTTAACATACTAGAATAACCTTATTTAATCATAGAATGATCCATATGTCTTTGTTTGTATTCAGATCCCAATATCTTTGAGCATGCTGATCTACCGTAGTATATACATGTAATCATAATGAGACGTACAATATAAATGATTGTATAGCTGTTATCATTGAAACTATAGAATAGATGTTCTAACAATTGGTATCGAGAGGAACATCTCAGTGCTGATAGGTTTATGTAGGGAAAAAGCTTCCCTTCTTTGATTTTGCTTCCTATATCCTATTTGTTGCATTCAAAACACTTTTCCTTGAAGGTTGAGTTATTTTTGTTAATTTCCTTGTTAGTGCTCATATTTCTCTGCTTTTACTGCTTTCTTCTCGAGAATCCTTAGAGTCGCTCATCTATTCTTTAAGAAAATCAATTCATGGTAATCTCTTGAGCAAGAGCTTCAAGTATAAGAGGTTTTAGAGGTTCATGGTTGAAACAAAAGCTCTTAGTACTGAGAGGTTCCTCTCGGTACCAAAATGTCCAATTTCCCTCTTTGTCTTTGAAACTTATTGGCTATAGTCCTATGGTCCTTCTAAGTTGTTTCCAAGTACATGAATTGTTTTGTCTTCGTCTTGATGTTCTAACTTCCATTGAAAAACTGCTTAGTTAAAAAGCTGGTTAACAGTTATTTTATGGAAGTTACAGCAGTAATCTTTTTTGGAAGGATAGCTCGGATAAATTAAAACATGGAAAGGAAGGTTCTAGTTAAGGAATTAATAGTTAGAAATAGTGATATATACATACATACATATACATATAACCACGCTTACTGACTAAAAATAAAAATCTATTTATATTGTGTGATATACGTTGATATCCACATTAATTATAATTAGGATGTCTAATTATAAATAGCATAGCAAATTATAGGATTAGGAGGTATAGATGGAAATTAGGTAGTTACTCCAAAATTAATAGGGCAATAAATGTGCAGTTATTAGGGAGTTACAGGAAGTAAATAAGGACATAAATGTGTTTAGTGGGACTGGATAAAGGGTTTAATATGCGTTTATAGGGGTATAAAATAGGCATAATAGGGTTAGTATGAATAAATAGATGTTATTAGAGATTGTGCAAATACAATAATAATGACCATTTATTAAAGACAATTGACTTTTATGAAGCATAGTCAATAAACATATAAGATAGGAATTAAATACTTGGAGGCAATATAATTTTCATAGCAGGAAATTATACAGCCTCCGTTATAGTTTAGAACGAGCTTGAATAAGTGGGCCTAGCCCGACATTTAAGCTTTGGTTTTGGTTAAAAAGGATGGGATGCGAGGTTGGTAGAGTTACATAACAGATGTCTTCTCTTCACCTAGAGGCTAATAACAATCGTGTGTGCTTACTACTGATGTGGGACACTTCCAACCATAGAACCCATGGGAATGGGATATGCAGTTGCATATAAGTAGGGGAAATATACCACGGGTTCGCCTCATATTTGTAGTATTAAATGGCCTGGTACTTTTAAGAAAATGGGGTCTATTTCATTTCTACTAAGAGGCATTAAGTAACTGAAATGATAATTTTCATTGACTTATATTAACATTGTCTAATTGGGATTTTGGCTATGGAGATTTATGGGCAATGTCAGTATTGTTGTTGAACCAATATTTAGTAGTAGGACTGGATTATAGGTTATGAACACCAGCATTCTCGAGTGGTCAATAACAAAGCCTCGGATTATGCCTTAACGGATTTCGCTTCTTATAGTGTAGAATACATATGGGATACACAAAGACATTAAATTTTAATTAATTGGTTGTTTGTTTGTCAGAGGTGGGATGATTAATCCTTATATGAATCTTTGAGATGCATTAATAATACATAATTAAATTATTAATTCATATCTAGGGGACATCGGTCTCTATAGCTAGAACCGATCGACTAGGGATTATGTAACGAGGTCCATCTTTAGGGTTAAGGTATTAAATGGCTGTTGAGTCTGCTTCCTTCCTATTTAAGAAGTATTAAGTGGTTGGGATTTTTAGGTAGCACAATGTTTATATATACATGTATGCGTGTATGTATGTAAATAAGCATATATATAGAGAGTTATACGCCAGAGGAGGTTAGACATATCGTACATGCATCTAGGATTGAATGGATTAGCCGTGAATAATGGATATAACACATAAATAGAAATTAATCGACATAAATTAGTGTTATGGATAAAATATGTAATTTTTCCAGTCACCAAAATGTTGTTTTGACCCCATCCTCATTACAACCCACAAGATATAGAGGGCATGCTACTAGTACAAGACGGGAACTACATATGGTAAAGTATTTCCTTTCATGCTCAGTGCTAGCAAAACCACCATATGCCAAAGGAACAATATTGATTTCAAGGTAGTAGCCTTGATCAACATATATATTTACCTATTCTGTTGTGAGTTTATACAGATAGCTCTCCGATATACTTTAGGTAACTTATGTTTACTACAGTTTACCAAAACTAACGATCCCAGCCCTAATGGAATTGGGTTTCGAATTAGTATAAACTCGGGCTCATTAAGGTGTGGGTTGTTACATACCCAATATCTGGATCTTCTTTGATGTTATCTAAATTTGTGGTAGTCGTTTTAGCACCAAAATCCTACGCTCGAGCATTGGGTCCAACGTTATTACTAGTATCTTGCAAATTTTCCTCATTATTTTCAAGTAGAATGCATCAAGTTGTAGCAACATAGGGTGGTACTAAGTTGATTCCTATCAGTACTGAGTTGCCCTGCTCTAGCCAAAACTTGGCCACTTCCTCCAGCCACTCTCCTTGATATTCCAACAATCCACTCCTTCATCTTTCACTTCTCGTCTCTCCTATTCTGATTCAAGGAGAACAAACTCAGTTCTTCAGAACTTGCCGGTACTGCATCCTTGCAGCTTTTCCTTTGCCTCTGAGACTACTGAGTTAACAGGGCAATGTTAGCGTCCATCTTCTCTATAAGAGCCTTTTGTCTATCCACCACTCTTTGATTTATCTTTATCATCAACCTATCGAAGTTGACTCTTGACGCCATCTCTGGTGGGGATTGTTGAATATGCGCTTTGCGCTTATATGATTTTTGTTTGATGATAATAAACATATATACATTCGTTTAAATGTATTTGTTAATATACTATTCTATTTTTCACAGTTTAAATAAATATTTGTTGAATGAAATAAATTACACAGGTATTTTATTCAAATAAATATTTATTACATTTTTGAATAGTACAATTTCAAGCTCTCACTATAACTATACAACCTTGATTACAATTACATCACATTTCATATTTATAGTTCACCTCACTACATATCACTCACACTCGTATTTATCTTCAACTTCCTTCCAGTTTGAATCCAGCATCTGAGCAATCTGCAAAAAAATAAACTAACGCAGTAAAATTGAAAAAGAAATATTTTTGCAATTAAAAAATAAAAGATAATTTTTGAAAATATGATTTGCCTCAGTTATTTGGGTTGTTCGTCATAATTTAAATTTGAGTTCATCATACACGAACAACTTGTGACATACACAGTGTATTACTGTATATGCCACAAGGCCGTGCACACTGATATATACACTTGATAATGCTACAGGGACAGGTGAGCACAGGTCAAACCCAAATACAGGATTCAACTCAGGTGCGACATAAATTAAATCACGACACGAGCACAAGGTCAAATCCGAGTTTTGAAACTGGATTCAACACAAGGCAACTTGAAGAATGCAAAGCTTCGACAAATCAAAACTCCATCAATGCACATGTATGCAGATCAGTGCAAGTGCCAACCAGAATAAAATCCAACACAGTTACAACCAACTACATGCAAGAGGCAACAAAGACCAATCAGTAGCATGCTAATGAATCATCAACAATGCAACAATGTGCACAGGTCAGAGACAACACAGTTCATGTACAAAGCTCAAGTACAATGTCAACAGCAATAAAATCACAAAGACCAAAGTGCACCAGTGATGCAAGCTGCAGCGTACCAGAAGTGCATTTATCAAGTACATAATGATGCAATATCAAACTTAACAAGCAATGACCCGTGCAATGACCAAGAAATGACCAAACAAAACCAGTTCAACAAGTATGAACCGGACAAGGCATAGCAACTACAACATGGCAGCAATGCACCAATACAAGTTCGACTAAAAGTGCAGACGACAGCTACTCAATGATACAGTAGCAAGCTACAAGTGATGCATAACAAAGATGAAATACAACAGAGATCAAGTTCAGTGCCACAACAATCATTACAACAGCCAGTTCAACAAAGATCAAGTCATGGAGTCGCAGTCACAATGAAACTGCAGTGGAACAGTTGCAACATGAATGAAAAGACCAGACACTACAGCATGTACAAGCCAAATAAGTCAGACCAACACTGCAACTCAAAAAGCAACATGAATGCAACATGGCCGAGCATTGATCAAGACCAGTAACATGTGGACAGTAAAAATCAAACAACCAAACCAACATGATGATAACACAGCAGCCCCAAAATCAAAGTGACATAACAACAATAATACAAACAACAAAAATACAGTGTCAAGCTCATGTATGCAACAGATAAGGATGCAGATGCAAAATGACCAAGTGTAACTGGACTACAGCACGACCAAATGGCCAAGATAAAAAAAAACCAGAGTTCAATGCATATGAGACCAGCAATGCTCAAGACCACACAGGCATATATGTCAACAACAAACTCAACAATGAAACAGTTGGAACATGGATATCACATGCAATTCGAACTAACATGACACCATGAAGTCTGTACACATGGAAAATACAAGCAACTCGAGCTCAAGAAGATACAAACCAATTATGGCCAGAGAATTGTACAAAGCTCCTATAGGGATGAACGAAAATGTCCAAAGTCAAAAGCATCAATATTCAAAGCCGTAAGATTGCAGTCAAAATTCAAGAACCCAAAATTAGAAAAAAAATTAGAACAAGTCAAATAAGTGTTCACCGTGATAGCCAAGAAAATTGACCATGAAATCAAATCAATACCGTGTGAATCAAGCTACCAAAAATACGAAAGTGACAAAGTCAGAACAAATCCCAAGCATCAATACAAGATCGAACGGCCATTGACGAATTCAAATATATTTGGACGAACGTAATTCAAGGAATTCGAACGCATATATAACCCAATCATCAATGGCAATTTCAAGCATCGAGTTCAAGGATCAACCAGTAAAGCAAAAGGGATAAATTATGTACCGAAATCGCAACAGTAAACTCGATCAAACAAAAGCGGCCAAGAGCGAACGAACGAGAACGAAGCACACGAAAAGGCGTAGCTTCAAAACCCTAGTTTGGATTGAAGAGAACGAAGCCCTAAATTTGCAAGAGGAACGGCCGACATTATTCACGAAAAGGAACGGAGCAACTAAAAGTCGAACGGGCTAGAGAAAAAGAAATTGGACCGGCCTTGTTTATAAAAGGGCTTTTTATTTTATTTCTAGGGTTTAGGTTTAATTAGGGTTATATGTTTATTTGTGTTTTAATTGTTGTTTTTATTTTTCGAATCGAAGAATTTGTAAATCACCACCTAGGGATTAGGTCGTGTCAGATTGTCTAGTTAGAATTAGTTCAGTGAGCAGGGTGTTCGAGTTTGCAAAGCTCTATAGGCGGGAGCAGAGTTTGCGAGTAAGCAAAGTTCTATTGTAGGCGGGAGCAGAGTTTGCGAGTAAACAAAACTCTATAGGCGGGAGCAGGGTGTGCGAGTCTAGTAGAGTGTTTGTGAGCGGGTGCAAATGTTTGCGAGTCTAGTAGAGTGTTTGTGAGCGGGAGCAAATGTCTGCGAGTCTAGTAGAGTGTTTGTAAGCGTGATACTGTTTAATTCTAATAGAAATCTGTGAATGCAGCAGTAGGAAGGGGTTGCCGAAGCTAGGTAAATTTTGTGTGTGATTTACTTTTTCAGCATATTTATTTCTGCAGTTAGTTTCTGTGTTTAAATCGAGAAAATTTGCTATAACCCTATTCACCCCCCCTCTAGGGTTAATCTAGATCCTACAAGTGGTATCAGAGCCCGGTATTTTGTTTTTAACTCTAGAGTCATGAATTCACCAAATAATGCTTTTTCTGAGGGGCAATCTATTGCTAGGCCACCCATGTTTAACGGGAACGATTATGCTTATTGGAAAGTTAGGATGGGTAGCTATCTTAGTTCTGTTGATTATGATGTTTGGGATATTATTGAAACTGGCTATAAACCTCCCACTATAATCGTTGGTGATACTGAGATTCCTAAACCTAAGGATAGGTGGGATGCTAACGATAAGAGATTGAAAACGACAAATGCTAAAGCCATGAATGCTTTGATATGTGCTCTTGATAAAAATGAATTTAATAGAATTTCTCATTGTACAATAGCACAGGAAATTTGGCACACTTAGGAGGTGACACACGAAGGAACTTCTCAAGTCAAGGAGTCTCGCCTAGCCCTATTCAGCAATGAATACGAAAACTTTGTGATGGACAAAGGCGAGAGCATAAAGGATATGTTTGGATGCTTTTCAACTTTGGTATACAAAGCTAGAGCGCTTGGGAAGGTCTTCACTGAGGTAGAGCTTGTGAGGAAGATACTACGAGTTTTACCAATGAACTTTGAGGCAAAAGTCACAGCAATACAAGAATCGAAAGATCTGAGCAAGCTAAGCATGGAGGAGTTGATTGGCAACTTGATGGCATATGAGCTTGAGCTAAAAGCAAAGGAAGAACGCAACAACTCCGAACCAAAGAAGAAGACGATTGCCTTAAAGAGCAAAGAAGAGAGCGATGAAGATGAAATAGATCCAATTGAAGAGCTTGCAATGGCTGTCAATAAACTTAGAAACTCATCAAGATTCAAGCCACGCAAGAAGAAAACAAAGGGCAATAGGTCAAAAGATTCTGAAAATTACGATAATGAACTGACGTGTTATAACTGCAACAAGCCTGGCCACATCAAACCAAAATGCCCACTTCTCAAAGACAACAAAGAAAGAAAAAGAAAAAGAAGGCTTTTGCAGCGACTTGGGATGATGAAGAAGGAGAGGAAGTTTCAGATAGCAGTTCAGAGGAGGCTAACTTGTGTCTTATGGCAAAATCAAATTCAAAAGCAAGCTCCGAGGAATCTAGCGAGGCAGGTGAGTATTCCTATAGAGATCTTGTTTTTATGTGCTTAGATCTTACTAAAACAATTAATAGTCTTGAATCAAAAATTGAAAAACTGAAATCTTAAAGGAGGAAACTCACCCATGAAAATTCTAGTTTAGAAACTGAACTTGATAATATTCAAAACCTAGACTGTAAAAATTGTAAGATTTTAGATTCAGAATTATCAAAACTTAGGAATAACTTTGAGAATCTTGAAAAAGAAAACTTGAATCTTAAGGAAACCATCGACACTAGGAAAAAGGATTTTATAAATCGATGCACCTCACTTGTCACTGAAAACACAACATTAAAAACCAAAGTCCAAAATCTTGAGAAATCTCTGAATAACTTTCAAAAGGAGTGAAATCTTTGAACATGCTATTGGGAAATCAAATTTTTGCTAATAATAGAAAAGAACTAGGTTTTGGAAAATCACAAGATGATGATAAAGTTAAAAGTGTCTTTGCTCGATCTTAAATAATTAGACATCATGGTCATAGGAACACAAAATTTAATCAAGTCAATTTAACGTGCACGATTTGTAGAAAATTTGGACATAATCTAAATAATTGTTGGTATAGACCCAAACACGTGAAAACTATACCAATTTGGGTTCCAAAAGGCACAAACATAAAATATTTGAAAGTCAAACAAATTTGGGTGCCAAAAGGAACATATATATAGTTTTGGGTCTCCAGAAACATATTCTTCATATTCTGCCACTAACAACCATGGACCTATAAAAACAAATAGGTCACAAAAATCTTTCATCGTGTAGGTATGGTGGCAGGCTAAGGAACAACAACCGTGTTTTCTGGATTTTGGCTATTCCAGAAACACAACGGGCGACAAAGCAAAGTTCCTTAGCCTAGTATAAAGGTGACAGAATCACAATGGGCAATCACGAGAAATTATCGTAAAGGTAAAACAGGTGAAGGTATATTAAATGTGATCATCTGCACCATATTCTGAATTAAATCAGCCAAAATTGTGATAATGATGTGATGATGACTTTAATTCTGACTTATTCTAAATTGATATGATTTTTCTTTTGACTTGTTCCTATTACCTTGATTTGTGCTTAAATGATGACCAATCAGATTTTCAATTTTGAACTAATCCATATAAATTTGTTCGGTCAAATGATGGTTACTCATGCTACACGTAGATATATTGGTTTTGACATTTTGGTCACTGCTTGTAAATTTGCATGATTTCAAATTTCATGTGAAAGCTGTTAAAAAGGATTTTAAGAAATTGTTGAAACTTTAAGAAATTGTTTTTGAAATAATTATGATGTTGATTGATTGTTGATTATAACTGTTTATCCTACGGTTTCTGAAATTAACACTATTTGAATGTTAACATGGCTTCATTTCAAATTTCATTCTGAGATAGCTTGTTAAAACTTCACAATCTGGTCTTTGACATCCAACGAGTGAATATTGAGTGAAATTTAAATTCAGATGCAGATTACACTTGTAATATAGTTGATAGAAAAATTACTAGTGGAATGTGATTAATTTTTGAAACATTCATTTGCTGCATCGTTTTTCAAAGAAAATATCTGCATATTTTTCACTTGAAATAATTTTTCAAATAGCAGATTTTTTTATAAAATTCCTAGAGAAAATCAAGTTTGACCATATTTTCAGATTAGACATTCTTATTTGATTTTAAATGACAAATTTTGACTAATCTGTCTCTCTTTGATTATCGAAAAGATGAATAGTAATTGAAAAAGTGATAAGTGTTGATATTTATCATATATTAAAACTCGAGAAAGTATAATTAGAAAATTTCTTTAGAATTTCATAACAAGAGTTATAAAAACTTTTTGTTGGGTAAAAATTCCATGATCATTTATATTTCTATCATCTTTCTATCGACCATCACTCATCAAAATTACACATAGTATGTAAATTTGTGGTAGTTTACAAAGGAAATCATTCGTTCTTCAATATCTTTAAATCTGTGAAGGAAATTATTTGCGCTTTAATTTATTATATTTAGCAATAAAAATAAATATCCAAAGTATTCACTCTCATTTAAAAGTCCTCACGGTTATGCATGGGTGAATTACTTGGATTTTTGATTATGTGCTCCCATGCTCATTTAAAAGTCCTCACGGTTATGCATGTATGGAACGCATATCAAAATTAATTGATTTAATAGACAAGTTGATTCTAATCCCATTTAAAAGTCCTCACGGTCATGCATGGTTAGAAGATACTTGATTTCATTTTTTAAATTAAATTGGAATACTACTAATCTCATTTAAAAGTCCTAACGGTTAGGCATGGTTAGTAGATATTCAAATTTCCCGAAATAAATATACCACAAATGGACAGAACTGTATAATTTTTTTGATGATTTTATCCTCATCACTTCTGAAAGTGGAATATGCGCCTGACAAGGGTAATTATGATTTTTGTTTGAGTTTTATTGAGATTTGACATTTATATTCAATTGAGTTAAATGTATGGTTCATGTCTGTCACTTTATCCCTATTTTTATAACACTGTTATTCTTTTGCTGATAACAAAAGGGGGAGAGAAAAGTTAAGATTTTGTCAAATAGAATCAAGCAAAGGTCAAATAATTTTCAATTTGCATATAGGCTCATTTACATATTTTTATTTGTATGCATATATGTAGGGGGAGTATCATGTAGAGAGGAAGCATTTAAATAGGGGGAGCAAATTGAACGATCAAATACATTTAATACATTCAAAATCTTAAATATATGTTTGTTATCATCAAAAGGGGGAGATTGTTGAATATGCGCTTTGCGCTTATATGATTTTTGTTTCATGATAATAAACATATATACATTCGTTTAAATGTATTCATTAATATACTATTATATTTTTCACAGTTTAAATAAATATTTGTTGAATGAAATAAATTACACAGATATTTTATTCAAATAAATATTTATTACATTTTTGAATAGTACAATTTCAAGCTCTCACTATAACTATACAACCTTGATTACAATTACATCACATTTCATATTTACAGTTCACCTCACTACATATCACTCACACTCGTATTTATCTTCAACTTCCTTCCAATTTGAATTCAGCATCTGAGCAATCTGCAAAAATATAAACTAACGCTGTAAAATTGAAAAAGAAATATTTTTGCAATTCAAAAATAAAAGATAATTTTTGAAAATATGATTTGCCTCAGTTATTTGGGTTGTTCGTCATAATTTAAATTTGAGTTCATCATACACGAACAACTTGTGACATACACAGTGTATTACTGTATATGCCACAAGGCCGTGCACACCGATATATACACTTGATAATGCTACAGGGACAGGTGAGCACAGGTCAAACCCAAATACAGGATTCAACTCAGGTGCGACATAAATTAAATCACGACACGAGCACAAGGTCAAATCCGAGTTTTGAAACTGGATTCAACACAAGGCAACTTGAAGAATGCAAAGCTTCGACAAATCAAAACTCCATCAAAGCACATGTATGCAGATCAGTGCAAGTGCCAACCAGAATAAAATCCAACATAGTTACAACCAACTACATGCAAGAGGCAACAAAGACCAATCAGAAGCATGCGAATGAATCATCAACAATGCAACAATGTGCACAGGTCAGAGACAACACAGTTCATGTACAAAGCTCAAGTACAATGTCAACAACAATAAAATTACAAAGACCAAAGTGCACCAGTGACGCAAGCTGCAGCGTACCAGAAGTGCATTTATCAAGTACATAATGATGCAATATCAAACTTCACAAGCAATGAACCGTGCAATGACCAAGAAATGACCAAACAAAACCAGTTCAACAAGTATGAACCGGACAAGGCATAGCAACTACAACATGGCAGCAATGCACCAATACAAGTTCGACTAAAAGTGCAGATGACAGCTACTCAATTATACAGTAGCAAGCTACAAGTGATGCAGAACAAAGATGAATACAACAGAGATCAAGTTCAGTGCCACAGCAATCATGACAACAGCCAGTTCAACAAAGATCAAGTCATGGAGTCGCAGTCACAATAAAACTGCGGTGGAACAGTTGCAACATGAATGAAAAGACCAGACACTACAGCATGTACAAGCCAAATAAGTCAGACCAACACTGCAACTCAAAAAGCAACATGAATGCAACATGGCCGAGCATTGATCAAGACCGGTAACATGTGGACAGTAAAAATCAAACAACCAAACCAACATGATGATAACACAGCAGCCCCAAAATCAAAGTGACATAACAGCAATAATGTAAACAACAAAAATACAGTGTCAAGCTCATGTATGCAACAGATAAGGATGCAGATGCAAAATGACCAAGTGCAACTGGACTACAGCACGACCAAATGGCCAAGATAAAAAAAAACAGAGTTCAACGCATATGAGACCAGCAATGCTCAAGACCACACAGGCATATATGTCAACAACAAACTCAACAATGAAACAGTTGGAACATGGATATCACATGCAATTCGAACTAACATGACACCAATGAAGTCTATACACATGGAAAATACAAGCAACTCGAGCTCAAGAAGATACAAACCAATTATGGCCAGAGAATTGTACAAAGCTCCTACAGGGATGAACGGAAATGTCCAAAGTCAAAAGCATTAATATTCAAAGCCGTAAGATGCAGTCAAAATTCAAGAAGCCGAAACTAAAAAAAAATTGGAACAAGTCAAACAAGTGTTCACCGTGATAGCCAAGAAAATTGACCACGAAATCAAATCTGTTACCCCATTTTATGGTCAAAACGGGAATAACAACAAATTGGCAAGGAATTATGGATAGCAGGACTAGGAATAAGGCTACGATGGATATCGTCAAAATTTTGTTGGACTCCGATCGGGACGAAATTGATTGGAAATGATGATAAGGACTATGAAAGGCTATGTTTCAAATATCAGGTTAATCGGAGTTCGTATGGAGGAAATATGATGGATTCAAGGAAGGATAGGAATGTTGTTCGAACCCATCAGGTTCGAACCCATCAGGTTCGAACCCATCAGGTTCGAACCCATGGGAACTAGATGGGTTCGAAAGGAATAACTTCAGTGCAATGGACATGGATTCGAATGATGGACGCGGACTCGAAGACAGTGGATTCGAATGATGAAGCTCGAAGAAGTGAATGGATTCGAAGTTTTGATGGATTCGTGGAAAGTGAATGGATTCGAAGTTTTGATGGATTCGTGGAAAGTGATGGATTCGAAGTTTCGATGGATTCGTAGAAAGTGATGGATTCGAAGTTTTGATGGATTCGTAGAAAGTAAATGGATTCGAAGTTTCGATGGATTCGTAGGAGGTGAATGGATTCGAAGTTTGCATGGATTCGAGAGTTATGGAGTCGAAGGACTGAAGATGGATTCGAAGGGTATGGATTCGAGAGTTATGGAGTCGAAGGACTGAAGATGGATTCGAAGGGTATGGATTCGAGAGAGTTGGCCTCGTGGGTTCGAAATACATGGTTTCGAAGTAGACAGACCATGGGTTCGAACCAATCAGGACGCACGGATTCTAGAACTTGGATCGATCATATCTTCCAAACCGTTGATCCAAATGCAATGAAATTTTTACAGGAGCTCACATACATGTTGAAGAAGGTTCACGCCAAATTTCAGCTCAATTGGATGGATTCTTGATCGATTCGAAAGTCACTTCGAATCGATCCCAAACTGGGCACGGATTCCGAGAACACGGGCCTGTGGGCCCCCCTCACGTGCCAAGCAACCTCCCCAGGTTTTAGGCGGGATTTCAGCCTTCTACGCCTATAAATAGAGCCCCTGGTCATTCAGAAAAGGGGTGGGAAGATTTGGAGAGGAAAAGCAAGCCCAGACGCTGCTAAAATCATTCCATAGCATTATTTCTGCTATTTTCTTCAGATTTGGTCACTACAACTGTTGTAATCACTTGTAATCTTCAAGGACAATCAATAAAAAAGAAAAAATTGGAGTGGACGTAGGCGGGAGATAGCCGAACCACTATAAAACTTGTGTCTCTGTTCTTTACTTTTAGATTGCTGTATATTATATGTTGAGATCTGTTATTTGTGTTTGAATATCATTAATTTATATTCATACACTGGTGCTTTCACGGTATTGGGTGTTTGTGGCCAATTTTGGCGCAAACAAAATCAATACCGTGTGAATCAAGCTACTAAAAATACGAAAGTGACAAAGTCAGAACAAATCCCAAGCATCAATACAAGATCGAACGGCCATTGACGAATTCAAATATATTTGGACGAACGTAATTCAAGGAATTCGAACGCATATATAACCCAATCATCACTGGCAATTTCAAGCATCGAGATCAAGGATCAACCAGTAAAGCAAAAGGGATAAATTACGTACCGAAATCGCAACAGTAAACTCGATCAAACAGAAGCGGCCAAGAGCGAACGAACGAGAACGAAGCACACGAAAAGGCGCAGCTTTAAAACCCTAGTTTGGATTGAAGAGAACGAAGCCCTAAATTTGCAAGAGGAACGGCCGACATTATTCACGAAAAGGAACGGAGCAACTAAAAGTCAAACGGGCTAAAGAAAAAGAAATTGGACCGGCCTTGTTTATAAAAGGGCTTTTTATTTTATTTCTAGTGATTAAGTTGAATTAGGGTTATTTGTTTATTTGTTTATTAATTGTTGTTTTTATTTTTCGAATCGAAGAATTTGTAAATCACCACCTAGGGATTAGGTCGTGTCAGATTGTCTAGTTAGAATTAGTTCAGTGAGCAGGGTGTGCGAGTTTGCAAAGCTCTATAGGCGGGAGCAGAGTTTGCGAGTAAGCAAAGTTCTATTGTAGGCGGGAGCATAGTTTGCAAGTAAACGAAACTCTATAAGCGGGAGCAGGGTGTGCGAGTCTAGTAGAGTGTTTGTGAGCGGGAGCACATGTTTGCGAGTCTAGTAGAGTGTTTGTGAGTGGGAGCAAATGTCTGCGAGTCTAGTAGAGTGTTTGTAAGCGTGATACTGCTTAATTCTAATAGAAATCTGTGAATGCAGCAGCAGGCAGGGGTTGCCGAAGCTGGGTAAATTTTGTGTGTGATTTACTTTTTCAGCATATTTATTTCTGCAGTTAGTTTCTGTGTTTAAATCGAGAAAATTTGCTATAACCCTATTCACCCCCCCTCTAGGGTTAATCTAGATCCTACAGGGATGAAGGTCCTGACATACATTCAATGGAAGACTAGCTTCTTCATTATGGTAGGAGGCATTATCTCCTACACTTGCTACTGCTCCAGATCTACTAGATCTCCTAATGGTCATTAGTTCAGCAATTAATTATCCAAACCAGCAACAATAAAATCTAGATCCAACTTTTGAATGCTCTAATAAAAAAACTCCCGAGAAACACTATTCTTAGTGAAAGCACTAAAATTGTTGGGCCAATAGTCGCACAACATCACAATCAAATAGAAAATGGTGGATTTCAGTAGTAATAACAACAAAAACAGCAAAGTTACACGGATTTTTATAGTGGTTTGGCAAATTCTATGGTCTGCTCCACTTTAATCTTATTATGGATTGTTTTTGTCGCAAGTGCAAAAGCTTTACAATTTTTTTCAAGTCAAAAACAGTAAGGATAAGCCTTTTGGTGAAAACATCCGACTAGAGACAGAAAATGAAGAAGGGAATAGCCAAAAAGTCCTCTACTATTTGCTTTAGATTCGATATTTACAGAAGAATCGCCCATTAGAGTCACTTGGTAGCTGAATACCAGGTAAGGATCTAGATCCATGACAATAGGGAGGAATCACGTCTTCCTATAACATAAAACCAGTATGTATGAACATGAATCATGTCGGTGCCAGCAGGCTTTGCTTTGTACAAACCATCAATTTTTCCTTTACTTCGTCTTGCATCTTCACTCTTCAAACATTGACCGCTTTTTGGTATGATAATCTCTTAGTATCAAAAGGTTTGGCTTTGTCCAATAGTTGTCCTTTTTTGCCTTATTTTGGAGTTGTTCACACACTCCGTTAGATATGGGCCCGAGTTAACCACTTTATAGTTCTATCACTTAACCACAACAGACTTTCCTAAAATAGCTCAAGGCAAACCACTTGGTACTAAGTCTATTATCAACCACTTGGTACCGAGAGCTTTTCTTTGTCACTTCGGGACTTCAACTTTGGAGTTCCCTTCCAAGGCCATCTTGAGCTTGCCCCTGAGTTCTTGAACCATTTCGCTTTTACTCTGACATCTAAATTCACTTGAAGGCTGCTTGGTTTCAACGCTGGAAAACACTTGCCTACCAAAGTATGCTTCTGTCGAAACCGAAATGCATTTTAGTTCAAGATAAATGGTAACAGTCATTCGCAAGAGTCCATTAGTTATCCAAGAATCACTTTGAAGAGTCATCTTTATTCCAAGGGCATCCTTTAAATCACTATATAGTTGATGAACCTCTTTCAACGCCATGGCCTAGATCCACATCATTTTAAAGATCATTCTTGGCCTTAGATAGGTTAGACTTCCTTCTCTTCCCTCCCTTCCTTTTTTCCATTGTATTACAATTCATTTTAGTATCAAAACGCACCTGTTAGTACCAATATGAATTTTCGCTCACTTCAAAACCATATAGTCATGGAAGAGTTTTTTACCCTTATTATTACTTAGACCTAATTGATTCACTCACCACTGAGGACTTTGCCTTTGTAACTTCAAGCCCTTAACCGTCAGCATTTACCTCGATTACACAAGGCCAACTCCATCCCTTTATCTTAACAACCTCCACTGCTTTTGGGGATCTCCATTACATCCTCAAAGAATTCGACTCAGACCTCCTACGGTTTTCAGAGTGGGTTTTTAAAGAGCGACGCCACTATGGTTGGAGTGTCGAGGCTTTCGTTGTTGTTGCCTAATCCTTGCCATCGTTGACCGTAGCGAAGAGGGGAAATAATCACTTTGATTCATGGCCGATCACTTTCTACGCTCTTGTAAATTCCAAGCCTAAGCCACCCTTGGATAATCCTAGTTTGAACTTGAAGTCGACTCTAAGAAAGTCCCAGGTTCACCTTTGTCTTGCTCTTCATTTGGGGTTGGCTTCGGGTCATGGCTGGTTTATTCTTGCACCTTCCTAAACTTAAACTTGATCATGCAATGGCATTGAATCCTATCACTTGCAAAGCATTGCATTGGGAATTTCTCTACCACTCGATATTGAGTCCTCTCTCTACCATTCAGTAACGAAAGCTATACTTTGGGACTTGAAATTTTGGAGTTCCCTTCCAAGGCCATCTTGAGCTTGCCCCCAAGTTCTTGAATCATTTTATCTTCATCCTGAGGTCTAGATTCCCTTGACGGTTGGCTAGTTTAAAAGCTAGATAACACATATGTGCGTGATATATATTGTCACATGATTATAAAGTTAATTATATATTGTTTGCACCAAAATTGGTCACAAATACTCAACTAATATGATGACAGCGCAGATTCAATCATAATTTCCAAATAGAGAATTAAATTTGCAAATCACAAATTCAAACCAAAAAAGGTAAATGAACATACAAATTTTATAGTGGTTCAACAAACTATGGCCTATGTCCACTTCAATAATGCTTTTATTATACTGTAGGTTTACAAATACAGTTTGTTTTAGCCTTAGAAAATTGATGAAGGAAGGAAAGATAAATAATAAAGAAGAGCCAAAAGAAGATCCCCGATAATGAGCCAATGATCCTATATTTATAGAAGACATGCAAATATCTAGCTGAAAATCTGCATGTAGAAGGCCGAAGCTGAGATTGAACAATCAAGAAAAAATGGGACCCATCTAGGGCCATAGGACGGATCTCGGCCGATCGATGGTGGGGGCAACGTGGTGCCATGCGATCGGTTGTGGTAGTCTCCTTCCACTTCCTTTTCGTGCTTCTATAGTTGTCTTCTTCATTCCCTGGCATCTGTTGAGTTATTGATCGATCATCGTTGAGTTGAACTGCTAATCCGAGTGATTCATAGCCATAGTAATCTGATGCGATCCCCTATTTAGAGGAAATGGAAATCCATACCCAGCCATTTCTTGGATGTTATATGCTTGAATCCGCTTGACTATCATCCATAGCCTTGGTTATAGTTGATCATTGAACTTGGCATTCGTCTCTTTGGGCTTCATGCCTTAATGATCTCAAATCGATTTAGCCAACTCCATGGTATGACGCTGTGCCAAAAGCCGGGACAACATTTTCCCTAAAAACATGCCTTGCGGTACGAAGGTGAATTCTAAATTGCCGTAAATCTGAAGTCCATGATCAATTAATAACCAAATTTCTAATCCAAAATCCGATACAATGCCAAACCAAATTTCCATAGTCCCTGAATGTTCTGAGTCGATAGTCAATTCTGAAACCATTCTAAATCCTTATTCGGATCTATATCCATCCAAGCCAGTAACCGAATCCATGATCTTACTAGATCGTTTGTCGGTTTCAAGGTCTTACATGACCAATAACCTGGTTCATAGTCAATCTGGACTGATCGTAGCCTCTTGGAGCTCTTATTGGACCCTATCCAGTCACTCTTTGGCGAAAGGGGGAACATCGATAAGTAAACCGATCATATCGCTCTCCGACGAAGCGACAATACTTCTGGCACTCCAGTTGTGTCCCTGAACATAAAGCGATGTCATGGCCTTCCTAGGTTGGTCATGGTCTCTCCGGACCCTTGCCAGACCACACTTACTCTCTGGTGAGAAGGGCACAACAATAAGTAGGCCGAGCCTGTCGCTCTCCGACGGAACGACCTATTTCTTGCTTCTTCGGTTCCGTCTCTTCGGTCAGAAGATTAAAAAATCCATGGGTTATTATTATCTAGCTTAAATCCTCCAGTTTAGGACTAAATCCATGTATGAGCCCATCCTATCGCTCTCCGATGAAGGTAATAGAGTTAGGGATATGCCCTAGGGGAAATTATTTAATGTGTTACATATATCTAACTCGTGGACCAATCTTATTCACAATACACGCGTTTCTTTCTATTATATACTTGATATAATATGGTTATATTAATTTATTAATTTCATTAAAAGTATATTTAATAGAAAATTCATAAATGGTATATTTTGTGATAGTGTTACAAAGTGTTGTCACCGTGAGTAACTTATCAAAATAAAACAAATATACCATTTTAAATATTCCTAGTCAAGATGCATCGAGACTGGATATCGATGTACTCGTTGAGACTAAAGTATGCAACGCTCTTCAAATGTTAGGCAGTGTATTACTAATGACTGCTTGAAGTACCTAGGGGTTACGTACTGATAGTTATTGGATAACTATGGAATGACTCACTCGATAGTTTCTATTGGTTAATATAACTATGGTCAAACAAAAAATATCGGTGTGACTAATTTAAATAGTTCTCTCGACTTGAGAATACAATGGATCTTCAATATGAAAGCTCAACTTTGATTATAGTAAAATCATGGCAAGGCGTTCCATCGAGTGACTATAGTTGGGTTGAGTGGAAGTTGTGGAAGTGGAGCACAATTCAAAAGAGGAATCGTCTCCTCAATTACATATGGTTAGTATCATGGTCAACTCAAGTCAACTCAAAGTCAAAGTCTTTGGCTAGAGCATTTTGGTTAATAATAATTGTTATCATTGAACCAAAGACATTGTGTTTAGACTACAGAGTTGAATGTGGATGATATTGGAATTTTGACCATTACCAAATCCAGAGGTCCTAATGTGATATAGTTTTGACGAAATGAATTGGTGTAAATAATTGCCACTATCAAGTACTGCTTATAATAAGTAAAATTGGATTTTACCAAAAAGACCAACGAGCGATGAATTTAGCCAAACTGTCATACCAACTGCTAAGTGATGTGTGAACATTAATATTTGAATTGTTCAATATTAATCGCTGACTGAATTCACACTTCTGAGTCGCCCAATTGCATTTTTGATTTCTTCGAAAACCATACAATTTAATTAGTCTGTAAAATGTTGCAAAATGATTCAATTAAACAATATTTATCAAATACTAATTATTGTTAATTTATTTGAATGTCATTGGTAATTATTTTAATGCATATATAAGAGTTATATTTGCAAATATCGATATGCAATATCGGTATAATTTTAAACATGTTTTAAATAATAAAATAATTACATAAAAGTTGTTTTCTTTTATTTCAAAAGTTGCATATTTGGAATGTGCTTGGATTAGCCATATAATGGTAAGAGGATGAAATTAATTAACAAGGTTAATTGAAATTTAAAAAGAGGAAATGAAGGAGGAAGTTTAAATAAAAGAATAGAGAAAGCTTCCTTTAATTCAATTAAAAACAAAACCTATTTATTTTTGAAAGTATACAAGATAGAATGTGAATTTTTTTTGTTCTCTTTTCTTTCCCTTCTCTATCATTCATTCATGGTTGAAACTTCATTCAAAAAAACATTAAAAAAAATTCAAATCAATGTCAATCTAAATTAAAAAGGTGGTTCATTCTTCTCTTGAAAAGGGGGAAGTGATTTGTTTGAAATCTGAGGAGAAGCCACAGATAAAGATGTGATGAAGGGCAAGGTCTATAGGACCTAGAGAGTATTTAGTCAGATCTAGCTATTGTTCTACCATTCATTGTCCACATCTTATAATTTGTTTATCCCCTTAATCTCTATCTTTCCCTTCTATTCATAAATGTTAATTTGAATTTTGCTCCATGCTATTTTTTATGAATTATAACATCTCATTTTTTGTCTCATGTATGATTTTTTGATTAATTAATTTAACCTAGATCTAGACCTTCTTAATTTTATTTTCTGTACTATATGTGGTTGTTTACAAAGTTTGTTTAATCTAGATCAAGATATTCTTATCTCAAATCTATATATGCCTATATCATTTGATTTTATTTAAAAAAAAGAACATAATTGAACTTTGGATTTTTTATTTACAATTCAGTTTTTCATATCAAAAGGTTTACACTTGAATTTTAGAAATGTGTTTCTACGTAATTAAAATTTGGTAATAATCACATGAATTAATCTTTATCATCCAACTCATATGATATTTTAATTGTCGTGTTTCAAATCATTCTAAGATAAACTCTTTTTTTTAAAAGATAAAGGGAAACATTATGAAACGACTTACCACAAAAAGTCGCATCATTTTAAGAAAGAAAGGGATAGAAAGAGAAAAGAAAGAAGAGAAGAAAGAAACAACATTAGAATCTAAACAGCGGAACGAATAAATTATATTAATAACATAAACATTACATAGTTACAACAACTATCAGAGTTACACAGATATACATCACATACTAGATAGTTATAAACACTTGTCTAGTTATTACAATTCAATACAACTCAGAGACAACACAGAACACACAGCGGAATATTATATATCTAACGTAGAAATGTAACGACCCGGTAATTTCGATCCCGAAATTTCCAGATAGTTAGTGAAAAGAAGAAAGAGAAAGAAGAAGAAATAGGAAACTCAAACTCAGAATCTCACTTTCGCAGCGGATAAATATATAATAGCAAATAAAACAACAGTTTACAAAGAAGAACTGTATCAGTACATTTACATTTTTACATCAGAGTTACAACAATTTCACAACACTGCACAGTTTTAAACAACATGTCCTAGAAATACAACTATATAACATAGCTAAGACATTCCATACGATCCTGCCCTCCAGCTCGCCTCCTGAGCTCTAGAACGACCTTACCTGAAAATCTTTAATACTCGGTCTGACCCGAGCATTACATCAAAGTAACACCCGGGTCAGGCTGGAAACCAGCGTGAGTAAACTCATCTAACATAAAAAACAAAGTATACAATGTATATACAACCCGGGATAACTCTCATCAATTTACAAATTCACAATTTGTTATAGGAACCACTTAAGTCACACAACGCTTCCCTAGGTACCAAAACTCAGATTAAATAGTCCAATTCACTTAAATCATTGCGTTTCAAATCTATTGATTTCACAAATCAATTTAAAAAGGATCGAAGTGGTTCCGGGTATTAAATAATACCCGACTCCGGTCTCTTCGAACCCAATGTCATCTGATCCCACATTTTTCAAGTGAATATAATTCAATCTTAAATGTATATTGTCACTTTCACACAACAATTCATTGTAGATAGTCACATTATCACTGTCCACCCAAAACTTATCACATAGCATCACGATCATATACCAGGAATAACTAATAATCCATGGTATTCAAATATCATTCAATCATCCATATATGAGCAAGGATTAATTAATCGTACCACCTCTAATGAATTTAAAATGAATCAAATTAATTACTTCTATTTTTAATTTATTTAAAATAAATTAAATTAATCACTTTCATCACATAAATCTTGCTTACATGATCCTTGATTAATTTCAAATCAATTAATTAATCACCATCTATTATTCATATTAATTAATCTTCCTTGATAAATTATCCTTTAATTATATTCAAGTAATTAGCCTTTAATTAATTTTACAAATTAATCATTCTTAACCAAATACAGTGATTAACCCTTTAATCACATCATAATTAATTAACTATAAGTAAATACATTCATTCTTAACTAATTTCATTAATTAATTATTCAATAATCACTTATTATTGATTTATTTATCTTAGTTAATCGACCCTTAATTATATCATTAATTAATTAATGATTTCTTAATTACTGCTTTAATTGATTAACTCAATTAAATTAATTACATTTAGTCATTAATCTCTATTTAACCCATACTTATTTTCCCCTCTTGATTAACCTCATCCAATAATTTTTTTCCATTAATTACTTCACTAAGTAATTATACCTCATTAATTACATTCAGTGATACGTTTTAACAAATCATTTAGTGATTATATTTATTAATTTCACTAATTAAATCAATAACCTTTGATTAGTTTAAGTAAACATTATTAATAAATCACCCTTAAGCGATAAATCATTAATTAATCACCTTACTTATTAAACAATTATCTCTAAGCTTTAGTAATTACCACTAATTAATATATTAGGCGATTAATCCTTAATTAAGTAAACTGACCTTCCTATACATTAAATAAAGAATAATTACCACTATTCTTTAGTTCACCTTCAAACAACAACTTGAATTACACTTCAAATGCACTTGCTCATTCCTTGTTTTTTTTAAACCTGGTTTATAAATTCATTGAAACCTACCCAGCATAATATGCTTTAAAACTTTTTACTTAGCTTAACAATGCCCAACACAGAAATTTGCGTGCCAAACAAGGCCATAACCTAATCAAAGCCCGAGCAACCACTCAAACACAACTCAAAACAAACTGCTTCGAGTAACCCACACAACTACTCGAGATCAAACACGAGAAATCATCGCTACCCACAATTCAGACATTCTGGTGCACAGAACATGTCGTGCACATGCATTGGCCATTGGCGATGCTCCAGCCGCCTCGATCACCACCGGCAAGTTGCTTTCAACCTTCTCCATCCATCAGACCACTCCGGCAACTCCACTAACCCCGACATCAAATTCGAACACATTCAACCCCAAGGGATGAAACTGTACAGGAACCTCCACCTACAAATCTTCCTCATTCCTACGTCTCCGATCACCTGACGCCTCGAGACTTCTGCCACTGCTTCACCACGAAACCCCAAACCCGACCCCCCATGACCGATTGAGTCTCGAACTCCTACGACGTTGCACACAAACTTGCAAACAACAAAACCCATCAGCTCCTAAAACCCTAAATCGACCAATCGCCATTACTACGACGATCACTCCTTCCTCCTGACAATTTTCCCGACCTCCTCGGTCGACAAACAAGCCTCAAAAATAGCCACGACGTTCAACTGTTCTACGATCACCAGAAAATGGTCCAGACCCATTTTCCGTTCAACTTTGAACCACACCCTTGATACTTAGATAAAAATCAAGAATTTCATCTAAAAAATCATCATTTACAATGAGTATTCAGATTATATAATTAAATTTGAAAAACATTTCACTTGATTTTTAACCCATTTCTAAATTTTACTGCTATCCCCCATTTTCCAGAGATATTCAACAGAACATGTATAAGTGAAGTTTTTTTTTAAATTTAAATTTAAAATTATGTTTCAAAACAAAACTTTTGTTTGTAAACTTGATCAAAAAAAAGTTTTCAAGAAGTGAATAAATTTTTTATTCTTCCCAGTATCAGTCCTGTTTGGAAGTAGACAGAGCAGGGATCAACATGCATACTATCAAACATTCATATCATATAAATCCTAGATTTATCAAACATGCATCCAAAAATTTAACATTACTTTATAGGTTTACAGAAGACATTTCACAAGCTTCAGTTTAAACTAATTTTTTTTAAGGGTTAACTTTTACTCACCTAGAACAGAGAACACAATTTGATGAACTGCACTTGATCTTTGCCGTGATCTGCAACTAGACTAATGGTCAAATGTGACGACCCGACTTCCTATCTCTAGGAAATCGCATCATCTTGAAGAAAGAAAGGGATAGAAGAAGAAAAAAAAAAGAAACAGAACAACATCAGAGAACTCACAGCGGAACGAATAAAATATAATATATCACATAAAATATTACATAGTATCTCATTACATCAGAGTACTCAATAAACAACACAGATTAGATATAAAACAAACCTTTTTATTTCTCTTATTTGAATTTAAATCTAAGCTTAAAAATATATTTTAAACAATTAACATTTTTTTCCTCAAAGAAATTCATATGTATTTAGATAAGTATTTATAATTAATAAAATAAAAAAATATAAAAAAATAAGTATAGTTTATACATATAATTTGAATATAATATCTCTTTATAAAATATAAGTAATATATATGTAAGTAAAGTATAGATTAATGAAAGCTTAAATATAATTATAAAACTTGACATGTGTTATTCACTAAAACCTTGCATTTGACATTTGTAGAAAGGATAACATGGGTAAGCATTTGAAACATGCAAATTTACATTTTGCTAGATGTGTTTTTTTTCTTCTAAAAAAATATAAGAAAATAAAAATAAATAAATAATAATTGAGAAACCTGATCATCTACTTTCAATTAAAACCTTCTTATCCTTTTCTCTTAAAAAAAGAAGAAGCAATATTTCAAAATTTAATCAGGATTCCAGATTTCAGTCTTCAAGTAAAAGCTAAATTAATAATGCAGCAACTAATACAAATCAAAATCAATTAGAGATCAAAGGTTGCAGATCAGCAAGTTCAAACCAAAAATCTGAGCCATCTTCAAAATCTAATGTTTGTATTCTTCAAACTGGAATCTGTACTCTCTGTTTCAACAGCAATCAAAGCAAGATTTAATCAAATAACAAGTTAAAATTTCGAAAAACAATTCAAGTTTCAAAGGCATGTTTCGTGTCTTCAAAACACTGGTGCGTAAACTTATCTTTTGAAACTAAACCATCTTATATATGTGTGTATGAGAACATGATTGCAGAATGCCTTGATCTCTGCTTGCATGGATGAAATAAATTACCTGTATAAAAATTTGGCTTGTTGTTAATATGTATGTCTCTGTTCTTTTAATAAAATGAGAAACCTAAGTTAAAACTGGAATTTAAATTTGCTCTGTTACTGTGGAAATTTGGTTAATCTCGGCATTCAAAAATCTAGATCTCATCGTCTAGTTCATAATGCAAGTTGATGTAAACTAAGGAAATGTTTATTCTTAATATAGTTTTAGCTAAAAGGTGATTTGTGTGGAAATCATATTGTATTGCTCAGTTATGTAAATATATACTGTAAATATCCTATTTGGTGAAATTTCAATAAAATGGAATCAAAGATTTAAACATGCAAGAAGTTTTCTCTAGCAAAAATAGGATTTTTAAAGATGGAATGGTGATTTTTAACATCCTATATTGTAAGGAACTTTGGAATGAACGAATTCCACTCAAAAATTTATTGCTGGTGTACGAGTTGATTAGGGGTGCTGCATTTTGGTCGGAAAGGAGCCTAGCTTCATGAGCTAGAGTTTCACCAAAGCCGATTTTTGAATTTGGCTTCGTTTTGTGTGGGTTGCTGATTTTAGGGTTTAAAGAGTTTCTGGCATGGCCTGGGAACGCGATTGATCTGGAAATTAGGGACGTGACCGAGTTCTTCGATTTTGGGTATGAAGGAAGAGGAATGGATGAGCTTTTGGTTTTGATAGGTGGCATGCGAGGAAGTCGCTGGTTGCCGTTGTGGTGGATCGTTATGTGGGGTATGTTGGTTCTCTGGTTTCAGATTTTGAGTAGTAGGAGATCGTTTTTCGATCGGGGGCCATATTACATCGTCGTTGTGGCGAACTTGGGCCGGAATGTGATAAGTGACAGGGTTTGGATGTCGCATCGGAGAGATGGTCGAAGTTGAGGCTGTGCATGTGTACAGCATGCATGAAGGATGTCTGATTCGATTTGAATCGTGTGAAATTTTGGGTTCGATTCTGGAGTTAACTCGAGTTGTATATGCATGCGTTGGGAAGGGTTTTGGCTCCTGGAGTTTCAACTGAGCATATGTTGTTGTCGTTTGAAGGGAGAGGCGCTCTTGATTTTAGATGGTTTTTGGTTGCCTGATGATTGGGAAGAGGGAGGAGAGGCGTGTGAGATATTCGTTGATTTGGGCTACGACCCATTGGTTTTCGTAATTTATATTATGGAATTCTATTCGTTTTGTTTTTGGGGTTTCGGCCCAAAGTTTTGCTTGAAGAAAATATGATTCGAAACGCAGCTTGAAAATTTATCAGTATCTGGTTGCAAATAAAAGCTTGTGTAAGTTGTCCTTCCACGTTCACTAAAAGTATGTGATTTAATTAAAGATTTATTTTGAATTATATTGACAAAGGAATCTGAAGTTACCCTAAATAACTAAATAAAGTAATTAAGTGGTAATTAAAGAAGATAAAGGGGTTTTGAAGAATAATTTAATGAAAGGATAAGTTACTTAATAAAGTAATTAAATAATATAATAAATTGTTTGATAAAAGTAATTAGATAATAATTGTATAATGGAAGTAAATCAAAGAATAATCACTTAATGTAAGGGTTAACTAAGATAAATCAAATACTAATTTAAGGCTAATTACTTAATGAAAGGAATTAAGGATAATTGATTGATGATAAGGATGGATTAATAATGTATAAGGTTAATTTATTTATATGTTTATTTAAGGAGTAACTAATTGAGGATAATCACTAAAAGGAAGTGATTAAGTATAATTACTTAGTGAAATTTATAGAGTCATAATTGCTTAGTGTAAGTAATTTAAGGATGGGTAATAAATCGATTATAGGAAAATTAATTTAAGAATATAAAAAAAGAGATTAATAGTTAAGTAAGGGGTTAATTACTTAAGTAAGTAATTACAGAGGGGTAATTATTGTTTATGAGTAATTAGGGTTGATTAATGGATGTAATTAATTAAGGATAAACATTCATGGAGTTTGGTTAAGTATAATTACTTAATGAAAATAATTAGATAATGCTGATAATCTTAATGTAATTAGAGAATAATTAATCTAGGAAGATTAATTAAAATGATTGATAGTGGGATGGTTAATCAATTGGGATGAAATTAATAAATAAGCGGGACTTAAAGGTAATTGATTTAATTCAATTATGGCTAATTAAGTTTATTCGAGATGGTGTGATTGATTTATCTTGCTTATATATGATTAAATGTCTTGAATTGATATATACCCCTGATATGATATGGTTCGTGATATGATGTGTTTGGGTGGGCAATGATAATGTGGTTATCTGTCAATGATGAATTACAGAGTAAAACAGGGGTGACACCTTTAATTTAAAGTTGAGTTGCATTTCACTTGAATGACTTATGTTAAGATGAACTGAATTCGAAGAGACCGGAGTCGGGTATTGGTTAACACTCGAAACCACTCCGATTCTATACAAATTGATGCGTGGAATCAATAAGTTGTAATGGAATGATTTAAGTGGATTGGACCATATAATCTAAGTTCTGGCACTTAGAAATTGATGTGTGAAATAAGTGATGTCTATAACAACTTGTAAAGTGGAAATTGATATAAGTTACCCGGGTTTATATAAGTTGTATGCTTTTGTATTTCATGTTAGATGGGTTTACTCACGCTAGTTTCCAGCCTGACCCAGGTGTTACTTTGATGTAATGCTTGGGTCAGACCGAGTATTTCAGATTTTCAGGTAAGGACGTTCTGGAGCTCAGGAGGCAAGCTGGAGAGCAGGAACGTATGGAGAGTCTCTGCTATGATTTATTATAGTATCTGAAACAGATTGATTTATCTATTCCTGTGCTTGTAAATATGTTGTAACTCTGATATATATTAAAGTGTAATTTGACAAATACAGTTTTCCTTTGTATAACTATTATTTAGGTGATATTATATTTTATCCGCTGCGAATGTGAGATTGTGTGTTTCTTTTCTGTTCTTCTTCTTCTATATCTTTTCTTCTTTTCTCTAACTATCTGGAATTTTCGGGATCGAAAATTCCGGGTCGTTACATTTATTACAGATTTTCAGGTAAGGATGTTCTAGAGCTCAGGAGGCAAGCTGGATGGCAGGAACATATGGAGTGTTTCCGCTATGTTATATAGTTGTATATCTGAGTCATGTTTTAGACCGTCCGATGTTTGAAAAATGTTGTAATCTGACATATAAATAAAATTGTACTGATGATGATTCTTCTTGTTAAACCGTTATTTATGTTATATTATATTTTGATCCGCTGCGAATGTGAGGTTTCTATGACTGATTTTTGTTTCTCCTTCTTTCCATTTTTTCTTCTTATTCTAACTATCTGAAAATTTCGGGATCGAAATTTTTGGGTCGTTACATTTGGTACCAGAGCTAAGTTTCATTTAATTTCATTTGGTATCAGAGCTGAAGGTTAAGCGAGAACCTTGGCTCTGGTGGGATTACTCATTAAGGATAGGGTAAGTGGTACTCTAGAATGAGTTGATTGTGTGTGTGTGTGTGTGTGTGTGTGAGAGAGAGAGAGAGAGAGAGCATACTTGTTATTTTCTTATATAAAGTTTTTTAAATGATCTCAAAAGTAAATGAATCTTATATAAGAAATAGATTATCTGTTATATTAAGGAAATTGATTGTAGTATTAACTAAATTAAAAGTAATAGTAAGAATTAAGTGGTAATAGAATTACAACCAAATTGAAATTAAATTAAAGACAAGTTTGAAATGGATTCAAACTAAAATTGAAATCTTGATTTGGAGAAGTATTTCAGAATAAGATGAATTAGAATTGGTTTCAAACCAGAAAATAGAATGGATATTCTGTTTAATAATGGGGTGATTGTTTTTCAATAAACAATAAAATGTTTTAAGGAAGTAACCATTTAAAAAGAAAATAATTTATAAATGTGAAAGGATATAAATAAAAGTGAGTTTCAAATTGTGAAATCCTGAATTCTAAGTTTAAATTTTTTGAATTGATTTTAAAATGTTAAAGGAAATAATATTATTCAAACTACTTTGAATAATGATCTAATTTTAAAGATAAGAAATGTTTGAAAATTTTAAAGAAAATTTGTTTGAATTGAAACCAAAGGTGGTTTAAATTTTAAAATTTGACTTGGCAAGCCAAGAAGTAAATATGTATATGTATGGATATACATAATATCAAAGGTGGTTGGAAATAAACGCTAAATATTGAGTTTTAAATTTGAATAGATATGATACCCAAAGTGATAAGTTTTTGAACTTAATAAGTGGGAAGATTATTTATGAGAAGTTCAAAATTTGAAATGGAAGTTCAAACTGGGTATGGTTGACTGGATTAAGTGAATTGAGTTCAACTTGGTAAAAGTTAAATATGTTGGAATGTTCAACCTTATTTGTAAATTTTAAGATGAAATTAAGATTTAACTTGGAAAGTTAAATGGTTGATTGTAACGGAGAGTTTGAGTAATCTCCAATTGGGATTGAGATCTAGAAATTGAAAATGAATGGATGTTTTAAAATAAATTAGATGATATCATCCTATTGTTGTTAAAAATCTTTAAGTTGTGAATTGGAATTGTTTAAATGAATGAGAGATGGAGTATGGTAATCCATTGTTGACATAAAAGGGGAAATTAAACTTTAATTTGAAATTAAGGGTATGGAATTACCTTGAACTAAAAAAAATTGAGTAATTGAATTTGTAAATTAAAATTGTTTGAAACTCTTACTTAAACCTTGTAATGAGTTAAGTAAAGATAATTTAAAATGGAATTGTGAGAATTGGACTCAGAATTAATTTGTTTAAAGGTTTTGGTTACTGATGTAAAAATAAAGGTTAATTTGATTTGTGGTATAATATGTTAGGTCTGAACTGTGAATTGAATTGTTTAAAACTTTAAAGGTAAATTGATTTAAAGGAATTAAATCAACATTTGAAGTATTAACTCGAATTCATATAATTTGAGATGGTTTAAATTTGAAATTTGAATTAGTTCAAATTGAATTTGATTTGAATTAATTAAAATGGTGATTGAAGATGTATGAGTATAAGATTCAAATGGAAAATTTGAATTGGATTGATTTGAACAATTTGGAATTGTAATTAAAGTTGAATAGTTTTAAATTCAAATGGAATTTGAATTTAATTTGGGAGGAAATCAAGAATAATTCAGCTTGATGTGCAAATGGAGTTTGAAATTGGGATTAATTCAAACTGGAGTTGAAATGAATGGAAAATTGGAACTAGTTCAACTGAAATTTATTTGAATTAGTAGAATTTGAGATCAAGGTTGAATAAAGTTAAATTTGGAAAGAAACTTAGATTAATTCAACTTGAATTGGGGTTGAATCAATTTCAATAGAAATTGAAGTTATTTAAATTAGAGTTAAGTCAATTTAAATGAAAGTGGAATTTAAATTGAATTGATTGGGAATAGAGATTGGGAATTGAACAGTTTTGACTCTGGACTATTTTTTATTATAAATTGTTTTAATATAAACCTATTTTTTTCCAAGCTATTCACTGTATATACAACTTTTCTTTTAAAAACCAAATTATCTTATAATTATTTTACAATTATCTTTGGAACTATTTAACTATTTTTCTACTGTTTTATAAACTAATTTTTATTTTTCAACTACTTTATAACTAATAACTATTTTACAATTATTTTGCAATTATTTAAAAATTTTATTTTCCAACTATTTTACAATTACTTAACTATTTTACAGCCATTTTACAAAATAATAATTATTTTTCAACTACTTATCTATTTTCAACTTTTCAAGCTATTTTCTAAATTTAAACTGGACAGAGTTTTAAACTGTTTATGATTGAATACCCAATCGAGATAAGAATAGAGGTTATAATCCAATGGATTGAAGCAATTGTGAGTAAATGAATGAAAATCAAGGTGAATGTGAATAGAAATGGAATTGATTTGGCTAATAACCAGTAAAGAAAATATGTAGGGTGTACGTATGTTATTCTATTCGCAAAATGATTTGATCCAGATTCGAGCACAAAATTTCGAGATAGTTATATCGATCCGAGTTGGAATTTTCCACTCAATTTTTGAAGGCGAACCTGGATATGGGTTATTGATTGGTTCTAGATGTTCTCTATCATAGTTAGGCTATGCAAGGAGAATGATAGTTTCTGATCAAGAAAACAGATCTGTGTCCGCACTAGGAAGTCGGGTGGACGATACTAGTTCTGAAATGAAATTGTGTGATCGAGTGAGCGATCAGATTGGTATAGCGACGGATGATATGTGTACATCGTACGGATTTGAATGAAAATGATATTGAAAAGAGTAATCAAATTTGAATGTTTTATTTTGAGTAAACAAAGTTAAATATCTTTGTTTTATAAGATGAAACTTCCCTTGTTGAATCTCTTGCCAGAAGAAAAGGATTTTGAAGGTGTTTTGGAGTATAAAGGAGTTTTATACAAGTTTAAAATGATCCAATATTTTTTAAAAGAAATTATATATATATATATATATATATATATATATATAAAGGATCTTATAAGGATTTTGGAAAAGGTTTTGGGAACCTTTGGATTTGGAAAGGCTTTTGATTTTAGGGTAAAATCAATATGAGAATTCGGAAAGTCTATTTTGAGAATTATCGATTTTGGAATAATCGATTTTGTGTAAAGGAGCTTTGTATGAGATCATACTTGGTGTATGATTTAAAGATACTATATATGTATAGTATAAAATGTTTTGATGATGGCTCTGGGGAAAAAGGCGCTTCCTTGAAATGAACTTCTCAGGAGTACCACCGGGTGGTGCTGCCTTGAGCCCCAAGGGGGGGTTCTAAAGTTGATCATGTGAGGAGTCCGGACAAAACTAGTTCCTGGGGATTATGAGTAGAGGTTACCATAGCGAAAGTCGTGTGTGTCACTGAGAGCCAAGGTCTACGTTTGATTTTATATCGGTAGACTGCGATCTGTGGTAACATAGTGAAGGTCGTGAGTGTCGCTGAGAGCCAACAGTCTACGTTTGATTTTACATCGGTAGACTGCGACCTATGTTGGAGTGGAGAAGTTTCATTTCGATAGCGAAAATCAGAGGCCCCTGAGAGCCTGTAGTTACATGGACTTTTGCCGCGATTACAACGTAACCCTGGATGTAACTGTGATCTGTTGTGGGTTGCATGGCGTAATCGAGAGGCCGCGGAGAGCCTGTAGTTACATGGACTTTTGCTGCGACGGCAACGTAACCCTGGAATGTAACTGTGACCATGGATGGGGGTGATGATTTCCAGAGCATTCTCACCAAAGATATTTCCTCGATTTCAAAATGCTTTCAATATTTTCAGTAAAATTATTATTTTTCAAGTATTCTCACTGGGTGTTGAAAACGAGTCTGCTAAGTACTTATAGATTTTCAGTCGTACGCCTGATCAACGTATGACCGAATTTCTGTAAGAACAAGGATGGACTCGTTGAAACATCGAGTTATAAAAAGTATTTTTATAAAACTATTTTGGCAGTATTACAGATTTTAAAAGTGTTTTAAAATGATCAAAGAATATTTTAACTGGTTTTAAAATATTTAATAAATTCTGGCTTTGTTCCTTTTCGAGGCCGAAAAGATTCAAAAGGGGGAGGAATGTAATAACCTGAATTTTGGAGTATCTGTTAATTGTTAATTAACGGGGTTAACTAATAGAAATATTGAATTATAGATTTAACAAATAATTCTTAATAATAGATAGTTATACCTGGATTGTAATTCAAATTTGAATCTGAATTTGGGTTTGAATTTGAAACTTGAATTTAAGATTTAAGTAAATGCCTTAGTAAATAATTTGGATTTTTAGAATAATTTGTATAGATAATTTATTTAATGTATAATTGGTTAATAACATTTTTTGTAAATATTGTGTATAAAATTTAATTGTTTTTAAAAAAATTAGGACAATTGTTTATTTTAAGTATGATGGTTTAGAAAGAATTCAACTAAAGTTTTATTTTTGTTTTCTTCAAAAATGATTAAATTAAAATGATTATAAATGTATAAAAATAAATGTTTTAGATTTTAAATTACATGTATAAGAAAATATATTTGCATTATAATTAATTTTAGAATATTTTCTTTTAAAAGTGAATTTACATATACATATGTAAACATTTATTAATTAAGAAATTTAAATAAGTAAGTTATATTTACATTTAATTTAAATGAAAATTTATTATAAAAAAACATGTGTAAACATGTCAATCATCTAAGAAACACATGTAAGGAAATTAAACAAATTGAGTGACAAATGTATGTTTTTGGAACATGTGGCAACATACTTATTTTAATTTTAAATAAATCACAAAACAAATTTATTTAAAACTTAATGCTTCTTCTCTTCAAATTTTTTTCCTGTTCTCAATCAAAAAGCAAAGAAACAAGTACGTAAATAACACTCCTCAAACACTTTTCAAAACCAGAAACAATATCTGTAATTAACATCTTCCTCAAACCTGGAAATAAAATTTGCAAACCCATTCCAACTGAATCAAGCCACAAGCAACTCAATCAACAATGAAGCTTCAGAAGAATTCAAATGCAGACAGTAGTAGCAGATCAAAATTGATTTTACAAATCAAAGAACCAGGCCTGCTCTCTGTTTTTGTCCTTAAAGATGAGTAATTTTTTTTAAAAAAAGAAGAAGTTAGTTTTGGTACTGTATGTGATGATCTTATGTGTAAAAGTTGAAATATGGTTTGCATGCTTATTTTAGCTAGACTTATGCATAAAAATGCTTGTTCATGAGTGAATATCTGTATATATTTGTCTTTGTGCTCTGTTATTAGTAACAGGCTCAACCTCCATCACAAAATGACTTCTATCTTCCTAAATAATCAAAATTTAATTTTTATTTCGGAAAGAAAAATGTTAACAACGGTAAGTTTTTGTTTTTTTTGTTTTTTAAAAAAATGTTCTAAGTGATTTTAATTGAAAAACATGCTGTAAGTTTTTAGAATTACAGTATAAATCAGGAATGGGGAAAATTTCGAATATGATGATTCTCAAATTCACCAATATAATCAGATTTGTCTTCGAGAACTAGGAATTTTAAAAGCCAAATCATAATTTTTAAGTTGGTGTTGATTGGGATATCCGAGGTTTATCAGAAAAAGGGTTTTTGATCTTCTCTATTGATGGATGTGTTCGCGAGTGACAAATTTAAGCCTGGACAAGGCGAGGGGGGTAGGCGAGTTTGGGAAAAATAGGAGATGATTTTATAATTCACGGTGGTGGTGGTGGTTAGGCGGTAGGGTAGGGTTCGTGATCAGTTTTTGATCGATGAGTTTCTCGAGACAAATGTAACGCCTTGGAATGACCGGAGTGCTTCGCGATAAGGGGATAGATGTTGAATAAGGAGTCGATGGCGATGGCAATTTTTTTTTAGTTTCCGGTGGCCTGGAGAGGGAGGACAAGGCGAAATGATGGGTTCTTGCTCCTGTAAAAGGGGATTCGGTTGTTCGAAATTAAATTCTGGAATTGTTGTGGGGTGTTGAGCTGATTATGTGATTTGGGAGGTCGGAGATGGTTTGTGGATAGGGACGGTGTCGTGCTCCAGTGTGGCGGAGCTGTGTGCAGGTACACGTGTTTGATCTCGTGCATGTCAGAACAATAATTGGGAGGAGAAGGAAGGTGAAGATGAGGTTTTGAGTCTGAGAAGAAGGGGTTATACAGTGTTCTACTTGAGTCAGTAGCGAGTTGCCCTCGGTAGTTTTCCTGTATTTTAACTGTTTTAATTTAAAACAAAGTTATTATGAGATGATGGGTTTGTTTTGGTCTTGGTCGAGTGCATCCGAATTGTTTTTGAGGAAAATTTATACAGTTTAAATCCAGGTAAAATAAAGTTTTATCAGGTCTAAAATGTTCTTAAATAAATTACTTTTATATGTAATCAATGTTTTGTTTAACTATTGGATTTATAAGTTGAATAAATATGTCATCAATTTAGTTGAATCTTAAGTTTATTTAAACTTGATTTAAAATATGTTAATAATAAGAGATTTGAGATTTATTAATAAGATCTTAATAATAATTTAGAAAGTAATAAGGATTTAAGAGTTTATTTTATAATAACTGAAAGTCTTGGATAATTATAGATTTAATAAATAAATAAGTGATCAAGAGTAATTAATTAATGATTGAAAAATAGTTAATTAATTTAATTATTATGAGTTAATTAATTAGAGAATAATTAATCCTTAAATAAGGATAAATTTATTAAGTAATTAGAGATTAATTATTTAAAAGATAATTATTTAATGTTAAGAAGATGATTAGAGTAAGTATTCAATGATGTGATAATATGGTTAATTTTAATTAATTAATTAATTAAGTATAATTAATTAAAGATAATTGTTTGTGGTTGAGTTAAGTATAATTACTTAAGGTAATTAATGAGGTATAATTACTTAGAGAAGTAATTAGTGGCTAATTACTGGATGTAATTAGTTAAAGGAAATTACTTGATGGGAAGTAATTAAAGGATAATTACTTGGTGGAAGAAATTAAGTGATAATTACTCAGTGTAATTAAAAGATTAATTAATAATAAATCAAGAGGTTGGTTTAATTGATGGAAAATTAAGAAAGATAATTTTCTGAGTGTGATTTATCAAGGTTGACTAATAAATATAATTAAATTAAAGGTTAATTATTAAATGAAATTTAAGAATAATTAACTAATGAAAGTTATTAGAGAATCATTAATTAATGTAATTATTGGAAGTGATCAATCTTGCTTATTAATGATTGAATGATGATGAATATTTTAAATTGGTTGATATCTCTGATATGAGTTGCTTTGTGATATGCTATGTTGGATGGACGGTGATAATATGATTATTTATCAATTATGAATTGCTATGTAAAAAAATGGATATCTGATAATGAAAGTCGAGTAGTATTTAATTAAATAACTTGAATTCAGATGAAATTGAATTCGAAGAGACTAGAATCGGGTATTAGTAAATATCTGAAAACCACTTCAATTCTTTATAAATTGATATGTGAAGTCAATGGGTTGGTATGGTATGATTTTAGTGAATTGGATCATTTGATCTGAGTTTTGGTACTAGAAATCGATGTGTGAAATAAGTAATGCTTTTAACGACTTGTGAAGTGGTAAATCTAAATGAGTTACCCGGGTTTTAAATAGGTTGTATGTTTTGGTATTCCTTGTTAAATGAGTTTACTCACGCTGGTTTCCAGCCTGACCCGTGTGTTACTTTGATGTAATGCTCGGGTCAGACCGAGTATTACAGATTTTCAGGTAGGGACGTTCTGGAGTTCAGAAGGCGAGCTGGATGGCTGGAACGTATGGAGTGTTTACCGCTGTTTTATATTATTGTATATATCTAAGACATGTTAAATTGTATCTGTCCAATGTTGTATAAAATCCTTGTAACTCTGGTATACCGATGCAAATTGATAGATAGAGTTTTATTTGGTATAACTATTATTATTGATATTATATTTTATCCGCTGCGAATGTGAGATTGTGTGTTTCTTTTCTGTTCTTCTTCTATCTCTTTCTTCTTTTCTCTAACTATCTGGAAGTTTCGGAATCGAAATTTCTGGGTCGTTACAATTTGGTATCAAAGCAAATATAACTGAAGTTGAAATACAAATGAGCAAAAAAAAATTCTTTTTCTATCTGCACAAATATGTTCCATAAAAAACTATAGATACCAATCCCAAACAATTCAGACATAACAGATTTTGGGTTTCAATGAACATTTCTCATTATTAAAAGTGGTTTCAAAATTTCATATATAGTAATCATTGCAAAAATTAAAATTTTACAGTGGTAATCCAAATATGTTCATAATCATATATCCTGAATTCGAGTTCTGATTCCATGATCTTGTTCGTCTTCCTGAAACATGAATTTTAATGATAGAACCATAAATTTTAAGTTTGGGGATCACTCGGAATTGAGAGTTGATCAGGAAACTGAAATTCCATCAATTCTTGGCGATTGGGGAAACTTTGGATGCCGTGATCAAGGTGGAAGGAGTCTGGATGTTAGATGAGCATCAGAAAAATACTCACTTGAACTCTGGGTGACCACGGTGGCACAATGACGATGATCTAGGGTTTGTGTACAGATTTGGGTTGTCGTGGTTCTAGAGGCAATTACGTCTACGTGAAAGCATCGGATTGGATATGAGGTATGGAGATGGAAGCAAGGAGCTTTGGCAAGGGCGTGGGTTTGATGACGTGGTGCCAAACGATCAGAGTTAGGCGTCAGCAAGGAAGTTTGGTGACTAGTTCGTCCAGGTTGGGTATGCTCGAGTAAGATTTTGATTTCGTGCTCAATTCAGGCTTTGGGTGATCGTGGTCAGAGAAGTAGGCCAACGTCGATTTGTTGTCAATGGTGATGGTGGTCAGAGCCGCCGCTTTGGACTGTGCATGTGCACGGGAAGATTTGGGTAGATGTTGTTTTGTTTGGAAATGAAGAATGGATGGACTCGGGTTTGCACTCGAGAGAGGGCTGTGATGACTCGAGTAATGTTCGGGTATGTTCTCGTGACAAATTGATTAACAGGTTTTATAGTGTTAAACAAACAGAGTTAAGGAAATTTTGTTCGAAATAAACTTGGGGAAAATAGTAGTTTAACACGGGTAATTTAGTTTTGGACTCAAGTTTGTTGTAACGGACATCAGGTTTCCTGAAGTTATTTTTTTTATATAAACATTTTTATGTAAAGCATAAACAAAATAAGGGTTTTATAAAAACAAGTTATAAATTAAAATGAAGCTAGTTTAAATTATTTCATGATAATGTTTTAACCATTTGATTTAAGGAAGTTATAACTTGTTTAACCAGATTTTGATAAGTTAATGTTATGTTAAAATTGAAATTGCATGATTATTTTAAGTAAATGTGAGGTGGAAGCCAAAATGAGGAGTTAATAAATTTATTAAGATAATTAATCAATTGGGTAATTAAATTGTGTAATCAATTTTAAGGGTTTATTTATTAAAAGTGGTAAATTGTTTAGGTAATTAAAAATGATTAATTTATTTAAAAGTTGAAATTACTTAATGTAATTAATTAACGATAATTACTTAAAATTTAGGTATAATTGCTTAATGTCATTAATTAAGGTAGGCAATTAATGAGGTGTGAATACTTAGTGAAGTAATTAGTGAAAAATCACTGGATGTAATTTATTAAAAGGAAATTTCTTGATGGGAAGTAATTATAAGATAATTACTTAGTGAAAGAAATTTAATGATAATTACTCAGTGTAATTAAAGGATTGATTAATATAAATAATCAAGGAGTTGGTTTGATGATGGAGTAATCCAGGTAAGTTGATTTCTGATTGGGGCTAATCAAGGTTGATTAATGAATGTAATTAAGTTAAAGGTTAATTATTAAATGAAATTTAAGAATAATTAACTAATAAAAGTTATTAGAGGATCATTAATTAATGTAAGTAAGGAAGTGATACATCTTGCTTATTAAGGATTGAACGATGATAAGTGCTTTAGATTGGTTGATATCTCTGATATGAATTGCTTTGTGATATGATATATGGGATAGATGGTGATAATGTGATTTTCTATCAACTATGAATTGAAGTATAAAAATGTTATCTGGTATTTAAGTTGAATTGTATTTAATTGGATAACTTGGTCTTAGATGACATTGGATTCGAAGAGTCCGGAGTTGGGTATGGTGAATACCCGAAACCACTTCGATTCTTTATAATTTGATGTGTGGAATTAATGGGCTGAAATGAAATGGAATGTTTTAAGTGGATTGGACCATTTATTATAAGTTTTGAAGCTTAGAAATTGATATGTGAAATAGGTAATGTCTATAACTTGTGGAGTTGTAAATTGATATAAGTTACCCGGGTTTATATAAGTTGTATGCTTTTGTATTTCATGTTAGATGGGTTTACTCATGCTAGTTTCCAGCCTGACCCGGGTGTTACTTTGATGTAATGCTCGGGTCAGACCGAGTATTACAGATTTTCAGGTAAGGACGTTCTGGAGATCAGGAGGCGAGCTGGAGAGCAGGAACGTATGGAGAGTTTTCTGCAATAATACATTATAGTATCTGAAACAAATAGATTTATCTATTCTGTAAAGCTGTTGTAACTCTGATATAATAAAGTTTAATTTGACAAGTACAGTTTCCTTTGTATAACTATTATTTGTGTGATATTATATTTTATCCGCTGCGAATGTGAGATTCTGAGTTTGAGTTTTCTGTTTCTTCTTCTTTCTCTTCTTCTTTTCCTAACTATCTGGAATTTTCGGGATCGAAATTTTCGGGTCGTTACATTGGTACTCAAATTTTTGCGAGTAACCAAGGGATTCAGGTTAGGATTCAGGTCTGCTTTGACGAATTGTGGAGGAGAAAATGGAGCAGGAGGCTTCTGCGTTAGATATATAATATTCCGCTGTGTGTTCTGTGTTGTCTCTGAGTTGTATTAAATTGTAATAACTAGACAGGTGTTTATAACTGTCTAGTATGTGATGTATATATGTGTAACTCTGATAGTTGTTGTAACTATGTAATGTTTATGTTATTAATATAATTTATTCATTCCGCTGTTTAGATTCTAATGTTGTTTCTTTCTTCTCTTCGTTCTTTTATCTTTCTATCCCTTTCTTTCTTAAAAATGATGCGACTTTATGTGGTAAGGAAGTCGGGTCGTTTCACATTAAGTCAATGATATATTTCATGATTTGCAATGTCATCTAATTAAAAATTATATCTATGCTTAAAAAGGAAAGAATCTTTTCACAACTTTTAACCATTTCCATTAATCTTAATATACTTTGATTTACTACTTGTAATTGAAATGAAATCAAATATTAAATCAATGGTATATTCCATGATTTTCAATTCAATCTAACTAAAAATTATATCTCTTCTTAAAAAGGAAGGAACCTTTTCACAACTGCTACAAGACAATTTCATTAATCTTAATATTCCTTGATTTACTGCTTGTAATTGAAATGAAATCTATTTTATTCAATCTATTGTGATACATGTGTGTGTATTTATAGTATAAATATGTATTAATATATTAATAAGTAGATAAAATTGTTCATGTTTAGGATGACAAAGTCATATGTAGATGGGAAATGTGTCCATTGTGGTGTAAATTCCAATACCTATGCAATGTTTATATTAGCTTTGTACACTTTTATATGTTCACTTACACTATATACACCGGCACATATGAAGTGCTTAGAATCATTTGCAATTAATTAAATCAAATAGGACTAATGCATTCCTAATAAAACATTCATTTGAAATGTTAACATGTTTATTTAACATATTATTAATCTAATCAGAGACAAAATTGAGAGGTTTCACTCTCTTCAATTAATGTTGTATACTCACTTAATTAATTGCATAAATATTAGAGAAGGAAACTAAAGGTTTCCTTCTCATATTTATTGTAATAAATAACTGCATGTAGGTGTATTTGATACACTCATTCATTTAAATTTATAAAATATTCAAACTCTTTTGATATTTTTTCAGCAAATTAAATAAAACATTGATTTTATTTAAAAGAAGATTTAGTTAAGATCTAAGTGTATTTAGACTTTATAGGCACATTAAAGATCAAAAATGGTAAATTTTTTGAAGTTCACCCATTTCTTCTGCTGTAGGGTGGTCCAATTCCAACACAAGGGACTCGCACCTTAGGGTTATTGCCCCATTTCTTCGGTCGAGATAAGCACGACTAGTTTCATTTATTATTTTTAAAAGCAGATTTGATCATACAAAAATCTGTTCATTAAATTATTAAATTTAAGTTTTCACAACCTTAGGAAATTAAACATGATGATTTGTCATCATCTCTGAGCATGCCTAATGACTGACCTCGGTCCCATACATGTGTAAGTGACTTAGACATTTTATTTTAGAGTTTATTATTTATTTAGTTCATGTCATCTCGATTAAGAGATGACAATCTACGACCTCGATCCAAGGCCATTTCCATTTGATGTTGACGGTGGCTGTTACTACTCTACTGTCGCAGTCCGAGTCCTTATATACTGCAATACCTTGCCATCCCTAACGTGTTCCTAGACTATATCCTTCAAGTTCCTACAATCATTGGTAGTGTGTCCATCTAGCTCATAGAATAGACAGTGTGTTCTAAATGCCCATTGGCGCTCAGTGGGCTTTCTCCTTGCTGTCCTTCCATATGGAAGGCGTCCTCGAGTATCAAATTAAATCCTTTTCAAAGTCTAGTTCAAATCGATATAATTCTTGCCTTAATCTCATTCGACATCAATATTGTTGAACTCATGAGCACCCGAGTCTGGGGGAACGAAGGGATCGATTCGGTTGTCCCTTTGACCAACTGCAGCCCATGGTCTTACCCCTATAGTTTGAGCAACCTTTGTTGGCCCTATGCTGGGGCCCTCTTCTATCAAACAAAAGTAACAAGGTGTTTGTCCGTGAGAAGATATTCAATGTTCCTATCTTCAAGCAGTGCATTTTTAAGAGTCATGACGCCTTTTAAAGGTTACAGCTGGGCTATGTGATAAAGCCTATAAAAAATATATTTAGTCAGGAGTACGGCCTGAATATCGGTTTTCTACGCTAATATAAAGGTGGTGTATAACACTTACGTCTTTCCAACCATTATCGAGTAGAACCAAGAGGACATTGAACAAAGAACCAATCGCTTTTAAACGCACTTAATTTATTGCATATGCCAGTTAGAATCTGACACTTCTTCGCCGACTCAAGTAATGTAAACGACAGATTCTCTGTCCATCGCTTGAAAGAGAATATGAACCGAATGTCATCGATAGTCAGAGGACGATGCAAGAATTCAATAAATTCCATATAAATGCAATTGAGAAGAGCGTAGCCGTTCAGATGAAGCTGTGCTAGAGCTATCCTCAAATGATGAAGAATTTCACGAAGGTATGAGTTAAATAGTGGGAGCATGCGACCCAACACAAAATTTGTTGCACGCCATATATTCTTCTGGAGGTCTATGAGCCCATCATCCTACGACGGAACGAATATATCGTTAACGGGAATTCCATGCCTTACGCAGATTCGACGAAGAGCATCTTCCTTAATTTTATAGGCTATGCAATCAGCAGGATCCTCCATAATAACTGCATCCTCTAGAATGTCGGGAGAAGGATCAACAAGTTCTAGTGGATGAATGAGAACTACATCAGAAAAATCAAACTGTGGGCCTAGGCTTTCCATTTGTTTTGAATCATGACTAGTTTGCGGACTATGAAACTCAGTTGCAGAACTTGATTCCATGTCAAGATTGTCCTGCTGAGAAGATGGTCTAACTGGCACAACTATAAGACATCCAAAATGTCTAGAACCCACTGCTATTAAACTCACAAAAAATCACAAATAGATAAAGTAACATGTACACCCCAGTGCATAGTGAGTGCTAGTGTGGTGCGGTGAAGTACTATAAAATACAGTAATAAGTTGTATGGAATTAAAAACGAAAAAGCTGACAAGAATTCAAGGTTCGACGGGAGAGACCATCATTCCTGACCATCTCAACCGTTTCTCTGTATCATAAAGGAAAGACGCAGTTTGAGTTTCATGATCGAGTCAGCAAGTAATAGTACAATCTTTAGATCCAAGTCATTGATAAGCTCTAAGAGAAAAGTCAAGGGCATTGGTTCATGTCAAAGTCCAAACATCATATATTACCAAATATACATTTCAAGCCCTATACAAGTCATATGAGTTCACTTGAATGTGCAAGGCCGAAGCTCGTCATTGGAATCATGTCTATTTAATTAAGTTCCACTTTTAAGGTTCATGTGCAGACATCATCGATCGTTCCTCATGCCTCACTACCAATTATTAAATTCAACTATCCTAAGTGGATCATTCAAGTTTCACTCCCACCGATCGTTCTTAGTATGTAACGACCCTATATTTTCAACCATTCACATCCACACACGTCGGACTTGAATTGCTCAAAATATCAGACTGTTAATTTAAAATTGGCAAAGCTCAGCATATACAGTAAATAAATCAATCACAGAATCACAAATACAGAGTAATATAACAATAATGAAGCGGAATAGATAAATAGTAGATCATGAAGCTACTATATAAACATCAGAGTTAGAAATAAAAAATACAACAAAATATCTCAAATACAGTGAAGTTTTTAATCAACCAGATGACTTCGGTGAACAAATCAACCAAAAAAGCTGGAAGCTGAATCTATAGTTGGATCTCCAAGCAAAGCTCCAAACTTCGAAGGTGAGTCTCAAATCCGTATTACTCAGTCTGACCCGAGCATAAAGAAAAACACAAACACTCGAGTTAGGATTAACATTCTTATATCAATAAATCCAACTCAAGTGAAATATTAATCGAAATATAAGTAACTTAGACGATGTTTGGGATATCCATCCTCTAAGGATCTGTGGAACTATCTACAATGAAGAAATATACGCGATTAACAACTAAACGTTGTTATAACACCATGGTCATTTCAAAATAATTTATACTTCAAAATCAAGGTATCATTTCCATTTCAAATAAATATATTTCCAAATTATAGCATTTTCAAAAACTAAATTGATAATTTCATATATATATATCACATTTGAACTTCATTATTATTTAGCTTTTGAAATATTCACTTAATGGATCCATCATCATTTAAATAACGTTAAATTACATTTTTCCAAATATTTCCTTCAATTTATTTAAACATGAAATATTCAAAAAAATCAAGTTATAAAATCATATCCTTTAAATTCTCAAATTTAATAAATTTCAAATCGATTTAGTTAAATAAAATTCTTAATTAATTACAATTTCAATTAAATTCAAATTTATCTTCCTAACCTTAACTTATAAAATCATTTAAAATCTATTTTTAAAATATAAATTTAATTAATCCTTAAACATATTTAAATCAGACTTTACTAAATATAAAGCTTATTATTAATTTTATTTTAAATCAAAGCTTATTCATATACATAATATTTTCGCATTTATATAAAACCCTATACATTTCCTTTCAAAACCATAGAAATCATTTTCAATATATATATATATATATACATATATATATATATACATATATATATATATATATAGACCAACGATGTCTGTATAAAATTTTCTATCTTATGGTCAAGTGATACAGATATTTATCATTTCAATCTGTAATTCAAATATGTACGGGTATATGTCATTTCAACCCGCAATCCCAAATTCAAATAAATGAAAACCGCTTGGGTTTATCATTTCAACCTATAACGATTTTCTTCTATTCTACAAATCGTTCAGGTATGTATCATTTCAACCTATAGAGAATTCTATACTAACAAGGAACTTGTAGAGTGATAACAGATATTATAAGAACAGAATAGGCATATATCATCAATAACAATATAGTATAAACAATAAGATATGGTGTCATATCCCACAGGTGAACCGTTACAGATAATTACATATATATTGCAATGAAAATAACAAACAGCAGCGTATTTCAATTTTCCTTTCAATTGAAATCAAATTTAATAAATATAAGAATATTAATCGTGGGTGATTTCTCACCTTTCAAGGCTAGAGAGGATATACAATGAGATGGATTACGAAGCCAAGCACGGATTTCGAAGCAAGGCACGATGGACATGAGTTAGATGGACAAAGCTGGTAACAAGGAATCGATGAAATAATCAGCACTCTCTCGACAGAATTGGAACAAGATAAATGCATATATTATTATTATGATTATTTTATTGGGTCTATATTTTAAAATAAGACAAATATTAAAATAATATACGTAAAAATTAAAAATCATTATTATTATAACATGGATATATATATATATATATTTATAAGCATACATACATATTGTGCATATAGGCTAATACACATATATAAACAACTTTATAATTATATATATGTAACAAATCATATACAAGCTAAAATAAACTTACATACATCTTTATTTATATACTGAAATCTTATAACTTATATATATATCAGAATAACCAATAAGTAAAACTTAATGCTTATTATAAAATAACACCTATAACTCATAACAAAACACATATGGCTGTATAACCTAGGTAGTACTTACTTAAAATAAAATGTATGTCATAAACCTATTTTATAATATATATATCGCAGCCTTTATAAACCTATATACACATATAAAACTCGTATATACTTTATATATACACTAACATTAATCAAACCAGAAACAAATTATACTTATATATATACAATATATAGGTGGAAAAATTGACTCACGTATACCATATAAAACCTATATATATATAATGTATAACAAATACTATCGAATAACATAATATACTATCTTTTTTTTCAACAGATTTCTTATATAGACACATATATTAATAGAATAAAATATAATATATATATATATAAAACAACTTTATATAATCAGAACCCATATATTATATATATACACATTGAAACTCATATACATTAGACTACAGAAAACATTTACACAAAACTCAATATTATACTATATATTGAAAACCAATATTCGGTTTAGAAATGAGCAAGATAGTATGCTTCAGGACTAATATATATACAATACTTTATATAATTCACGTTATACTCCCACATCTAAGAAAAATATAAATTGTATATATACAAATCAGCATATAATATAACTAATGTGTTTTAAAACTAATATAAACGTAATATATATAACATAATATATAACTAACATACATTTTACTGTCATATATAATATAAATTTGTATCAGTGCACTAGGATTTAACGAACTAAAATATAAACTGAAATCTAACATAGTAAACTAACAAATATATAAAATACACATTTTAAAGAAATATCAACCCTTATATAATATATAAAATAAACCTTATAAAATATTACATGTATAAAATGAATGTATATAACTCAAACGTATAATATATAACCAAAATATGAAACATGCAAGCACAACAATATATATAAACTAATATACCTTATGTATAAGCATAGAAGTGCTGATGCTTCAATGCTTGAGAGGGGGATGGTGGCTTCGGCAAGCTACTGAGGTGGCCGAAGTGGAAAGGTGCTGCATTGGTGAGGTGAATAGGTAGCATTGGGCGGAGGGAATAGAGGAGGAGGAGAAGTTCGATGGATCTGGGCTTGATGGCAGGTGACGACGCAGATCAGGTAGCGGATTGGTTTTGGGCCGAGCGAGACGAAGGATGGGGAGAGGGAAGGAAGGAGGGGACGTGCAGAGGTGGTTTTGATGATAAGGTGGGCAAGTTTTGTTTCAGAGAAAAGTATAAATAGGCTAGTTGTCTTACAATATAAAAAATGATATACAGTATTAAATTTATCTGCCAATAGAAGATAGAACGTTTTGGAACAGAATGAATAGAAAATAAACAGGCCTGAAATGAAATGGCAATGCATTGACCGTCAAGCACATGAATTTAGGAATTTATAAGTGTAAAGATTTGTTAGCTTTCAACATTTGGGAAATTGAATGGGCAGAGCAATTCAAAAGTATCAAAACGAACTGATACGGTTAACTGTTGCACATTTCTGTCGTGTACCGGACTTCAAAGCACAGAATTGAATATGCTGTAGAGATCAGTATGACGAGATGATCAAAACGGTATAAAAATATCAGTGGTACGATCATCCTATCAAAAGTCGATAATAGGTACCGATTTACGTTGCTATTCCGTACAGAAAAATCCAAACGGAGCTAGAAACATTCAAATTTTGCGAAACGAATTTCGCAATCTAATTCAGAGTGTTCTAAATAAATTTTCTCATGTTGACATATTTAGGTTTCAAAAAACTTTTAAATTCAACTGTTATTAACTGATTTAAATTGAAATAGAATTACTCAAGAAAATAAACTTTCATATTATAAATTGAAAATTTACCATTTGCTATGTTAAAGAAGACGTATTTCAAATATCAAATTTATATTTCCAAATTTAATTATTTAAAATTTCTTAAAATTTCAGTTAATTATGTTATTAAAACCATAAAAAAAATTGGGTCATTACACTCTCCCTCACTCAAAACTTTTCGTCCTCGAAAAGGAAGAAGGTGGGAGAATAGAAACAGCCAGAAAGAAAAATAGATAGAAAGACAACGATATCAATTAATTTAAAACTGTATAAATTTCAATTTAAGTTAATTAATATTCAATAATTTGGTTAAACCCATTTATTATAACCATAAATAGTCATTTATTAACTTTGCAAATCAAAATATTTCCATTTATATAATATTTTTGAATTATATATTCAAAGAAACTTATAAAAAATTTACTTGAAATATTCATTTGAAAACTTCATTTGCAAATCAATTATCTTCAATACTTTAGTACTTTTCAAAACTCATTTGTAAAATTTCTTGCCTCCTTTATAAATGCCATTTATATGTTTAAATAACACCTTTATAAATATATGTAAACTACTTGAAAATAATTATTTACATCATTACTTATATTTTCAAAGAAGCTATTGAAAACATTAAATCCATAATTCATAAATTCATTAATTTATCTTAAGATACTTTTCAAACATTATTAATAAATCAATAATCATTTCTCAAAATATGTTTTATTTAATTAATAACTTCTAAAACATTTATGACACTAATAATTTACTATTAAACCATGTAGTATATAAATAAACAATATTTTAAATGGATATATTCAAAAGGGAAAAAAGGCAGATTCGGAAAAATAGAACATAGGTGAACAAATAAAGCTGAGCAGATAAGGTAGATTCAAAAGAATAGTAACGGGCATGAATAGTTAATTCAAACCATAAGAATTTCAGTTTCAAATATTGATACAAAATTTCTTTGTTGGAAATACTTCATAATAAAATACATTTATAATAAAATACTTTTTTATCGAAACAAATTTTCCTTTCCAAAATACTTTTATAACTCGATGTTTTAACAAGTTTATCCTCGTTCTTGCAGACTCTGGCCATGCGTTGATCAGGAGCAAAGCTAGAATTATTCAAGTGCTTAGTAGATCTGTTTCAATACCCAGTGAAAATACTTGAAAAACCTTCAAACCCAATATGGAAAGTACAATCCAAACAAATCAACTGAATCATGGATCGCAGATACACAATGGTTACACTTGGATCCCCTAAAAAACATCCGTACCTTTAAGCAATCACTGCCTTGTGAATTTCGCCATGGTAACCGAAATAGTGGACCGCGGATACACAATGGTTACGCTTGGATCCTCCAAGAAACATTTGTACCCTTTAAGAAATCTCTGCCTTGTGGATTACGCCACAACAACAAAACTTATAGACCGCAGATACACAATGGTTACGCGGGATCCCCCAGGAAACATCTGTACCCTTTAAGCAATCTCTTCCTTGCGGATTACGCTACCAAAATGACTATGGGTAACGCCATGGAAGGACGCTCGAGTATCACATTCGGAAACCAAATCAGAGAGAATAATATTGATAGAATGAATCCACAATGTGGCCACAAAGCGGATGTCAAGCAGAAGGCACTTTCCATATCTTTACTTCGAAAATATGTATCATATAGTACCATTTCAAATCAATTTCAAATATCATACGTATATAAAGTCCATTATATATAAGGTTTCATTTTCAAATCGAATGCTTTCCAAAATCAATGGTATATCAAATCACGCTTATATATACTTTGATTGTATAAGATTTCACTTTTCAAATTGAGTACCTTTCCAAATCAATAGTTTTCGAATCAACTTCATACTTATATTCATATAAGTTCGATAACTCCCAAATCAAGTATTTAATAAACAAGGTTCTCAATTTCACTTCACTTCAATATCAGTTCAGTTTCAAAATCATATACGATTTCACCAAATTATTTCTTCCAAATTACATATGTTTAGTTTCAAAGTTTCCAAAATAATAGGTTTCGAAAATAATCCAAGTTTCCATATCAACATAATTTTAGTCAAACAATTTCATTTCCAAAAATCATCATATGAACATTGCGTTTTAAATCCCTATCTATTTTCGAAATCAAATATTTTCCTTAAAATCAATTACACCTAAAATGATTGCCAAGATTAAAAACCTTTAAACTATTTATTTATATTTAAAAGATCCAATTTACCTTTTGTAAATTATTATTTTATATAGTTTTATAAAAGATGTTACTAAGTTAAAAACATTTAAAACTAATTTTTTTTCAAACATTTCAAACTAAATTTCATTTTAGTGGAATTCAAAATAGTCTTATTCATTTAATTAACAAAACAGTTTCAAATTTATTTAAATTATATTACTTCATATAAAAAATACAAAACTAAACTTATATACTTTATCAAATAATTTATACTTTTCGAAATTACTTATCTTTGAAAATTAAACCTCGTTTTGGAAGTGTTCGAATATTCAAAATAGTCGGAGAAATCAAATTTCAAATCCAAGAGTTGGAAATCAACAACCAATCAGTAAATCAATTTCGATAAATAGGGTTATACCAAATCAAATCCGAAACTCAAGGACTGAACACCGGGCTCACTTTAAATCGTTTCAAATATATACATATATCTTTCGAAAATATCAAATTATACTTCATAATTTGAAATCAAAATTGGTTTCACTAAATCACTCGCATAGCTTAGCTACTAAAGTGGCCACTCCCCCACTCTGAAACTCGAAAATCAATGTCGATGATGCGTGCACTCATCGCCGAAATTATTCTCCAGTGACATAAGTGAGTTCTAGACTTTTATTTTCCTGAACACTTCTTTGAAATATCTTTGAAATCACTAGAACTCATTTGAAGTCATTTGAAACGTTTCTTATTCGGAAAATACTTCTTAAATCGTATTATTATATATTTTCAAAATCTTAAAACCAATTTCAAAACACCATAATTCAACTCCTCAAATTTCCAATTTAAAATCCTTCAGTTATAAATCATTTTTAGATAAATCAAATTTCTTATATAATTTTCAAAATTTCAAATCCTTTCGAAACTTCAATTTTTTTTTAAAAGGTATATAATCCTTATCGAAAACATTCTCACTTTTATATAGAATATAATTATTCTTATCAAAATATTAATTCCGGTATATAAAACAATTTCTAAAATACAAACAAACCCGATTTTTCAAAAGATGATTCAAGAATGGATTCCAAAACAAAGATAGAGATTCAAATTAGAGGCACTCTAATGAAATAGAATTCTGATTCGAAGATAGGCTCGAACGAAGATGAGATAATTAAATTTCAAAATAGAAGATGGATATACATATATAAATCGCAGGCGACCTTTACCGGGTCAACCGTGACTTTAGAATATGCTCGATGCAGAATTCTAAGGCAAATCGGCATTCGATCACCAGAGAAGGAATTTAGCACAGTAAGAGATAGCAGCATCTAAACCGAAAGTATAGAAATCTTCGGTGAGTAAATGCCTGTTGTAAAGGAGCTTCACCCCTTTACATATCATTCAAAGATTGGCGGGATCATTGATTTTTATAGAGATCATTTGAAGTGGAGTTATGGGATGCTCCATGGTCAAAAGAATACAAATAGGGGAGACAAGAATGGATTTCTGAATAAGTGGGAGCGTTCCAAAATTCAAAGGAAACCGAATCAAAGAGGAAGAGATTCAAGCACGAACGTAAGTAATTCTGTGATTAAATCTACTACATATGCTAAGTTTTGCCCAAAACCAGAGCTCCGATACCAACTGTAATGACCTGATATTTTCAACCATACGCATCCACACACGTCGGACTTGAATTGCTCAAAATATCATATTGTTAGTTTAAATTTTGCAAAGCTCAGCATATACAGTAAATAAATAAATCACAGAATCACAAATACCGAGTAATATAACAATAATGCAGTAGAATAGATAAATAGTAGTTCATGAAGCTACTATATAAGCAGCAGACTTAGAAACAAAAAATACAACAGAATATCTCGAATACAGTGAAGTCTCAAATCCAACCAGATGACTTCTGTAAACAAACCAACTAGAAAAGCTGGAAGCTGAATCGATAGTTGGATCTCCAAGTGAAGCCCCAAACTCCGAAGGTGAGTCTCAAATGTTGTATCACTCAGTCTGACCCGAGCGTAATGAAAAACAAAAACACTCGATCTAGGATTAACATTCTTATATCAATAAATCCAACTCAAGTGAAATATCAACTGAAATATAAGTAACTTAGAGGATGTGTGGGATACCCATCCTCTAAGGATCCGTGGAACTATCTACAATGTAGAAATATACGCGATTAAAAACTAAACGTCATTATAACACCGTTGTCATTTCAAAATAATTTATACTTCAAAACCAAGATATCATTTCCATTACAAATAAATATATTTCCAAATTATAGCATTTTCAAAAACTAAATTGATAATTTCATATGTATATCTCATTTTAACCTCATTATTATTTAGTTTTTAAAATATTCACTTAATAGATCCATTATCATTTAAATAACCTTAAACTACATTTTTCCAAATATTTCCTTCAATTCATTTAAGCGTGAAATGTTCAACAAAAATCAAGTTATAAAATCGTATCCTTTAAATTTTCAAATTCAGTAAAATTCAAATCGATTTAATTAAATAAAATTCTTAATTAATTCCAATTTCAATTAAATTCAAACTTATCTTCCCAATCTTAACTTATATAATCATTTAAAATTTATTTTTAAAATAAAAATTTATATAATCCTTAAACATATTTAAATCAGACTTTACTAAATTTAAAGCTTATTATTAATTTTATTTCATATCAAAGCTTTTTCATATACATAATATTTTCACATTTAAATAAAACCCTATATATTTCCTTTCAAAACCAAAGAAATCATTTTCAATACACACACACACACACACACATATATATATAGACCAACGGTGTCTGTATATAATTTTCTATCCTGTGGTCAAGTGATACGGATATTTACCATTTCATTCCGTAATTTAAATATATACGAGTATATATCATTTCATCCCGCGATCCCAAATTCAAATCATGAAAATCGCTTGGGTTTATCATTTCAACCCATAACAATTTTCTCCTATTCTACAGATCGTTTGGGTATGTATCATTTCAACCCATAGGGAATTCTATACTAACAGGGAACTTGCAGAGTGATAATAGATATTATATTAACAGAACATGCATATATCATCAATAATAATATAATATAAACATCATGATATGGTGTCATATCCCACAGGTGAACCGTTACAGATAATAGCATATATATGGCAATGTAAATAACAAACAGTAGCATATTTCAATTGTCGTTTCAATTGAAATCAAATTTAACAAATATAAGAATATTAATCATGAGTGATTGCTCACCTTTCGGGACTAGAGAGGATATACAATGAGATGGATTATGAAGCCAAGCACGATTTCGAAGCGAGGCACGATGGACATGAGTTAGATGGACAAAGCTGATAACAAGGAATCGATGAAATAATCAGCACTCTCTCGGTATAATTGGAACAAGATAAATGCATATATTATTATTATGATTATTTTATTAAGTCTATATTTTAAATTAAGACAAATATTAAAATAATTTATATAAAATTTAAAAATCATCATTATTATGAAATATATATATATATATATATATATATATATATATATATATATATATATAAGCATACATACATATCGTGCATATAGGCTAATACACATATATAAACAACTTTATAATTATATATATGTAACAAATCATATACAAGCTAAAATAAACTAACATACATCTTTACTTATATACCGAAATCTTATAACTCATATATATCAATATAACCAATATGTAAACTTAATGCTTATTATAATTAACACTTAAATAACTCATAATAAAACCCATATGGCTGTATAACCTAGGTAGTACTTAACCTAAAATGAAATGTATGTCATAAACCTATTTTATAATATATATACACACACACACACACACACACACACACACACACACACACACACACTGCAGCCTTGATAAACCGATATACACATATAAAACTCATATATACTTTATATGTACACTAACATTTATCAAACTAGAAACAAATTGTACTTATATATATATACAGTATATAGGTGGAAAAATCGACTCACGTATACCATATAAAACATATATATATATATATATATATATATATATATATATAATGTATAACAAATACTATCGAATAACATAATATACTGTCTCTTTTTCTTAACAGATTTCTTATATAGACACATATATTAATAGAATAAAATAAAATAAAAAAATATATAAAACAACTTTATATAATTAGAACCCATATATATATACATACATTGAAACTCATATATATTAGACTACAGACAACATTTACGCAAAAATCTATATTATACTACATATTGAAAACCAATATTCGGTTTAGAAATGAGCACAATAATATGCTTCAGGACTAATATATATACAATAATTTATATATATATATATATAATTCACGTTATATTCCGACATCCAAGAATAATATAAATTGTATATATACAAATCAATATATAATATAACTAATGTGTTTAAAACTAATATAAACGTAATATATATAACAGAATATATAACTAACATACATTTTACTGTCATATATAATATAAATTTGAATCAGTACATTAGGATTTAACGAACTAAAATATAAACTGAAATCTAACATAGTAAACTAACAGATATATAAAATACACAGTTTAAATAAATATCAAACCTTATATAATATATAAAATAAACCTTATAAAATACTACATGTATAAAACGAATGTATATAACTCAAACGTATAATATATATCCAAAACGTGAAACATGCAAGGACAACCAAATATATAAACTAATAAACCTTATGTATAAGCATAGAAGTGCTGATGCTTCAACGCTCGAGAGGGGGATGGTGGCTTCGGCGAGCTGCTGAGGTGGCCGAAGTGGAAAGGTGCTGCGTTTGTGAGGTGAATAGGCAGCATTGGGCGAAGGGAAGAGAGGAGGAGGAGAAGTTTGGTGGATCTAGGCTTGATGGAAGGCGATGACGCGGATCAGGTAGCGGATCGGTTTTGGGCCGAGCGAGATGAAGGATGGGGAGAGGGAAGGAAGGAGGGAACGTGCGGAGGTGGTTTTGAAATAAGGTGGGCAAGTTTTGTTTCAAAGAAAAGTATAAATAGGCTAGTTGTCTTACATTATAAAAAAATGATATACAGTATTATATTTATCTGCCAATAGAAGATAGAACGTTTTGGAACAGAATGAATAGAAAAGAAATAGACCTGAAATGAAATGGCAACGCTTTGACCGTCAAGCACGTGAATTTAGGAATTTATAAATGCAAAGAGCGGTTAGCTTTCTACCATTGGGAAATTGAATGGGTAGAGCAATTCAAAAGTACCAAAACATACAGATACGATAAATCGTTGCACGGCTCCATCGCGTACCAGACTTCAAAGCGCAGAATTGAATACACTATAGAGATCAGTACGATAAGACGATCAAAACGGTCTAAGAATATCAGTGGTACCATCTTCTTGTCAAAATTCGATAATCGGTATCGATATACGTTGCTATTCCATACTGAAAAATTCAAACGGAGCTAGAAACGTTCGAATTTCACGAAACGAATTTCGCAGTCTGATTCAGAGTATTCTAAATAAATTTTCTCATGTTGACATATTTAGGTTTCAGAAAACTTTTAAATTCAACTGTTATTAACTGATTTAAATTGAAATAGAATTACATAAGAAAATAAACTTTCATATTACAAATTGAAATTTTACTAGTTGCTATGTTAAAGAAGACGTATTTCAAATATCAAATTATATTTCCAAATTTATTTATTTAATATTTCACAAAATTTCAGTTAATTACGTTATTGAAACCATAAAAAAATTGGGTCATTACATAGTCTTACCGATCGTTACTCATTGACTCATTACCACCGATCATGCTATAGTGGCCATTCCTCAAAATTCATTAAGTTCAAAAGTTCAACCGCTGCTCTGAATCCTCCAACTCCAAAGCACCATCGATCGTTCAAAGACGAACACCCAAACAACATCACTCCGTAATGATCGGTACATCATCACCATTACCCACTCCGAAGTCATCTAAGTCCAAAGTGTTAGAATATCCAGTTTATGTTTCAATGACAACGACTACACAATCATATATATATATATATAAATATATATATATGCTTTATCAAGATTATAGGTATATGCTACAAGAAGACACCATGCTCGAAGATATTTAAACTCAAAGAGTTACGAAGATCAATCAACCATACTACTGTTAGTAAGGTTATTCTATTATAAAAGAGTCCTAGACATAATGTTGTTAAGGTCTCCTTGAGAATATATATGGATACACGATCACACACAATTTCATATGAATCAAAATTAAGTTGAAAAAATGATTTTACACCTCAAAGACGTCTAACATAAAACCATAGACGTTTGTGACAATTCTTAGGTTGAAATTTTCTAAAGCCACAGATGTCTAAGGTTTTACCATAGACGTTTGTCATATACAAAAACTATCAATTTTGAAAATACATTTTTGCTAGAAACAAAAAGAAATCACCTTTCAACGAAAGGTTGTATCCACTAAAGTGAATAGGTTTTCTCAAATAGTAACAACTTTTCATCTGCACCTTTTTGAATCTGTAATTACCACTTTGATTGAGAAGTATAAATCAACTAACTTGAATTAACCTATTATTTCCTCTCTTGATTTCTAAACACCTTCTTGCGTATACATTGTTCACATACTGTCAATTTATTATAACCAAAATATAATTTTTGGTTAAACCATTTCCTACGACTCAAAGCATTCTCATTCAATTACTCGAAGGAGATCATAGGAAGATTTGTACTATAAGTAAAAAATGGTGTTATTTGGAATACAAGATTGTCAAAGTTATACTTTTGTATTAGCTTATTCCTTCACCCGGACTGATGGTAATTTGGAAAAAGGAAATACCGAAGGGGAGCTTCGGGAGTGGACGTAGGATGGAAGGTCCGAACTAGTATAAAAACTCTGGTTTGCACGCTTTTTATACTTTACTATTTATTGTCTACTATAGCATTAGCTCATATACTTGCATACTATACAAAAGTTAGATAATATACGATCCACAAGACTTTCATTTGGTATCAGATCAAGGTTATTTCAATATAAAGTAACACGTAATTGAAATCATTAAAATGGAAAGTACATTTCAAAAAGGTAAATCAACTGCTCGTCCTCCATTATTTACCGCTTCTAATTATGCTTATTGGTCAACACACATGCGAATTTTTGTGGAAGCAAATGGATTAGAAATATGGATAGCAACTCAAAATAAATATGAAGAACCTGAAATGATGTTGGCACATGGCTTGATGCACAAAAAGTAGAGGCATCTAACAACGCCAAAGCTATAAATGTATCATTTTTGTCACTCGACAAAGATGAATTTTCACAAGTCATGCTTTGCACTACTACTTATGATATATGGCGCACCTTACAAATTAACCATGAAGGCACAAATAAAGTTAAGCAAGAAAAAATTTCTATTCTACAAAATCAATTTTCATCTTTTAAAATGAAATCAAATGAATCAATTACCAAAATTATACTAGATATCAAACTATACAACACGATCTTATTGCACTAGGAGTTAAATTCACTGATTCTGACTTAATCACATGAATTTTGAAATCTTTGACAAATAAATGGGAAAGAAAAGTTTTAGCCATTGAAAAAGCTAACGTTCTTTCCCAACTCAATGTCCAAGAGTTAATAGGAAATCTGATGTCGTATGAAGCTAATTTCAGGCAAGAAAAGAATAAAATCAAGAAAGGAAAAACATTCCATCTCAGGAAAATAATGACAACTCCGACTTGGTAGAAGATGAGATTGTTTTCATCGCCAAAAATTACAACAAGTTCAAGAAGTTCAAAAGGATGACCCAATTTCAAACAACGGCAACATAAATTTCTCAAATGAAACATCAATGAAATGCTTCGGGTGTGATAAATTTGACCATATAAAGAAAGACTGTCCACCACTCAACAATGATAAAAAGAAAAACAAATTCGAAAATTTCAAGAAAAAGAGAAGAGAATTTCAAGTAACTTGGGATGAATTCGACTCTTCTTCTTCATCTGATAGTGGAAGTGACTTCGAACAAGCCAATATTTTCTTCACGGCTAGCACAGATGAGGTACGTCTTGAATTAACATATGATGAAATTCTTGAAATAAGTGTAGAATTAGATGACAAGTATAGAGAATTAAAAAAATTAAATAAATAAAATGTGGGAAAATAAATATAGCTGAATTAGAAGTGGATTGCTAAAAGATGTGAAAACTATTTTAGAAGAAGAATTAGAGCTAGCACAAAAGGAATGAAAAAAATTATCATCTCAAAATGTTACTCACATGATATAGAGAATAACAAAATAGAGAATTATAAACTTGAAAAAGAAAAGTATGAATTGAATCAAAATTTAGAATTAGCCAATATAGAAATTTTGATCATAGAAATAAATTAGATAAAACTACTAACAATGTTTCAAAATTTAATAAAGGAAAGCAAAATCTAGAAAATTTGATAAAGATTTCAAAACCATCAGGAAATATGAGGGATTAAGATTTAATAGAAAAAATCATAAACGTTCAAGAAATAATTTAGTTACCAATAATCATCAAAGATTTAAGAAGCATAGTACATTATATACAAATTTCAAAAAAAAACAAAATCTAAATCTGAAAATAAGGAAACATAAAATATGGATTCTTAAAACAAATAACAGTTTGATTAGACAAAAACACATAGATGTGTATATAAAAGATATAGTTCATAATGAAAATTACATCTCTAAAAACCCTAATGGTTATGGCTTCCTTCTCCTACTAACACATATGATGCTAACAGAGGAAGTGGGTACTAATTAAGACATTTTATTATTTTGCAGGTACCCAAAAATAAAAATGATAATAAGGAGAAATGGATACCCGATAGCATATGCTCTAAACATATGACCGGATATGCGCACATGCTGTTAAACATCACTTACATGGACGGTGGCACCGTCACTTTTAGGGATAATTACAAAGGATATGTTATTGGGGTCATCAATGTCGGTATGTCTACTTCTCTTATTATTTCAAATGTATTATTAGCTAAAACTTTAAACATGTAGCCAATTATGCGATAAGGGATTTAGAAACGATTTTGAAAAAGATATATGCAATATCTTTGATCAAATTAAAACATTAATTTTTGAAGGAACAAGAAATCAAAATATTAATATTCTACACATGAATATTAATCATAATAATAATTTATGTTTAACCGCAAATCATGATGATCCATGGATATGGAAAAACATATTTTGTCAAATAAAATTACAAATATATAAACAAAATGGCTAAAAACAATTTGGCAAGAGGATTACCCAAAATAAATTTCAAAGTTAAAAATCTATGTGATGCATGTCAACATGGAAAATTAAAGAAAAGCTCGTTTAAGTCCAAAAAGGAATCACTTCTAAACAATCTCTTGAACTACTTTATTTGGACTTATTCGTCCCAACTTAATTACGTTCGATAAATCACAATAAATATGTTTTTGTAGTTGTAGACGATTTTTCAAGTTATACTTGGACGCTATTATTAAAACATAAAAGTGATGCATTCGAATTTTTTTTATAATTTTTGCTAAACGAATTAAGACTCTAATGGATTTAAAAATCAAAAGTATAAGAAATGATCATGCTGAAGAATTTGAAAATGAATTATTTACAAAATTTTGTAATAAAAAGGGAATTATTCATAATTTTTCATTTTCACGAACACCACAACAAAACAGTGTAGTTGAAAGAAAAAATAGCACCTTAAAAGAATGTGCTCGAACTCTCCTGAATGGCAGCGGCTTACCAAAGATTTTTTGGGCCCAAGCAGCTGCTACTGCATGTTATGTATTAAATCGTGTAAATCTTAGACTTGTGACTAAAAATACATGTTGTGAAATGTTCTACGAAAGGAAACCAAAAGTATCATATTTTTGAATATTTGGATCAAAATGCTTTTGTATTACAAGAGATAATCTTGGTAAATTCGATTCAAAAGCCGATAAAGGAATTTTTATTGGATATTTCGATCAAAGTAAAGCATATGGAATTTTTAACAAACGAAAAAATGTTATGGAGGAAATTCTTCATGTCGCGTTTGATGCAAATTTTAAAAATATAAATAAAGATGAAATAGAAATTTTTGACACTAATCAAAATAAATCCATTGAAATTATGATTGAAAATAATAATGATAATCAAAATAACGTTGATTTGAAATCATCACCCCGTATTTTAAAAGATCATCCTATTGATAATATAATTGGAAATCTTGATACCAAAGTTTCGACTAGAAGACAAATAAGTCAAATGAGTAATATAGCATTTACATCTAATTTTGAACAAAAAAAATTACAAGGAAGCATCAAATAACGATTTTTGGATTTCAGTAATGCAAGAAGAACTTAATCAATTTGAATGAAATAATGTTTGGAAAATAGTACCTAGGCCAAACGATCAATAAGTAATTGGAACAAAATGGTTTTAAAAAAATAAAGCAGACGAAAATGGAAATATTATACGCAATAAAGTAGGATTAATGGCATAGGGATACAATCAAGAAGAAGAAATTGATTATGAAGAGACTTTTGCACCTGTGACATGTCTTAAAGCCATAAGAATATTAGTTGTTTTTGCGTTTCATCATAACTTTAAGCTATTTCAAATGGATGTTAAATGTGCTTTCTTGAACGGTTTTATAAAAGAAAATTTTTATGTTGAACAACCACCACTATTTGTTCATGAAAAATATCTAGATCATGTTTTAAACATAAAAGGCATTATATGGTTTAAAACAAGCACCTCGAGCTTGGTATGATCGATTAAAATCTCATTTAATAAATTCTGGTTTTCAAATTGATAAAATAGAAACAACATTATTTATTAAAAGAGAACAGAAGGATATATTAATTGTTTAAATTTATATTGATGATAGTATATTTGGATCTACTAACAAAAATTTATGTAATGAATTTTCTACAATAATGACAAACGAATTAGAAATGTCTCATATGTGTGAATTGAATTTCTTTTTAGGATTAGAAATAAAACAATTAAATAATGGAATTTTTATAAATAAAAAAATATCGTAAAGAATTGCTATAATGTTTTGAAATGGATAATACATGAAGTAAACCCACCCCAATGAGTACTACTAATCATTTAAACAAAGATGAACATGGAAAAGAGTTCGATCATAAACTATATCGAAGCATGATAGGATCATTACTATACTTAATAGTTAGTAGACCTGATATTATGTTGAGTGTTTGTTTATGCACAAGATTTCAAGCACAACCTAAGGAATCACATCAACGGGCAGTTAAATGGATTTTTGATATTTAACCAACACTAAAGGTTATGGTCTATTTTATCCAAAAGCAGTACGTTTGAACTCGTATCTTATAGTGATGCGGATTTTGGTGGATGTAAATCGGATAGAAAAAGTACAAGTCGCATATGTCAATTTATTGGTCAATCATTAGTTTCATGGTTTAGTAAAATTCAAAATTGTGTTTCTCTTTTGACATGTGAAGCCGAATATATTTCTACTGCGTAAGCTTGCACTCAAGTAATATATATGCAACAAACACTTAAAGATTATGAAAAAATAAAAAAATCTCCAATATATTGTGATAATACTAGTGCTATAAATTTACTAAAAATCCAATTAACCATTCACGAACAAAACATAGCGATATTCATCACCATTTTCTGAGAGATGATGTTGGAAAAGAAATAATAACTCTTGAATTTATTAATACCAAAAATCAAATAGCTGATATTTTTAGAAAACCATTAAGTGAACTAACTTTTATTAAGCTAAAGCGGGATATAGGAATTTGTCAGTACAATGAATTTGCTAACTAAATTTGTAGAAATAGCTCATATAGACTTTCAACTACACAATTGGTTTTATACATTTAGAATTAATAATAACCACACAAAAATAAACTAATAACAACCATTTGAATAACTAACTACTCTCCATTAAATTTTTACGGCTTAACTCCTTTTCCTCAACCTATTTTCTAAGTATAGCAAAACCTTATCTTATAAATTCTGCTTATATTCTACCATAAAACAAATAAACACAAATATATCATTAAAAAAAAATACACAAAAATGTCTTCTCATCATGACTTCACCTATTCAATTATCGATTATAAATCCCCTTCATCAAATAGCACTTACGTATCACAAACTAAATCCATACCTACATCAACTCATTCAGCCTCTCGAAACATTGTTGCATCATCTACCTACCACACTGGCTTTTCTCCTAAAGAAAAAAAGCTAAACGTTTAATTGATTTGAAATTAACTTCTCTTATCGACAAAGTCGATGAGATATATCACTATCAATAAGAAATGATCCGCTTTCAATGTGCAATGTATTACGAGCAACGAAGTCAAGGATCTCATCTTAATTTTCTCGAAAAGTGCAGCAATTTGTGATCATTCACTAACAAAAAATTCATACATCAAATATATCCTCAATCATAAGAAACTCCTACAAAAACGCATAACGTTACTCTGAGAAATCTATGCAAATCGGGATCATCAAACCAAGCTTGGATTTACACTTCAGCTCGTCCAAGTTGGTCCCTAGTGAAGCCATTAATTGACAATACAAAAGTTGAATCAAATTCATGGGATATACAACAAATCAACAATTTTAAATTCTCTAACAAAATCTAAACTTATGCTACACATCATATAAATTATGTTTATTTATTACTTTTTGGTATGTATAATGTTTTATTGTATACAAATTTTAATAAAATTTTCACTAATATTTAAAAAAATTAATATGTCAAAAAATACATACCATAGATGTTTGCGAATATACCACTGACGTTTGTCACAAGTTATGGGAAAATATTTTCTATAGCCACAGATGTCTGTGGAAACCTCACAAACATCTATCAAATCTCTCTGTTTATTTTCTCTGTAGCTACAGGCATTGGTGGAACCATCACAGACGTTTGTCGAATCTTTCTATTTCATTCTTACTGAAGTCAAAGACGTTTGTGACACCCTCACAGACGTCTATCGTTGTTCCAGCCACACATTTTTCAGTAGCCATATATAAAAAATTACCCCATTCTTAACTTTTACCTCTATTTCAATACCCAATTTCTGACACCCTAGCCTCCAAAACCTTCAAATTCATCAATCAGTGGCTTCCAAGAAGGTGACTGTCTCTAAAAAGCAAAAACAAGGCCAATCTTCCTCCTCTCAAGTCCCTGTTACACAAGCTCACATAAACCAATGGCTCCGCAACAATCCTAGTTCCATCAAACAATTTGAGGTGCTTTCCCAAAAGAAAATCCACTCTGGCCCTTTCTATTGCCTTGGAAATGTGATAGAATATGAAATTCTAGGAACAAATATGAATGTTGGTTACTATAATGTAATTAGCTATGATGCAAATAAGGTAATTATCTGTTTGCACCAAAATTGGTCACAAACACTCAATTACAGATGAAAGCACTAACTCATAATCACAGATCATACAGAGAATATATAAAGAAGAGATAAATATGAAGAACACACTAAATTTAAAAAGAAAGAAATAAAAAGACAAGATTTATAGTGGTGCGGCGTTGTAGCCTACGTCCACTTTGGAAGACTTGCTGTTTTAGTAATGATTACTAATTGGTTACAATAGAGAATAACTTAAATACTCAAGTTACAATTGATCTTCGGTAGAGTAACAACATAATGGCATCAAAATGTCCCTTTTTATGTTGGCATTGGAGTGCTATTTATAGTGAAGTCTAGAAATATCTGGCTTAGATCTCGGAATACCCCTTCTCACACATGGGTGGGCTCACCGTATCGACCCAAGGTCATTTGGGATCGATCTCTGATCGATCCGTATACATTTCGTATCGATCAAGATTTGCTCATTTTGGGATGAGATCGATCAAAGGCATTCTTCAGGTAGTAGGCAAGCTACGGTAAAAATTTGAAGGTATTAGGACATGTAGACCTCACGTTATGATCGATCCAAGTTTGATATTGTAGGTGGCTGAAATGTGCATATCAATCAGTTCATATCGATAGCCTTTCATATCGATCACTTGTATATCAATCAGATGTCATGTAGCGATGGTTCAGGAGAGATCCATGTTTTGTGCCGCACGACTGTTTCCATCACTTGACCATGCCTTCTTCGTTTCATTCTCAAGGATTATTCTTCGTATTGATGATTGGAGGAGCTATTCGTATAGATCATTTAATATATGCTTTGTATCGATACTTCACATCGATACTTGTTTATGCTATTCGTATCGATGATTTAAAGGCTGCTTTATATCGGTTGAAAACGACGATAATCATATCACCTGTCATGTCAACCAATGTCCAATCGATATGAAATATGTTAAAGGGAGGATCGATACGAAGCATGTAGAAATGAAACCGATATGAAATGATGACTTCCGATGGTTGCGAATAAGGTTGACTTCGATGGATACATAGCCGCATGGATACGAAGGAGGTTGGCCTATGATGGATACAAAATAAGGCCTTCTTCATGATCCTTGATTGATCCATAACTTGAGCATACGAACTCCGATTGACCTAAAATTTGGAACATTGGCTTCATAGCTTTGCTTGTCGTATCATGTTACTTGTAGCTCGATCCGAACTCGGATCAAATTCGCCAGTATCCATAGTGAACTTGTGTAGTCGACTGGGTTAAATCAACATGTATGTTGCCTCGCCAAAAGGTGGGTTAACACTATCGATCCTCATGCTATTTACCTTTTCTATCCAATTTATGTAGTATAGAAATTTGGAATCTGAAAAGAGGATGGATGGTGGTGGTAAGGCATTTATGGAAAATCAAAATTGATGTATATACGGTTGGTCGTGTACTAGGATGTTCTTATGAGGGAATTGACAAAACGAATATACAAATCATAATCCTACACCCAGAGATGAAGTTACCCATAAAATATGGGAAGATAGGATGCCCCAATGGAATCCATTTACCTACGCCCACGTTCTAGACTACTAAATCGAATGATAATTAACACGATCATTCCTCACTTAGGTAGTCACGAGCAAATTTTCCCCAATGACCATCGTGCTTTGTATGCAATATTTGGTCGCCTACCGGTAAATTGGGAAAAATTTATTCATGACCAAATGAAAGGTTTTTGGACTCAGCATCGTCACTCAATTGTACATTGATTTGTACATAATGTGCATCTTGCACGATCTTGAAGTTCCTTCGTACTTATCACAATATGAAGAAATTCTAACAAAAGATAGTGGTCCACGATATCTATCCTTAATGCATCTTCCTAAAACCCCACCTCGTATCATCCCCTTTGACTAATGGACTCTACAACAACATCAACAGGAACATCATGGTCCTCCTCCAACTAGCGCTTCTCAGCAGACGTACTCTCCTCATCCTTCACAACAACCACCTTCCTCTAGTCGTGCTACCGAATATTATTTGGACTCTGAAATACAAGATGCTTGTGTTGAACCAAAGAAAAATGAATCTCTTCATGATTTGGCACTTAAAAACCAAAAGATAATCATGGCTTGTTTATTTCATCGTCAACTTCTGCTACAATTGTCTCAAATTTTATTTGAACTTTCGTATTTGATTTTCCATGATCTTAATGTATAACATGCTATGTTTATTTAATATCTTCGTATCTTTTATCATTTCACTCCATTTTGATAATGCAAAGGATAGGGAGAAATATATGCATACACATAGGGAGAGCAAACGTAATAATACTTCCATTTATGAGTGTATAGTTGATTTTTGATCGTATAGTTATCATCATCAAAATGGGAAAGATAAAATTTATGCATATACATAAGGGGAGACAAACATAATAATACTTCCATTTTTGATTATATATATTTGATTTTTGATTGTGTAGTTGTCATCACCAAAAAGGGGGAGATTGTTAGAAACTCAGGTTTATGTTTCAATGATAACAACTACACAATTATATACATATATATACACACACTCTATCAATATTACAAGTATATGCTACAAGAAGACACCATGCTCGAAGATATTGAGACTCAAAGAGATACAAAGATCTATCAACCATGCTACTATTAGTGAGGTTATTTTATTGTAAAAGAGTCTTAGATAAAATATTGTTAAGGTCACCTTCAGTAAATATGCATACAAGATCACACGCAACTTCGTATGCATCAAAATTAAGTTGAAAAACTGATTTTACACCTTACAGACGTCTGAGATAAAACCACAGACGTCTAAGATAAAACCACAGACGTCTATGACAATTCTTGGGTTAAAATTTTCTGAAGTCATAGGCATCTGAGGTTTTACCATAGGCGTTTGTCATAAGCAAAGACAGTCAATTTTGAAAAGGCACTTCTGTTTAAAACAAAAATAAATCACCTTTCAATGAAAGGTTGTAGACATAAAGTGAATAGATTTTCTCAAATAGTAACAACTCATCATCTACACCTTTTTGAATATATAAATACCACTTTGATTGAGAAGTAGAAATCAACTAACTTGAATTAATCTATTCTTTCCTCTCTTGATTTCTATACACCTTCTTCCGTATACATTGTTTACATACTTTCAATCTATTATAACAAAAATATAATTTTGATTAAAGCACTTCCTACAGCTCAAGGCATTCATATCCACATACTCAAAGGAGATCGTAGGAAGATTTGTACTATAAGTCAAAAACTGTGTTATTCGGAACATAAGATCGTCAAAGATGTACTTTTGTATTAGCCTATTCCTTCGGACGAAGCGAGGGTAACTTGGTTAAAGGAAATATCAAAGGGGGACTTGGGGATTGGACTTGGGATGGGAGGTCCGAATCAGTATAAAAACTCTCGTTTGCACGCGTTTTATACTTCACAATTTATTGTCTACTATAGCATTAGTTCATACACTTGCATGTTATACACAAGTTAGATAATATACGATCTATAAGACTTTTACAAAGGTTTACCATTCGCCCAAGGACGACCATCATGCGTCGATCTGCATCATTTCCCATACTTAGCAACTCCATTTTGTCCAATTCCCATCATCTCCAAATTAATTTAGATCAAACGACTGCACCAACTAAACTAAGAAACATGAGATTCAAGGCACTCGAAGTCTCATCCTTGAACCATAAAGCAAGTTTAAGTCATCCTACCTAGGTGTGAGATCTAAGAAAAGAAGATAGATTCGAGGTGAGACTTAGGGGCTAGAGCGATGATGAACAAGGAAGGGGTGGGATTGATTTTGAAAAATCGAATCGTTCTTGGATCGGTGGAGGTAGAAGGTGGGCAGTTTGTTTTTTCCTTTTCTTATTTGAAGTCAGAACGATATGAAATTGAAGGACCGGAGATGGAGGTGACCAAGAAGAATTCTTTTTATACAAAGAAGTAAGCCTACCCTTTATGGCCCAAATGTAGAGCCGATGGTTCTTAAGCACAATTGTGAAGACCTTTTTCTACATCAATTATTCTAAAGCGATCCAAAATTCTACAGTCCCAAAAATGATTGGACAAGATCATAAAAATTGGTTAGGTATAAAAGCTTTTATAGGAAGAGCATATACCGGCCATTCAACCCATTAGATATACCGATCGTTCCACCACCATGAACGATTCTAAACTCCTTTATACAAGCCAGCGATTGGTAATGACCATTAGTATATACATACATATATAAATATAAATAAATATATATATATATAGAAAATAACAAAATCGTACAAGGACGATCATAAATATATGGGTACGAATATCCATTCACTGATAACGATAGGCCTTGATCATTTGTTTATAAAAATCAATCTTAGAGAAGCAATCCAAACTTTTATTCAATGATAAATAATCGATCGTGGTCATTTACACTAAGCAAGAAATAACTTTGAAACTTGACAACGACCCATGACGTGCAATCATGATTGGTGGTCGGGTATAAACACATCTACGAACCAGAATACGTTCTAAAGTTCAATTTTTTTGAAATTGATAGAAATTGAATGTTCATCAGAAATCGATCAGAGAAAAGTCAAAACCAAATAGCCAAAACTTAGAAATTACTAGAACTAAAACAAGATGATCATCAATAAGCCAAAATTGAAGTTTGCGAATTTCTCGAAGCATGACATGTCTGAACAAGACATATCCTTGGGGGAAAATGTTATCCTGCCTTTTGGCAAGTTCATGATATCATCAACTTGACTAGAAACGGATGGCTACCAGCCTTGAAAATCAGTTATATAAAATACTATGGATGATTGTCGAGCAAATCCGACCGAGACCAATCAAGGTGCAATCAAATGAAGTGACAAAGAAGGCCCCGCGAGGCTATAGTTCAAATTTCAAGTCAATCGAAATTTGTATGCTCGAGTTATGGATTAAGGAAAAAGTTATATGGATCGATCTGGAATGCTCCTTAAAACAACATAAATCAACAAAGATCGATCGATATCTCAAAATCTGTAAGGTCAATGCACTTAAACTTTCAGAGAATCGATATACTGAAGAGTGGAGTCTAAGAAAACGATTGCATGTCCTAACTCTCAAGTTTAATAAATGTCGATCATTCCTAACGATCAGTATAGTTCATCAAGCAACCCAAATATGACAAAGATTATTCCATATCTCATAATCTACAACTCAAAATGACTTCATATTTTAGGAGCAAGCTCTAGAGGCATGTGGGACCCTCCATAATTGATTGCAAGGCAATCAGAAGTGAAAATAATGATCGGTATAATTTATACCGATCGGTATAATTTATAACGATCATTCCAAACCATCGAGTCGAGTTCACCAATCGTTATGGTGGTCCCCCATGCACCTAGAGAGCCTTATGCCAAAATCTTAGCGAAATATCTCATCATCTACCCCTACAAATATAGACCCATTGGTTCATTTTGCGGATCTTCATGCTGCTTGTTACTGTAGACACTATCATAATTAAGTGCTAGCTTTGTTCTACTGTTGTAATTAGACTCACAAGTGCGTAATAAATGATAATCTTCAAAGTGGACATAGGTTTACAACGCCGAAGCACTATAAACCTCTTTGTCTTTGATTACTGCTTATTCTCTATTGCTTACTTGTTCATTTACTTAGTTTAATTTTGCTTTTCTTCATTTAGTTCTCTACAAAAACTATTCTTGGTTGTTTGTAACCATTTTTGGTCCAAATCCCTGTATCTAAAGGAGAAAACATGCAAATATCTAGTTGAAAATCCATTTATAGAAGACTGAAGCCAAGACGGACCGATCTAGACAGAGCCCATCTGTGGCCATAGGACCAATTAGTGGTGACGACATATGTCACCATGTGATTGGTTAAGGTGGTCCTCCTCTACTTCCTCCTTATGCTTCCATAGTTGTTTGCTTGATTTCCTTGGTATTTGTTGAGTTATTGAGCGATCATCGTTGAGTTAAACTGCCAATTTGAGTGATTCATAGACATAGTGATCCGATTCGATCCCATGCCTAAGGGAAGTGCAAATCCATGCTTTTCCAGGGAGAGCTAATGAATAGCCGTTGAAAATTAAATTAGCGGATTCAGGTCAGTATCAACCTAATGAACCAACTCAGTTAGCAACAACGAGGAAAAGCTAGGAGGGACCCTACCCCTTACTCGGCATCAGAGAGTTATAGTTCATCGGATGAGTATCACAGGCATAGGCATTAGAGAACAGATGGATATCACATAGAAACTTCATGGCATCAACAAGCAGACTATTATGGTCTGCCAGGAATGATTAGTGACGATCACTCCGCCAGAGAAGGGAACTTATCTATGCGTACTGGGATTCAAACTGGAGCTCTTGCGGCCGATTTGGATGATGGAGTTCAGTTAACTGCAGACCAAATGCTTCCTTGGAATGATGATTAGGTAAATATACGAGATATACATTAGATAAATATTGAACCAAGAAGGCATGGAACGACCCATAGATATCGACCGAACTAATCACGTAAGGTGGAACACGACCATCCCTTTGCACCAACTATCCAAACGCTAGACTTGTCGGCTATGGTCATACAATTAGTGAAAGAGAGCCAAGTATTGACCAGTGATGATAGAGGGACCTCGAGAAGTCGTACATTATTCACTAATATTGTCTTACATGCATGGTGTCCTTGGAGGTTCAACATGTCGTCAATGCCTGCTTATGAGGGAAAAACTGACCTCATGCAGCACACCATGAGATATGAATGGTTGATGGATCACACGAGCAAATGATGCAATCAAGTGTAGATGTTTTCCTATAACTCTCTCTAGAATAGCAACGATGTGGTTTACAAGGCTACCCACACGATCGATCTATAGATTTGATGATTTGGCTACAAGGTTTATAGAGTAGTTCTGAATGTGCACAACTCACCCCAAGGATGTAACATCTCTGTCCAGCATGATCTAGATTCAAGGAGAACCATTGAAAGATCATTTGGAAAGATTCCACATAGCTGTTACTGAATTCATAATCCGAATGACCAAGCAATATTGATGCAGTAACAAGAGGGACTGATTCATAATCTAATTTTGGGATTGGTTAGTAGGCAAACCACTCGCAATGTTGGAATGCTGTTATGCAAAGGCGGCTCAATATTTGAGGTAGGAGAAAGCCAGATCCTCCAAAGAGAAGAATGTCGTAGGACCGAGTGGAGAGGGAGTACAAAGTAATATTGTTGTAAAGCAGTTTGATGAAAGCTTTAGAAAAGTTCGATTGAATGTCCAAAACAAACCAAATCAATAAAAGAAAGGCGGAGATAGGAGTGAGAATGAAAGAGGGATTCTGGAAAAGGAAAGCCTAAGATTCTGATGTACAAAACTTACATGCCACTGAATACGTCCCTAGAGAATGTATATTTTTCTACCGGCAATACTATGCAATATCAGAAGCCGCCGCCAAAGACTTAACTGACAAGTAGAAACGAACCGAGAAATACTATCAGTTTCATGAATACTATGGGCATAACACCAACGAATGCAGGCATCTCCAGGATATGATCAAAAATAGATTTGGGAAAGGAAGTTACAATAGTTTGTGAAAACTCCATAGGATGGCGTGCAAGGGACATCTGGCACCAACCGATGACAAGCACCACACAGGGCCAAGGAGCGTGCATGGATAGGTGGAAATTTGGTGATCAATATAATAGTTGGAGGGCCATATCCCGCTGATAAAAGTTGGCATGAGATGGAGCTCTATGCTTGCCCAATTAAGCATGTAGATTTTGAATGCTATTCAAATACGGAGGATGGAGCTCTGGCAAAACAACAACATATAATAGTAGATGATATCATGTTTAGAAACAGAGATGCAGACAAGGTGGAGGCTCCAACAATTTCCCAATGGTCATTTCGACCATGATTGGCTCCGCTTTAGTGGGAAGGATATTGATTTATTGTGTAAGTTCTGTAAACATAATTTTCAAAAATGCTTATTTTCAGATAAAAATGGAAGCAAAAGACCTGAAACTGTCTAAAGCCCCGCATTCACGGCCTTAACGGCACTGCAACTGAAGCTATTGGTTTATTGAATTGCCTATATATTTAGAAGAAGGTGACCGTAGGAGAGTATGGATTTCTCCTTTTGCTGTTTTGGATGTTGACTCTCCATATAATGCTTTTTTGGGCCGACCAGTCCTAGCTGAGTTCCAGACAACTCTTGCCCCAGGGTGTTTGACTTTGAATTTCCCAACAATTAATGGTGTTGGAGTTGTTCATGGTGATCAAACGACTGGACATGCCTATTATGTTGTTGAGTTGAAGGATTCTCAACGGAGGGAAAAACATAAGGCTGTGGACAAGTCAGTCCGCATCCAAGCCATTGAAGATTGAAAACTAGCGCCTGCGCCTTGGTTCGGGTGCTATAGTCGGTTCTATAAATATGTAGATCCAAGAGATGAAGTAAAGGAGCCCAAAGAGGCCAAGGTTGCACTGGTTGAGCCGACGATTGACATTACAGTTAGCCACGGTGGCCCATCATAGGTCCTAAAGATCGGATCAAATCTCAGCTCCCCAATGATGAAAGAACTTGTTGGATTTCCCCAAGAAAATGTACATGTGCTCGCTTGGACTCACTCTGACATTTGTGGGATCTCGCCTGCTATTGCGACCCATGCATTGAATATCGACCCTAGTATGTCTCGGTGAAAAAAAAAAGACGTGGCATGAATTCAGAGAGATCTTCCGCCCTTTAAGAGGAGGTGGATAGACTCAAAGATAATGGGTTTGTTCATGAAACCCTCTACCGTAAATGGGTATCTAATCCTATACTTGTGAGAAAGGAAAACGGGAAGTGGAGTGCGTTGACCACATGGACTTGAACAAGGCATGCCAAAAAGATAGTTTTCCCTTTCCAAGGATCGACCAGCTGGTAGACTCAACCATGGGACATGAATTGCTACCTTTAATGGATGCGTACTTAGGATATAACCAAATTCTAAAGCCTATTCATCATCAAGAGCATACCAGCTTCATTACCAATGTTGGATTATATTTCTATATAGTGATAACGTTTGGGCTTAAAAAAAGTTGGACCGACCTACTAGTGCCTAGTTAACAGAATGTTTAAAGATCAAATCGAAAAAATGATGGATGTTGAATATGTGAGTATATGATTTTTGTTTGATGATAATAAACATATATACATTCACTTAAATGTATTTATTAATATACTATTTTATTTTCACGGATTAAATAAATATTTGATGAATAAAATAAATAACACAGAATTTGAATTCAAACGGATATTTTATTCAAACAAATATTTATTACAATTTTTGAATAGTACAAATTTCAAGCTCTCACTCTATATATACAATTTCAATTACAATACAAATTTGATTACATTACAATTCACATTTACATTTGCACCTCACTACATATCACTCACACTCGTATTTATCTTCAACTTTATTCCAATGTGAATCCAGCATCTGAGCAATCTGCAAAAATATATACCGACGCAGTAAAATTGAAAAGGAAATATTTTTGCAGTATAAAATAAAATATGAATTTTGAAAATAATATTTGCCTCAGTTATTTGGGTTGTTCGTCATCATTTAATTTTGAATTCATCATACGAACAACTTGTGACATACACAGTGTATCACTGGATATGCCACAAGGCCGTGTACATCGATATACACTTGATAAGATTACAGAGACAGTTGAGCACAGGACAAACCCAAAATGACGAGTTCAACTCAAGTGCAATAAAAATAATACCACGACACAAGCACAAGGTCAAACCTGAGCTTTAAAGCTGGATTCAACATAGGTGCAAGTTCATGAAATGATCAAGTTCAATATCATAGCAAAATGTTCAAACCAAGTGGCAGTTTTGATCATAGAGCAGTATAACATGGACAAAGTGCACATATATACGCATGACAGTGAAACGGACCAGAGTGTGCGGTGACAACATACATGTCGACCAGGTTGCACATTGAAGAAAATATGCAAAGCAAGTAGCATAAGCAAAGACAAAGAGGAATAATTCAAGTTCACCATGCAACAGCAAGTGATAAACCAGAATGCCATCATATGTACAAAACCAAATGCAAGCCAACATCAAAGCATTCACCAGCTCAATATGCTATGCACAAGAACCAAGGAAAGAGGCGACATCAAATGATCATGTGACAGTTTATGCAAACTTCCCAAATGTATATGAAACTTCATCAAACCAGAGAATACAAATTATGACACAAAAGCACAATCTAGGCAAAGCTGGATCACCACCAAACCAGGCTACACAATGAACAACTACCAGAGACCATCACACTTGTATACACATATACAAGCAACTGAAGTGCAGCCACAAATGCAAACTGACTCGGTGGCTCAACAACATCTATATGTATAGTTACAATGAGCACAGCATCTACCCAGTAACCATCAAGTGAACGAAGTGCACATGAATGCACAATGAAAATTCACAAACAAATCAAGTATGCTATAGGTCGCAAATGACCAGAGGCAATAAGCACAAATGGCCAAAGTCGAGTATGATACAGAATAATCATGCCAAAGTCATGGAATCGCATAAATAAAGTCAAGTGACTGAAGTCAACAGTTCAATATCAAAGAAACAGATCAAAGTCAGAACCGTGGTGAGCAAGGAAAACAAAGTAAGAGAAATCAAAGTCGTGACCATCAAGAAAACATAAATATACGAAATTGATAAAATCAGTAATCATCTCAAGCATCCAAACGAAGATCAACGGCCAATGCAAATCAATTGACGAAATCAAACAACTATCAGACGAATGAGAAAATAGGGATTCGAACCCTATATAAACATTATCATCATCGGCTTTCAAATCCAACGAGTTCAAGTACGAAAAAAATTAAAGCGCAAAAGCATAAATTACATATCGAAGCAAAAATTGAACTCGTTGAAGTAGCCAAAGTGAGCAACAAGGAAACGATCGATCAAAGCTACATGCGAATAACCATTTAATCGATCAATTTAAAATCGGCACTTCAAAAAAAACCCTAATTTTTAGAAACGAACGAGCAACGAAGAAAGCCACCATTTTTCACAAGGAAGCGGGCCGACATAGATAAAAGAAGAAAGGGAATAATATTAAGTCAAATTGGGACGGCCTTCTTTTCTTTGGGATTGGTTTATAATAAAAGAATTTCAATTAGGGTTTTGTTTCTTTTAAATTGTGTTTAAATTATATTTTCCATTTTAAACCGTTGTAATTTCAAGTCGTGTGACTAGGGGACAAACTACGTGGCGTAATTTGAGAATTCGCAACTCAACGGCTGAGTTATGGCAGGGCTTTGAGCGTAGAGTTAGGTTAGTCAATAGAGGGTGCCACGAGTTTACGTGTGTAAGCGTGTGGCTACATAATTTCTAGTAGAAACCTTGGGGGCACCACATAAGTAGTTTTTTGCCGAAGCTGGGTAAATTCTGTGTCGTTCTATTTCTGCATTTATTTTGCTATTTTCTATGCTGCTATTGTTTTGATATATCTGCGTTGAAATAATTTTATAAGCTTCCGTAATAATTTTTATAACTAATAGCATCACCCTATTCACCCCCTCTAGGGTGAAATCGATCCTACAAGTGGTATCAGAGCTAGGAACAGAAGTCAGCTTTTGTTTTTAAAAATTTGATTTTTAAAAAAAAATTAATTTTTGTTTAAAAAAAGTTGAATTTTTTAAAATGGCTTCTTTTAATAATGCTTTTGCTGAGGGTCAGTCCATAGTTAGACCACCAATGTTCAATGGTGAATACGCCTACTGGAAAAATAGAATGAAATTTTTTTTGAAAACCATTAACCCTTGGAATATTGTTGAGACAGGTTATAGAGCACCAACTATAATTGTAGATAATCAGGAAATAGATAAATCGATGGATCAATGGATAGAACTAGAAAATAAATTACAAAATACTAATGCTAAAGCTATAAATTCTATCATTTGTTCATTGGATCAATTTGAATTTAATCGTGTCTTACATTGTCTAACTGCGTAGGAAATATGACATACACTCGAAGTGACTCACGAAGGAACATCTCAAGTCAAAGAATCTCGTCTTGCCATGCTGAGTAGCGAATACGAGAATTTCACGATGGCAAAGGAAGAAAATGTCAAAGAAATATATGGGCGACTTTCCAATATCGTATACAAATCAAAGGCTCTTGGAAAATCATACACAAAATTGTAGTAGTCCGAAAAATCCTCAGAGTCCTTCCATGAAGTTTTGAAGCCAAAGTAACTGCCATTTAAGAATCAAAAGATTTGAAACAAATGAAAGTCGAAGAACTCATCGGAAACCTCACCACTTACGAGCTAGAGATGAAATTCAAGGAAGAGCATGAAGGTGGAGACACTCGAAAGAAATCAATAGCTCTTAAAGGGACAACTGAAAGTGAAGATGATGATGAAGATGATGGTGAAGCAGAACTAGCACCATTGATAAGAAGATTCAAAAGGTGGAATCGCAAATATAGCAATCCGGTCAAAAATCAACAAGTAAAGAGCAGATTAAACAAAGCACTAGACAATCCAAAAGAGCAGAAAATCAATTTCCACAAATGCAATAAACCCGGTTATATCAAGCCAAATTGTCCCTAAAATCGACTCAGCCAAGAAAAGAAACTGAAGAGGAGAAGTTTTGCAGCTACTTGGGATGAAATCGATGAGGATGAAAGTGATAGCACCGGTAGTGAGAGTGAAAGAGCAAATTTGCGTCTTCATGGTGAAATAACCGACAGTGATGATGACGAGCCAAGTGAGGTATCAAAACTTACTCCTTCAGAATTACTTATATATTTCCACGAAGTAAATGGCTATTTTGAACGACTTAGGGAGAAGTATGCCAAACTTGAATAACAAAAAGATACTTTGATAGATTTAAATGAACAACTTGACCAATTAGTTAAAACCTATCAAATAGGATCGCTAAGTGTGATAAGTGTCCATTATTTGAAGAAGAAATTAAAAAATCTGAAATTAATATAAAATCACTTGAAAATGAAATTCTGATTTTGAAAGAAAGTGAAAATACAAGAAGAGAAAATTCTATTAAAAGGTGCACACAATTGTTAAACGAAAATGAATCTCTCAAAAACACAAGTCCAACAACTATCAACGACTTTAGATAAATTTTCAAAAAGTGAGAAATTGTTAAACATGCTACTAGGAAAACAAACTATGAATACAATTAGACAAGGACTTGGGCATAAATCTAAAAATGTTAGAAATGTGCACAATTTGTAGAAATTTTGGACACGATCAAAACAATTGCTGGTACAGACCCAAGCACGTGAAAACGATTCCAATTTAGGTTCCAAAAGGCACAAATATAAAATCTCTTAAAGCTAAACAAATTTGGATGCCGAAAGGAACATATATAAATAGTTTTGGGTCTCTACAAAATTATTTTTCAAAATCAATTACCACTAACAATCATGGACCTATAAAAACAAATAGGTCACTAAACTCTCTTCTTATGTAGGTATGCTGGCAGGCTAAGGAATAGCAGCAATGGTACTTAGATTTTGGCTGTTCCAGGCACATGATAGGCGATAAATCAAAGTTCCTTAGCCTTGAAAAGTACAGAGGTGGCAGAGTCACAATGGGTAACAATGAAAAGTGTAGAATTGTTGGTAAAGGTAAAGTAGGTAACAATACATTTACCTTGAATGATGTACTATATGTTGAAAATCTACACCATAATTTGACATCAATCAGCCAGCTATGTCATAAAGGTATGAATGTAATTTTTAATTCTGACTTGTGCAAAATTGTTGACAAATCATCAAAAGAAATCTTATTTTCAGGTAAGAGGAAAGGTAATATATATTCTCTATCTTTTGATGATCTAACCCTTTCAAAATGTTTGGTAGCTAAGGATATAGAACTAAATTTATGGTAAAGACGAATAGGGCATGCTAGCATGAATTTGTTAAACAAATTAAAAAGGAAAATTTTGGGAAGTGGGATGCCATCACATGATTTCAAAACAGAAAATTTATGTAAAGCATGTACCTTGGGAAAACTTAAAAAATCATCATTTCATGCCAAAAACAATGTAAGCACTTCTAGAGTTCTTGAACTAGTTCATATGGATTTGTTTGGACCTAACGACATTGCTAGCTTAGGTGGTAAGAAATATTGCTTTGTGTTAGTTGATGATTACTCAAGATATACATGGGTACATTTCTTGGCTAAAAAATCAGAAACTTTTTCGTACTTCGCAAAATTTGCAAAATCGGTTCAAAATGAAAAAAGAGTTCCTATTGTTTCGTTAAGAAGTGATCATGGTGGAGAATTCGAAAATTATGAATTTGAAAACTTTTGTGATGAAAATGGATTTAAACAAGAATTTTCTGCACCACGTACTCCATAACAAAATGGAGCAGTTGAAAGAAAGAATTGAACATTGCAAGAGTTGGCTAGGTCTATGATAAATGAGTATGAGCTAACTTTGCATTTTTGGGCAGAAGCAGTAAATACAACTTGTTATGTAATGAATAGAGTTATGATTAGACTGATTCTTAACAAAACACCTATGAGCTATGTTCAAAAATAAACCAAACACTGCTTACTTCAAAGTATTTGGGTGTCTGTGCTATCTTCTAAATACAAGTGATCAATTAGGAAAATTCAAAGCAAAAGCCGATGAAGGCATATTCATGGCATACTCTTCTAGAAGCAAAGCATATAGAGTCCACAACAATAGGAATAAAACAATTGTGGAGTCAATCAATGTGAAGTTTGATGAAGGCATTAATGAATAGGAATTGGTCAAAAGCAATGGTGTGACGCCCCACCTCTATACTCACGCTAGCCAAGGACACTATGGAGTAATGTCGTCAACTAGCGCAAAGAATAAGGCTATTGAGGAGTGACCCTCCACGTAATTGCCTTGTGCGAGCAACGGTATGTCAGATAATATAACAAGAGGAAATCTGACACACCGATACAAACTCAAAGCATCTACACAGTAGCTATATATGATCTTCGGAAACAAATATAGAAATAAGCATAATACAATCAGTCACAAATATCCATATCATAAAGGTGGAAATAGATATGAATATATAACACTTAGAAGTGTTTATCAGAGTAGTGGTTGTTATCCCGCTTTTTGGCAAAGCCGTGATACCAAAAGATCGATCGAAAACAAAGGACAGCTCGTCTCCGGGATTGGTCATACTTAGCTTCACTATGGATATCACCGAATTTTGTTCGAGTCCATATTGAGCTAAAGTTGATAGGACATGACAAGAAAAGTCATAAAGGTCAGCATCTCAAATTTCAAGTCAATACGAGTTCATACGCTCAAGTTGTGATCAATTCAAGTTGGAGGAAACAACCCTAAGTTCGAATCCATCAGAAGATCACGAGTTCGAATCCATCGGCTTCCTCTTACTTCGAATCCATGGGATCACTCCACTTTGTATCCATCAGGTTGAAGTCCTTCGAGTCCATGAAGTCACTCCACTTCACCTCCATCAAAGCATATGAGTACGAATCCATCAGGTGGCCAAGCTTCGTATCCATCCCAATGGCCTTCCTTCGAATCCATCAAACGAACTCCACTTCGAATCCCTCAAGGCGAGATGCTTCGAACCCATGCAGTTGATTCACTTCGAATCCACTGTGTTGAGGAAGCTTCGTATCGATCAGCTATGGGATACCTCGAACGATTCGAACGAGCATCTTCTCGAATCCATTCCCTCGAATCCACTAAGCAGAAGCGTCAAAAACCATGGATTCGACCCAGTAAACTCGGAGAAAAAGCAGGATCAACCCGAGAAGCGCGTGCCACGTCACCATTCGCACGCGCAAGCCATCGATTCGACCCTAATCGATTCGAAGGGGATCGATTCGAACGAGACGCATCAACCGAAAATGCAATCTTGAATCGATCATAACTCGAGATCTACAAGTCCAAATGCTATGAAATTTCACGGGAGCTTGCATACATGTTGAAGAATGTTCACAGCAAATTTCACCTCGATTGGACACTTTTTTGATCGACTCGAAGTAGAGTTCGAATCGATCCCCAAGTGGGCCCGGATTTCTTGAGGCCAGGCGTGTGGGCCCCACTCACTTGCCAGAAACGGTCTCCCCGAATTTTAGGCGAAATATCAGCCTCCTACACCTATAAATAGAGACCCTGGTCATTCAGAAAGGGGATCGGAGAATTCTTAGAGATAAAGCACGCCCGGACGCTGACAGAATCACTCTATATCGTCTTCACTGCTGCTGATTTTGAATTTAAGCCTATTATCTGCTGTACTTCGCTCTAGAACACTTGTAATCTTCAAGTATTAAGCAATAAAGTGATAAAACTTCACGGTGGACGTAGGAAAATCGCCGAACCACTCTAAATTATTGTCTTCTGTGCAATTTACTTTTCTGTGACTTGGAGTTTTTGTTAGATAATCCTCATTTTCAATTTGATTTCTTCATTTATTATCTCTTCAAAAACTTTCGAAGGGTGTTACCCAATTTTGGTGCAAACACCTTGGTGCTTGCACCGAAAAAACCCAGGTCTTCTCCTACTCATTGGATGTCATCGATACCGGATTGAATAAATCTAAGAGAGAGATCCAGATTACAATTTTAGACTCCTTCCATACTATTCAGATTTACCAAAATCTAGGAAAGGATTCTATATCTCAATATGGTTAGCACGAGAACCACATGTACCGCCACTGGTCAAGAAGGCCAGGATAGACAAAATCCCACGCAACTACCTCCACCCAATCAAGATGATACCGGGCATTCAGATCTATCAGGTCCGGTCACTCAACAAGAGTTCCAGACATTACTCCAGGAACTAACCCAAAGTCGGCAACAGCTGACCGAACAATTGCGCGCCAATGTTGAGTTGACTAATCAATTAAATCGCCAAAGGCGTAGAAGATCCAGAAGGGACCACGTCCCTCATTCTTCCACTGAAAGCTCTGCCTCCTCTGATTACAACGGCAGATCTTCCCATCCCAGGCTAGACGGAAGTCATGCGCATATTGCTGGTCACCAATAAGCATTAACTGTTGGGCAGATAAGAGTTGGCCCTTCTGCCAGTTTTCATACAGGACCCTCCTACCGAGGAGGCACTGTTCCACAACATACTACGAATAACAAAGCCACCGCCACCGCAGTTGACATAGGAGTTGATACCCGAAATCACTCCAATCAGAACTACCACCAGCAGGAACATACTCCGGGACCATATGTCCTAGAAGACATCGAGCCAAGGAGGCGAGACATGGATCGTCGACAGCTCCCGATCCAACCTCGCACTGTGGAACCCGACCACACTTTGGCTCGCCACCCTCCGAATATTGCAACACCTAACCTTTCAGCTATGGTACGCCAAATGATCCGTGAAAGTCAGGGCTTAACAAATGACGATTGGGGAATCTCCCGAAGTCATACTCCGTTCACTGATGACATATTATATGCTGAACCTCCTCGACGATTCAGGATGCCGACTCTCCCCATGTACGAAAGGAAGTTCCGACCCTAACCAACATATTCTGAAATACGAATGGCCGATGACTGCTGCAAGAGCTAATGATGCAGTAAAATGCAGTAGTTTTCCCATTTCTTTAGGGGGAATTGCAACGATGTGGTTTACACGATTACCACCACGATCTATCTCTTCATTTGACCAATTGGCTGCTAAATTTGTTGAACAGTTCCGTATGCACATTTCCAGGCCTAAAGACGTAAATACTTTATCTAGTGTCACTCAAGCTCCAGGAGAGACACTCAGGCGATATTTGGAAAGATTCAATGCCGCTTGTGGAGAGATCACTAACCCCAATGATAATTCAATCTTGATGGCCTTGACTAAGGGGATTGACCCCGACTCTGAATTTGGAAATTGGCTAGATGGGAAACCTCCCACATCGCTGGATCTTTTCTACTCTAAAGCCGCCCAATTCTTAAGGCGTGAGGATGCGAAACAATCTAGGATGCAGGACGATGCGAGACCCAGCAATGAAGGAATTCAAAGCAATGTGGCAGTTAAACAGTCAGGGGAGAGCTCTGGAAAAGTACAATTGAATATTCAAAACAAGAAAACCCAGCCGAGGAACAGCGATAATAGAAATAAGAAGCAAGATCAGAATCGTGGCCCGCGGCGTAGGGCACAAATGTTTGAAAGCTATACACCGTAGAATACATCACTGGAGAACGTATATCTATAGACTTGTAACGCAATGCAGTATAAGAAGCCGACTCCGAAGCCGTCGTCGGAGAGACAGATTCAAACAGGAAAGTTCTGTAGATTTCACGAAAGTTACGGACACAATACCAATGATTGCAGGCATTTGCGAGATCTTATTGAAAAATTGATCAGGGAAAGGAAGTTAGATCAATTCGTGCGAGCACCACAGGCTGGTGGTGTGGGCCCGTCGAACCAAAATCGTGCACAAAACCAAGAGAGACAGGAGGAACCCGCTCGTACAGGCGGGATATTGGTCATAAATACGGTTAGTGGTGGTCCTTATCCAGCGGACCGAAGCTGGAGGGAAATGGAATCATACGCCAATTTCATCAGGCATGTCGATTTCGAGAGTTGCAGTACGCTTGATGAAGGGGCTCCGGCCAAACAACAGAGGACGATGGCAGATGACATCTTATTTAGAAACTGAGATGCTGATAAGGTCGAAGCCCCAACTAAAGACCCACTAGTCATATCTGCCCAGGTTGGTCCTGCTTGGATGAAGAAGATCCTGGTGGACAGTGGGAGTTCAGTAAATATCTTGTTTAAGAGAGCATATGATCAAATGTAGATGGAAGCCAAAGATTTAAAGTCTTGTCAATCTAGAATCCATGGCTTCGATGGAAGTGCTAATATACCCACTGGAGTGGTGGAGTTGCCGGTGGAGTTGGGAGTCGGAGAACGCCGAAGAGTCCGAATGTTACAGTTTGTTGTCTTAGATATCAACTCTCCGTACAATGCTTTTTTGGGCCGACCGGCCCTTGCCGAGTTTAGGGCAGCGATTGCCCCATGGTGTTTGACTTTGAAATTCCCCACTGCTTGTGGGATTGGGGTCATTCAGGGAGATCAGGATGCTGGGAGAGCCTGCTATGTTGCCGAACTGCGAGAAGCGCAGCGAAAGGAGAAAGGAAAGGGCGTGGAGGAATCTCTCTGCGTCCGTTTCACCGACGATTGACAATTAGTGCCTGGGCCTCGGCCCGGGCAACGCGACTAATTCCAGAAGGATCTTGACCCCAGAGACACTAAAGATAATAATGAGTCTAAAGAAAGTCAAGCTTCCCCAGCCGAGCTGACGATTGATGTTCCAATTGATGATGATGATGATTCAAAAATGTTAAAAATTGGGTCTCAGCTAAACCCACAAGCACAACAGAAATTGGTCAAATTTCTCCAAGCAAATCTAGACGTATTCGCTTGGACACACTCTGATATGTGTGGAATTTCGCCGGACATCGCGAGCCACACCTTAAATATTGACCCACGGTATATCCCGGTCAAACAAAAGAGACGCGGTATGGATCCAGAGAGATCTGCTGCCCTCAAAGAAGAAGTCGATAAGCTAAAGGCGAATGGGTTTATCCGGGATGCTTTGTACCCAGAGTGGGTATCCAACCCTGTACTTGTCCGAAAACCGAATGGGAAATAGAGAACGTGCATTGATTACTCTGACTTAAATAAGGCATGTCCAATGGACAGCTTTCCACTCCCCCGAATCGATCAACTTGTGGATTCAACGGCCGGACATGAATCACTATCTTTCATGGACACTTATTCTGGTTACAATCAGATACCCATGCATGTGCCCGACCAAGAACATACGAGCTTTGTAACTGACCTGGGACTATACTGCTACAAGGTCATGCCTTTTGGGTTAAAGAATGCCGGAGCAACTTACCAACGCTTAGTCAATCGAATGTTTGCCGACCAGATCGGGAAAACTATGGAAGTTTATGTAGATGATATGTTGGTAAAATCATGATACTCCACTGATCATGTCAAAGACTTAGAGTCAATGTTCAATATCCTTCGGAGATACCGGATGAAGCTTAATTCGCTAAAATGTCATTTTGGAGTCGCATCCGGAAAATTCCTTGGATTCATCGTCAATGCCCGAGGAATAGAGGCCAACCATGAAAAGATCTGGGCGATCAGGAATCTTCAAACTCCAAGGACCATAAAGCAGGTTCAGAGTCTTAATGGAAAGGTTGCAGCACTGAGCAGGTTCATCTCGAAATCAACTGACAAATGCATACCCTTTTTCGACCTGATCTGGAAAGGGAAACGAAACTTCGAATGGACTATGGAATGTGAGGGCGCATTTCAATCACTAATTCAACATCTTTCCACACCGCCTATTCTTTCAAAACCTGTTGATCATGAACAGTTATACCTCTATCTGGCAGTATCTGAAAACGCCATCAATGCTGCGTTGGTTCGGGAGGAAGACCGAGTGCAGAGACCGGTCTACTATGTTAGTAAGCGATTAACCGGAGCCGAGAGAAATTATCCAAGGTTAGAAAAATTGGCATACTGCCTAGTCATCGCCTCGAGGAAGCTCCGTCCATATTTTCAGGCTCATCCCATCACCGTGTACACCGGTCAGCCGTTACGATAAGTCCTCACACGACCTGAGACGTCTGGCAGGTTACTAAAATTGAACATTGAACTGAGTCAATTCGACGTCACATATACTCCGAGAAGAGCCATACACGGTCAAGTCCAAGCAGATTTCATTGTCGAATTCACTGTTCCTGAAGATGTACCTGAAACTAGTGAATCCCCCGAATACATATGGAAGCTATATACTGATGGTGCATCCAACGATTGGTGCTCGAGCGTAGGGATAGTGCTTGAAACCCCCGAGGGCCGATCCATATGCTACGCTTTAAAGTTTGATTTCCGTGCAACCAACAATGAAGCTGAATATGAAGCTTTGCTTACTGGGTTAAAGTTAGCCCGTGACCTAAGAATTATTGCTGTGGAAATCTACTGTGATTCCCAGTTGGTAGTATGCCAAGTTCGGGGTGAATACCAGGCCAAAGATCGAAGACTAGCCGCTTATCTGGCGTGAGTACGGGAAATGCTTGATCAGTTCGATTATTATACCATTTTCTATGTACCCCGAGAGCACAATCAGAAAGCCGGTTCGTTGGCAAAGTTGGCAAGTACAGGTGAAGCTCAACACTTGGGACTCGTTCCTGTCGAAACTTTATCCTCTCGGAGCATTGATCGAGCAAAGAATGAATTCACATTTGAAGCTACTTCCAGCAGGGAATCGTGGATGACCCCCTACCAAGATTACATTGAACGTGGCATATTACCCGACCGTCGAAGTGAGAAAAGAAAAATTCTTCGAAAAGCTTCACGATTTGTCATTCAGAATGGAGTTATGTATCGAAGGGAATATTCTATTCCTCTTCTCCAGTATATCGCACACGACGAAGTCAAACGAGTGTTACACGATGTGCACGAAGGAGAATGTGGCGATCACACTGGGGGGCAAGCACTTGCCAAGAAAATACTCCGATATGGATATTATTGGCCTACTGTAAATCGCGATGCCATGGACTATGCCAAAAAATGTGATAAATGCCAAAAACACGCTCGGATTCCTAGAGCCCCGCCTACTGAGATAACATAAATGGTCAGTCCATGGACATTTGCAATACGGGGGGTTGATATAATTGGTGCATTACCTTTAGCTAAAGGTGGCGTGAAGTACGCCATCGTCGTAGTCGATTACTTCACCAAATGGGCTGAAGCTGAACCTCTTGCAACGATTACGACAAAGAAAGTAATCAACTTCGTGGTACGCAACATCATCTGCCGGTTTAGTCTCCCGCATACTATTATCACCGATAATGGAGCACAATTCGACAGTGTTGAATTCAAGAACTTCTGTCAATGATTTCACATCCACAAGAAATTATCTGCAGTAGCACACCCTCAAGCAAATGGTTAAGTTGAAGCCGTCAATAAGGTTATCAAGTCTATTATGAAGAAACGACTGGAGAAAGCCGGGGGCAAGTGGGTTGATGAACTGCCTATGGCTTTGTGGGTTTACCGAACGACTCACAAGACTACAACCGGACACACTCCATTTTCTCTATCTTATGGCTCTGAAGCCGTTATTCCAGTCGAATTGGAAGTTCACTCTCACCGTGTGACATATTATGATCCGAAAACGAATGCCATATTACTTGCTGAATCTCTGGATCTACTTGATGAGAAGCGTGAAGAAGCTGATTTGAGGGCAGCCGCATATCGGGGTCGAGTCGCTCGAATATACAATGCCAAGGTCCGACCGCGAACCCTTGAACCCGGCGATCTCGTACTCAAGAGAATTTATCCGGTCCCTTCGCACATGAAGCCAAATTGGGAAGGGCCGTATGTGATTTCACAAAAGCTCGGAGATGGCACGTTCAAGTTGTCAACCATTGACGGTCTTACTTTACCGAGGGCTTGGAATAGCGAAAGTCTCCGTCGCTACTACACATCACAGGCTTTATTTATCTATTTTTAGTCAATTTCTTCCTTAACATTTTATTTTTGCATTTCGAAGTTTGAACTTGTAATAAGGCAACTGATTTTGCCATGTTTCTTTTATTTCAGCAATAAAATGCCATCTCTTCGAGCCAAAAGTTGTGATTCACTGAAAACGACGTATAATATCACGATGCACAGAGTGCTAAGTTCCATCACGCGGTAGAATTTATTCAAAAAGGGAGTGACTGTGATACGACCGGTCACTCACTAAGTGAAAACCGAGCTCGGGGACAGAACACTACACCAGCATTTACAAGGATTGATACACAACAATCCTTTTACTAACTCCAACTTCCCAGAGTGCGAATTGGAGTATAAACATTCAATAACTCGTTCCCAGAGCGCGAACGAACTCCAACTTCCCAGAGTGCGAATTGGAGTATAAACATTCAATAACTCGTTCCCAGAGCGCGAACGGACTCCAACTTCCCAGAGTGCGAGTTGGAGTATAAACATTCAATAACTCGTTCCTAGAGCGCGAACGGACTCCAACTTCCCAGAGTGCGAATTGGAGTATAAACATTCAACAACTCGTTCCCAGAGCGCGAACGGAATCCAACTTCCCAAAGTGCGAATTGGAGTATAAACATTCAATAACTCGTTCCCAGAGCGCGAACGGACTCCAACTTCCCAGAGTGTGAATTGGATTATAAACCTTTAGTAACTCGTTCCCAAAGCGCGAATGGACTCCAACTTCCCAGAGTGCGAATTGGAGTATAAACATTCAATAACTCGTTCCCAGAGCGCGAACGGACTCCAATTTCGCAGAGTGCGAATTGGAGTATAAACATTCAATAACTCCAACTTCCCAGAGCGTGAATGGAGTATAGACATAAATTACAGGTTCCCGGAGCGCAAACCCAAACATACATGCTATCTCCGAATTCCCAGAGTGCGAATTGGAGCACAAATACTACGTCAAAGTTATCGGAATGCGAACCGAAATATCAATACTAACTCCAAGTTCTCGGAGCGTGAAGCGGAGTATAAACATCAATTCCAGGTTTTCGAAGCGCAAACCGTGTTACAAACATCGATAACTCTCAAATTTCCGAGTGCGAATCGGACTATCGATCACAAATTATCCTAAGTCCCTAGAGCGTGGACATGTGCTTAAGATTCGTAATAAGTGCGATCAACCACCGAGATGCAAATGTTGTTCCTCGAAACTTGGGGGCAAAAAAGCTTAAGTGTTAATCGCTAACTGAAGAAGTACAATGCTCGGAGTTCAACTCATTCATCAAATCATGACACGAAATTATGTTTTTCATACTTGGCAGATAAAAAACAAACACTGCAAAACACTTAAGTAAAAGAAAAGAGCGACTTCTCATTCCATCAACTAACAAAAACAGGTTTGATTACATGGCAAGTCAAAAGATTTCAATTAAGTGGAGGCCGAATCCACACATATACACGGCTCTAAAAGAACAAAAGAAGAAGTAAAAGAATTACTATTTACAACTACATGATAAATCAGGAAGCTCACTCCTTGTTCTTCCGAGGCTTCTTCTTTGAATTCGAGCCGCTGGACCCACTACCCGGCTTCCTACGAGATTTCTTGCCCTTCTTTGGAACATCCTCCGGATCTGGCATAATATCAACGTCTTCCTCAAAGCTGGAGGGGACAGAGATCCTTTTGGAAGGACGAACTGAAGGCATGGGAGCTGTGACAGGTGTCTGTTCGGCAACGCTTGAGACGGTCACCGTGCCACCGGGAGAGATCACCATTAGAGAAGATAAGCTTGAGGGGGCAGTGTCGCTTCCAAAACCACCGACTGTTATCATAGTGGCCATCTCAGCGCTTATCTCAGCTAAAATCTCTTCTTCTCGAGACAACTGAGCTGCGCTGGATATGCTGGTGGTCGTCATGAAAGAACTGAAAACTGGAGCAGCTCCACTCATCGCGAATGAAGGATCGGGAATAGGGTCAAGAGAATGACCAAGTAGCTCTTCAATCATTTGAGCATCGAATGACATCGAGCTCCCCTCTCTAATGTCATCCGGCCATGGCAGTAGTTGAAATCGCTTCGGTGACAATAAATCCACGCATAGGATATAGGGCCGGAGGAACTGGGGGCACGAATGCGGCACTCTCAGTCATTGAACAAAGGAGAGAAAAAATAATCAGTCCAGTAAATTCTCTCAAAAATCGTTACTTTAAGACATGACGGAAATAATCAAAGTACCTTCCTTACCTTGCCTTGGAGCTTGAACAGGTTCGGAGACAGCAGTCTTACCAGAAGTTAACCCCGGTTGGTCCGGATTGTAAGCAGGAATGACTTGTGGGTCAACCGCGGCGATAACTTCGGACGAAGTCGGGATAGGAACTTCGATATTCTCACTATGATGCGCGGCACCCGAACCTTCGTCGATCTCCATTTGATGAATGCCAAGTTTTTCTTTCTCGACGGAGATTATCGCCTCATGAAGAGTTCTCCTCTCTTCCTCGCTAAGAAGACGTGACTCGAGCTCAAACTCATCTAATACTCCATCCGGGCAAGACATCCTCTTGTTCCCCACTAATTTTTTCCAGGCACTGTAGAGAAGCATAGAGTAATCCCCTAGCCAGGCGAGATTTCTGTGCTCTAACACGTTGGCATTATATGTATCTAGGAGTTCGTCAAATTCGGCCTCCATCTTGAACCTCTCTGCCTGGACTTTCTCCTCCACTTCCGTTTCAACCTCCTTAACTCTTGCGACTGCTGCATCGCGCTCAGCCCGAAGAGATATAGCTTGCTCACATGATTCTTGTGCGGCCGTATTAGCATCGCCTTTTTCCTTGTTTATATCATCAAACTTAGCCTTTAATTCCTCTAGTTCTTTAACTACCGCATCCCGCTCGGCCTCAACATTTTTGTATCGATGGCCCAAGTCTTCTACTAAAGTGCAATGTGCCTGTTGCATCTTTGCCATCTCAACTAATGTCTCATCAACCTTTTTTAGCGACTCAACTTCGGCCTTATGGGAGGATTCTGCCTCAGATTGAAGTATATCGACAATACGGTTCTTCTAAGCCAAGTCGGCTTCCAGTTTCTCAATAATTTTGGCCCGATCAAAGGCTACTTTTGAAGCTTTAACAGCCGCCTTATACCATTCCTTGTACTGAGCATAGAAATCGCGGGTATAACTAAGTGCTGTGGTCACGGCGTCTTCGGGAATTCTTTTAAGATTAGGAGAAAAAATACAAGCGCCGAAGCAAATTTCTGGGAAGTCCTTCTTCAATTGAGCAAGTCTGATAGCCCCTTCACCGGATGGTTCAATAGGGACCTCCTCCGCAGCCGTGGTCGTAACAACCTCAGTTCTAGAACGATGTGACTCAAACCTCGAAACCTGTGAAGACGGTTGTTGTCGCAGAGGCTTAGATACCTGAATATGGCTTCGGGGTGGCGGAGGAGAACGAGAAGGGGAGCGGTATCTCCGGTCTCTGTCCGGGCGCTCCTGACTAGAGTAACTACAAGGATGATCCCTTGCATAATATTCTTGGCCATGATACCTCCATTCGTGATCGCGATTGGAGTCCCCACGTCGAGATTCATAATAAGAAGAAGGATGATGCACTCTTCGGAGTTTGTATAATGTAGATTGACGGCCAGACATAGCACCTGAAAAAGAGAAGCAATTCAGTTAAATACCAGGCGAATGCAATACGATCTGTGCGGAAGTCGTGTAGTGTTATGAAAGTGTATGCAAATGTGCAAAACCAACGACCAACCAGAAGTGTCAACTGCACTAACGGGTAAAGGATCGCTTATTTCTAACGCTTCCCGGAGTTCATCCAACCCGGACTCATGGTGGAGAGATACGTATTCCGGGATAGGAATGTCATCCAGTCCTATAAAAGTGTTTCCTGATTGACAAGGAGCAACGTCAGAGATAGTAGTTCCGGGGATCAAATGAGATACGACTACAGACTTCCATCTCTTAAATTTAGGGACAATAGCCTTGCCTTTTCGCTTCACTTCTATTCGGGAAAGATCAGCCGCTAGCTCGCTATCAGTGGGCGTCCTCTCATCGTCGCTCATTTCTCTTATTACTATGTCGGGTTTTCTTTTCACCGTTTTCTTCTTTGTCTTCGAAGCCGGTTTCGCCAACCCCTCGATAACAATGCTCTGGTTCATCTCTATTAAACCCAGCGTCCTTAAGTTATCGTTAGTTAACACCGAGTCGATGTGCCGCAAATCACTCGGGACCTCTTGTAAACTTCGGACAACGCCTTTGTAATATCCACCGTCGGGCTTTGAGATGACAGCTGCAAGAAGAAGACCTGATATTAGTACAAGTATTGATAACGACTGTTTAAAGAAGGCTTGTGCAATTTACGACACTTACGTCTAGACAGCCATCGCCTAGCAAACCCTAGGGGGCATCGAACAAAAAACCATTCATTTTTATAATAACTGAGTCTGGTCCAGGCTCCCGTCACGATCTGACAGTTTCTAACTGCTTCCAAAAAGGTGAAAGATGGGCTATCGCCCCTGCTCTTGAAGTTAAATATGTGTCTAATCTCGGTTGGCCTTGGCGGACGAAAGAGATAATCCATAAATAGGACAAAAACACTGTTCAGCAATGTGTGTTTGTTGGGATGAAGTTGTGAGGGGGCGATTCCAATGAATGATAACATCTCCTTGATATATTGGTTAAATGGAGGGAGAGTTCCAGCCGCACAGGCGTGACGATAGCAAGCAGTATACCCCTTGGGCGGGTTGTGAGGTCTGTCATCAACGCCCGGTAGAAAAACGTCATCCGGGGATAAGTTATGTTTCAAGCAGATCCGGCCCAGTAAGGCTTCAGAAATACTAGACGAAATGGAGTCGATAGGATCCTCGATAAATATGGCTTCCGGCACTTTGTTCGCAGCCGGACCAACTACTTCGGGAGGAATGTCAGGGATTTCAAGTATTTCTGGAGGAGGCGAACTCTGTACTTCTTGTTGTTGAGAGCTCGAAGATTCCATAACTAACTAGCTCATCAGAAAGCAACATTAAGCACATAGAAAACTCGTTCATTCCTAGTGTAAAGTGTGTGCGGTGCAGTGCAGTGTTGTGCATTACTTGGAAAGATTCTATAGAGTTAGAGAAAATTTGCAAACAACAGGATGTGCGAACGACAAAACTCTGAAAATCGAGACCGGAAATGACCGTCATCGTTGACCGTCACAACCTCGTCATCCAGATGCCACTGATCGATTCAAGCATAAATCCGTTATATTTTTGGTCAGGCCACAGTTCCATCGACGAGCTTGAAAAGGCAGTCAAGTAAAGTCCTACAGTCAAGATCAGTTATGCAAGGTAGAAGCTCGTCGGAATCAAGTTTGCTAAAGTTCATTAAGTTCGTCAAAATTCAGCTTGTAATCAGTCATAGTTCAAGGTTGGAGAAAGTCAGATGTGTCGTATTCTCTGAATGAAGGACGATCGAATCGATCACCTCGAACCGATACGAGTCGAATCGATGTGCTTTGAATCGATAGAGGGTCGACTCGATGCACTTCGTATCGAAGTAGGTCCTTGGAATGATATCCATAGCATCAAGTGAAGGAGCGCTTCGAGTCCATCAGCAAAGCAAGTTCGTATCGATCGAACTCAACGCCTTCTAATCGATCACAGAATCGTCACTTCGAATCGATTGATACGAGCCACTTCCCATCGCAAGCATCGATTCGAAGCCCCATAATCAGGACCGATTCGAATTACCCCAGTCCTGATCGATACGAAGCAAAGAAAAGCAAAATCTCCCAAGATCTCTGGTTCTCCAAGTGAACTCCAGCACTTTGTTACGCTTCGTCCATCGATTCGACCCACTTCATTCAGATCTCACCACCTTCCAAAATTTTCGAAAGAAAAAATTAGGGATGATGGCAAAGGTTCCCAGTTCTATCGTTCTCACTTGGCTTAATCCATTAATTACCTGGTTTATTGTGATTACGAGTGAAAGATTGAAGGTTTTTAACCGACTCGAAGAAGCGTCTCTCTCAAGTATGGGGGGTCGATACGAAGAAGAAGACAGAGCAACAGTAAAAAGTAAAATGATGAAAATGAGCCCAGCCTCACGTATTTATATGAATCCTAGGGAGGAAATGTGACGCTTCGCCTCCCGGTCAACCTGACCGATTGATACCGGTCAAATACCAATCGATTTGAACGACCACGTTCGAATCCATCACGCTTCGAACCCCTCAAAGCTTTGAATCCATCAAGACAGCATTGATGCGAGGATCCATCGACACGAAGTGATTGAACGAAAGCTGAATTAAAGCCGAGAAATCCTATCGATTCGAAGTGCCAATTTCATGACCATCGACCCTAGCGATTCGAAGATTGTCGATTCGAACGGTCATTTCGAATCCATCAGAAACCATTGATGAGAATGAACGCATCGCTTCGATATGAAAAAATTACTTGTCAACCTTCTATATCGGTTCAGGAGAGGATTGATTCGAAGGGACTTTTCAAAACAACCATCAAGCGTTGTCTCAACTCAAATTTCCATCGGTCCAGGAGAGAATCGATACGAAATTCAATATCAGACAAATCTGACAATGACTCGTGGACGCATGACATTAACAAGGGTCAAACTAACATATGTGCATATATGTCGGACTAACATTCGATTTTAAACATTCACATGGATCGAATACTCATCTGGTTACGATTACAACAACCAGCAGCCAGGCACTATCCTGCAGCAATCAATCTTATCAAAGCAAGGTTACAACCTTCGACAAAAGAGCAATGATTGTTAAGAGAGAAAACGCAGCTTTTCAAAGCACATCATGTTCCACAAGACGTACTTTGGGGGGCAAATGTTATCCCGCTTTTTGGCAAAGCCGTGATACCAAAAGATCGATCGAAAACAAAGGACAGCTCGTCTCCGGGATTGGTCATACTTAGCTTCATTATGGATATCACCGAATTTTGTCCGAGTCCAGATTGAGCTACAGTTGATAGGACATGACAAGAAAAGTCATAAAGGTCAGCATCTCAAATTTCAAGTCAATCCGAGTTCATACGCTCAAGTTGTGATCAATTCAAGTTGGAGGAAATAACCCTAAGTTCGAATCCATCAGAAGATCTCGAGTTTGAATCCATCGGCTTCCTCTTACTTCGAATCCGTAGGATCACTCCACTTCGAATCCATCAGGTTGAAGTCCTTCGAGTCCATGAAGTCACTCCACTTCGCCTCCATCAGAGCATATGAGTTCGAATCCATCAGGTGGCCAAGCTTCGTATCCATCCCAATGGCCTTCCTTTGAATCCATCAAACAAACTCCACCTCGAATCCTTCAAGGCGAGATTCTTCGAACCCATGCAGTTGATTCACTTCGAATCCACCGTGTTGAGGAAGCTTCGCATCGATCTGCTATGGGATACCTCGAACGATTCGAATGAGCATCTCCTCGAATCCATTCCCTCGAATCCACTAAGTAGAAGCATCAAAAACCATGGATTCGACCCAGTAAACTCGGAGGAAAAGCAGGTTCAACCCGAGAAGCGCGCGCCACGTCACCATTCGCACGCGCAAGCCATTGATTCGAACCTAATCGATTCGAAGGGGATCGATTCGAACGAGACGCATCAACCGAAAATGCAATCTTGAATCGATCATAACTCGAGATCTACAAGTCCAAATGCTATGAAATTTTCACAGGAGCTTGCATACATGTTGAAGAATGTCCATACCAAATTTCACCTCGATTGGACACTTTTTTGACCGACTCGAACTAGAGTTCGAATCGATCCCAAAGTGGGCCCGGATTTCTTGAGGCCAGGCGTGTGGGCCCCTTCACATCCAGAAGCGGTCTTCCCGAATTTTAGGCGAAATATCAGCCTCCTACACCTATAAATTGAGCCCCTGTCATTCAGAAAGGGGATCGGAGAATTTTTAGAGATAAAGCACGCCCGGACGCTGACAGAATCACTCTATATCGTCTTTACTGCTGCTGATTTTGAATTTAAGCCTATTATCTACTGTACTTCGCTCTAGAACACTTGTAATTTTCAATTATTAAGCAATAAAGTGATAAAACTTCATAGTGGACGTAGGCAAATTGCCAAACCACTCTAAATTATTGTCTTCCGTGCAATTTACTTTTCTGTGACTTGGAGTTTTAGTTAGATAATCCTCATTTTCAATTTGATTTCTTCATTTCTTATCTCTTCAAAAACTTCCGAAGGGTGTTGCCCAATTTTGGTGCAAACAGTGGTCAAACAAGATCCACAGTATAACAAAAGAATAGATACAAGTGCTAGACAAAAGAATATGTATACATCAAGGAGTCTACATCTCGAGTGTATAGCAACAAAAACTACCGGTTTAATGTAGTTAGGCAAAAGTTAGATAATGATGATCCCAGATAAGGAGTCAAGCAGAAGCACTTGTAACATCTCGGTCTGACCCGAGTATTATTTATAAGAAAATAATAAACGGATCAGTCTAGCTATAAATATCAAATAAAGTGATATAGAATAAGAGATATGACAAAAACGTATGATAACTATAAAGCCATTTTGTGATAAGTATGTAATTGAAAACCAACCAGAGATCAAGCAATATCACAAGAATCTTCTCATAAATCAAAAAGAATGTCATACTCTTTATTTTTATTCACCAAGTCACAAAAATTGGCAAACCTCTCAATGCCAATCTTAAAAGTTGTTGAAACTCAAATTCACCAATGCACAAATATTGATAGAACTTATCAATGTAATCACAAAAATTGGTGAAACACAAATTCTAGAAATCATCAATAGAAATCCAGAAATCACAAAAAGGGGGAGGCCTATCATAAACGGGAGCATGTAAACTCACCAACACATGTATCACAAACGGGACACTATCCCATGGTCGCTAACCAGAGAGCCGATGCAACGACGTAGTACAATATCGGTACGCCCGAGGAACCTGAAACTCGAATAATTCGAAACAACGACGTAGTACAACGGTATGTCCGATGATCCTGATAAGCTAGTACAACAACGTAGTACAAAGGTACGTTCGATGGACCGAACTCCATAAAGAACATGGGTCGCTAGCCCATAAAAATTGAGTCGAAACACCAAATAATACATAGGCAGTTAGCCTATAAAAGAAATGAGACGAAACTCAATAAAACAAGGTATCATACCCTACGTGGACAAAGAGACGTAGCATAACGTTAGTCTAAATCACAAAATGATCATCATCGATCATCGAGAAGTGTCAATTACACTAAGCTAGTAAATAGATGAGTTTAACTTCATGTCCCATAACCACTTGCTTAACTTAAGTATTTACAAACAAATTGTAAATCTCTACTCGAAAGTTGTCACAAGAGTTTCAATCGAGCGAGTCTAAGAATTAACTGACAAAATAAACGCAAGCGTTTCATACCACTTGTTTTGCAAAGTCGTTTAGTTGGATTTCTCGAACGAATGAGGTAAAGGTTTGTATATACTAATAGATTGAAAAATGGTTTTATAAAGGACTTTGTATTAAAAATAGAGTTGAAATCGTCTTTTGAGAAAGAGTTTGAATACTTACTACTAGTATAGAAACCTTTGCGTTTTAAAGTGATAAACCATAAAGATGATTGTAAGAACAATCAATCACCATTTCACGATCAGAGATGTGAATTAAATCCAAAGAAATCGATTCCAAACCCATCAAAATGGATATACCCAAAAATTCCAAAATAGAAGTCATCAAGGTCGATAATAAATGATAACAACAAATCGGAAAACCATGAATCGATAGAAAATGGAATTTCAAACAAAATAGGATAAATAGGCAAAAGCAAGCAGGTCAGTCGACTGACTGCAAAGACCAGTTGACAGATCCAGAAACTTGGAAGTTTCATTTCCTGCAGTCAGTCGACTGATTACAGAGGCCAGTCGACTGATTGCAAGGAACAGAGACTTCCAGCCTTTGCAAACAGTCCCAGGAACCCTCATTTGCTACAGCCAGTCGACTGACTGCAAAGGTCAGTCGAGTGACTGGCACTGGGGCTGTTTTTCAGCCTATCAAATGAACAGCAATCACAATCCAATTCGCGATCAGACGAATAATGGGCGCTAGGGGTTTATGTCAATCGACAACCCAGCCCTATAGGCTCTTCGATGCATCACCAAAAACATGTTCAAACAACAAATCTAGGATTTTTAAAGATTTGACTTCAAAATACCAAAAATTGGAACATTCATAAAACCAATTCAATCAAAGCCAATGAACACGGAATAGAAGTTAGGAATTTATACCTAACAACCAAAGATAGTAATAGACTTAGATGTGAGATAAAAATCTCACCTTTTGCACAAAAGAAGGAAGAAGAAGCTATAGAGCAAGGTAAAAACAATCACTCCTCAATCCCAACCCAAGAAGCTTGAATCTAAGCTTAAAAGAAAAAACATTTCCTAAGTTAGACTTTAGGAATTTCTGAAATTGAAGGTAGAATGAGTTGGAGAAGAAGAAGAGGATTCTTACCAATAGCTTCACTTTGAATTTGGAGTTAAAACTTGGATTTGCAATGGAACTAGGGCTTAGGAATTCTAATTCTCTATCTCTTCCCTCATTTTTATGAAAGCTTGAAGGTATTAGGAAATGAAAGTAAATGAAGAGAAGTGGGGGTGGAGCTAGAGTTAATAGTTTAGGCTAACCCAAATCCAAAGTGCAAAGGTCAAATTTTAGCTTTCTCCAAACATATCGAAGTTTATACTCAAAAAGGTCGCAAATGACATTTTGAACTCAATGGAAGTGGTCCCGAGTCCTAATTCGACCGTATGCAAAAAGTAGCATTTCGGACTATAATCCGACTAACGATGTTGTATTTAAATAAAATATTTAAATACACAATCGTAAAATATACGGGTTGTTACAGACACCCCTCCTTAAAGGAATTGCGTCCTTGTAATATTTAAGAAGAAAATAAAAATTAACAACCATAAAAGCATATCAACACAAAAGGAATTTGAAATAAAAAGTTAACCTCAAAGAGCACGAGAAAGTAAGTCCGGATGTGTTCGCTCGATAAATTCTCAAGATTCCGAATGACAATCCTTAGGATTTGAGGACCATTGAACCTTCACAAGAGGGACATCTTTATTTCGAAAGCGTTTAACCTCCGATGCAATAATACGAATAAGATGTTGTTCATAAGTCAAATTAGGCGAAACTTCAATTTCTTCCACAACACCGGGCTCAAGAATAGAATTGAAATCCCGAAGGCATTTTCATAATTGAGAAACGTGAAACACGTCATGAATAGAAAAAACTGAGCCGGTAATAAAAGGCGATAAGCCACGGAACCAATATGTTCGGTGATGGGAAATGGACCAATATATCGAGGTGCTAATTTTCCCGATCGACTGAAACGCACAACACCCTTCATAGGTGAAACACGAATAAACACAAAATCTCCGACAGAAAATTCTAATTCCTTCTTCGGTTATCGGCATAGAATTTTTGCCTACTCTGAGCTTATTTCATCCTATGACGTATAAGGCCAATCTTTTCTGTGGAATCATGAATAAAATATGGACCTAAAACCAACCTCTCGCCGACCCCAAGCCAACAAGAAGGAGATCGGCATGGCCTTCCATAAAGTGCCTCAAAAGGTGCCATGCCAATACTAGATTGGAAGCTATTATTATAGGAAAACTCAACAAGATAAATATGATCCTCCTAACTTCCACCAAAATCAAGAACACATGCACGAAGAAGATCCTCAAGAGTTTGATTCACACGCTCGGTTTGTCCATCGGACTGAGGATGATAAGCGGTGCTAAAATTAAGCTTTGTTCCCAAAGCTTTTTGAAGACTCTTCCAAAATCCACTAGTAAACAATGGATCACGATCGTTAACAATAGAAGTAGGAATTCCATGTAATTTAACAATTTCTTTGATAAAGTGTTTGGCCAAAAGAGACACGGTCAGATTGGACCGAACGGGAATAAAATGGGCGGATTTGGTAAGTCTATCAACAATCACCCATAGGCTATCATGGTTCGAACGAGAACGGGGAAGACCGTCAATAAAATCCATGGAAATTTGATCCCACTTCCAAATTGGAATATCCAAAGGTTGCAATAATCCGTCGGGCCTTTGATGCTTGGCCTTGACAAGTTGGCAAGTCATGCAACGCTTAATAAGGTTAGCAATATCAGATTTCATCGCATCCCAATAATAAAGTCGCTTCATATCCGCACACATTTTACTATTACCGGGATGAATGGTAAATTTAGAACGATGAGAATCTTCTAAATATCTTTACGAAGATCACTAATATTTGGCATGATAAGTCTACCAAATTTTTGAATACCGCCATGAGAATCAATATCAAAGTCTTTCAAACCTTCAATATCAATTTTATCCCTACAAATTTGGCTAAGAAGAGCCAATTCGGGATCTAGCTTTTGAGCTTCAAGGATGCGGTCTAAAAGAGATGGATGAGCCTTAAGGCTACATAAAACAAGAGATGAACATAAATCGGATTCACGATCTCGAATCTCACAGGTGGACAAAGTCTCGAGATCGTTCCATTCGGATATCATCATAGAAACAACCGCCTGTTGCTTATGACTAAGGGCATCGACAACACGATTTCCCTTTCCGGGAGTGTAAAGAATATAAGATCATAAGACGCACGGAACTCGAGCCAACATTGTTGACGCAAATTAAGTTCTTTTTGGAAAAATAAATACTTTAAAGATTTATGATCGGTGTAGAGAACAAATTTCTCTCCAAAAAGATAATGACGCCAAATTCGAAGGGCGAAAACAATAGCCGCGAGCCCTAAATCATGAGTGGCAGATCTAGTCTCGGCAGGCTTTAATTGCCTAGAAGCATAAGCAATAACACGTTCTCTTTGCATAAGAACGGCACCCAAACCAACACGACTAGCATCTCTATAAACAATAAAATCTTGGTTCCCTTCGGGAATCACAAGAATAGAAGCATCGAAAAGGAGTTCTTTTAATTTCTGAAAAGAAGCTTCACATTTGTCTGACCAAGTGTACTTAACTCCCTTCTTTGTCAAGCTAGTAAGAGACACGGAAATTTTTGAAAAGTCTTTTATGAAACGATGGTAATAACCTGCCAATCCAAGAAAGCTACGAATCTCCGTCACACTCTCCTGTCTCTTTCAATTTTGAATTGCTTCAATCTTTGAAGGATCCATGGAAATTCTGAATTCGAAAATAATATGATCGAGAATCTTCACCCGAGATTGCCAAAAGTGGCATTTAGGAAACTTTGCTTTCAATTGATTGCTCCTAAGAGTTTCCAACACAATCCGAAGATGCTTTTCATGCTCCTCCTCGGTTTTTGAATAAACAAGAATATCATTTATAAAGATGAGAACAAACCGGTCGAGGAAGTCTTTGAAAACTCGATTCATAAGGTCAACGAAATAAGCTGGAGCATTCATTAAACCAAATGGCATAATAAGCCATTCATAAGATCCATAACGAGTATGGAAAGACATCAAAGGAATACTATCCTCTGCCATACGAAGCTGATGAAAGCCGGTTGCTAAGTCTAACTGTGAAAAGGCTCTAGCACCACAAAGTTGATCGAATAGATCATCAATCCGAGGTAAAGGATATTTATTCTTGATAGTAAGATCATTAAGCTTGCGGTAATCAACGCAAAGCCTAAGTGTACCATTGGAATTCTTCCTAAAAATAGCAGAAGCTCCCCAAGGAGAGGAACTAGGACGAATAAATTGTTTCGTCTCCAATTCGGATAATTGTCTACGCATCTCCTCATTTTCTTTATTAGACATACAATAAGGAGGACGAGTGATAGGTAGAGCTCCAGGGATTAGATTGATTCTGAACTCAATTGCTCGCTTAGGTGGTAACCCTAGAACGGGCTCAAATATGACGGAAAATTCACGAACAACATGAGAAATGACATCTTCCTCATCATCATTACCGTCATCACGAGGGTTTAAAGAATATAAAGATGCTACCAAGTTGGAATCCGAATCTTTAAGAACAATAGAAATCTGCTTAACAGACTGAGGATGTCGGAGATGAATAATCCGCTCAGGACATAGGATATGGGCTTCATAATGGTTAAGCCAATCCATTCCCAAAATCATTCCGAAGCCTAAGTAATGCATGACATGCAAATCGGCTTGGAAAGAAAAATCACATAAAATAAGCTCGACATCATTACAAAGCAAACTGAGTGTTGCAGATCCACCAACCGGACAAAGAAGTCATTAAAGGCATAACACTTAAAGAAAAAGTATCAACAAGTTCTTCTGATATAAAATAATGGGATGCACCCGTATCAAAAAGAACTCCAATAGGTCGATCACGTAACATAATAATACCATCAAGGATAGAATGAGAAATACCTTGACCACGAGAAGTGTTACTAGGGGCTTGCACAACATTTAGCTTTCCCTTCTTCTTGCCTTGAAGTTTGGGACACGAAGATAAAAGATGACCCGAATGCAATAACGACAAAAGAGAGGTTTCAGACATCTATTAGCACAATGGTCCTTAGAACCACAATTGTAGCATTGCTCACTACTGGGGGTAGGAGTCTTTGCTACCGAAGCTGCTTGTTTTCCTTTCTTGTTGAGATTAGGGCCTTTGAATTTAATAGGACTTTTCTTGTTGTTGAAGTTTGGTTTGCCACCCACAACTTCAACATCATTTTCCTTATCTGCCTCTTCAAGTCGAAGAGCGATATCAATAAGTTGATCGAAAGCAACTTCCAATTTCAGAAGTAATGGCTTTTTGAGATTTTTATTCAAGCCATAAACAAATCTTTGATTTTTCTTCAACGGGGTATTAATGTACTCAACCCCGTATTTAGAAAGAGATTCAAAAGTTGCGACATACTCTACCACAAATGATTCACCTTGAGCAAGGTCAATAAAACGACGGGCCAAAGTCACTTTTTCAGCTTCCGGCACACTTTGATTTGAATCGTCCCCGGAATTGCTCCAAGTAAGATCTGCTTCAATAATTTCAGAAATCAGAAGCTCATACCAATCTAATGCTCTTTCTTGGAGCATACTAGAAGCCACTTGGACTCGATGAAGACCAATAAGATTCATGCGAGTAAAGATACGATCGCAGGTTCTAAGCCAAGCTTGGACTTCGATAACGCCCTCGGAACCCCTGAATGGCTTTCCACCCAAATTTGTATAATCACTGCACAGGCGTGCAAATCCGGATTTTGGGTGAGTAGGCTCGGGAATGGGTTCGACAGCTTGAGTATCTCTACAAGATCAAGAAGCTGTTGGGCGGACAGAAATACTCCATCCTGGGGAGTAGCACTAGATTGACCGGCGCTGGGACAGCCTGGTCTAACCATTTCTCTTCTTTAAGAAAGAAAGAAAGAAGAAGAAAAAGGTTAATCTTAGAATGAATATCAAACAAATCTTGATTGATAAAATAAGGCATCACAAAGAAAATAGGATAGAACGGGTCCAATGACTCGAATAAAATCCTAAGCCACGACTCCTAAGATGGACTTAGGACGATGATCCTTGTTAAATTATTCTGCATTGCTCCGAAGTTTGGCTCCGATACCAAGCTGTGATGCCCCACCTCTATACTCGCGCTAGCCAAGGACACTACGGAGTAATGCCGTCAACTAGCGCGAATAATAAGGCTGTTGAAGAGAGACCCTCTGTGTAATTGCCTTGTGCGAGCAACAGTATGTCTGATAATATAACAAAAGGAAATCCGACACACCGATACAAACTCAAAGCATCTACACAATGGTTATATATGATCTTTGAAAACAAATACAGAAATAAACATAACACAATCAGTCACAGATATCCATATCACAAAGGCTGAAATAGATATGAATATAAAACACTTAGAAGTGTTTATCAGAGTAGTGGTCAAACAAGATCCACGGTATAACAAAAGAATAGATACAAGTGCTAGACAAAAGAATATGTATACATCAAGGAGTCTACATCTCGAGTGTATAGCAACAAAAACTACCAATCTAATGTAGTTAGGCAAAAGTCAGATAATGATGATCCCAGATAAGGAGTCAAGCAAAAGCACCTGTAACATCTCGGTCTGACCCGAGTATTATTTAGTAAGAAAATAATAAATGGATCAGTCTAGCTATAAATATCAGATAAAGTGATATAGAATAAGAGATATGACAAAAACATATGATAACTATAAAGCCATTATGTGATAAGTATGTAATTGAAAACCAACCAGAGATTAATCAATATCACAAGAATCTTCTCATAAATCAAAAAGAATGTCATACTCTTTATTTTTATTCACCAAGTCACAAATATTGGCAAACCTCTCAATGCCAATCGCAAAAGTTGTTGAAACTCAAATTCACCAATGCACAAATATTGATAGAACTTATCAATGTAATCACAAAAATTGGTGAAACACAAATTCTAGAAATCATCAATAGAAATCCAGAAATCACAAAAAGGGGGAGGCCTATCATAAACGGGAGCATGTAAACTCACCCACACGTGTATCACAAACGGTATGCTATCCCATGGCCGCTAACCATAGAGCCGGTGCAACGACGTAGTACAATATCTGTATGCCCAAGGAACCTGAAACTCGAATAATTCGAAACAACGATGTAGTACAACGGTAGGCCCGATGATCCTGATAAGCTGGTACAACAATGTAGTACAAAGGTACGTCCGATGGACCGAACTCAATAAAGAACATGGGTCGCTAGCCCATAAAAATTGAGTCGAAACTCTAAAGAATACATAGAACGTTAGCCTATAAAAGAAATGAGACGAAACTCAAAAAACGAGGTGCCGTCCCCTACGTGGACAAAGAGACGTAGCATAACGCTAGTCTAAATCACAAAATGATCATCATCGATCATCGAAAAGTGTCAATTACACTAAGCTAGTAAATAGATGAGTTTAGCTTCATGTTCCATAACCACTTGCTTAACTTAAGTATTTACGAACAAATTGTAAATAACCACTCGAAAGTTGTCACAAGAGTTTCAATCGAACGAGTCTAAGAATTAACCGACAAAGTAAATGCAAGCGTTTCATACCACTTGTTTTTCAAAGTCGTTTAATTGGATTTCTCGAACGAATGAGGTAAAGGTTTGTATATACTAATAGATTGAAAAATGGTTTTATAAAGGACTTTGTATTAAAAATAGAGTTGAAATCGTCTTTTGAGAAAGAGTTTGAATATTTACTACTACTATAGAAACCTTTGCGTTTTAAAGTGACAAACCATAAAGATGGTTGTAAGAACAATCAATCACCAAATTTCACGATCAAAGACGTGAATTAAATCCAAAGAAATCGATTCCAAACCCATCAAAATGGATATACCCAAAAATTCCAAAATAGAAGTCATCAAGGTCGATAATAAATGATAACAACAAATCAGAAAACCATGAATCCATAGAAATTGGAATTTCAAACAAAATAAGCTAAATAGGCAAAAGCAAGCAGGCCAGTCGACTGACTGCAAAGGCCAGTCGACTGATCCAGAAACTTGAAAGTTTCATTTCCTGCAGTCAATCGACTGATTGTAGGAAACAGAGACTTCCAGCCTCTGCAAACAGTCCCAGGAACCCTCATTTGCTACAGCCAGTCGACTGACTGGCACCGGGGCTGTTTTTCAGCCTATCAAATGAATAGCAATCACAAGCCAATTCGCGATCAGACGAGCAATGGGCGCTAGGGGTTTATGTCAATCGACAACCCAGCCATATAGGCTCTTCGATGCATCATCAAAAACATGCTCAAACAACAAAGCTAGGATTTTTAAAGATTTGACTTCAAAACACCAAAAATTGGAACATTCATAAAACCAATTCAATCCAAAGCCAATGAACATGAAATAGAAGTTAGGAATTCATACCTAATAACCAAAGATAGTTATAGACCTAGATGTGAGATAAAAATCTCACCTTTTGCACAAAACAAGGAAGAAGAAGCTATAGAGCAAGGTAAAAACAATCACTCCTCAATCCCAACCCAAGAAGCTTGAATTTAAGCTTAAAAGAAAAACATTTCCTAAGTTAGATTTTAGGAATTTCTGAAATTGAAGGTAGAATGAGTTGGAGAAGAAGAAGAATAGGATGCTTACCAATAGCTTGACTTTGAATTTGGAGTTAGAACTTGGATTTGCAATGGAACTAGGGCTTAGGAATTCTAATTCTCTTTCTCTTCCCCCATTTTTATGAAAGCTTGAAGGTATTAGGAAATGAAAGTGAATGAAGAGAAGTGGGGGTGGAGCTAGAGTTAATAGTTTAGGCTAACCCAAACCCAAAGTCCAAAGTGCAAAGGTCAAATTTTAGCTAGCTTCAAACATAATCGAAGTTTATACTCAAAATGGTCGCAAATGGCGTTTTGAAATCAATGGAAGTGGTCCCGAGTCCTAATTTGACCGTATGCAAAAAGTAGCATTTCGGACTATAATCCGACTGACGACGCTGTATTTAAATAAAATATTTAAATACAAAATCGTAAAATATGCGGGTTGTTACAAATGTTGAAGAGGAGAACGAAAAAGATGAGAATGAAAAACCAAAAGAAACTGCAACAAAAAAAGAAGTCCGAAGGAATCTAGATCCAAAGAGATTGAAATTCAAAGCTGATCATCCTCCAGAATTGATAATAGGAAATCCTATCACAGGTGTTCGAACCCGTTCCTCCTTTAGAAATTTGTGTGATTTGTGTCTATATAGTGGATTTATTTCAGAAATATAACCCAATGACATAGATACAGCTCTTAATGATGAAAACTGGTTTATGGCTATGTAAGAAGAGCTAAATCATTTGAGCTAAATGATGTTTGGAATCTAGTACCTAGACCTAAGGATTATCCAGTCGTAGCAACAAAATGGATTTTCAAAAATAAATATAATTAATCTAGAAATGTGATTAGAAATAAAGCTAGATTAGTCGTTAAAGGATATAACCAAATTGAAGGAGTTGACTTTGATGAAACTTTTGCACCAGTAGCTAGACTAGAATCAATTAGGATATTGTTAGCTTTTGCTTGCCACAAAGGATTTAAGTTAAGACAAATGGATATTAAAAGTGCCTTTCATTACAGAATTTTAAAAGAAGATGTATTTGTTGAGCAACCAAAAGGTTCTGAAAGTCATGAGTATCCTAACCATGTATATAAGCTTAAAAAGGCATTATATGAATTAAAACAAGCTCCTAGAGCTTGGTATGAATGCCTTAGTACTTATCTTCTAGAAAATGGGTTTAAAAAGGGCTGTGTAGACACCACACTATTTTTGTTGCATGAAAACGATGATCTTTTAATTGTTCAAATATATGTTGATGACATCATTTATGGTGCTACTAACAATTTGTTGTATGAGAAATTTGAAAAAGTTATGCAGGAAAAGTTTGAAATGAACTTGGTTGGAGAGTTAAAATTCTTTTTAGGATTTCAAGTTAAAGGTACATTCATTTCTCAAACAAAATATATTAGGGAACTTGTCAACAAATTTGGATTAAAAATTGCTAAACCAGCTAGAACCCCCAAGAGCACAACAATTAAACTTGACAGTGATGAAAAAGGTAAGGCAGTTGATCAAAAGCAATATAGAGGTATGATCGGATCACTTCTTTATCTTACCGCCTCTAGACCTGACATTATGTTTTCTGTATGCTTGTGTGCACGATTTCAATCTAACCCAAAAGAATCTCATTTAAAAGCTGTTAAAAGAATTATAAATATATGTTGCACACCCCCACGGTTTGGTCTTTGGTAAACAACAAATGATAATTTTGAATTAAAAGGATTTTCATATGAGGACTATGCTAGAAGTCTAGTTGATAGAAAAAGTACTAGTGGTGCATGCTTTATGTTAGGACATCCAGTAGTTGCATGGTCAAGTAGAAATAAGAATTGTATTGCGTTATCCACCACAGAGGCAGAGTACATTGCTCTCAGTGGTTGCTCTGCTCAAATCTTATGGATGATACAAACTTTGCAAGACTATGGTCTAAATTTTAAACGTGTACCACTAATGTGTGATAGCAAAAGCGCAATTGATCTTACAAAAAATCATGTACATCACTCATGAACAAAACATATAGATGTAAGACGTCATGGATCATATTTCCAAGGAAAATATCTGCATAAATTTCATTTCAACCGATTCTCAATTGGCAGACATTTGTACAAAAACCGTACTAGAAAATAGTTTTTGTAAACTACATCTCAGCTTAGGTGTTTTAGAAATTTGATTTTCTAAATATTTGACATTTTTTTCTCCCTACTAATTATCGATAAAGTAAATAATAATCGAAAAAGTGATGAGTGTTGATATATATCATATATTATGACTCAAGACGGTATAATTAGTCAATTTCTTTAGAAATTTAAACTAGAATTATAAAACTTTTGTTGGTAAAAATTCCATGACCATCTCTATTTTTATCATATTTCTAACGACCACCACTCATCGAAATTCTATATAGTTTGTCGATATGTGGTACTTTAAAACGGAATAATTAGTTTTTTCATTAAAAAAATTAATATATATATATATAATAAAATAAAATAAAATCCAATGTATTCACTCTCATTTAAAAGTCCTCATTGTTATGCATGGGTGAATTACTTGAAATTTTTGATTATGTGCTTCCATGCTCATTTAAAAGTCCTCACGGTTATGCATGTATGGAACGCATATCGAAATTGATTTATTAAATAAACAAGTTGATTTTAATCCCATTTAAAAGTCCTCACGGTTATGTGTGGTTAGAAGATACTTGAATTCATTTAAAAAAAATAAAATTGGAATACTACTAATCTCATTTAAAAATCCTACGGTTATGCATTGTTGGTAGATATTCAAATTCCTGATATAAATATACCACAAATAGACACAACTGTATGGTTTTATATGATGATATCATTCCCATCATTCTAAAAGTGGAATATGCGCCTAACAGAGTATTTATGATTTTTTTTTGATTTTTTTTGATATTTAATATTGATATACGATTAAGTTTTTATATTGTATTAATATCGATCACTTTATCTCTATTTTTATAATACTATTACTCTTTTGCTGATAACAAAAGGGGGAGAGAAAAGTTAAGATTTTGTCAAATAAAATCAAGTAAAGGTCGAATATTTTCTATTTTCATCTAGGCTCATTTGCATATTTTTAATTGTATGCATGTATGAAGGGGGAGCTTTGTGTAGAGAGAGAGCATTCAAATAGGGGAGCAAATTGAATCATCAAATACATTTAATAAATTTAAAATCTTAAATATATGTTTGTTATCATCAAAAGGGGAAGATTGTTGAATATGCGAGTATATGATTTTTGTTTGATGATAATAAACATATATTCATTCATTTAAATGTATTTGTTAATATACTATTTTATTTTCACAGATTAAATAAATATTTGATGAATAAAATAAATAACACAGAATTTGAATTCAAACAGATATTTTATTCAAACAAATATTTGTTACAATTTTTGAATAGTACAAATTTCAAGCTCTCACTATATATATATACACAATTTCAATTACAATACAAATTTGATTACATTACAATTCACATTTACATTTGCACCTCACTACATATCACTCACGCTCGTATTTATCTTCAACTTCATTCCAATGTGAATCCAGCAACTCAGCAATTTGCAAACATATATACTGACACAGTAAAATTGAAAAGGAAATATTTTTGCAGCATAAAATAAAATGTGAATTTTAAAAATTATGTTTGCCTCGGTTATTTGGGTTGTTCGTCATCATTAAATTTTGAATTCATCATACACGAAAAGCTTGTGACATACACAGTGTATCACTGGATATGCCACAAGGCCGTGTACACCGATATATACACTTGATAAAATTACAGGAACAGTTGAGCACAGGTCAAACCCAAAACGCCGGGTTCAACTCAAGTGCAATAAAAATAATACCATGACATAAGCACAAGGTCAAACCCGAGCTTTACGGCTGGATTCAACATAGGTGCAAGTTCATGAAATGATCGAGTTCAATATCATAGCAAAAGTTCAAACCAAGTGGCAGTTTTGATCAAGGAGCAGTATAACATGGACAAAGTGCACATATATACACATGACAGTGAAACAGGCCAGAGTGTGCAGTGACAACATACATGTCGACCAGGTTGCACATTGAAGAAAATATGCAAAGCAAGTAGCATAAGCAAAGACAAAGAGGAATAGTTAAAGTTCACCATGCAACAGCAAGTGATAAACCAGAATGCCATCATACAAGCCAACATCAAAGCATTCACCAGCTCATTATGCTATGCACAAGAACCAAGGTCAAAGGCGACATCAAATGATCATGTGATAGTGTATGCAAACTGCCCAAATGTATATGATACTTCATCAAACCAGAGAATACAAACTATGACACAAAAGAACAATCTAGGCAAAGCTGGATCACCACCAAACCAGACTACACAATGAACAACTACCAGAGACCATCACACTTTTATACACATATACAAGCAACTGAAGTGCAGCCACAAATGCAAACTGACTCGGTGGCTCAACAACATCTATATGTACAGTTATAATGAGCACAGCATCTCCCCAGTAACCATCAAGTGAACGAAGTGCACAAGAATGCACAATGAAAATTCACAAACAAGTCAAGTATGCTATAGGTCGCAAATGACCAGAGGCAATAAACACAGATGGCCAAAGTCGAGTATGATACATAATAATCATGCCAATGTCATGGAATCGCATAAACAAAGCCAAGTGACCGAAGTCAACAGTTCAATATCAAAGAAACAGATCAAAGTCAGAACCGTGGTGAGCAAGGAAAACAAAGTCAGAGAAATCAAAGCCGTGACCATCAAGAAATCATAAATATACGAAATCGATAAAGTCAGTAATCATCTCAAGCATCCAAACGAAGATCAATGACCAACGCAAATCAATTGACGAAATCAAACAACTATCAGACGAATGAGAAAATAGGGATTCGTACCCTATATAAACATTATCATCATTGGCTTTCAAATCCATCGAGTTCAAGTACAAAAAACATTAAAGCACAAAAGCATAAATTACATACCGAAGCAAAAATTGAACTTGTCGAAGCAGCCAAAGTAAGCAACGAGTAAACGATCAATCAAAGCTACACGCGAATAACCATTTAATCGATCAATTTAAAGTCGGCACTTCAAAAAAAAACCCAAATTTTTAGAAACGAATGAGCAACGAAGAAAGCCACCATATTTCACAAGGAAGCGGGCCGACATAGATAAAAGAAGAAAGGGAATAATATTAAGTCAAATTGGGCAGGCCTTCTTTTCTTTAGTATTGGTTTATAATAAAAGGATTTTAATTAGGGTTTTGTTTCTTTTAAATTGTTTTTAAATTATATTTTCCATTTTAAACCGTTGTAATTTCTAGTCGTGTGACTAGGGGACAAACTACGTGGCGTAGTTTGAGAATTCGCAACTCAGTGGCTGAGTTGTGGCAGGGTTTTGAGCGTAGAGTTAGGTAAGTCAATAGCGGGTGTCACGAGTTTACGTGTGTAAGCGTGTGACTACTTAATTTCTAGTAAAAACCTTGGGGGCAGCACGTAGATAGTTTTTTGCCGAAGCTGGGTAAATTCTGTGTCGTTCTATTTCTGCATTTATTCTGCTATTATCTATGCTGCTATTATTTTGATATATCTATGTTGAAATAATTTTATAAGCTTCCGCAATAATTTTTATAATTAATAGCATTACCCTATTCACCCCCCTCTAGGGTGAAATCGATCCAACAATAAAGGTATATGTGATGATATGCTTATGTAGTCATGATAGTCTAGTGACCACACAGGGACTTGGCGGAAATGTTTGACATCCTCCGACATTATAAACTGAAAATCAATCATATGATATGTTCTTTTGGCGTTGCACCATGAAAATTCTTGGGTTTCATCATTAATGCCAATTGGAGCTAATCCTGAGAAGATCCAAGTTATTTGCAATATCCAAGCAACAAAGACTATTAAACAACTGCAGAGCCTGAATGGGAAGGTCTCTGCCTTAAGGCAATTCATTTCTAGAGCTATGATAAATGAATTCATTTCTTTGAATTTATTAGGAAAGGAAAAAGGAATTTTGAATGGACAAAGGATTCTAAAGACGCATTTCAAGCTTTCGCAAACCACTTGGAGAGACCTCCCATCTTATCAAAGCCAGTGGATCATAAAGATTTATATATCTATTTAGCCTTGTCGGTAGATGCTATAAGTGTCGTGTTGCTTCGTGAAGAGTATAGAATTTATAGACCGGTCTATTATGTTAGAAAGCGATTAAGAAGGGCTGAGATGAATTATCCAAAGATAGAGAAACAAGCATACTATTTGCTGATTGCATCACAAAAGCTTCGCACTTACTTTAAGGCACACCTTATTAATGTTTACATTGACCAGCCGTTACAAAAGTTCTTGCAGTGACTTGAGACCTTTGGGAGGTTACTCAAGTGGAATATCCAACTTAGCCAATTCAATATCATTTATCTTCCTCGGAGGACTATCAAGGGTCAGGCACTGGCAGATTTTATAGCATAATTACTATGCAAGATGATTTCCAAAAGAGTAGTGAATTCCCTACCATATGGTGGAAGTTGTATACAAATGGAGCATCCAACCATTGTTGTTCCTAGGGCTAGGATTGGCTTGTAACTCTCGAAGATCGATCAATTTGCTATGGTTTAAGCTTGATTTCCCTACGACAAACAATGTAGCCGAGTATGAGGCTCTGATTGCTGGACTTAAGCTCGCCAGAGAACTGGGAGTGAAGTCTCTTGAAATCTTTTGTAAATCACAACTGGTAGTATACGAAGTAAGGGGAGATTATCAAGCTAAAGGACAACGACTAGCTCCATACCTTACCCAAGTCCAAGAGTTTTTGACTGAGTTTAAGTATTATGACATTGCGCATATTCCTTAGGATCAAAATGGAGAGGCCGATTCATTGGCAAAGTTTGCTAGCACTGGGGATGCACAATAGATGGGCATGGTTCAGATCGAGATATTAAGTGCACTGAGTATAAGCCTGATTGAAATTGATCGGGTACCAGAGACGGAGCTTGAGAAGGAGTCATGGATGCCTTCGATTAAAGTTTATTTGCTATAGGGAGTTCTTGTTGAATGAAGGAATGAAAAATGACAAATTCTTTGCAAAGCTTCACGGTATATTATACAAGGAGTTATGTATATTAAGGCTTTCTCCATTTTCCCCTTCTCCAGTGTATCGCTCATGATGAAAAAAAATGAGTCCTAAAGGAAGTTCATAAATGGGAATGTGGCGATCACATTAAGGCAAACCCTAACAAAGAAAATACTCTGTTATGCGTATTACTTGGGTGACCGTTAACCGAGATGCTGCCGATTATGTAAGGCGATGCGACAAGTGCCAAATATATGAAACAATTCCAAGAGCTCCACCTATAGAATTTACACAAATGGTCATCCCATGGCCATTTTCCATGTGGGGTATAGATGTTATCGCTTCCTTAATGATCTCTAAAGGTGGTATAAAGTACACTATTGTCGCAATTGACTACTTCACCAAATGGGCCGAAGCAGAACCTTTAGCCATGATCACAAACAAGAAAATAACCAACTTCATTATCCAAAATATTATCTATCATTTTGATCTTCCATGAACTATTGTAACAGACAATGCGACTCAATTCGACAATGCTGAAGCAAAAACTTTCGCCATCGGCATCATATTGAAAATAGATTTTAGGCAGTCGCTCACCCTTAAGCAAATGGGTAGGTTGAACTTGTGAACAAAATCATAAAATCCATTTTGAAGAAGTATTTGCAAAGGGCTAGAGGTAAGTGGGTGGATGAACTCCTGATAGTACCATGGGCTTACAGGACCACCCGCAAGTCAACGACTGGCTAGAGTCCACTCACCCTCGTTTACGGCTACGAGGCCATTATTATTGTTGATCTCGAATTTCCATCTCAACGAGTGACATAATAGAATCCTAAAACAAATAAAGATCTGTGTTTGGAATATCTAGACTTTGTAGATGAGAAGCGCGTGGAAGCTGATTTGAGGGTGGCTACACCGACACCGAGTCGCCCGATCTCACAACACTAAAGTCCGACCTAGAACCTTTGAGGCTGATGATCTTGTCTTAAAATAGGTTTTTCCTATCCCGTCACATATGAATCCAACATGGGAAGAACTGTATGTCATTGAGAAGAGGATTAGAGAGGAAACTTTCAAGCTAGCGATTGTTAATTGCGTCACATTCCCAACGGCGTGGAATAGTGAGCACTTACGATGCTTTTTCACTTAGTTCTTCTTTTTCGTTCAGTTGTACTTAACTTCAGGATTTGCTTTAGCATTTGGTTTTTCAAATAATTAAGAAGAAAAATTATGTTATTTCTTTTCATTCAGCGATAGAGCTTTGAATTTTCCATCATATCCATGACCTGTCATTACAGTACATGTTAGTCATGGTATACGATTGACTAAATCTCGCAGTTCGATGGGAAATGACATAAAGAGTGAATGAGATTCGACCAGTCACTTGATGAATCAAACGCCATATTTAAGGGCAGAATGACTTACCAAAGAGAACTGAACTCAATAGTTTTTCGAAAAACTCACGTCCTGAGAGTGCAGATATGTGTATAAATGCTATATGGGTGTGACTGATCACCTATGAAATAACTCATGTCCCCAGAATGCGGATATGAGTATAGATGCTAAAAGGGTGTGATCCGACCACCCATTAACTGACTCTTATCTCCAAAATGTGGATATGAGTATAAATAAATAGATGAGCATGGTTTGACCACTCACTATTCCATAACTCCGGCCTAAAACCAATAAGAGGAGTATAAACTTGCTAGAGATGGAGTTCGACCATTCTCTATCTAACTCCTCTAACCTAAGACTTGGGGCAGGAGTATAATTACTTAAACTGCTGAATTCGATTGTGTAACATCACAACACTCGATCCCGGTGTTTGATACAACTCGAGGTCATGACCTCAGGGAGGCATTGGGGTGGATAAGTCAGATCGATATCCAATCCTACAAGAAATGAATCACAAATACATTAAAAAGAAAGCATAATAGCTTGATCATAACAAGCATGTACGATAATTTTACAAAAGAATAAAAAATTCTTATTCATGCTAAATTTGTTCATGGTACGAGTTTATCCAAAATGAGAAGTAAAAGTGGGGGTTGTACCCATACAAACACGACAGAAAAAAAGAAAAAGTAGCCATCCAAGCTGTTTACACATCATATCAACCCAACGATCATTTCTTCGATTTCATACCCTTCTTTTGTTTCTTAGGACTTGCTCCATCCGAACTGCCACTCGATCCTCTCTTTGATCCCTTTCCACCTTGGCTTTTCTTCAAAGGAGCATCTTCCGTTATAGGGCTTGAGGTGGCATCATCCTTAGAAGTAGGAGGTATTGGGGCACACTCAACACTGAAAGCAGAAGGGACCCTATCTCGGGGAATTGCCCCGCTATGAGGGATTATCTAGAGCGGGATAGGAATCAGCACATTGAAATCCATATCAACATCCTGAGCTTTCGCCTCCTTTTTCAATAACTCTTCCTTCTCAATGCGCTCTTTCATGCTGAGCTCATCTATAAGGTTGGAAGAGGCCATGATTATGACATCATCATCGAAAGGAATTTCATGGTATGGGTCGCCTCCTTCCTTGAACATTGCCTCCATGAATTGCTCATCAATAACAAATATTTCTTCTTGAGCACCTCGAGCAGTGGCTGAAGTTGTAAGTTCAATGGATTCTATCGTGGCTGCTTTTTTATCGCAATTAAGTCTCATGTGAGGGAGGAGGAACGACACTTGATAGACTTAAAGCTGAGAATAAATAGGAGAAAGGATTAGAAATATCAACTGATAACACTCTAACTTTTTGAAAGACGGAAGACGTCAGCGAAATACCTTCCTCAGCGTGGCTCCCAAGTTGAGCAGAAATACCCTCAGAACTGTGTTCAAGAATTGGAGAAAGCCAAGGCTTTTTTGGATCATACCCAGGGATGGTTGAAAAATCTGCCATAGAACTAGGGATAGCTTGTTTTGTTGGGGGCAATTCAGTTGTAACATCGGGTTGTACCGACTCGGATCCTTCACCTACTTCATATAAAGAAGCAGCAACAGATTCTTTCCATAGTTTAAGTTGGATATCATGCATTGTTTTGGATTCATCGCCCAATAGCATTTCACATTCCAGTCTGGACATGTCAATTTCCTCAGCATTAAGGAGTCTCTTTTCGTCTACAACGAGAAATTCCCACGTGCGCTAGAGCTGGTAGGGATAATCATCGCCAAGCCATGTTAGATTTCTATGCTAAGAACATTAGCATTATAAAGAATAAGAAGTGGGTTAAGCTCATTCATTATCTCCTCCCTAACCTCATCCATGGCAGCTACTACTTCGCGCTAAACATGTGTATCAATTCTTTGGCCCTTTCAACGGCCATATCTCTCTCAAGTCTAACATTCACCAACTTATCGCAAGCCTCTTGAGTGATTTTCTGAGCGTCATCTTTCTCCTTATTTGCATACTTGAGCTTAGCCCTGAGTTATGCTATCTCCTTCAACGCTGCAGATTCATTACTTTGAGCTGTATCTCTCTCGAGTGCAATCTCTTGATTTCAATGATGTAACACCTGGATCATATCTAGATGACCGAACTTCATCTCCTCCTTGGATTTGACGGCATCACTAGCTTTTCCTTCAGCATTTGCTTGAGAAGTCCTAGAAGCCTCTAACTCATTTGTCAAAGTATCGATGATTCTATTATTATGGGCTTCTAGGCGTTTTAACTTTTCAATTTCTAACACATGCTCGAAAAGATATTTTCGACATCATCTTTGCTGCTTTCATCCATTCATCATACTGATTGTGGATATCAGTAATGCAATCGATAGTCACTTTTTGGACATGATCTAGGATCCTCTTCAGATTTGGAGGGAAAAAGAACCCTTTAATGCATAGGTTTGGAAACTCTTCTCGAAGCTGGGCCATGCGAGCAACTAGATCGACATAGGATCTTCGGCAGCGATTTCCACTTTAGTACTTTCCTTGCTAAGCCTGTGGGAAGCAACAAGTTTGCTATGGCGACGACGATCACTGGACCACTGAAAGTGAGGAGGAACTTAATGCGTTAGAGGAAGTGAAATGGGAGAGGGGCAACGAGAGGCATTGATAGGTGGATCCCGATGATCAGTTAGCTAATCAGTACCCTTTAGAGGATGGGATCTAGATCTTGTTCGATGCTTATCTTGAGATGGCTTATCCATATCAAACCTATCTTGATGGCGATGGTCCTAATTGGAGCGATAACTGGATTCATAGTGCTCTCGTCAACTGCCTTGACGATACGAGCTAGAACGTGAACTAGAGGATCGGTGGTGTATATCCCGAAGGGAATCGAATATGTTCCTCTTCTTCACCATTGTTTCTACTAAGGAAAACAAAAGTTAATCAGCTTTAGGCACAATGCAATGTTGAGGGGTGTAAGTTTGTGCTAGTATCCTTGTGTCTCCCCCCGACGAACCAGATGTAGGAGATTTGCTAATTGGAGTAATTTCCCCTTTTGAAGTTGGAATTTCAGTGCCAATTCTAGTAGGAGATTCCAACCCATTAGTACGAAGATCGGCGAAGTGGAAAGTGTCAAAGTCATGCGGTATTGGCAGACCAGACACAGAATCAAGCCGCAGACTCAAACACTCCAACAATTGAGAAGAGGATATATCTTGAACAACCTTGGGAGTTATCACGACTTAAGTTGATTAGAAAGGAGAGTTTTGGGAATTTTATAAACAAATGTTTTCTTTTTCCTTCTATCAAAATCCTAAGGCTGTGAGGTCTGTGAGAATATGACCTCGACTCTAAGAATATATTCGTCATCATTAAGACTGGGCACATCGCCTTTATCTCCTTCGATATTAATATCGATGAATTCTTAAGCACCATAGTTGGGGGCATGACGGGATCAATTCGTTTCCCCCTTTGATCAGCTGCAGCCCATGGTCTTACCCCTGTAGTTTGAGAAACTTTTTTAGCCCTACGCTAAGGCCCTATTCTTTCAGACACAAAGCAATAAGGCATTCGTCCGTGAGAAGATATTCGACGTTGCTATGTTCAGGCGGTGCATTTTTGAGAGTCGTGATCGCCTCTTTATAAAGATTACCGTTGGGCTATGTGACGGTGCCTGTAAAAAGAATTACGTAGTCAAAAGTACGGCCTGAATATCGGTTTTCCATGCTAATATAAAGATGGTGGATAACACTTACGTCTTTCTAGCCATTATCGAGCAAAACCGGGAGGACATCGAGCAAAGAACAGCTCGCTTTTAAAAGTGCTTAATTTGTTCCATGTGCTAGTTAGAATTAGACACTTCTTCACTGGTTCAAGAAATGTTAGCGAAAGAATCCATGTTCGTCACTTGAAAGAGAATATGACCGAATGACATCGATGGTCGGAGGATGATGCAAGAATTCCATAAGTACCATATAAATACAATTAAGAAGAGCATAACCGTTCAGAAGAAGCTATGCTATAGCTATCCTCAAGTAATGGAGAATTTCTCAGATGTATGATTTAAATGGTTGGATGCATCCATTATCAAAATTTGTTTTTCAAAGCCTTAAAAATTAATAATAGTATTATTTGAAAAGTTTTGACTAGAAAATATATTTTGGATGGATTTTTGAAGAGTATAAAAGCATTAAACTCACTTGGCTACTGGGAAATAATTGTAGGGATGACAGCAGCATCGCCAGTGTTCATTTGTGAGTTTCTGAGTGAAAATTGCTACCATAAAAATTTATTTTCAGTTAAAACAAGTTTTATTGTGGGAAAATGTTCTAAGTATGATTTAATAAGAGTGTGAAAATAGTTTTGTATTTATAATTAAAAATAATGTATAAGAAATAAGTTGTAGCTTATAAATTGAAAAAAAAGTTATAACTTGTAGATTTGAATAGGGAAGTAAAGGTAAATTTTAAAATGGTTAAACATTTAATTAAGAAGATAAAATTAATTGGCCAAGCATTGTTAAATTAAATGGAATTAGTGCAATGAAGTTAGTAAAATTTAGTTAATTCATGAAAGCTAAAATAAAAATAAATTGCATTTGAAATAAATTAATAAAATGGAATTTTTGAACGAAAAAAAATTTGTACAACTTATAGATTTGAAAATTTTAAGCTAAAAACAAATTTTAAAGTGTGTAAAATGGGAATGTTGAGAAAATTTGACTTGAATAAGATTAAATAAAATGAGAAATGGATTAAAATTGAAATGAAGTTTACTTCATATTAAATAAAAAAATTAATTAGATATTAAGTATAGATAAATTAGTAAAGTGAATCAATTTCATTTAAGCTATAAGATGAATTAATCAAATGAATATGAACTTAAATTTCTAAATAAAATGTAATTTAAATGTGAAGAAAAAAAAAATTAATGTGAGAAATTGAATAAAAATAAATGAGTGTAAGAAGAAATAAATTAATGTGAGTAATTAGATTTAAATTAAAAGTGGATGAAAATGAATTAAATACAAATGGAATGAGTTTTAATGAATTACATGTTAGCTAATTGCATAGGACATAAGTTCATGAAATAAATTAAATGATGGAAGTAACTGAAAAAAAATTGTGTTAACTAATATAAAATGGAACAAGTCATTGGATAAAATATATTATAAGATAAAGTGGACTTAAGGGAAGTTGAATGAATTAATTATGAAAAAAAGGGTTATTAATATGAATTGAGTTATAAAATGAAATTTACTTTGCTAAATTAAAAAGATGAATTTGAATAAATAAAGTGAATCGATGAATTAATAATAACTTAAATATGAAGTAAAAATACAAGTGAGTTGTGTTGTATAAAATATTTATAATAAACTTAGCTAAGTTATAAATATGTTAGTATAATAAAAAGGAGGATATATTAAGTGGAAATAAATTTAATTTAAGCATGGTTAAGTGTAATAATTTTATAAATGATTCACTAATGAATTTATATGAATAGGTTGAATCAAAAGTGAAACAAATTGAAATTTCACAAATTGAATTGAATAAAATTGGATATAATGAATTTGTAAAGAATGTTAATGAATTGAAGAAATCAATGGAATGTAAATAAAATTTAAATGTGGATGAAACAAATGTAAATAATTGAAACAAATCGATTAAATGTGAGTATAGTGAATTGAAATAAATCAATTGTGAATGCAATAAATACTGATTGGAAGAAAGGAATAAACTGAAACCAAATTAGTGTAAATCAATTAAAAAGCGGATGGACTGAATATAAATCCATGGTTTGGTTTACGAAATAAATATTTATAAGTGAATGTGAATCAAGTTAAAATATATGGAATATGATATGGAATTAATTTGCTTAAATGTAATTAAATATATAATTTTTGAAATAAAATAATGGAGGTGAAGAAAGAAAAATAATGTAACTATAAATGTAACGATCTCGGATTTTTACTAAGTTTAAATTGCTAATTAATTTAATTTTTGAATAAAAATTGTGAAATTTATAGGTAAATTGATTTGAGTTTCTCCAAATTCGAATAAAATTATGTGTGTTTATTTTATTGAAGTATAATTAAGTTTTAAAAACGATTTCTTTAAAAATTAAATATCTATATATATATATATAGGAATGCAAAATGTAAAAGAAATAAAATATAAATATATATGTAATAGAGAAATAAGACAATAAGTACATAAGTCAAAATAAATATTTAAATTAGAAACATAAATAGATATATATTCAAGTATAGTTAGGAAAAAATAATAATAAAACATATAAATACTAAAGCAAAACATGACAAGTTGTGTATGCAAGAAAATGAAAGTAAGACAAAATAATTATGTACAAACAAATAAAATATAAATATGCTTAAATATGAAATAAGTAAACATGTATATGAAGCTTGCAAAGGAAGACACTAAATATATTCAAGCATGAACAAACAAAAAAATCTAAATATCTATAAAGAAGACAAACAACAATTAATGTAAAAATATCTTAGCACACATATATATCTTATCAGCCACTAAAATAAAATCATCAGCTGAAATAAAATCAGCTAAGTCAACAAACAAGAAAAATCTCTGATTTATATTTGTACAAAACAAAACAATGTCCCCCGTTGTACAAGCAAAATAATATCACATGTAACTTCTTTTCTTATATATCAGCCTTCTTATCTCAGTTCGTCCATCAAAAACTAAATAAAAGAATCTGAAGTAAACAACAGCTCAATTTTAAAACAAAATTCAACTTTAAACAACAATACAAATCAATGCAAACCAGAGATTAAAGAAGAGGGTTTCAGGTTGCCGTTCAAGCCTGTTTCATCATAAATGAAACTCTGTTCATTCTGGAAGACAATTGTGAGTAACATCACAATTAAATGTTTCAAGTATATGCTTTATAGTTGTATGCTTATTCTTTGAACTTAAGGATGTTTGTAAATATATTTCTGTGTATGTGAATGGGTGTGTGTGTGTGCATTGCTCTGTGTTTGGATTGTTTCTGACTTTAGTCCAGGTTCAAAGCTAATCAAAATTTACTTGCTCCTGATCAAAGATTTGATTAAGACCTAAATTTGTATAAATATATTTGTTATATCATAAGCTTTAGTTTTAAATGGTTTAAGTTAAAAACAATTTGCATTTAGCTCTGGAAATACTGAACCACATAGTAAACTTTAAATCAGTCAAATTTCAAACTTGGTAATTCATGGATTGAAGTATGTAAATTGAATTCGTACACTAAAACATGATTTTTAAAGCTTAAATCAAAATTTTTAGATGGGGATTGAAAGAGCAGTTTGGGTTTAAATAGATTTCGTTGTTTTGGTGATCTCTGGTGATCCACTATGTTGTAGAGGTCGGGATTTTGTCTAATGATAGAGGGATGAACGGCGGTTCAGGGAAAAATAGGGCGATCTTTGGTGATCCACTCTGCATTGAGTTGCTCCATTATAGAGTTCTCCCTAAGTGAAGGGAAGTCCGATCGGCATTATGGATACCCGGATTGCAAGGGCTTCTTCGAAAGTACCTTCGGTTCTGTTCGAACCCGGGACAGACTTGTATGGTTGTATGTCTGACACTACACTTTGAGATATAAAGCAGATTTCTTTCAAATATGTATCTGTTGGTGGCGGAGAATTTATTCTCTTAGTTTAGCACCCTTCTTTGAGACATACGAGCTCAGAGTTTATGTAGTTGAAGGTTATCAGTGATATATTCCCAATTTAGTAGTGTGATATGCTGAGTGCTGTTGTGTGTTGATGATCGTTTATTGATCATTTGTGATCAAAACATGGCTTTTTTATAAAGCGTAGCTTTATGGACGAGATTGCATCAGGACCTCACAACCCAGAAATGGTCGAAACAGGAAAGATGCGGCAAGATTATGAGGGTCGCACCCTTTAGGGTTTGTCATTCCCTTCTGGTAAAGGGTGGTATCATGGTATGGGCCCCAGATATTTACCTATGGGGTGGGCTTCAATCTCATTTTCTTTGTGGTTGTTGACTTGGGTTTAGAGGCGCCTCGAATAAAGGTCCTAAAGGACCGGGGGTGGCATGCTCGAGTAGTAGCTACCTAGTTACAGAGGTAACTCGGCCTTGTGTTGGCACAGGTCCGGTTAGGTTCTCGGGATGTCCCGCCAGAGGCCTACCCATGGACAGTGGGAAGTTCCTTAGCCTGACCATTTGTTAGAAATCCAAACAAAACAATACGCGCCCTGTACGGTTTTAGTTGTATAACCTGCCATGGAATGTGGCGGTAACCTGCTATTGAACATGGTAGCTATAGTAGGCATAAGTGCGAAATACCTATGCTGGCTAAGATTTATATTATATTTTCGAAATGCTTTTTCTGCACTGTGGACTTATAATAATAATATCAATGAAATTTTCTCGTATCAAGCATGTTTGACTATCATAAGGAGAAATCTCCTCCGATTCTGCGTTTGCATTTTGTGTGTGGCGGGAGGCCTTATGGTAGTTTCATTTTCCAAAAAGCATTACGAATTTCATTTTATTTCTTTTGTTCAAAACCAATGTTTTCATTACTCACACCAGTCTCATGACTGACTCGGAGTTTATTATTTCTTTCCTAAACTCTGGGTGCCCATAATTTTCCACACGGGCAGTCTAGAGTTGGGTTTTTCAAATAGTCAGGTTTAGTAGATTATCTGGAGTTAGTTCAATCTTTGGATCACGACTGCACTTGCTTCTCGTTGTGAAACGTCGTTATTGGGAGTTCGAGCTATTTCTGGATTGGTGCTTTGGAGATGGAGATATTGTTTCGCTGCTGGGGTTATCTATTTCTCTCCGCTGCCATGTCTTGTATCTCTGATAGTATTGATATCTATTGTATCATTCTGTTGTATCATATTATATCAGATATTGTATCTGTCATTGCATCAATGTTATATATATACTGATATTATTCTTTTCTTCCGTTGTGTTGTACTCAATGGTGTTATAAGCTCCGGCGAACAAGCTTCGACGTTTGGATCTGCGGCATTTGAATATGGGTGTCGTATTCGGTGTCGATTTTCGAAGGTCGAGTCCGGACCATCACATTTGGTATCAGAGCCGAGGGTTAAAACTTTAGCTCAGGAGTATAACACATTAGGTAACTCATTATAGATAGGGTGAGGTATACCCTAGAATGAGTATATCCCTAAGATATCTGTTCGAATGCCTCATTAAATTTTCTTACTATCCACTGATGGTAAGTATAAGTGCCAGAAGAGAACAAGGTAGAGGACAGGGAAATACCACTGCAAATGGTCAATGCCCTGCGATAGCGGAAACAGCTTTTTCTATCAATCTCCTTTGATTCGGTTCCAAATTCTTTTGATTGCTTTGTGACAGCTCTAGAAAGAAGTTTCAGTATGAAGGTGGCCCTATGAATCGTTATAGAAAATCCTTACTTCGTATCTTCATCGGTTTCTTATCAGTTTTTCGATTTAAACTTTAACGAATTGGAAATTTGAAATTGAAAATTTTAAATAAATTGGAAATTTTAAATTGAGTTAAATTGATTAATAGGATATAAAGCTAAATATGAGTTGAATCGATGAAACGATTTCATTTAAAACCAAATTGGAAATTCTATCGTAATTTCTTGTGAATATCAAAGTCCGAAGAGGGACAAGTTATATATACTTTGGGGTGTTCCGACCTATGTTGGAATTCATATCTTGTATTTGAGAAATTGTGGAGATTGAATCTATCTATCTATTCTCTGGGGTCTCGATATATTCTACGAATGGTTAGTTATCCTTCGGACTAACCAGTGCCCTGCATATTTCGTAGATCGGGATGACCCGCTATCCTGTATAGTACTGAATGAGTTTGTTCTTATATTGTCGATATTCTGATTTGGTAAGCCAAATACAGAATAGATATCCAGTTTGACCTAGAAAACTGTTTCTCTATCTTTGTGTATCTATCTTTGTTGTTTTGGTGCCTGCAAATTTCGAGGACGAAATTTCTTAAAGGGGGAATCTGTGACGGTCCCGGATTTTTACTAAGTTTAAATTGCTAATTAATTTAATTTTTGAATAAAAATTATGAAATTTATTGGTAAATTGATTTGAGTTTCTCCAAATTCGAAAAAAAATGTGTGTGTTTATTTTATTGATGTATAATTAAGTTTTAAAAACGATTTCTTTAAAAGTTAAATATCTATATGTATATAGGAATGCAAAATGTAAAAGAAATAAAATATAAATATATATGTATATAGAGAAATAATACAATAAGTATGTAAGTTAAAATAAATATTTAAATTAGAAACATAAATAGATATATATTCAAGTATAGTTAGGAAAAATAATAATAATAAAACATATAAATACTAAAGCAAAACATGACAAGTTGTGAATGTAAGAAAATAAAAGTAAGACAAAATAATTATGTACAAACAAATAAAATATAAATATGCTTAAATATGAAACAAGTAAACATGCATATGAAACTTGCAAAGGAAGACACTAAATATATTCAAGCATGAACAAACAAAAAAAAAATCTAAACATCTATAAACAAGACAAACAACCGTTAATGTAAAAATATCTTAGCACACATATATATCTTATCAGCCACTAAAATAAAATCATCAGCCGAAATAAAATCAGCTTAGTCAACAAACAAGAAAAATCTCTGATTTATATTTGTACAAAACAAAACAATACCCCTCCCCCCCCCCCCCCCCCCCGTTGTACAAGCAAAATAATATCACCTGTAACTTCTTTTCTTATATATCAGCCTTCTTATCTCAGTTCGTCCATCAAAAACTAAAGAAAAGAATCTGAAGTAAACAACAACTCAATTTTAAAACAAAATTCAACTTTAAACAACAATACAAATCAATGCAAACCAGAGATTAAAGAAGAGGGTTTCAGCTTGCCTTTCAAGCCTGTTTCATCATAAATGAAACTCTGTTCATTCTGGAAGACAATTGTAACGATCTCGAATTTTATTAAGTTTAAATTGATAATTAAATTTTATTTTTGAATAAAATTTATGAAAATAATTGGTAATTAATATAAAATTTTAGTTAAAATTTAAATAATCGAGAATTAATTTGGATATTTGAAAATGAACATGTTTAAAAAATAGATTGAAAAATTGAATTGGGATTTTGGATATGATTAAATTTGATATTAGATAATTAAACTTTAAAAGGAATTAAAATGAGTATTGATGTTAAGCAAATACTTTAAATGAATTTATAGTTATATAAATATGAAAAGTAAAATATAATACAAACAAATGTACTACAATAATAATAAATATATTTGTATTGACATACAAGTCAAGTATTAATGTTGAAAACAAAATTGCATATACGATTAAAATAGTACGAACTTGTAAATTGCAAAGCAAAGGAAATATGTATAAAACAAAGAAATAAAATAAATACACATAGTTGGAATTCAAAACAACACTTAAATATAAAACAAAGTAAAAATACAAACAAATAGATAAAAAAAAATAGATACTAGTACAATACAGTATTATCAGCTGAAACAAATTGATAAAGTATGAATAAACAAAAATAGAAACATATATACCAACAACCATCATTTCAGCCAAAACAAAGAAGTATATAATATCATTAGCTGTAATCAAGTACAAGCAAATTGTAACTTCTCCATAATGCAAGCAACTTCACCCATGTTATTGTACAAACAAACATACCCTGCTGTACAAACATGATATCAACCGGTAAAGTTTTCTTTGATATATATTAGCCTTATCACTTCGGTTCTTCAAAGCTGAGTAACTTCAAAAGTAAACCAGAAGAAGAAAATAAGCATGTCATCTTTATAAACTCTAAATATCACTCAAAGAAAGAAAAACAGATACAAGAAGATTCAAATCTGCAATTTTTAAACAAATGAGCTCTGTTTATTTCTTCATGACAGGTGAGTAAACATCAACTTTAAACCTTTAAGTTTAAATTAAATATAGTTAAGAGGATTCACTGATTATGGTGTGATGTATGTATTTCATTTTGAATATGGATTTGTGTTTGTTGTTCTTGAATATATTGATATGCTCTGTTACTATCAAACTCAATTTTTATTTCTTCAAATCATTATCAAGCTTTAAATATTTTTTTTAATAAAAAAAAGAAATGCTTAAACTTCAATCAAGATTTATAAAAGCTGTTTAAAAAGGGAATAGAGGAATATACTTTTGAAAATTATACTTCACAGGTAACAAGAACTTACTTTGATAAATTTGATTTTTATAAATTATTAATTCAAGTTCATAACTTGAATTCTTATACAAAGATAGGATTTTTAAACTGGATATGATGATTTTTAATTTAGTATCTCAGGTACAGTTCATACTTGAACAAATTATGCCTTTTGATCGATTCCTGAAAACCAAAGAATCCTTGAACATTGAAATTGTGTTTAAAGCTTGCTCGGCCATAAATGGTTTCAGGAAAAATGAAACCAAATTTTGTTGTTGCAAGAATTGAGGGGGAGAGAGCTTTTTAGGGTTTTGGGTTCGTTTTGGTTTGCTGTTGATCACGAGCAAATCGCGTCTTCATCACGGTAATCTGGGCAATCGCACCTATGGGGATGGACTCGAGGATGAGTGGCGGAGGTTTGGTCAGGTTCGCGTGGACTCCGGTGACATCACGTGGTGGGGCGAAGCGGGTTTTTGGTGATCGAATGGGTTCAGGAAGAAGGGAATTGGCTCTGTACTTGCTCGATTTTGTTTCGATGATGATTTTGTATCGTGGATGGCTCGGAACGTTTGGGATGGTCGTTGATGACTTGGGTGGGGCTGCGTCATTGACCGGAGTTGGTCGTGGCGTTTGTGCACGTGTACGTTCAAGCTTGTGCAACTGGGAAATATAGGAAGGAGAAGAAGAAGGCTCGGGTTCGTCTCGAAGAATTTGTGAAAATACTCGGGGGAGATGGTGCTTGGCTTCGGGGAGGAACTCGCGTTCGCGAGTGTGCTTCCTGTTGCCTAGTTTGAACAATTAAAGTTAAACAAAAGAAGAAGAAAAAGAGTTTTAAAATAGGCTCGGGTTTGTTTAACTTATTACCAGATTTCAAATTTTAAACAAGCTTTAAAATAAGATTTTAAGAAATATAAATTATGCTTTCAAAGGTAAAATAGGCAAGTTTTATGGATTTAGATTTTAAAAGTTTAATTGTTTTAAAACTTGTTTGGTTTATATAATTTGGTATTAAGTTAATTATCCTATTAAATTTTGATTGTTTTCAAATACAATTAAATGAAATTACTTGATGTATTAAAGAATGGATAATTAAGATTAATTGTCAAGGGATTAATACTTGATTACTTAAAGACTTATTTAATGTGATCAATTAAGTGATCAATTGTGGGATAAATTAAAGATTACTTGAGGTGATTAATTGATAGTAATTAATGGTTAAAATTGATCGAGTGGTTAGGGATGATCACTTATTGGAATTTTATTAAAGTAAATGGTAATTAATCAATTAAGGGTAATTTATTAATTAAAGATAATTAATTAAATGATGAATTAAATAATTAAAGGTTAATTATTTAATAATTAAAGGTTGATAATAATAATTAAAGGTTAATTAATTTATTATTAATGGTTAATTAATAAACTATTAAAGAATAATTAATCAAAATAATTTGTAATTTATTAATGTTAATTAACCAGGATTAGAAATTCCTAAGTAATTTATCTGATTTGAATTAATTAGACCATTAACTGATCTCACTTATGAATATTTGGATTCTATTGGATGATTTGATTGTTTGATATCCCGATTTGTGATGCTTTGTGATACATCCTGATTTATGTTGTGATCTGAAACTTACTTATCTGTGATATATATCTATGATCTGTGAATGGACGATAAGCGTTATAGTTTATATCGCTTATCAACTATATTTCTGTATTCTGATCTGTGATGATTGCATGATGTTGCACTATTGTGTTAAACCCCTGGACCACACTTATACACACACCAATATGGATTTCACGAGGAAATCGATTAAGTCACAGATTTTTGAAATAGTTTTAAATTTGAATATTTGAATTCAAATGGTTTGGAAATGAGATTGGGTTTAAAGTGAAAAGCTTTTGAAATGGAATTTCAAAGATGAAATTTATTTTGAGTAACTTGATAAAGTATGAAGTTTAAAATAATTTGATTTAAACTTAAATTCAAGATTCGAAATTGAATGCTATGATTTGAAACTAGGGATTAAAAATGTTATAGTAGTTATGTATGGGTTAAACTATTTTAAAAGTATTGATTTGGGGATGTGAATAGAATTCAAGGGCTTTAACTCGTGTAAATATAATTGGATTTTTCTGAAACGAAAACTGTTTGTTTTCATATAATAAAAGCTTTCACATGAGAAATGAACGTTCAATTTGTGTTAAAAAGAATTTCAAGTTTGAAAATGAAGAAAATTTCTAAGTTATGAAAACGATTTAAAAGCTATAAATTGAATCTTTGATTTAAAGATTCAACAAGTTAATCGAATTTTGAAAGCTATGAGTTAAATCTTTGATTTAAAGATTTAATGAGTTAATCCAATTGGAATGGAAATTGTTTTAAAGTCTATAAATTAATCTTTGTGAAATAAATCTTTTTTGTAGTATAAAGATTTGAAATGGTAATTGGTTTAAACCATTTGAAGAAAAGTTTTGGGTTTTAAGTTGTGACTTAATTGAAATCCCAATATCCATATGTTTCTGAAATACTGCGCTCACTATTCGGTTTAGCCGGGAGAGGACCTTTGTGTCATATATCCCATTCCGAATATGTGATATGTCGTTATGGATAGCATTTGAAGACTAGTGTTGAAGACCGGATATTTTTGAAAGCGAAAGGACAACTCGTCGATTGTCTTTGCATCGACTGGTCCCCGGTATAGAGACTCCATATGTGATGGGAAGTCCGAACGTGATTAGTGAATATCCGGATTACAAGGACTTCTTTGTAAGTGCCTTCGGTTCTGTTCGAGCCCGGAACAGACTTGTATGGATAGTATGTCTGACATTACAAATTGAGATATAAAGCTGATTTCTTTCAAATATATTTTTGTTGGTGGCGGAGAATTTATTCTCTTAGCTTAACACCCTTCTCTGAGACGTACGAGCTCAGAGGTTATGTAGTTGAAGGTTACCAGCAATATATTCCCAATTTGGTAATGTGACATGCTGAGTGTTGCTGTGAAATGATCATTGTTTGATCATTTGTGATATGATCATTTGTTTGATCACTTATCTTTGTGATCATTTCTATGATCATTTGTTGACCCAAAGCACAGCTTTTATATAAAGCGTGGCTTTGTGGACGTGACTTCGTCGAACCTCACACCCCGGAATGGTCAAAACAGGAAAGATGCGGCAAGGTTATGAGGGGTAGCTCCCTTTAGGGTATGTGCATTTTCTTCTGGAAAAGGGTGGTATCATAGTATGGAGCCCAGATACTTACTCATGTTGAAACATTTTATTTATCATTGTGTGATGTTGGTTAGAGAGCTCTCGGATAAAGGTCCCAAAGGATCGGGGGATGGCATACTCGTGTCAGTAGTTACCCAGTTAGGGGTAATCCGGCCTTGTGTTGGCAGAGATCCGGTTAGGTTCTCGGGGACGTCCTTCCAGAGGCGTTCTCATGTGGCAATGGAAAGATCCTTGGCCTGACCATTTGTTGGAAATCCAAAGAAACAATACGAGAGTTGTACAGTTTTAGTTGTAGAACCTGCCATCTAATATGGTAGCTATAGTAGGCATAATATAATGGTACCTATGCTGGCTAAGATTTATATTCTACTTTCGAAATGATTTTTCCTACACTATGCACTAATAATAATATCAAATGTTTCTTTTTAATGCGTATCAAGCATCTTTGACTAACATAAGAAGAAATCTCCTCCAAGTCTGCGTTTGTATTGTGTGTGTGGCGGGAGGTCTTATGGTAGTTACATTTTCAAAAAACATTGCGAATTGATTTTTGAATACTTCTTGGTTTGTTTTTAAAGATAAACTATTTTTGTTGCTCATACCAGTCCCACGACTGATCCGGAGTTTATTGTTTCTTTCCTAAACTCTGGGTGCTCATTATTTTCTACACGAGCAGTCTAGAGTTGGGTTTTTCAAATAGTCAGATGTAGTAGATTATCTGGAGTTAGTTCAGTCTTTGGATCACACCGGTCTTGCTTGTCTTGGTGCATCGTTATTTGGAGTTCGAGCTATTGCTGGATTGGTTCTTGGAGATGGAGTTGCAGTTCTCGGAGTTCTCTTTTGAAGACTATCTTAGAGTTATATTGTTCCGCTGCTAGATGTCATCTATTTTCTTTTCCGCTACTATTTATTGTATCATATCTCTGATGTATATTGATATCTATTGGATCATCTGTTGTATCAGATATTGTATCAAAGCTGTATATCAATGTATTATTCTTTTATTCCGCTGTGTTATTTACTTAATGTTGTTATAAGCTCCGGCGAATCGGATTTGAACGGTCGAATCTACGGCATTCGAGTACGATGTAAAGTATGGATGTCGATTTTCGAGCGGGCAAAATATGCCTCGTTACATTTGGTATCAGAGCTAAGGTTGAACTTTAGCTCAGGAGTATAACACGTTAAGTATCTCATTAAAGATAGGGTGAAGTATACCCTAGAATGAGTATATCCCTAAGATATCTGTTCGAATGTCTCACTAAATTCTCTTGCTATTCACCGATAGTAAGTATGAGTGCAAGAAGAGAACGAGATAAAGGACAGGGGAATACCACTATAAATGGTCAATGCTCTGCAACAGTGGAAACAACTTCCTCTATCAATTTTCTTTGATTCGTTTTTAAATTCTTTTGATTGCTTCGTGACAGCTACAGAAAGAAGTTCGGTGCGTTGATGCTCCACGAATCGTTGTAGAAGATTCTTACTTCGTATCTTCATCAATTTCTTATCAGTTTTTGATTTTAAACTTAATGAATATGAATTTGAAGTTTGGAATTGAAAATTTAAATAAATTGAAAATATTAAATCGAGTTAAATTGATTAATAGAACATGAAACTAAATTTGAATTGAATCGATTAAACGATTTCATTTAAAACCAAAATTGAAGTTCTATCATAATTTCTTGTATCTATTGTTGATATTCTGATTGGTGAGCAAAATGCAGAATTGGTATCCAGTTTGATCTGAAAAAATATTTCTCTATCTTTCATCTATCTTTGTTGTTTTCATGCCTACGAATTTCGAGGACGAAATTCTTTTTAAGGGGGGAAGTTTGTAACGATCTCGAATTTTATTAAGTTTAAATTGATAATTAAATTTTATTTTTGAATAAAATTTGTGAAAATAATTGGTAATTAATATAAAATTTTAGTTAAATTTTAAATAATCGAGAATTAATTTGGATATTTGAAAATGAACATGTTTATAAAATAGATTGAAAAATTGAATTGGGATTTTGGATATGATTAAATTTGATATTAGATAATTAAACTTTAAAAGGAACTAAAATGAGTATTGATGTTAAGCAAATACTTTAAATGAATTTATAGTTATATAAAATATGAAAAGTAAAATATAATACAAACAAATGTACTACAATAATAATAAATATATTTGTATTGACATACAAGTCAAGTATTAATGTTGAAAACAAAATTGCATATACGATTAAAATAGTACGAACTTGTAAATTGCAAAGCAAAGGAAATATGTATAAAACAAAGAAATAAAATAAATACACATAGTTGGAATTCAAAACAACACTTAAATATAAAACAAAGTAAAAATACAAACAAATAGATAAAAAAAAATAATAGATACTAGTACAATACAGTATTATCACCTGAAACAAATTGATAAAGTATGAATAAACAAAAATAGAAACATATATACCAACAACCATCATTTCAGCCAAAACAAAGAAGTATATAATATCATTAGCTGTAATCAAGTACAAGAAAATTGTAACTTCTCCATAATGCAAGCAACTTCACCCATGTTATTGTACAAACAAACATACCCTGCTGTACAAACATGATATCAACCAGTAAAGTTTTCTTTGATATATATTAGCCTTATCACTTCGGTTCTTCAAAGTTGAGTAACTTCAAAAGTAAACCAGAAGAAGAAAATAAGCATGTCATCTTTATAAACTCTAAATATCACTCAAAGAAAGAAAAACAGATTCAAGAAGATTCAAATCTGCAGTTTTTAAACAAATGAGCTCTGTTTATTTCTTCATGACAGGTGAGTAAACATCAACTTTAAACCTTTAAGTTTAAATTAAATATAGTTAAGAGGATTCACTGATTATGGTGTGATGTATGTATTTCATTTTGAATATGGATTTGTGTTTGTTGTTCTTGAATATATTGATCTGCTCTGTTACTATCAAACTCAATTTTTATTTCTTCAAATCATTATCAAGCTTTAATTTTTTTTTAATAAAAAAAAAAGAAATGCTTAAACTTCAATCAAGATTTATAAAAGCTGTTTAAAAAGGGAATAGAGGAATATACTTTTGAAAATTATACTTCACAGGTAACAAGAACTTACTTTGATAAATTTGATTTTTATAAATTGTTAATTCAAGTTCATAACTTGAATTCTTATACAAAGATAGGATTTTTAAACTGGATATGATGATTTTTAATTTAGTATCTCAGGTGCAGTTCATACTTGAACAAATTATGCCTTTTGATTGATTCCTGAAAATCAAAGAATCCTTGAACATTGAAATTGTGTTTAAAGCTTGCTCGGCCATAAATGGTTTCAGGAAAACTGAAACCAAATTTTTTTGTTGCAAGAATTGAGCGGGCGAGAGCTTTTTAGGGTTTTGGGTTCGTTTTGGTTTGCTGTTGATCATGAGCAAATCGCGTCTTCATCACGGTAATCTGGGCGATCACACCTATGGGGATGGACTCGAGGATGAGTGGCGGAGGTTTGGTCAGGTTCGCGTGGACTCCGGTGACGTCACGTGGTGGGGCGAAGCGGGTTTTTGGTGATCGAATGGGTTCAGGAAGAAGGGAGTTGGCTCTGTACTTGCTCGATTTTGTTTCGGTGATGATTTTGCATCGTGGATGGCTTGGAACGTTTGGGATGGTCGTTGATGACTTGGGTGGGGCTGCGTCATTGACCAGAGTTGGTCGTGGCGTTTGTGCACGTGTACATTCAAGCTTGTGCAACTGGGAAATATAGGTAGGAGAAGAAGAAGAAGGCTCGGGTTCGTCTCGAAGAATTCGTGAAAATACTCGGGGGAGATGGTGCTTGGCTTCGGGGAGGAACTCGCGTTCGCGAGTGTGCTTCTTGTTGCCTAGTTTGAACAATTAAAGTTAAACAAAAGAAGAAAAAAAAAGAGTTTTAAAATAGGCTCGGGTTTGTTTAACTTATTACCAGATTCCAAATTTTAAACAAGCTTTAAAATAAGATTTTAAGAAATATAAATTATGCTTTCAAAGGTAAAATAGGCAAGTTTTATGGATTTAGATTTTAAAAGTTTAATTGTTTTAAAACTTGTTTGGTTTATATAATTTGGTATTAAGTTAATTATCCTATTAAATTTTGATTGTTTTCAAATACAATTAAATGAAATTACTTGATGTATTAAAGAATGGATAATTAAGATTAATTGTCAAGGGATTAATACTTGATTACTTAAAGACTTATTTAATGTGATCAATTAAGTGATCAATTATGGGATAAATTAAAGATTACTTGAGGTGATTAATTGATAGTAATTAATGGTTAAAATTGATCGAGTGGTTAGGGATGATCACTTATTGGAATTTTATTAAAGTAAATGGTAATTAATCAATTAAGGGTAATTTATTAATTAAAGATAATTAATTAAATGATGAATTAAATAATTAAAGGTTAATTATTTAATAATTAAAGGTTGATAATAATAATTAAAGGTTAATTAATTTATTATTAATGGTTAATTAATAAACTATTAAAGAATAATTAATCAAAATAATATGTAATTTATTAATGTTAATTAACCAGGATTAGAAATTCCTAAGTAATTTATCTGATTTGAATTAATTAGACCATTAACTGATCTCACTTATGAATATTTGGATTCTATTGGATGATTTGATTGTTTGATATCCCGATTTGTGATGCTTTGTGATACATCCTGATTTATGTTGTGATCTGAAATTTACTTATCTGTGATATATATCTATGATCTGTGAATGGACGATAAGCGTTATAGTTTATATCGCTTATCAACTATATTTCTGTATTCTGATCTGTGATGATTGCATGATGTTGCACTATTGTGTTAAACCCCTGGACCACACTTATACACACACCAATATGGATTTCACGAGGAAATCGATTAAGTCATGGATTTTTGAAATAGTTTTAAATTTGAATATTTGAATTCAAATGGTTTGGAAATGAGATTGGGTTTAAAGTGAAAAGCTTTTGAAATGGAATTTCAAAGATGAAATTTATTTCGAGTAACTTGATAAAGTATGAAGTTTAAAATAATTTGATTTAAACTTAAATTCAAGATTCGAAATTGAATGCTATGATTTGAAACTAGGGATTAAAAATGTTATACCAGTTATATATGGGTTAAACTATTTTAAAAGTATTGATTTGGGGATGTGAATAGAATTCAAGGGCTTGAACTCGTGTAAATATAATTGGATTTTTCTTAAACGAAAACTGTTTGTTTTCAAATAATAAAAGCTTTCACATGAGAAATGAATGTTCAATTTGTGTTAAAAAGAATTTCAAGTTTGAAAATGAAGAAAACTTCCAAGTTATGAAAACGATTTAAAAGCTATAAGTTGAATCTTTGATTTAAAGATTCAACAAGTTAATCGAATTTGGAAAGCTATGAGTTAAATCTTTGATTTAAAGATTTAATGAGTTAATCCAATTGGAATGGAAATTGTTTTAAAGTCTATAAATTGATCTTTGTGAAATAAATCTTTTTTGTAGTATAAAGATATGAAATGGTAATTGGTTTAAACCATTTGAAGAAAAGTTTTGGGTTTTAAGTTGTGACTTAATTGAAATCCAAATATCCATATGTTTTTGAAATACTGCGCTCACTGTTCGGTTTAGCCGGGAGAGAACCTTTGTGTCATATATCCCATTCCTAATATGTGATATGTCGTTATGGATAGCATTTGAAGACCGGATATTTTTGAAAGCGAAAGGACAACTCGTCGAATGTCTTTGCATCGACTGGTCCCCGGTATAGAGACTCCATATGTAATGGGAAGTCCGAATGTGATTAGTGAATATCCGGATTGCAAGGACTTCTTTGTAAGTGCCTTCGGTTCTGTTCGAGCCCGGAACAGACTTGTATGGATAGTATGTCTGACGTTACAAATTGAGATATAAAGCTGATTTCTTTCAAATATATTTCTGTTGGTGGCGGAGAATTTATTCTCTTAGCTTAACATCCTTCTCTGAGACGTACGAGCTCAGAGGTTATGTAGTTGAAGGTTATCGGCAATATATTCCCAATTTGGTAATGTGACATGCTGAGTGTTGCTGTGAAATGATCATTGTTTGATCATTTGTGATATGATCATTTGTTTGATCACTTATCTTTGTGATCATTTCTATGATCGTTTGTTGACCCAAAGCACAGCTTTTGTATAAAGCGTGGCTTTGTGGACGTGACTTCGTCGAACCTCACTCCCCGGAATGGTCAAAACAGGAAAGATGCGGCAAGGTTATGAGGGGTAGCTCCCTTTAGGGTATGTGCATTTTCTTCTGGAAAAGGGTGGTATCATGGTATGGAGCCTAGATACTTACTCATGTTGAAACACTTTATTTATCATTGTATGATGTTGGTTAGAGAGCTCTCGGATAAAGGTCCCAAAGGACCGGGGGATGGCATACTCGTGTCAGTAGTTACCCAGTTAGGGGTAACCCGGCCTTGTGTTGGCAGAGATCCGGTTAGGTTCTCGGGGACGTCCTTCCAGAGGTGTTCTCATGTGGCAATGGGAAGTTCCTTGGCCTGACCATTTGTTGGAAATCCAAAGAAACAATACGAGACTTGTACGGTTTTAGTTGTAGAACCTGCCATCTAATATGGTAGCTATAGTAGGCATAATATAATGGTACCTATGCTGGCTAAGATTTATATTCTACTTTCGAAATGATTTTTCCTACACTATGCACTAATAATAATATCAAATGTTTCTTTTTAATGCGTATCAAGCATCTTTGACTAACATAAGAAGAAATCTCCTCCAAGTCTGCGTTTACATTGTGTGTGTGGCGGGAGGTCTTATGGTAGTTACATTTTCAAAAAACATTGCGAATTGATTTTTGAATATTTCTTGGTTTGTTTTTAAAGATAAACTATTTTTGTTGCTCACACCAGTCCCACGACTGATCCGGAGTTTATTGTTTCTTTCCTAAACTCTGGGTGCTCATTATTTTCTACACAAGCAGTCTAGAGTTGGGTTTTTCAGATAGTTAGATGTAGTAGATTATCTGGAGTTAGTTCAGTCTTTGGATCACACCAGTCTTGCTTGTCTTGGTGCATCGTTATTGGGTGTTCGATCTATTGCTGGATTGGTTCTTGGAGATGGAGTTGCAGTTCTCGGAGTTCTCTTTTGAAGACTATCTTAGAGTTATATTGTTCCGCTGCTAGATGTCATCTATTTTCTTTTCCGCTGCTATTTATTGTATCATATCTCTGATGTATATTGATATCTATTGGATCATCTGTTGTATCAGATATTGTATCAAAGCTGTATATCAATGTATTATTCTTTTATTCCGCTGTGTTATTTACTTAATGTTGTTATAAGCTCCGGTGAATCGGATTTGAACGGTCGAATCTACGGCATTCGAGTACGATGTAAAGTATGGATGTCGATTTTCGAGCGGGCAAAATCCGTCTCGTTACAATAATTGTGAGTAACATCACAATTAAATGTTTCAAGTATATGCTTTATATTGTATGCTTATTCTTTGAACTTAAGGATGTTTGTAAATATATTTCTGTGTATGTGAATGGGTGTGTGTGTGCATTGCTCTTTGTTTGGATTGTTTCTGACTTTAGTCCAGGTTCAAAGCTAATCAAAATTTACTTGCTCCTGATCAAAGATTTGATTAAGACCTAAGTTTGAATAAATATATTTGTTATATCATAAGCTTTAGTTTTAAACGGTTTAAGTTAAAAACAATTTACATTTAGCTCTGGAAATACTGAACCACATAGTAAACTTTAAATCAGTCAAATTTCAAACTTCGTAATTCATGGATTCAAGTATGTAAATTGAATTCGTACACTAAAATATGATTTTTAAAGCTTGAATCAAATTTTTTAGATAGGGATTGAAAGAGCAGTTTGGGTTTAAATAGATTTCGTTGTTTTGGTATCTCTGGTGATCCACTGTGTTGTAGAGGTCAGGATTTTGTCTAATGATAGAGGGATGAACGGCGGTTCAGGGAAAAATAGGGCGATAGCATGCAGACGTTCACAGTGGAGGCGGCAAGCGTTTGAAGTCTGTAGCCATAGTTCGGTCGAGGTTGAGTGTTTTGATTCGTTTGTTTCCTAGAGATGATCGAGTGCGATGGGATTCTGGGAGGTGGTAGAGGAGACGTAGGCGATCGTGTGGCCGGAATTTCGAGTTTCCTGGTGGTCGAGGTTGAGAGTACGGTGGCGTTTCTAGGGTTGATGGCGAACCTGACGATGTTTCCAGGTTTGACATTGAACTCGAATTTAGTTTCGAAGTGATGCAGGATGATCTGATGATCGGGGTTTGGAGGTGAAGTCGATTTCCGATGGAGGACGACCATCGGAGATGTTCGGAGGTGGCCAGAAGCCACCGTGCATGTGCACGGTGCACTTCTTGGTTCTGGGAAAAATTTGAGTTGAACAGGGAAGAGCTCGAGTAATTCTCAAGAAAAATTGATGTTGGGCTCGAAGATTTCCAGTGTTGAACCCGAAGTAAAATTGTGAGGGCTCGGGTAAAATGTTTTGCCTGGATTTTAGAACAGAACCTGTTCTGTTCTTTTGAAATTTTAAAATTCAATTTAAAATTTTAAAGCAAGGTCTCAAATGAGTTTTAAAAAATCAAAGTTTAATTATAAACTCCAGTTTAGTTTGAAACTTAAGTTAGGGAAAAATAAAAATTTTAAAATTTAAACTTGTTTACATAACTTTAAAGTATTTAAAGGATTAAAAAAGAATTTGAATTTAAAAATGGAATTTGAAATGTAAAGGAAGAATTTAAACAAAAACTTAATCAGAATTTTGATACCTGAACTTAAGTTTAAATTTGAAATTAAGATTTTGAAATAAAATAAGTTTTATAAATTTAAATGTTTAAATAAGTTTAAAATGTTTAAGTATACTTTAATATGTGAACTTAAGGGGAATTTGATTTTAACTCTTTTAAATTCTTTTATAACAAAAGTGAGACTTTAACATGTGAAGTTGAAGTTTAAAACAATGGTTTTAAACTTTATTGAAGATAAATTGGTATTCATTTTAAATCTAAATATTAAAATGAAATTAAAAGTAAATTTAGAAGTAAGTTGTTTTCAATATATTTGTGGGTGTTAATTAAATCATTAATAAATATGAGTTTTACTTTTAAGTAAACAAAGATTGAATGATTTGTAATTCATTAACTATTAAGTTAAGTAGAATGGATAATTAATGTTTTGTATTAATTAACTTAGTAATTACAAGTTTAAATTTATTAATTAAAGTTAAGTTAAGTCAACTTAATTAAGGAATAATTAAATTGTATTTAAGAATTTATTAAGTTACAATTAACACTTAATTAATTAACTAATTAGGATCAATTAATGAGTTATTAATGGTTAATAAATTTTAATTAATGATGATTAATGTAAGTAATTTCTTTAACAAAGTAATTAAAGAATAGTTACTGAAAGTCATTAACTAAGATTATTTAAATAATTAATTAATGTGATTAATTTTAAAAATTAATTTGATTAATTTAAGTTAATTGTCAAATATTGTGCACTGAATTGATATTTCTATATGTGATTATGATGCTATGTAATGTGAATTGCTTTGTGCTGAACTGTGATTGGTGATTTTTTTCTATGTGTATGTGAAAACCCTTTTTGGCCGTAAACGGCATTTAAATTTCGATGCGACAGGGAGTCGGATTCCAGTTGGTTATCTGAAACCCACATCGAATCGTAATGATAAATCTCTGTGATTGACTAATTTACTTTATCTGTGAATCTGTGATGATTGATGTTGTTGTACTGTTGTGTTAAACCCCTGGACTACACCATACACACACAAATATGGATTGCATGTGGAAATTGGTTAAGTCGCAGATTTTTGAAATTGTTTTAAAATTTGAATTTTTAAATCCAAATAGTTTTGGAAATGGATTGGGTTTAAAATAACAAGTTTTTGAAAAGGAATTTCAAAGATAAAATTTATTTTTGAATAACTTGATTAGGCCTTGAAGTTTAAATAATTTGATTTAAATTCAAAATTTGAAACTGAATTCTATGTTTTGAAACTAGGGATTAAAGATGTCATACAAGTTATATATGGTTAAACCATTTTAAAGGTATTGATTTGGGAATTTGAACTTAAATTCAAGGACTTTAGCTCATGCAAATACAATTAGACTTTTTTGAAATGAGAATTATTTTTTTTAAAATAATAAAAGCTTTCACATAAGAACTGAACGTCCAATTTGTGTTAAAAGGATTTCAAGTCTAAAATGAAAATGGTTTTCCCAAGTAATGAATAAATCTTTGGAAACTGTTTAAAAGCTATAAGTTAAATCTTGTCTTAAAGATTGGATGAGTTAATCTAATCGAAATGGAAATTATTTTTGAAATCCGTAAATGGATCTTTGTGAAACTGGTTGAACTTTGTGAAATAAGTCTTTTTGTTTAAAGATTTAAAATGGTAATTTGTTTAACCATTTGAAAGAAAAGCTTTGGATTTTTAAGTTGTGGCTTAACTGAAATCCCATATCTATATGTTTTTAAATATTGCGCTCATTATTCGATTTAGCCGGGAGAGGAACTTGTGTCATATAACCCATTCCGAATAATGATATGTCGTTATGGATAGCATTTGAAGACTGGTGTTGAAGACCGGGCATTTGTGAGAACGATAGGATAACCTATCGATTGACTCTGCACTGAGTTGCTCTGGTATAGAGTTCTCCCTAAGTGATGGGAAGTCCGATTGGGATTGTGGATACCCGGATTGCAAGGGCTTCTTCGGAAGTGCCTTCGGTTTTGTTCGAACCCGGGACAGACTTGTATGGTTGTATGTCTGACACTACACTTTGAGATATAAAGCAGATTTCTTTCAAATATGTATCTGTTGGTGGCGGAGAATTTATTCTCTTAGCTTAACACACTTCTATGAGACATACGAGCTCAGAGGTTATGTAGTTGAAGGTTATCAGTGATATATTACCAATTTGGAAGTGTGATATGCTGAGTGTTGCTGTGTGTTGATGATCGTTTATTGATCATTTGTGATCAAAGCATAGCTTTTATATAAAGCGTAGGTTTGTGGACAAGACTGCATCAGGACCTCACAACCCAGAAATGGTCGAAACTGGAAAGATGCGGCAAGGTTATGAGGGTCGTGCCCTTTAGGGTGTGTCATTCCCTTCTAGTAAAGGGTGGTACCGTGGTATGGAGCCGAGATATTTACCTATGTGGTGGGCTTCGATCTCATTTTCTGTGTGGTTGTTGACTTGGGTTTAGAGGTGCCTCGGATAAAGGTCCCAGAGGACCGGGGGATGGCATGTTCGAGTAATAGTTACCTAGTTACACAGGTAACCCGACCTTGTGTTAGCAGAGATCCGGTTAGGTTCTCGGGACATCCCACCAGAGGCGTACCCATGGACAGTGGGAAGTTCCTTAGCCCGACCATTTGTTAGAAATCCAAACAAAACAATACGCGCCCTATACGGTTTTAGTTGTATAACCTACCTTGGAATGTGGCGGTAACTTGCTATTGAACATGGTAGCTATAGTAGGCATAAGTGCGAAATGCCTATGCTGGCTAAGATTTATATTATATTTTCGCAATGATTTTTCTGCACTGAGCAATTATAATAATAATATCAGTGAAATTTTCTCGTATTAAGCATGTTTGACTATCACAAGGAGAAATCTCCTCTAATTCTGCTTTTGCATGGTGTGTGTGGCGGGAGGCCTTATGGTAGTTTCATTTTCCAAAAAGCATTACGAATTTCATTTTATTTCTTTTGTTCAAAAGCAATGTTTTCGTTACTCACACAAGTCCCATGACTGACTCGAAGTTTATTGTTCCTTTCCTAAACTCTGGGTGCCCACAACTTTCCATACGGACAGTCTAGAGTTGGGTTTTCCAGATACTGATATTATTCTTTTCTTCCGCTGTGTTGTACTTAATGGTGTTATAAACTTCGACGAACCAGATTCGACATTTGGATCTGCGGCATTTGAATATGGGTGTCGTATTTGGTGCCGATTTTCGAAGGTTGAGTCCGGACCGTTACAATAAACGAGTGCGAATTAATAGAATGTAAATTTATTAATATTGACAATTGCATGAAAATCAATTGGAAATGAATAAATTAAATGAAAAATCAATCGAACCTGAATCTAATTGAATAAAAGTTCCTTGAATGCAATAAATTGAATTGCATCAATTAAAATGTTAATGAAATGAATGTTAATAAGGAATGAACGAAATAAAATTAAAAGTTGGCATTGGATAATACTATTCACATAGTTATAAATTAAAATGGATTAATTGGACGGATATTGATAATTGGATGGTTTCTTTTGTTTCAAACCATTGTTATTACCATTTTGATTGCATATGATTGGTGTATGTTATGTATTTGTGATTGTTTGTGTTGTTTGGATTCAAACTTCATGTTAAATGCTTATGTTAGACTTATACATGTTTCTGTATCATTACAAGTAACTAACATTCCGAATTGAGTTGAGATAGGTACATGTGAAGATCGTTTGGGCATGTACGGAAATTTATATGCTTTTGCTTGCTTAATACGAGTGAACTCACTTATATTATTAATAATAAGGTACATAACTCGGATTACATACCGCGATTTTATATTTTTGCCCTTCGGGATGACTCATCATTGAGATGAGATGTATATTTGATATATATTGGTTATATTATTATTATATATTGAATTGTAGAAAAATTTCCGATCGAGCCGCACAAAGGAGACTCTGCCGAAATTTTCTGTGAGCTCGGGTGTTAGAAAATTTTTGAAGTTTTAAAAATTTTATAACTCGTTTGTATATATAAGTTATATTTTCCATAAACTGATATTGGAGTGGTGTAGTTGAAGCGTAGTAATAGTTTGAAAATAAGATTGTTATTTTTTATAAGTTATTGTTTAAATAAAATATATCAAGTGTTAAATTCTGCACTCAACGCCTTTTCGAGGACGAAAAGTTTTGAGTGGGAGAGTATGTAACGACCCGTACATTTGACTATTGTAAGTTATTAAGTTTATTGAAATTATTGGATAAAGATGAGTAGAAATAAAATTTAATGATTTGTTAATAATTTATTAGATAATTGAATTATTTAAATTTAATATTGATTTTTTTTCATTAATTGAACTCTGGATTTAATATGAATATAAATGATTTCGAAAGTTGATTTAAATTTTATTTAAATGTGAATGAAGATTTTAGCATTTAAAAATTGGAGTTAAATGCGGATAATTTAAAATTTGAAATTATATAATTTAATTAACGAGTTAAAATAGTCATTTTGGCAATTGTGTCGGATTTCAACGAAACCAATTTCATCGGATCCGTAATGGTGAGTTATTGTATAGTTACAGGTTTCGTAGCGATCAGATTTGTCATTTGGCCCTGCGAGCTTGAAACGCGTAGAAATTCACTTACGAATTTAATTAAAATAATCGACTTTGAAAATCTATCTTCCACATACGATTGAAATAGACCTCGGGACTAGTTTCATTGTCCTTAGAATGAGGGTAAAACATTATAACCGCCATGCGGCACGCTTCGTTTGGAACTCAAGAAATTTTCGTATGACTTAGGCTAGAATTTCTAATTTAGATAATAATACAAAAATACAAACAACACTATTTAGCTGTGTGATAATATCTTGACTGTGCATCTCTCCTTTTCTCCTTTATCTTCGAATCACAACACTAAAAAAAAAGGAAGATCGATAGAAAAAAATGGAAGCCGATCTAAAAAACGAACGGATCAATGAAAAAAGAAAGGGCACATGATCGTATCGAGTTCGAATGGAGGGGTACGTCACCTGGATGCGCACGCGAGTTGGGCAAGATTCATGATTAGGGCTAGTTGGTTTGGGGTTTCGCTCGTGAGGGAAGCTATGTACATTGATGTGATGGTTCAGGCCGCGCTTGACCTTTGGCGCGGTGGGGTAGAGTCTAGTGATCGGCGATAATAAAAAAAATCGCGTGTAGGAAGTTAAGCACGATGATTGCAGAGCACGGCATGAATGAGAGATGGAGGAAATTAGAAGCGTTATGAAGGTGATTAAAGTATTAATTACTGTGATTAAGAAAAAAATTACTTTTATTTTAAATGTTATAATTGTGTAACTTTTTCGTGCGAGGTCCATTTCGAACGAAACAAATTATTTCAGGATCGTATCGACAGCGTCTTCGAAGTGAAATTGGATTGGCATTTAATTATAGCTGATATATTTCAGTTTTAGAAAAGGTGAGTGTTTTCTACACTCACGTTCGACTAATTTATTTTTATATTAGTTGAATTATATTGTGAAGTGATTTTCATTTATTAATAGTTGTTGATAAATTTAGTTGACATCCAATTGACCGCTGAATTAATTAATAGGATTTGAATGGATAATCAAAGTTGAATGAGAACTAAACTGCTAGAAAAATCCCTGATTTTCGATAATTGATTGATTGTTGTGCTTATTGACTGTATGGATGATTGGTTGTGATGGATGCTATTGGTTGTTAATTTGGATGTTTATTTATTATGATATATCATTTTATCACCCTACATATTATTTATAGTATATTAAACTGTAAACTAAATTATTTTGAATAAATTAGGGAATAAATTGAAATGATATACCTATGACATCTATTTGGATTGAATTGATATATATCAAACCTTGAAATTAAATTGAAATAATTATCCACTTGTCCATAGGTTAGAAAATTATATACAGACACTGGGTTGGTTAAATTAAATAATTTTAAAAGTTGTTTTGAAATTATTTAAATGAATTGATTTTAAGAATAAAGATCAAATTTATGAAATTGAATTATTTTGAATAAGAGCTCGAATTGTTGGAATTTAAACTTGATAAAGGAGATTTTAATACGTCGTAAATTTCAGAAATGGATTTGTTTAAAGGATTGGCTTTTATTCGAATTTTGAATATTACTATGTAAATAGTGATATGAAATGATATTTCAAATTTGAGTTTGGGATTGAATTATAATTGGAAATTTGATTTAAAATCTGGGATTGAAAGTAAATTTGATTTAAGTGTTTAAATCGATATTTGGAAATCGAATTTGGAATTGGAATTAGGAATTAATTTGAATTTAGGATTGAATTTAATTTGGAATTAGAAATTGAAATTTAAACAAGTTTGTGAATTGAAATCGGTACTTATGTGGAACTAAAATTTATTCAAGCTGAAATCAGAATTGAATTGATTAAATTGAAATGGAATTTTGAATTGATTTGGGTAGAAAATTTAGAAATTGACCGGTTTGACCTTGGAATTATTTTTAAAATGAATATTTTAGTATAAACGATTTAAAATCTATATTCTTTAAATATTCAAACTATTTTGATTTTTGCAAACTATTTTATTATATAAACCATTTTTATATTCAAATTATTTCTATTAAACTATTTTCAACTATTTAACTATTTTAAACTATTTTAAACTATTTTCTAAAAATCAAACTGGTTAAAGGGTAAATTGTTTATATTTAAATCTCAGGTTTAAATACAAACTAGGTTAAAGTGAGGATTATAACCTAAATTGAATTCGATCACATTCTGGAAGTGAAATTTATTTGTCAGACAAAATTGATAATTTTGAATATATGATAATTTCGAAAGTTGATTTTAAAGCGAATGTATAATGATTTTGAAATGGATTTAATTTTGAAACGAATATGATAGTTTGATATCAAGTGCTAATTGTTTTCGAAATGTAAAAGAACCAACCCGTGTGTAAAATGACGATTGGTTGTTAGAGAGACCAGGGTCTATTATTGGCATACTCTCTGTCAATATTGGAACCACTTTAACAACTGTGTGCGCGGTGGATGATATCCAAAATGTAGTGGTTGAATTGGCGACATTTACTGGAATGAAGTAAGAGAACGATGGTGGATAGCTTTGACATTCATGTCATAATTAAAATGACTAAAACAGTAGCCTATGTCTGGCCATTGAGTTTAGCTACCTCTAGCGACGTTGATCCCTTGTATTACTATTGTGGTTTCGAATTCGATGGGTGCACCTTATTTGTCGTTTGGATTGACTGTCGTGAGCGGCCACGGATGGACTACGACTAGCCAGAAAGGGTAAACTGATAGAATTCTACCTTGGGCATTGCCTCACGTGCCATGTCATATTTATCCCTATATGAGCCCATTACGACCTTGGTTTAAAACTGTAAAATTGTGTTAAGGTGGATCGATGTAAATCCTTAACGCTATTTTGATATTTATTTTACTGATAGACATTATTATAGCATATACTATTATATATAATAGTTTAACGGATCCTTAAGAGATGGAAAATCCCGTAACATCTCTTAAGTTATTGCACTCATATTGTGATATTGATTTGACTTACATAAGAGTATTTCAGTCCTGACTCGAGTGTTTTATCTTTTCATTACGTTCAGCTCAGTCCTGAGTTTTTTCTGCATATTGAAGACTATTCTGTGGAGGACGAAGACGGAATTTGGTATATTACTACTATTATTATTCCCTACATCATGTTATTCTGCTGTATTGATTATTTATCCCTGATGTATAGATATAACTCTGATAAATGTGTATAGATTATAATAAATGTATAGTAAACAACTTTTGAATTGTTTATTTGATTTTTATATTTTATCATTTCCGCTATGAGATTCTATGTTTAATTTTCTTCTTCTCTTCTTATTTTTTCTTATTTAACCCCATTGATTATCTACATTCTGGATTGCTTAAGTTGAACATGTGTGGATTATTGTCGATTTAAACCTTTCGAAATGGGGTCGTCGCAATATGGTAGGTTATTATTCATACCAGGCTTTATGTCTGACTCGAACTCTATTTTTCTCCTTAAACTTTCGAGTGCTCAATTGATTTTTAGTAGATTGAGAGTAGAGGTTTTCAGGTTCTCCTTAGAAAAATAAGCTTTTAGAGACGTGCAGGAGGCAAGCTAGCTAGTGAGAGTTATTTTCTATTTTAATTCCGATGTGTTTTGTTGTAAAGGCAAAGTTGTTTAATTGCCAATGTTTAGACTCTGATCATCCAAGGGGGAATCTTCATATGTCGCTCTTGACGTGTGTTGTGATTATTATATTTTCTATGAATGTGGTTCTCGAATCTGGGATTATGTAGTGAATATGAAATGAAAATGGAATGAGAAAGTTTTTTAATGATTTTAAAAAATTTCCATATCCATGTGTTTCTTTTATATCAATGTATCTAACATTGCCATATTTGATCATCGAGGATTAATAACTATGAATGACTGCAGCATCCGTAGCCGTTAATTTTAGGCCTTCAAGTGGGGAATGTTACAAGTTGGTATTAGATCATAGGTTTATGAAAACTTAAAAGAAATTTAAGTATAAATATTTTTCAAAACATAACCCGATGAATTGGAAAATAAGATTGGGATTTAGGTTAACTCTATAGTAACATACTTGTATTTGATATATATATATATATATATATATATATATATATATATATATATAAGTACATGTTCCCCTCTCTCGTAGACCATTCTTCCGTATCTTACTAAGGCTCGTTTGCAGATTTACGAGAAAGGAAGATATGGAGGCAGGGAACAGAAGTGGAAATCTCAGTGGATGAAGCACCACGATAATTGGAAATGTTTGACCTAATGCCAAGAGGAATCCCGATCGACAGGAAAATCCTAATCAAATAGAGATGCCAATGTAGGTGCTGGAAATCCTCCCATGGATATGGGGATGATGTTTCAGTTCTTCATCAATCTAATGCAAGCAAGAGAAGCTGTTGGAGTAGCTAGGAAAGTTAGAGGAGCTAATCCCACGGCACCAATTAGAAATAAATATGCTAAGTTGAGCAGAGATTACACCAGTCTTGGTGGAAAGCCGTTTGTGGGAACGGAGGATGCCATAGAAGTTGAAAATTTGTCGTTGCATTGTGAGAGGATCTTCACTGATTTAGGATTGAATGAGAAGCAAAAAAAGGAGACTAGCCTCTAGGAAGTTACAAGGAGCAGCACTTCATTGGTGGAATAGTGTTAATGTTGGAGTTCCTAAGGAAGAGTTGACTTGGGCATAATTTCGAAGGAGATTCGAGCAGAGGTTTTTGTCTAAGGTTGCTAAGTAGGCATTGTTGAGAAAGTTCATGGATTTGGTGTAGGGAGAGATGATGGTAGTTGAGTATGCTACTAAGTTTGATGAGCTATCTGGATATGGGTATGCTACCATTGACACTATCATATAGAGGAATGAGAACTTTATTCAGGGATTGAGACCCGAGATTACTAGGGTGACCCCTGCCACATCTTCGTGATCTTGTAATGTTGTTGTGGAGATGGAATCCGACATGAGGAAATGCTTGCTATTTATGGGAAGGAAAATCCGTTGAGACCCAGGGTTCTTAGGGAAAGAAATGGAAGTCTTTTAAGAAGAAGGGAACCTAGAAGGGTGAGGCTGTCAAGGAGGCAAAGGATGATCTATTCTATTTCAAGTGTGATAAGAAGGGTCATTATGCCCATGAATATCAGATAGGAAAGGGGAAGAAGGCTACAGAAAAGAAGGGCGTGAAGTGCATTAACTATGAACAGATTAGGCATTATAAGAATCAGTGTCCAGAACCCGTCAGGGCGGAAGGGACAGGTTTTTGCTGTTGGACCATCTTCTGCTCGGCCAACTGCTGTTGAGAAGGGAAAGACTGTGATGGAAGGTATGCTTTTGATTCAGAGTATACGAGTTAGGATACTATTTAATACCGGTGCATCGCATTCATTTATATCTCAGAATTTGGTTGATAAGTTATGTTTAGAACCCACATACCTAGTTACTTCCTTAAGGGTTGCGAATCCGATATGAGGGTATGAAACTATGGGAATGAGACGCGGCCAGATCGACCTTGATTTTTTAGGTCATAAATTTGCATGCAGCTTGTATGTTTTTGATTTGGTAGATTTTGGGATCATTTTGGGTATGGATTGGTTGGGTAAGTATGAGGTTAGGATATTTTTCTAGGATAGGGAAATATCGTTGAGACACACTGATAGTCATAACCGAATCATATTCTCAGTGGATAATTCTGAAAAAAGAGCTTATGATCTATTGAGAGCTATGGAAGTGGAAGAAGTGTTAAGTCAGGTTCGAGTAGCCAGAGAGTTTGTAGATGTGTTTAAGCCGGTTATAAGATTACCACCGAAGCGAGCTGCTGAGTTTTAGATAGATCTTATGCTAGGAGCTGAACCTTTCAGTACACCACCTTGCAGGATGACCCCGACCGAGATGAATGAATTAAAGATGCAATTAGTGAATCTTGAAGGGAGATATTTTATTAGACCCAGCAGTTTGCCTTGGGAAGCGGCCGTAGTGTTCGTGAAGAAATAGGATGGGTCGTTAAAAATGTGTATCGGCTATCCTAAGTTGAATGAGAAGACGATCAAGAATAAGTAACATTTGTTGAGAATTGACAATCTATTTGATCAGTTGTATGAAGCCAGAGTATTTTCCAAATTGGATTCGGCAGTAAACTTCCATCAGTTAAGAGTGGCAGAGTACAGTATTCAATTGACAGCATTTTGGACTAGATAAGGTTCTTATAAGTGGTTAGCAATGCCATTTAGGTTAATAAATGCACCTGCTTTCTCTTTGTGGATATAATGAATCGAGTTTTCTAGGAGTACTTGGATAAGTCCGTGTTGGTGTTTGCAGATGACACTTTAGTACACTTTAAGGATAAAGAGAGCATGGAGATCATCCTAGAGTAGTGTTTAATTCGCTAAAGCAGCATCAAGTGAAAGCGAAGTATTCCAAGTGTCATTTTTGGAAGAAAGTGGTTAAGTTTCTTGGTCACGTGGCTTCAGAGAAGGGCTTGTCAGTTAATCCAGATAAGATCAAAGCTGTTAATAATTGGAAGAGAACAGAGATGGTGACCGAGATTAGAAGTTTTCTTGGACTTACTGGCTATTACCGGAGATTCATTAAGTATTTCTCATGGATAGCAGTGCCATTGACTAAGTTAATTAGGAAGGAGTGAAGTTTGTCTGGTCCGAAAAATGTGAGGAAGCATTCCTTAAGTTAAAGTATTTGTTGACCAACGCACATATGTTAGTAGTTTCAGATGAAAACCAAGGGTTGGTGGTGTATACCAATGCATGCGGGACTGGATTAGGAGTTGTATTGATGTAGAAGGGTAAAGTTATTGCGTATGCTTTACGACAGCTTAGACCGCATGAAGTAAGATATGCTTATTATGATTTGGAGTTAGTAGCGGTGATCTTTGCACTTAAGATATGGAGACATTATCTCTTAGGGGAGAGATTTGAGCTATACACAGATCATAAGTCCTTAAGGTACTTATTCTCACAAAAGGAGTTAAATATGAGACAACAATGGTGGTTGGAATTTTTAGTTGCTTGTGATGTTGGTATAGAGTATATACTTGGGAAAGGAAATAAGGTAGTGGATGCTCTTTGCAGAAGACATCAGAATGTGGTGTTAGCTATGTTGGCAGAATGGAAAGATTTGGAAGCTTTGACTACTTGTAGTATGCAATTAAGATAGACTGCTAGTTCTAGTTGGAGCACCGCCATGTTGTCCTGTTTGGAAGTTTGACCAGCACTGATCGAAATAATTGCTTCTAAGCAGAAGGAGGATACATTATTACCGAGAGGATTAGAAGGCTTGAAGTTGGATTAGAGATCAATGATCTAAAGGACTTTAGTCTTGACCAAAGGGGATGGTTGAAAAAGAAGGGACGGTTGTGTTTTCCGAATGTTGAGGACTTAAGGAAAGAAGTTCTTAAGGAATGTCATCGATCTAAGTTTACGATTTGTCCTGGAGGAACCAAGTTGTATCAAAATACGAAGAGGAGCTTCTATTGGGAAGGAATGAAGGAGGATTTGGCTTGTGAGTTAGACAGTGTGTAAACTGTCAACAAGTGGAGGCCGAACATTAGAAGCCGAGTGGATTGCTTCAAACTTTGGAGATACCAGTTTGAAAATAGGATTCGATATCCATGGATTTTATAGATGGGTTGCCAGATTCGAATAGAGGAAACAAAAGTATATGGTTCATAGTGGGCAGGTTAGCCAAAAGTTCCCATTTCATTCCCGTTAAGTTAACTAGGACGACATCTGTTTTAGCTAAGTTGTTCATGAAGAACGTAGTTAAACTACATGGAATTCCTAGTAGTATAGTCAGTAACAGAGATGCTTTGTTTACTAGTAAATTCTGAAAGTGTCTACAGGATATGTTAGGTACCAAGCTTAAGATGAGTACAACGTATCACCCTCAGACCGATGGGCAGACAGAGAGAGTCAATAAGGTACTCAAGGATTTGTTAAGAGCTTGTATGCTAGACTTTGGTGGATCTTAGGAAGATCACCTACAATTAATGGAGTTTTCCTATAGTAATAGTTATCATACAAGTATAGGAATGACGCCTTTGAACCTTTGTATGGAAGACCATACAAATCACCAGCATGTTGGTTAGAGACTGGAGACAGATTAATCTTGCTCTAAATCTGGCTAGAGAGGCGACATGGAAGACTGAGTTGATCCGAGGAAGGATGAAGGAAGCTCAGTGCAGACAAAAGAGTTACGCAAATAAGAGGTGTAAAGATCAAGAATTCCGAGTTAGATATAGAGTTTTCATTAAGGTATCATTGATGAAGGGTGGGATGCGATTCGAAAAGTTAGGAAAACTGGCCCCGAGATATGTTGGTCTGTTCCAAGTTATAGAGAGGATCAAAAAGCTCGCATACAGAGTAGAGTTTCCGAGCAGTATGGCAGGAGTCCATAATGTGTTTTATATGTCTCATCTTTGCAAGTATGTGCATGATCCAGAGACTACTATTTTTCCGATTGGGTTGGAAGATTTGATAGTAGAAACAAACATTACTTTTGTTAAACAACCAGTTCGGATTATGGGGAGAGATGAGAAAAGGTTAAGGAACAAGACAATTAAGTTCGTGAATGTTCAGTGGAATGATAATGAGAAGGACTGTACTTGGGAGACAGAAGACAGGAATAGAGATACTTATCCTGATCTGTTGTGAAGGTATGTTTTATATTTGCTTTATATAGATTGTTGCTAGTCAGGTAGGCTAGTATGGTAGTTCGGAGCTATTATAGATGATTGTCATATTTGGTATATAGTCCTTACTGAATTTTGAGGATGAAATTTGTTAAGAGGGGAGCCGATAAAACCCTTACTTTTTAATAAGATTACTTCAAGAGATTTAATTAGATAAATTAAATGGAATAATGTAAATATTAGTGTAATAAGGGGATTGAGATTTGAAAATTCAACAGAGGCTGAGCTTAATTATATAAAACCCTAAAAGATTGGGATTATGAATAGTTTTATATGTTAAATAGTGAGAACATAACGCAAGGGGATTACAGGGATTTGCTGCCAACATAATCCCATTACCCTTAAAATCTTGTTTCCATTTCTCTGTACCTTTATAATCCATTATTCAAAAAACGTAAATCAAAAGCTTAAGTCGGCCATAACCTAAGGAAAGAAATGGGGAAAATCAATTAAAGCCAAGCAATCAAGCAAGGGAAATTAATTAAAGATGAAATCTTAGGTTCCATATCCTGATCAAGGTGAATAATAATCTAAACTATCTCATTTTCGTTCTTAATGAACATTGATTTGGAAATTTTAAATTATGATATAATGGGAGTTATTGGAAATACTAATAGGTTAAGGGAGAACCCATGAGATAATTGAATGAAGTTATTGGCAGGGGCTAATAGGTTCTTAGTGCTCCTATGAATACTATGAAATAGGACAGGTAGTCCATTAAATATAAACAGGTTATTAGTCAGCTCATGCAAAATATTAGAATAATAGTGACCCTGGAAACTATAACTGAGACTGGTAGTCAAATAAATGGGGATGGGAAATCCAGAATAATTTTCTTATTTGCATATCACCATAATATTTTAAATTGTTATGTTTTAAGTGGATGCAAGAGCATAGTATATGGTTCCAATAATTTTTGGATAATAACTAGTGAGAAGAAAACCCGTTCCGCTAAGCGGCATGGTCTCACTATATATCTAAATGGGTTGAGATGGTAGGTTATTATTTATACCAGGCTTTATGTCTGACTCGAAATTTATGTTTTCCCCTTAACCTCTCGGGTTCTCAATTGATTTCGAGTAGTTTGAGGGTTGAGATTTTCAGGTTCTCCTTAGACGAATAAGCTTCAGCATGAGGCGAGCTATCTAGTAGGAGTTCTTTTGTATTTTGATTCCGCTGTGTTTTGTTGTAATGGCAAAGTTGTTTAATTGCCTATATTTAGACTTTGATCATCCAAGAGGGCACCTTTATATGTCGCTCTTGGCATATATTGTTGTAATAATTATATTTTCTATGAACGTGGTTCTCGAATATGGAATTATGTAATGAATTTGAAATGGTTATAAACGGAATAAGAAAGTTGTTTAATGATTTCAAATTTTTTACATATCCATATGTTTCTATTATATCAATGTATCTAACATTACTGCATTTGGTCGTCGAGAATTAATAACTATGGATGACTGCAGCATCCATAGCATTAGTTTTGGGCCTCCAAGTATGGGAAATTACACATAAGCAACCACTCTGTCTTTTTGCATGAAAGCCACTCCTAAACCAGATCCACATGCATCTGTATAAACTACGAGATCCTGGTTACCATCTAGGACTATAAGAATATGTGCCTTAAATTGCAATTCCTCTAACTTTTGAAATGATTCTTCACACCTTTTATTCCAAATGGGTTTCACTCCTTTATGAGTGAGATTATTGAGAGGAAGGGAAATCTTAGAATTTTTTTATAGGAATTGTCGTTAGTAACTAGTTAAGCCTACAAAACTATAAATTTCATTAACATTTTCATGTTGCTTTCAACTCTAAATAGCTTTAATTTTGGCTGGATCAGCAGAAATACAAGCCTCAGATACAACATGGCCAAGAAAATTCACTTGTCTTTGGCAAAAATGGCATTTGGAGAACTTGGCCTTTAATAGATTTTTCCAAAGAGTTTCCAACACAGTTCGAAGATGTTTCCCATGTTATGATTCTAATTTAGAATAAACAAGGATATCATCGATGAAGATGAGGACAAATCTATCAAGGTAATCTCAGAATTTACATTTCATTATATCTACAAAGTGGAAAGGCACATTCATTAATCTGAATGGCATCACCAGCCACTCGTATGAACCATATCTAATGCGGAAAGTTGTAAGGGGATACTATCCTCTACCATTTAAGGTTGACGGAAACTGGTTATCTGGTCGAGTTGGGAAAAAACTCTACCACCATTAAGGCAGTCAAACATTTTCATCGATTCCAAGTAGCTTTTTCTTGATAGTTATTTCATTCAGTTTACTATAGTCAATGCATAGGCATACATTTACCTTTCTCACAAATACAACTATGGCACCCTATGGAGAACTATTGGATTGAACGAAGTGTTTGGCTTTAAGTTCTGACTATTTCTTTTCCTTTTCAGCTCCTCATTTTCCTTTGTTGACATTCGCATGGGAGAATGACTAACCGGCTGAGATCCAAGGATCGAATCAAATCGGAACTCGATGGCTTGGGCAACCTAGAGTTAGGTTAAAAAATATCAACATACTCACAAACTATTAGGATCCTTGCTATTTCTCCTTCTTATGAAGGCTCAATAATGAATAGAGACCCACTTTGATGTTGTTCAACATCACCGAGATTATTAAGAATTCTATCTTTGCAGTAGGTATGCTGAAGCGATACGAGTCTTTTAGGGAAAATTAGATGAGCCTCGTATTTGTCTGCCAGGCCATTCCCAGAAACATTCTGCAACTATATTAAATCACAGGGAAAATACAAACCATTAAATCAAAATCAATATCTTTATACATCATATTGAGAGTAGCTGGCCCTCCAATAGGATTCGCAATCCTTAGAAACTTAACCAAGCATACAACGTCCAAAGACAAGACATCGACAAGTTCTTTCGATATGAAAGAGCATGATGCCTCCATATTAAAATAACTCTAATATGAATGTTTCTAAAGATGAGAGTAACTTCTAGCATGTCAGAAGCTTTTCCCTAATGCCAAGAAGGACCATTGAAGGAGTCAATGACATGAAGCTTACCACCCTTCTGCTTTCTCTTCAACTCTGGACAAGAAGAAAGCCGACATCCTTCTTTCCTGCCATATTTGCAACCCTGATCTGAACTAGCGGGATGAGCTTCCGGACAGTCTATAGCATAGTGGCCTTCTCGCCATAACTGTAACATCTAACCTAATTAGCATTTATCTCCCAAAATTTATAGTCTTCTTCTTATTTTGAAATCTGTGCTTTGACTTATGAAATGACATCTTCCTTTTCTAGTTGAAATATCACTTCTTCCAAAAAGCTTCATCGCTGTTATAGGCTTCCTTAAGTATAAGAGCCGTGTTAACTAACTTCTCGAATGTAACTTCCAACCGAGATAACAACACCTTCCTTAATGACTTGCACAAACCATACACAAACTTCTGATTCTTCTTTATTGGGGTATTGATGAGATTTGCTCCATATTTGGACAACAACTCAAACATTGCCACATACTATGCAACTAACATTCTCCCTTGATTGAGATCTATAAACATCCTTGAAATTGCAGCCTTCTCGGCTTCAGGAAGAAATTTCTACTCTACGTGGGTTTTAGACTATTCCCATGTAAGATCTGACGCTATTAGTACAGCTATCAAAAGCTTAAACAAATCCAACGCTTGTTATTGAAGCTGACTAGAGGCAACCAGAACTCTCTATTGGTCAGTAATACCCATATGGGTAAATATGCGCTCGCGTGTCTTAAGCTAAGATTGCATTCCAATCACTCCTTCTAAACCCTTAAAAGTCCTCCCACCCAAACTTGCATCATCACTATACATACGAGCAAAGTCTATTCTTGGAGGAGGCGGATTTGGAGTAAGGGAAACAAAGACCTGAATACTTCGCACTAACTCCATAAATGCTCGATGATTATGTATACTCCCTCGTTTTCCAAGCCACTGGATGGTTCGATCTTTCCTCGAGGTCTACCACTAACCATCTCTCACTTTTGCTTTAAGTTTGAGGTTCAAACATTAGAAATCAAATAGGATAGTTCGTATATAAAAATTGAAATGCACAATCTACAAATATGATTGAGTTTACTATCCTAGTAATTAGTATATATTTCTATTTATATAGGTAATTATTCTAAATCTACCGCTCACCACTGGGGGCAGGGATCCTAAGTCACCTTAGACCAATATGCTTGTCTCGCATGTCCTATACTATTCTCAACCTGCTTTGATACCACAAAGTAATACCCCACCGCTATACCCATACTACCAAAGAGTATTACTAACGAATATTGTCTGGTAATACGGAGAATGAGTATTGTTATTAGTGACCACATATGAATATTCCCTTAGGTTAGCACCTATACGTGTTTTTTACCTCAAAATACAATTTTCATACATGTCCCCGGTATCGTATAAAGTAATGTACATGTGGGCTAAATCAAGATAGAACAATATATGATACAAATAAGAGAGCATAGAATCACATATCAGAGCAGAGAAAATATAATACATAACCGATCCACTTAAAAAAATATACGTAAAGATATGCATTTAAGTACCTAAAATACATACACATGATCGTATATAACATAGACTAATAACAACTTGGAGTCAAACAAAAATATATATACATGCACTACTTTGACAGAAATAAATATAAAATTCTCCTAAAAAGCGCTAGCCCAACATCCAAAGTTATTGTGCTCATGAATCTGTTAAGTCTCGGTCTAACTCGAGTATTATAGAAATAATAAATGGGTCAAACTATATATAAACAAAAGGTAAGTACATGATATGATATATAAATATGATATAGTCATCCTATACATAAGCATCAACTAACATTAGATATAAGTACATATAAAGCAACATCAATCACCATGGTATAATATGAAGGCAGTCACATATCATAAATGAGTCATGGTGAGATATAAGTTACCAAACTTATCCAGTCGATAAGACAAACATATAGTCAGCCCTTATAGTGGTGAGCTCACACGCAGGCTTGTATTAGCAAGCAAGAAATACAATGTATGGACGAACATATAGTAAGTCCATGGACGAGTACGTAATAAGTTCGTACCACTTGGATGAACACATAGTAAGTTCTCGAACGAACATATAGTAAATCTATATCAAGTGGACAAATATATACTAAGTCCATAGATGAACACATAGTAAGTCCAATGTGCTAAATAGCACTATTCGAGATGGGAAATTCGAACTTAAAGAAAGTCATCAACTGCCTCTACAATGGATTTATGATGCTGCTGCTTTATTCCAAGGATTGACTAGAAAATACACAATTTGGGCTGTAAGTAAATAGGACCGAATCGGATGAAGATGTGTCTGCATCCTATCTCATAAGAGTTTCAGATGGACATGGACCAAACATGGTTTAATATCGAACATTGTCCGTACGAGCTGGATAATATATGGACAATAGAAAAGGTCGGACAAAATCGGATGGATATATTTTCATATAGTTTTTCCTATCCTAGTTTGTGTCCTAAATGAGTATTAGATGAACATAGATCAGATGCTTTATAGCTTCAGATCACCAAGCAATACAAATAGCCATACAATATTCACACCCCTACACACAGTAATGCTCCAAGAGGCTCACAAGCACACAATAATGCTCCTACAATTTTTTTAGTACTCGGTACTCGTGTCAGCATATCCCACCTTTTCATGTTGGTACATGGCACTATAACGGATCGTAATGCCCATGATCTTGATTCTGCCCTTTGTACTTTATTATTGGCTTATGTAGCATCCGAGTGTTATACGAACACATAGTAGGTACTTAAACTAATAAATATCGTATAAACATTAAGACAGCAGAACGCACAGTAAGAGAGTTATGCTACAAATCGGGGGGTGCCACTCTACAATCGCGCTGCTAAGGTAGACTACCAACCACAAGGTCAAGTAGATCACATCTCAAACTCAAAATAAAATGGTAAAAACATGGTAAGCCGACTCTAGATGCTTCGACTCGTAAGTGTCATATACCCACAAATAGTAACCAAATAAACATCAAACAAGTGTCACATACCACTCAGTGATACTCGAGTATTTACTAAATTCTAGTAAACTCCACTAAATCCTAAATGTATTTTGCACAACAAGTCAAGATAGTAACTAAAAATCTATTAACAAAAGTCTCATATCAATTGGTAACTTATCCATTTATTCATTATTCCCATTATATAGAATAGGAAAGAATTCTATAAAAGATCTTTAATAAATTAGCTTATATAGTTATAAGGAAATTTACATAGTCTATCCTTTGAAAATATAGATTTTAAATATATTTAAAATTTCTTAAGTCTTTTAAAATAATTCATATGTAATGATTTAGTTTGATTTAATAAATAAATTACATAAATATAATCTTTAAAATGCTCTTTAATAAATAACATTCAGATTGTAATAATTTTTATAATAATATTCATAAATTTACAACTGAATAAAAATTTCTTTTGTAGACTATAATATATATATATGTGTGTGTGTGTGTGTGTGTGTGTCTGTCTTTAAATAGTAATGTTCCACAAAGATAGTCTTTAAATAGTAGATTTCCATAGAGATAATCATTAAACATATTTAAAAATATTTTTTTCCATATGAATTTTCAGAGTATAAGGATTTTCAAAATAAGATTTTAGATTAGACAGACCAATTACATACAATAAAAAAATATAAAAACAAATTTGCACTCATATACATTCACTGGAGCTGATTGGCTCCAGGTATATGCTACCAGTGGATTGATTAGGATGACCAGGTGCAAAAAGGAAAGAGAAGGATGGGGTTTTCTCTCACTTTTGGCATAGTATGACTCCCACTGGGAGGCCAGCATGAAGGACTATTAGCTTAGTGGTAAAGCATGCCCCTGATTATTATGTCATTGTGCATGTGCTCCATAGAGAGTAACAATTAGAAGAAGAACACCATGCATTGATGGGTGGTGAGGACCCATATTCACGATTGTGAGATCCTTTCCTGTGTCTGGTACAACCATAATGTTTTTTCCTTAATTCAATTCAATATTCCGTGAATTTTGCAAAATGAAGTGAACCGATGGTCGGAAATAACCCAGAGCCAATTTCAGCTCTAGGTTTGACAACTTCGAGGATTTTAGCAATATTTGATGGCCTGAGTCGCTCTCTTCCAATCACTATTGTTCTATACCCTAGCATGCACCAGATAACAAGAATATAGCATACAAACATCAAACGGGAAGCATTCCATTTTCAAAAATAAAGTTTCTGCATATAGACAACTAATATCAACTAAAATAATAACAATTTAACCAAAGATCATCAATTACAGAAATCCAGTACATGCACCAAGTAGATATAGCTGTGAGTTAATTTCTAACTCACCTTAGCACCCAATAGCCGCTATAAATCGCCTCTAGCCTTTAAAGTGTTGTTATATACCAATTTTCAAACCTTACTTTTCCAAACAGTAAAAGCAGCGAATTAAAATCATAACAAAATGAAAATTGAAGCTGGGGAAAGATGGAGTTCAGCTTGAGAAACTTATCTGAATTTTCTTGAATTTTTATCTATTTTATATTTAAGAATTTTCATCTAAGGTTTTGGTTGAGAAAATTGGTAGAATGATGTTTCCTTTCTTTTTCTTAAGTATTGTACGTACATGCAAAGTCTGGAGATAAGAAGAAACTTCCCCTTTGAAGTTTTGGGATGAAATGGGTTTGATTTGAACCACATTCAATATTTTAAACAAAGTGGGTTATTACTTTCTTTTTAACTTTAAATACAAAAATATATTTACATTTCTTTTTACTAATAAACATACAAAATGTAGTTATATTTCCTTAATTTAATATTTTCAGTCTAATCACATTCTCTTTTATTTTAAAAATATTAAATATTTTCTTTATGTTTTTTTATTTTATTTGTTCTTTTCATTTATCCCTTTTCCTTTCCATCATCAAATAATATTATTTTGCTTTAGAAATCAAAGCATTAAAACCTCATTTTTTTTAACTACTAACTCTTGTTCCAAATATTATTTTAAACTTTTGTTTCTTTTTTTCTTAAAATCCTAACCTTTACAAAGTTATTAATTTCATCAAATCTTATTTTAAAAACTAAAAAAAATTTAATAACTTTTACTAAATTTTTTTATTCATTCATTATTTATTATTATTATTTTCTATTGACTCCTTTCAAATAAAATAAAAAATTTATTATCATCAAAAATAAGATATTCTGAAATCATATTTCTACTTTACCTTATAAATTAAATTAAGTCACACTAAAGAAACTTTTTAATTTTTCTTTATAAGTCTTAAGACATCCTATTTTGAATTTTAGAATAACGCTTATTTATTAGTAAATTTCCGAACCATTTTAATTCTCAAAAATTTATAATTTAAATCTTAACTTTTTATAATCATTAATATAAAATTATTTGTTGGGTAGTTTCTCTAACCAGGGTTATTACCAAATATATTTGATACGCTTAGAAAAATCAAACTTATATACAAAAAATCTTTTTACAAATAAAATAAAATAAATATTTTTTTTCAAAATATTTTAAATTGGATCTAAAATCCATTTAGACTTAATAGACCCAATAAAGATCTAAAGGAAATATTTCTTTGAAGTTCACCCTTTTGACCCAATTTCAACTAGCCAGATTCCTTCGTTTATGTGATTGAAGAGTTTGTTGAGAATGAAGGTAACTGATTGAGAGGGCTTACAATCCTCATTTTCCTGTGCTCATCATACCTATTACCAAAGTAGGCTCGATCTTGTTCCTCTTCATCTCGAAAACATGGGAGGTTACATTTTTAACCAATGTTATTATCATCACTATGAGCCTATAATAGACTTAAAACTCTACTCTAGATAGTCTTTTGGTATTTGTTTTAATATTCCATCTTGGATATGGTATATTAAAGTATAGTAACAACCTACGATAGGAACAATTTCTTTAATCTTTCAAATCTTTGCTCAATAGCATGGGCTTTCGCTATTCTCCTTAATTATATAAAGTTTATAAGTTCTTTTATATACATATGTACACACAGAGACATTTGCATAAAAACAATTTATTAAGTATTCTACCTTATTAAAATCTTGTACCAAATCATTTTCATTATACATGGAGGCATGTTTTGGCACTCTAACATAAAGATACCACGGAATTTGAAACTTTAAACTCATTCTTCTCAATACAAGTTGAGAAGGAGATATGCATCTTCAACTTATAGTAATGTTAAATGGTAAGGAAATAGTTGGATAATCTTAGTAGAAACAATCAGTGGTAAAGAAAGCAATATGGATAGAGAAGAAGAAACAAATATAGTAGTAGGAGCCTCCTTAATAAGAAAAGATTAGATATTTATCCTTGCCGGAGGAAATATCCTAGGTGCTAAAATGTTATGGTCGTAGATAGCATTCTATTTTTATTTCCTTGAAGAGTAAAAATAAATGAAATACATAAGTTACAACTACACTTCAAAACTTTATAAACTTGAGTAAAAAAATTACTAAAAATTTACAAATATGATAAGGTAGTATGGATTCTTGATTTTGAGCTTTGAACATAGTAGATTTTAAAAATGATAACTTTCCAACTTTTTTGGAAGGGACACTTTCATGGATTTTGAGAAACTGCCAAGGATAATCCATATCTTTTTTCAAATCATGCAAATTAGTAGGTAGTTAATCTCATCTAAGGTAAGATTTGACTTTCTATGGTTTCTGCAAATAATTAGGAGGGCATTAGAGTGTTGTACGAGACTAAAGTTAAACAGTAAGGGTTAATGTTGTTATAATGACATGAGTCAATGATGAGAGGGAAAGTGGTAGAATGGCTCCTACGTGAAGATGTTCAATGGTCTAAGAAAAGAAATCTCCCAAAGGATTTGATGCTATTGTGAAAAATGCGGATTACGGATCTTAAGGCTGGAATAACACTAGAGGGGGTGGATAGTATTTTGTGGATTTTTTAAATCTTTTTGAAGCTTATGTAATTTAATCACCAAAAAATGCAATTCATAGACATAGATATAATCACAAAATCGGACATAGATGCGAATACTAAATAAAAGCAGTAAAGGAAAGAACAAACCAAGATTTTATACTGGTTCGGAGTTACCCTACATCCAGTCTCATACAATCATACAGATTTCTTATCAAAATAATCTCCCAGATTACACCCTCAGTTTCAAGGCTACGAGGTACACCTTCCTGTATTCGAGTCCAAGGCAAACTCTCTTGATTTAACTAGGCTACAAGATCACCTAATTGATTTATGGGGCTACAATCACACCCAATTGATTTCAAGGCTCAACCGCACCTTTTACTTAAAAGTTTGATTTTCAAAAGATTCTATAACTCTGAAGAGCACTGAGATCTTATGGAGAGAGTGGCAGAGAATCAAACAAGAGATAATCAAGTTTGATTCACTTGGTATTTCGGAAGAGTATAGTTTAGTATTCTTTAGAATAAATTTGAAAGATGAAGAGGAGAGAAAGTAAATGAAATCTAGTAAAAATTCGTTTAGAACTTACTAGTGTTTATACTAGAGCAATAGCCATATCTATTCGTGAAATGATACGATGAATAGACACTTCTTTTCAAAATAACGGACACAATGTCGACATGGGGGGTTGAGGGATGTTGACATGCTCAAGGAAAATATAATGTTTTGACTTATTAAAATTGGTTTCTGTAATTTGTCAAAACAATTTCTAAACTTTGTAAATATATTTAAGTATAGTTTAAACATATAAAAGAGTTTAGAAAGTAATTTTTAATATATAAAATCTTGATCTATAAGGTGATTTAAAATCTGAGTATATAAATATTTTGAAGATAAATATTTAAAACAAGAGATGGTTTAAAAACAAGGTCAATTTTGAAATCGAAATACTAAAAAATGGTAAAAATAGTTTTGAGGCTAAAATATTTAAAACCAAGAGCGATGTCTTTTTGAAAAGAAAGTTTTGAAAGCATTTTTTAAAAATAAGAGATATATTTTTGAAAAGCATTTTTATAAAATTAGTGGATATCAAAATAGGACCACTATATGTTCCACTAGATATTATCATGGGTTCCATCCCACTAAGGTTCCATCCGCTTCCATCCCTTTAACAGGCTAAAAGTGGATTCCATTCCACGAATAAATTTCGAATAAAGATGTAAGTGCTTCAAGAAGTTTTAACATAATTCTAGATTCAATACTTATCTTGTACTATTGAAATCTTGAACTCTTGATATCTTGATACTCATGAGTCTTCAATCTCGATATCTTCAGTCATGAATCTCTATAATGTACGGTCTTCATTCTTGATACTTGCATGTTTATATTCTACATATACACATATATCTAAACCATAATGTTAGTATTTATACTTTATAACAATTCCTAAGGTTGTTGTCATCAAAACCATCATTTCAAGGACTAACAATCTCCCTTTTTCGATGATACAACCTATATTTATAAAATATACTTCTCCTTCACAATAACTCCCCCTAAAACTTATAACTCTCCCTTAATCTGAGCCTAACTACTCTATCATATTTCTTCCCCTTTGTAATCAACAAAAACTTATCCTAAACTAATATAACTCCCTCTTAGTCTTATACTGAAGTACCTATGAAAAATTAATAAATATATAAAATAACACGAGTTAACAATAAAGACATGACAAATATGAAAGTTTAAACCCAATAGATATATACTATGTTTCATATAATGTTATACAATACATTCAAACCAAATTAATTCTAATCAAATCAAAGCAAATCATATCACACAATTCAAAAACAAGCGATTCAAACCATAAGGAGATCAAATATTCCTATAAACTTCAACCCATCCTTCTTCTCCAAAGATAGGATCCTTTTTAATAACTTCCCAATCTTCATTATCTTGAATCAAAGTACATGATTTGCATCGAGATCATCTATGTTGAGGGCAGAAATTATCCAATGGAGGGCATCGAAATGCTTCTCTTGTTCTTTTAACATTTGCATTTGACTTAGTTCTAAGTGCGTTTGATTGTGGAAAATAAAAGTAAGTATATTCTTGAATGAATTGAGAGTTTTTCAAGATTATCACTTAGAGTTTGAGAAGAGAAAGCCATTTTTGATAAGTAGTGAAGAGATGCAAATAGAGACAAGTAGAAATGAAAAGATTTCAAATTTCTCGAAGAAACAGGTGTTTAAATAGGCAAAAATCTGTTTAAAATGAATAGACGCAATTTAGTTATTTTAATTTCAAAATTTTAAAAATAACCAAATCTGACAGTTATATGTCGACATAGGGGGGTAGAGGCATGTCGACATGGGTCTGTTAATTTATGTATCTTTTTTATTTTGTGAATAAGTATGTATATATATAAACTTATATACTATACTAACATTTATTCCAGAGATACGATAAGGTAGAAAAACATAAGATGGATAATTTTTATAAATAGATGAGATGATACATAAGATGCTACATAATATGATAAAAAGAACAATACAAGCTCATATAAAACAAATTAATACATCACAACCTAGTTCTTAGAATGTGCTAGAGGATAAGGAGGATAATGATAAGCCAAGTTTTCGACCAACTTTAACAAAGGATTTATTCATATCAGTGGACATTTTATCTAATTTCTTACTAACGGATCTTTTGAGAATCCGTTGATTTTGCACTATAATCTTTTGATTTTGGAGGAGAGTTTTGTTGGAAGGATTGTTAGTATTGGTAGGATATTCAATAATTCCCAAGAATGTTTCTTCGTTATCTTCTTCAATTTCCATTTCCTCCGATTCTTTTTCTTCTTCTTCATCTTCTTCCTCCATATCTTCATGTGCCAATCTTTCATCCTTTTCGGCAAGAGATTCATATTGTTGAAATATGAAAGGAATTTTCACGAGAGAAATGTTGGCATGATTAAACATTCTCTTGAAACAAATTCTTCCCTTATGTAATCAACGCCAAAACAATTAAAAATCTGAGTGAGATAGATTCCATGATACAAGGTATTCTCACCCATTTCCAAATTCTTAGGACAAAGTTCATCCATAATCACTTGTACCCAATTAATGTCATAATGACCAAAGATAGCAAAATAAGCTTTACAAACTTTTAAAGTCGGGTTATTGAAATTTCCCGATCTAGGAATGATAGTATGTTGCAAAAGAAAATTGACAATACGTGCTTTCGAATGAAAGTTACGATTTATAAATTCAAAGTTGTCATCTCCTTCAAAAATGTGATGAAATGTCCCACGATCATGTTCATTAATATTAAAAGTAGAAAGATCTATTCCCAAATTCTTGCAATTGAGAATGTTGCCCAAAATTTCATAATTTAAAACAATTTTTGTGCCTTTAACACTACTTCAAATTTCATCTTCATTTCCTTCATAAAAACCGCAATTCAAATTCGCATAAAACATTTTAACAAGATTTAGGTAACAAACAAAATCATTTTGAGAATTGTCAAAATGACCAAGGATATGATTCTCTTCAAGAAGAGTGTTGATTTCATATGTAGAGAAATCGCTAAAGATAGCAAACTTTTCCGTTTGAACTTTTTCAAAATTAGCGTAGCTTATATAAGCCTTGATTGCTTCCAGATCATTATAGAGATATTCTTTAATGGTTTTAGACAACCTAATTCTAGATGGAGTGCTTGAAGAAACCATTTTTGAAGAGAGAAGAAAGTTTGAAAGAGTGAAAGTGAGTTTGAATTTTAAAATGAAAGTAAAAAAGTACGATAAGATAATGGAAATAAATAGATATTCAGTAGACATGTTCTCTGGTCAAGAGGTATGTTTCCAGAACATTGGATTTGGTGAAAAGGTGGAGGGAAATTTAAAGGTTTAAATTTGAATTTGAATTTCAAATTTCTGACAGCGATGTCGACATCATGGGTAGGGCCATGTCAACATGGGTCAGAGAATTCATGTGAATTATATTTTCCTATATACTTTAATATCTATATACATATATTATTTTTAATGTCTATATATTTTCTGGAGTAATATTAAATGTAATAATACTCTTTTAATAAAAAATATTATAATATTAAAAATAAACATAAACATAATAATAGTAAATTTAAAACTCAAACAACACATAATTTCAAAAACAATCAAACAATTAAACAATTTTAAGCAAACAGTTTCGGCCAATATATTGTAAACATGTACCTTTTTCTAGATTCGTATCTCCGAGATCATCGAAATCATGAATAACCGTAAAGTACATATTTGAATTTTCCGTCTTTTGATCATCATCGCTTGAGGATGAGTCTGTGTCTGAATTGTCTAGTGTAGCGATATACGCTTTTTTCCTTTTCTTTGTATAATCATTGCTTGAAGGAAACTTTTTCTTATTAGGATGTGGACAATCTCTTTTGAGATGGCCTGGTTCGTCATAGTTGAAACATTTGATGTGGTTTGGTACTTCATTACGATTTCTAGAATTCCTGTGATCATTCTTTTTGAATGTAACGGCAAATAATTTCGCTACTTTGAAAATGAGAGGTTTCGTTCATTTTAAATTTATAAGAAATTTAAAATTAAGTAAATATGTTATATCTAATAAATAATTATCTATTCTTATAGTTAACAAATTAAAAAGTATAAATTTGGATTTTAGAACCATCAAAAAAGTTAAGTTTAGTTGATAATAAATAAAGGCTTAAATAAATAAGTTTGAATATTTATTTGATAAGTTAAATCTTATTTAGAATATCTAATAAAGATAATAAAAGTATATTAAGTATATTAATAATCGTTTTACAAAAATAACCAAAATTTGTTGCATTTTGTCAGTTTTAAATTCACTGTAAAATTAGAGATTTTGATATTAATTAAATATGATTTTAAAATATAAAGAGATATGTTTTAATTTATTTAAAGAAGCAAAAAAGTTTATTTTAATCTTGGTTTACAAAAATGAATAGTTTAGCTAAAACGTCAAAATGTGACCGCAAAACATTTTGTCGAAAATCAACGTTTTATCGATTAAAGTTGTCACAACGTTGTTGCACCTTTATTTTCTTATATATGAACATATATTCAAATAGTATAAGTATTATTTAATTCACTAATCAAGTTACTTTTATAAACAAGTTTAGAAAACAATTAGCAAAAGTAAACACAAAAGGACAAAACATGTCACATCAAATCCAACCAAATCTTTACTTTTCTTTACTTAAATATTAAGTGATTAAGACATAAAGTAATGATATGATAAGGTGATGGTAAGTATTGAAAAGGTAAGATAAAGTAAGAATATTTTAGTAATTTTGTAAAGGATTGGTTTTGTAATTTATCAATACTTACTTTTCCTATTAATACCCATCCAATCTACTCATTTTATCATACAAATCATTCTCTTCTTCTTTCTTTAAGATATTTTGATAGATTCTCACTTTAAAAGATGTAGGAGGGTTAAAAATAGTGAAGTTCTAAAGCACTAATTCACTTATTACTCTCTAATCTCTTCTTAATTCACTTCTTCTTCTTCTCCTCTTAAAAAATGACCTTAGGCCGTGAGGATGAAGGTGTTTAAGGGCTTAGGCCAAGAGCTAGGTGGTGGAGGTGGTCATAGCCGTGAGCAAAGCAAGTAGAGGTGGAGATGGTCAAGCACATAGAAGCATGGTTATGATATAGTTTAGAAATGTTTAGTGAATTGTCGGTTTAGATAAGAATATTGGTAGGAAGTTAAACGTTTTGGTTAAAGGTGGGAAATACTCATCGCTTTTGAATTTATATTTTGGCTATGTTAAAACAATCACATTGATACCCATATGACATATGAATATTTATACCAAATTGATTGTTAATATAGATGTTTGATAGTTGGTTAGATAATTGAACTATGATAATATACTCCATTATGGTATTAATAGTGAATGTTGAATTTGAAATCATATGTTATGTGATTGGTTGAATGGATGTTATGCTAGTGATAAATATGAATATTGGTTATGTTCATTTTGATTTAATGATCTCTTTGTTAATAAAACCATATTTTAGTGATAAGAGATATTTTGGAAAAATAAGTCTCTTTTCGATTTGAAGTGAAATTAAAGTAAAAATAAAAGATAATTTCAAATTTGAAGTGAAATGGGTTTGAAAAGGATAGCTAAATTGAAATTGAAATTGAGTTGAAATTAGAAAATAAAATTTAATATTAAATTAATAGGAATAAAATAATTTAAAAAATGGTAATAGTGAAAATATATTTTAAATACTTTAAAAGTGAAAATATAGATTTAAAATGATTTGTAACGATTTTATAAGTGATAAAATCCAATTTAAATAGATTATTTCAAGTATTGAAAAATAAGTTAAAACTAGACGCGTCGCGCAAATGTAGTTCGCGATTTCGCGTCGAAAAGTTAAAATGAGTGAATAGAGTGAAATATAGCTTGGAATTCTTCGAGATAAGAAAATTTCGGAAGATTATATCCATATCTTCGAAACAAAAAAAGAAAATCAAGATTTCATCTTATAGATTTTGAATTAGGACCAATTCAATTTTCTAGAAAAATCACTTTAGTGGAGTTAAGTGACCATAACAGGAAACCTGTTTAAATGAATATGAAAAAATATGGAACAAATTTGATAAGTCTGTTTAAATGATTTAAAGGAGACTTGGATTGAAAAATATGAATTATCGAATGTCTATGTTTAAATCAAATAAGCTTGTATAGAACTTTCCGCAGCACTTTTATGCTGCGAATTGTATATTTTTTTTGGAATATGAGTTTAAATATAATGATTTTTTCCAGAATCAATTGTGAATGTTTTTAAAAGGGAAGATAATCATTTAAAAGATAATTTGGAATCTTTATAATCAATTCCAAAATAAAGTTGATAACTGAGCATGCGAAAACGGCTAGTACGTTTGTCCTGCTTATGTGATTTGGAAAGATAAAACAAGGTGTTTAACTAAGGTTAGGGATGGAGCAACCAGTGCCCTCAACTTACCAGGTCTATGTTTTCTTTTTTAGGAGAGGGGTGAAATAGATCGAAAGGAAAGCCCGGATGGTCTAATATAAAATGATTATTTTAAGTTTCTGAAATAAAAGAAGATTAGTATTATCCAAAATTTAAGCAATCCTTAAAATGAATGATTTCAATGATCGTATTTACTCAAAAATATTTTGGTAAAATTGATTTAGGGTTCACCGTAAACGATGTCTAAAATAACATTGTTTTTGACCCGCCTAAAAGTTAAGAAATTTGGATCGAGGGTTAAGTGAAGAAATTTGAAATATTTTCCAAAGCAAAAGAATGAATTACTTAGAATTATCCTAAGTCAAAATAAAGAGATTTCGAAATCAACCAAAATGAATTAAAGTGAAAAGAGACTTAAAAAATCCTGTATACTCATAATCACTTTTTATTGATAATTGATTTCGAAGGAACCAGGGTCGAATTCGGGTGATTCCTATCCGAAAACCACTTCAAACCAATATATACGTTCGAATGTGAAGACATGTTGAAGATGACGATTATTGAAGACCGTGGATCTTCATAGCATGAAGACTGCTTGTTGAACATGCTCTTGGTAGCTCCCATTACAGAGTTATTAATAGCAGTGGTCTCCTCGTGATGGAGATTTATCGGATTGCAAGGACTGCTTGCTACTAGTTGTAGTAGGAGAGTGCCTTCGGATTGTCCTGTTCCTGGACAACTTGTATGGACATTTGTCTGACATTGCATTTCTAAAGATTACATACATTGGTTTTTACATACGTACATCGGTGGTGGCAGAGAAGGCAACTTCTCTTTGCTTAACACCCTCCTTAAGACATACGAGCTCAAGGGTTGTATTTTTGTGGAAGGAAATTAGTAGTTAACGGAAATGACAATGTGGCATTCAGATATGTGATATGTGCTATGTGAAAAGGTAATCGTAACCTCAAGCCTCGTTAAACCGAAAATGACCGAAACATGAATAGATGCAGAAAGGTAAAGTGGGTCATTTCTAAGTAGGGTATGGTCATCCCTTTCTAGATGTATTTCTTCCCGCTATGACGTTCGGGATGTAAATTAATGTCGTGTATGGAAAATCGAGCGCTCGGATAAAGGTCGGTAACGACCAGGGGATGATATATTCGGTACTATCTAGTTATAGAGTTAGGCCAGTCTTGTGTTGGAAGAGGTTCTTTTGTGTTATTCCTTGGGACATCTATCTAGAGGTGTACCCATTTTGGAAGGTAGATCCTTCACTTGGTCATTTGTATGGAAATCCATTCTCCAATCAGAACGATTTTGTTTATAGAGCCTAGTATGTTAGAATTTAATAATGGTAACAATTTCGGCTAAGATTAATAAGTTTATTTGCAAATGTTTTCAAAGAATGTCATTAGAAATAATATCAAAGGTTTTGATATAAAAGTGTTTTGGTTATCATAAGGTAAAACCCGTTCGTGTTTATGTGTAGGCATGGTCTTATAAGATACTTTTTATTTTCAAAGGATTTTTATTCAAAGGTAGATATATGACGCTGTCATTTATAATTGAGATTTTCTCACTCTGGTTATCATGTCAGATCCGTGTATTTTCAATACTCGGGTCAGATCCGAGTAGTTTCAAGTTAGTCGAAGACAGTTGGAGTTTCCAGAGGAGAGCTGGAGATATTCATCTGCGTATGGAAATATTCTATTATCCGCTGTACTTAGTTATTTTAGTTTGATGTTTTTTAGCAATTGTAAGGACATATGTTTATAGTTGTCCAAGCTGAATTCAGGTTAGACTCTGATATAAGTATTTAAAAGTTTTTCATGTAAAGATATTTGTTCAATATTATATGTCATTCCACTCGTGTGAGATTCTGTTCTATCTATTTTTCTTTATTACCCTTTGTGTTTCATCTTCGTGCAATTTGAGTTGGACATGTATGGTTTATTGTCGATTCAAAGGGTATGGAAAAACGGGCCATCACATTTGATATTAGAGCTAAAGGTTAAGCGAGAACCTTGGCTTTGTTTTGGGTAAAGTCTCATCAAAGATAGGATTACTAATATCCTAGGATGAGTAACTCATTAGAGATAGGGTCAGTAACACCCTAGAATGAGTTATGAGAGTATTATATATATGAGCGCGTATTTTTTAATTTTATAGAAGTGATTTTGTTTTAAAGAAATTGGTAAATGAAATAATTTTACCTTGGGTTTATATTTCAAATATACAAAGAAGATATTATTATTTTTGGTTAGAAATTAAGGATTGATTATAATTTGGCTTGGTAAAGCTAAAGTATGAATATCTTGTGATTAGAATTGCATGATTTGACTATAAGATATTCCATATAGAATCAATTGGTTGAAAGCTAGAATTTAGAACTTTAATCATATCCCACTAGACATTTAGTATTAAGAAATAATAATGATTAAGCGACTATCATAAATGGTGGATTTAAAAGCTAAGTACAAATACCTTATGAAGTAAAATTTGCGATTTGACTATAATATATTTGATAATAATATGGAAGCTAGAAGTTGTAATTAGAGTAAGTAAAAAGAAAATGCATAGAAAAATTCTTATCAATAAGATAGAAAAAGATAAACCTAAATTGAGATTTTTTGTAAATATATTATAAATGGGTAAGTTCTATAACTTATAAAGGAGATAAGTTAATTTGAAATTTAGACACTTTTATTAGGTTAAAAATCAAATGAAAATTAGAAATAAGAGATATAAGAAATATCATCCTAAAATAAAACTTGGAATAAGTGATACATTTGGGTAACATTTGTAATTCAAAATGAAGTAAGATTAGAAGTGGATAAATTTGAATTAAATGGTTAGCTGATTAATTGTTGGGTGAAATGTTTAAATAAGAAATAACATGTGAATTAAGTTTCATAATTGGACTATAAGGTATTTGATGGATTTAAGGTTAATAAATTTGATTTTAAAGAAAATGGATAGGTAAATAAGTTAAGTAGATAACCATAAGATTAATAAGAAAAAGATATAACTTAGTAAAGTTGTCTTATTAATATATGGATAAGATAAATAATATTATTTAAATTGAGACCTTAGATAAATAGAGCTAAGGATTAAGTTTTATAACTTATTAATTTGAGATAATAGCATAATTCCAAATTACTTAAACCCTGTAACTGAAGTAATAACAATTTGAAGTTTGGAGATATGTATATATACTCTTAGAAAGTAAAGGTAGACTTATATGTTTAAGTAATAATGGATTTAGTAGAAAATAAATGGTTGTTAGATAAACTTGGATTAATAGAAATTTTGAAAAAAAATGTATTAGTTAAAAATGAATGTGAATAAGTACATAAGTTATACGTAGATCATTTTGGCGCATAAAATTTGATCTAAGATTTGAGTACAGATCTTTGAGGTGTTTACACTAATCCGAAAATGGAATTATCACTCGATTCTTAATGGCGAACATTGATGAAAGTTTGTGATTATGTGCTCAAGTTTTCTATCATAGTTGAGAGCTATGCAAGGAAAGCAAGGGTTTGTGATCAAGAAGTCTGATCAAAGTCTGCACTAGAAAATCGAGAGATCGATACTAGTTATGAGGTAAAGTTATGGATTCAAATAATAGATAAAATCAAATGTCACATATAGTATGATGTTTTGGGTCTGTCAACATAGTAGTTAGATGGTTATCTTAAATATTAGACACTAAGAGATAAGGGTTAGACTTATGTTTTGATATGTGTATATATATGGACCTCAAGTATAGTACATGCTCAGATCAGAGAATGAGTTATGTGGTTGTATTAATTTATGTTGATATAGTATCAGTGTGGTTGTTTTTGGATGTATAGTCTTGTTTGGTTGTTGTATATATATTATCTTAAGTGTGTCGTATATACTAGGATGGGTACGATAGAACTCTGACTTGATGTATGTATAAATAACCAAAAGTACGTGATAAGTACTCAGATTAATGTGAGAAATCTCTGTATATATGTTTTGGCAACATTTCTTTTAGTGTTGTTATGATATCGACTTTCTTCTTTTCCATCATCAATATAAGTAAGTCAAAATATTTGAGGATACGAGTATGAGATAGATTCCTTTATCTAACTTTCATTTCGAGGACGAAATGCTTTTAAGTAGGGAAGAATGCAACGACCCATAATTTCGCTACTTCGAAAATGAGAGATTTTGTTCGTTTTAAAACAAAAAGGAATTTAAAACTTAAATAAATATTTTATATATAATAAATAATTATGTATGCTTATAGTTAATAAATTAAAAAGTATAAATTTGGATTTTAGAACAAATCGACAAAAGTTAAGTTTTGTTAATATTAAATAAAGGCTTAAATAAATAAGTTTAAATATTTATTTTATAAGTTAAATCTTATTTAAAACATCTAACAAAGATAACAAAAGTATATTAAAAGATTTAAAAGTATGTTAATAATCGTTATACAAAAATAACCAAAATTTGTCGCATTTTGTCAGTTTTACATACACTGTAAAATTATAGATTTTGATATTAATTAAATATGATTTTAAAAGAAAGAGATATGTTTTAATTTATTTAAAGAAGTAAAAAATTTCATTTTAAATTTGGTTTATATAAATGAATAGTTTAGCTAAAACGTCAAAATGTGACCGTAAAACATTTTGTCGAAAATCAACGTTTTATCGATTAAAAGTTGTCATAACGTTGTTGCACCTTTTTTTTTGATATGAACAAATATTAAAATAGTATAAGTATTATTTAATTCACTAATCAAGTTTAGTTTTACTAAACAATTTTAGAAAACAATCGGCAAAAGTGAAGAAAAAATGACCAAACATGTCACATCAAATCCAACCAAATCTTTACTTTTCTTTACTGAAATATTAAGTGATTAAGACATAAAGTAATGATGTGATAAGGTGACGGTAAGCGTTGAAAAGGTAAGATAAAGTAAGGATATTTTATTAATTTTGTAAAGGGTTAAAATTTATCACTCCTTACATTTCCTATTAATACCCATCCATTCTTCTCATTTTATCACACAAATCATTTTCTTCTTCTTTTTCCTTTAAGCTATTTTAATGGCTTCCCTTTTTAAGAGAGGTGGGAGGGTTAAAAAATAGTGGAGTGCTTAAGAACTAATCCACTTGTTACTCTCTAACCTCTTCTTAATTCAGTTCTTTTTCTTCTCTTCTTAAAAAATTACCTTAGGCCGTGAGGATGAAGGTATTTAAGGGCTTAGGCCGAGAACAAGGTGGTAGAGGAGGGTCATGGCCGTGAGTGAAGCAAGTAGAGGTGGAGATGGTCGAGCACTTGGAAGCATGGTTATGATAAGGTTTAGAAATGTTTAGTGAAGTGTTGGTTTGGATAAAAATGTTGGTAGGAAGTTTAAAGTTTTGGTCAAAGGTGAGAAATTCTCATCGCTTTAAATTTATATTTTGGTTATGTTAAAACAATCACATTGATAACCTTATGACATATGAATGTTTATACCAAATTGATTGTTAATATGGATGTTTGATAGTTGGTTAGATAATTGAATTGTGATAATATACTCCGTTATGGTATTCATCTGTTATGTGATTGGTTGAATGGATGTTATGTTAGTGATAAATATAAATATTGATTGTGTTCATTTTGATTTAATGATCTCTTTGTTAATAAGATCATATTTTAGTGATAATAGATATTTTGAAAAAATAAGTCTCCTTTCGATTTGAAGTGAAATTAAAATAAAAATAAAAGAGAATCTCAAATTTGAAGTGAAATGGGATTGAAAAGGATAGCTAAATTGGAATTGAAATTGAGTGGAAATTGAAAATTTAAATTTGATATTAAAATAATATGAATAAAATAATTTATATGGCAATAGTGAAAATGTATTTTAAATACTTTAAAAAGTGAAAATATGGATTTAAAATGATTTGTAATGATTTTATAAGTGATAAAATCCAATTTGAATAGATTATTTCAAGTATTGAAAAATAAATTAAAATAAGATGGGTCGCGTAACGGTAGTTCGCGATTTCACGCCGAAAAGTTCAAATGAGTATATAAAGTGTAGCTCGTAATTCTTCAAGATAAGAAAATTCCGAACTATTATATCCATATCTTTGAAATGAAGAAAGAAAATCCAGATTTCATCTTATAGATTTTGAATTAGAACCAAATCAATTTTCTAGAAAAATCACGCTAGTGGAGTTAAGTGACCATAACAGAAAATCTGTTTAAATGAATATGAAAAAATATGGAATAAATTTGATAAATCTATTTAAATTATTTAAGGGAGATTTGGTTTGAAAAATATGAATTATCGAATGTTTAAAAGTTGTTTAAATCAAATAAGCTTGTATAGCACTTTCCGCGGCACTTTTATGCTGCGAATTGTATAACTTTTTGGAATATGAGTTTAAATATAACAATTTTTCCCAAAATCAATTACAAATGTTTTTAAAAGGGAAGATAAGAATTTAAAATATAATTTGGAATCCTTATAATCAATTCCAAAATAAAGTTGATAACTGAGTATGCGGAAACGACTAGTATATTTGTGCCGCCTACGAGATCTGAGAAGATAAAACAATATGTTTAACTAAGGTTAGGGATGGAGCAACCAGTGCCCTGAACTTACCTGGCCTATGTTTTCTTTTCTTAGGCGAGGGATGGAACAGATCGAAAGGAAAGCCCAGATGCTCTAAGATAAAAAGATTGTTTTAAGTTTCTGACATAAAAGAAGATTAGTATTATCCAAAATTTAAGCAATCCCCAAAATGAATGATTTCAATGATCCTATTTGAAAATGTTTTGCTAAAATTGATTTAGGGTTCATCGTAAACAGTGTCTTAAATAACATTGTTTTTGACCCGCCTAAAAGCTAAGAAATTTGGATCAAGGGTTAAGTGAAGAAATTTGAGATATTTTCCAAAGCAAAAGAATGAATTACGTAGAATTATCCTAAGTCAAAATAAAGAGATTTCGAAATCAGCCGAAAAGAATTAAAGTGAAAAGAGACTTAATAAATCTTGTATATTCATATTCACTTTTTATCAATAATTGGATTTCGAAGGAACCGAGGTCGGATTTGTGTGATTCCTATCCGAAAACCACTTCGAACCAATATATACGTTAGAATGTGAAGACATGTTGAAGATGATGATTATTGAAGACCATGGATCTTCATAGTGTGAAGACTGCTTGTTGAACATGCTTTGGGTAGCTTCTATTATAGAGTTATTAATAGCAGTGGTCTCCTTGTGATGGAGATTTTTCCGATTACAAGGACTAGTCACTACTAGCGGTAGTAGGAGAGTGCTTTCGATTTGTCCTATTTCTGGACAACTTGTATGGACATTTTTCTGACATTGCATTTCTAAAGATTACGTACATTGGTTTTTACAAATGTACATCAGTGGTGGCGGAGAAGGCAACTTCTCTTAGCTTAACACCTTCCTTGAGACGTACGAGCTCAAGGGTTGTATTTTTGTGGAAGGCAATTAGTAGTTATCGGAAATGGCAATGTGGCATTCAGAGATGTGGTATGTGCTATATGAAAAGGTAATCGTAACCTCAAACCTCATCAAACCGGAAATGACCGAAATAGGATTAGATGCAGCTAGACTAAGTTGGTCATTTCCAAGTAGGGTATGGTCATCCCCTTCTAGATATATTTCTTCCCGCTATGAAATTTGAGATGAAAATTAATGTGGTGTATGGAAATCGAGCGCTCGGATAAAGGTCGGTAGCAAGCGGGGGATGACATATTCGATATTATCTAGTTATTGAGGTAGGCAGATCTTGTGTCGGTACAGGTTCCTTTGTGCTGTTCATCGGGACATCCATCTAGAGGTTTACTCATTTCGGAAGATAGATCATTCACCTAGTCACTTGTATGGAAATCCATTCTCCAATAAGAACTTATGGTTTTGTTTGTAGAGCCTAGTATGCTGGAATTTAATGATGGTAACGATATCGGCTAAGATTAATAAGTTTATTTGCAAATGTTTTCAAAGAATGTCATTAGAAATAATATCAAAGGTTTGATATAAAAGTGTTTTAGTTATTATAAGCTAAAAGCTCATCCGCGTTTATGTGTGGGCATGTTCTTATGAGATACTCTTTATTTTCAAAGGATTTTTAGTCAAAGGCTGATATATGACACTGTCATTTATTATTGAGATTTTCTCACGCTGGTTATCAAACCTGATCCGAGTATTTTCAATACTTGGGTCAGATCCAAGCAGTTTCAGGTTAGTCGAAGATGGTTGGAGTTTTCAGAGGAGAGATGGAGATATTCATCTACATATGGACATATTCGATTATCCGTTGTATTTAGTTGTTTTAGTTTGATGTTTGTTAGCAATTGTAAAGACAGATGTTTATAACTGTCCAAATTGAATTTAGGTTAGACTTTGGTATATGTATTTAAAAGTTTTCCGCTGTAAAGGTATTTGTTCAATATTATAGGTTATTCCATTCATGTGAGATTCTGCTCTGTCTATTTTTCTTTATTACCCTTCATGTTTCGTCTTTTTGTGCAATTTGAGTTGGACATGTGTGGTTTATTGTCGATTCAAAGGGTATGGAAAAACGGGACGAAGTTGTTCATCTTTCTGCATTTTAGAAACTTTCGAAAATTCTTTGTCATGAAGGCTATTTCTTCATCATCATCACTTCCCGAGTCTGATCCATTTATTAATGCATTGAATGCAATTGACTTCTTTTCGAGTGCCTTGCTATCACTTCTCCTTTGCATTTGTACATCGAACGACATTAGATTTCCAATCAATTCATCAATCTTTAAAGTACTGATATCATTTACTTCTTCGATTGCAGGAGTTTTCTGATCCCATTCTGGAGTAAGAGAATTTAAAAAAATTCTGACTTGATCTTCTTCGGAAAAACTTTTTCCCAATGATATTAGAGAATGCACAATATCCAGAACTCTACTATACATATCTGAAATGGACTCATTAGAATTCATTTTGAATAATTGAAACTGATTTGTGAGTAACTTGCAAAGTTTTCCAGATCTCATATGCAGACTTACAAACAGATACTCTATTGAATTCATTCCTATCAAGTGAACAAAATAAAATATTCGTGGCTTTGGAATTATTTTGTGCAATAGTCTTTTGCTCAGTAGTCCACTGTACAAAACTAGTTGTGGGTTCAGAATATTTAGTTTGTGTGATATTCCAAGTGTCTAATCCTATTGGCTGTAAATATATTTTCATTCTGCATGCCCAATATGCATAGTTACTGCCATTAAAAAGTGGTAGTCTGGTAGTAGAGTGACCCTCTACAAATGAACTAGTGATAGTGTTAACAGAACAAGTGTTGGTAGCCATTTTTAAAACTTTTCAAAATTCAGATTATGAAAACTTTGAAAACCAATGCTCTGATACCAAATGTGAGAAATGAGGATTACGGATCTTAAAGCTGGAATAACACTAGAAGGGGGTGAATAGTGTTTTGTGGATTTTCTAAATCTTTTTGAAACTTATGTAATTAGTTCACCAACAAATGTAATTCACAAACACAGATATCACAGAATCATACACAGATACAAATACTAAATAAAAGCAGTAAAGGAAAGAACACACCAAGATTTTATACTGGTTCGGAGTTACCCTACATACAGTCTCGTACAATCGTACGGATTTCTTATCAAAATAATCTCCCGGATTACACTGTCGGTTTCAAGGCTACGAGGTACACCCTCCTGCATTCGAGTTTAGGGCAAACTCTCTTGATTTAAGCTGGCTATAAGATCACCTAATTGATTTCCGGAATACAATAAAACAATTTCTAAACTTTGTAAATATATTTGAATATAGTTTAAACATATAAAAGAGTTTAGAAAGTAATTTTAATATATATAATCTTAATCTATAAAGTGATTTAAAATCTAAGTATATGAATATTTTAAAGCTAAATATTTAAAATAAGAGATTGTTTATAAACAAGAACAATTTTGAAATCAAAATATTAAAAAATGATAAAAATAGTTTTGAGGCTATTTTAAACCAATAGCGATGTCTTTTTGAAAAGAAAGTTTTGAAAACATTTTTTAAAACAAGAGATATATTTTTGAAAAGCATTTTTATAAAATTAGTGGATATCAAAATAGGACCACTATATGTTCCACTGGATATTGCCGTGGGTTTCATCCCACTAGGGTTCCATCACTTTAACAGACTCGGAGTGGATTCCATTCTACAAGTAAATTTCAAATAAAGATGTAAGCACCTTCAAGAAGTTTTAACATAATTCTAGACTCAATACTTATCTTGTACTATTGAAATCTTAAACTCTTGATATCTTGATACTCATGAGTCTTCAATCTTGATATCTTCAGTCTTAAATCTCTATACTGTACAGTCTTCATTCTTGGTACCTGCATGTATATATTCTGCATATACATATATATATAAACCATAACGTTAGTATTTATATTTCGTAACAACTCCTAAGGTTGTTGTCTTCAAAACCACCATCTCAAGAACTAACAATTATTACTTCAAGATCTGAGATAAAATAGTGACTAATGATACATCTAATTTAGGTTGTAAGTATACTCATGTCCATGATATGTTAACTTAAAAATATATCAATTAGCCCTAAGATATTAAATTACAAAAGTCAAGGACTACAAAATAAAAAACATATAATAAAAATAACATAACAAACAAGCCAATGTTATTCTAGCCTAGATTAACATAAATATTATTTTGCATATCACAAAATAATTCAATTTGATCAAAAATTAAATGAGAAAAAATACTTTTGGATTTGAAGATATAATTTTTATAACGAGATAATAAGAACGCGTGGAAAACTAGAAGAGTGCTTAAAACCAGTTAATTATATCTAAAATCGATGATATAACAACACTAGAAATCGATAAATTAAGGTAATCGGATATGATTAATGAACAAAAAATAAAAATAAGCTTACTAGTTAATAATTTGTTAAAACATGAAAGAATTAGGAGAATTTTAGAGAGCTTAAAATTTTATTGATGGATTGCAAGTTTAGAATATTTGTTAAAGCGAAAAAGAAGAAGATGTAGGATGTTAACATTAAAAACGTTAATCAATTAGCAAGAGTTGTATTGAGTAATCAATTAGCAAGAGCTGTGTTGAGTCGGAGCATTCTGCTTTCAATCATGGGTGAAGTATCCTCGACTGTGATTTTGCTGCCAAGGAATCATTTCGGCTGCTATAATTCTCACACTCTCTATGTCCTCCTCGTGTTCGACTTCTCTAAATACTTCGATTGCATTAAATGGAACTTCATCCTTGACACCCTTGAACACCACTACTTCCCTGATAGGTGGACTGGTTGCATCAAGCCTATTCTCTATTCGAGCAAGTCTTCCATCATGGTTAATGGTATTGGTGGAAATTTAATTAAGTCCGCTCACAGTCTACTTCAAGGTGACCCCTTATCTCCCCTCCTCTTTATGCTTGTAGCTGATTTTTTTAATAGAATGAATAAGCTAGCGATCTTCCACTCTCTTCTAGCTAGTATTGGTCTCCCCAACTTGAACTTCAGGATTTCCAATGTCCAATGCGCTGATAACACTATCCTTTTTGCTTCCCCCTCTCTAGCCCATATCCATAACTTTAAGCTACTCTAATCCTTTATATTAATTTCCGGCCTCACTAACTTCTCCAAAAGTTTAGTCATCATGGTTGGGAGCTGATCATCTTGGCCCCTCCATTTCTTTGGCTCTCAACTGCAAACTTGATCATTTCCCTATCACATATCTTGGCATCACCACCCATCCCTTCAAGCTTCTGCATAATGATTGACAACCGATCATATCTACAATTTCCAACTGCCTAGCTACCTGGAAAGCTTCTTCATTCTCTAAGTTTGGGATTCTTATTCTTGTTAAATTGATCCTGTCTGCCATCCTCACTTATTGGCTCTCATTTCAAAAATTTCATAACTGGGTTATTGTCAAGATTGATCAACTTCGACGAAACTTCCACTAGCACAGTTCCTCTACTAACAATCTCATGAGCTGGCACTTGGTTTGCAAATCCAACTTGTTAGGGAGGTTTAGGGATCCCTGACATCATTTCAACGTAGCTCTCCTAGCCAAATGGATATGGAGATGAATCTTTGATGAAACCACTATTCAGAAATCATGGATCCTACTTAAATACTATAGATTGCATCCCTTTGGAATCTTCCACTCGAACCTTGTTGGCAAACCCTCCTCATTCTAGCTGATGTTGTTTCTTCGTCCTTTTGCGTCAAATCGTACGTTACTATCAGAATTGTAATGGAGACAACTGCAACCTTTGGTGGGACTCCTGGATCAACGACTCTCCTCTTCGCCTTACTCTACTAGATCTCTTTGATTCTGTCAACAACCTCTCCACCTCCATAAGTGAGGCCATTAAGCTTGGGCTTAGCAATTTCCACTTCCAAAATCTTAAAACCAATTTCAAAATACCGGAATTCAATTCTCAAATTTCAAATTTAACTCTACAGTTATAAATCATTTTTATATAAATCAATTTCTTATAATTTTTCAAAATTTCAAATCCTTTCAAAACCTTATTATATATAACATTTCTTATTTGCTTTATATATATAGGTATATAATCCTTATCGAAAACATTTTCACTTTATATATATAAAAAATCATAGTTATCAAAATAAAATTTCGGTATAAACAATTTCAAAAATACAAACAAAACCCGATTTTCAAAGGATGATTCAAGAATGGATTTCAAAACAAAGATAGCGATTTAATTTAGAGGAACTCCAATCAATAGAATCCTGATTCGAAGATAGACTCGATCGAAGATGAGATAATTAAATTACAAAATAGAAGATGGATATACTTCTATAAATCACGGGCGACCTTTACCGGTCAACCGTGATTCCAAAATTAGATCGGTGTAGAATTCTGAGGCAATTCGACATTCGATCGCCAGAGATATAGAATTCGGCATAACAAGATATAGCAGCATCGTAAACCGAGGATGCAGAAATCTTCGGTGACTCAATGCCAATTGAAAAGGAGTTTTCACCCCCTTTATAAATCATTCAGTGGAGTTATGGGATACTCTGAAATCAAACGAATATAAATAGGGAGAGACAGAATGAATTCCGGAACCGAGGGACATTCCAAAATTCAAAGGAAATCGAGTCAAAAGAAAGAGATTCAACTAGAGCGAAAGTGATTCTGTAAATAAATTTACCATATATGTTAAGTTTTGCCTAGAGCTAAAGCTCTGATACCAACTGTAATGACCGCTATTTTGGACCATTCAAATCGACAATAAAACCATACATATCTGACTTGAATAATTCAAAATACCGAATTGTTAATTAAAATTTGGCAAAACTTAAAATATACAGTAAATAAATCAATCACGGATCACAGAGTAATATAATGCAGCGGAATAGATAAAGAATAGTAGTTCATGAAGCTACTATATGCATCAGAATTAGAAAAATACAACCGAATAGTTCAAATGCAGTGAAGTCTCCAATGCAACAGATGGCTTCTCTGAACCAATCAACTGGAAAGGCTGGAATCTGAATTGATAGTTGGATTTCCAAATGAAGCTCACTCCAAATGTGAGTCTCAAATGTTGTATCACTCAGTCTGAACCTAGCGTAAAGCAAAACACAAAACACTCAAGTCAGGATTAACATTCTTATATCAATAAATCCAACTCAAGTGAAATATTAACTGAAATACAAATAACTTAAAGGATGTTTGGGATAACCATCCTCTAAGGGTCCATGGAACTTTCTACAAGGTAGAAATATACACTATAACACCATGGTCATTTCAGCTTAATTTATACTTCAAAACCAAATCTCATTTTCACTTCAAATATCTCTATATTTCCCAAAATAGTATTTATATATATTAAATAATTTATACAGTAAAGTATTTTCAATTTCCTCAACTTAACAAATCGTTCCAACATCAACCCGACCTTCCCATTCAAATTAAATTCAATCTCAATTTATCAGTTTAAATTCAACTCAATTTCTAAAATAACCACTTAAATTTTATCGATCTCAAATTCGGATTTATAATCACAAATACCCCTTTATATTTCCATATATTTCAAAACTTTAAGTATTCAACGTTTCATCTAAATTTTCATTCAATTTAGTTTCCTAAATAATAAATTCGTATTTAGTTCAACCTAAATTTTCATTTTAATTCAATTTAGTTGCTAAATAACAAATTCAACTACGTTGATTTCAAATACAGATCCGAATCTCAACATAAACCATTTAAATTCCAATATAGTTCAAGGCTTTAATATTTAAATGTTCTATATAACAGTTTCATGTAGATCTCGATTTAACCTCATTATTATTTAGTCTTGAAATACTCCCTCATTAGATTCAATATCATTTAAGTAACCTTAAATTACATTTTACTCAATATTTTCTTTAATTTATTTAAACGTGAAATATTCATTAAATCACTTAAATAAAAAATCCAGTTATAAAATCATAATTTCCCATTCAAAAATTTCAAATCTATTTAATTAAATAAATACTTATTTAAATACCATTTTATAAACCCAAATTTGTCTCCCAATCTTATTATTCAATTTATTACAAGAGAATCAATTTGAAATATAGGTTTACATAAATACTTAACCATATTATATGTATTAAATCAAACATTACTACTAAATCTATATATACAATTTTCATTTATATAATATCTTAAGAATCGAATTTATTAAACCATATATTTCTTTCCAAAATTATAGAAATTATTTTCAAAATATTTATATGGACCAATGGTGTTTGTATATATTTCCTATCATATAGTCAAGTGCTACGGATATTTATCATTTCAGTCCGTATTCTAAATATATACGGGTGGATATCATTTCAACCCGTAACCCCAAATTCAATTAAATGAAAATCGCTTGGGTTTATCATTTCAACCCATAACGATTTTCTCCTATTCTAAAGTCTGTTCGGGTATGTATCATTTCAACCCATAGTGATTTCTAAACTACAGGGAACTTGCAGAGTGATAACAGAAAATACAATAAAATAACAGGCATATATCATCAATAACAATATAATATAAACAATAGGATATGGTGTCATATCCCGTAGGTGAAAATTACAGATAATAGCGTATATAGCAAATTTAAATAACTACAGCAGCATATTTCAATTGTCGTTTCAGTTGAAATCAAATTTAATGAATAAAAAAATGTTAATCGTAAGTGATTTCTCACCTTTCGAGGCTAGAGAATATAGAAGGAGACACAGATACGCACACTGATGCAGACACTGAAATTAAATTTCAAATCCAAGCGAAGCAAAATCGACACGAATTCAACGATCAAAGCTGATTGGCTTGAATTGATGAAACGGATCAGATCAGAACTGGAACGATGAAGATAAATGGTATAAGCGAACTTTTATAACCACCTATAACTATATATACACATATGAAATTTATATTCTAAGTTTAAACATCACAAATTTAATTTACATGTTTTTCAAACATATAAATAAATAAATAAATAAATCTTACATTTTTTTTTAAATCAACATACACTTAAAAAAAATATACTAACACCTTTATACTAAACTTATATAACTAGTGTGTATATATTATCAAACAGATAAAATAAATGTTTAAATATGAATACCTAAAAGAAAACTTTTTATATATATATTACTATTTATATATATATATATATATATATTAAATGTTATATATATATATATATATAATTTAAATCCATCCATATTTTTACATTCAATAACATATTATATTCAACCTATATAAATTTCCAAATTATATATGTGTATTAAAATAATTTATAAAGTAGAGTATTTATAGAATCATCTTAAATCCAAAATAGTATAAATATAATACCGTAACAAAATATATACAATCATCAACTAAATAAATCAGTACCACATAGAAACCCATATGGTAACAAACCGCATAATATACATATATTAAAGTATTTTATATAGTCTGTGACAAAACAAATATATGACTTACATAAGCGAATAACCATATTATAGGAAACCTGGTATCAACAAATAGAAGCTGACCCATATTAAAATATAAAACACAATATATATATATATATATATATATATATATATTCTTATTAAAAATGAAAGATACTTATTTTACAGTATGTTCCCTTCAAAATGTCACATACACAATTCAAAATATTAACATGACTTATAAGCTGTGAGGAAAATCAAATAGAAACTATATATAAATATGCACTCTCATGTTATGAAAATAAACTTTTGAAACAATAGTATTCAATACTTACATAAATAGTATGTATATCACAACTAACAAAAAACAAAAAAAAACATGTAATTACGAATATAAATCAAAACATATATGTGCTTACACGCCTATACCTCACTGATCAAACAGAAGCAACCAGAAGGCGAGGTGATGGGTTTCATTTGATGAGGAGGTTTGGAAGAAAGGTGAAGTGGCGGATGCAAATAATGGTAACTGCCGCATGCTTCAGTTTGCTTTTTTTCCAAAGAAAAGTAGGGAGGGGAATGAACAGATCTAGAGAAAAGAGAAGTGAAAGTGAAAATAAATAGGGGTGAACCGCATGTTTTCAGGCAAATATAACAGAAGAAAATGAATAGGCAATCAAATTTTAAGTGAATAAATAAATAAAAGTGATTGTAACGGTCAACCCTTGATTTGGTGAAAATAATTGTAGCAATTAATAAAAGAAATGAATAGCAATGGTCACGTTGCTTGATTCAGCTGACCCATAAAAGCAAATTATTTAAAATTTAAACGGTAGGAAACGTAAAAAAACGTACCACCATAAAATGAAATTGATAACGTCTGTGCATTGATTCCGCAATATTTATTAAAGCAATTGATTGATGTGCGTTTAAATTTGAACGGAAGGAAAGAGAAAAGTCACAATTAAAGGTAAGCTTTAAATTTTTAATAAATACAAAATGTTTCTAAGTTTATACGTTTATAACTTTCCAGCAATAGTGTATATATATAATGAATGGTCATAAAGAAAGAAGTGGAAACAGGGAGCGTAGGAAAGGAAAGGTTAGAAAAATAAAATTTTGTTGAGAAATGAATATTTGCGTGAGTTATATATGTTTGATCAGAGAGGTAGCGTGATTTAAGGAGAAGAAAGAACGGCAATAGATCAACTTGCTTTGAAATGGAAAGGAAATTAAACTAGCATTGATTTTTAATGAGCAGTTATAGGCAAGAAATAAGATATTGATAAAAAAAGGCCACGATTTTGATTGAGCACTGATTTTTCTTGTTATACACGGTTACTAGATTTTTAAAATTTTTTAAGCAAATGGGTTTCGAAATTAAAGCAGAAGAAACGGTCAGCTAAGATTAGATTTTGGAATAAGATTTTTAAACAATACTAAATGCGTTTAAAATTTAAAGCTCGTGTTGATGGGAACAATGGCAAGAAATTAAAAAGGCGAACGGTTATAAAATTTGTAAATAAAGTTGCTATTAAATCAGGAGAGTAAAAGGAAAGTGAATAACATTAGAATGCGTACAACAGACGCGGCGATTTTTGTCCAAAAAAAATGAAAATAACGGATTTAAATTTTATACGTTTTCTTGTATGTGTATATACATTATTTATTCCATCAAATAATGCGCCTTTTAAATGCGAAATTAAACAGTTTATTTATACACAAAGTTTTGAAAATTTATTACTTATATAAAAATATGATTTGTTTACACATTTACTAAGAAATTTATTTCAAAAATGTATATAAGTAAAATATAAAATATTAAATTTTTAAAAGTATAAAATCAATTTTTTTAAAGAACAAAAGGTGAAATAAACGTTGTTACGAATATATTAAATTAAACCAAAAGATTAAAGATTAAAAATTTAAAGATTTATAACTTCCAAAAAAATGTTAAGTTTTAACCAAAATAAGAATTTTAGAATTTTCACACTAATAAAAATCTTGGGTGATTATTTATAATTAAATTTAGACAATCAAATTTTCGAAAATAAAACCCAAGAGTTATAAATAAAGAATAAAATATTGCTAAAATTTAGGCTGTTACACTCTCCCCCGCTCAAAACTTTTCGTCCCCGAAAAGGAAGAAGGTAGGAGAATTAAAATAACTAGAAAGAAAATAGATTGAAAGACAAGATAAACAATAAATTTTAAAATTTTATAAATTTTACATGAAATATTCATTTGAAAACTTCACTTGGAAATCAATTTTCTTTAATACTTTTTTTTAACTACTTTATCTTAAGATACTTTCAACATTATAGATACATCAATAATCGTTTTATTTAAACATGTTTTATTAAATTAATAACTTTAAAATATTTATAACACTAAAATTTTCTATTAAATAATGTAGTATACAAATAAGCAATATTTAAAAAGGATATATCCGACAAGGGAGGAAGGTAGATTTGGAAAACAGAATCAAGGTGAATAACTAAACTGAGCAGATAAGGTAGATGCAAGGAATAGTACCGGGCACGAATAATTAATCTAGAACCATAAGAATTTAAATTTCAAATATTAATTCAAAATTTCTTTGTTGGGAAAAATACTTTTATAATAAATACCTTTATAATAATACTTTTATAATAAAATACTATTATATCGAAATAGATTTTCCTTTCGAAAATACTTTTATAACTCGATGTTTCAACAAGTTTATCCTCGTTCTTGCAGACTCTGGCCATGCGTTGATCAGGCGCAAAGCTAGAATTCTTCAAGTACTTAGTAGACTTGTTTCAACACCCAGTGAAAATACTTGAAAAACCTTTAAAACAGATATGGAAAGTACAATCCAAACAAAACAACCAAACCAAAACCTTTGTCCGACCATGGTTCGTAGATACACAATGGTTACGCCTGGATCTCCCAGGAAACAATCTGTATCCATAAGCTTTCTCAGCCCTGCGAGTTACGCCATGATGACTAGTAGAGTGCAGGATACACAATGGTTACGCCTGGGTCCCCCAGGAAACAATCTGTTACCCTAGGCTGTCTCAGCCAGGCAGTTTCGCTACTATTCGCGACCTACACAGATTGCAGGATACACAATGGTTACGCCTGGATCCCCTAGGAAACAATCCGTACCCCTAGGCCAGACTCAGCCAGGAAATTGCGCTATGCAGTCGCGAGAGAAAAAAACCATGGGTTACGTCACGGTGGGAACACTCGAGTATTACATCCGGAAAACCAAAATCAGAGAGAATAATATCGATAGAATGAATCCACGATATGGCCACAAAGCGGATATCAAGCAGAAGGCACTTTCCATATCTTTACTTCGAAAATATATATTATATAGTACCTTTTCAAATCACTTTCAAATATCGTACTTATATAAAGTCCATATATATAGGATTCCATTTTTCCCAAATCGAATACTTTCCAAAATCAATAGTAGATCAACTCATACTTATATAGACTTCGATTATATAAAATCTCTTTCCAAATTGAGTACCTTTCAAATCAATAGATTTCAAATCAACTTCATACTTATACAATCCATTTTATATAAGTTCGACCACTCCCAAATCAAGTGCTTAATAATATAAGGTTCTCAAATTTCAAATCATTTCAATATCAATTTAGTTTCAAAATCATATATGATTTCACCAAATTTTCTTCCAAATTAAATATCTAAATTTCAAAGTTTCCAAAATAATAGGTTTAGAAAATTATCCCATTTTCCAAATTAAAATAATTCAAATCAAACAAATTCATTTTCAAAAATCACCATATAATTACTGGTTTTTAATTCCAATTTAATTTCAAAACCAAATATTTTCCCAAAATCAATTATACTCAAAATAATTTCCAAATTTATAATTATCCCTTTAAAACTTTTAAACTATCTATTTCTATTTGAAATATCCAATTTACCTTTCTGAAAACCATTATTCAAAACTATTTTTTTAAATACATTTTAAAACTAAACTTATATTCTTTATCAAACATTTTATACTCCTCGAAATTTCTTAGCTTTGAAAATTTAATCTCGATTTGGAAGTGCTCGAACATCCAAAATAGTTAGGCAAATCAAATTTCCAAATTCAAGAGTTGAAAATCAACATAAATCAAATAATCAATTTCAATAGATAGGATTATACTAAATCAAATCCGAAACTCAAGGACTGAATACCGGTCTCACTTTATATTTTTTCAAATATATACATACGCCTTTCGAAAATATCAAATTATACTTCGGAATTTGAAATCAAAAATGGTTTTACAAAATCACTCGCATAGCGAAGCTATTAAAGTGGCCTCTTCCCCACTTTGAAACTCGAAAATCAATGTCGATGATGCGTGCACTCATTACGGAAATTATTTTCCAGCGACATAAGTGAGTTCTGGACTTCTATTTTCTTGAAAACTTCTTTGAAATTTCTTCAAAATTATTGGAATTCTTTTGAACTCATTTGAGACATTTCTTATTCGAAAAAATACTTTTAAATCGTATTATTTTTATATATTTTCGAAAATCTTAAAACCAATTTCAAAATACCGGAATTCAATTCTCGAATTTCAAATTCAACTCTACAGTTATAAATCATTTTTATATAAATAAATTTCTTATAATTTTTCAAAATTTCAAATCCTTTCAAAACATTTTTATATAGAATAACATTTCTTATTTGCTTTATATATATAGGTATATAATCCTTATCGAAAACATTTTCACTTTTATATATATAAAAAAATCATTGTTATCAAAATAAAATTTCGGTATAAACAATTTCAAAAATACAAACAAAACCCGATTTTCAAAGGATGATTCAAGAATGGATTTCAAAACAAAGATAGCAATTTAATTTAGAGGAACTCCAATCAATAGAATCCTGATTCGAAGATAGACTCGATCGAAGATGAGATAATTAAATTACAAAATAGAAGATGGATATACTTTTATAAATCACGGGCGACCTTTACCGGTCAACCGTGATTCCAAAATTAGATCGGTGTAGAATTTTGAGGCAATTCGACATTTGATCGCCAGAGATATAGAATTCGGCATAAGAAGATATAGCAGCATCGTAAACCGAGGATACAGAAATCTTTGGTGAGTCAATGCCAATTGAAAAGGAGTTTTCACCCCCTTTACAATTCTTTCAGTGGAGTTATGGGATACTCCGGAATCAAACGAACATAAATAGGGAGAGGTAGAATGAATTTCGGAACCGAGGGACATTCCAAAATTCAAAGGAAACCGAGTCAAAAGGAAGAGATTCAACTCGAGAGAAAGTGATTCTGTAAATAAATTTACCACATATGCTAAGTTTTGCCTAGAGCCAAAGCTCTGATACCAACTGTAACGACCTGCTATTTTGGGCCATTCAAATCGACAATAAAACCATACATATCTGACTTGAATAATTCAAAATACCGAATTGCTAAATAAATTTTGGCAAAACTTAAAATATACATTAAATAAATCAATCATAGATCACAGAGTAATATAATGCAGCGGAATAGATAAAGAATAGTAGTTCATGAAGCTACTATATACATCAGAGTTAGAAAAATACAACCGAATAGTTCAAATGCAGTGAAGTCTCCAATGCAACAGATGACTTCTTTGAACCAATCAACTGGAAAGGCTGGAATCTGAATCGATAGTTGGATTTCCAAATGAAGCTCCAAACTCCAAAGGTGAGTATCAAATGCTGTATCACTCAGTCTGACCCGAGCGTAAAGCAAAACACATAACACTCGAGTCAGGATTAACATCCTTATATCAATAAATCCAACTCAAGTGAAATATCAACTGAAATACAAATAACTTAAAGGATGTTTGGTATAACCATCCTCTAAGGGTCCATGGAACTTTCTACAAGGTAGAAGTATAATCTATAACACCGTGGTCATTTCAGCTTAATTTATACTTCAAAACCAAATCTCATTTTCACTTCAAATATCTCTATATTTCCCAAAATAGTATTTATATATATTAAATAATTTATACAGTAAAGTATTTTCAATTTCCTCAACTTAACAAATCGTTCCAACATCAACCCGACCTTCCCATTCAAATTAAATTCAACCTCAATTTATCACTTTAAATTCAACTCAATTTCTAAAATAACCACTTAAATTTTATCGATCTCAAATTCGGATTTATAATCACAAATAACCCTTTATATTTCCATATATTTCAAAACTTTAAGTATTCAACGTTTCATCTAAATTTTCATTCAATTTAGTTTTCTAAATAATAAATTCAAATTTAGTTTAACCTAAATTTTCATTTTAATTAAATTTAGTTGCTAAATAACAAATTCAACTACGTTGATTTCAAATACAGATCCGAATCTCAACATAAACCATTCAAATTCCAATATAGTTCAAGGCTTTAATATTTAAATGTTCTATATAACAGTTTCATATAGATCTCGATTTAACCTCAATATTATTTAGTCTTGAATACTCCCTTATTAGATTCAATATCATTTAAGTAACCTTAAATTACATTTTACTCAATATTTTCTTTAATTTATTTAATCGTGAAATATTCATTAAATCACTTAAATTAAAAATCCAGTTATAAAATCATACCCTTTAAATTTCCCATTCAAAAATTTCAAATCGATTTAATTAAATAAATCCTTATTTAAATACCATTTTTATAAACCCAAATTTATCTTCCAATCTTAATTATTCAATTTATTACATGAGAATCTATTTGAAATATAGATTTACATAAATACTTAACCATATTATATGTATTAAATCAATCTAATTTAAATCAAATATTACTACTAATCTATTTATACAATTTTCATTTATATTTAAGAATCAAATTTATTAAACCATATATTTCTTTCTAAAATTATAGAAATTATTTTCAAAATATTTATATGGACCAACAGTGTTTGTATATATTTCCTATCATATAGTTAAGTACTAAAGATATTTATCATTTCAATCCGTATACTAAATATATACGGGTGGATATCATTTCAACCCGTAATCCCAAATTCAATTAAATGAAAATCGCTTGGGTTTATCATTTCAACTCACAACGATTTTCTCCTATTCTAAAGTCTGTTCGGGTATGTATCATTTCAACCCATAGTGATTTCTAAACTACAGAGAACTTGCAGAATGATAATAGAAAATACAATAAAATAACAGGCATATATCATCAATAACAATATAATATAAACAACAGGATATGGTGTCATATCCCGCAGGTGAACAGTTACAGATAATAGCATATATAACAAATTCAAAAAACCACAGCAGCATATTTCAATTGTCGTTTCAATTGAAATCAAATTTAATGAACAAAAAAATGTTAATCGTGAGTGATTCCTCACCTTTCGAGGCTAGAGAATATATAAGGAGACATGGATACGCACACTGATACAGACACTGAAATTAAATTTCAAATCTAATCAAAGCAAAATCGGCACGAATTCAACGATCAAAGATGATTGGCTCGAATTGATGAAACGGATCAGATCAGAAATGGAACGATGAAGATAAACGGTATAAGCGAACTTTTATAACCACCTATAACTATATATAAACATATGAAATTTATATTCTAAGTTCAAACATGACAAATTTAATTTACATGTTTTTCAAACATATAGATAAATAAATAAATCAAGCTTACATTTTTTTAAAAAATCAACATACACTTAAAAAAATACTAACACCTTTATACTAAACTTATATAACTAGTGTATATATATTCTCAAACAGATAAAATAAATGTTTAAATATGAATACCTAAAAGAAAACTTTTTATATATATATAACTATTTATATATATATTAAATGTTATATATATAATTTAAATCCATCCATATTTTTACATTCAATAACATATTATATTCAACCTATATAAATTTTCAAATTATATAAGTGTATTAAAATAATTTATAAAGTAGAGTATTTATAGAATCATCTTAAATCCAAAATAGTATAAATATAATACTGTAACAAAATATATACAATCATCAACTAAATAAGTCAGTACCACATAGAAACCCATATGGTAACAAACCGCATAATATACATATATTAAAGTATTTTATATAGTCTGTAACAAAACAAATATATGACTTACATAAGCGAATAACCATATTATAGGAAACCTGATATCAACAAATAGAAGCTGACCCATATTAAAATATAAAACACAATATATATATATATATATATATACATATATATTCTTATTAAAAATGAAAGATACTTATTTTATAGTATGTTCCCTTCAAAATGTCGCATACATAATTCAAAATATTAACATGACCTATAAGCTGTGAGGAAGATCAAATAGAAACTATATATAAATATGCACTGTCATGTTATGAAAATAAACTTTTGAAAAAATAGTATTCAATACTTATATAAATAGTATGTATATCACAACTAACAAAACGAAAAAAAAAACAAAAAAAAACATGTAATTACGAATATAAATCAAAACATATATGTGCTTACACGCCTACACCTCACTGATCAAACAGAAGCAACCGGAAGGCGAGGTGATGGGTTTCATTTGATGAGGAGGTTTGGAAGAAAGGTGAAGTGGCGGATGCAAATAATGGTGACTGCCGCATGTTTCAGTTTGCTTTTTTTTTTCAAAGAAAAGTAGGGAGGGGAACGAACAGATCTAGAGAAAAGAGAAGTGAAAGCGAAAATAAATAGGGATGAACCGCATGTTTTCAGGCAAATATAACGGAAGAAAATGAATAGGCAACCAAATTTTAAGTGAATAAATAAATAAAAGTGATTGTAACGGTCAACCCTTGATTTGGTTAAAATAATTATAGCAATTAATAAAAGAAATAAATAGCAACGGTCACGTTGCTTGATTCAGCTGACATATAAAAGCAAATTATTTAAAATTTAAACGGCAGGAAACGTAAAAAAACATACCACCATAAAATGAAATTGATAACGTCTGTGCATTGATTCCGCAACATTTATTAAAGCAATTGATTGATGTGCGTTTAAATTTGAACGGAAGGAAAGGGAAAAGTCACAATTAAAGGTAAGCTTTAAATTTTTAATAAATACAAAACGTTTCTATGTTTACACGTTTATAACTTTCCAGCTGTATTGTATATATATAATAAATGGTCATAAAGAAAGAAGTGGAAACAGGGAGCGTAGGAAAGGAAAGGTTAGAGAAAAAATAATTGTTGAGAGATGAATATTTGCGTGACTTATATAGGTTTAATCAGAGAGGTAGCGTGATTTAAGGAGAAGAAAGAACGACAATAAATCAACTTGCTTTGAAATGGAAAGGAAATTAAACTAGCGTTGATTTTTAATGAGCAGTTATAGGCAAGAAATAAGATAATGATAAAAAAAAAGGCCAAGATTTTGATTGAGCACTGATTTTTCTTGTTATACACGGTTACTAGATTTTTAACAAATTTTAAGCAAATGAGTTTTGAAATTAAAGCAGAAGAAATGGTCAGCTAAGATTAGATTTTGGAATAAGATTTTTAAACAATACTAAATGCGTTTAAAATTTAAAGCTCGCGTTGATGGGAACAATGGCAAGAAATTAAAAAACGGTTATTAAATTTGTAAATAATGTTCCTATCAAATTAGGAGAGTAAAAGAAAGAGAATAAAATTAGAATGCTTACAACAGACGCAGTGATTTTTGTCCAAAAAAAATGAAAATAACGGATTTAAATTTTATATGTTTTTTATATGTGTATATACATTACTTATTCTATCAAATAACATGCATTTTAAACGCGAAATTAAACAGTTTATTTATACACAAAGTTTTGGAAATTTATTACTTATATAAAAATATGATTTGTTTACACATTTACTTAGAAATTTATTTCAAAAATGTATATAAATAAAATATAAAATTTTAAATTTTTAAAAGTATAAAATCAATTTTTTAAAGAACAAAAGGTGAAATAAACGTTGTTACGAATATATTAAATTAAACCAAAAGATTAAAAATTAAAAATTTAAAGATTTATAACTTCAAAAAAATGTTAAGTTTTAACCAAAATAAGAATTTTAGAATTTTCACACTAATAAAAATCTTGGGTGATTATTTATAATTAAATTTAGACAATCAAATTTTTGAAAAGTAAAATCCCAGAGTTATAAATAAAGAATAAAATATTGTTAAAATTTGGGTTGTTACACTTTCCGCCCAGTGGTAAATTCTATGTCGGCTCCCTCTATAGCCACCTCAATGACTATAGTAGACACTTATCTTATCTTAGGTCGTGGAACTGTAAGGTCCCCTAGAGAGTTAAGTTCCTCATGTGGTTCCTTATTCACAAAAAGATTAACACTAAAGACAGCTTAATCCCTAAAGGCCTCAATATTGATTCCATCTGTCTTATGTGCTGCTCCATCCCTGAAAGTATCAACCACCTTTTCTTTGACTATGATTTGGCATTCTTTGTTTAGGTTGCTTGTGTTGTTCAACTTCTCCCCACGATCCCCTTCCTTTCTTCCTTTTTTGATCTTTATAAATCTAACTCTCAGCAAGTCGATGCCCTCCTTTTAGCTTCCAACTGGGTTATTTAGGCCGAGAGGAATGCTGGACGCTTAAATTATAACACAAGTCCTACCTTGAAATTATGCCACAAGATTTTGCATTTTTTTCTCTATTTGGACACGTCAATGCTCCCTCTCACTTTAGATTAGACTAGGAAACTTATAGCTGCACAATGAGTCCGTCAATAGCTGCGATGCAGTTCAACCATTCATTCCTGGTGATGTCGACCACTCTGATGTCAATTAGCTCTGTGTGTACTTGGCTTTTTAGGCTGTTGGAAATGGCTCTCTTCGCAATGCTATGATTTTTGGTTTAGTTGCTCTATTTTTCTAATTATTTGTATTATGTTGCTTGTAATTTTCTATGCTGGTGTGATCTATTCCACCCAACTATAGTCTTACCTCATTTTGTTGCCACTGATCTGCAATGTTGATTGGAAGATTTTTTTTTGTTTCACATTTAGTTGTGTAGTTGCACAAAACGCATTTGTTTCTTATAAAAAAAATGTTAATCGGTTTTAATCATCGACTTAATCATTAAAGTAAAATTCCACCATCTAAAATAAGTAATGACGAAAACAATAATATTAATTTTCTTCTAAAAATGCGAACCATTTCACATAGAAAAAGAGAAGCTAAGTTAGAATTAGCTAATGCCAGGTAAACACGTGGATGTTGCATTAAATGTAATGAATCAATAGGTAAAAAGTATGTAAGACCTTCGGCAAAAACAACAACCATCTCTTAGTTTAAAACATGCTTTATAACAAGGTAAAGAAAAATTCATTTATTTTGGGGGAGGAACAATGCCTATTTTTTTAGGACAACTTTTGTCCCTTCATTACGTAAAATTGATAGGAAAAGCAATTAATACCGAAGGGATGAATATTGGTCTAACTGAAAGTATGTTTTTGAATGATCATACACTATAAAAACACAAAAATAACAACTGGTCAAAAGGCATAAACATAGAAAGGATTTATGCTCAATTCCATGTTATTTATGCAGATCTAACCATGTTATGCATGTAAAATTACCCGACACTGAATGTTGAAGGTTTCCAATAATAAAAAGTTTACAGGTGATAAGGAATTAGCAAAAATAAAAAGGGATATATGTAACACCCCGTAAATGGAATGATAATTATTTAAAGAGAATTAATAAATAATTATTAAAGCCCAAAAATAACTTTTTTGAAAATGTCAAAAGTTGGCTATGAAACTTGCACCATTGTGTTCGTAGTGATTTTTTGATCAATTTTCATAAATAAAATTTTACGATCGGAGTTCAAATGAAAAAATTAATAATGTTTGAAGTTTTTGGATCAGAAATAATTCAAAAGCAATTAAGAAAATAAATATTAATGACTTGGCATTAAAATGGGAAGTTAAATACAAATGTTAATTAAGAGCGCTCAATCGAATCAAACCAAATTTAGGGAGCATGTAAGTAAACAAATTGAACGCGGAAATAAATAAGCAGCAATAACACATTAATGTAAACATTAGATGTAAATCTTATCGATAAGTAATTGGCTATGTTAGTTCAAATCAAATTAGATATTAAAGGAAACTAATCAAAGAAGATCAAAGTTAAATCAAATTAAATGAAATAGGTCGATCGTAGAAGGAAATAAACCGATCTAAATAATTTAATTATATAAATAGCAACTGGTTGATATTAGCCTAGTCAACCTCAGTGGTCGACGACCTATACATGAGTGGTCGACCGGTCGTTGATTGCGACTGCACATTGAATCTAGGCCGACGGTTCGGATTTAATAAATTAAAACCTAACGGATAAAGTTGATTTGGGGGCCTATAAATACCAGCCTCAACCTCATTTTTCTTCTCATATTTTCTAAATCAAAATGCAAAGCTCAATCATTTTCTTTCCTCCACAAATTCTAGAAAACATAGAAATCCCAAAATAGTATATTATATACGATATGTGGAGAATATCATAAAATAAAAGAGAAGAAGCATAAGGGGTGAATTGATTCTACAAAGAAGAGATAAATTCTAAATCCAAAACTTTACAGCTATGTTAATTCAAATCTCTTATTGGATCTTTAATTCTAATAAATTTGTATACATTTCAATACATATTTTGGTAGAAGAAAAGAGAGTCAAATAAAAAGGATGGATTTAAATCTGGAGATTTGGAAGCTTAGAGCTAAGTGAGAAATTATATATTTTTATGTAATATTGGATTTATATCATTGTAAATCCATATCTTGTGTACCTAAATATAATTTTGGAGTTGTAGGCTTAACAATATACATGTAATGAATTTGAAAACCATGCCCATATTTTCTATGAATTGTTAACTTTTATTAAAATATTTCATATACTTGAATCCAGAAAGTAAGGATGAAAGTAGTCCCTAAATTAATGAGATTATTAGTAATTTCAAGTTTGTTAGTTAAATGTTATATGTTAGTAAACACGAATTAGAAGTTACTAAGATTTGGATTGGGATTTATGTAGTATTTTAATTCATTAGAATCAAGTGTGTTGCAATGTAGTTTTCTATAAATTATCCAGTTTTGTAAATGTGAATAAAAGCCTATTGTTTGAATTAACAAGGAATATCTAAAAGAAAGAGATGTATAAAATAGGGATGTTTACCGTATTTTGAACCGTCTATTTGAGTAATAACATACTTGTAATTTCAAATATATCACAAGTCCTTTTTTAGATAATTTATGGAAAATTATATTAACGTTTCCTTTTTGAAAGATGTAATTCCAACGCATTAAAATGCAAAAATCCCTAAGTATAAATCGAAGTATTGTAAGTAGAGATAATAACAATAATTCAATTATAAGTGTAACATATGCATAAGTTGGAAAATAATATTAAGTGATGAAATGTATGCAAAGCAACGAAATAAGTAATTAAAAAAACTACAATAATCAAAGAAAGATAGTAATAGTTGAAAAGAAACAATAGAATATACCTAGTAGTATCAACTGAAAGTTAAGTAGTAAAGGATATTTAATCTATTAAAGTAGAAGTAAGCGGTAATGGCATTTAAATGGTATTAATGAAACAAGAAGCAAGTTGAGTAAAAATAAATGAATACCAATAGTTGAACGGGAGGTGTAGTAATTTAATAAAATTTATATAGCCTCAAGTATGTGTTTATGATGAGTGTGAATTACTGAATCTAGTCAATAAATTAGATTAATTAAAAATGACGTAGTCATTAGTATATGTTGTAATGCGAGATCAATAATGTTGCAACAGAAGTATGCCCTCTAAAAGGGGCTACCAGCGGTTGTGTATCATTGTACTAGTGTGAGACATTACCAACTTTAGGATCAGTGGGATTATACATTCCATATAGGTGAAGGGAATATACCAGGGTAGGATGGTCCGCCCCAGTCGAAGCGTGAAAGGACCAAGTAGAGTCTGCTTCAACATTTTAAGGGTACATGTTAAGCAACCAAGTGGGCATTTTGCTGATTGCATTAGGCAATCTAAATGGGATGGTGAGCATAGGCTTGGCACTATGTCAACAAGGTTTGTGTCATATATGTGAAGAGTAGGGCCATACACATTGGTCGAGAGTGCCATCGGTCTAGAGCTATCAACAAAAAGACGAAGGTTACACCTAAATGGACTACGCGTCCTACAAGTGTAGATTACGTTTGGGACATGCATTGCCTCATTGTTATTTGTTAGTTAGTTTGTTTTAGAAGGAAAGGCTAGATAACACTTAATTGAAGTCTTTTAAATGAATAGGACAGTCTAAAGAGTCGAGTCCTTAATAATCCGTGGAGTTGAGTTCATGATTAGTCCGATGAATGGAGTCCTTAATATGAAATACGTAAAATAAGGCTAAATAGTTGTAATGCCATTATTAAGCACTAATGGGAAGATCCTCGATGTACGCGGATAAGACGATTTAGACACAGATGGTGGATACCTGGCGTGGTGCGAGTCATGGATACCGATGAATGTATCTTGGTCCAAAGGGGGGCTATAGTACTTTTATTTATACACACACACAAGCGCACATTCATATATGTTGTATACCTTGGGTAGGTGGGTTGTATCATATGCATATATGGAGTAAAGATGACTAAGTTTAAAAATAAGATATAATATGTAATGAAAAGCAATCGACACAAACTACTGTTATATATAAAGTATGTAACTTACCAATCACCAGGACATTGTTTTGCCCCCTCCGCATTACAATACACATGATAGACTTAGAGGGACAGGTACTGGTACGAGGCGGGAACGGTAGAAGGATAGATTTATTATGCATGCTCAGCACTACTAAGGGTACTAGGTACTAGAGGTAATAGCTTTGGTTAGTAATTATATGTTTCATTATATTTTACTATTCTACTGTGGGTTTTATCGATAATGCTCTGGTATAATTTTGTTTACTTACATAATACCAATACCAATGATCCGTACTTTTAGTGGACTTGGATTTTCGATATACCAAAAATCAGGCCGACTAAGGTGCGATTATTACATTTGGCATCAGAGCATAGGTTAGTCGATCTTAAGAATTAGGATATGCTGAGTGGACATAGTTGTATTTTTTTTCCTTTAATTATATATATTATAAGCCTATCTCTACAAATTCCAACGATAGAAGTAGTTGCAACCATATTCTGAAAGATTAATAAAGTATGCATTGAAACAATAAATGAAGTTGATGATATACACCTATCCCACTTACCCATGGGAAGTAGGTTTTATTGGAATGTGTGAGTTAAGAAGAGAATGAATATGACATATGGTAGATTCCCTGAAGCTGCATAGTACTTGACTCCCTTCTAGAGCACAAATCGCCCTATGGTTGTATGTCCCTGTAAAATTGTCAATTGATGATGTGCATTAGTTCTAAATAAATGGAAAAGTAAGAAATTATATGTTGGGACATCTTAAAGTAAGAATTGAGCTAGTTCCCGAATGATGGTGGGTAGTAATCACTCCAAGATGATAGCCAGATTTTTAATATATTCTAAAAGAAGATAAATCAAAAAGTAAGTAGAAAAGGAGAAAAGTCCAAAAGAAGGGACAAACAAAACCCACTTCAGTTCCACCCCATATGAATGATAAAATGCTTGAAAAAAGAATATTTGAAGTCAAAGGATTTATTTAAAAGTAAAAAACTCTATTTTTAAAATAAGTAAGTATTAAATTTTGTCTAATTTTTTTAGAAAAGAAGCTTTAATAAAGATATTTCCTTTGAAGTAAATAAAATAATAGAGCATACGTGTAGCGTAGTGATTTTTATGATTTTGTAAATTCAAAGTTTTAAAATTCTTTTCAAAAGGGGTGGGAAATAGGAAGAGGTACTTATTTTAAGTGGGGTAAGATGATTGGAAAGGAGACAAGAACCCGAAAACAAAGTAGTAGGCGAACGCACTGTGATGGTTCAATGCAGAAGACAATCAATGAAGAGAAATGTTATATTAAGAGAAGCAATTTAAATAAGAAGGGTTTAGGTAGAAGAAAGTTAAACAGTAGCAACAATATACAAATAGAAACAATGATAGAAATTTATATAAAATAAGGCAAGTAATTAGAAATAATAAAGGAAATTTACAAAAATAGTAAATAGTTTCTATAAATATGTGCAGTAGTTACACATACCTTTTATAAAAAGATCCCTCTCAAATGTTGTCAGAGTCTCCGTTGTGGGGAAAGTGGAAATAGCATAAATGATAGAAAGTAATGGATTAAAAGCTGTCTTTATCTACTCTAGTTTTTATTGTTTAAAGTTACAAAAAATATATTTTAGGAACCCTTTAAAACTGTATTTTTGAAGAAGAAAAAATGATTTGGTATAAAAATTGAGTTTTGGAATACAAAACCTAATAAATAATTTGGGTTAAAAACTCTATTTTTTTTAGAGTTAATATCTTTATGGTGAAAAGACTTTAAAGGAAAGGAACTTTTTAGATTAAATTGCTAACAATGACTTTTAGAACTTAATAAGTATACTTGCTTCATAAGTCCTAAAACATAGTTTTAAAATGTTTCTAAGTCTATATTTTTAAAGATAGAAGGTTTGGGTTAAGTACTTCAACACTGTGAAGCTTAATAATTTTTATAAAGCATAGTAGAAACAAACTAACTTTAATATGGAGTAGATAAGGATGATTGCCTGGTAAGATGAGGTAAAAGTTAAGGCCATGAAGGAAATAGTAATGAATTATCATAGAATATAAAAATGAATCCCCGTTGGATATAAGGAATAATGGTATGAACCTAGGAATGTTTCATTAAGCATGGGTGAATACCATACAGAAGAACCCATTAGGAAATGAGAAATGGTATCAAAATATATTTCTGCGATATATAAAGTATACCCGCATGAAAAAATAAAGAAATCATATAACAAGATTTGAGAATACCATCAAGAGATTTGGATTAAAAGATGATAGTAACAGATATAGTTATGATAATGGAATTAATGGATGAACCTTGTTTATTAGAAGCCAAAAATTAAAGTTTAGATGAGCGGGTTACAATAGAATGATATGTTAGAAAAGTCTGTTTAATTTAAGTAAGAAGTGAAAGGGTTACAACATTATTAACTTCAGTTGACATTTAGGTGCAGCTTCCTGTAATTGTTTCTTTTGGAATAGTTGAGTTGTACGTATTAGTTGTTTATATTTGTTTAAAAACGCATACGATATTTTGTGAGAAAAGTTACTTTTTATTTTTGTGTTGATTTGGACCACCATATATTGGAAAGTAGAATAAATAAGGAAATTCATGTAGACATTTAACTAATGAAAAGTAAGATTGAAATTTTATACAATAAATTAGGAAATTTATTAGCTACTAAAAGTAAATTATGATAAGTCCCAAAATCCTTAAACTCATAGCTTCTTCAAGGTAGAAACGCTCATCTTGCACTATATGCAATGCATAGTCAAACTGATCATAAAGGCTAAGATTTGCATAGTTCCAGTCTCCGCACCTATTTATAGCCTTCTAACTCTAGAGCTAGCTCAAATAGGTGTAAATTCGCCAAGCTTCTACCAACTCCACCTTGAGCTGAATCATTTCTAGCTTCAGGACCATCGCTATCATTGCTAGAGGAATTTTATGGACCTTTTGTGATGTGTCAACAACTGCAATTACCCGTTCTTCTTTTGCGCCTCTGACTCTACTGCTAGGATGATATGTGGGAATAATTTCCATCTCCTTAGGCCTTTCAGCTTCTGAATTACTAAACTAGGTGGATTCTCCTTCGAATTGAACATAATAGACCATCAAATATGACATGTCTAGAGTGCACTACTTCGTATCAATAGAGCTCCAAATGTGATTCCCTATAATGCCTTCTATACAGCCCAAAATATGCCTTCATAGGCTTTAGCCTCCAACAGCTCATTTCCTATATGGTGAACATACACAAGGCTATCAAATAAATGAAAATACCGATATGTATAGACGTACCTTTCCATCTTTCCTCTGGAATTTCCATCAATGGCTAAGCATAGAATTTGATTGATAATATATGCTGCAATCGATAAACCTTTAACCCAAAAGCCTTCAGATAAACCTACCATCAACCTCAAACAATGAGCTTTCCATAGTAGAGTCCTATTCATCCTTTCAGTGACTCCGTTTAATTACGAGTCTCTGGGTGTAGTGAAATTTCTTTGAATTCCATGCTGCTTACAGAAATCTATGAACTCCTTAGAAATAAACTCATCGCCATTGTCAGAACTCATCACCTTCAACTTCCTTCCAACTTCATTCTCTACCAGTGCCATCCAAGCTTTGAACTTCTCAAAAGACTCCGACTTAGCTTTCATCACGACATCCAAACCTTCTAAGAGTAGTCATCGATAAAAAAGATAAAATCCTTATCTCCTCCATTGGAAGCTGTGGCTACTGGTCCTCAAACATCTGTATGGATATACTCTAGTATCCCTTCAGACTCATGTCTACCGACGCTAGAACAAACATTCGTCTACTTCCCCAATACACCATCTTGGAAGAATTCCAAATGGTTGAAGTTTTCACCCTTGGTCATCTACCTTCCATGAAGCAGCTCCAATCTCTTCTCCTATATATGACCTAATATGATATCCAAATGTCTAGTGGCATCAAAAGCTCGTGAACTATCAACTCCAATACATGACTTTCCAAGAACCGTAGATCCTTTCAATAGATAAAGATTTCGGACCATTACTTCTTTCATCAATCTAAGAGCACGACATGTCATCTTCAAGCTATCCGACTCTATCGTAATCCTGCAACCTAAAGATGCTAGCTGAACCAAAGACATTAGAGATTTCCTCAAACCTGAAACATAACTGACTTTAATGATAGTGTGCATCGTGCCTTCATGCATGTGAATACGCACTGATCTTTCTTCTAATGACTTGCGGGTAACATCGTTCCACATCAATATGACACTTCCCTCCTTACTTTCATAAGAACATAAATACTCCTTCCTAGGCGTCATATTAAAATAAGCCCCTGAATTCATTACCAAATGCTTTATACATTAGAAACGAACGAAATCCTTTATTTCTCTACCTCAAATTTGGACAATCTTTCAGTGGCCATGCTTCTTGCAATGATGACACCCTTTATCTTTAGACTTGCATCTCCAACCACTTCCAGGTTTCCTTGAGTTGGAACACTCTTTGAAATTATTCTCCTTCTTCTCCTTTCTTCTATCTCTTCAAATAGTCCTTGAATGCTACTACTTTCTAAAGTTTCACTCATAAGCTTCATTTAGTCTCTCATCTCTTCAGTCGGGAGTTTCATCTTTACATCTTCTAATGTCAACGTGCTTCTTCCATAGATCAAGCTGTTAGCGAATACTGTGTATCGCTCTGGAAGAGAGCACAATACCACCATAGCCTTTTTCCCTTTGTTCACATTCAAATCAATGTCTTTTATCTTCATCATCAAGTCATCGACGAAGTTAGGAAGTGCTTTCAACAACATACCTTCCTACATTTTACGAGCAAAGAAAGTCTTCAACAAAATTAGCCTATTTGTGAGCAACTTCTTCATGTAGAGACCCTTTAATTTCTTCCACAAACCTCTTGTCTCACCTAAGGCTAGTTAGAGAGTTGTAAGGGCCCATTCTTCCATCTTCTTCCTTTCCTATTTTGACGTATCCGCTAGCAATGATTCTACATCAAACATAACTTGATGAACATGATTTCTTCTCTACATTAGTCCATTGCCACTTCTCAAAATCATTATCTTTGTTTCATTTCCCTATAGCCAATTGCGCACTAGATGCTGCATATGAACTCCTAGTGTAGGGTGCATACTTCTGGGTAGGTCTAACCTCACTTCATATCTAGATTCTACCATCTTATTGATCACCTTCTAGCCCTAGGCTTCATCAACAACCTTCAAAGCTCTGATACCAATCTGTTAGAATAATTTGACAAATAACTGTAGATAAATGTGGAAGTAATAAGATCGTGTTATAGGGTGATAAAACAAATAACAGTAGGAGATTACAAAATAACAAATTACAAAAGAAAGCAAATAAAGAGCTCACACATGATTTATAGTGGTTCTGCTATCGTGAGATAATGTACATCCACTTGGGAGAGGAGATTTTGTTATTTGCTACGAAAAGAGAATTTTACAAGATTGATAATGGATGCTAAGAAGAAGAATAAGAAATATAAATTAAGAGGATGATTCAATCTCAATAGAATGACTAACTTAATATAGAGATTATTACTTAGGGTTAAAGTAATTGATTTATGGTAATAAATCAATGCCTCAAATTCTCCTATTCATTGGGAAACGTTTATCTGTCTGTGTGGAGCCCTACCTCTATACTCACGCTAGCCAAGCACACTACGGAATAATGCCGTCAACTAGCACGAAGAATAAGGCTGTTGAGGAGCAACCATCCGTGTAATTACTTCGTGCGAGCACCGATATGTCAGATGGTATAACATGCGTTGCTTTTAAGAGGAAATCCGACATATCAAATACAAACTCAAAACTACTACAAAATGGCTATAATATCTCCGGAAACAAATATAGAAATAGACATAATGTAAATCAGTCACAGATGTTCATATCTCAAAAGCGGAAACAGATATGAATATAACACATAGAAGTGTACATCAGAGTAGTGGTCAAACAAGATCCACAATATCACAAAAGAATAGATACAAGTGCTAGACAAAAGAATATGTATACATCAAGGAGTCTCTATCTCAAATGTATAACAACAAAAACTACTAATCTAATGTAGTTAGAGAAAAGTCAGATGATGATCCCTGATAAGGAGTCAAGCTGGAGCAACATCTCGATCTGACCCGAGTATTATTTAATAAGAAAATAATAAACGGATCAGTCTAGCTATAAATATCAGATAAAACGAGATATAGCAGGAGATATGACAAAAACGTATGATAACAATAATGTCATACTGCGTCAAGTATACATTAAATAACAACTAAAATCATACAATATCTCAAGAAATCTCAAAACACTAAAAAGAATGTCATATTCTTTATCACTTTCGCCATATCACAAACATTGACGAATATGTCAATGCCGATAGTAAAAGTTGGTAAAACAAAAATTTACCAATGCACAAGTATTGATAAAACTTATCAATGTAAATCACATAAATTGGTGAAACAAAAATTCTAGAAATCATCGATAGAAATCCAGAAATCACAAAAGGGGGAGGCCTATCACAAAACGGGAGCATGAAAACTCACCCAACACGTGTATCACAAAACGAAACGCTATTCCATGGTTGCTAACCATCAATTTTGAGCCGAGCCTCCACAAACGGCCCGAAGACCATGGGTCGCTACCCCACCAATTTTGAGCCAAAGCTCCACAAAAACGGGGTTTAGTCTCCCTCGTAGACAAAGAGACATCGCACAATGCTAGTCTAAATCACAAAATGATCATCATCGATCATCAAGAAGTGTCAATTACACTAACTAGTAAATAGATGAGTTTAGCTTCATGTCCCATAACCACTGGCTTAACTTAAGTATTTACAAACAAATTGTAAATCTCCACTCGAAAATTGTCACAAGAGTTTCAATCGAACAAGTCCAAAAATTAAACGGCAAAGTAAACGCAAGCGTTTTATTCCACTTGTTTTGCTAAGTCGTTTAATTGAATTTCTCATACGAATGAGGTAAAGGTTTATATATACTAATAGATTGGAAAACGGTTTTAATAAACGGGCTTTACATTAAAATGGTGTTGAAATCGTTTTGATGAAAGAATTTTGATATTTGCTACTATTATAGAAACCTTTGTATTTTAAAGTGACAAATCACAGAAATGATTGTAGAAACAATCAATCACCAAAAATTCACATACGAAGCTGTGAATCAAATCCATAGAAATCGATACTGAATCCATCAAAATGGGTATTCCCAAAATTCCTGAAAAAGAAGACATCAACGTCGATAATAGTAACAACAAATCGGGTCAATACGAATCGATAAAAATTGGAAATCAACAAAAAATAGGCAATTTGGGCTGAAGCAAGCAGGTTAGTCGACTGGACCAGGTGGTCTGTCGACTGGCACAGGGATACGAAAATTCTATCCCTAGGGTCAGTCGACTGAACCAGATGGTCAGTCGAGTGACACAGACCCAGGAAAATTCTTGGGTTCTGGTTCAGTCGACTGACCCACTAGTCCAGTCGACTGAACCTGCTTCTATGGCATTTTCTGCCTTTTGGTTCAGTCGACTGTCCTTCTGGTCCAGTCAACTGAACCTGCTTCTGAAGCATTTTCAGCCTTGCCGCCCCTTGTCGGGAAAAAATCCTACAATTCACGATCGGTCAAGCAACGGGCGCTAGGGATTTACGCCGATCGGCAACCCAGCCTTATTGGCTCTTCGATGCAACACCCAAAAGCATGTTCAAACATCAAAGCTAGAATTTTTAAAGATTTGACTTCAAAACACCAAAAATTGGAATATTCACAAAACAAATTCAAATCAAAAGCAAATGAACATGAATAGATGTTAGGAATTCATACCTAACAATAAAGATAGATATGGATATAGATGCGAGATAAGAATCTCACCTTTTACACAAAAACGAGGAAGGAGAAGCTTGAAAACAAAGGAGAGATCAACCATTCTTCAATCCCAACTCTAAAAGCTCCAATCTAAGATCATAAGCAATATTTTCCAAATTATGTTATAAGAAATTTCTGAAATTGGAGAGAGATTGAAATGGAGAAGAAGAAGGAGATGCTTACCTAAGCTTCACTTTGAATTTGGAGCTAAAACTTGGATTTGCTAAAGAAATTATGGCTTAGGATTTTAATTTCCCATCCCTTACCTCATTTTTACTAAAGCTTGAGATGTTATGAAATATTAGAATGAATGAAGAGAAGTGGAGTGGAGTTGGGTTGATAAGTTGGGGTTAATGGGCTGAAACCCAAACCCAAAGCCCTATGTGAAAAGGTCAAAATTCTAGCTTACTCCAAACATATCAATATTTATACTCAAAAGGGTCGCAAACACTATTTTGAATTCAATGAAAGTGGTCTCGAGTCCTAATTCGACTGTTTGCAAAAAGTAGCATTTCGAATTAAAATTTGACTACGATGCTATATTTAAATAAAATATTTAAATATACAATCGTAAAATATGTGGGTTGTTATAGACTCCCCTCCTTAAAGAATTTTATCCTCGCAATACTTAAGAAGAAGAAAATAAAAAGTAACAACCATAAAAGCATATCAACACAAAATAAAATTTGAAATACGAAGTTTACCTCAAAGAGCACGAAAGAGTAAGTCCGGATGTGTTCGCTCGATGAATTCTCTAGATTCCCAAGGGCAATCCTTAGGATTTGAGGACCATTGAACTTTCACAAGAGGAACATCTTTATTTCAAAGGCGTTTAAACTCCAAAGCAATAATACGAATAGGATGTTGCTCATAAGTCAAATTAAGTGAAACTTCAATTTCTTCCACAACACCGGGCTCAAGAATAGAATCGGAATCTCGAAGATATTTCCGTAATTGAGAAACGTGAAACACGTCATGAATAGCAGAAAACTGAGCTGGTAATAAGAGGCGATAAGCCACGGAACCAATGCATTCGGTGATGGGAAATGGACCAATATATTGAGGTGCTAATTTTTCCGATCGACTTAAATACACAACACCTTTCATAAGTGAAACACGAACAAACGCAAATTCACCCACAGAAAATTCTAATTTCCTTCTTCGGTTATCGGCATAGGATTTTTGCCTACTTTGAGCTTCTTTCATCCTATGGCGAATAAGGTCAATCT